>OV277719.1:9156579-10500534 GCA_922987775.1 Agonopterix subpropinquella | reverse complement strand
AGGCCTTATAAAAAGGCTGAAAGTCACCCAAAGGGCATTGGAGAGGGCTATACTCGGATTTTCCCTGCGAGATCGAATCGGAAATGAAGAGATCCGCCGAAGTACCAGAGTAACTGATATAGCCCAAAGAATTGCTAAACTATAGTGGTAGTGGGCGGGGCACATTGCTAGAATCGATGGCCGATGGAACCGAAGAGTTCTCTAGTGGCGACCGCGTACCGGAAAGCGCAGCGTGGGTAGGCAGTGAGCCCCCACAAGGTGGACCGACGACCTGGTGAAGGCGGCGGGAACACGTTGGAAGAGGGCAGCGCAGGACCGGTTGTTATGGCGATCTTTGGGGGAGGCCTATGTCCAGCAGTAGACGTCCATCGGCTGAAATGATGATGAAGGCTAGGACGACCTCGGGAAGGTGGCAGAAACACGTTGGATGAGGGCAGCGTCGGACCGGTCGTTGTGGCGATCTTTGGAGGCCTATGTCCAGCAGTGGACGTCACGTAATGATGGATATACTCACTGTTGGGCTTCAGTCTGAGCGCGGTGGCCACGCTGGGATGTCTGTCGTTCTTGTCCCTCGCCTCCTGCTCGGCGAGGGAGAGAGCGGTGCGGCGCGCGGAGGCAAGTCTCTGGCAGAGAGTGCCGTGCAGTCGCAGGAAGAGGTACCACGATGATGTGCACACGAAGCGAGCTTCCTGTTGGGTTGGGGGGGGTGGTTAATGAATGGAAATTTAATAGGCTTCTTACTCCAGAGCGTCTAGCATGATTTCTCTACACGCGCGCGACTCTGCTTTTTTCCATACTACAAGTCGCGGCAAGCGCGGCTTGCACTCTCCGAAAAGCGCGGGATCAGGTTATTTTGTATGCAGCGAAGGCGAGTCGCGCGCGTGTAGAGAAATCATACTAGACATGCTGATTAACATGATATAACACATATAGTACCGCGGCTAAGCTAAAGTTCGTAATTCGACGACCAACTCAAAAGAATGATTCCATTCAAATCAAATCAGTTTTTTGCCAAAAAGAAAACACAATTCATAAGTTACGTCAATGTTATCGTTATGTTAAAGGTATATATACACGCCGACTCGCGTTTCTGAGCCCTGAATTGCAATGGGACAGTAGATATCTACAACAGGACCCGCGTACAAAGTGTTTACAAGTCTCACAACGCACAAATTAAGAATGATACGCGGACATGATTTTCGTTCGCAAATATTTGCGATGCGAATTCGCAGTTATGTGTGGTAGCCCTAATTGGCTATGTGCGAAGTGGGTATTGGGAACTGTCAAGTCGTTCGCAGCGCACGCTGTGGCAGAAATTTGTACTACTGACGGTGAAGCTGTGTCAGATTTGCTTGAATCTATGCAAATCCGCACACTAACTTAACACGAAATCTCCAAAACTGTCAAGACTACTAACTTAAAATTTGGCATGGAAGTCTGAAATGCCAATAGAAGGCATCTACAATAGATGCTCACTTAAAAAAGGCTTCTCGCATTTTAAACCCCCAAAGGTGTTAAAACTGAGGTAAAAGTTTGTATGGGAATTCCGATACAAATTAGATTTTGTCCGTGGCTTCGTCCGCATCCGCTCCCGTCATCGTATCGGAATAAAATATAAGCTAGCTTTTAACACTAATAATAAGCTTTTAAATATAAAAAGTTTTATCAAAATCGGTCCAGTAGTTTTGGCAGAATCCTCGAACAAACACAGTCCTTTACAGAACTATAATAGTGTAGATAATTCACGGCTGGCCGACATAGTTCATGCGCTACGCCGCGCTAGTGTGGCGCTAGTGTCGTGCACATAGCCAATAGGCACAGGTACAAAGTGCGTCATATGTGCATCAGCAGTTCCGTAGTGATCCGATTTACGTTAACTGGATGTAGGATGCTGGGTCAGCATCTTTAACCTTAGACTAATTATATCCGGACCGGCATTGCGGTAGCATTTCCCCTCTGCCACGGTATAAGAGCAATGATCATGTACATTCAACATTCAATTTTATAACTTATCTATCATTATCACTAAATTAGACAGCCTATAATAGCGAAACAATAATTTTGAACTTAGAACGTTTGGGGTTTACACGAGACTACTTTTCATGATTTTGAACATTCAAAATTACAATCTAAAGTCATAGGGAATAAAATACAAAGTTGCGGATAACATGTTACCTCGCCCCCCGCAAAAAGTGGCAGAAAGTTTGTTAGTAGAATGACACGTGGTTACGCGTCCCGATATAATTAGTCTAAGTCTTTAACTCACGCGTGTGTGGACGTTATACAAAAACAAATACACAAGATTTGTTGCCCGATTAGCGGTGTCACTAATTGGCTCATCGTTATCAGTATAACGACCATGTTATCGTAGTTTATCTCTATTGTAAAGAGAGGTCTTATGACGTAGAGTAAACAAACAGAACTCACATTGGGCGGGTGGTCTCTGAAGTCGTCATCCAGTTCAGATTTGAACTCTTTCACAGAGCCGCTGTCCTCATTACTGCTGCTTCTCTTCACGTTGTTGGCCGGCGGGTTCGTGCTCAACTCTGTTGGGTTACAAATGTTTTTGTTACATATCATACTGTTATGAATTACTCTATTGAAAGATGTTGTGACAAGAATATGGAAAGGTATGCTTCGTTGGTTTGGTAATGTAGTACGAATGAATAACAGCAGATGTGAGAAATAGACTTTCTTCTTCTTCCTGCCATTGGCCCCGATTCGGACTGTGCCACGACTTAACTTAACTAAATTTATTCCTGTCACTTTCTAAAATAAGATTAAGAAAAGAGACAGAAAACCAACAGCTGACTTTAGTGCTGTCAAAGTGACGTTACACGCCCAAAAACGCCTTAAATAAGATGGCGTACATTATGATGGCATCTTATTTTGGGCGTGTAACGTCACTTTGACAGCACTAAAGTCAGCTGTTGGTTTTCTGTCTCTTTTCTTAATCTTATTTTAGAAAGTGAAAGGAATAAATTTAGTTAAGTTAAGTCGTGGCACAGTCCGAATCGGGGCCATTATCCCACTGCTTGAGGTCGGTCCACCTGTACTCCAAGGTAGGTATAGACAATACTTATTTCCAGCTTCCTGAGCGGAACTGGCATGAATTTTCTTGAAACCGTTTTTGGCAAGATGTTTAAGTTTTTGGGGACTGTTTGGCAGCTTGTCGACAATACAGGGTGTAACAAAACACCCTAGTAATACTTAAGGGGGTGCTTCAGACCATCAATCTGAACAACCTTCACTATGGAGCCAACGTCGAGAAAAAATAAAAAAAATCTGCCGTCCCATACATTTGAGTCGAGACGGTACTGCAGTTTTGTATGAAAGAGCAGTTTTTTTTTCGCGATTTCGATGTTGCCTCCATAGTGAAAGTTGGTCAGTTTGATGGTATGAAGCACTCCCTTAAATATTACTAGGGTGTTTTGTTACACCCTGTATAAGGAGTACAAATTAAAATTGAAAATGAAGTAGCCACCACAGCCAACAGGATTCGAACCCGCGACTTCTATTCATTTCTTAATTTAAAAAAAAATAGTTTATTCGACATTAGAGAGACGTATCAGTAGGAAGGCAGCATGCGTGTAATCAACAATAAACATTCTGTTATAAGCACATCGCATGGGTTTCATCATTGTCTCTATGTTAAACTAGTCCAGTGACACTTTACACTTGTGTTCTCCATACAAAAGATCAAACAAAATGTTGAATAAGCTCACCTTTAGTGTCAGTATTGTTGTTGTTCTTGGGTTTGTTCTCCTTGTCGTTTTTATTGTGCCTCCCGCTCTTATCGGACGCGTTGTCTGACTCCGACGACTGGAGACAAATATACAATACATTACTATCTGTTTAAAATAACAATGTGCATGACCTTGAAGGGCCGTTCGATAACTTCACTCGGTTGTAAAGGAATATAGACTCTATGTAAAGGAAATAATCATTTGAATGACTCGAGTGAAGTTCTTGCGATTGAGTGACGTCACATTTGCAGGCGAGGTCATGCACATTGTTATTTTAAACTGATAGTACAATCATTTAATAATAAAGATTAAAATTATCTCAAAACTGTTCCATTTGGTAGGATACGATATTTATGAAGATATTTTTGAAGGATACGATTTATTTAAGGGGCGTCCGCCCGGTTTCGAGTAATTTTGTAACCATTTTATACATTAACTATGGCACTTTTTAAGCAGAAAACAAAACTGAACAATCTACAGGATATGAGAAGTGATGTGGTTTTTCTCGAAATCTATTTTAATTAATAAAACTGAAGAAAAACGACTCCAAAGTCACCTCTTTTTTTCCAGTTGTAACCGTTTTACTGATTCTGATCGGAGCCGCGCAATTGAAGCGGGATGGCTAATTGCAAAAGTTTGCTTGTAAGAAAGAGAGCCTTGCAGATGGGAGGAGTAGTCTTAACGTCGAATCATCATCATAGGCCTTTACATCTGTTGCAGATGATTTAATCAGTGTTTTTGGAGAAGCACTTTTTCTCATGGCTGTACAGTCCTATACGAGAGCCGCATACACGTCCACAGCCTCTACAACAGAACTGTACGCCGGTGGATGACGAAGGGATTGTGGCAGCATTATGCCTTTTGTCACGTTTCTCTGCCAGGTGTGCGAACCAGGCTTCGTCATGAGTAGTCCGACCCTCTCTTGTTTTCCCTCTCCAGCCTCCTCTATTTTCCGCGTGCTCTTCCCAATTTGTGGGGCTGATTCCGAAAGCGGTCAGGTCTCTCTTGACGCAGTCCTTAAATCGCAGCATGGGTCTTCCGATTCCGATTTGGAGAGTAACCGGCAAAAAGTGGATGAGACAAGCGTGGGACCGTTCTGGTTGGTATGAAAATGAAGAGGCCTTTACCCAGCAGTCCTATAACCGGGAGGCCCAGAACCAGACTGATAATGATGATGACTCAATGTTGAGACGTATCAGTAGGAAGGCAGCATGCGTGTAATCAACAATAACATTCTGTTATAATCACATCGCATGGGTTTCATCATTGTCTCTAATATTTGATGTAGGCTTTTCGCGTCAGCACAATAAAGAAGTATCAAAAATACTATGGTTTAATGGCGGGCCTCACGAAAGAACTACTGATCCGATTCGAATGGAGTTCGAGTTTTCCATCATAGGGCTCGCCCACACACGTAACTGCGAATTAGGTACTTGACTACATAAAAAATATTTTATTTTTATCTCGTCATTAAAAAAAAGGTTAGAAAATAACGCTAAACTCAAATTTTCATTTGAGTTTTTAGCTTGAATACTATTTTTAATAACAAGATAAACATTTAAAAAAGTAATGAAATGTTGATGACGTCACAACTCTTTATTTATTACAAATGTTCATACAAAGCGCACATTTTGCCGTCCGATAAAGAGTAGCTGAATTGACTAGTTGTCAAGTAGCCTATACGCATCGCATCGTAAATATCTGCGAGCGTTCGGATGACTTATGTATGAAATGACAGCCCGGTAGCACAGTCGGTAGTGAACCTGCCTGCTGTGCCGAGAGTCGCGGGTTCGAATACCGTAAGGGACAAATATTTGTATGATGAATATGAATATTTGTACCCGAGTCATGGATGTTTGTATCTATACACCACTAGTTTTTAATTACTAACATAACTTTAAGGGTGTATTCAGACCATGAATCTAAACAACTTTCTCAAAGAAACATGGGTCGAAAAACGAGAAAAATTGTTGGACCTCCCGTAGAAAATCGATCGGCCAATCCGCACTTTTGTATGGAAGGTCCAAAAAATTTTCTTATTTTTCGACCCATGTTTCTTTGGGAAAGTTGTTCAGATTCATGGTTTGAATACACCCTTAAAGTTATGTTAGTAATTAAAAACTAGTGGTGTATATGTATTCTATATCGTGGTCTAGTCATCGTAATACAAGTCCAGGCTAGATTCTGGTACTTTAAATGTGACTAGATAATTTGTGTGACATTGTCCAAGATATTTATTTTTTATTTTATTTATAATTTCTCTCGCAGATATATGCGATGCGAATTCGCAGTTATGTGTGGGAGCCCTAAATCGGCTGACTCAAAAAGTCTACGGAAAAAAACGGCTTTGGTACGTAATGGGAGATTTTCTGACACGCGATTAAAACCTTAGACTAATTATATCCGGACCGGCCTTGCGGTAGCATTTCCCCTCTGCCACGGTATT
The DNA here is from genome assembly GCA_922987775.1 of Agonopterix subpropinquella. Classification (NCBI taxonomy): domain Eukaryota; kingdom Metazoa; phylum Arthropoda; class Insecta; order Lepidoptera; family Depressariidae; genus Agonopterix; species Agonopterix subpropinquella. The sequence continues at coordinate 10,494,342 of OV277719.1, read as the reverse complement.
AGACCAATTAATCTTGCGCATTTACACCCAATTTTATACCTTATCACTAAACGAGACAGCCTATAATAGCGAAACAATAATTTTGAACTTAGAACGTTTGGGGTTTACACGAGACTACTTTTCATGATTTTGAACATTCAAAATTAGAATCTAAAGTCATAGGGAATAAAATCCAAAGTTGCGGATAACACGTTACCTCGCCCCCCGCAAAAAGTGGCAGAAAGTTTGTTAGTAGAATGACACGTGGTTACGCGTCCCGATATAATTAGTCTAAGATTAAAACAAATGGTTATTCTTAACATCTCTATTACATATTTACTATGAAGTTAATTCTTAATATTTTTCACCTATACAAGAATAGAATCCGAAGAGACGCCAGTATAAAATAAAACAATATATCACCTCTTGCTTCTCTTGTTTGACGCCCGCGACGGGCTTATCGCCGTCCTTGTCCGCCGGCTCCGCTGGACTTTCTGGACTGGCTGGCTCTTCCTTCTCTTCTGTAAACAATAAGAATTAAGTTATAGTCTGTACTATTCCACTTAATAATATAACAGTGTGTTAGGGTAAACAGTTGCATTACTTTAAGAGCGGTTTGTACCTATGATACTGAACTATTTAACAACATTAAAAAAGGACTTTTCATAATGTAATCTGATCGGACGTTTGTATGAAAAAAGGACATATTTTTGCGAATTTTCGTTATGTTTGGGAAAACTGTTCCGTATCATGCGTATTGCAATGCAATTACTCAAGTAATGCAACTTTTAACCGTCAGTGCAGAGAGTTTATCCATGCATTTTACGCGTCAAACTCGACAACTTTTACTATGGAGCAAAAACTGAAAGCGCGAAAAAAAAATCGGCTGTTTCATACATTTCAGTCGAGTAGGTAAGGTGCTGTAGTTTTGCATAAAACTAGGATTTTTTCGTGATTGACGATTGCGTTTACATTGGATGTTATTCAGTTTAACGAGGAGTATGCATGGTTAATGTTTCCGCATTGACTTCACATTTATCCTGTATTGCAATAGTAAATGTTTATAGAGACATATCAGTAGGAAGGCAGCATGCGTGTAATCAACAATAACATTCTGTCATAAGCACATCGCATGGGTTTCATCATTGTCTCTGCGTATTATGTATTTCCTAATTTGTCCAACACCCAAAAGAGGCCCTTATTATGAAAAAGGACTTTTGATTCATTCATGGTAAACATTAGGTAAACCGCATTAATCTTGAAATAAAAATTACTATTTTTATTTCAAGATTAACTACTACTGACTATTTATTCCGCTGAGTTCGACCAACTATATGCTTCTTCTTCTTATCGTGTGGGCAGAGCCCTGGTGTCAGAGTTTTTTCAGACCGCCTTTCGGCCTCTGACGTGGTTTTTATGTAACGACTACTACCACCAGAGATAGTAGCCGGGACCAACGGCTTAACGTGTCATCCGAAGCACGAAATCACTTTTCTTTTCAGACAATCAGGTGATTCAGCCTGCAATGTCCTGACCAACTGGGGAAAAACGCACAAAATGACATATCACTAGGTGTCCCCCGTGGGAATCGAACCCACGACCTCCGTATCGAGAGCCAATGCTCTTAACCATTAGACCACGGAGGCAGTCTGTCCGGCTACTCTGGGTCTACTCTGGGTCTGCCCACACGATAAGAAGAAGACTATATGCTGCTATATACCGGTTGGTGTGATGGTTACCGCGCCGGTCTGCCAAGACAGTAGTCCTGGGTACGAATCCCAGTCCAATTTTAGATATACCATATATTTATATTATATATATATATATCCATCCATATAATTTCCATATCATATATACCCATATCCATCCATATATATCCATAAATCCATTATCCATCCATCCATCCATTTATTTTCATATATTTTTTGCACCTCCTATACAAAAGTGCGGATCAACCGATCTATGAAAGGTCCAACAAAATTTCTCGTTTTTGACCTATGTTCCTTAGTGAAAGATCTTTTGTTTCACTATCTGAATACAGTCTTAAATGATTATTACAAACTATAATTTAAAAATAGGGGTGTATAACATACCTTCATCCCTCTCGTCATCTGATAGAGGCTGGCGAGGATGTGAGAACAGATCTGGTAGGAACTGCCGCAGTAGCTGCTTGATGCGGCGTTTCTCCGCCTTTTGTATGGCGGTCTGCCGCCTTGCGTGGTGGATTAGTAGCTCTGCGGCGTCGCGGACTATCTTGATCGCTGTTCGAGATACGTTTTTATTAGTGATACATTTTTTAAGAGCTGAACACAACAAAGGGTTCAAAGTGACGAAATTTTTCTAGTGACATCTTGTGATAAAAGAGTTATCTATTTGTGAAATTTTTAACACTACTGGCTTTTATGTGAAGAAAAACATCGTGAGGAAACCCTGTATACTTCAATTTCGAGGCATGTATTGTAGTCAACATCAAAAAGTAAATGATGACGAAAGAATCTTTCAAAATTATTATCTGATATCATGTTTGTGCTAGTACCTTTTAGCTTTAGCCACAGGTCCGGCACTTCAAAGAACGTGTTAGATTTGACATGATGACGTTCGCACATGCGCACTTCGCAAAAATTGTGCATGACATATGTGTAGGGTTGACTTAACACGCATCGTATGAACTACATTATACATTTCGTTACTTTTTATAGTTCATTCTGTTATTAAAAATAGTTTTTAAGCTAAAGAATCACAGAAAATGTGAATTTAGCGTTATTTTCCAACGTTTATTTTTACAGTGAGGAGGAAAATAAAATATATTTTATGTAGTCAAATCCAACGGGTGCGCGCGCCTGACTGCATTCCCTTGCTCGGTTTCCCTCAAGTTACCACAGAGAGTGTGAGGGGAGGTGGGGTAACTGAAGTCAGAGGGGGGCGGGGAGTGGCCGTTCTGTATGTAGAACTATATACTATTACCTATTCTGTGCTTTAGCTGAAGTTCATTCAACGCTCTTTCATGACATATCTACAGGGTGAAATTGATATCATTAGCATCCTTTTAAACTAAGACTGAACAAACTGACACACCATTAAACTGAACAACTTTTACTATGGGAGCAAACAGATCCGAGCAAAAAAATCTGCTGTTCCATACTAAACTGCGATGCCTGCTCGACTCAAAACTATGCAATAGCTGATTTTTTTTGTTCCGATCGGTTTGCTCCCATAGTGAAAGTCGTTCAGTTCGATGGGTACTCTTAGTTTAAAAGGATGCTAATGATATCAATTTCACCCTGTATAACTTTGTAGAATATGTATTTGTTTAGGATTAATTTCAGTTTCGCTAGAGTTCATTGACTTTTGCTGTTGACATTACTGTCAATTCTAAATTGTGGTGACGGACTTACTACCTCGTGGTAATCTACAAGAGACGTATCAGTAGGAAGGCAGCATGCGTGTAATCAACAATAAACATTCTGTTATAAGCACATCGCATGGGTTTCATCATTGTCTCTATCATGTAATTATAGTACTATCAGTACTATATCAGTGTATCAGTGCTATCAGTATCATTTACTGTATGTAGCTTTGTCTCTGTTGGGTTAGTTACTCATGTGACCGCGGACACAAATGTGGTACAATTATAGAGACGTATCAGTAGGAAGGCAGCATGCGTGTAATCAACAATAACATTCTGTTATAAGCACATCGCATGGGTTTCATCATTGTCTCTATAATCCTCGCTTCCTTAAGCTCTTTCGAAAATATAGCAATCGTTGGGGATGTAAACATAAATATTGCCGTAGGTATCTCTGAAAACGACACCAATAGTTACCTAAACCTAGTCGCTTCACATGGCCTACTACCAGCTTTTCAACTGCCCACTAGATTAGACTCATGTCTGGATCACGTTATCCTCAAGTGTAGCCAAAGAGCCACTACTTTACTAATTGACACACATATAACTGACCATATGCCGGCTGCCTTTTGTATTTCTCTTAACAAAATTGCGCATAAAACGAACAAATTTACTACTCGCATTGATTACCATGCAATTGATCAGGATATTAAAGACTGCGACTTCTCTTCTATTCTGAATTGCTCAAACGCAAATCAAGCAGCCGATTACCTTGTTTCAAAATTATCGCAAATAATAAATAGTCATACTACTCTTATTAAAGTCCCCAAAAAAAACCGAACTATAAAGCCATGGATTACACCAGGCTTGCTAAAATGTATCCGAAATCGAAATAGGCTACATAAAAATCATAAGAAAAATCCAGAAAGTGCTGTCCTTCGGCTAACTTACACTCGCTACCGCAATTTTTGTAATGATTTACTACGTAAATTGAAACGTGACTACGAAACTAGAGAGCTAAATAACTCTAAAAATAATCCGAGGGCATTATGGGATACCATAAAAAGTATTGCTCACGTTCAGCGGCTCTCTGCTCCTCCCAGCGAATTGCTCAGCGGTTCTCATGACCCAAAGGTCGCTGTCAATGAAGTGAATAACTTTTTCGCTAATATAGGAAAGAACCTGGCGACAAGAATCACAAATGGGGATATTATAAACGACCCAGACTCCACACCCAAGTCTTCCTTTCCCCATTGCAACTCCTTTGTTATGCTACAGGTGGATGAGGCGGAAATTGAAAGAACGATTATGGGACTAAGGAGTGATTGCGCAGTGGGCTGGGATGGCATCTCGTCGAAGATCCTGAAGATGTCTCGTGGAACTCTTGTGCCTCCTGTTGCTCACATTTGTAATCTAGCCATCAATACCGGCGTTTTTCCTAGGATGTTCAAAAGAGCTGTAGTACACCCAATATACAAGGGTGGAGGTAGGGACCGCGTTAACAATTACAGGCCAATCTCTGTCCTCACGGCCCTGTCGAAGGTCTTGGAGAGGGTTCTAAACAATAGATTAAAAAGTTATCTCGACTCACAAGCAATTATATCGGATCGCCAATTTGGTTTCAAAAACGGTGTATCGACTGAGGATGCTGTCATACAACTAACCGAAAGTATAGTTAGAAAGCTTGACAATGGAGACAAGTGCCTGGGTATTTTCCTTGATCTCTCCAAGGCCTTCGACACCGTCTCCATTCCGATACTTCTCGACAAATTGGATAATATTGGTGTCAGGGGTACTGCCTTCGATATTTTTGGAGACTACCTCAGAGATCGTACTCAATCTGTAAAGATAGGCTCACATGTAAGTGATGAGGCAGCAATAGACTACGGAGTTCCACAGGGAAGTATTTTGGGCCCGACATTGTTTCAAATTTATATAAATGACCTTTGTAAACTCTCACTTCCAAATTGCGAAATTGTCACTTACGCTGACGACACGGCACTTCTCGTAAAGGGCAGGAACTGGTCGGATGCCAAATCATCAGCTGAGATGTCCATGCGAGTAGTCACAAGTTGGTTAATAAAAAATTTGCTTACTCTAAACGTGGAAAAGACGAATTATATTACCTTTTCTATGAGATGTCCGTCCCGGCCACCAGTGAACTCATTCAATATTGTAGCTCATCGCTGCCCGTCTGGTACACCAGACTGCAACTGTCTAAGCCTCACAAGATCCACAGAGGTCAAGTACCTAGGTGTACATATTAGCGAGAGCCTAGACTGGCGGAAACACCTTGACACTCTGACAGCGAGGGTTAGGAAATTAATATTTATTTTTAAAAAACTAAGGAACTGTACCGACAGTAAAACTTTAATAATGGTCTACAATGGTTTGGCTCAGTCGATAATCTCCTACTGTGTACCGGTCTGGGGTGGTGCACCAAAAACCAGTCTTATACAGTTGGAAAGAGCGCAAAGGGCGGTGTTGAAGGTTATGACGCGTAAACCTTTCAGATACCCCACCACACAACTGTATATAGACAGTAACGTTCTCACCGTGAGAAAGCTTTTTGTTCTTAGAACCACACTAAAGGTGGACTTCCGATGCTAGCGGCCGACGCGTCTGACGCGCGCGGCTCGCGGCCGACGGCCGATGCGGCCATACTAGTTACTATGAAAACGTATGGCGCCGCTTCCGATGCCAGCGACTGACGCGCGCGTCAGACGCGCGCGGCCGATGTCTATCGCATCGGCCGCGGCCGCGCGCGGCTATGCTCTGACGTCACGCGGGACAAGAATGTTTGCCAGAAATATTACGAAGGTCTTACCGAAAATTTGCTTAATTTTTACTATTTTATTTGTATTTTATTATCTGCAAGGTCGCTCATCCACGTAGCGATAACACCATCTATCGAGCCACTTGAAACTACTTTTTCTTTTTTCGGAAAATCTCTTGCCTACATAATTATTAGCTAGAAAGCGATCCATGTAGGTACAGGTTAAAAAGCCAAGGGTCTCATTACTCCCAAAAATGTATTTTATCATACACCCTGTAAAAAAAATGCATTCATATATTCTCTAAACCTATCAATCTGTCAATCAATAAAATATTCTTTATTAAAATATGTATTATTTTTTTTGTTTGCGTTTTTATGTTTTTGTTTAAACACCAAAACATAAAAACATACCCTAAATTTTGGGGAAAATACCCTAAAGTGATAACACTCTGCACAATAGGCACGCGTCAGTCGCTGACATCGGAAGTGAGGTCTGTCGTCGGCCGCGCGCGTCTGACGCGAGGTTCTGTCATATTTGACAGAACCTCGCGTCAGACGCGCGCGTTAGTCGCATCGGCCGCTGGCATCGGAAGTCCACCTTTAGGAAGCACTCCTCAACGGACTGCGTCAACGGCACGAATCAAAACCGAAGACGGAAAGAGCCCGCTTGCCGAACCGAGATATCTAGAACAGCATTTGCAGACCGGCACTATTATCTTATGGCACCCTACCTATACAATAAAATAAATGATACATTGAATATTCTGCAATTAAATAAATTTGAGGTCAAGAAAAAAACCAGGGAATGGTTATTAAAATTGGACTATGATGAAACTGAAATGCTGCTAAACAGACTTGACATATGAAATACGAACTACTTACTTACACAGATACACACACGCACCCACGAACACACTTATGCACACTCTCACACAACATACGCATACACAGACACACAAGTGCTCACAATTTATTTACTTTGCTGCCTTTGTTTACTTTGGATTTAGTAATGTAAGTGAAGTTATAGAATATTATAAGAGTGACGGACCAGACCACTGACATCCAGGTTGCAGGACTACCTATTCCTGGAGGTCAGAATCAATACCCTCACCCTTACCTAAAGTTCCATCTTTATACCATAACCATCATGTTACTTCTTTTACTTATGTAATAAAGATTATTTATAAATGTTATAATTTTCGTTCGATTATGTTACTTTATCTTTGAAATTAGAAACTCGGATTTATTCTTGGTATACAAGTATCGGCCTGAGCCCCGTAGTGGGACGTATATAGGCTCTGACGATGATGACACAATTATCGACCGTATGTCAAAGTCGCCAAGGCGCGCACGCGCCTCGACTCCTGTATGCGATACGCTTAGGTTTAAAAATAAAATGTAACCTATTAAAAAAATAGACGACTCCACAGTTTCGCAGTTAGTCTAAAATACTTAGGGCCTCTACCCGCACATTCGAACTCCGCAATTACGTGAACGTTTTCGTTCCAATGTCAAATCTATTAGGCGCTGTGCTATTGCCATCGCTCGCGCGATCATGCATTCGTCCGACGAAAATCATTGTGCCACTGTGCGTTCAAACATACTTATATCTGCGGAATATCCTATAGAAGGTCGTGCTATCATGAGATGCGATCGAATTGTTCTATTTTTATTCAGATATAAGTATGTTTAAACGCACAGTGGCACAATTATTTTCGTCGGACGAACGCATGATCGCGCGAGCGATGGCAATAGGACAGCGCCTTACAATGAAGTACGACCGACGGACCGAAACAGTGGCGATATATCGAACATCGAAAGTCCGGGTACAGGGCCTGGTTTGTACTCACCCTCCTGTCGACTGTGCATGCAGTAATCAACCACGAGATGCGGCTGCGGTGCTCTGGCCGCGTATGCGCTCTCCACCTCGTTGAATAGAGACTTAGAGCGCATCGCCTTTAGGTCGTTCTGCTTGAAGTTGATGCCTTGGTGGTCGAGCGATTTCAGGTAGTACTTCTCGTTCTGTTCGCGCCATTGCTTGTTGAAGCCCTGTTGATGGTATACTTAGTTTAGTAAGGGACATATGTTGTATGGAAGATATGTCGAACGACCTGTCGGATAAAGAAGAAAGAAAGTAAGAAAATATTTTTATTTCCAAACAACTAATATATGTTGGCATCTTTTCCCTGTTTATTTTAGGGAGCATCATTATGAACATTATGAATAGCACAACATGGCTGTAACATGTTTAAAAATCCATAATATTTGAAATCATTATGAAAGTTTGTTATACAGGTGTACAATAAAATGGGACAGCTACTCAAAGGGGTGCTTCAGACCATCAAACTGAACAACTTACTCTATGGGACCAATATCGAAATCGCGAAAAAAAAATCCGCACTCCCATACAAAACTGCAAACATAACTCGACTGAAATGTATGGGACAGCAGATTTTTTTTCCCGGTTTTTGGTCCCATAGAGAAAGTTGTTCAGTTTGATGGTCTGAAGCACCCCTTTAAGTAGCTGTCCCATTTTATTGTAATGTACACCCTGTAGATTGGACAATCCCCAGGAAAATTGCCGGAATAACGCTCATTTAATCTCTAGTCACTGCATTGAAGAAGAAATTTCAATGCGTATGTGAAGTCTATCAATCCACATTGTGCACGTGTGGTGGACTAGACTAACCATAAAGGTATTATACTACGTAAGAGAGACGGTGACAGCTGAGAGAGCGAGATGTACCTAGCGGCATGCCTGTATAATAGAAAGAGATATGTGACGCGAGGCAATAGAACCGTTTTTGGGGATTTGGAGTCCTGGTAAAAATTCGGTTTCTGTGAATAATCGTGAACCTAAAGTGAAATCGTAGATAATTTTGCAAAATATACTAACACTGTTTCATAAAATTATTCACCATTTCACGTTAGATTGAGAATTAATACACAGAAATCGAATTTTTACCCTGCCGAGGACTCCAAAAAACGTCCAAAAACGGTTTCATTTGACAACTTATGTCACTTACTCTATTCCGTAAGGTATAATATCTTTATGAGACTAACTAAAGATGTACAATCGCCATCAGATATATCGTAGCATACAAGGTGTCCAAATATTTCTGAGCAGTGCTAATTTTCATTAAATTCTTTACAGTAAATGTTACCAATTATATCTAAACGTGTATTTTGTCATAAATATCTGAACAGTGAATTTTCAATAATTTCTTTACAATCTACACTATTATAAAAATGTAAATTTAAAAAAAGAAGTTTCTTTGTGTGTTTGAACGCGCATCACGCGAAAACTACTGAACCGATTTTGATGAAACTTTTTTTGTTTGATAGCTTATAATCTGACTTAAAATCTGGTATATAATTTGTGCGGACAAAGTCGCAGGTTAACGCTATTGTTATTTAAAATTAAAATGTAAAACAACGGAGTTAGGATTTTTTTCGAAACCTGTTCAGATGTTTATGACCACCCTGACTGCGTAGATATATTTGAAGTTCTCGGCGTTCCTATATTTTTGATTGATTATGAGTAAATAAATTATTGAAAATTAGAACTGCTTAGAAATATTTGACCACCTTGTTTGCTACGATATATCTGCTGGTGACTGTACATGCAATCTTCCTGAGGGTAGGCCTGTGCCCTGCAGTGGGACGTATAAAAGGCTTAGACTAATTATATCCGGACGGGCCTTGCGGTAGCATTTCCCCTCTGCCACGGTATTAGATCAATTAATCTAGCGCATTTACACCCAATTTTATACCTTATCACTAAACGAGACAGCCTATAATTGCGAAACAATAATTTTGAACTTAGAACGTTTGGGGTTTACACGAGACTACTTTTCATGATTTTGAACATTCAAAATTATAATCTAAAGTCATAGGGAATAAAATCCAAAGTTGCGGATAACATGTTACCTCGCCCCCCGCAAAAAGTGGCAGAAAGTTTGTTAGTAGAATGACACGTGGTTACGCGTCCCGATATAATTAGTCTAAGATAAAAGGTTGTTAATTATGAAAATGAGGTCAAACAAAGGTATAAGTCTTCATACAGTTTTGTCATAATCTCCATCTATCTTCAGTATACGCGCTCAGCGTATCTACTATCATCATCATCATCAACGTGTTCCCGCCGCCTTCACCAGGTCGTTGGTCCACCGTGTGAGGGGCTCACTACCTACCCACGCTGCGCTTTCCGGTACGCGGTCGCTACTCGAGAACTAGCAGGCCCCTCCGGCCATCGGTTCTGCGAGCAATGTCCCCGCCCACTGCCACTTAAGTTTAGCAATTCTATGGGCTATGTCAGTTACTCTGGTTCTTCTGCGGATCTCTTCATTTCTACTATCATACTTAGTCAAATCTACGGTGATAAATTACCTTCTGAGCCTCTCTCCACTCCTCTTCCTTGGCTTTAAGGCGACGCAGTACAACTGGCACGGCGACCACCGGGTTCTTCTTCAAGCCCGCTATGATATCCACCGCCTGCAACCAATTACATTTGTTATAAGTACCGCTTATACTTTTATATGTACCAACAATATAACAGCTGTTTTCACACAAGATTTTTTTATTACGATATAAATACAAGGTGTAAAAAATTACCCTAGTAATTTAATAAGGGTGGTTTAGAGGTTAGACAATCAAAAATGAACAACTTGACAGTGGAGACAAAATCTTAACTATTATAAAACTGTAACAGAAACGTGTCTGAACATTAAAGATATTTACAAAAAAAAAAATTACGACATGGTTTTTACCTGTCCTTGATTCCAAATCACCAATTTTTGGATTTTTTGTTTGTCTGTTTGTTTGTTTGTTCGTTTGTTTCATCGAGCATCACGCAAAAACTACTGAACCGATTTTGATGAAACTATTTTTGTTTGAGAGCTTATGATCTGACTTAAACGGTCGAAGTTGAGGGTTAACTCTAGTTAAATATATGTATGTAGTTTGTATTGTTACATCTTGTATGTCTGTGTTTATCCCATGTTATAACACCCCTCTTTTTGTGTCGGGGGTTAAAAAAGGAAGTTCATAGGGTTACCTACCACTTTCGTCATGGATTTTTGGTTTGGTACATATTATTTTAAAAAAAAGTATATCACAAACATAACTAGAATCACTCCTCCTAAATAAACAATGATCTAGTATCAAATGAATAAATGAAACTTATACCTCGGGCCCAATGACCTATTTAAAACACATAAGTTAGTAAATGGCTCAAATTTTAGACCCCTTATTATGTTTCTCCTACCAAGGAGATGAAGAAAATGTAGATGGATTGTGTGAAGGATGATATGTGTAAGAACAGACTGGTGAAATGACGACGAGATGAATGGAATTTAAGTTTACACCCTGTATTATGTATGTAACGTAAAAAAAACCGTTATAATATGGTTTTAGGCACGACGCGGTACAACTAAAGAGGAAAGGCGGGTTCCGTGCAGTTCATACAAACGTATTCCCCTGTTTCCTCTCTGAATAATGACACCAGAGCAAATATTTTTTGTATGTTTTGTTTTTTTTTCTTAAATTATTTACTGTCAGAACACTTGAGCCTTCGAAAATTAAGAAAAATTGCTCAATTTCACCGCTGTGTTCAGACATCATCATCATCAGCCTATAAACGTCCCACTGCCGGGCACAGGCCTACCCTCAAGGAGGGTGTATGGGCATTAGTCCACCACGCGTTTTCCTTCACCGTTTGAGAGCAGTCGGGGGGGAGGCTTCAGACCATGAAAATGAACAACTTTCACTATGGAGCCAACATCGAAATCGCGAAAAAAAAACCGCTATCCCATACATTTTAGTCGAGTCGGTACTGCAGTTTTGTATGGGACAGCTGATTTTTTTTCGCGATTTCGAAGTTGGCTCCATAGTGAAAGTTGTTCAGTTTCGTGGTCTGAAGCACCCCTTTAAGTATTACTAGGGTGTTTTGTTACACCCTGTAAGTATACAAACATCGCAACATTATCATTTTTTTAATCTTGAAATAATTATTAAAATCGGTACAGTTTTAGAGAAGGAAACAGGGTAATACGAAATCGTGATTTCGTTCATTTTATGTAGGTACATGGCAATGACATTAGTAAACAAGAATGGACAGGCCTTACGCGAACATTTCAAACCAGAAAAATGAGGCAAAACAATTGACAGTTTTACTTCGAAAATGTACTGAGATGACAGACCAAGTACCCTAATTTGTATTGAAGTGCCCTAGTTTTGCGTGCTCCAACTTAAAGCGCTTTGTGCCTATCCATTCATTTTACTTTGGGGTACAATTAGTCCGAGCTGCAGTTGTCACTTTCGCACTGCTGGGGAAAAGCGCGACAGGAATAAATCTGTTAAGTCTTTGACTGCCAAATGACCGACAAACAATGGAAAATCTATTGTTACTGTGACCCGACGGCGTTCAACCAATTATGAAATTTTTGCGGACCGCCTTTCCTATTAAAAGCTCCCATACCAGAAATCAGAATTTTATTGGCCTTGTAACAGAGAATGCTACACTAGGTACGTCAAGTTTACATAATCATAATTTATACTTAAATTCATTTACATTCACAATAATAAAAAAAGAAAAAAAAATGTTAACAAATAAAATATTACAAATAAGCTATTGATTGTGAAATTTCGATTAACAATTAATATTAATTATATTATAATTAATTAATTAATTATATCAAATTCAATGTCAGTATGCTATAACTTGATGTCGTGTTTAATACAAAATAAACAACTAAGTAGTTAGCAATAAATCATTTGTTTCACGTCACACAACATTAAATAGCCCCAAGGTTTGTCACTTATCATTATCATTATTTAAGAATAGGTCTACGGTGAGATTTATGTCCATGTACTCGTTTAAACCGTAAAATGGGTGATCATGCAGAAATTTTTTATTTTGTTTTTGAATTCAGGGACGGAGAGTTTGGTTATTTCTAATGGTAGATTGTTATACATTTTTATTTTAAAAAAAAAAAAAAAAAAAAAAAATAAAATAAAATATATATATATATATATATATATATATTTTTTATAAATTTTCCCTGTACCAGGCCCAAACTTGAACAATGAACAGTAGACCAATGCCACAACTTCCCAGCCAGACGGACATACATACAAAGTGAGTGCGTACCACCTTATCACCATATATCCTGCGCAGCGAATACTGGGTTAAATTGCGTAACCCCGGTTTTAGTAATTCCAGCCTAAAGTGTTATCAAAGACTGGTACCGATTCGGACTGTGCCACGACTTAACTAAATTTATTCCTGTCACTTTCTAAAATAAGATTAAGAAAAGAGACAGAAACCAACAGCTGACTTTAGTGCTGTCAAAGTGACGTTACACGCCCAAAATAAGATGCCATCATAATGTACGCCATCTTATTTAAGGCTTTTTTGGGCGTGTAACGTCACTTTGACAGCACTAAAGTCAGCTGTTGGTTTTCTGTCTCTTTTCTTAATCTTATTTTAGAAAGTGACAGGAATAAATTTAGTTAAGTTAAATCGTGGCACAGTCCGAATCGGTACCATTGTCTTGGCGCCAATTAAAACCAGTTCAACTAACTTCACAGTTTTCTATTTTACGCTGGCAACATCCTAAATGACCATATATTCCGAGAGATAAGTGTACTTTTTGCAACCATCAGCAGCAAGGCTGATTCAGTGTTTATGGGGTGTAGAGCTTCTCTGTGATGGGGATGGACCAGGTCTGCCTGCATAACTCCAGTCGGTTTAGGAGTTACTGATGATTAAAGGTCTGTAAAAAATTAACGATCAGCTGCAAGGCTGATCGTATGTTATTGTTGTAGTATGCACTGTAGCTATGTGAACAGTACAAAAACTGACATGGTTCATCAGTCGGTTTAGGAGATACAGCCGTTCAAAGGTCAGAACTTTGACTGGCTATATCTCCTAAACCAACTGACAGATCTTGACAGTTTTTGTACAGTTCACATAGCTACAGTGCATACTACAACAATATCATAGACCTTTAATCATCAGTAACTCCTAAACCGACTGGAGTTATGCAGGCAGACCTAGTCCATCCCCATCACAGAGATGCTCTACACCCCATAAACACTGAATCAGCCTTGCTGCTGATGGTTGCAAAAAGTACACTTATCTCTTATACTAATAGAGTTGTATGTAATCCGACAAAATATGAATTAGTGATGATATAATGATGTTAATGCGAGTGTCACCAATGCCACAACTTCCCAGCCAGACGGACATACATACAAAGTGAGTGCGTACCACCTTATCACCGTATATCCTGCGCAGCGCCCGCTGGTGCACCGTGGGGGAGTGCCCGCCGAGGCACTCGTCCAGTCTAAACTTGGCGGCTTCTTCGCCCGACATACGAGATAGCTTCTTTTGTACGCCTTCTAGCACGCGTATTGTGGCCGCGTTCGTTTCTATCACCACGTCCAGCTGTGGGCAAATTATACACGTTTTAGTACGCTATTTTAGTTGTAGTAATCATAGTTTATTGCTTCATGAGGTTACATGAAATAAAATAAATATCTTAGACACAACAGAACACAAATTATCTAGTCACATTTAAATATTCATTAATCTTGTATATTTTTATAGTGTACGAGCTTTTACCCGCGACTTCGTCCGCATAAATTATATACCAGATTTTAAGTCAGATGATAAGCTATCAAACAAAGAAAGTTTCATCAAAATCGGTTCAGTAGTTTTTGCGTGATACTCGAACAAACAAACACCCAAACAAACAAACAGACAGACAAAAAATCCAAAAATTTGTGATTTGGAATCAGGGACAGGTAAAAAACCAGGTCGTAATTTTTTTTGTAAATATCTTCAATGTACAGACACATTTCTGTTACAGTTTTATAATAGTTTAGATTATAAAGTTTGTAAAATAAAATTGACGGCCCGGTAGCACAGTCGGTAGTGAACCTGCCTGCTGTGCCGAGGGTCGCGGGTTCGAATCCCGTAAGGGACAAATATTTGTATGATGAATATGAATATTTGTACCCGAGTCATGGATGTTTGTATCTATATATGTATTCTATATCGTTGTCTAGTCATCATAAGTCCAGGCTAGATTCTGGTACTTTAAATGTGACTAGATAATTTGTGTGACATTGTTCAAGATATTTATTTATTTATTTATAAAATCTCTAAAACCGCCTGTCAAAGTCACGGAGCACTAGAGTGTATTTTTCCAACTCTTTATGTACCTTATGTATTTTTTTGTCAGTAATCTGATTTGATTTGACTCAGAATAATTTTTTTTTGACTAAGTTCGAGTCGAGGCAGATTTCGAGGAAGCTACTGATATACGAAAAAAAGAAGGGGGGGGGGGGGGGGGGTGTTAACAGCCTCCGTGGTCTAATGGGTTAAGAGCATTGGACTCTTGACACGGAGGTTGTGATGTCACTTTGTGCGTTTTCCCCCAGTTGGTTAGGACATTGCAGGTTGAATCACCTGATTGTCTGAAAAGAAAGATGATTTCGTGCTTTGGATGGCACGTTAAGCCGTTGTTCCCGGCTACTATCTCTGGTGGTAGTAGTCGTTACATAAAAACCACGTCAGAGGCCGTGAGGCGGTCTGAAAAAACTCTGACACCAGGATAAGAAAGAAGAAGATTCAATCAATCAATATACTTAATTTCACACCAAAACATACACAGTAAAATTCAGAGATAAACAGAAGGCACAAAATAAGGCGGTCTTATCGCGGATTCGACTATGTTCTTTTATTTCAGGGTATGTGTAACTCACCTCGAACCGCTCGTCCTCGCACCTGTAGATGTACTCCTCGTACTGGGTCTTGCGTGACGTCACGAACGTCGAGTCCTCGCTCCACGTCGGGAAAGACACCCACGTGTCGTTCAACACCTGCGAGACATCACTGTTAATATACTACTTATTTTGAAGTCGGTTAAGACAGAAAGTGGATGAAACTAGAAATCTTCGTAAAAAATACTTTGTCAGTAGCTTAAGATGGTTTCAGTCCATACAAACGTTTGACGCACAATACGCGTAGACCGAATTAATTAAAGTAAGATTTTATATATGGAAAAATAGTTAAGAAAATCTAGATGTCGCGTATCAAATAACATTTGCAATTTATAATATAATTACGAAGAAATAAAGCTTTGAAAATTTTGTATGAAAAATTTCAAATATACAAAGTTACTTATATTAATACCGTCTACACGTATTGTGCTTCAAAGTTTTGTATAAAATTGACCCCTCTGCAACCGCCTTAACCTTCGTTATGCCGGAACGCGGATCCGCGCGACAAAAACCATTGATTTCTATTGTGTCTGTAATTCCCGGCATACGATAGGTTAAGAGGATAATTCTTGTAGTGTCCGAACGCGCTGCATACAAATTAAGTTAGGTACTATTTTTTCAATATTTACCAAACATAGAAAAATTTTACTTCACATGTATAGGGTGAAATTGATATCATTGGCATCCTTTTAAACTAATAGTCTAGCCATCAAACAGCTTTTACTATGGGAGCAAACTGATCGGAGCAAAAAAAATCAGGTGTTGCATACATTTGAGTCGAGTAGGCACTGCAGTTTAGTATGGGGACAGATTTTTTTGTTGCTTCGATCGGTTTGCTCCCATAGTAAAAGTTGTTCAGTTTGATGGTTAGACTTAGTTTAAGAGGGCTATCGCAGTCCAGTGGCGCCCTCATCACATGAAAGATTTCTCAATAAAGAAAGCCTAAATTAAAAAAGTAATTAACACGAACACTACTAAAGCCTTCAAGCCATTGTTATACAATACTTTTATAGGTTCTAAACATTCCACTTTTAGACAATTGCGAATAAAAACAAAAGCGGCCGTTTTTTTTCTTTTTTCCCAATTTGTATGTTTAGACCTTTAAAAAACCTATAAAAGTATTCTATGAAAATAGCTTGAAGGCTTTTGTAGTGTTCGTGTTAATTACTTTTTTAATTTAGGCTTTCTTTATTGAGAAATCTTTTTTAATGTGATGAGGGCGCCACTGGACTGCGATAGCCCTCTTAAAGGGATGCTAATGCTATCAATTTCACCCTGTAGATACTAATCTCTGTATCTGTGGTTTGTCAGATATCCTTTAGAATATAGTTTCAATACTAGGATTAACTTAAGATTTGTAAGGTATCTTTGAGCAACTTTAACTTTGAAACTATACATAATACCGAAAATCTAATTGCCTCTTTGGTCTAATGGTTAAGAGCATTGGAACTCGATACGGAAGTCGTGGGTTCGATTCCCACGGGGGACACCTAGTGATATGTCGCTTTGTGCGTTTTTCCCAAGTTGGTTAGGAAATTGCAGGCTGAATCACATGATTGTCTGAAAAGAAAAATAATTCCGTGCTTCGGATGGCACGTTAAGCCGTTGGTCCCGGCTACTATGTCTGGTGGTAGTAGTCGTTACATAAAAACCACGTCAGAGGCCGTAAGGCGGTCTGAAAAAACTCTGACACCAGGGCTCTGCCCACACGATAAGAAGAAGACCGAAAATCTAAAAAACTAGAGAGGCACAGAGATTACTTTCTAGAGCGTGTTTGAACAATTTAATTGACTTTAATTGGTTAATTTCAAAAATATAATTAAATTTCGTATCTATATGGTTGAAAGCACATCCGCTTTGAAAGGGTTCAAGCCCCATCCGATCTTCAATGTTTGTTCAATCTTTAATATGTTTTTTTTTAACTTACTTCTTTACAGAGTGCGGTGCGACCTGAGCACCGGCGCGAGGCAGCCTCGCGAGGCAGCGCGCAGTACGACGTACCGAGACGTTTGCACGTCGTCAGATCTGCAAACACATGGTTTTGTTAACATAATAGTTTCATTTCATTCACCGACATCAACCGTAATAAATCGGGCGGGACACTGTAAGCTTTTGTATAAAAGTGACATACCTATATCCATGGCAGCATCTCCCTGCGGCCTGTCATGTCTCAGCTGTGCGCCGTAGCTGCCGATGGGCTCGTAGCGCGCCGGCTTAGACTCGCGAGCGACCGCGAACAGACTGCCCGATGCCGCGCCTAGCGGGTTGTGTGTGAACGATGCTGTTGGCAAATTAACATTATTAAACAGGGTACAACCATACAGTAAATAAATTATACACAACAGAGGGTCAATGCCCATACTAAGAAAGTTACCACTTTCTTATATGAAAACTCGCGCAAGTACAGCGACGGTGGTGAGTAACGGTACTACAGCAATGTTTAATTACGTTAAAATACGTGTTGAACACATTTGTTATTAAAATTTTTAAGAAAATTAATCTATATAATTTATTTCCGTGGAACAAAACTCAAATAATAGTGATCTAATAACGTTTAATTAAGATTTATCTCTCGTTCAGGCCAGATGATACTTGTAGCGACATCTGTTTGCGCCAAGACTATACTAAATCTAAAATGTATGGAACTGACCAGACATGGTACAACTAAAGGGGCTAAAGTTCAGGCGAATATTTTCTATGAGAAACGCGATTGCTCAGCCCTCCGAAAAGTGCATGCGTCTGCCGTATTTTCGATTAAAAAGAATTAATAAAAATACTTTTTATAGATTTTTTTATGATTTCATTAGATAAACTAATGGTGAATATGTGAGTTAAATTCCAGTTATTATAAACGGTTGCAAGTTATTTTAGTTTCCGAAAATAATGTTAAAAATGCGTTCAACACCAAAAAAAAGATTACAACAAAGAGTGGATGGAACTGGCTCAGGACAGGGATGCATGGACGATAAAGGGGGAGGCCTTTGCCCAGCAGTGGGATGAAATAGGCTAAGAAAAAAAAATGGTTTTTAGATGTCCCTGATTCCAAATCACCGATTTTTTGTCTGTCTGTTTGTTTGGGTGTTTGTTTGTTCGAGCATCACGAAAAAACTACTGAACCGATTTGGATGAAACTTTTTTGTTTGATAGCTTATGATCTGACTTAAAATCTGGTATATAATTTATGCGGACGAAATCGCGGGTAAATGCTCGTAGAATATAAATTCAAAATGTCATGTTTCTATCTTTAGCGTTTTAGGCTGTCTGTTGTCTATCAGTCAGTCACAGAACTCTTTTATAAGGATAGATATTATGTGAAAACTAGCTGCTTACCAGTATGTATGGTGTTGGTGGGTGTATGTGGTGGGGAGGCGGGTCCCACGAAGTCCTGCAACCACTTCTGCAGCTCCGGGTGTCGGCACAGGAACGGGGCAGTCACGCAGAGCAACTCCGACGACGATATTATCTCGTTCGTGAACAGGAGTAGGCATCTGTCGAGATACAGTTCTGTTAATATTGTAGATTTTTGATGAAACATACTCTGGGTGTTCATAATAAAAAATACTTAATTTTGACACATCCATGTCTAATACTGTACTCCAAAATATTTTCAACAAAATCCTGAGTAGAAATAAACGTTCACAATTTAAAAACAAAATATTTCCAACATCAGAATTAAAGTTAAGTAGAAATAACAACTTTGTGGTGTTGGTCTTTGGCACTCCATACAATTTTTTGGCATTAAGGCTGCACCGAGCCTATTGTGGCGTCCCCAATCGTATTTTTTTATTTCTTAACAATTAAACAATATTTCCAAAAATCTAGAATGTCACATTGTAGTCATTGCTGATTTTCAATTTATCGGGTCACTGCGGATTTGTTTCTATAATAAATCATAAATCACACTTTTGGCGGTTTTAAAGATAAAAGGTTTTAAAAAAAAATAGCTACAAGCATAAACCATAATAATCCGTAATGTTTTGATAAATTGAAAGCTAATCAGGACTACAATGTGACATTCTTGTTTTTTGGAAATGTTGTTTAATTGTTAAGAAATTAAAAAAATACGACGGGGCAGCACAATAGGCTCGGTAGGCTCTTAACAAGATGGCGCCTGCGCATGCGCACTTTGTGCAAATATTGTACCTTTGCTTCCCTAAAGTGTCCTTAGACTCAAAACGGGTTATTTGTTGGTAAACAAATTCAAGTCAACACAAAATAATATATGAAATACTAGCAGCCCGTCCCGGCTTCGCACGGGTTGACGTCTAATCTTTTCTAGCAATAAATATAGCCTAGGTTACTCAGGGTGAATGCAGCTTTCTAATGGTGAAAGAATTTTTAAAATCGGCCCAGTACTTTTTGAGCCTATTCATTACAAACATACAAAAATAGGTACAAATCTTTCCTCTTTATAATATTAGTGTAGATAGGAGCTTGAAGCGCACTTATTAAACGACAAATCTTTTTTTGAAGCAACCACCGCGTCGCAACGTGTTGTCGCTGTAAAGAAGATGCGGACAGAAACTCTACAACATAACACGACTTAATAACTACCGACGAGTAAATTGTACATGTGCGTATCCCACACAAATAAATTGTGTATCTATCTATCTACCCACCTCAGGAAGTTATCGTAGACATGCTGAGAGCGCAGCGCCTTGCGTGCCTTGTCGAAGAAGTTGTAGTCGTGCGCCGTGGCGAGCTTGGCCGCCTCGGCGTACGAGACGTCTCTCAAGTGCGCTCCTGAGATGCTCGCGCGCGGCTTCTTGGGGGGCGGAGCGCCCGCTGCTGTGGGGGGAACTGTCGTTACAATACTGATTATGAGGATAGACCACTACGGTTTTGTCCATACAAACATATTCCCCTGTTTTCTCCCTGGATTAATGATACTAGAGCAAACATTTTTTTACCATACAATCTATGTTACCTCTGCCATGTCCCTATGTTTTGCTTTTTTGCATTTATTGATTACTGTAAGAACTAGGGACCTTCGCGTTTTCAGACATCCACTAAAGAAATTTGACAAATATAAACAAAAAAAAACATACAGACATAGCCAAAGTCCTTTTCATATTATTTTTAAAAGAATTATTAAAATCGGTTTAGTTTTGGAGGAAGAAACAGGGGATTGCGAAATGCAGATTTCGACGATTATTTGTCTATAAAATCGGTTCGAGCTGCAGTTGTCTTTTTCGCACTCTAGTCGGCGTCGTTCCAAATGACATTTTATTGTTGCTAAAGCTAAGGAAATAAATAAACAAAAAAGTTTATTTCTCACCACAAACCAGAATGTACATAATAATAAGTCTTATGCTAGAAAGTACACAGAAATTATTTGGTTGTGGATCGCTGGTGCCTGTGATGGGTAATGAAAACCTATGCTACATACAGGTCACCAGGCCTCCACTCTCGGTGGGTGTTACCATTTCCATAGTTATTTTATTGTTGCTAAAGCAATTGAATAAAATGTCATTCAACTATTTTATTTATTGACGTGATAACGTCTTATAAATCGATGAACACGGCACCGGCTGCACGCACGAAAAAGTGTCACGTTCCGCCTGAGCCTGAGCGTGCAAGCGAGAGCGCGGAAAAAATATCTCTTTCTCGCGTGACGTCAAAGCTAGCAATTCGAATATTCATCAATGTTATCACGTAAAACAATCGTCCGTAAACCGACTTTACAGACCACCAATATTTTTTTAAAGAACTCAAGAAATAATGGATAGAAAAATTTGATAATGTTTATTTAAGCTTTAAATCACATAACATAATCTCCAAATGGATTTCGAATTTTGGTACCTTTCATAAATATGAAAAGTTGTTCCATTTCCTGTAATAAAAATAAAATAAACTTACATATCTGCTGCTGCGAGGTGAAGCTAGGCGATCTCTTGAGGGTAGAATGCGCCGGCGCAGCGGCCGGCACCGCGCTGTGCTTGCTCAGGATCGGCTGCTGGTGGCGATACAGTCGCGATTAGTTCAACGTTCAGTGAGGGTGCAGGTTATAGTGGGGGTCATCAGGGGGTCAGAACTCTAAAAGAGCAGCCGCTAGTTTATATCACTGGGCAATCAAACGGTAATTTGTATCATCATATTGAAAGTTTTGAAGAAAAAGTTGACATAATTCAAAATATTGTTTTCTTAGGGTATATTCTGCGAATATGATGACGTTCTGCGAATATGACGTCCTACGAAAGGGACATTTTGCGAAAGGTAAATTGTGCGAATGGCGCGTTTGTTAAAGAGTACATTCTGCGAAAGGGGCGTTTGTTAAGGGTAGATTTTGTAAAAGGGACGTTCTGTGAAAGTTACATTCTCCGAATACGTTTTGCTAAGAGTACATTCTGCGAATATGACGTTTTACGAAGGGTACATTCTGTGACAGTGACGTTTTGTCAAGGGTACAATCTGCGAAAGGAACTTTTTTCGAATGGTACATTCTGCGAATATGACGTTTTGTTAAGGGTAAATTCTGGGTAAGGGGCGTTTTTTTAAGGATAAATTCTGTGAATTCGTCGTTTTGCGAAGGGTACATTCTACAAATAAGAAGTTTTGTGAAGGGTACACATTATGCGAATAGAACGTTTAATGAACGGTAAATTCCGCGGATACGTTTTGCAGTGGGTACATTCTGAAATAGGGACGTTTTGCGTCGGGTACATCCTACGAATGGGATATTTTGCTAAAGGTACATTCTGCGAATAAATTTTGCAAAAGGTACATTCTACGAATAGATTGTTTTACGAAGGGTACATTCTGCAAATAGGAAATTTTACATATTTTGTGAAAGGGTAAATTCTGCGAATTATGTCGTTTTACGAAAGGTACTAAGGTATTTTGTATCTGAATGTTAATACTAATGTTGATCCTCACGAACCAGGCCCTGTGTCTAGTGTGGGATCACAGCTTAAAACTTTAAATGTTATTATCTATACAATGTGCTATATGTATATGTATGTAATCTAAGTTTGTTAATCATAAAGTCTAAGAAGAAGAAGAATCATAAAGTGTCCTAAAAACCTGTATCCTTAGACAATTTATTTAGGGATTCGCCTTGCGGTAGCATTTCCCCTCTGCAATAAAATCCAAAGTTGCGGATTTCATGTTACCTCGCCCCCCGCAAAAAGTGGCAGAAATGTTTCTTAGTAGAATGACACGCGTAACTCGTCCCTATATAAATTTTCTAAGCCTGTATCACACGTTGGTTCAATAAATTTCTTGTATTTGTACAATTCAAATATGCTAATTACCTGTACATGATGTGTTGTATGTTGTACTGGAGGCGGAGACGGTGCGGGTGGTCTCTCCACTTCCCCCTCCACGCGCTGCTGTGGAGTAACGTTACTGTCAGATATCGGCGGAGTTTGTAGCGCGGGCGAGAGGCTGACTGATGATTCAGAACTCTTTGTGAGCAGCCGTGGGTTATTATCATGTAGATCGAACGGTAATTGATTTCATCATTTTGATTTAGTACAGTTTTTTAAATGGCTGTGTAATTGTTTTTAAAAATTATCCTAAAAAAGATAAAACTTATACTTTCTAGTTAATTATGAACATCAAAAATATATACAGGGTGCAACAAAACACCCTAGTAATACTTAGGGGGGTACTTCAGACCATCAATCTGAACAAATTTCACTATGGAGCCAACGTCGAGAAAAAAATAAAAAAAATCTGCCGTCCCATACATTTGAGTCGAGACGGTACTGCAGTTTTTTATGAAAGAGCGGATTTTTTTTTCGCGATTTCGATGTTGGCTTCATAGTGAAAGTTGTTCAGTTTGATGGTCTGAAGCATCCCCTTAAATATTACTAGGGTGTTCTGTTACACCTTATAAATCTTTGCTACACACACGCACATTTTTCAGCTAGTATGAAATCTTTAATTATAGCGTTATATAAACTAACAAAAAGAATTTTTCTCTGGAATCCTTAGCACGACTTGCACTTGGCCCCTTTGCAACGTATGACAGTTACCAGTGTCTGACAGTTAAATGTGAGTGACGGCTACACCCTACACGTGCGTGACGGTTACACTTGTGTGTGCGGTTACATGTGTGAGACAGTTACATGTGAGAGACAGTTACATATGCGTGACGGTTACATGTGTATGACGATTACATGATCCTGACGGTTACATGATCCTGATGGTTACATGTGCGTGACGGTTGCATGTCCGTGACAGTTAGTATGATCCTGACGGTTACAAGTGCGTGGCGGTGCCGGTTACCTGTGGCGGCGGCAGGAGGGGCGGAGTGCGCACATGCGGCGGGTAGTGCGCCGGCTTGGTGACCGCCTTCGCGTCGGGCAGGAACTGACCGAATTCTGCCAGTAAGTCCTCTTGGTTCTCAAACAGTTTCGCCACCTGTTGACAAAAGTTATAAATTAACTAGGGATGCAACGAATAGTACTCAAGCGAATACGAATAATAAACAATTTTGATTATTAAATATCTTTATTTTACTACTAGCGGCCCGTCCCGGCTTCGCACGGGTGGACGTCTAATCTTTTCTAGCAATAAATATAGCCTATGTTACTCAGGGTGAATGCAGCTTTCTAATGGTGAAAGAATTTTTTAAATCGGCCCAGTACTTTTTGAGCCTATTCATTACAAACATACAAAACAAAATTTTAACAAAAAATTAAAACCGCCTTCAAAAAAACTAAAAAGTAAAAAAATAATATTGCAGCCTATGACTTTTTCGTTCGCATCATAAGAACATTAATTTGTTTTATTGAAGTCGCTGTCAAGCCGGTACGATTCGCGACATGGCTTGCATTTTTTGGCTTGTCTTGACACCGACTTCTATAAAACAAATTAATGTTCTTATGATGCGAACGAAAAAGTCATAGGCTGCAATATTATTTTTTAACTTTTTAGTTTTTTTGAAGGCGGTTTTAATTTTTTGTTAAAATTTTGTTTATTTCACAATTTTAAGTGGTGGATTCATTAGTTCCAATTAATAGGAGTGTTATATAATAGTTGGCACTACAATTTTCGAAGGTTCCCCTCGATTTCTCTGGGATGCCATCATCAGATCCTGGTTTCCTTATCATGGTACCACCCTCGGGACATCTCCTTTCCAACAAAAAAAGAATCATCAAAGTCGGTTCATAAACGACGAAGTTATCCGCGAACACACATAAAAAAAAATATATATACGGTCGAACTGAGAAACCTCCTCCTTTTTTGAAGTCGGTTAAAAAGGAAGCATTTTGACGTCAGTCTGTTCCCGGTCGTTCCACCTGTTTGGTTTGTTTTATGATTGTGCTACTAAGGTCTGCCACACACATACGGAATTGCAATCCGGAATCCTGAATCAGGATTACTATTTCGTATGGATTTCCCCCCTCCACAATTCCGTTCGGAATTGCGGAGCTGTCAAATCAGCTACTCTTTATCGGATGTCAAAACATGCGCTTTGTATGAAGATTTGTACTAAATATTGAGTTGTGACGTCATCAACATTTTCATTACTTTTTATAGTTTATCTTGTTATTTAAAATAGTATTCAAGCTAAAAGCTCGATGAAAATGGGAGTTTAGCGTTATTTTCTAGCCCTTTTTTATTGAGTAGATAACAATAAAATATATATAATGTAGTCAAATACCCAATTCCGTCTGTGTGTGGCGGACAAAATTCAAAATTCAAAATTTTTTTATTCAAAATAATATCATATAGATAGCTTTTTGACTCTACCACCGCGTCGGAAGGTGTTCCGTTGAGAGAAGATGCGGCCAGAAACTCTACAACACACATCTTTTAAACAAAACAAAATGTACAAAGTACAATTAAAATACAATATTGCATTACATTAGACCTTAGTAAAGTAATCCTTTTCAACTAACTTCTGCGAAATATATACTCTGTCCTATATGCTGTACTACGAGTACCGCCTAAGTTCTTTTGCATGCTTCAGTCCCAGTGTATCCGACCAGAGCTTACTTTGGTTCACAGCCCATTTAGCCTAGTAAATGTAAACATTTTACCTTGCAAAAGGTCCGGTATCCACGATTTTTTTATATGTTATACGGGTATAGGTCCTTATTAAAAATCCAAGTTTTCGACCTTGAGATGCTGCCGCGGGCTCTGCCATGTCCATAAAAGAACGAAAATTTCGAAGCTTTTTCAGTTTTCATTATTTAAAATCTAAAGCTTAGGTTTTAGAGTCAAATTATGTTTTAGAGGAATTAAGAGCACTAAATGCGCTACAGTTTGGTTTTTGAATCATCTTTTTATACTGTATAGTTACCGAGATACAGCACTTCAAAATAAGGGCAGTTAGGGCTAATTCCTAACTGCCCTATGCCTGTGGGTGCACAAAAGCTGGGCTCAAGAGGGTTTTTTGTATGTAGGTAATCTCTGGAAGTACCAAACCGATTCGTAAAATTCTTTCACTGATAGAAAGCTACACTATCCCTGATTACCATAGGCTACATTTTATTTTGTAAAAAAAAAATTCTGTTCGATATCTAAGTATTTGTTTACCAATTGACATTTGCTGAAAATTTACAAGTGTCGCATCTTATGGTTCAAAAAACATATTGTAGCGCATTATTTATACTTCTTCTGAACACCTTCACAGTGATACCTAAAGTTAATAACATATTTAATTTAAAAAAAAACGTAATTTTAAGGAATTTGTCATACCTCTCCATACTTTGAGGTGTTGTATCTTGGGAACTATTCAGTATATAAAGATGATTCAACTATCAAATTGTAGCGGATTTGGTCTTCTTTAAAGCTTTAGTAAACAAGTTTGCTCTAAAACCCAACGTTTAAGTTTTACTGAAAAAGTCTCAAAATTTTCGTTGTTTTATGGTCACACCAGAGCCCGCGGCAGGACCCCAAGGTCGAAAACTTGTATTTTTATTAACACTAGAAGGGTCACCCATTGTGGACTACCTTCGAAGACCGCAACCGTCAAATTGACGGCTAGTATTATAATTGCAACAATGACAGGTTTTATTGGAATAAAAGGCGCAAATACTTTCTATATTTAATCAGTATTATAAAAGTGTGTTTAATGAAATATTAATTATTGCATTTGTAACATAATTGTGTTTTTTTAACATATTTTACACATTTTCCGCATACGGGTTTCTTGCAAATGTCACAAATATCACAAGTACGATTTTTTGAGCAATTCACATTTATTTGACACTGGCGTCTTTTATTATTTTGGGAATGAGTAGCTTCAACTTCCCTTGTCACAGAATAATTCTGTAAACTCCGACTTATTGGTGCAACATTTTTATTTTTTGAATATTCTGCGCGAAGTTGGGTTACAAGTTGGAGAATGAAATCATGACGAGATAAATCTTTTCCTATTACTTTACGGTAGATAATCCAAGAGTTTATGCAAGCTAGATCCAGAATATTGTGAAATACATGTATCGGCCATCTTCTAGTGCCAGCTCTTACCGTGTATTTGCGTGCCATTTGATCAATAATATCCACACCTACTTTCGTCTCGTTGTAGAATTGAATAGTTTCTGGGAGTTTCTTTGGACCATCACCAATGTTTACACTTGGATGCATTGTACTCAAAATCATCACATTTTTTTCTGGTTTTCCTTGATAAACAGTAAGCGTGGCGTTTGTATTCATTTTCAAGATAAACGATTCGTATCTTGTTGTACGTATATTTTTACAAAGTGCAGGTATTTCTCGTCTTGCGCGACGCATCGTTCCTACGATGCTGGTTTTTTCAATTCTTAGTTTTTCTGCTAACTTCAGGGAAGTGAAAAAGTTGTCTGTAGTAACATTACGACCCTTTTTTAGATACGGCTCTAATAATTTCAGTACTACATGTTCAGGTAAACTCACATTATTTGACCGTGCATCGTCTTTGCCTAAATACGGAAAACCGTTACACAAGTATTTACTTTCAACGTCAGCTAATAACCAAAATTTTATACCAAACTTATCTGGCTTATTGGCAATATACTGTAAAAATGGACAGCGTGTTTTAGATGGAAATAATTGTTCATCTGCAGTCAAGTTTTCACCAGGAATGTAGCACATCTGACTATTTTCAATAAACTTGTTCCATATTTCAGAGGCCATAGCAA
This sequence comes from Agonopterix subpropinquella, assembly GCA_922987775.1. NCBI lineage: Eukaryota > Metazoa > Arthropoda > Insecta > Lepidoptera > Depressariidae > Agonopterix > Agonopterix subpropinquella. Next base: position 10,466,375 of record OV277719.1, on the reverse strand, counting down.
ATTTGTCTGCAGCTAAACGATCAGTCCTTGTGCTTCGCAAATCAAAACGTAGATACCTCAGTATTTCTTTGAATCTGGATTTGCTCATCGTATTCTTGAAAACAGGTGGTCCCCACTCTGTTGACCACAGAAGATCCAGATCTAAGTGGCTCATATTGTATGCTCCACGAGCGTATATCAAGGCAATGAATGCATCTAATTCATCCAGAGAAATATTCCAATTATCAGCATTCGTTTTTAGTCGAGCTTCTGTTTCAGTACATACCTTTATATGTCTCAAAATAGGTTCGTGAATGAGTAACCTCCAAGCTGATACAACATTATCATTTTCAACGTACCGTTTTGCATATGGAGTTACTCCTGAAACTTCTCTCATCACGTTGTGTTGACTTCGTCGACCTCCGTGGCTTTGATTTTCCATGCAAACCCACTCTGTACCATCTATGGCTACTTGGATATCACCCTCGGATGGTACCGTATAGTTGCTTGACCGTGAACCACGTCCAGACTGCAAACCACGACGCCCACGGGCCCTCCCACCACGGCGTGATATCACTTGAGAGTTGCGAAGTGTTGACAAAGGCAGGTCCTCTTCAGAATCGGATGATGAAGACTGAAGTTCCGGTAGAAAATCAACATTTTCGGTCCTCGCGTGTGGCACTGATTCACAGTCTAGTTCACTTTCGTCACCAGAGATATTTTCGTCTATGTCACGAAGCCTCTCTAATTCGCGCAAAATTTCCGCATCAGTTCTTCGACGCGAAGACATTGTAAACAATTTATTTACGTATTATTTGCAATACAAGTCCACTCTCAGGCTACGGATCACGAACTGATACCGCAACAAAATGTCAAGAATAAACAAAAATATGTACCTACCCTCAATAACAAAGTAACATACACTGTTTACATGTCAATTCGCCGAACGGGCTACTTGATTTACTTAGCCGTCAAAATGACGGCGTCGGCCCTTGTAGGTATAACTTATCAGAATCATTATAAATAAAAACATTACGAAGATTATTTCATTATCAGGACATACATATTACTAAATGAGAAAAACTCAGAAAATATCAGCTCATCAGAAAATTATTACATAAAGTTATGTGCGATTCATTTCGCGAAACCGTCAAATTGACGGCGCTGGTCTTTCTAGTGTTAAGGACCTCTACCTGTATAACATATCCAAAAATCCCGGATACCCGACCTTTTGTAAGGTAGGGTATCATTTTCCAAACAGATTTACTGAACTAATTAACAATATTAATAAATTCTGTAAATATAAATACGAGAGACGTACCTGCGAGTAGACCTCCTGCTCGGTCTGCTGCTTTGCTTGCGGCTCCTTAACATCGCGGTGGCCGCGCTGGTACGCGTGCAATATCTCCAGGAACCGCTTGTATTTGTCCGGTTGACGGGAGAAACGAGACTATGGGACAGAGACAACTATTTTATATTTTGGTACACACATATAAACTAGGGATGCAACGATTCGGCCATTACGATAACAATATTAATCGTTATGTATTACGATAACCGATGCATTACGATTATTTAAACAAATTTAGTTGAGATTATCCTCAGAATGAGTTCTCATAGTGTTTCTTTGCATTCCAATGAGAGTTAAATCATTAAAAAAAAACATTAAGAAAGTCAAAGATTTTGTAACTTTTTCTACTAATTTGAGATCGAAGTCAAAGGTTCACTTGGTCAGGATTCTGATTTTTGGATGCGTAGAGGCCAATTTGTTTTGAAAAACACATTATGGAACATGATTCTGTATAATCTCGTTAATCAAGCGATATCTCATCCGATTTACGTGGGAGATTAATCTTTTAAAATGTGGATGAGATATCGCGAAAGCGAAAATGTATTAATTAGGGATGCAACGATTACGAAGCGGTGCATCGTTTTGCATCTGTAATCGTAATAATCACGATTAATAACGATGCAATGCACCGTAGTAAGAATCGTACGATTATTAAAATTAATTAAAAACGTCAATCAGATTGCATTTCTCTGGCATTTGTTCACAAATACCAGACCTGAATACTAGATTCCAGAGCCGAAAAACAACTTTAGAAAAATCGGGTCTTTCGCTGCCATTTCAGCTCATTTTGAGCAAATTCTGACTTATTTATTGGTCAGACTTGACTCTCTTTTTTTTATTCTACTGATGTCTTTGATTTGATTTTCGGTTTGAAGTATTACATACATTTTCGTTCTCGCGATATCTCATCCACATTAATTTCAAAAGATTAATCTCTCACGTAAATCGGACGAGATATCGGTTTATTTAACGAGATTATACCTACCTCAAAATCATGTTCAATATTGTTTTTTTTTTAAAGCAAATTAGCCTTCACGCATCTTCGAATCAGAATCCTGGCCAAGTGTACCTTTGACTACGATCTCAAATTAGTAGTTAAAAGTTACAAAATCTTGGAATTTAAAAACATTTTTTTTAATGATTTAACTTTCATTGGAATGCAAAGAAACACTATGAGAACTCATTCTGAGGATAATCTCCACTACATTTGTTTAAATAATCGTAATGCATCGGTTATCGTAATAAATAACGATTAATATCGTAATCGTAATCGTAATCGTAATGGCCGAATCGTTGCATCCCTAGTATTAATACTTCAAACCGAAAATCAAATCATAGACCTCAGTAGAATTTAAAATGAGAGTCAAATCTGACAAAAAAAAGTCAGAATTAGCTCAAAATGAGCTAAAATGGCAGCGAGAGATCCGATTTTTTTAAGGTTGTTTTTCGGCTCTAGAATCTAGTATTCAGGTCTGGTATTTGTCAAAAAGTGCAATCCCATTGAAGTTTTCAATTCGATTTAATAATCGTACGATTCTTACTACGGTGCATTGCATCGTTAATAATCGTGATTATTACAATTACAGATGCAAAACGATGCACCGCTTCGTAATCGTTGCATCCCTAATATAAACGCACGCGTTCAGACGCTAAACCAACGGTGAGCGGCACATAGTCTATTATCATCTTAAAATTGTGTGGTGTCGATGATTTTGCCAACCTCTGGTATAAATAGCAAGTGTTTGGTAATAGATATTTATTTATAGAAATGCTACAATAGAAAATTATTCTTTTAATCTGCCTTCAAAAAAACTAAAAAGTTAGAATATAATATTGCAGCCGATGACTTTTTCGTTCCCATAAAAAGAACATTAATTTGTTTTATAGAAGTCGCTGTCGAGCCAAGCCAAAAAAAGCAAGCCCTGTCGCGAATCGTAACTGCTTGACAGCGACTTCGATAAAACAAATTAATGTTCTTATGATGCGAATGAAAAAGTCATCGGCTGCAATATTACCTGTCTTTCCACTCCGACCAACTGAACTGACCAACTGATTGTGCAGAATGGAACTCGATGAAGGGATTTTTTCCAATCAAACCAACTGGTTGATAAAATGTTTTTATTTTTTAACTTTTTAGAGTTTTTAGTTTTTTTGAAGACGGTTAAATTTTTTTTTATTTCTTAATTTTCAGTGGTGATTCATTAGTTCGATTTAATAGTAGTGCTTTAAATTAACAAACGCACTAGTCGGCACTACGATTTTCAAAGGTTCCCTTCGATTTCTCTGGGATGCCATCATCAGATCCTGGTTTCCTTATCATGGTACCAACCCTGGGATATCTTCTTTCCAACAAAAAAAAAAATCATCAAAATCTGTTCATAAACGACGAAGTTATCCGCGAAAAAACATAAAAAAAATATACGGTCGAATTGAGAAACCTCCTTTTTTGAAGTCTGTTAAAAAATACACACAAAAACTCACCTTTATCTTGTTAACATACTCGATGGCGTGGTTGAACTCGACAGGCTGTCCCGCGGGCGCTGGGGGGTGCTGCCCGGCGGGGGGCGGCGCCGCGCCTGCGGGGGGAGGGGGGTTACTATCTCGTCATACTTAGTGTACCCCCCACGGGTGTCATGTGGGGGGTCAGAACTCTATAGAGCAGCCGTGGGTTATTATCATGGGTGGTCGAACGGTAATTTGTTTCATCATTTTGAAGGAAATGTAATTGATAAGTTTATCGTATATCCCTCAACTGTGACGGATCCCTCTCGGAGGTGCTGTCGGATTTCTGAAATCTGTGGTGAATCCCGCTCGAGGGTCCTGCTTACTCGCCCACAATGTCAATCAAAAACACACAGATAAACTAATTTTGTCTCTTTCTACCTCAAAGCAAGGAAGTGGTCGTTAGAGTACTTGGTAGACGAAAAATCCCGCGCAAACAGGCAGTAAAAGTGTAGGCAGCATTTTTGTTCTACACTTAAAACTTTGATTGTGTAAAATATTTGTATGAAACGCACGGATAATATGCTTTTTATTTGTGAACCTAATATTATAAAGAGGAAAGATTTGTATTTTTGTGTGTATGTTTGTAATGAATAAACTCAAAAACTACTGTGCCGATTTCAAAAATTCTTTCACCTTTAGAAAGCTGCATTCACCCTGAGTAACATAGGCTATATTTATTGCTAGAAAAGATTAGATGTCAACCCGTGCGAAGCCGGGACCGGCCGCTAGTAGCATTATAAAGTTGGTACAAAAAAGTGGTTTATAATAAAAATATGGTCCAAATCTATTCAAAATATAGGTTCCCGGTTAATAATGCTAGCTGTACAACATTATAACAACACAAATATTTAAGAAGTACATAAATATAGCAAATTATATTATAAGTATAGCACAAAAATATTGAAAAAATTTATAAAAGTATTTTGTTAAAATAAAGGCCCTCTACAAACCTAGGGAAATGTAATTTTAGCGTAGGTTGGGTTTGTCTTATAAGACGGTAAACTTTTATAAACGGTAAACTTCGACGGCCCGGTAGCACAGTCGGTAGTGAACCTGCCTGCTGTGCCGAGGGTCGCGGGTTCGAATCCCGTAAGGGACAAATATTTGTATGATGAATATGAATATTTGTACCCGAGCCATGGATGTTTGTATCTATATATGTATTCTATATCGTTGTCTAGTCATCATAATACAAGTCCAGGCTAGATTCTGGTACTTTAAATGTGACTAGATAATTTGTGTGACATTGTCCAAGATATGTATAGATATTTTATAAAACATACCTTCAATGCCCGGCTGGTGATGTATAGCGGCTTCAATCTGCTGATGCGCCTGTGAGATGTGATGCAGGGTGTTGGCGGGCGTCGCGCTGACAGACAGGTTGTGCACTATAGCGCTGCTCACCGACCTGTGGGGGTAGCGTGGTGATATAGTGGCGTTTGGAGGGTGATTAGTGGTTACTACATGGATAGTAGGGTCAGAACTCTAATTGAGCAGCCGCTAGTTTATATCACTGGGCAATCAAACGGTAATTTGTATCATCATATGGAAGAACATCTCGCCTAAGTAAACTACTTAACAGCAAAAGTGATATTTGCGACATCAACTTTGACTCTTTGGCCAGATTCCGTAAAAATGTTTCCGTATATTAAAGTACCTACCTAATGTTTCTCGTAAGTAGCCTTGTTTTGTTTTGTAATTTTGTAAAATCTCTTTATTATCTTGTAAGAGCTCATTTATTTTTATATACTTACTACCAATTTGTAAAATCTTGTTATGGTTATATTTTACAGTTAACCCTAGTTACATTGCATGCTGTGTTTGCCTGTAATTAGTTATACATCTTAGCCTAAGATCACTGTGTAACGTACTGTGTACGTATTTGTGTCAGATGTAATAGCTGTAGGCAGACCTAATAAATAAAATAAAAATAAAATCTTAATTCCTTAAGGCTCATTTAAGCATTTCTTAACCAGCACCGGCTGCATGGCACCGCGATATAGCTCTGTCGCGTCGCGTCTGTCATGCACGACAAAGCGATAAAACCGCTTCGCTTTCTAAAGTGACAAAGATAGAAGCACGTCTCGATTTTAATCACGTTCTCGAGGGTGGCATGCTATGCCTACGGATAAAAGGCGCGATATAGCATTATCGCGAGCATCATGCAAACCCCACTGGGGTCCATGTCGTGAGTCTATGACTACACGATGAATTCTTAAGTGCCTAAAATCATTTTTTAAGGTGATAGTTGATTTGTATCATAACATTGAAGATTTAAGCCTACTTCAATGGGAGACAGGCGTTAGAAATGAGAATATTAAAAAAGGAATATATTTTTAAATTCCTTAATAAGATATGGTAAAGCGTGTTGGCCGGCGCTGACAGACAGGTTGTGCACTATGGCGCTGCTCACCGACCTGTGGGGGTAGCGTGGTGATATAGTGGTGTTTGGAGGGTGATTAGTGGTTACTACATGGATAGTAGGGTCAGAACTCTAATTGAGCAGCCGCTGTTTTATATCACTGGGCAGTCGAACGGTAATTATTTGTATCATCATATTGAAAAAGGTCTTAATTGGATCATTTGAAGCATTTCTTAACCAACATCGGCATCACAGCGCGATACAGCTCTGTGGCGTCTTAGCTCTATTTCTTTTTCGAAACAGCGGCCGTAGTATAGCAGCGTGATATAGCATTATCGCGCCTTCGCTCTCTTTCTATTTTCGCGCGAACAAACGAGATAAAAGGCGCGATATAGCCTTATCGCGCGCATCATACTACGACCTCAGATAAAAGGCGCGATAAAGCCCTTTCGCGCGCATCATGCAGACTCCACTGGGGTCCATGTCATGAGTGCTCTGGTCTATAACTACACGATTAATTTTCAAGTGCCTAACATAATTTATTGAGATGATGATTGGTGCTAACCTAATGATTGATTAAGGCTACCCTAATGGGAGACACGTGTGAGAATATTTATGTTAGTGAAAAAGATTTTAAATTCCTTAATAAGATATGGTGCAGAGTGTTGGCGGTCGTTGCGCTAACAGACGGGTTGTGTACTATTGCGCTGCTGACCGACCTGTGGGGGTAGCGTGGTGATATAGTGGTGTTTGGATCACGGTGATAGTGGGGGGAATTGTGGTAGGAGTCAGAACTCTAATAGAGCAGCCGCTATTTTATATCACTGGCCAGTCAAACGGTAATTTGTATCATCATAATGAAAAAGACGTGGTGGTCCAGTGGCGAGTAACCTTGCCTGCCGTGCAGGAGGCGATGGTTCAATCAATTTAGTTTTAATGCAAGTTCCTGAAGCTGATATTTTTAACAATAGTCCTCATTTGTTTTATCGTTATGCAATATCTGTTATCAACAATTTATAAGTTATCTATTTTGTTCTGATCTCGATTAAGTATTATCATTAGTAAATTACCTATGTATTATTAGCATGTAAGTATTTTGGAAATTGCTCTGTAAATTTACATGTAATGTTTTATAATAAATAAATAAATAAATAAATAAATCCCCGTCCAGGCCGACTCGTACCAATGAGTTTTTCGGAATTAATGTACGATTTGTAACACCACTGCCTTTACGGTGAAGGAAAACATCGTGAGGAAACCTGCAGGCTTCAATTTCGAGGCATGTATTGTAACTACTGTCCATTACAAGTGGCGACGGGCTCACTCCCCGTCACACTGGACAGAGTTTCGGTACTAATAGTGAAACGTGGATGTTCTGAGGTTTCAGAAAATCTCTGACTACGCCCTCGGGGAATATAGTCGTGAGCATATGCTTATGCTTATATTGAAAAAGATTTAGCCTACCCCAATGCAAACTTCGGACGCTTAGCTGGAATTTAATACAAATGGGAAACATCTACCAGAAGAGGTAAGTATTAAATTAAAGATTGAAAAATTAAGTCTCGGGCGGGACTTGAACTCTTCCATTAAGGTGGTTTCAGTCCATACAAACGTTTGACGCACAATACGCGTAGACGGAATTAATAAAAGTTATATTTTATATATGGAAAAATAGTTTAGAAAATCTAAATTTCGTAATTTTGTATGAAAAATTTCAAAGCTTTATATCGTCGTAATTATATTTTAAATTGCAAATGTTATTTGATACGCGACATCTAGATTTTCTAACCATATACAAAGTTACTTTATTAATACCGTCTACGCGTATTGTGCGTCAAAGTTTTGTATAAAATTGACCCCTCTGCAACCGCTTTAAGAAGTAAAACATACATTTATTTACATCATATTCATATTCATTTATTTCGTAAAATAATTTACATCAAAAATAATACGTGAGCGAAACTTTTTAAATGTTTGTTTTTGGCGTCGGTTTTTTTTAATTTGTAATTTAATGTTATTTCATCATTTTTAAAGTTACATGCTGCTGAACCGATTTTCATGAAACAAAGCTAAGAACACTGTCGCAAAAATGTGCTTTCTATTTAAAAAAAAAAACCGCATCGACATCGGTCCACCCGTTTGGGAGCTATGATGCCACAGACAGATAGACACACAGACATTGGCGTCAAACTTATAACACTTTTTGAAATGCTATGTATGGAAGATAAATCTGCATTTAAAACCGCAACAATGATACTTAGAATGTGTCATCCTGTAACCTATTTGAGGAAACAACTCAACATGTATGACACATCAAAATAAACAGTTTGAAAACGATTACATGCTATTATGTTGTTAATAAAATATAATTACGCGTCGAGGAATGTCAGCACTATTATTATTTATTACATCATTTTATTATTCTCATACCCTGCTTCTGTTATGTCTAGTGTCAACCAAGGTTATGCAGAATATTACCTGTGTCGAGGTTTATACAGAAGAGACGTGTGCCGGTGGCGGATAGTCAAAGTAACACAATACAGGGTGAAATTGATATCATTAGCATCCTTTTAAACTAAGGTAGGGTTTATACAGAAGAGACGCGTGGCGGTGCGGTGGCGGGTAGTCAAAGTAACACCAATATAAACCTTATATTACGTAGCATAGCATCGTTTTTTGATGTAAAGAAAAATCGCGCCCCCGCCACCAGGCGACGTCGCCTGGAGGCGCGGGCGTAATTCTCCAAACGACTCTATGCTACGTACTATAAGGTTTATTTGATATTTTATTTCATTTGATTTTATTTGATATTAGTATAGTTTATAATTATTGATTGATTATGTATGATTAATAATATTTTATTGCGTTAATTACAGTTGTCAACTTCAAAAACCATTAATTAATTAGGTAACTTATTTTTATTATTGTACTAGATTTAACTTAGTTAAATGCAAGCAATTTATTATTATTATGTTATTTTTTGAGCTAAATTCAATTAACGATCATTTTGATATTTTCTATTTTTTTCTATAAGTACGTGCATGCGTTCAAACATAATATGTACTTAAAATACATCTTATGTACCTATTGTTTATGTTGCCGTGCCCAGAGGGTATCATATGTAGATCTAAAGTTGTTACATTTAAGACCTAACTGTACCATGTGATTGCAATAAATATATGAAATACTAGCGGCCCGTCCCGGCTTCGCACGGGTGGACGTCTAATCTTTTCTAGCAATAAATATAGCCTATGTTACTCAGGGTGAATGCAGCTTTCTAATGGTGAAAGAATTTTTTAAATCGGCCCAGTACTTTTTGAGCCTATTCATTACAAACATATAAACATACAAAAATAGGTACAAATCTTTCCTCTTTATAATATTAGTGTAGATGAAATATTGCCGCACCCCGCCCGCGAAATGTCCGCGCCACGTCACTTCTGTTCAAACAGCCCCTAAGATTCTACCCATCAAACTGAACAACTTTTACAATGGGAGCAAAAAAAAATCTACTGTTCCATACTAAACTGCAATGCCTACCCGACATCAGCTCCAAACATATAGAACTCGACATTTTTGACAAGAGTCTTGCAAGATTTAAAAGATGCATCATTGCTGTTCTCAACCCACCACAAGTTATCAGTTAATTTTTGCATTTATAAATTTATTTATTTTAACAATTACTAACAACATAGTTTAATAGTTTTTTGTAATTCAAATTAATGTAATTATATCGCTTAATTTACTTTGTTAATGTAAATTATTGATTTCAATTTTATTTTTAATAATTACCTATTTTGGCTTAATAATATTTTCATTTTTTGATTGGAGCAAAATGCAATGCTTATTGAAATTTGGGTGCCTACTGTATACTTGTATGTATTTGTTTCATTTCTATGTTTAAAGAATTATTAGGATTTTAAGTTATGTAACAAACTCACTCCGCCATGTTTTAAAGATAGTGATGCTGTGTACATGTGTAATTGGATTACAATCTAGTTCTAAATATCTTATTGCAATGTAAATGGTTTCATCTCGACTGTAATCTGTACGTGTACCTATACAATAAAATAAAATAGACTCAAATGTATGCAACAGCAGATTTTTTGTTGCTCCGATCGGTTTTCTCCCATAGTGAAAGTTGTTCAGTTTGATGGGTAGACTCTTAGTTTAAAAGGATGCTTATGATATCAATTTCACCCTGTATATCATAACCTTTTTTGTACATAGTCATCAATGTACCAACACACTTCTGTTACAGTTTCTACACTAGTAAATTACTAAAAGACTACACCTAAATTAACCATACACAAAACTACAATGTACACAATTCATACAACTCAGTTAATGAGATATCTATCAACAAATTTGAGAGTAAACAAGTGGGGTTCATCGACCTAAATCAGCTGGGTCGACGGGCGCCATTTGTTATTTTAATTTCAAGCTCGATATTTGTGGGCTTTTTAGATAGGTACCTATCTATTTTCGTTTTAGTGGGTGTCACCCCGGTTTGTGTTTGCTCCCATAGTAAAAGTTGTTCAGTTTGATGGGTAGACTCTTAGTTTAAAAGGATGCTAATCAGATATGTCACCAGCGCGCGCAAAGTGAAGACTAAAAGACCTAATTAGGATGACATTCAATAGTCCGCGTCAAACAATACGCCATTGCCATGGCCATTTTCTATGAAGGTAAACTTTATTATTATATCAGCCGTCGCTGTCCCATTGATGGGCAAAGGCCTCCCTCCGTTCTCTCCATGCGTCCCGGTTTTGCGTTTCGATAGGCCAGTTCTTTAGGAAACTATCGATTTCGTCTCGCCACACTTTTCTTGGTCTGCCTCGACGCCGATTTCCTTTTGCTGGGGTCCAGTTTGTAGTGTTTTTGACCCACAGGTCATCACATCAGGCATGCGGCAGACATGTCCAGCCCAATCCTACTTTAGATTGGCAGCGGTGGTGGCGACGTCTGTCACTAGGGTTCTGGAGTGAATGATCTCATTTTTAATCTCTCTCATTTCTCATTTTCTCATTTCTTTGACGGCCCGGTAGCACAGTTGGTAGTGAACCTGCCTGCTGTGCCGAGGGTCGCGGGTTCTAATCCCGTAAGGGACAAATATTTGTATGATGAATATGAATATTTGTACCCGAGTCATGGATGTTTGTATCTATATAAGTATTCTATATCGTTGTCTAGTCATCATAATACAAGTCCAGGCTAGATTCTGGTACTTTAAATGTGACTAGATAATTTGTGTGACATTGTCCAAGTTATTTATTTATTTATTTATTTCTGACCCGGTCTATCAGTTTCAAGCCGAGGATGCTGCTTAGCCCTTAACTAAGGTAACATTTATCTTGTGTAAAATATCATTGATGCTAATGATGTCAATTTCACCCTGTATTTAAATTTTATCTTCGTGTTGCGTCGGCGACTTGGCTGCGAGTTCTTTGTTTAGTTACCTTAGTATTTTCCGTGTATTTTTTTGCTGTAAAATAAAGTATATCTATGATTGGTAGTGACTTACTGTGCGACTGGCAGTAGGTGCACTAATTGGGGCTGCGGCGGCGCGTGGTGGACTCCGAGCAGGACTCCGCCCCCACCCAGCCCTGTAGGGGACGGCATCGACACTGATACCTGTGGGAGAATTGTGTTATATCAGCACTTCATCTTAAGAGGATGGTTTTTGCTGCACGCTCCATAAAAACGAAGTCTGGATATATTTTCAATACTAACCAATTAAAGTTAATGAAATTTTCCAGAAACAATCTAGAAACTAAACTCTATGCTTGTATGTTGCCTGATTTTGGTTAAAATGTATAGTTATAAAGTAACAGTGGCTCAAAGATTTCCATACAAATCTTAAATTAATCCTAGCTTTGAAACTGTTATTTTAACAATTTTAACGAAAATCTGACAATATACAAGCATAGAGATTAGTTTCTAGGTTGTTTCTGAAAAATTTCATTGAATTTAATTGGTTAGTATTAAAAATATAACCAAACTTCGTTTGTACGAAGCATGCTTAACCTGAATGTAACTAAATAAAACCGGTCAAGTGCGAGTCGGGCTACTCGCGCACCGAGGGTTCCGTACCACACCACCACAGAACACAACTTTATTAACTTGGAAAAAAAACTTTTTTTGTCCGGGTCCTTTAGCGCGAGACAGACTCACACTTGGCCGCTTTTTAGTATTTGTTGTTATTCTGTACAATTTGCTATATAATCACACTAAGTTTGACGCTTGCATGTATTACCGTTTTTACGATAGAGCGTGAAGAAAAAACGTAGATAAAAACTAGTTTCTTGTTGAAAACCCCCCTTAATTTTTAATTTTTTGACATTCTTTTTATTTGCTAACAAATCCGCCATAATAACGCATAATCTGAGAAAATGTCAACTATCTAGCTATTACGGTTCAAAAGTTACAGCCCTAAATAGGTAGGACAGACGGAAGGATGGACGAACGGACAGACGGACAGACGGACAGACGGACGGACGGACGGACAACGTAGGCTTAGTAATAGGGTCCCGTTTTGACCCTTCGGGTACGGAACCCTAAAATCAAGGAAGTAGTTTTTAGCCTACTTCTATTGGTCGTATCGATTTGAAACTTTGCAAGCGTATGTCTTCCGGATGACAATACAATTATTTGGTACCATCGAGCTGATCTGAAGATGGGGCCAGGAGTTAGAGAGTGGAACTCTTCAATGGCTACTAGTAAACTCCTCGAGTTTGGACTCAATTGGTTTCTTTTGAGCGTGTTTTTTAGGGTTCCGTACCCAAAGGGTGAAAACGGGACCCTATTACTAAGCCTACGTTGTCCGTCCGTCCGTCCGTCCGTCCGTCCGTCCGCCCGTCCGCCCGTCTGTATATACCTATTTAGGGCTGTAACTTTTGAACAGTAATAGCTAGATAGTTGAAATTTTCTCAGATTATGTGTTATTACGGCGGATTTGTTAACAAATAATAAAAATTCCAAAAAGTTAAAAATTAAGGGGGGTTCTCAATAAGAAACTAGTTTTTATCAACGTTTTTTCTTCACGCTCTATTGTAAAAACGGTAATACATACAAGCGTCAAACTTAGTGTGATTATAGAGCAAGCTCTACAGAATAACAACAAATACTAAAAACCGGCCAAGTGTGAGTCGGTCTCGCGCTAAAGGTACTGGACAAAAAGTTTTTTTTCTAAGTTAATAACCCTCGGTGCGCGAGTAGCTCGACTCGTACTTGACCGGTTTTTATTTTGTTTTTGTAACTATTTATATTTTTACTGAGTGCATTATAATATCTCAAGACACGACCATTATAAAGGAAACTAAGTCCCGAAGGACGTTTTGTTCCTTTTACAAGACCTATCCAACCACACCTAACTAAAAATGTGAGATTTTTTCAGTCCCCATTTCGATGTGGATGAAAAAAAAAGATATTTTAATGTTGATCAAATTTTTGTAGTTTATTGATTTATTATTATTCTCAGCTCAGCGAGTTATGGAGAGAGCTATGCTCGGTGTTTCTCTGAGAGATCACATTAGACATGAAGTGATACGTCAGAGAACTAAAGTGGTTGACATAGCTCAGAAAATTAGTAAGCTGAAGTGGCAATGGGCCGGTCATATCTGCCGAAGAACTGACAACCGGTGGGGTGTCAGAGTTCTAGAGTGAGACCGCGAACTGGTAGGCGTAGTGTGGGACGCCCTGCTGCCCGCTGGACAAACGACCTAAAAAAGGTAGCGGCGAGCGACTGGATGAGGAAGGCCGAGGACAGAGTTTTGTGGCGCGCCTTGGGAGAGGCCTATGTTCAGCAGTGGACGATGATAGGCTGATGATGATGATTTATTATTATTACCTGTCCGCGTTTTAATAGGTGCAAAAATGAGGGAGAAATTGAGGCGGGGCATACAGACAGTCAAAATGGACCTTGCCTTACAGACTTAGACTAATTATATCCGGACCGGCCTTGCGGTAGCATTTCCCCTCTGCCACGGTATTAGATCAATTAATCTTGCGCATTCACACCCAATTTTATACCTTATCAGTAAACGAGACAGCCTATAATAGCGAAACAATAATTTTGAACTTAGAACGTTTGGGGTTTACACGAGACTACTTTTCATGATTTTGAACATTCAAAATTAGAATCTAAAGTCATAGGGAATAAAATCCAATGTTGCGGATAACATGTTACCTCGCCCCCCGCAAAAAGTGGCAGAAAGTTTGTTACTAGAATGACACGTGGTTACGCGTCCCGATATAATTAGTCTAAGAAAAAACAAAATCTGCTGTTCCATACATTTGGGTCAGGTCGCCTTTGGCGTTTTCTATGGGACATCAGTTTTTGTTTTCGCGATTTCAATGTTGGTCCCGTAGTGCAAGTTGTTCAGTTTGATGGTCTGAAGCACGTTTGAAAGTATGTAACACACTAACAGAACACTAAAAATAAATTGTTGCCATTGCCAGCGTCAAAAAAACCTGAAAAAGTAAAACAGCATCTCACCTGTCCATTACTCTGAACTTCGATCTTATACCCCGGTGGCAGGAACGTGTTGAATCCGACGATCAGCTCCGGATGCCCCTTGAACAGGTTCGACACCCGCGTTATGACACCGGGCGTGTCGATACTGTAACGATCACCACTGTTAGACACGTTAGGGGGTGAAGTGGTTGTTTGTGATGTAAGGGTTGTCAACTAAAAGTATAGGTTCATGAGTTAATAATCCACAGAGACAAAGCTTCATGCGATCGCGTTACGATAGTACACCCTGGGCATTTCTTTTAACGAATGAAGGTTTCATAAAAAAATCGGTTTGACTGGCAGCCGCCGTAGAGTACCTGAAACGTCTTGTAAGTGATCTTGTCATAACATTATACAGGATGAAATTGATATCATTAGCATCCTTTTAAACTAAAAGTCTACCCATAAAACTGAACAACTTTTATTATGGGAGCAAAAAAAAAATCTGCTGTTGCATACATCTGTGTCACGTAGGTATTGCAGTTTAGTATGGAACAGCTGATTTTTTGTTGCTCCGATCGGTTTGCTCCCATAGTGAAAGTTGTTCAGTTTGATGGGTAGACTCTTAGTTTAAAAGGATGCTAATGATATCAATTTCACCCTGTATAATTACATACAGGGTAAGTGACAGCCTCGTAAATACTGAAACGTTGAACTCAGAACATCAAACTGAACAACTTTCACTATGGAGCCTACCTCAGGAAACGCGAAAAAAAAAATCTGCTGTCCCATACATTTTAGTCGGATAGGTACACTGATTTTTTTTCGCGTTTCCTGAGGTAGGCTCCATAGTGAAAGTTGTTCAGTTTGATGGTCTGTGTTCACCGTTTCAGTATTTACTAGGCTGTCACTTACGCCCTGTTTACCTACATGGTTTTTTAAAGTAACCGAAAAGAAAGACGTTTCACATTAAAAAATAGTTCAGTGACTCTGATGAATGGCGTTATCTTAAAAATACTGTCAGATCAAGTGTTCCGTGTTTTTTTTGTAAAAGACGATTTGATACGTTTATTGCGCATGTAGGTAGGGGCACAGTCTACGAATAAGAATGTATAGAAATGTAAATCAAGCTCAAAAAGTGACCCCAAAAAAAGTACACAGTGTTCGAAATTTGTTCCCTAAAAACTACACCTTGCCGCCAAAACTCATACAACATGTCATTTTTCAAAGGGTGCCAAAAATTATGTTGCTTTTGTTTAGAGTTATTCTTATTCGTAGGGCACAGTATAAGAAAGAGTATCTATTACTACATACAGTACGGACACTCCCTTCCTCCCACCAACTTTTTACCTCACCCCCTCTATCGCCCTCTGGTTACCTCGCACTGGTTACTCGTTACCTCCGAAGAAGACTTAAGGTTCAATTTCGTTGGTTTTGTAAGTGCTGACGTCATCTTGTCAATTTAAAATTTTAGTATGCAATGTCCGGGCTGTGGTAGGGGTATACGGGCCGCCGCGAGCTTGTACGAAGTTGTTTTTTCTGGTAGGATATCTATTCTTCGGCCTACTTATGCGTCACATGATAATTTTGTTCGCTCCTTAGAAGCTTTGTCTCTGTTGGGTTAGTTACTCATGTGACCGCGGACACAAATGTGGTACAATTATAGAGACGTATCAGTAGGAAGGCAGCATGCGTGTAATCAACAATAACATTCTGTTATAAGCACATCGCATGGGTTTCATCATTGTCTCTAATATTTAAAAAAATGCGCGTGTGAGAGTATTGTATACGCCTCTGGCAGCGTTATATGTACAGTGGTACTGCCCTTGTGGTTACACTGTAGGCTTTTTATTGTTCCTTCGTACACTAAACCATGGAAACCATACAACAACACAAACAACATCTACAGGGTGAAATTGATATCATTAGCATCCTTTTAAACTAAGAGTCTACACATCAAACTGAACAACTTTCACTATGGGAGCAAACCAATCGGAGCAAAAAAATTATCAGCTGTTCCATACTAAACTGCAATGCCTACTCCACTCAAATGTATGCAACAGCAGATTTTTTTTATTTGCTCCGATCGCTTTGCTCCCGTAGTGAAAGTTGTTCAGTTTGATGGGTAGACTCTTAATTTATAAGGATGCCATGATATCAATTTCAACCTGTATAACCGAACTGGGATTCGAACCCAGCACTTTTGGATTGGCAGTGGACACCGGGAGAGGGTTGCAAGAGGGTGTACTTACACACCCCTTTCTTGGAAGAAAAAAACACAGAAAAAGATACAAACAATAATCATTTTTGTTATAAAATTATAATACAGAACATGAGGAAAATCTGTGTCAAACAGAATTATTTTAGTTGAAAATCTTAGACAATTTAATAGGGACTCGCCTTGCGGTAGCATTTCCGCTCTGTCACGGTATTAGATCAATTAATCTTGCGCATTTACACCCAATTTTATACCTTATCACTAAACGAGACAGCCTATAATAGCGAAACAATAATTTTGGACTTAGAACGTTTGGGGTTCACACGAGACAACTTTTCATGATTTTTAACATTCAAAATTAGAATCTAAACTTATCGGGAATAAAATCCAAAGTTGCGGATTTCATGTTACCTCGCCCCCCGCAAAAAGTGGCAGAAATGTTTCTTAGTAGAATGAAACGCGTAACTCGTCCCTATTAAATTGTCTAAGTTGAAAATACAATTCAATTATACTTTATGGCACAATAAAACAGAAAATACATTATGATGTATGTGTATCCAGACAGATGCACCCACCTCCAAAACACACTCTGAGTTTAAGCCTGGAACACACATTCACTCGCTCACGTCAGAGACTCATGTACACACGGCGACACATCAGGTTACGCACCCTATATACCCATAACTACACTACGTACAAAACACAAAAAATAGTGCGGTAGAGAGCCTGCACAGACGCGGCTGCCGGCGCGGGCGCAGCGTGAATGAATGAAATAATGAATGAATGAAATATACTTTATTTATATGGCGTGGGCCAGGCGAGGATTGAAGTGATTTACTATCTTATCGCAACGAAAACACAAGAGAAAAATTGAGAAAATATTTTGCGATTTTATTTGTGCTAGACGCTTGACAGAAGTCACTTTACAATCTCTATGAACGACACTAACTAATGGCCTTCGGCCCACGAAGGCGGGAAGTCCAATATTCAAACTCCTTGCCGCCACATTTACACCAAATACAAATTACATTACACAATAGGAAACAAAACTTATTCTGGTACAAATTAGGCGGTCTTATCGCTAAAAAGCGATTTCTTCCAGACGACCTTAGGGTAGAGGAAATATAACAAAGAACGGGTTGGTGTTAGAAAAAATTGATAACTTTAAAGAAGTTAATAGAACAGAATACAAATATACATACATTTATACAAATATACATACATTATATTAGCGTGCTGTGAGACGAAACAACAACAACATACCGCACCCTCTCGCACGATTCGCAGCGTTCAACTTCTAATAGTTCAAAGTCCAAACAGGGTAACCTGACCTGTCGCCGTGTGTACACACAATCACTCACTTTCGTTAGAGACTCACGTACACACATTCACTTACTCACGCACACACACTCACACAACTAGTGTGACAGTCCAACAATAAGCATCACACCTATCGGTTCATCGTTCTTCACCATTCATGCTCATTAAAAAAAACATGTTAACACTTACGTTTGACTTTTAAACTCCTTCATGATGTCAAGAAAGTCGTTGTAGACCTGGGGCTGGGTGTTGAACTTGTACTTGACCTGGTCGAGGTAGGACAGCGCGTCCTCCACCTTCAACCGCTGGAACTGGGCCCCAGGGGGTGCTGGGGCGGGGGACTGCCGCCCCAGCGCCATGGGGAGAGCTGGGGCAGTCGGGTGCGGCAGCTGGGGGGAGATAGCTACGGTTATATTCTTCTTATCGTGTGGGCAGAGCCCTGGTGTCAGAGTTACGGTTATATTGGGAAGTAGGGTATAAATTGGACAGTTCATACAAATGGGCTCGCATTGACAAGACGTAAGGTACGTGCGAGTGAAATAAGAGAACACCATTGATTATTGTGGTGTCAAATTCCAAATAATGCATGCATGCATATGCTCACGACTATATTCCCCGAGGGGGTAGTCAGAGATATTCTGAAAACGTCGAATATCCACGTTTCACTAGTTGTACCGAAACTCTGTCCAGTGTGACGGGGAGTGAGCCCGTCGCCACTTGTAATGGACAGTAGGTACAATACATGAAATTGAAGCATGCAGGTTTCCTCACGATGTTTTCCTTCACCGAAAAGCCAGTGGTGTTACAAATCGTACATAAATTCCGAAAAACTCATTGGTACGAGTCGGCCTAGACGGGGATCGAACCATCGCCTCCTGCACGGCAGGCAAGGTTACTCGCCACTGGACCACAACGGCTTTTTTCAAAATTCAAAATAATATCACATTGATAGCTTTCTAGCGTGATTTTGTTGCCTCTGTAAGTGAGATGAGGAGAGGTGTTCCGTTGTAGGGAAGATGCGGCCAGAGCGGACTTCCTCCCGTCTATCATGAGAGGGTGAGGTAAAAAAAATGTCATGGCATAGAGTGTCTGTTCTGTGTGTAGCACCAGATACTCTTTTTTATACTGTGACTTGAGTATGTCCAAATATGCGGTGAGAAAATTTAATATTGTCATTAATGGTCTGATCATCACCTATCAGCCAGCAAAGTCCTAAATATCGGTTGTCGTATTTACCTTAAGCCTCGGCGGCACGGGTGGCTGCTTGGTGGCGGCGTATTGCACGGGGCCCGCCTTCAGGTAGTTGATGACTGCGGGAGCCCCGGCGCGCGCCGGGCCCCGGCTGAATCCACCCCCTCCGCCCACTGACAGCATGGCTGTCGCTCCTGTTGGTCATATACACCGTCAGATCACGTCACAATGCATACTACCCTCAGTAGGTCTAGTATGATTTCTCTACACGCGCGCGACGCGCCTTCGCTTCATACAAAATAACCTGTTCCCGCGCTTTTCGGAGAGCGAAAGCCGCGCTTGCCGCGACTTGTAGTATGGGCAAAAGCAGAGTCGCGCGTAAGTAGAGAAATCATGCTAGAGGGTCAGGAATACTACAGTACAGTCAGGAATATTGCTCTGAAAAAGCCAATGACATCAAAAATGGCGCCTTTTTTCTTTTCGCCCAGGTCTACCCAATATCAAACTGTACAAAAACATGTACAGTCATTGCTTACAGTCGCACACAGATTGCCATAAGAGTGACAGAGCTAGATTAGACGTTAATCTGTTACGTCTGTTAAACAAATGTCACCACTTTTTAAGCAAATTCAAGCAAAATTCGTTCTTAACGTAAGGAAATAGCTGAGTCTGCCAGCTGGAGGTCTGGTGACAAAATGATTCAAGACGGTTCCGTTTACTATTGACATTTCACTTATTCTAATGGGCGGTTGTCATAAGTGTGAATGGATGTCAAGTAGCGTTTCTATGACTTGCTTTATATTATTTATCTACCCTTATATTTTTATCTTTGTTTTCGGCCATCAATCAAACTTGAATATTATAGTTCAGAATAAAGTTACAAACAAAACTTTATGACAAGTATATCTCTAACCTCAGTCCGAACGGAGATATAAGGGCTTGAAGTAAACGTAATGAATATATTGTCAACTTCAAGCCTTTATATCTCCGTTCAGACTGACTTCAGGGATATACATGTAATAACAAGTTTGGTTTGTTACGTTATTCTGAACTAAAATATTCTACTTTGGTTGATGGCCGCGCTAAAAAAAACGTCGAAAAATTATGCGCCAACCTTCCATACAAAACCCGCATTGTCTTTTGCAACCTAAAAATGGGCTGGTCATATCTGCCGAAGAATAGAACAACCGATGGCGGTCAAAGTAATAAAAATTTCAAAAGGTTAAAAATAGGGATGCAACGATTCGGCCATTACGATTACGATTACGATATTAATCGTTATTTATTACGATAACCGATGCATTACGATTATTTAATCAAATTTAGTAGAGATTACCCTCAGAATGAGTTCTCATAGTGTTTCTTTGCATCCCAATGAAAGTTAAATTAAAAAAAAAAACTTGATTTTAGTTATTAAATTTTACTTCAAAAAATTCCAAGATTTTGTAACTTTTTCTACTAATTTGAGATCGAAACCAAAGGTACACTTGGTCAAGATTCTGATTCTTGGATGCGTAAAGGCCAATTTGCTTTGAAAAACACAATATGGAAATGTGGATGAGATATCGCGAGAACGAGAATGTATTTTCATACCGAAAATCAAATCATAGACCTCAGAAGAATTGAAAAAAAGAGAGTCAAATTTGACCAAAATAAAGTCAGATTTAGCTAAAAATGAGCTAAAATGGCAGCCAGAGAACCGATTTTTTTAAAGTTGTTTTTCGGCTCGGGAATCTAGTATTCAGGTCTGGAATTTGTCAACAAGTGCAATCCGATTGACTTTTTCATTTCGATTTAGTAATCGTACGATTCTTACTACGGTGCATTGCATCGTTATTAATCGTGATTATTACGATTACAGATGCAAAACGATGCACCGCTTCGTAATCGTTGCTTCCCTAGTTAAAAATTAAGGAAGTTCTCATACAAGAAACTAGTTTTTATCGACGTTTTTTCTTCTCGCTCTATAAAAAAAAACAGCAATACATAGAAGCGCCAAACTTGGTGTGATTATAGAGCAAACTCTACAGTATAACAAATAGTAATAAAAACCAGCCAAGTGTGAGTCGGTTTCGCGCTAAAAGTATCGGAGAAAAACAACACTTTTTTGTAAGTTGATGTTGATGGTGTGGTACAGAAGCCTCGGTGCGTGAGTAGCCCGACTCACACTTGCCCGTTTTTTATTATGATTATAAACTCGAACACTCACCAAGTATTTGTGGTTGGGCCGATTGCGCCAATGTATGCATGTTGCTTGCTCCAGCTTGCTGGATCTGTAACAATAGATAAGTTATGTTTAGTTCAAGGTGTCTGGGTGATATTTCTTAGTCTAGAATACAGCAACCACTTTATACAGGGTGTAAGGTAACCTTTAAACTACAAGAGATAGACGCATTCAGTGATCAGTGATACTGATTCAGTGTTCATATGGTGAAGTGAAGAGCATATCTGTGATGGGGATGGACCAGGTCTGCCTGTATAACTTCATATAGCTCCAGTCGGTACAGGAGTTATAGCTACGCAAGCTGCTGCTACGCTAGCTGTTCAAAGGCCAGTTATGGTTGCAAAAAATGAATATACAGGTATTATTGTAATATGCACTGTAGCTACAAAAAGTAGGTCTTCCTCTTATAGACTTATACTAATACTCTACCAATCAAACATAACAACTTTTGTTATGGCAGCAAATCTGACAGAACTAAAAAATCTGCTGTTTCATACATTTGAGTCGAGTAGGCATTGCAGTTTAGTATGGAACAGCTGTTTTTTTTTCGTTAACAAGTTTGCTCCCATAGTAAAAGTTGTTCAGTTTAATGGGTAGAATATGTAGTATAAAGGTTAATGATACTTTTCCTTACGACCTGTAGAGAAAATATAGTACGCGCTGATCACTGACTTTAAATACTCATAACTGTTGATTAAAAGAACCGCTTGCGATTAAATTAAGTCTAAATCATCCAAACTAAGCTTTTTTTTAACTCGCGTAGTTTCAACACGCTTTAACACTTCATGATGAGCAGATGAGTGGACCTTTTCAATCTAAAGAATTATGGACATAATGTAGGATCGTCCTATTAAGATTAAAAAAAAAAAAAAAAAAAAAGATAAATGAATTAAGATAAATTAATAATTAATTAATTAAGGATTACGACACAATCGACGGTTTGTCCATACAAAAAGCAATATTAGTACGGCACACCGTATGCATCTTTTCGCATCGACGTGGCGAACGGAGTCCCATACTAATCGTGCTTTTTGTATGGACATACCGTCGAATAATGTGTCGTAACCTTAAAGGAGCAAATTGGTAGCCGACCGCATGAGGCGTACGGTCGCGACGTGTCGCGGCGACACGTCGCTGCGGTCGTGAATGGGAAGCCGACCGCACGCCGCAACTGCACGCCGCAGCTACAGACAGTATTGCCAACTTAGGGTATTTTTTGGGGTAATAATTTTCAGTAGGGTTTTAAGATTTAGGATGATGCTTTATATCTACTATGCCGTAACTTGAGCTCTAATAAAGGGTGAATAGAAAAGATTTTCGTAAAAACGAATAAGTAGAAAAAATTTCCGTAAAAAGTAAAAACATGTTTTTTTTTATTTGTTTCCCAAAATTATCATCTCGTATTGATTATATCTAGTAATATTTAAACACTGTTTTACCAAATACCAAACGCCAGTATGATTTATTGTTGGAATTTAACGGAAAATGTGGTTGAAAATAGAAATTTCATTAAATTAAAGAAATATCGTGGAATTTGTATGAATTATCGTATTATACCCGACTTTTATGTTCTATCGCATGCCACTCAAAAATATCGTGAATCTAAGATAATTATCGCATGCTGGCAGCACTCTGCGACACTACTGGTCTGCGGTCGAGCGTCAGTGAAGCTCGACCGCACCGCAGTGAAGTCGAGCAGCGTGTCGCCGGCTGCGCAGGGTATTTCATAGAATTACATACAAACCAGTAGTGTCGTCGCGACATGCGGTTGCGGCGTGCGGCGTGCGGTCGCCTGTCAACCGCCACCTTAAGTCTTGTTTCTCAAGAGAAGCGGTGTTATCACAAATTATTCCATTGCACATTCAAATGCATGCAATCTCTCGACTCGTGATCGACAATCGGTCAAAAACACCGTCTTATCTCACATTTACATACAATCACTAAGATTATGTGTGATACGGCTCACCGAACCGTTTGTACTACGATTCTTATTTCGGGGAATTGTATATTTATAGCCTTAAAACTTGAACAACACAGACTTTTCGGCGAACGCGAATATCGTGAAGTATTTTATTATTTGTGGTTAGCCTATTGCAAGCAAGGGTAACGTAACACTGAGACAAGCGCTGGTCCTTTGTGTTCGCCCCAAGCTCACCCATATTGTACGCATACCTCCGAACTTATGGTATTTTCTTTTCATTCTCGGGAATGCAGGTTTCCTCACGATGTTTTCCTTCACCGCCGAGCTAGTAAACGATAAATACAACCGTACATAAATTCCAAAGAACTTAGTGGTACAGGCCAGGGCCTCAATTGGGCACTTTTATACGGTTTTGGTTTGGTTTTGGTTTAGTTTTGGTTTAGATTTGGTTTAGCTGAAGTAAAAAAGGTATCGCATATTTTTTTCTGAACGGTTATAAATCGCACAATACAGAAAATTCGATCGAACGGACATCAAACGTTACGCCAACGTATCTTCCGAAATAAAGCTAAATCGTTACCGTTAATATAATTTGGTCGATACGAATTGTGCATAACGTAACGTTTTTTGTTGTGGTTTTGTTTTGGTAGTATCGTTCAAACTTAGGGCGATCGAGGTCAAGGAATCGAACCGCAGCCTCATGATTGAGGAGCTAGCTCTCTTCCGCATGGACTATCATTGCTCTTCTAATCGTGAGGTAACCTACATTCTTTAATATCGAGGTGTGTAATCAACGGGCTCACTACAAGTCACACTAGACACAATTTGGGTACTGCTAGTGAAATGTTAATATTCTGAATAGACTATTCGAAAATTGTAACAGAAGTGTGTCTGTACATTTAAGATATTTAAAAAAAAGTCACGATATGGTGTTTTTGTGTCCCTGGCTACCAATCACAGATTTTAGTTTTTTTTTTCTTTGTTAGAAATCAAAAATCAGAATTTTAATGGCCTTATAAAAGATAATCCTAACCTACAAAATCATCCTACTTCCTACTAATATTATAAACGCAAAAGTTTGTAAGTATGGATGGATGGATGGATGTTTGTTCCGCTTTCACGCAAAAACTGCTGAACGGATTTTGATGAAATTTGGTATACAGATAGACCATGGCCTGGATTAACACATAAGGTACTTTTTATCCCAGTAACGCAGACGAAGTCGCGGGCAACAGCTAGTAATTCATACTTAAACTCATTCGTTTGTTCGAGCAATACGAAAAAACGACTGGATCGATTTTGATGAAACTTTGCTGCTGTAGCATACAATAAATTACTTACATGTTCTATTGATGTTTCATTGTATTCCTGTTTTGTAAACTTGTTGTGAACTAATAATATTGTGTGTGTTACTTATGCAAATAAATTGTTTATTACACTTAAAAACTGGTATATACATATTTTATCTCGCTACGATGAAGGAGTCTTCGACCGCAAGTCGAAGTCGAGCTCATAATTATGGTAAGCATACAAATCTAACTAGCCCCTCGGAAAATATAGTCATGACCATAAACATTTACATTGAAACTTGTAATCAAGCAAAAACTAGTAACAAACTACTTTTAATCTCATAAACAAACCAAACCCCTTTGATATATCTGCCAGCTTGCAGACCGACAACACTGAGCCAAGAATGATTCAGCTTCTACTTATAAATAGATCGGCGAACGAAAATAGTAGAGTTTCCTTGTCGCACGTGAACCCGTAGAAATAATGCAACCTTGACGGAATTCGGTATTTACGTAAATTATCAACAACTGACAACTTGACAGCCCGGTAGCACAGTCGGTAGTGAACCTGCCTGCTGTGCCGAGGGTCGCGGGTTCGAATCCCGTAAGGGACAAATATTTGTATGATGAATATGAATATTTGTACCCGAGCCATGGATGTTTGTATTTATATATGTAATCTATATCGTTGTCTAGTCATCATAATACAAGTCCAGGCTAGATTCTGGTACTTTAAATGTGACTAAATAATTTGTGTGACATTGTCCAAGATATTAATAATAATATTAATATTAATAACTAGCTGACCCGGCGGACTTCTTACCGCCTCAGAATCAGGTTGACCCGACACACATCATCATCATCAGCCTATAAACGTCCCACTGCAGGGCACAGGCCTACCCTCAAGGAGGGTGTATGGGCATTAGTCCACCACGCATGCCCAATGCGGGTTGGTAGACTACACATACACATCAGAATTTCTTCTTCAGTGTATGCAGGTTTCCTCACGATGTTTTCCCTTCACCGTTCGAGAGCAGTCGGTTTTACGTACATAAGTTAGAAAAACTCATTGGTACATGGCATGTTGTCCGTGCGTATTCAAACCCGGACCCCCATAATTGGGAGTCCATACCTCTCCGCAACGCGCCACCGACGCTCGACACACACTTGGCCGTTTTTTGTTTATAAACCTTCCCTGACATGTGCACAACAAGCCACCAAAGTTTCATCGTAATCGGTCCAGCCGTTCTCGAGTGATGTCGTGACCAAGGGAAATAGGGATTCTAGGGTCCAACTCATAGGTCCAACTTAATATGCTGACACTTTTTTTAAGAGGATGATCAGACCGTCAAACTGTACTTTGGGACCACCGTCGAAATCGCGAAGAAAAAATTAGCTGTCCCATACAAAACTGCAAACCTACTCGAGCCAAATGTATGGGACAGTTTTTTTTTTTCGCGATTTCGATGTTGGTCCCAAAGAGAAAGTTGTTCAGTTTGATGGTCTGATCATCCCATTAAAAAAGTGTCAGCATATTAACTTGACTCAACTTGACCACAACTTTTTGACATTTTCCATTATTGCAATTATCACAATTTTTAGCGTGTAATGTTGAACTTGAAGTCTCATATACTAACCTAGTAAGTAAGCAATACTAACAATGAAATTTAATTTGTGACATTGCTATGGAATTTATGTTCTGAAATAAATGATTTGATTTGATTTGATTAAGACATTTTAGACAGCCCGGTAGCACAGTCGGTAGTGAACCTGCCTGCTGTGCCGAGGGTCGCGGGTTCGAATCCCGTAAGGGACAAATATTTGTATGATGAATATGAATGTTTGTACCCGAGTCATGGATGTTTGTATCTATATATGTATTCTATATCGTTGTCTAGTCATCGTAATACAAGTCCAGGCTAGATTCTGGTACTTTAAATGTGGCTAGATAATTTGTGTGACATTGTCCAAGATATTTATTTATTTATATTATTTATTAAGGCCCCTGTATAGATAGTAGATTATAACCCTACGTCCTTGGATCCCACTGTAGGGCAAATGACTCCACGAATAATGGTGAGGGGCGTCTAATTTCGTAATAGGGGGGGGTGTCTCGGCACAGAATAGTAAAGTATATAGTTCTATGTCTCGGCAAATATCAGCTTATCTATAACGTCACGCCTCTTTCCCAGTGGGGTAGGCAGAGACCAGGGCGCGCCACTTACTACGATCCTTACATACCTCTTTTGCCTCATGCACATCCATACATCTCTTCATACATGCCCGTCGGTTTCGAGTACTCCGCACCTCCCCTTTTTGTAGGACGCAACTGATTTGATCAGCATACGTCCTACGAGGGCGCCCTCTGTCGACACTTCCACTCACATTAGCAACATATATCTCTTTCGTACATCTGCTGTCACTCATCCTCTCCACATGACCAAACCAACGAAGCATACCTTTCTCTATTCTTGTCACAACATCTTCTTTCAATTTACATCGGTCTCTTATTACACAATTTCTCACTCTATCTCTCATCGTGACACCACACATACTTCGCAAGGAACGCATTTCAACAGCATTAATTTTACTTGCATGCTTCTTCTGCCATACCCAGCACTCACTGACACACATAAGTGTAGGCACCAACACACCATTGTGTATAGCAAGTCGTGCCTTTTTGGACAGCTTATATCAGCTTATATCACGTAATATTTTTTTACCGGAAGAAACAATGTAAAATTGCGAGAAAACTGGGTTTAAATTAAACGAGCTTTTGCTCGCGACTTCGTTCGCGATGATTACCCCTTTAGGGGTCGATTTTCGAAGATTATGGAGCCAACATCGAGAAAAAATTAAAAAATCTGCTGTCCCATACATTTGAGTCGAGCCGGTATTGCAGTTTTGTATGAAAGAGCTGATTTTTATTTCGCGATTTCGAAGTTGGCTTTATAGTGAAAGTTGTTCAGTTTGATGGTCTGAAGCACCCCCTTAAGTATTACTAGGGTGTTTTGTTACACTCTGTATATTTTGATGTTTCTGTCTTTAGCGGTTTGGGGAAAAACGCACTGTGACATATAAAAAAAAGGTGTGTAAAAATTTTTTTTTTTTGTTTTTATTATTATTATTTTTTTATATCACTAGGTATCCCCCGTGGGAATCGAACCCACGACCGTTTCGAGAGCCCAATGCTCTTAACAATTAGACCACGGCGTTCACTATTCTAACACATAAAGGTGTAAAGTACATAAAGTGCAAAGGGAAGGGAGGCGGGCGTCTAGTATATAAATAAACTTGTTTACTTCGACTCGCATGTACTTGCAATGCGATAATACATCGATAACCTCTTGTTTACATTATTACTTCGTATCTATGCGTGTATAAGGTAATAACTAATAAGTATGGTTGTTTATTAAATGTCATGTACCTATGAGTTTTTAGGGTTCCGTACCGAAAGGGTGAAACGGGGCCCTATTACTAAGCCTAAGTTGACCGTCCGTCCATCTGTCCTACCTATTTAGGGCTGTAACTTTTAAACGTAATAGCTAGATAGTTGAAATTTTCTCAGATTATGCATTATTACGGCGGATTTGTTAACAAATAATAAAAATGTCAAAAAGTTAAAAACTAAGGGGGGTTCTCAACAAGAAACTAGTTTTTATCAACGTTTTTTTCTTACGCTCTATCGTAAAAACGGTAATACATAAAAGCGTCAAACTTAGTGCGATTATAGAGCAAACTCTACAGAATAACAACAAATAGTAAAAACCGGCCAAGTGTGAGTCGGTCTCGCGCTAAAGGTCCCGGACACAAAAAGTTTTTTTCTAAGTTAATAATGTTGTGTTCTGTGGTGGTGTGGTACGGAACCCTCGGTGCGCGAGTAGCCCGACTCGCACTTGACCGGTTTTATTCTAACTTATGTACGTAATACCGGTCTTAAACGGTAAAGGAAAACATTGAGAGGAAACCTGCATACGCAAAAGGCGTAAATATGTGAAGTCTACCAGTTCGCATTGGGCACGCGTAGTGGAAATGAGTTTTTCTAACGTATGTACTACGTAATACCGACTGCTCTCAAACAGTGAAGGAAAACATCGTGACGAAACTTTCTACCAACCCGCATTGTTTGTGCACGCGCGGTGGACTAACGCCCATACACCCTTCCTGAGGGTAGGCCTGTGCCCTGCAGTGGAACACATTTTGAGACACATTTGCCGACGGCTTAGACAATTTATATAGGGACTCGCCTTGCGGTAGCATTTCCCTCTGCCACGGTGTAAGAACAATTGATCTTGCGCATTTACACCCAATTTTATACCTTATCACTAAACGAGACAGCCAATAAAAGCGAAACAATAATTTTGAACTTAGAACGTTTGTGGTTCACACCAGACTACTTTTCATGATTCTTAACATTTAAAATTAGAATCTAAACTTATGGGGAATAAAATCCAAAGTTGCGGATTTACGGGCCCATACAAAAATGACATGTAGTATTGGAAGCTGTCGGTAAATGTGTCTCAACCCTCAAGGGTGTAAACTAAATGTGTTACATACTTTCAAACGTGCTTCAGACCATCAAACTGAACAACTTGCACTACGGGACCAACATTGAAATCGCGAAAACAAAAACTGATGTCCCATAGAAAACGCCAAAGGCGACTTGACCCAAATGTATGGAACAGCAGATTTTGTTTTTTCTTAGACTACTAATATAGGGACGCGTAACCACGTGTCATTCTACTAACAAACTTTCTGCCACTTTTTGCGGGGGGCGAGGTAACATGTTATCCGCAACTTTGGATTTTATTCCCTATGACTTTAGATTCTAATTTTGAATGTTCAAAATCATGAAAAGTAGTCTCGTGCCAACCCCAAACGTTCTAAGTTCGAAATTATTGTTTCGCAATAATAGGCTGTCTAGTTTAGTGATAAGTTATAAAATTGAATGTAAATGCGCAAGATTAAGTGATCTAATACCGTGGCAGAAGGGAAATGCTACCGCAAGGCCGGTCCTTATAATAAGTAGTCTAAGTTTTTTGACCCAAATGTATAGATCAGCAGTTTTTTGTCGCGAATTCAACGGTTGCTCCGATATTGAAAGTTGTAAAGTTTGATGGTCTGAAGCACCTCTGTAAGTATGTAACGCATTTATGTTTACATTCTGTATACATCCCGATAGCTCAGTCTGTAGTAAACTTGCCTGCTGTACAGATAGATCGCGGGTTCGAATCCGAAGGGCAAATATTTGTGTGGCGAAAAATTCTTGGATTTGTATCTATGAATGTATTGGCCTCGATTCGGAGTGTACTACGACTAAACTAAACTAAATGTATTCATGTCACTTTCTAAAATAAGATTAAAAAAAGAGACAGAAAACCAACAGCTGACTTTAGTGCTGTCAAAGTGACGTTAAACGCCCAAAAACGACTTAAATAAGATGGCGTACATTATGATGGCATCTTATTTTGCGCATTTAACGTCACTTTGGCAGCACTAAAGTCAGCTGTTGGTTTTCTGTCTCTTTTCTTAATCTTATTTTAGAAAGTGACAGGAATACATTTAGTTTAGTTTAGTCGTGGTACACTCCGAATCGAGGCCATTGTATGTCATTGCCTAGTCATAATAATACAAGTCTAGAATAGATCCTGTGGTACTACAGGGTGAAATTGATATCATTAGCATCCTTTTAAACTAAGAGTCTATCCATCAAACTGAACAACTTTTACTATGGGAGCAAACCGATCGGAGCACAAAAAAAACCGCTGTTGCATACATTTGAGTCGAGTAGAGTAGGTGTTACAGTTTAGTATGGAACAGCTGATTATTTTTTTGTTCCGATCGGTTTGCTCCCATATTGAAAGTTGTTCACTTTGATGGGTAGACTCTTAGTTTAAAAGGATGCCAATTATATCAATTTCAATACTTCAATATCCCTGGATATTGTATATCGTTGTCTAGTCATAAGTCTAGATTAGATTCTGGTACTGTAAATGGGACTTGATAATCGATTTGACAATGACCAAGATATTCTATTTATTTTCCTTATTAATTTAGCAGCAATTTCAAAGGTTTTCTAAGCACAGCCTTGTGTTGGTGTAATAGATAAAATGTATGAACATTTTCGGCACGCCACAGCCCATGGGGGCGATGTGACGCTTCCAATGTTAAAGTTGTTATACCCCCATGTACGCAGTTGCAACACCATTGTGGTGATCAACGGGATGTGGGGGTTTTAAACAAATACATAAAATTACAAAAACATATTTAAACAAAAATACTAAACAGATTTAAGATTAACAAGTCCACAGATAACAAATTATTATGAAACGAGCTTTAGAGCCGCGACTGCCCGCGACTTCGTCTGCGTGAGTTACCTCTTTAGGGGTCGATTTTCGAAAAAAACCTTTCTTAGTCCAGTCCAACATCCTCTGTAGAATATACAGGGTGTAACAAAACACCCTAATAATACTTCAGACCAACAATCTGAACAACTTTCACTATGGAGCCAACGTCGAGAAAAAATAAATCTGCCGTCCCATACATTTGAGTCGAGACAGTACTGCAGTTTTGTATGAAAGAGCTCAAAGAGCGGATTTTTTTTTTCGCGATTTCGATGTTGGCTCAATAGTGAAAGTTGTTCAGTTTGATGGTCTGAAGCATCCCCTTAAGTATTACTAGGGTGTTTTGTTACACCCTGTAAAAGCTGATTTTTCTTTCGCGATTTCGATGTTAGTCCTATTGTAAAAGTTGTTCTGTTTGATGGTCATAATCGTAAAAAAACAGTCACCATATTAAGTTGGACCCTGTATATTTTTATCTTGCTACGATGACGGTAACCCGGACGAAGCCGCGGACAAAAGCTCGTTAACTTTAACCATAAAGGTGGACTTCCGATGCCAGCGGCCGATGCGACTAACGCGCGCGTCTGACGCGAGGTTCTGTCATATATGACAGAACCACGCGTCAGACGCGCGCGGCCGACGACAGACCTCACTTCCGAGGTCAGCGACTGACGCGTGCCTATTGTGCAGAGTGTTATCACTTTAGGGTATTTTCCCCGAAATTTAGAGTATGTTTTTATGTTTTGGTGCTTAAACAAAAACATAAAAACACAAACAAAAAAACCAATACATATTTTAATAAAGAATATTTGATTGATTGACAGATTGATAGGTTTAGAGAATATATGAATGCATTTTTTTTACAGGGTTTATGATAAAATACATGGATCGCTGTGTAGCTAATAATTATGTAGGCAAGAGAGATTTTCCGAAAAAAGAAAAAGTACTTTCAAGTGGCTCGATAGATGGTGTTATCGCAACGTGGATGAGTGACCTTGCAGATAATAAAATACAAATAAAATAGTAAAAATTAAGCAAATTTTCGGTAAAAACTTCGTAATATTTCTGGCAAACATTCTTGTTCTGCGTGACGTCAGAGCATAGCCGCGCGCGGCCGCGGCCGATGCGATAGACATCGGCCGCGCGCGTCTGACGCGCGCGTCAGTCGCTGGCATCGGAAGCGGCGCCATACGATTTCATAGTAACTAGTATGGCCGCATCGGCCGTCGGCCGCGAGCCGCGCGCGTCAGACGCGTCGGCCGCTAGCATCGGAAGTCCACCTTAAAGGTGATCCCTCGATCATGTGCTCACGTCAGCGTCATTATAATGTCAAACAATGTGTCAATGTACCTTTGATCGTACGCCAGTGGCTTCGTAGGATGTGTGACGTGACACTACGTCGGTGTTGGTTCGATTCCAATTAACATAATCACGTTGTTGCTTCGTAAATGTGTGCTAACACATTCGTGACTGACGCATAAGTTTGTGAACTTTATAGCGGTGTCCAGAACGCGTGCGTTCAAGGACATAGAGAAAAGGATATTCAGGGAAAAGGAAATTTAGAGAACAGGACACACTGAGAAAAGGACATTTTGAGAACAGGACACACTGAGAAAAGGATATTCTAATGACATTTTGACGACAGGACACACTGAGAAAAGGATATTGAGAGAAAAGAAAATTTTGAGAACAGGACACACTGAGAAAAGGGTATTCTGAGAAAAGGACATATTGAGAATATTTTGCGCTAGAGTGGATTCTGGAATGGAGTCCAGTGGGTACTAAATGAAAATATCAAATGGGAGAGTCACAAATGAGTTAAACTTACGAAGTTACAATGCTGAATAATTACTGCATTCATAATTCGGTATGCCAAGTATTATTAGGATGATCGAATCGAAAAAAAATTCGCATATTTTTCCCCACATGTCACCGCCACTTGCAAGCAAGGAGCATCCTTGAGTGATGAATTTTGAAGTTTAAAATGTATATGAAACAGCCTTAGACGAAACAGCAGATTTTTCTTCGCGATTTCAAAGTTGGTCCCATAGTAAGAGTGGTTCAATTTGATGGTCTGATCAACCTCATAAAACCAGTATTAAGAACCTGTATGATTAGGGTATAAGGGAATGCATCCCATTCAGCAGTCAATTTAATTGCCCATGATTTATAGCGCTCTTACAGAGCGCTAAGTAATACGTAAAACGGAGATGTTCTTGAGAGTACCTGTATAAAACGTTTTGAGAGCAAGACTATAAGTCATGTACTACATAATATTATCCAAACCATGTAAACTATGCAGACATAAAGACATGACTATATTATAAATAGCTCGCTCATTTTGTATCTAAATATTAATACTCGGAATCTCATACGTTGAACTCGGCAGTTGAAAATGTATGGAGATACGCAACTTTCTACTGCTGATTTGACATGAAAAAATAGCACTCCTGTAGTATGATTTCTGAAAGTCAAATCAGCAGTAGAAAGATGCATATCTCCATAGTAATTTTGACATTAACAACGGCTGAACTCAGCAAATGAGATTTAAAAATCGCACTCCAGGCCCTGTGTCTAGTGTGGAATCACAGCTTAAATCTTTTAATGTGTTATCTTTATCTATCCAATGTGCTATACGTATCAATGACATTAGTAAACAAGAATGGACAGGCCTTACGGCACAGGTCCGGCACTTCAAACAACGTTTTAGATTTGACATGATGACGTTCGCACATGCGCACTTTGCGAAAATTGTGCATGACATATGTGTAGGGTTGACTTAACACGCATCGTATGAACTACATTATACATTTCGTTACTTTTTATAGTTCATTCTGTTATTAAAAATAGTTTTTAAGCTAAAGAATCACAGAAAATGTGAATTTAGCGTTATTTTCCAACGTTTATTTTTGCTGTGAGGAGAAAAATAAAATATATTTTATGTAGTCAAATCCAACGGGTGGCGCCTGACTGCATTCCCTTGCTCGGCTTCCCTCAAGTTACCACAGAGAGTGTGAGGGGAGGTGAGGTATCTGAAGTCAGAGGGGGGCGGGGAGTGGCCGTTCTGTATGTAGAACTTATACTATTACCTATTCTGTGCTTACGGCGAACATTTCAAACCAGAAAAATGAGGCAAAACAATTGACAGTTTTACTTCGAAAATGTACTGAGATGACAGACCAAGTACCCTAATTTGTATTGAAGTGGCCTAGTTTTTCGTGCTTCAACTTAAAGCGCTTTGAGCCTATCCATTCATTTTACTTTGATCTAAGATATGTATAGGTAATCTAATATATTGTTAATCATAAGGTGGCCTGAAACCCTGTATCACACATTGGTTCAATAAATATTTTGTAATATAATGTCATAGTATACCTGTGAGACAGTTTGCGGCGGCAGCGGCACGGGCTCGTCGGGCCCCAGCCGCGGGACGCCTGTACGCTTCATCATGGCTGCGTCAGTGCGCGCCCATCACACGGGCTCACCTGGAAACAATATTATTACATCGTTAGTGCCTCCGTGGTCTAATGGTTAAGAGCATTGGCTCTCGATACGGAGGTCGTGGGTTCGATTCCCACGGGGGACACCTAGTGATATGTCAATTTGTGCGTTTTTCCCCAGTTGGTTAGGACATTGCAGGCTGAATCACCTGATTGTCTGAAAAGAAAAATGATTCCGTGCTTCGGATGGCACGTTTAGCCGTTGGTCCCGGCTACTATCTCTGGTGGTAGTAGTTGTTACATAAAAACCATGTCAGAGGCCGTAAGGCGGTCTGAAAAAACTCTGACACCAGGGCTCTGCCCACACGATAAGAAGAAGACATCGTTAGTTCATTTATTTATGTATTTATTATGATTATAGTCTAGTATGCAGGGTGAAATTGATATCATTGGCATCCTTTTTACCCGGCTGAGGGAGATATGTTTCCTACATAGTATTTAGTTTACCATAGTCAGGATTTAACCCAAAATTTCCAGCAAAACGTTAAATTAATCCCTCAAAATATGATTCTATGATCACTATTCACAACACGCTTGTAAAACCAATAGTATATCTTTGGCAGTCAATTGAATTCACTTGACCGGTATCTTTAGTGTTTTATGATGAAATCCGAACACTTTACCTAATTATAGTAAACTAAAAGTAGATAGGTTTGAGCATTTTTAGATATTTTGTAGATTTTGAGTGTTGTAGGCTTATGCAATCTTATACTTTACTAAACATTGATCTATTTTTGTAATATGACCAGAATTAGGACGTGGGATGATACTTTCCGATAGACGTGTTAGAGTTTGAAAAGTTGTCCAATGAGTTGCTTGCTTATGCTTATTCTACCAACGAATTTACGTAGCTTAAAAGGCTTCCTTTAAAGATAAGCATTCCTAACAATTTCTTGTTGTAAAGTTTTATTAAAAATTAAATTCAATATGTTGACCAGGCAATGGGATTACAATATACCACTTATTTTTAAACTGTTTACAGAAGATTCTGGCTTTTGTTAATAACATTTCATAGAAGAGGTTCAAGACGTTATTGTATGAACATTTTCGGCACGCCACAGCCCATGGGGGCGATGTGACGCTTCCAATGTTAAAGTTGATATACCCCCATGTACGCAGTCGCAACACCATTGTGGTGATCAACGGGATGTGGGGGTTTAAAAAATTATTTTGCTTTTGTATTTTTAGGAACTTAATTTGTAACATACATCGGTAACAGCATCGGTGGCGCGTTGCTGAGAGATATGGACACCCAATTATGGAGGTCCGAGTTCGAATCCGTATGGAAAACATGCCATGTACCAATGAGTTTTTCTAACTTATGTACGTAATACTGACTGCTCTCAAACGGTGAAGGAAAACATCGTGAGGAAACCTGCATACACTGAAGAAGAAATTCTGATGTGTATGTGAAGTCTACCAATCCGCATTGGGCCCGCGTGGTGGACTATGCCCATACACCCTCCCTGAGGGTAGGCGTGTGCCCTGCAGTGGGACGTTTATAGGCTGATGATGATGAATTTGTAACAGCAAAAGCTTTTCAAGTTGTTTAGAAACATTGAAAACATCACTAAGTAACCTATGTCACAGTATAAGAAAGAGTATCTATTACTACATACAGTACGAACACTCCCTGCCTCCGTTTGTTCGCAGCCGGTCAACTTAGCAAAAAGTCCACTAAAATATGATTGGTCAACTTCGCGATCGGTCAACTTCGCGATAGGTCAACTTCGCTAGTAGTCAACTTCCTCCCATCAACTTTTTACCTCACCCCCTCTATTGCCCTCTGGTTACCTCGGCAGTTACCAATGTTAAGCAAATGCGTATTCCTTTCTCGTTTGCACTCACTCAGTATTGCACATGCTTACCTACTCTTTAAAATTTTTCCATTTGTTTAAAATGACAACTAAGTGTCCATGGTGCGCCTATGTTATGTAAAATTTTTAAGTGTTTATAATTTATTGTGTTAGGAAACTGAAAGTCTTAAAAGTAGGTATATCAATTAGGTTAATGTACAAATTTTATGTTTTAGTTTGTCAATACCTCTGAAGTGTGTACACCAGGCGCGTGCAGTGAAGGTAGGCAAAAAGCAGTGAAACCTTAATAATTTCTAAACTAAAAGCATTGTGTTTACTCAATGACTTTTAATTGGTTTAATTACCTGTATGTAAACAAATCAAAGTCATTTAGTGAATTAAATGCTTTTAGTTTAGAAATTATTGGGCTTACACTGTGCTTTGCCTGCCCACAGTGCAGAAACCGAATAATTTCTAAACTAAAAGCATTTTGTTTACCAAATGACTTTGATTTGTTTACATACAGGTAATTAAACCAATTAAAAGTCATTAAGTAGACAAAATGCTTTTAGTTTAGAAATTATTAAGGTTTCACTGCTTTTTGCCTACCTTCACTGCATGCGCCTGGTGTACACCATTTATTTTTATTTATTTGGAACAGTAGCAAAGTAGGTAGATACAAACTAATACATCAATATATTATCGATTTTTTTTTTTTTTTTTCCATTTTTTGCCAAGGCTTTTGCCACGCGTGGTGGCAATGTCAGCCTCATGGGGTAGTACATTTCTTTTCTTATCGATCTAGGGCAAGGGACAGCCCAACAAACAGGTATAAGCCTACTGCTCTGCTAGACAGAGGGTCAGCCAACCAGCAGTTGAGCTGCCCATTGTAACAGTTGTTTGCAATAAACCTATTTGCAATGGAATTTTGAGAGCGCGCCCTATGAAAGACCTGTGTTAAATTTAACTTTTAAACATAATAGTTAGATTTACTTTGTAACTTTCTCTTTTACATGGGTCTGATGGAAAAAATCTATTCGGAGATAAGCTCAATCAAAATAACACTGGCGCATAATTGTTTCTCTTTGTGTTCTGTTTCTCTTTTGGTTCAGACACTTGAGCACGGACCCTACGTCCAGTATTTGGTAAGTCAATGGGGTGTGTACAAAGACGTTTAAATAAATCTATACATTTAAATGTAAATTTTATGCTGTTCGTTGGTAAGCACATCCCTTGCGAACGACTGGGTTTCAGTATTTGCTAGGCTGTCACTTACAACCTGTATATACCAAATTGCATGTTTCTATCTTCAGCGGTTTAGGCTGTGCATTACCTGTCAGTCAGTCACGGAACTCTTTTATAAGTATATACAACGTGTTAATGAATTAACGCAAAACCTCATACACCCCAACTGATTTATAACCAAATAATTAGATTGAAACAATAATTTCATTATTTTCATAGTTATAATTAAAAGTTATTCGCATTTTAAGTTTTGAGGCAAAAATGATTTGTTATCATTTCAGCAATGAATGAAAGTGCTAACATACTCATGTATACATTTTAATAATCTTGTTTTGGTAGTAAGTCGGGTGAGTGTTCCTGTGCGGTGGGTTGACATCGGGTTCAGTAAATTTAAAATTATAGAAACAAATTTATTAATATTTTGAAAAAAAAATCCTATGTTGAAACCATGATAATTTGATTCTGCTCTCGATTCTAAACAAACAACTTTGTAGTTTTGCGTTAATTCATTAACACGTTGTATAGGTACATGATGAAATCGATATCATTGGCATCCTTTTAAACTAAGAGTCTACCCATCAAACTGAACAACTTTTACTATGGGAGCAAACCAATCTGAGCCACAAAAAAATCAGCTGTCCCATACTAAACTGCAATGCCTACTCGACTCAAATGTATGCAACAGCAGATTTTTTTTGCTCTGATCGGTTTGCTCCTATATTAAAAGTTGTTCAGTTTGATGGCTAGATTCTTAGTTTAAAAGGATGCCAATATTGCCAATGATATCAATTTCACCCTGTAGATAGATAAGTACTTATAATTCTTAACATTCTATAGTAACTCGGTAAATGGAATAATGTAAACAAAATGACCCTGAACATCATGCT
Organism: Agonopterix subpropinquella; assembly: GCA_922987775.1. Classification (NCBI taxonomy): domain Eukaryota; kingdom Metazoa; phylum Arthropoda; class Insecta; order Lepidoptera; family Depressariidae; genus Agonopterix; species Agonopterix subpropinquella. The sequence goes on along the minus strand of OV277719.1, from coordinate 10,427,788 downwards.
AAGAAACTTGACTGACCTTTGTAAATTGCTACCATTATAGATTTCTTTGTTCTTACCCATTTTATTAATTTACGCGTAGATTTTATGTGATCACTGATCAATTTACTTGCCACATGGTAAATAAATAACCATGTGCTTTGTAACCAGTACTTATATTGTAAAAAAATGACTTTATTGTATCATGATTGTTACATATAAGGTTATAATCCGACCATGCGGTCAAAATTGTGTACGATACAGGTGTTTTTTTAGATCAATGAATAAAGTAGAAGGTTAAAAAACTCACAAAAACAGATCGACGGATGACGTCACTATTTCACGAGCTAAATCGAGAGGCAGGAGAGCGTGGCCATACGAAAAGCTTTTGTATAAACAATTATTACGCAACGAGAAATTAAAATCTCGCCATCATATTATAAAGAAAGGTACTCTACTCAACTCACGTTTGAATTTGGAATGCTCCGGTCAGTACGAAGCACCCACACAGGTTCAGTTTAGAAACCGGTCCTACCGCATCGACGATGACACAAACTCCAACTTATTTATAGCGAAAAACGTACACAAATCAATAAAACCGCGGCTAGCTGCACAACTACGACGAAAACGGCGCAAATTGCAATACGGGAAACAAACTTTCTTGGCATCGGAAAAAATGTCATTTCACTTCTATCCCGCCATTATTTTTAAGGGCGCGTTCTGAAATTGATTACGATGCGATCAATTTTGAGTTCAGTTTTTTTTTTTTGCTTTGGGTTCTTGTCAGTACAAGTTTCGCATGAAACGTTATTATTTCCACAATGAATCATAGCGAGCGGATCTCATTCGAAGAAAAAGTTTACGTTGATTGAGGATAATGATCTTTCAAAGTAGAGTGGTAGAGTCCGGTTTGAGGTGGAGTAGACGAAACGGGGACGGCGCGGCGGTATTCGTCACCAATGTAGAAAATGGCGACTAAATACCAACAATTACATCGCTCGACTCAACGTCAATGCTAATGTTATACGGAGAATACTGGTTAGCCTATTTTACACAGATTGTGAGATGTGTGCACCTACTTATCTAGCCGAGAGATAACGATTTGTCTCGGTCGACTTAATTACACAAGGCAAAACTCTACATACCGTTTAATCCTTTGCGGCAAAACGTTCAAATCTTCAATATTGCTTCGTAAACGTACTTTGTAACTCAAAAAATTGGTGTAAAACAATTTTTTATTATAATTTAGCGTCAAGACACGCTCCGTGCGAGCATATTCGTGCGCTCCCAAATAGCGCAACGGCGCAACTTTTTCGAGCGCGGCGTCAACACGGTCAGGTGGGCGAGGTTGCGACACTGCCATTATCGCCGTCTCTTTCTGGCACCTCTCGCTCGCACAACCTATTTGTTATCCCGCTCGCACTCGCGGTCGTCACTAGCCCGGACAGGAGGGACGCAAGCGGAGCCCTCCGCGTACGAACGTCGCGCACCAAGCTGCGCGGCCGACTGACTGCGTCCCAGCGCCTCCAAGCACCGAGGGCTCGCGGTAATCGAGCCCTGAGCTGTAGCCCCCGCGGCGAGCTGGCAACGTCGCCAGAATAATAGCTAGCGGACGTGCCGCGATATGAAATGCCACGACCGACGAACCTCCACTTCACGGAGGTGGTGGACCAAAACAAATCTCCTTTCTCTAAAATTATACAACAGTTGCGATTGAGAGCGCAACCGGGCGCTTCATGCCCGTTTCCCGCCAAGAATATAAATGCATGATAACTATTACCTATTACAGTGCGTCAAATCATGGTTAAATTTGAGACAGCTGGCATACATTGCCACGTTTATAATCCGCTCTAACATCGTGCACAAAGTAAGGAGTGAGTACTGCATAAGTATCCATATCAATATGTTTTGACTGAGCACAATACCCCAATGGCTTTCAGACTTATCGGGGCAGGTTACCTTGACAACAGTTTGGTATGTGTCTTCACAAGAGGCGAGGGGGACAGCAAAATGATTGTCGGTGGGGAATACGAGAACTCGACCAAGCAACTTTTCATACTATGTAGATATTTACAATTTTACAGCCGCTGTAGTAAAGATTTTTTTATTATTTCTTAGAGGTAGGGATAAAGGAATGAACGTAAATCTAACAGGATACTAAATTACAGGTCGTGAAAAAATATCTTTAGAGTTAAGCTGATCCTTTGTTTGATCTATTGTATTCATGAATGAAAAAGAATCCACTGTATAGGATAGGGCTATGGACTGAGTATTTGATCCCTTTAGCCCCCTTTGTTTATTTTCTAGTAAATATGTTAGCAGTTCTGTTACCGGCAATTACCAAGCTTCAAAGGCTAGTCATTAAATGTCTTTACTACAATGGCAAAATGACATGCCATCCCATTTGACAAAAGAAAGTAACTAGTTATATTACAAAAAAAACAAGGGAGTGGTACCTTAAAAGATGTCTAGCAATCAAGAGCATTATTCGTTAAAAATGCCTAAGAAACCGAATTGATCTATTATACGAAGAACTAGCCAGACATTGTACTTATCATTGGGTACTACATAATTATTATTGCAAAGTGCAATCATTATTAACCTCTTAGGTTGTGCAACCCTATTGATAAGTGATTGAGACATTTTAGAAGGCAGAGAATACGTGAATATAAGTAATCTACATGAAGTCTAATTTACATAATCTAGAATCGAATCTTCTTACTTTCTAAGTTTGATTTAGCGCTCTTATTAACGAATAAATCTATATTAAAGGATGAGGAAAACCAAACAATAAATGAAAGCATTTCTTAAAGCACTTTATTTATAAAAAAACTGTTTTGATCAATGGAGGAAGATTGTTTTTAAGCTAGATTACAAAATGCTAAGAAAATTTTATTTAACCTCGATTCATTGAATAGAAAATTTTAAAAGAAAACAATACAACAAAAATAAACATAGAAATTTGCTTGGCTTTGAAGTTTGAACTGGCGAAAAAAAATTGATTAAAAGCTGTTTTTTTTCGAAGTAAAGCAATAATCATCTAGATTCAATAGCTTATAACGTTTTTGCTGAGAAATACTAATCTACAACTACAGGAAATCTAAAGGGAAATGGAAACTTATTGTAGTTTTGGATTTGATGAACGAAAGAAATGCTGTGAAATCACTTATCTGTTGACTTTTACGAAAATTCGCATAAATAAACAAATTACGATCATAATCAACCAGTAAAAGTAAATGATAATTATAAGTTATAAAAAATATACCATGGACATTAACACACAGATTGTGTAATACAAATCAAAATACCAGCATCTGCTAGATTCTAGTGTACATGGAAGGACTGAATAAAATTATTAAATTCAGAAGCCTTAAACCAAGAGAAGATATCCATATCCAGAACATGAACTGTTAAAGGTAGTATTGTAATTCGCTGGCTGAAGGGCAGGAAACACCTAACTAAGCTGAAGAGGCTATTACAGTTGGACATACTTAGTTCATTTCAACATTCATTATGCAATTTCAAATATTATTGATTTTGAACATGTTACAGCCATGTTGAATAATGTTGTAATATGTTGTTTGAATATTGTTGTTTAATTTGATTCATTATGCAACTTACATCTCAAAAGGGATTTTCCCATATTTCTCCAGAATCAATAGTCATCTCTGAGTCAGTGTGTTTGCCCCCTCAACTATGTCATCTTTTATAGATGAGAATGAGATAAATCTAAATGTAATCCCATTTCTTTTACAAATTAAGCTAATGAGCTAAGATCAAGCCAAAAGACTTCAAATATAAGTATTGCAATTTCTGGTGACCAGTAACAAACTCAAAGTAACCTGAGTAAAGACAAATTTGATTCATTCAAACCATAAAAAGAATCAATCAGACGAAGTCCGAAGGAGTAGAAGAGTTTACTTAAAGAACAAGATTCACAATGAAACCTGGTTCGACCAACTAGCAAAAAAAAGGTGAAGAAACAACAATCCATCCATTGTAGAATTAGCCAAACGTGTGGAAGCTTCTGCGGTGATCAGATCAGTAACAAACTCAAGGTAAACTGAGTAAAGACAAAATACTTTATAGTCCCTTTATAGCAGAATCAATCAAAAGAAGTCCGAAGCGGTAGAAGAAGTGTATTAGGACTTACTTTAAAAAAAAGAGTTGCAACTTTGCAAGATGCACAATGAGACCTCGTTCGACACCAACTGGGAAAAAGGTGAAGTAACAACAATCCATCCATTTTATAACTAGCCAAACGTGTGGAAGCTGCTGCGACTCATAGTCGCAGTGAAAGGCCTATAAGACAATGTTTAAATCTTTTGTAATGTGGTGACCGACCAACTACCTGTCACACTGGACGGAGTCTGGCTGGGCTCTGCTAGTCAAAATTGGATATTTTCAATATCTCTACTCACTCTCTAACTCTCGAAGAACGTAGTTTTGACTTATATTCATACGTTATGCCCCTATATCGCAACTGCGTAAATATGTCGAGAGACTGACATAAAAATCAATAAAAACACTGACCAACCTCACTTAGCTGTCACCTAAATGACCAGTCAATCCGAATTCCAAAATTGTAAACAGAATCTATCCAAAACCAGGTTACATGAAATTATAGAGAATTTCATAATAACAAAGTTGTGATAAGAAATATTTCCATTCAGAACATCGATAGCAACAACTCGCAGATTTAGCGAGATATCCCAACAATACATTACACGTAGCGCCATCTAGCGAGAAGAAACAGCTTCACGTTTGTATTTTGATCGCAGAATATCTTCAAGGTTTTTATTACTGAAGGACAACTTGTCAAGACCCAAGAAGAATGTCTCATACAAGTTAATATGAAGACAAACCGTCGCTAATTTATAATTCAGCCAAACAAAAAGTTAAAATCACTTCATAAACACATAAAACGTTATCCTTCATGAATATGCAATGTTTACATTTGGGTGAGGCTAGTACAGCTAAAATGACGTAAACAGTTGTACATGTCTATATTAAGGTATCTAAAGACCTATAAATCAGCTATGTACCTATTCATAATGACCACGTCAAAGTGTGCGTGCTGCATACACAAATACGTATCTAAAATTGAGAGAACCGCGGTGTATTAACCCCAATTAGATCACATCTGCGTGTTTATTATCGATTACAAAAAAATTAATTACCAAACCAATAACATCGTAAACCCTAATACGCTAAAACTCATTTTTATCGCCAGTATTAATTTTATCCATTGTTATTAACAGAGGATACGAAACGTTTAGCCTTGAAACTTCTTATCGAGTAAGTGGCTCCTTACTCACACAGCCATTGGGCGAGCGATTGCGACGTTGCCAGATTTACGCGAGCTACTGCGTCTCAATATTACAAGTGTCCGCCATCTTGTTGGAATTTATCACATGCAACTACTTGCTGACGATGTGAATGCACGTTTTTTCCAGATTATCAAATCAAGCTTTTTTATAGATAAAACAATCACAGCTGCTAACTGCCAGGTGAAATCTGCTATTCTCCATTAACTTAACTATTACGTAATCCTGTAAGAAAGGTACCTACGTGTCGATGCATTCCAAATGTTCATATGTACAGACATTCTATAGACGTATAAGTTTAGTTTATAGAGGTAGATATGGATAGGCGAATGATTGGCACCTCTTTGTCCAGATCATAGTGATTGCAAACGCGCCACGGCCTATGCATGGCATATCCATAGCTACTTATAGATGGCAAAGTGTCGGCGCAATATGGTCATGAGATACGTACTTAGAGCGGGTCGGGAGACGGCGCCGGGTGTGGGGTCCACGCCCCGAGGTCCCAGGGCACCGCTCGGGCCGACCCACAACCAGATACATCACAAATACGAACATTTTCAACTAAAATTCCACGGTATCGATCACGCACAGACGCCATTTTGAACAGACACTGAGCTCGTGAGCTAGCGATATCGGACGAGCGACGTTGCCACGTCGCACGTTTCCAATCCGCACTTCTATTTCTGGCTCCCTCCCCCCGCGACCGCTGTGACGACGGAGGTCGTCAAACAGAACGATCCACAAAACATTAATTACTCTGTATCTCTAAAATTCCAAATACAAAAACATCTAGTTGGCTTCGAATTGTTGAGGCATACAAGAGCATATACCTACGTATGATAAGATAATAGCTATCGAGTAGTTATAGGTATTGTTATGTCGAGCGAGCCCGGCTTTCACCAGCGGGCGAGGCTGCCGCGCAGGTCTGAAGCGACATGTGCCATTGGCCACCGCAGAGATCGATACGCAAACACCGACGAGGACGCCGACCTACATTACACTATCAGCCCAACCTACCCGTAAATACAGGCTATTTTGCAACGGCTGCGACTATAAACAAACTACCGCACAACCACAATGACGTATCCTACGTGTAGATACGCACACACTATCACAGACTTGGAAAACGACGCGAACGAGCGTTGAAGCGCGCTCTGCTATGAATGTATATTATCATGTATTATGGCACTTTTCTAGAGTCGAAATTCCTTTGCCACGGCGCACCCAGCGCTCCCTGTCGAAGGACAAAGGGCCGATTTCACACATAAAACAAAGGGAAACGCCGGTGCAAGGAAAATAACACATTTTTGTTACAAAATCAACTTTTTTTTTAACAAGTGATTAGTGGTCCGCGCGTTGCCAAGTCGTCTTTTCGCCGTAGAGAGCGCGCGGGCAACATTATGAAATTATAATTTAACACGACACGAATGTGTTTTGATAAGGAAAATAAGAATTACACATGAATTTCAAGGGAATTGATTCGAAATCTACTTTGGGCTAGGTACGCTATACGTAATATACTTAGATATGAATGGAGATTCACAGATGCAATATGGTACTGATAAATACGTTTTCTAAGGTAAACGAGAGGATTCTACAAAGAAAAGCAATTAAAATCAACAGAATAATGTTGATAAAGCTCGCAATAAGAAAAGACGCAGTGTGTCAACTAGGCACTTACCTATATTTTTACTCGAAATCAGCGTATTTCTTCACAATTTTCACGGGAACGTCACTTCTCGCAGTGATAAACAATAATTTTATGGTATTTTAAGGATTTTAAACGATTTGATATGCACAAAAAAATAATACATTCCGCGAAGCAAACGTCCTGCGCGCAGATAGACAGAATGCGAACTGAAATTGTTGGTTTGGTTTGGGTCGGGAGGAGGGGGGCGCGACGGGCGGAAAACCGGAGAATGGGCAACCGAGGGAGCCAGAAAGGGCAAATTCTTATTAATTATACACGTACTTACATAACAAAAACTATTGTCAATACTTGATGGTAAATAATTACATGTTTTTTTCTTATCAGATTATTATTTATTTGTGAGGATTATTGTAGAAAATACGTCAAGAGTTTGTTTCTTGATAATTCAATTTTCCTTTTGATTGATGGCGCTGCACTCACACATTTACAAAACTGATTAGAAGTGCGATTTTTGAAAATCATACGAGCGACTTGGCAGTAGAAAATGTCAAGATTACTATGGAGATTATGCATCTTTCTACTGCCAAGTCACTCGTATGATTTTCAAAAATCGCACTTCAGATGACAGTGTTCATGAGTGTGCTAAATTTTCACAAGCTGGCGTGATAAAAAGTTTTTATATGCAGTAGGTAATTATTTTAAGGACAAAATAATGTTATGGCAACAGAATACATTGATATCATGTATTGTTTATTAGTAAGAAACACAGAATTTTTAAAAGTCATGATCATTCTTCTCTGCTGTACGCTATAAATAATTTATACTGATTTTGTAATTTGGGTCAATAAAAAAAAACATACATTCACAACCTCAACCTCTTTTCGAGACATAAAAAACGGGCTCAACCGTGAACATCAACACAATTTTTGGCGCTAATTATGATCCAAATAAAGCAAAAAGTAGGTCGGTTGTACTTTTTCCTATTCAAATAGCCATCATTGTAATCAAATGGGATTATAATGAATTCAAAATGCACCAATGAGCAATCAAGTTATTTTTTTAAGCGCCATCTTGAAACTTATCGACCAATAAGAAAATGGTGCGTGTATTTGACAGAAAACGATAAACATTTTGTACACGTCGAAGAATTTGCGATAATTTTAGTTGATTTTTCACCGAAATTGGACATTTTCAGTCGTGAAAATACCTCAAGAAATTAGAAAAATGCAGTTTAACTTTTCTCTCTTAGTTTTCACTGTTCTGATAGCAGTAGTTACAGCGAGAATCGACCCGAAGAATTTAAAATGTTTAGGTTCGTATTTTATCATTTTAATCCTAATTTTAGTTAGTTTCATGTAATAAATTGATGATAAAATTATTTTCAGTATGCCACAAGACCTTCCTAGAGCTTAACAAAGCGATAAAGAGTGTAGATAAGTGGAAAAAAGTTGATGTAAGTATCAGTAATATTTTTCCTAAACATTAGAAAATTATAATTTATTTTCTAAAAAAAATTAAATTTATCACTCAATAACTCGGTAGAAAGATAATTCAGGCCCTGTTTATTATGTTATCATCTGAACTTGATTAGAAAAAATCCACTAGGCTTACAGGCAAGCAAGTTAACAAAGAGAAAAACCGGCCAAGTGCGAGTCGGACTCGCGCACGAAGGGTTCTGTACCATTATCGAGCAAAAAACGTCAAAAATAATGTTTTTTGTGTGGGAACTCTGTGGTTGCAGAGGGGTCCATTTTATACAAAACTTTGACGCACAATACGCGTAGACGGTATTAATATAAGTAACTTTGTATATATGGAAAAATTGTTTCGAAAAATCTAGATGTCGCGTATCAAATAACATTTGCAATTTATAATATAAAATTATGAAGATATAAAGCTTTGAAATTTTTCATACAAAATTGTCAAAGCTTTATACCTATCTTCGTAATTATATTATAAATTGCAAATGTTATTTGATACGCGACATCTTTTCTAAACAATTTTTCCATATACAGGAAGATTTTTTTATCACCATCCAAATTTTTTCTACATGTTTGGTATCACTTATAGAACCCATTTCATTAAAAAAAGGGCAGGTCAAAATTGCACATTTAAAAATTTTATCCTACAGAATTTTCCATAAAGCTTGGTCATCGAGTTTCGTATTCGTACCGACCGGGTGCTGCAGGACCGGGGGGCGGAGTCCTAGCTTCAGAGTCCCACGCATTGTAAACTTAACAGGAACACACAAGACTTTCAAAACATTATTAAAATGTTATACTAGTCCCTTATTTTGTTTATTTTTGTTCAATGACACGGTTATAATAAAGTACTCTTTGAATGACACAATGACACATAATAAACTTTTTCTAAAAATTAAAAGGCTCTGACCCAAAGAAAATTACTGACCACAGAGATTCGTTCGTTAGTTTTCGTTCTTGAAAAGCAAAGTTCTAAATTCGAAAAAGCGCGCGAAATCGGGTCGAGTGGTAGTAACTATTAATAAGTAATCTGTGGCACAGGTAGGTGCGTACTGTGTCCAGTCGAATTGTTTTTCTTAAGATATTTTTGCGTAGTCATATCTCAATATTTTAGTACTGAGCGATACTAAAAGAAAAAACACGTATCGATTTTTTTTCATAAACAAACATTTTATTAAAATTTGGATGGTGATAAAAAAGTCTTCCTGTATAAAATAATACTTTTATTAATTCCGTCTACGCGTATTGTGCGTCAAACGTTTGTATGGACTGAAACCACCTTAAATATTTATTTTATTCTTTTTTTAGTATTTGTTGATATAGCGGCAACAGAAATACATCATCTGTGAAAATTTCAACTGTCTAACTATCACGGTTCATGAGATACGGCCTGGTGACAGATGGACGAACAGAGAAGTCTTAGTAATAAGGACCCGTTTACCCTTCTAACCTATCATTATTATTGAAATGAAATGATTTCAGGTGGGTAACTTCAGGATGGACGCGGAGGGCAACACGATGCAGGACAAGGTGCCCGCACACCGCTCCTCCGTCTACATCTCCGAGATGATCGACGACATTTGTAAGTTATTTAACATGTGGCCGGTGAAAATCTCAAGACAACAGTCCCTAATAAAATAAAATATAAAAACCCTCGACGCTAAAAACAAACATTTAAAAAGTAAGAAATAATTTGGTCACCTATTGTTTTTGATGTAAGCAAATCTTAGACAATTTAATAGTATGGACGCGTAACGCCTGTCATTCTCCTATCAAAATTTTCTGCCACTTTTTTGCGGGGGGTGAGGTAACATGAAATCCGCAACTTTGGATTTTACTCCCTATAACTTTAGATTCTAATTTTGAATGTTAAAAATCATGAAAAGTAGTCTCGTGTGAACCCCAAACGTTCTAAGTTCAAAATTATTGTTTCGTTATTATAGGCTGTCTCGTTTAGTGATAAGGTATAAAATTGAGTGTAAATGTGCAAGATTAATTGATCTAATACCGTGGCAGAGGGGAAATGCTACCGCAAGGCCAGTCCTTACTATTAAATTGTCTAAGAAGCAAATGTATGTTTTACATTTTAACTCTCTTTACGATATTTTAGGTCAAATAATGCACATAAGTCTTTTATACACATAAATAAATAATAATAAATAATGTGTCAAATAATGTTATGTGTAGTTTTTTATTTGTCAATCACTTGCGGTCCCCGACACATTATTTGACCTAAATTATCGTAAAGAGATTTAAAAAGTAAAACATACAGTCATTTGCTTACATCAAAAACAATAGGTGACCAAATTATTTCTTACTTTTTAAATGTTTGTTTTTAGCGTAGGTGGTTTTTAAAATTTTTAATTTAATGTTATTTCCACGGACCTGAAAAAAAGACGGACGGAATCTCATCTAATCAAAAGTGAAGCACCCATTTATATGAGTGTGCGTGCTGTCGCCCTGTCGCGCGTTATATAATGGCGGTGGGTTGTCGGACCTGCGCCTAGAACTGGTGCGTCTGTGTGAGTGTAGGTCCCTCGTAGAACAAACGAAATTGTAGGACCTTGCATGCTTCACCTCTTTTTAGAGTGACATTACGTCCGTCTTTATTTCAGGTCCGTGGTTATTTCATAATTTTTAAAATGACAAAAAAACTACTGAACAGATTTTAATGAAACAAAGCTAAGAACACTCCCGCAAAAATTAGCTTTCTATTAAAAAAAACCGCATCGAAATCCACCCGTTTGGCTACTACGATGCCACAGACAGACAGATCCACAGACAGACCGACATAGGCGTCAAACTCATAACACCTCTCTTTTGCGTCGGGGGTTAAAAATAAAATAATAGGATAGCATAAAATAAGCTTAAAGAACTGAAAAGCCAAATAAATCTCACCGATCCCCGCTTCTCACCGATCCCCGCTACCCAATCCGCCACGTAGCCCCAGCAACGTCCTATGCCGAGGTCCGTACCCCTCTGGGTGCCCCTAGGTCGGTTGCTTGAGTTCATTCATTTTGGCCAGGTAGACCCTTCGTGGTCCCTCCAATAGTCCGCAGTAAAAAGCAGTAATTGCTCCCAGAGCAGAGCTGTAAATGTCATTTAAAAAAAAATAAAAAAAGAACAATTTAAATGATTGCAGGCAAGAAGATGGACGACTACGTAAGAGTGTACTACAAGTCGACGGGCAAGCTCGCTATAATGCAGCTCATCATGGAAGACGGCAGCATGAACCCCGACTTCTCCAAGACCAAGTTTGTTACCGACGACGATTTGAACAAGAGCCTCGAGTATTATGTTAGTATCTCAAAATTTTGTAAGGAAAAGCATCATTAACCTTTATCTTTAATCTGGTATTTATTATTATTTGTGGTTGGGCAACAGCAAGCAGGGGTAACGTAACACTGAGACTATCGCTGGTCCTTTGTGTTCGCCCCAAGCTCACCCATATTTTACGCATACCTCCGAACTTATGGTATTTACTTTTCAGTGGCCCCGATTCCGACTGTGCCACGACTTAACTTAACTAAATTTATTCCTGTCACTTTCTAAAATAAGATTAAGAAAAGAGATAGAAAACCAACAACTGACTTTAGTGCTGTCAAAGTGACGTTACACGCCCAAAAACGCCTTAAATAAGATGGCGTACATTATGATGGCATCTTATTTTGGGCGTGTAACGTCACTTTGACAGCACTGAAGTCAGCTGTTGGTTTTCTGTCTCTTTTCTTAATCTTATTTTAGAAAGTGACAAGAATAAATTTAATCTAGAATTAAACATTTTAACGGGTTAAAACTGTATTAAGAATAAATTTAGTTAAGTTAAGTCGTGGCACAGTCCGAATCGGGGCCATTCTCGGGAATGCAGGTTTCCTCACGATGTTTTCCTTCACCGCCGAGCTAGTAAATGATAAATACAAGCGTACATAAATTCCGAAGAACTTAGTGGTACAGGCCAGGAATTGAACCGCGTCCTCATAATTGAGGTTCTAGCTCTCTTCCGTATGGGCTATCATCGCTCTTGGGTATACCGTTGTCTGATTTTTCCCGGCATACGAGAGGTTAAACCACGTATTCTACCCATCAAACTGAACAACTTTTACTATGAGAGCAAATTTGTCAGAACAAAAAAAAATTCAGCTGTCCCATAAAAAACTGTAATAGCTACTCAATTTAAATGTATACGACAGAAGATTTTTTTTTGTTCTGACAGGTTTGCTCCCATAGTAAAAGTTGTTCCGATGGGTAGAGTATGTGGTTTAAAGGTACATACTGTATTACACCCTGTATAAGTACTCCTAAAATATAGGGTCCTTCTTAATATACTGACACTTTTTTCAGGGGATGATCAGAACATCAAACTCATGGTACAAGAATATACTGCGTCTGGTATTCTCTTCCGATCACGTGACTGACCACGTGACTGACACAAGCCTACGTCATCATACCCTTTTACCATGTTTAGAGGTCCTTTTTTTGTGACGTAGGCTTGTGTCATTCTGGGAATAGAAGACCTTGTTTTTTTAGACTATGATCAAACTGAACTGAACTGAAAACTTTATCTTATAAATTAGAAACTCGGATTTATTCTTGGTATATAATTATCGGCCTGAGCCCTATAGTGGGACGTATACAGGGTGTAACAAAACACCCTAGTAATACTTAAGGAGGTGCTGCAGACCATCAAACTGAACAACTTTCACTATGGAGCCAACATCGAAATCGCGAAAAAAAAATCTGCTCTCCTATGCAAAACTGCAAACTGTAAAATGCAAAATGCATGAGAGAGCTGATTTTTTTCGCGCTTTTGATCTTTGTCCCTTAGAGAATGTTGTTCAATTTGATGATCTGATCATCCCCTCAAAAATGTGTCAGTATATTAAGAAGAACCCTGTATATTTCATTTATGTTCTGTTACAATATAATAATGAATACATTTATTATTGCAGTGTGAGCGCATGTTTGAAGACAACGAGGACGAGATAACCGACTTGTACAAGAACAGGCCCCACGATGACATCATGCCTGACGCCGAGCAGGAGGTAGGTTTAATCATCTATTATTTTTACACCTAACTCTTTTATTTTTCATTCCAAAACTGGCAAATAACACGTAAAATGATGTGCTAATAGCCGGGTGCTAGGCGAAGCCCCATGAAGGATAGTAGTGGTTCCTGAAGGTTTTTACTTCGGAACCCGTCAAAACTACTCCGATTTCGTTTTTTTTTTTTTAAATGAAGGTTATTTAAAATACTACAACCTTTACAGTTTAAAAATTGACGCTTTTTTTTTCGTATATAAATCTTTGAGCCAGTGTAACTTTGAAACTATATAACAACGGAAATCTGATAAACCACAGACAAGGATATTAGTTTCTGGAACGTGTAAAAAAAAGTGTATTTGGTAAATATTCAAAATAGAATCAAACTCCGTTTGTATGGAGCGCGCTCATCAAGGTGTATTCGTCAGCCAATCTCAACTAAAATTGCCTCAATGTAAAGAGAATGTCCTGTTCTTACATGAATTCGCAAGTTGTGAAACATTTTTTCTTAAAATTTTAATTTTTTGGGTTACAACTTTTTACTTGACTGAGAGCGTCAATTTTTAAACTATAAAAGTTGCAGTATTTTAGATTACAGACGTTTTAAAAAAAAAATGAAAATCGGAGTAGTTTTGACCCTCGCTCAGGAGTGCGATTTTTGAAACTCATTCGTTTAACTCAGCGGTTGAATATGTCAAAATTACTGTGAAGATAGGCATATTTCTACTGTTGATTTAACTTTCAAAAATCATCCATCAGGAGTGCGATTTTTGAAAGTCATATCAGCAGTAGAAAGATGCGTATCTCCATAGTAATTTGGACATTTTCAACTGCTGAACTCAGCGAATGAGATTCAAAAATCGCACTCCAGGTTTGATCCCTGCTCCCAGCTTCCTCCTAAGCACTCCTATTCACACTCTCTTCCATCTGTCATCCCTTAAGATAAAATATAGGGTAGATAAATAATATAAAGTAAGACATAGAAACGCTACTTGACATCCATTCACACTTATGGCAACCGCCCATTAGAATAAGTGAAATGTCAATAGTAAACAGATACCGTCTTCAACCATTTTGTCACCAGACCTCCAGCTGGAAGACTCAGCTATTTCCTTACGTTAAGAACGAATTTTGCTTGAATTTGCTTAAAAAGTGGTGACATTTGTTTAACAGACGTAACAGGTTTACGTCTAATCTAGCTCTGTCACTCTTATGGCAATCTGTGTGCGACTGTAAGGAATGACTATACATGTTTTTGTACAGTTTGATATTGGGTAGACCTGTCATCCCTCACACACTATCTGCATTCCATTACACTCAGACTTCAACGTTCCATTCCCACATGATTCTAAAAGTTTCGTTAATATATGGCAATCACACACAATAAGTATATGCTCACGACTATATTTCCCGAGGAGTTCTGTAACCTCAGAACATCCACGTTTCACTAGTACCGAAACTCTGTCCAATGTGACGGGGAGTGAGCCCGTCGCCACTTTGTAATGCACATCGAAATTGATTTGATTAACTGCCTCCGTGGTCTAATGGTTAAGAGCTTTGGCTCTCGACACGGAGGTCGTGGGTTCGATTCCCACGGGGGACACCTAGTGATATGTCACTTTGTGCGTTTTTCCCCAGTTGGTTAGGACATTGCAGGCTGAATCACATGATTGTCTGAAAAGAAAAATGATTCCGTGCTTCGGATGGCACGTTAAGCCGTTGGTCCCGGCTACTATCTCTGGTGGTAGTAGTCGTTACATAAAAACCACGTCAGAGGCCGTAAGGCGGTCTGAAAAAACTCTGACACCAGGGCTCTGCCCACACGATAAGAAAGAAGAAGATCGAAATTGAAGCATGCAGGTTTCCTCACGATGTTTATCCTACTTTAAGGTGCCATAGGTTCAGACGAATATTTTCTTCGAGAGACGCGATTGCCCGGCCCTTCGAAAAGTGCGTGCGCGTGCCGTATTTTCGATTAAAAAGAATTGACAAAAGTACTTTTTTATATATTTTTTTAATAGATAAACTAATGGTGAATATGTGAGTATAAAATAAATACAAAAAATCGGAAACTAAATTAAGTTCTTCTGAAACGAGAAAAATGTTTAAAAATACAAGAAAATACGTCATTTGTGACGATTTTCTATCGAGTGAAGTAATACAATCGTGTATTCAATTGATGACTTCACTAGATAAACTATCCAAAAATACTGAGGTATGACTTTGGTTTCGATAAATTGCCTCCAAGGGGTTTCGTCCTACATAGGCATAGGGCCTTAAAAGCCAGTGGTGTTACAAATTGGCGCCAGTGCTGCCACTTAGTCCTTTTGGGGCTAGATCTAGCATTTAGCCTACAGTAGAAAGCTATCATAGCTTTTTACTGTAGGTGAACTCGTTGTTTAATGATTTAGCTCGGAAAGGGCTACCTAGCCCTTTTCATTTTCTTAAAAATATTGCACCAAAATCTGAAATTTGCGCCATATTTTTAATTTTTTGGCCCATTAAATTGCTTACATTTTTCTTAAAATTCAGTTTAATTTTGAAAATTTTTATTCCGATTCAAACTGAAAATACTAAAAAATTAATTACATAATTGTAATCATTAGTAAAGGTGTTTTTTTCGCCTTTTTTTACAGCAAGTCTTGTCTTGGTAATTTGTGCTCCATCTAGCCCGATCTAGCTCTTTTTAGCTTCTTCAATTGCCCCCATTACTAAAACCTAAAAACTAAAAAGTTAAAAAATAATATTGCAGCCGATGACTTTCCCGTTCGCATCATAAGAACATTAATTTGTTTTATTGAAGTCGCTGTCAAGCCGGTACGATTCGCGACAGGGCTTGCATTTTTTGGCTTGGCTTGACACCGACTTCTATAAAACAAATTAATGTTCTTATGATGCGAACGGGAAAGTCATCGGCTGCAATATTATTTTTTAACTTTTTAGTTTTTTGAAGGCGGTTTTAATTTTTTTGTTAAAATTTTGTTTATTTCACAATTTTCAGTGGCAAATTCATTAGTTCGATTTAATAGTAGTGCTTTAAATTAACAAACGCACTAGTCGGCACTACGATTTTCGAAGGTTCCCCTCGATATCTCTGGGATCCATCATCAGATCCTGGTTTCCTTATCATGGGACCTCACTTGGGATATCTCCTTTCCAACAAAAAAAGAATCATCAAAATCGGTTCATAAACGACGAAGTTATCCGCGAACACACATAAAAAAAAAAAAAAAAATATATACGGTCGAATTGAGAAACCTCCTCCTTTTTTGAAGTCGGTTAAAAACTAAGGTGGCAACACACACAAAATACTTTAATTGGCCCTAAGTAATGCTCGGATTAATGCTGCGAGATCGAATCAGAAATGAAGAGATCTGCAGAAGAACCAGAGTAACTGACGTAGCCCAAAGAATTGCTAAACTTAAGTGGCAGTGGGCGGGGCACATTGCTCGCAGAACCGATGGCCGGTGGGGCCGAAAAGTTCTCGAGTGGCGACCGCGTACCGGAAAGCGCAGCGTGGGTAGGCAGTGAGCCCCTCACACGGTGGACCGACTACCTGGTGAAGGCGGCGGGAAAACGTTGGATGAGGGCAGCGCAGGACCGGTCGTTGTGGTGATCCTTGGGGGAGGCCTATGTCCAGCAGTGGACGTCCATCGGCTGATATGATTACGATGATGATGAATGCTCGGAGTGTACCCATTGCTTAGTTGAACAGTTATTGATAGTGGTTGTAACATGTTTCAGATCTGCTTCAAGCACACACAGTACTGCGAGGACTGGATGCTGCCCTCTGAAGAGGACACCACCTGGACGGCTGAGATGGAGGCTGAGTATACTAAGGTATTGTTTTCATCATTTAGTCATTTTTACCCGACTACGACAAAGCAAGAAGGAGGCTTATGATTTTGATCGGTATGCTTAGATCAAAGTAAACTGAATGGATAGGCCCAAAGCGCTTTAAGTTGAAGCACGCAAAACTAGGGCACTTCAATACAAATTAGGGTACTTGGTCTGTCATCTCGGTACATTTTCGAAGTAAAACTGTCAATTGTTTTGCCTCATTTTTCTGGTTTGAAATGTTCGCGTCAAAACTAGGGCACTTCAATACAAATTAGGGTACTTGGTCTGTCATCTCAGTACATTTTCGAAGTAAAACTGTCAATTGTTTTGCCTCTTTTTTCTGGTTTGAAATGTTCGCGTAAGGCCTGTCCATTCTTGTTTACTAATGTCATTGTCGGTATGTATGTATGTATATATACAGGGTGAAATTGATATCATTAGCATCCTTTTAAACTAAGATTCTACCCATCAAACTGAACAACATTTACTATGGGAGCAAACCGATCGGAGCAAAAAAAAAAAGTCTGCTGTTCCATACCAAACTGCAATGCCTACTCGACTCAAATGTATGCAACAGGTGATTATTTTTTTGCTCCGATCGATTTGCTCCTATAGTAAAAGTTGTTCAGTTTGATGGGTAGACTCTTAGTTTAAAAGGATGCTAATGATATCAATTTCACCCTGTATATGTTAGGTATTATGACAGTAAGAAATTTTTTTATAAGGTAAAGCAGTTTTTGGTAAAATTACATAAATAAGTTCGCAAAACAGTCAGGTTCAATATAATTATTGTTGCGTGATGACATTTATTTATTTAGGCTGAAAGTCAGCCAAAGGGCATTGTAGAGGGCTATGCTCGGAGTTTCCCAGCGAGATCGAATCAGAAATGAAGAGATCCGCAGAATCAGATCTGATATAGCCCAAATAATTTTTATACTAAATTGGCAGTGGGCGGGACACATCGCTCGCAGAAGCGATGGCCGATGGGGTGGAAAAGTTCTCGAGTGGCGACCGCGTACCGGAAAGCGCAGCGTGGGTAGGCAGTGAGCCCCACAAGGTGGACCGACGACCTGGTGAAGGCGGCGGGAACACGTTGGATGAGGGCAGCGCAGGACCGGTCGTTATGGCGATCCTTGGGGGAGGCCTACGTCCAGTAGTGGACGTCCATCGGCTGAGATGATGAATACAAAACTGAGGAATTTCATTACAATCCAAACGGTTATATTCTCAGGTGCACGGAGCAGACCCGTACGGGTTCAGTAACTTCGCGCCGAGCATGGAGTCGATGCCGGACGTGGGAGACCTGGAGGACGACGAGGTTCCCGACATAGACATGGACAGCGAGATCAGGGACGAACTGTAGGTCACTGGCGACCCATGTTTCTGTTATAGTCTTCCTAGCTTTGGGGATCAGCTTATTTATACACCACTAGTTTTTAACAACAAAAATTGGTGTACTTTCCATAGACAATCGATCCGCACTTTAGCATGAGAGGTCCAAACCACAACGTTGAGGGTTTAGAAAAGCAAAGTAGCGCTTTTTCTTCGGGGACGGCTGTCGCCACTTGTCTTCCCGCTCACGCTGCTACAATTACTCATGCCCTCTCGCTCGCACCCCGCCGCGCGCCTTATGGTGTTATGCAAATCATTAAATAACTTGTGGCGATACGTTCCACGTCTACTTTGCACTTCTAACCTCTCTTATAAGGTTCTGGGGGTCAGTAGTATTGTGTAAGTTTCCGATTATATCGTTTACAAGATCGATAACGTATTATCACTGTACTAGAAAAATTAACTATTAACTATTGTTATGTTAACTACTGTGCTACGACTTAACTAAATTTATTCCTGTCACTTTCTAAAATAAGATTAAGAAAAGAGACAGAAAACTAACAGCTGACTTTAGTGCTGTCAAAGTGACGTTACACGCCCAAAATAAGATGCCATCATAATGTACGCCATCTTATTTAAGGCGTTTTTGGGCGTGTAACGTCACTTTGACAGCACTAAAGTCAGCTGTTGGTTTTCTGTCTCTTTTCTTAATCTTATTTTAGAAAGTGACAGGAATAAATTTAGTTAAGTTAAGTCGTGGCACAGTCCGAATCGGGGCCATTGTCTGAAATTAATTCATTAAATATTAAGATGCACAATCACTAAGAATTTCCAAATAAATATCATGCCGATTTGATAACGAGGGTACGTACTCGGGTACACAGATTACCCCCAATAGATACCGCATGATGAAAACTTTGTACAGGCCCGAAGTCACCATTTTTAGCGGTAGGTGCGGGTAGCGGGGCACGAAATGGTGTAACGTGATTGGCCATTTCAAGGTCGCACTACTTTGAGCTCGCTCACTCGTGTTGCAATCAGTGCAAAATCATAGATGTGTGGCGCGCGTCGGCGGCCTTGTATGCGGTATCTATCGGGGGTAATGTGTGGATAGGTATAATTAATTTTTGTTAAATAATTTTCAAAACAAGCATTGGAATTAGGGATGCAACGATTCGGCCATTACGATTACGATATTAATCGTTATTTATTACGATAACCGATGCATTACGATTATTTAAACAAATTTAGTTGAGATTATGCTCAGAATGAGTTCTCATAGTGTTTCTTTGCATTCCAATGAAAGGTAAATCATTAAAATAAAAATGTTTTTAAATTCCAAGATTTTGTAACTTTTAACTACTAATTTGAGATCGAAGTCAAAGGTACACTTGGCCAGGATTCTGATTCGTTGATGCGTGGAGGCTAATTTGCTTTGAAAAACACAATATTGAACATGATTCTGAGGTATAATCTCGTAATAAAGCGATATCTCGTCCGATTTACGTGGGAGATTAATCTTTTGAAATTAATGTGGATGAGATATCGCGAGAATGAAAATGTATGTAATACTTCAAACCGAAAATCAAATCAAAGACATCAGTAGAATTAAAAAAATGAGAGTCAAGTCTGACTAAAAAGAAAGTCAGATTTTGCTCAAAATGAACTAAAATGGCAGCGAAAGACCCGAGTTTTCTAAAGTTGTTTTTCGGCTCTGGAATCTAGTATTCAGGTCTGGTATTTGTGAACAAATGCAATCTGATTGGCGTTTTTAATTAATTTTAATAATCGTACGATTCTTACTACGGTGCATTGCATCGTTATTTATCGTGATTATTACGATTAAAAGATGCAAAACGATGCACCGCTTCGTAATCGTTGCATCCCTAATTGGAATCGATGCTCGGGAGCAACGCTTCACTTGCACCCGGGGTTAGACGGCCCTGGGTGATTGTAATTTGTACCCATGATAGCCCATTCGGAAGAGCTAGCAACTCAATCACGCGGCGGCGGTTCGATTCCAGAGCTGCGTTCAGAACCTACACCCTATGTGCACCCAGAGTGCACCCCGAGCGCAACTTTTCGCACTAAACGCCGTTCAGAGCCTCGGTGTAAGACTTTTTACTATAGAGCGAGTTGAAAAAACAACCGCACAAAAAGGTTCAGAACGCAGCTCTGGCCTGCACCAATAAGTTCTACGGAAGTCACAAACACAGACTAGGCCAGGTCATCTGGAGTGGCTGGAGTTTTATTTCTGAAAGTTACACATCCTAATTCGTATACGAAAGTGAAATTTTGTGTATTAATCATATACGAATTAGAATGTGGTACATTAAAAAAAACACTCCTGTCCTGTTTTTCACAATTTAGTACTCACAAAAAGCTTTGAAGACTATGAAATATTTAATATTTATGCCAAATATGTAAGTCTTCCTAATACAATGTAAAATGTGACTTATTGTTTTAGATTTAGATACCTAAATTGTTAGTTGTGATTTTGAATGACAATATTATACCATGACGGGGTTATATGCCATTAAAATTGGATATCGTGTAAAAATTGTATTGGTTTTATGCTTTGATAAACAATATACAATTTGGCTAGAAAGTATAGAACACTCGGTGTAACTCATAAAGGTATCATATAGAGGAACTGACAGCTGAGAGAGCGAGATGTACCTAGCGGCGCCACTGTATAATAGAAAGAGATACGTGACGCGAGGCAATAGAACCGTTTTTGGGAACTTGTCGGCACAATCGACTGGGTAAATATTCGTGCTCTGTGAATAATTAGTGAATCTAAAGTGAAGTCGTAGATTATTTTGTGAAATATACTAATACTATTTCATTAAATTACCTACGATTTCACGTTAGATTCACAATTATACACAGAACTCGAAGTTTTAGGGTGCCGATAAGTGCCGACCATGGTACAATAAAATACTGCGCCTGGTATTCTCTTCCGATCACGTGACTGACACAAGCCTACGTCATCATACCCTTTTACCATGTTTAGCGGCCATTTTTTTTGTGACGTAGGCTTGTGTCACTCTGGGAATAGAAGACCTTGTTTTTTTAGACTATGGTGCCGACAAATGCACAAGAAACAAACGGTTTCATTTGACAACTCATGTCAGTTACTCTATTCCGACAGGTATAATAACTTTATGGTGTAACTCAATGTGTAACTAATGATTTTAGTACGAAGAAAGAAAGAAGGAAGAACAGAGTGAGAATAGATAGATATGTCCCATACAAAATTTACTTAGAACCTTCCTCTTGAATCACATCTATTAAATAAAAACGCATCACAATCCGTTGCGTAGTTTTAAAGATCTAAGCATACATAGGGACAGACAGACGGGAAGCGACTTTGTTTTATACTATGTAGCGATGATCGTAGATGAATAATTATTTAATTAAACAGAAAGACAAAAACGCTACTACACTTCTATCGCAGTATACTATGCTTCTATCCGCACATATGATAAGCGTCCATTAGAATAAGCGAGACGTCAGATCCATTATTATTTGGGGTTAGAGGTTTTGACAGTCTTTTGTGAACCCCCATAAACTCAAACTCAAACTCAAAATCGCGCCGGACCAGAAGTACAATCGGGAAGTACCATCAATGGTACAGTTGGCACTGTATTGTATCATTAGTACCATTACGTAATAGTACTAATGATACTCTGGTCAATGGTACAAGTGGCACTCGGAACTTTTATTAATAAAGCGGCCAAGTGCGAGTCGGACTCGGGCACTAAGGGTTACGTACCGTTTAACGTTTTAACGTTTCTTCTATGGGGACCCCCTTTAATTTTTTAACTTTATTTTACGAGTTTTTCCCAGTGGTCAGATTGGTGGTCAGACTAGTCTAACCAACGGGAATTTTTTTTCAGTTGGTCAGATTTATTTGACAGCTGGAATTTATGGGCGGACAGCGGAGGCTTCGTAATTAAATAGGGTTCCGGTTAGCACCCTTCGGGTACGGAACCCTAAAGAGAACATCGAAAGAACAAATAAAGCCGGGTATTCATTTGGCAACAATTGTTTATAAACATGTTTACCGTAAACACACGGTAGTACATACAATAGTCTGTGGTAAACACTGTTTCTGTAACATTGGCAGTCCACACTTGTCAGTTGTAGCTAGCAAAGGTAGCTAGGATGTTCCCGAGCAGGTAGTGATGCTCTGTGCTGCTTACATAATTATATTCCTACATATTAACATCCTTCTTTGTCATATTTAACTCTGCAACAATCTCTGCCCAAGCATCATTTTTTTTGTAGTCTTTATTTGATGCATCCCAGAGAATGCTACGCTGTTGAAAGAGCTCTATGAGCATAGAAATCTGGTTGTTCGACCAAACTACTTCCATGTTTAAAACACGCGCAACACGCGTCCACACTTGTCAACTTCTTTTTCTAAACTAAAGGTTTCGACTTGCTCTCCACTCTGAGCGGGGAACACGGCAACATGTTTCATCATCTTTGTTTACGGAATGTTTATAACCATGTTTACAGAGATGATGAAACATCGTGAAACATGTATAATATACATGTTTCACGATGTTTATAAATAAATGTTGCTAAATGAATACCCGGCTTTAAGTCCTACGAGTATTAAGTGCCAGTTGTACCACTGATGGTACTACTGACACGATCTAGTGCCATTTGTACCATTAATGGTACTACTGGCACCACCTAGTGCCAACTGTACCATTGATTGTACTTCCCGATTGTACTTCTGGTCCGGCGGGCTCAAAATATATTTATTCAAAATAGGATACAATGTACCTCTTTTCGAACGTCACAATCTAAAAAGTCACAGATTTTGCTATATAAATTATGTCAAACTGGAATCGCACCACCAAGCGCACCACGCATTTGTATCTTCAATATAGTCAATTATTTTATAATATGCCTTGCCAGATAAAGACTTCTTAATATGTGATTTAAACTTTCTTTCAGATAAATTTAATATATCGTCAGGAATTTTATTGTAAAACCGTATACAGTAGCCCATAAATGATGTATTGACCCATATTTTTACAGTTCCCTACTAATCCCTACTGGGGTCGTAACACGGGTCTTTTTATTTTGAATGAGCTTCATATATGTAAAATTTGCTTCATTATGTATATTGTTGCTAGTTTTAAGGTTCCCTTGAAAAAAATTAGAAACATTTGTTGAATACAAAATGTTACCTTTTATGTTAATTTTTTGTGTATATTGTTTATCAAAGATTTTAATATGGCATGGGTACTTAAGATTTGTTTGACAAATTAGATACGTAGAAAAATAGGCATTTTATAAGGTAAAATATTCCACAAACATTCCTAACAAAGAAAATAATTTTACTTCTTAATATATGTAACTTTTACTTAGGCTTAGACACAAATGTGCCTTTAATACGAGATTAAATTAGAAAATAAATGAATTACTTAAATATTAATATTTTGTTTACGGTAGTTAAAAAATAGGAGTGTTACCTTAAGTGTTACGACTTTTAAATTTAACAAATGCTTTAGTGCGAAAATTTTTCAATTTTTTCTTGTCAAAACAAATAAATTTTCACAGGTTATGTAAAAAGTAAGAAAATGAATTGCAATTAGTGTGATTTTATGACCCCATTTGATAATTTCACTTATAAAAGTGCCCACACTCAATTATTAGTCCATACTGGTTTGGCAGTGGAAAAGTGGGAGCAGAATTTGAATTGGTGTTGCGTTTAGTTTTTTGTGAGTAATTTAACTATGATTATGATATATATTTAAGTTATTTCATCGAGAAATGTCTTAAGCCATTTCGTGATGTGAACATTTGAGTGATATAATTGTGTTGGTATTTTATATTAAATAATGTTGTTTGAAATCGTTGTTTTGTTTCAATAACACCTTTTTTGTGTCCTCCCGTATAGCTAGCGTATACATGAAAGGGACCAGGCTAAGGATTAGTGTCAATAAATAGTGCCTAAATACCTTTTATGTGTACGCTAGATATACGGACACATGACTTATTTATATCTCCGGTTCCTGAAGACCTAGCTTCATGAGATTTTGGATGCCCTAGGGTACTATTTTTTGAGTGTAAATCGTTGCTGTAATGCATGACCATTTTAGCCACAGAAAATGTGTACGCTACCTTAACGTCAAGAGAGCGTACCCTGTAAAAAAAAGATGTCTCGTTAAGTACAGAGGCACTATTTATTTGACCTAGGTACTAATTAGGCACTATTTAGGTAGGAACTATTTATTGGCATCAATATACTAGCAATCCATTGCCCTTTGGGTGACTTTCAGCCATTATATGAGGCCTTGAGTGAACGACCACGCCTCTGTTCCATATGTCATCACTGGCAACACACACTGATCGAAGAGTTTCGTTTTAAGGGTCAGCGCACACCTAGCGTAAAACTGTTCGAGCATGCGCGAGCAGATTTCATTGATTCAATTGATAATGAACTCTATTCCCATTGAAATAAAGTCGAAAATAGCTTGCAAGTGATTAAATCCCTTCAGCGTCTGTTCGAGTATGCTCGCGTATGCTCCTCGCGGCGACGCGAGCAGTCGCGAGCATGCTCGCGCATGCTCGCGCATGCTCGAGCATGTTCGAGCATACGCCCGTGTCGATGCTTGCGATCCGTCGTAAGTGTTGCCACCTCTGCCGGTTTCGGACTAAATCTAGCATATTTTTTAACTACTTTAGCACGAAAAGGGCAATTTATAGTCCGATCACCGGAGGGGTTTGACCCTAACAGTAAATCGTCTCTCGCTGAAACTTTGTAGTGTGATAAAGTGAAGTATAAAGATAACGGTTGACAAGTATCTAGGTTTTTTTTATTTGGAAGCTAGGTATTTATACCTAAACATAAAAATCACTTATAGCTCTCGGCGGAAAAAGTTTCTCTCTAAAATTCCTTTGGTATATGTTAGTATATACTAATTACCATAGAGGTGATCGGTATCTAGGAATTTATCGATTTCACGAAGGGAGAAACATAAAAATACCGTTTTTAATCCATAACTACTGCAGGAATAATAGTCTCACATTTGTTGTCTTTTTGTGTGTATTAATTTCATTACATGTATCGTCTTGCACAAGAAGCTAGAATATTTTCGTTTCAATTATAGTTTTATGATTTTTGGGCAATAACTTACTTCGGAAAAGTATTCTCTTCCTCTTTATCCATTTACAAGTTACAATACACTTTAATACAACAGGATTACTAAGAATCTATTAAAATTTCGCCCTCATTAGTATATTAACATTTTTTCAATAATATTCTTCCCGCGCTAGGCCCCGATCTACGAGCGCGGGGTGCGGAAGGGTTGAGGGGAGTGGGCGGCGGTGGGCACCGCATCATCGCACGTGCTCACTGTTCAGTGCTACCCGCCCGCGCCGCTCCGCTGATTTATAATAGTACCTACTGTAGCCCCGGGACTATTTAATTACGTCTATTTTGATAGGTCTTATAGCTTTGTATGGCAACTTTAGACAGTCTTACTATTACGTATGGGTAGGTGTTGATATTGAACTAATAATTACTATAATTTACAGTGCATAATCACTTAATCACTGAGATAGAGACTCTTTACTAAAAAGTGCCATATTTAACCTCAAATTTTACGTAATTATTTTTGAAAATCCACTTTTTTGTCTGTAAGTTCTTAACATTTTTAGCCATTCTATTCTTTAGTCACTAGTCTAAAAATAGTTTCTGCGAAAGATTTGTGTACCTGCATCTGTAGTTTAGCTTTTATTGATTATTCTCTGTTCTCCTGTTTTTTGATCATAACTTCGGACATAAGTGTAAGAAATAGCTGAAAATCAGAATTTACATGTTTCAATTTATGCTCTATTTTATAAGACGATTAAAATTTTTGGTGGAAAAAAAAACAGAATAATCGGTCAGGGTTGCCTATTGCCTCTCATTTTATTCAAAATTACTCGATTTTTTTCTTTTTTTCAGTTTCTTTTAGTTCACTATACTATTACGTACATTCATTCAGCCTCTCGGCCGAATTCATATTTTAGCTTCATTTTTACGTAAATAATTTTCGAAAACCAACTATTTTATTTATAGTTTTTAAATTTTTCCATATATTTTATCGTGTTGCTGGGTACACAAAAATAGGCTCAGAGTCAAAATTTCTCTCACAGACCGTCACAGTTTTGGTTCTATAAGGGTTTTTATTTTCCACTTTTCAAATTCTAATTGTTTTATTCTCGCTGTACAACTTTGTAGGTTATCTACAGGGTCAAGGGTGTGACAAAACACCCTAGTAATACTTAAGGGGGTGCTTCAGACCATCAAACTGAACAACTTTCACTATGGGGCCAACATCAAGAAAAAATTAAAAAATCTGCTGTCCCATACAAAACTGCAGTACCGACTCGACTAAAATGTATGGGATAGCAGATTTTTTAATTTTTTCTCGATGTTGGCCCCATAGTGAAAGTTGTTCAGTTTGATGGTCTGAAGCACCCCCTTAAGTATTACTAGGGTGTTTTGTTACACCGTGTATATGACCATAAATCCTTTAAATTTCAGAACGGTTGAGCATACTGAAAAAATATTCTAAATTATTCTTGTATTCACTTTTATTATCATTTTAATGATCTAGTCAAAATTCAAAAAAATTCAAAATTCAAAAATTTTTTATTCAAAATAATATCATATAGATAGCTTTTTGACGTCATTTTTTGACTCTACCACCGCGTCGGAAGGTGTTCCGTTGAGAGAAGATGCGGCCAGAAACTCTACAACACACATCTTTTAAACAAAACAAAATGTACAAAGTACAATTAAAATACAATATTGCATTACATAGTGTAAAATTGTCAAGACCAGACATTTTGGTCATTCAAATAATCATCGAGTTTATAGTAACCTTTTTTACAGAGGACTTGTTTAACATGAGACTTAAACTTTTTGTCTGGTAAGTTTAGAATATCCTCTGGTATCTTATTATAAAAGCGTATACAGTGCCCCATGAAAGATGTGTTGACTTTACTGAGTCGAAAATGTGGGAATACTAATTTATTTTTATTTCTTGTATTGTAATTATGAACGTCACTGTTTTTGGGAAAGAGAGACAAATTTTTTCGAACATATAAAATATTTTCGTAAATATATTGACTGTAGAAAGTCAAAATACTGATATCTTTAAAAAGATCTCGTAGTGAGTCTCGACAACAGTCTGTCTTGGCATCAACCATAGCTTCATATCTCTTAGTTTAACAAGTCACAAATTTTACTGAGCATCGAGAGTGCATAAGTTTATCCTACCACTATCCATCATCTACATTCATCATCAGATAAGCTCTTGGCCACCCTAATATTACATTGTCATTAGGTTTATCTTTGTGTACCACATTGCAGTCAATTCTGATAACGGGAACTGGTTTTTAATCTTGCATGTAGCTAACATGGAACACGATTTGTACAAAACTCTTCAAGCGAAGCACAAAAATAAATGCGGTCAAAGTATATAATAAATTGCATTACGAAATGAAGACTCTTCCGAATGAGAAGTTTCTCAAGGACCTAAAAACCTTTTTAGTATCAAAATTTCCCTAATGACCTAAACGAGCATTTAGATGATTTTAGAGTAAACAAATTGTGGCCTGCAAGGAGACAGTTTTCAAATATCGCTTAAATGTGTTTGACTAATAAATTCAATGTATATTATGTCTTTAGCTGACATAAATGGGAGTATTACTTTTGAATAAAACTCCAGTTAATACGTATAACTTTCTATTTAGCAAATAGTTAACAGAATAAAATAATTTTGATGTCGTAGGTTCGACGGATGGAAAAAAAGTGAACGATGACATGTAGATTTTTAGGCTGCGGTTCTAAAAATCTATGACGCATTGAAGGAGCAATCGCTGCGATTAGTGTGATTGCTTATTGTGTTTTCGTAGGCGCAAACATCCTCCCCCGCGTTGAAAGGCTGGTCTTTCAATATCCTTAAATTTTAACATCCTCAGCCGAAGGCAATGGACAGAGACGGACCAAAGGTCTTCGTATACAGCCACGATTTGTTTGGATGTCGGCTACTCGGGAAATCCCGTCAGGTCCAGGAAACAGACGAACAACTCGGCCGAGCCGCCAGCATAATGGGGGTACATAGTCTTCTTGCAGCAGCACCAGATCTCCGATTTGTAGGTTGGTAGTGTTTGTCTTCCATTTCGTCCGCTGCTGTAGCTCAGAAATATACTCTCGTTGCCATCTTTGCCAAAAGTGTTGGCGAATTTGTTCTAGACGCGCGTAGCGCTGAAGTCGATTCTCATTCATATTCTCCAGGGCAGGGGCTGGCAGAGCAGTGAGTGGTCTTCCGATGAGAAAGTGCCCTGGGGAGAGGGAAAGGAAGTCGTCAGGAGATGTGGATAATGGGCACAAAGGACGGCTATTAAGAATTGCCTCCACTTGCGCAAATAAAGTTGAGATCTCCTCAAAGGTTAGATGGGTGTTACCCATTACTCGTTTAATGTGATGCTTTGCGGATTTAACCCCGGCCTCCCAGATGCCGCCGAAGTGAGGAGCATATGCAGGCGAAAAAACGAACTTTATTCCCTGTTGACTTGCGAACTCAAACAGAGGTGAAGCATTTGATTTTAGAAACTGATTTATTTCTTTTGCTGCAGACACAAAATTTCGACCATTGTCACAAAATATTTCCACTGGCCTGCCCCGTCTCGAAATAAATCGTCTTAACGTCATAATAAATGAATTTTTAGTCAAGTCACTAACTGCCTCAAGATGCAGGCACTTGTACCTTAGGCATACAAACAGACATAGGTAGCACTTGATGACTTTGGCACCGCGTCCCTTCCTATTTATGATTTGGAATGGGCCGGCGAAATCTAATCCCACAGAAAGAAAAGGAAAGTTGGGATTAATGCGTTGAGAGGGTAGGTCTCCCATTTTAGGATAAAGGGTTTTGCCCTGAAGACGTCTACATCGTACACACTTATGAACAGTACGACGAGCAAGATGCCTACCATTTATTGGCCACAAACTATCTCTAATGATAGACAGCAACAGTTGGGGCCCAGCGTGCAAATTTCGTAAATGTTCATGCTCAAAGATAATTTTAGTTAGATGATGTGAAGAATCTAGCAGTATTGGGTGCCTCTTGTCGTATGCGTAATTGGAGGCATCTATTCTTCCACCAACTCTAATTAAACCACTATCATCTAAAAATGGCGATAGTGACAAAATTTTGGATTTTGCATTTAAAGATTCCCCTTTGTGTAGGGTGACTTGTTCCAGCTTGAATGACTGACTCTGAGCCACTTTACAAAGATATCGAAAAGAATCGTCTAACTCATCAGTAGACAAGCCATTACGTAGTTTTTTAGTTGGGTTCCGAACATTGTAAATGAACCTTTTTACATAAGCCAGAGATCGTTTAAGTTTGTTCAAGCTAGAATGTCTTTCAAAATCTATTATAGGTTCCCCGGTAAATCCAAGGTAAGTATATGTAAGTATGGTTTTGATTTCAGGTAAGTGTACTTCATTTTTCTGATTTAGAATTGGCCATTCAGCCTCATTTTTAGATAGATAGCTAGGGCCTGACCACCACAACTCCAAATTTTGTAGCTGACTGGCATTGACACCACGAGATATTAGGTCAGCTGGATTTGCAGCAGTGGGCACGTAACGCCATGAAGAAGAATCTGTGTTTTCGAGTATTTCGACTACCCTGTTGGCCACAAAAGTTTTAAGCTTGCCTGGGTTGCTATTAAGCCATCCCAATACCACGCTGGAATCACACCAATGTACATAACGAGTAGGTTTACGTCTCAGCGACTCTGTTACTGTTGTGCATAACTTAGATGCAAGCAACGCAGCACAAAGTTCGAGGCGCGGAATAGTTGTAGGCTTCAATGGGGCTACCTTAGATTTGGCACATAAAAGCTTCACTGTCACATTATTTTTAGAATCTAAGGACCTCATGTAAATGCAAGCGCCGTATGCACACTGAGACGCATCGCTAAAGGAATGCAATTCGATAACCTTTGCAGAGTTACCCAAGACGGTTCGCGGAACTCGTAACTTTTCTAAGTAAGGTAAGTTTAAAGCGAATTCATCCCAAGCTTTTCTGATAGCATGTGGTACAGGTTGGTCCCAATCTACTTTCTCTAACCATAATTTTTGCAACAGCATTTTAGGCTGAATGATACATGGACTTAATAATCCCAAAGGGTCAAATATCTTGAATGAATTTGAAAGAATGAAGCGTTTTGTTACTTCTTTGTTTTGAGGAGGCATTGAAATGGGAAAATGTAAATGATCAGATTTAGGATTCCACCCCAATCCGAGGGTGCTCGACGATTCACTTATTGTCAAATTGTCTTGATTATCTAAAGAAGAACCTTCAAGTACGGCACTCACATTAGACTTAAACTTTCTCAGTTTGAAACAACCTGTTAGTAACGCCCTTGATACAGAAGATTTTATAGAGCGCAATTCTTCTACGCTATCTGATCCGGTTATTAAATCGTCAATGTAAAAATCGTTTTGTATTATAGTTTTAATTTTATCTGTGCTCTCCTCCCCGATCTGTATTATATTTTTAATTTTGTCTGTGCACTCCTCCCCGATCTGCCAAAGACATCGTGTGCTTAAATAACTCGCACTTGCGGAGCCGTAAGTTAGAGTATTTAGTTGCCACGTTTTGATCGGCGCAGACTCATCTTCTCTCCATAGAATAAGCTGCAATTTACGGTCCAGTTCATGAACTGCGACTTGCCTATACATCTTCTCTATATCTCCAGTTAAGATGTACTTGTACTGGCGCGCTCTTATTAATATAGAGAAAAGAGAGTTCTGCATATTTGGGCCGATCATTTGGATGTCATTGACAGAATAGCCGGAGGAGGAGGGATTTGAACCGTCGAACACCACTCGGAGCTTAGTAGACTCGCTGCTCTCCTTTATAACAGCATGGTGACATAAAAAATAGGACGGTATTGGTATGTCTTTTGGAGATTCGGACAAATGTCCCAAATCTCTATACTCCTTAATGAAATCCACATAGTTAGATTTCAAATCAGGTTGTTTTTGGAATCTCCTTTCTAAACTAATTAGACGCCTTTTAGCAGCGTAATAGGAACTACCAAGGCAGTCCGGAGAATCAATTAACGGCAAGCGAACACAAAATCGGCCAGTTTCTAGGCGAGTTGTGTGGGTTTGGTAGTGCTCCTCACATGCCTTCTCGCTTTCGCTTAAAATTTGCCTTTTGGGCAGCTCTTCGATCTGCCAAAATTTCGTTAATAGTTCATCAATTTCGGAATAGTGGGATGAATTATTAGTATTTGTTGTAACTGCGTGATTGCAATGAATATAAGTACTACTAGGCTTAGAAAGAATAGGGCCAGAAATCAGCCAACCTAGCTTTGAATTTATTAGTTTAGGGCTGTTAGAGCCGAGTGAATGTTGTTCGCTGCCTACTATATCCCAAAAAACATCGGCTCCAATTAAAACATCTACGGGAGCGGGATTATAGAAAGTAGGATCAGCCAATTGTATATTTTTAGGCAAATTTAATTGCGTTATGTCTATGGCTGCCTTGGGCAACTCGCCAGTCAACTCATCCAGCACGAAGCAGGACAGGAGCACATCAAATGATTTAGAACTTGAACTTATTTGGGCTGAACAACTTTCTACAACTTTATTCGCAGAGTTGTTGCCAATTCCAATAACATTTAAGGCATGTATAGGAGTTGAATCTAGACATAATCTTTCCTTTAGAGATTTAGTTATAAAAGAGGATTGACTCCCACAGTCCAGAAGGGCACGTACCTTTTCAGATCGCTTTGTGATAGGATTCGATACAGTGATCAACGCTGTTGAGAGAAGCACCTCCGTAGCATTTGGCTTACAAAAAGTCACTACCGGTCCAGACTGACCATCATCATCACCCTTGCCTGAGCTGCCTAACCGCAAATGCAGAAGACTATTATGTCTCATCTTACACTCTCGGCATGGACCCATACGACACTTGTGAACCGGATGACCTTGTCTCAAGCAATTAATACACAACTTGTATTTCTTGACGTCAGCTACTCTCTCGGAAATACTTTTAGACTTAAATGTTGGGCACTCATAAATATTGTGATCTTTATCACAAATTATACATATAAACGCTGATGACTGTTCTGGATTATTGTTCGAACCAGTAAAAGTCTTTGTATAGGGCGCGCGCGGCGGCCTCTGATTATTTGATTGATTGTTATTGTTAAATACAGGAGGACTAGGACGTGGAGTATGATTAGTAAACTTTAGAGCATTGTTTTCATATTTGTTTCGGTTAAGCGATTCGAGTACATCGGCTCGATCGATTAAAAATTGTTTGAATTGGTCGAGCGTAGGGACCTCGTCGTAACTATTACGCTGTTCTTCCCATTTCATGAGAGTACGAGCATCGAGCTTGGAGCATATCATGAAGATCAACAGGACGTCCCACTGGTCAGTCGGTTGACCGAGACTAGAAAGAGCGCGCAAGTTCTTGGCTACGTGATCGACGAGGAACCTCAACGCCTTTTCAGATTCGCGTGTGAGCGATTGAATGTTAAATAAGGAATTTAAATGGTGATTGATAAGCAATCTTTTGTTGTCGTACCGTTCAAGCATTAGATCCCAAGCTTCCTTATAGTTATCTGCGGAAACCTCAAGGTTGGAGACCACTCTGGCGGCGTCGCCTTCAAGAAACGACAAAAGATAGTGAAATTTGTGAATAGATGGAATTCTAGTATTAGTATGGACGACTGACGTAAATGTATCGCGGAACTCAAGCCAGCGGAAATACGCGCCGTCGAATTTAGGTATTTGCATTTGTGGTAATTTAAAACCTAGGTCGCGGTCATGATCGTGACGACATTGAGCTTCATGAGAGGGTTGCTGTTCTGATGATCTTTGAATCTTATTTTGAATCTCAATAATATTTTTTGCTGCAGCAATATTGCTTATTATATCCTGCTCAATTTTATCACGCTCATTAACCTCATAATCTATTTGATCACTGTTTAACACCTCTATTTCAGATTGCAAGTCATCAAACTTCGCTGACAAACCTTCTAGTTTACTAAGCTTGAGGGTTAATTCAATTATCTCAATGTTTGACATTTTTTCTTGGTTAGATATTTTATCTACATAATTTTTAAATTTAGTTAACTGCCCCTTATATGAGCTACGTTTTGTGAATAAATCCTTAAGCTTAGCTTTGTTGCTACTTTCAGTGGACTGCATTGTAAACAATCCAAAATAATTACAACTTAACCTTTCGTATAGATTTGTCACAGATCCGTGACAAAAAAAACAATTAGAAATTAAACGTGTTCGGAATTTAACGATACGGAGGGTTAAATGAGCTTTGAACTCTGAAAAAACCGTTTAATAGCTGTTTTAAAGTATCTGACCACCCCGATAGGGACTGTAGTCGTGAATATAAATATAAATATAAAAATATAAATACTAAATACTGACTACGCTTCAAATGTACGCTTAAATATATATTTTAAGTATATTTAGTTGTAGGACGTTTCTGACCACTCCTAAAGGGACTATGGTCGTGATTATATGAATATAAAATGACTATGACCGCAACCAACAACTATTGTCTTGCAATGAAACGTACAAAGTTAATGAATAACGGTAGTAAATAATGATGGTCAATAACGTTAATCTATAACGTTAAAATAACGTAAACACTAAAATAGCGCTTGTTTACAATGATTTAGACGTTTACTTAGATGAATGTTTGTCAGCAAAAAATAGGAATAAGTTAGAATAATAATGAAATTGTTAGCTCACGCTCCTCGCTTGGCGACACCGTTACCGTTGACCAGGGAACCGGTTCGCTTGCACTGATGATGAGAAGTAGGTAGGTATGCACCGACGCTATCGGCCGCGATGCAATCCTGGAATATATTTGGCAATACTATGTTAACAAACTGTGTTACATACAAACTGAGTGCGATTCTAGAAAGTCACACGTTGAAATCAGCAGTAGATAATAACCTAAATTGTACCTATTACGTTTGTGTGAATTCGATCGTGATTTCGAATCTCACGATTCAAGAATAACACTTCTGTAGATTATTACTATGAATTTATGCGCTTTAGAAATTAGGTATTTATAGATTTTACAATGATTTTGAACGAGGAAATTGCTTTGACAATCTAACCTTTACGTAAATAGGCACTTATTTGAAATGTATTGTTAACGGTTGAGTATGCAGTAAAATTACGTTAAATTGCGCAAGTGGAGGAGCTAAACTATGAATCTTTGTGTATTTTAGGATACGGAAGGGTTTGTACGATAGGTAGTGAGTGTGGGAAACAAAGGAAGGGCACTTATCTCATTTGATGTCTTCTTAGCACGGGGAAACTGCTTTAGCTGCCTTTCTGCCCGTCTTGCGCGACTCCCAAAGTTCAGGCACCACGATTCCTCGCTACAGCGGCTGCTGGATTGGCTCCAAGGGCTTGATGGTTGACTCAAGCACGTGCCTTCGTAGATCCTTTGTTCTTTTGTTCTTCTTGACCGTGCTGATTTTTAGCGCACGTCCTGTCACGGTCGCCACTTTATGTCTTTAGCTGACATAAATGGGAGTATTACTTTTGAATAAAACTCCAGTTAATACGTATAACTTTCTATTTAGCAAATAGTTAACAGAATAAAATAATTTTGATGTCGTAGGTTCGACGGATGGAAAAAAAGTGAACGATGACATGTAGATTTTTAGGCTGCGGTTCTAAAAATCTATGACGCATTGAAGGAGCAATCGCTGCGATTAGTGTGATTGCTTATTGTGTTTTCGTAGGCGCAAACATATTATAAAATGACATTTTTCTATTTTTATAATGTACCAAATGAAATCCATTTAATTATTATTCTTTCTTTTTTCGTGTGTTTTAATGTAAAAATGTCAATGGACATTGTATTAATTATTTTGTACTTGGTAAATTCCTATAATGTAAAGTATGTATTATCAATATCACTATTGTAAAATTGCCACACCCAAAATGGGTAAAATTACATTGAGACTGTATTATCACTGACATCTACCTATTGTAAACATTTATTTTGTCGCAATAAATATAAATGAAATGAACTAACATAATATAAACTTACTAATAACTAACAAGACGTTAAATGAAAGCTTGTAAAAAATGCACATGAACTGGAGATGGATTACGGGATATGTTAATATTCCGTGTGCATGTGCATTTTTATGTACATGTGTAACTTGACTTGCTCAGTTCAATTCGGCCGCAATTTCACTTGCGCCGGCACGCCGGCCTCAGTGGTCGGTGCACTGGCGCAATAGCGCTAATAATAATCTACGAATAAGAATGTATAGAAATGTAAATCAAGCTCAAAAAGTAGCACCAAAAAAAATTGTACCGTGTTCTAAATTTGTTCTTTAAAAACTGTACCTTGCCACTAAAACTCATACAAAATGGGTAGATAGAGACTACCACTTGCCACACGCTACGATTCTTACCTACTTCCAGGATTTTTTTGCCGCGCCAGCGCACCACCGTCACCACGCTGTCTATTGCGCCGGTGCGCCGACCACTGAGGCCGGCGCGCCGGCGCAAGTGAAATTGTGGCAAAGTTGAACTGAGCAAGTCAAGTTCCACCAAATACGTTAATATCCCGTAATCCATCTCCAGTTCATGTGCATTTTTTTACAAGCTTTCATTTAACGTCTTGTTAGTTATTAGTACCTAAGTTTATGTTATTATGTTAGTTCATTTCATTTATATTTATTGCGATAAAATACATGTTTACAATAGGTAGATGTCATTGATAATTCAGTCTCAACGTAATTTTACCCATTTTGGGTGTGGTAATTTTACAATATTGATATTGATAATACATACTTTACATAATAGGAATTTCCCAACTAACAAGTTAACCTTATAAAATTGAATCTATAAGGTCTAAACTCTATTAGTAGTTTTAAAAGAGCATTTATTATGCCAATGTACCTTATAAAGGCACATTATAAGAAGATTTAGCTAATATTACCTTTATTCTTATAATTTGGCTGGTTAAACGCTAATAAATCCGATTAATATGGCTACAATAATGGTTCAAAATTTTGTCTTCTTTTAGAAGCTAGTTACATTGCTTTTTAGCCGTATAATATTCAATTTCATATAAAGGCTTTTCATAAGACCAATTATTCTTTTAAAAGTAGTGCACAAGGTCACTACGATGCTTTTGAACTTACAGAAGCATTTTATAAGATATCTATCAAGCAAACTAATAACAGCAACTTATATGGTCTTTACAAGAATGAAAGCAATCCATAAATTCACTTATATCTAAATATATAAAAGAAGAAACTGACTGAATGACTGACTGACTGACATATCAACGCACAGCCCAAACCGCTGGGTCTAGAGATTTCAAATTTGGCACATAGGTTCCTTATGAGGTAGGGGTGCACTAAGAAAGGATTTTTCAAAATTCATCCCCCAAGGGGGAAACGGGGGTACAAAGTTTGTATGAGGAAACAAGATTAGTTAGACTATTTAATTCGAAACTTCACAGGAGTACTCCTATTAATAAATGAGTAAACACGTGTTTCAGGTTTTTTCAGAATTCAACCACTGAAAGGGGGAAATGGGGTAACAAAGTCTGAAAATCGAGATGGCTATTGTTTGTATGGTTTATCGAGTGATTACGAAAAAAACAATGATTTTAAAATCCAACGTGGCGGACGTGAAATACCATCATCCCCTGTGGGGGTGCGATGGGGTTGAAATGTCTAAATATCATTATGGGTGTCGTTTTTATGGTTTTTTGGGACGTCAATTACGAAAATAGCATCGATTTTGAAATTTTACAAAGTGGACATGAAAATCTGTCTAAATAGATTAAATATTATATATATTAATCTAAATATATACAAGAAGAAAATGACTGACTGACTCACTGACATATCAACGCACAGCCCAAACCGCTGGGTCTAGAGATTCCAAATAGTAGTTTTTACGCGATGCTCGAACAAACACAGATATCTAGTTTTTATAATAGTGTAGAAAACTAGATTTTGCCTGCTACTTCGTCAGCACCGATTCCCGTTATTGTAGCAAGATAAAAAATATAGTCAAATTTTATGCTTTAAGATACAATAAATTTCATCAAAATTGGTTCAGTAGTTTTTACGTGACAGTCATACAAATACTAATTAAAACAGTGAAAATGCCTGTTTTCGTTATAACATCACCTAAAAACTACTTGACCGATTTTGATAATATTTGTTGTGTTTTAAAAACCAGTTCCCGTTATAAGAATTCACTGCAATGTGGTACACATAGATAAACCTAATGACAATGTAATATTAGGGTGGCCAAGAGCTGATCTGATGATGAATGGAGATGATGGATAGTGGTAGGATAAACTTATGTACTCTCGATGCTCAGTAAAATTTGTGAGTTGTTAAACTAAGAGATATAAAGCTAAGGTTGACGTCAAGACAGACAAGATCGTTAAAATGATAATAAAAGTGAATAAAAGTACAAGAATAATTTAGAATATTTTTTCAGTATGCTCAACCGTTCTGAAATTTAAAGGATCTATGGTCATATAGATAACCTACAAAGTTGTACAGCGAGAATAAAACAATTAGAATTTGAAAAGTGGAAAATAAAAACCCTTATAGAACCAAAACTGTGACGGTCTGTGAGAGAAATTTTGACTCTGAGCCTATTTTTGTGTACCGAGCAACACGATAAAATTGATGGAAAAATTTAAAAACTATAAATAAAATAGTTGGTTTTCGAAAATTATTTACGTAAAAATGAAGCTAAAATATAAATTCGGCCGAGAGGCTGAATGAATGTACGTAATAGTATAGTGAACTAAAAGAAACTGAAAAAAAGAAAAAAAATCTAATAATTTTGAATAAAATGAGAGGCAAGAGGCAACCCTGACCGATTATTCTGTTTTTTTTACACCAAAATTTTTTATCGTCTTTTAAAATAGAGCATAAATTGAAACATGTAAATTCTGATTTTCAGCTATTTCTTACACTTATGTCCGAAGTTATGATCCAAAAACAGGAGAACAGAGAATAATCAATAAAAGCTAAACTACAGATGCAGGTACACAAATCTTTCGCAGAAACTATTTTTAGACTAGTGACTAAAGAATAGAATGGCTAAAAATGTTAAGAACTTACAGACAAAAAAGTGGATTTTCAAAAATAATTACGTAAAATTTGAGTAATAGGTAGATGACACGATTGTATCAAGACCTCCGCCTCTAAATACCTAGTAGACAAAGTTGTATTACGTAATAAAATACAACCTGCTTACCAAATAATTTCTACTCTACACGTGTTTCGCTCCACCAAGGAGCATCCTCAGGAGTCAACTCTGTATCGAACGTTCGTCGGTCTAACTCCTGAGGATGCTCCTTGGTGGAGCGAAACACGTGTAGAGTAGAAATTATTTGGTAAGCAGGTTGTATTTTATTACGTAATACAACTTTGTCTACTAGGTATTTAGAGGCGGAGGTCTTGATACAATCGTGTCATCTACCTATTAGTCATGGATTTCCGCAAAGTAACGCCTGATTCAATTAAGTAAAATTTGAGGTTAAATAAGGCACTTTTTAGTAAAGCGTCTCTATCTCAGTGATTAAGTGATTATGCACTGTAAATTATAGTAATTATTAGTTCAATATCAACACCTACCCATACGTAATAGTAAGACTGTCTAAAGTTGCCATACAAAGCTATAGTGTGAGATCCGACCGTAAAATTATGCACCTATTTCTTAGGCGAACGAAATGTGATTCTAGTTTAGTTTACACAGAGGTTAATTCAACGCCATAGATCGGGATCCGGTGACGAGGTCGTATACCAATCGAGCTCATCCATAATTCAGTTTTCATGCAATAGTTTACTATTAAAAGATGCGAAAAAACTTGGTCGGCCGACCCCTATCCTGGTGGGTTTTGTGTAGGAGGGTGACTAGTAACCTCTCTGAGACGAGACTAATTACCCATCGAACTCATGAACCAAATTATGCTTATCCGATTGGACTTTATTAGTGTTACGAAGTACACTCGGTCGTCCGCCGGATATCCTGGCAGGTAGTGCTGGCCAACTAAAAATGGTGGTCAAATTTTGGAGTACTTCTCACCCATCGAGCTCATGGATGAAATGTATGCCAAATCAAAGGTTAGACCTTTACCTTCAATATTTCATCGGTCGTCCTGGCCGAAACCTGGTGGGTTCTGGTGGCCAACCAGATTTATCTGTCAAAGTAAGATCATGCGTTTTCACGTTTATATGAATAAATACTTTATTTACCTGATATATGCAGTTCTTTTAGCATGAACGTGAATGGTTGTATGGTTTAAAAGTATTTTTAAAAAAAAACATGAAAAAAAAAATTACTGTGTCGATAAATGAGACATCAAATAAAAATAATTTTTTTCGATATTACTTCGTCATTTCTAAACTGATTTGGCTGATTGTTTTATTTTACAAAAATATATATTCAAGAGTTCATGCCACTAAAATTTGGTGAAGATCTGATGAAGCGTTTCGAAGATGTTCAATGTTTTAAGTGGGTCAGATTTTACTACAAAAAATATCCAACCAAATTGATTCTTTAACGAGAATAGTAATTGAGTTCTATTAATGATTCTTTCTAAAATGAAATTTGCTCTCTTAAGAGATGTCTATATAATAAAATAAACTAGTAATACCGCGGCGTTGCTTTCAAAAATGAAGTTGAAAAAAAATGTTTCGTCAAGTAAAAGCTACCTATGTTTATGTGGATGATCTAATTTAGTACGTACCTATATAAGTTCTAAAATAATTAGCTGAAACTGTTTAAAGGGATGATTGGATCATCAAACTGAACAACTTTCTTTATGGGACTAACATCGAAAACGCGAAAAAAATCTGCTGTCCCATACAAAACTGCAAACTTACTCGACTGGAATCGGAATGTATGAGACAGCAGTTTTTTTAGCGATTTCGATTTTGAACCCATAATAAAAGTTGTTCAGTTTGATGATCCAATCATCCCTTTAAACAGTTTTAGCTAATTATTTTAGAACTAATATAGGTACGTACTAAATTAGATCATCCACATAAACATAGGTAGCTTTTACTTGACGAAACATTATTTTTCAACTTCATTTTTGAAAGCAACGCCGCGGTATTACTAGTTTATTTTATTATATAGACATCTCTTAAGAGAG
The DNA here is from genome assembly GCA_922987775.1 of Agonopterix subpropinquella. Taxonomy (NCBI): domain Eukaryota; kingdom Metazoa; phylum Arthropoda; class Insecta; order Lepidoptera; family Depressariidae; genus Agonopterix; species Agonopterix subpropinquella. The sequence continues at coordinate 10,386,888 of OV277719.1, read as the reverse complement.
CAAATTTCATTTTAGAAAGAATCATTAATAGAACTCAATTATTATTCTCGTTAAAGAATCAAATTGATTGGATATTTTTTGTAGTAAAATCTGACCCACTTAAAACATTGAACATCTTCGAAACGCTTCATCAGATCATCACCAAATTTTAGTGGCATGAACTCTTGAATATATATTTTTGTAAAATAAAACAATCAGCCAAATCAGTTTAGAAATGACGAAGTTATATCGAAAAAAATAATTTTTATTTGATGTCTCATTTATCGACACAGTAATTTTTTTTTTCAAGTTTTTTTTTTTAAATATTTTTAAACCATACAACCGTTCACGTTCATGCTAAAAGAACTGCATATATCAGGTAAATAAAGTATTTATTCATATAAATGTGAAAACGCATGATCTTACTTTGACAGATAAATCTGGTTGGCCACCAGAACCCACCAGGTTTCGGCCAGGACGACCGATGAAATATTGAAGGTAAAGGTCTAACCTTTGATTTGGCATACATTTCATCCATGAGCTCGATGGGTGAGAAGTACTCCAAAATTTGACCACCATTTTTGGTTGGCCAGCACTACCTGCCAGGATATCCGGCGGACGACCGAGTGTACTTCGTAACACTAATAAAGTCCAATCGGATAAGCATAATTTGGTTCATGAGCTCGATGGGTAATTAGTCTCGTCTCAGAGAGGTTACTAGTCACCCTCCTACACAAAACCCACCAGGATAGGGGTCGGCCGACCAAGTTTTTTCGCATCTTCTAATAGTAAACTATTGCATGAAAACTGAATTATGGATGAGCTCGATTGGTATACGACCTCGTCACCGGATCCCGATCTACCACCAAGTTGCCTAGAAAAATCTTGCCGCAAGTATCTTTTCCATTATGATTTGTGGTATAACTTTTTCCACCTGTCTGTTAGGGAAGTAAATGAGGTGCCATCGGAAAGGAGACTGATTTAAAGTACTGGAAAAACTAGGGTTGCCACCTCTTAATCTGCCGCAACTATAGGGTTGCCAGGTTCAAAGAAGTCATTTTTGAACCTGGAAACCCTAGAGTTGCGGCAGACTGAGAGGTGGCAACCCTAGTTTTTCCAGTTCTTTAGACTGGTGTTCTTCCGATGGCACCTCATTTACTTCCCTAGCAGACAGGTGGAAAAAGTAATACCACAAATCATAATGGAAAAGATACTTGCGGCAAGATTTTTCTAGGCAACTTGTTGGCGTTGAATTAACCTCTGTGTAAGCATAAACTAGAATCACATTTCGTTCGCCTAAGAAATAGGTGCATAATTTTACGGTCGGAACTCACACTACTATAAGACCTAACAAAATAGACGTTTTCATCTAGTCCCATAGCTTTGTATGACAACTTTAGACAGTGTTACAATTACAGTATTGAACTAAGGCAAAGAACATGACAGTATACAAAAAGTTTTTTTTATATTACTAGTTTCGCAGGAATAGGGTTTTTATATTAGTAATTTCGTACCCTACAACAATATCAAAACGGCAATCGGTAATCTTTTTTGTAATTAAATAGTCCCGGGGCTACAGTAGGTACTATTATAAATCAGCGGCGCGGCGCGGGCGGGTAGCACTGAACAGTGAGCACGTGCGATGATGCGGTGCCCGCCGCCGCCCACTCCCCTCAACCCTTCCGCACCCCGCGCTCGTAGATCGGGGCCTAGCGCGGGAAGAATATTATTGAAAAAATGTTAATATACTAATGAGGGCGAAATTTTAATAGATTCTTAGTAATCCTGTTGTATTAAAGTGTATTGTAACTTGTAAATGGAAAAAGAGGAAGAGAATACTTTTCCGAAGTAAGTTATTGCCCAAAAATCATAAAACTATAATTGAAACGAAAATATTCTAGCTTCTTGTGCAAGACGATACATGTAATGAAATTAATACACACAAAAAGACAACAATTGTGAGACTATTATTCCTGAAGTAGTTATGGATTAAAAACGGTATTTTTATGTTTCTCCCTTCGTGAAATCGATAAATTCCTAGATACCGATCACCTCTATGGTAATTAGTATATACTAACATATACCAAAGGAATTTTGGAGAGAAACTTTTTCCGCCGAGAGCTATAAGTGATTTTTATGTTTAGGTATAAATACCTAACTTCCAAATTTAAAAAAAACCTAGATACTTGTCAACCGTTATTTTTAAACTTCACTATATCACACTGCAAAGTTTCAGCAAGAGATGATTTATTGTTAGGGTGTCCATACAAGAAATCTCCTCGATGATTGAACTATTAGTACAGAAAATATATAATAATCTAACTCTTTTTGAAAATACAATGAAAATCTCAAAGGTCGAAGCAGATTTAGTAGGTTTTCAAATTGTTCATATTCCATTTTATAGTAGTCATAAAATAACTGTCCCTTGAACTTTAAACCGTAGCACAGGGTGTGGTATTCCCCAAATGTACATCTTTCTTGCCAGGTTGCTTCAGCCCATATTCTTCTTTCAATTTTGTGTCGTCCTCTTTTCATTTTATTGATGTGCTCTTCTTGCTCCTCTTCCTCTGCTAGTAACCCAATAATTACCAAATCCCAGTCCACCATACTTTAAAATTACTCTTCGCACGTCTTTACTTTAAAATATTGTAAACACAACTGCAAAATTCACTGTCAACTGTAGCAACACGGGAGCATCCGCGAGACTGTTCGAACACGCGCGAGCATGCTCGCGCATGCTCGAGCATCCGCCGCTGCCGCCGGCGGATTTCGCCTCTGCCGCCGGCGGATTTTGTCGCTAGGTGTGCGCGACTGCAAAGAACATGCTCGAGCATGCGCGAGCAGTTCTACGCTGGGTGTGCGCTGACCCTAAGGTCACCCTGACGACCCTGAAAGTCACCCAACCACCGGGGCCGAAAAGTTCTCGAATGGTGACCGCGTACCGGAAAGCGCATAGTGGGTAGGCGCACACGGTTGACCGACGACCTGGTGAAGGCGGCGGGAAAACGTTGGATGAGGGCGGCGCAGGACCGGTCGTTATACAATCCTTGGGGAGGCCTATGTCCAGCAGTGGACGTCCATCGGCTGAGATGATGATGATGATGATGACTAATTAGGTATTACACTAATCCTAGTCTGAACCCTTTCATGTGTACGCTAGATATATGGACACCTTTATACCGTGTCGTTCTTGAATTCGAATGGTCAGACAAAACAAGCCGTCGGGGATTGTAGAGAAAGACAAAGTTTATATAAAATATATTTATTTCGATAATTATTATCACATTATTAGTAGGTACATACAAATTAAGGGCATGAATTTATCATAATAATGTCACTTGGGCAGTCTCAACTTGACTAAAATTTATAATTATAACAATTTCAAATACTCTCAATTTCCATATAATTTTATAAAAGTTTACAACATTAATTTCACTATTTTATTATTATTGGGTTATTTCCTGAAAGTTAATAAAAAAAGAAAAATATCTGAATAGATGATGTTATTATACAGGGTGTCCCAGAAATGGTGAATCAAACTGCTATGGGAGGCAGCTTGACTAATGTCCTATCCATAAAAAATATTAAAAAAAATAAAACGCACATGACCATAAAAAAAAAGAATATCCAAAAAAACGGGAAAATCATCAAATTTTTCTAAGTTTCCAGCTCTAATTATCGCGTTTTGGGATAATTTGTAATTTTTTTCTGCAAATATTAATTGTTAGAGGTTGCTTCGACTGATTGTTAACATTTTACAAAAAAAAATGTCTGCACTTCGAGCACAGACCACTTAGTTTAATTGTTTTTTCTGAACCGAAAAATTTTCTTGCTATTTTAACCAGCTGTAGTATAAAAAAAATGTATGGGACTTGTGCGGCAAACTACTTCAAAAAGTTGCCTATTTAATGACGATTTTAAAATGATACGAATCACTGAATTTACTTTACAAAATTGGGAGATATTAATTTTCTTGTGTGCTAGGGTGAAATTTGTGCAATTTATTCTTTACTTTTTAATTCATTTTCCACTTCTAATCCGTTGCTTCTAAGGTTAGAATTGGCTAAAAAAGTTGTTTCAATACCCGGTAGTAATGGCACGGTTTTTTAGAATCCCGGTTTTTCAAAATCCCGGTGTTTTAAAATCCCGGTTGTTTAAAATCCCGGTTTTTTTAGGAATCCCGTTTTTTTTTAAATTCCCGGTTTTTTGGGAATCCCGGTGTTTTAAAATCCCGGTTTTTTGGGAATCCCGGTGTTTTAAAATCCCGGTTTTTTGGGAATCCCGGTTTTTTGGGAATCCTGGTGTTTTAAAATCCCGGTTTTTTAAATTCCCAGTTTTTTGGGAATCCCGGGAATTTAAAAAACCGGGATTCTTAAAAAAACGGGATTTTAAACAAACGGGATTTAAAAAAAATCGGGTTTTTAAAACACCGGGATTTTGAAAAACCGGGATTCTAAAAAACCGTGCCATTACTACCGGGTATTGAAACAACTTTTTTAGCCAATTCTAACCTTAGAAGCAACGGATTAGAAGTGGAAAATGAATTAAAAAGTAAAGAATAAATTGCACAAATTTCACCCTAGCACACAAGAAAATTAATATCTCCCAATTTTGTAAAGTAAATTCAGTGATTCGTATCATTTTAAAATCGTCATTAAATAGGCAACTTTTTTAAGTAGTTTGCCGCACAAGTCCCATACATTTTTTTTATACTACAGCTGGTTAAAATAGCAAGAAAATTTTTCGGTTCAGAAAAAACAATTAAACTAAGTGGTCTGTGCTCTAAGTGCAGACATTTTTTTTTGTAAAATGTTAACAATCAGTCGAAGCAACCTCTAACAATTAATATTGGCAGAAAAAAATTACAAATTATCCCAAAACGCGATAATTAGAGCTGGAAACTTAGAAAAATTTGATGATTTTCCCGTTTTTTTGGATATTCTTTTTTTTTTTATGGTCATGTGCGTTTTATTTTTTTTAATATTTTTTATGGATAGGACATTAGTCAAGCTGCCTCCCATAGCATTTTGATTCACCATTTCTGGGACACCCTGTATGGCAAGACAAAAGTTTATTTTTCAAATAAGCAGGGAAATATGAAATAAATTTATATTTTTAACCGACTTAAAAAATGGGAATGTAGCGCGGTCGACAACGAAAATTGAAAGATACTTCTGTACCTTATTTGTATACAGGGTGTACAATAAAATGGGACAGCTACTTAAAGGGGTGCTTCAGACCATCAAACTGAACAACTTTCTCTATGGGACCAATATCGAAATCGCAAAAAAAAAATCCGCTCTCCCATACAAAACTGCAAACATAACTCGACTGAAATGTATGGGACAGCAGATTTTTTTTTCGCGATTTCGATATTGGTCCCATAGAAAAAGTTGTTCAGTTTGATGGTCTGAAGCACCTCTTTAAGTAGCTGTCCTATTTTAATTTACACCCTGTAGAAATAAAGATGAAGTTAATCAAGTTTCGTTGCCATATACTGAGGAAATAAATCTGATATTTTAGGGAGAGTGGAATGTTTATTAATAACTAAGTATACAGTGTGTGAAGAGTGTGTGTTTAACACATTCGCGGGCACTGAACGAGACACAATAGAAATTTTATTGTTGTCTTATCACTGCTATAGCCGGTCAATGTCCGCGAAACTGCCACACACAGACGGAATTGCAATCCGGAATTCCGAATCAGGATTGTGATTTTGTATAGGACTTGACAGTGGGTACTTGACTACATACAATATATTTTATTTTTATCTTCTCATTAAAAAAAGGTTAGAAAATAACGCTAAACTCCAATTTTCATTGAGTTTTTAGCTTGAATACTATTTTTAATAACAAGATAAACATTAAAAAGTAATGAAATGTTGATGACGTCACAATTCTATATTTATGCTACGGTTCAAATTATGCCAATAGTGCAAACGCTACGCACACGCTTTACCGGTCGGTCCAAATTAGTAAGTACGAATACACTGCTAAACAATTTGTACGATTAGAACCAGCTGTCAATTTGACATGCATACGCTGCACTACCTATTTTTCGTGTGCGCCGTAAGCGCAAGTTAATGACGTCACTGATGACGTCAGACAGCAAACGTATCTGCACATTCGCGCATTATGAACCGATTATGTGCGTGCTATCTCTACCGATAGCGCATATTTGCGCATTTTGGACCGTAGCATTAGTACAAATGTTCATACAAAGCGCACGTTTTGACGTCCGATAAAGAGTAGCTGATTTGACTAGTCGTCAAGTAGCCTATTCCGAACGGAATTGTGGAGGGGGAAAAATCCATACGAAATCGTAATCCTGATTCGGAATTCCGGATTGCAATTCCGTACGTGTGTGGCGGACCTTAAAGAGGTGGCTTAGACCACAGAAAATTATAAGAGCGGTTAGAAGTGCAAAGTAGGCGTGAAACACGTGCCATGCGGTTATGCAATGATTTGCATAATAACACCATAAGGCCCGCGGCGTGGTGCGAGCGAGAGGGCATAAGTTGGTGTAGCAGCGTGAGTGGGAAGACAAGTGGCGACAGTCGTAAGAGTGGAGACAGTCAGAAAAAGCGCTACTTTGCAAATGCCCCGGGCGGCACTTTACTAGGGGCATCAAATTCGGGAAAAATATAGATTGATTAATCTCTGTATATACCAATTAGTAGAACAGATGAAAGAAAAATACTATCTCTGGTGGTAGTAGTCGTTACATAAAAACCACGTCAGAGGCCGTAAGGCGGTCTGAAAAAACTCTGACACCAGGACTCTGCCTACACGATAAGAAGAAGTAGAACAGAAAAAACTCAAGTGTCTGTTTTAATTATTGCACCTTACCTACACATCCTAAACAGTTCTGGCTAAGACGTGGTGGAAAAAATTTCGAGTTTGCTTCGCTCGATCCATAGCGTTAAGGTTACTTGCTTTGCACATAAAAAGCTCTGCTCAAACTGATAATTAGGCGAAAAGTCGAGCTCGCTGCGCTCGCTCTAAGTTTAAATTTCACAATTTATAAATCAAAAGATGTTTGAACACAACACGAATTGTTGGGCTAAACAATTTCGAAACTCGCTTCGCTCGCCCCGTTATTTTTTAGAAAGATAAGGGGGCGGCAAAATCGGTTGTGCCCCGGACGGCAGAAAACCACGCCACGCCACTGGAAAGCGAGTTAATTGACTTCTCTCCACCACAGTGTGGAGTGGACTTTGTGCAGTCGCCATCAGATATATCGCAGCATACAAGGTATCCAAATATTTCTGAGCAGTGCTAATTTTCATTAAATTCTTTACAGTAAATGTTACTAATTATATATGTATTTTGTCATAAATATCTGAACAGCGAATTTTCAATAATGTCTTCGAATGGCCTCGATTCGGACTGTGCCACGACTTAACTAAATTTATTCCTGTCACTTTCTAAAATAAGATTAAGAAAAGAGACAGAAAACCAACAGCTGACTTTAGTGCTGTCAAAGTGACGTTAAATGCGCAAAATAAGATGCCATCATAATGTACGCCATCTTATTTAAGTCGTTTTTGGGCGTTTAACGTCACTTTGACAGCACTAAAGTCAGCTGTTGGTTTTCTGTCTCTTTTCTTAATCTTATTTTAGAAAGTGACAGGAATAAATTTTGTTAAGTCGTGTCACAGTCCGAATCGAGGCCAATGTTATTTAAAATTAATATGTAAAACAACGGAGTAAGGTTTTTTTCCGACACTGTTCAGATGTTCATCCTGTCTGACAGGATGTCCTGACTGCGTAGATATATTTGATGTTCTAGGCGTTCCTATATTTTTGAATGGTTATTATGAGTCAAGAAATTATTGAAAATTTGAACTGCTTAAAAATATTTGACCACCTTGTTTGCTACAATATATCTGCTGGATACTGTACAGTCAAGATCACATCAAGCTTTACACTTGCAGTTCGATTGTAACGCTTATGGCGCACTAAATAAGAACGGCACAAAGTCCAAAGTGTCAAGCTTGACGTGCTCTTGACTGTACCACTCCTCGGCCTTAGTGGAAGCTTTTTACAGATCCTATAATCTACTTATTATTAATCATTTTACAAACAATAACAGTTTTTATTTATCTTAATAATGTCAATGATTTATAACTAAATAATAATTCACGTGAAAAGGTACCCGATTGCGGTTGTGTCGCTTATTGATATTGTTGGGGCCATATGTTCAGGCGAATATTTTCTACGAGAAACGCGATTGCACAGTCCTCGGAAAAGTGCATGCGTCTGTGTATTTTCGATTAAAAAGAATTAATAAAAGAACTTTTTTTATATATGTTTTTAATGATTTCACTAGATAAAGTAATGGTGAATATGTGAGTAATATTCCAGGAATAATTAACGGTTGCAAGTTATTCTAGTTTAATAAAATAATGTTAAAAATGCGTTGTTTTCGTAAGAAATTCTATCGTGTGAAGTAATTTCAATCGTGTCTTATATCTACCACCCGGAGGGAAGGAGGAATGGCCTGTGTGGAAAGCCTTGAACCGTCTGCGGGTTGGAGTGGGTAGGACCAAGGATAATCTCTTAAAATGGGGAATTATCCCCCAAAACAGCAACACTTTATGTCAATGCGGATTACAACAAACTACCCCGCACCTAACAGTCTGTACAGGTGGACCACAATGTGGAGAGGAGGACCTAATGAGCGCATCAGCCAGTGCGACAGAGGTGGCAAGATACTGGAAACTGACGATTTGAAGAAGACGTGACGATTCCACACGAGAAGAAGAAGAAGAAGAAGAATCGTGTCTTCAATTTATGATTTCACTAGATAAGTGTGTATTTTTTTCGGTTCGTTTCGGTAACTTGTATAAATCTAGTAGAAAAACAAAAAATAAGAGGCCCCTTCCCAGGTGATTCCGCGGGACATATGGCCCCTTAGTTACTATGACACCCTGGTTAGCTCCGTCAGATGGCGTTGCTTATCTCATGCATCATCATCATCATCATCTCATCCGATGGACGTTCTCTGCTGGCTTTGACTACTTATATAAGGACTGGCCTTGCGGTTGCATTTCCCCTCTGCCACGGTATAATGCCCGCACTTCACTCTCGCCGAGAACTCTCAGCGAGAACTTTCAAGGAAAATTACTATGGCTTACGACGCCACGAGAACAATGAAGGGCATGCACACTCTCGTTCTCGGCCTGTCTCGCCCGTTCTCGGCGAGAATGAAGAGCCGGCATAAGACAAATTAATCATGTGCATTTACACTCAATTTTATACCTTATCACTAAACCAGACAGCCTATAATGGCGAAGCAATAATTTTGAACTTAGAACGTTTGGGGTTCACACGAGACTACTTTTCATGATTTTTAACATTCAATATTAGAATCTAAACTTATGGGGAATAAAATCCAAAGTTGCGGATTTCATGTTACCTCGCCCCCCGCAAAAAGTGGCAGAAATGTTTGTTAGTAGAATGACACGCGTAACTCGTCCCTATATGTATACGTAAAAAGACTGCTGGACATAAGCCCCCCCCAAGGATCTATCTCATGCATAGGAACAAAAAATGTCGTAAGCGACCGCAATGAGGTACCTTTTTATGCAAATTGACACCTATGAACGAATAAAACTATATTATAAACATTTAATGCGTTATTTTAACTGTACAGGATGTCAACTTAAATGCGTTACATACGTTAAAGGGTGCTTCAGACCATCAAACTGAACTACTTTGAAAACAAACAGGTTGGTCCCAACAAAAAACTACCAAGTGTTTAGGTAACGCATTTGAGTTTACACCTGTATAACAGGGTACGAAGTGATAATTATCATGATAATTATCTTGATAATTATCACGATAATTATACGTCGATAATTATCTTACAAATTATAAAATTATTGAGAAAACAAAAAGCTTGCGCTAGCAATGTCACGACATGGTGTATCCGATCATGATCCGATCATTTTTCGCGAAAAAAGCAGCTCACGATCACGAAATAATTCTTCTCACTGTTTTCTGTTGTTTTTAGTGTTCCGTACCAAAATTGGAAAACACTTATGGAATCACAGTCTGTCACAGGCATTTTTCTCAGAGACCATAAGACATAGAAAGTTGAAACTCGGTACAGATATAGCAATTGGTGGTCCAATATCATAAATGGAGTAAAAAAAGCTAAATTTTTATATTGGGGGGCAATTTGGGGAGTAAGAAACGGTAAATTAAGGTTGTCTGGAAGAAATCGCTTCTTAGCGATAAGACCGCCTTATTTTGTGCCTTTTTGTATTTTTTTCTCTGTATTTTACTCTTATGTCTTGGTGTAAAATAAAGTATATTTGTTTGTTTGTTTGTTTGTAAATTAAAAAAAAAAAATTCTACCCTATGGTGTGGGGTATCAATGAAAAGCTTATAAAAATACGAGTCTAAAAATATACTTTTCAAATTTTTTATAAAAACTTTGTTTAACAAAATTTTCAATTCAATCCGAGAAATTGCTGTCCCCACCTCTATTTCAAAAAATATAGCCGTATAAGATCTGAAAAAAATCATGAACATCAGAAATAACGTGTAGATGGCGGGAAAATTATTAGGGTCGCTCTAACTTGGATAGTTTTTTTTCTATACCGAAAAAACTAACACCAGAGTGACCAGTGTAAAATGATCTTCAGTTACTATGTGACCACATACTAAGTAAGTGTCAATTTATAGTGGCTGTATCAATGACCCATGTTAAACAACGGGTAGTACGGAACACTAATTGCCCGAGTCCCGACTCGTACTTGGCCGGTTTTTTCAATTATTTGTTATTCTTTGTGATACGAAACGAAAACGCCGAAGACTGTGAGCTGGTTGGACTGGATACAAGTGTAATACAACAAAAACAGCAATTTTAGAATTTTTAGTTAGAAATTTTATTCGAAACTAAGAATCAGAATGGATAATTATCGGATAATTATCAAAGAAAATAATTATCTTGATAATTTCGAACCCTGCTGTGTAATGTTCAGAAAGGTACTGCGTAACATAATTAAAATATTTGACTAAATACTAAAATAAAATTGAGCTCAATATTACGTAGTTTTTATGAACCTATAAATGAACATATACAGGGTGTAACAAAACACCCTAGTAATACTTAAGGGGGTGCTTCAGACCATCAAACTGAACAACCTTCACTATGGAGCCAACATCGAGAAAAAATAAAAGAAATCATACAAAAGTGCGGTACCGACTCGACTAAAATGTATGGGACAGTAGATTTTTTTTATTTTTTCTCGATGTTGGCTCCATAGTAAAAGTTGTTCAATTTGGTGGTCTGAAGCACCCCCTTAAGGCTGTATCGAGCCTATTGTGCTGCCCCCAATCGTATTTTATTTTATTTCTAAACAATTAAACAAAATTTGTCAAAAACAAGAATGTCACATTGTAGTTCTGATAGGCTTTCAATTTATCAAAACATTACGGATTATTACGTTTCATGCTTGTAGTTATTATCGTTAAAATCGCCAAAAGTGACCACTTTTGCCGATTTTAAAGATAATAACTACAATCGTTATAAAAACACATTCGCAGTGACCTGATAAATTGAAAATCAGCAGTGACTACAATGTGACATTCTTATTTTTTGCAAATATTGTCTAATTGTTAAGAAATTAAAAAAATACGATTGGGGGCAGCACAATAGGCTCGGTGCAGCCTTAAGTATTACTAGGGTGTTTTGTTACACCCTGTATTGCAAGTATAAAAATATGACTTCTATGCTTTTGTATACAAGATCATTCTTAATATGCAGACGATTTTTAAAGAGGGTGATCAATCATACTATCAAACTGAACAACTTTCTCTATGGGACCAACATCTCACACAAAAAAATCTCTTCAATACAAAACTGCAAACCTACTCGAGGCAAATGTATGGGACAGCTGATTTTTTTCTCTTCTTTTCGATGTTGGTCCCATAGAGAAAGTTGCTCAGTTTGATGGTCTGATCATCCCCTTAAAAAAGTGTCAGCATATTAAGAAGGACCCTGGAGTGCGATTTTTGAATCTCATACGTTGAACTCAGCAGTTGAAAATGTATGGAGATACGCATCTTTCTACTGCTGATTTGATTTTCAAAAATCGCACTCCTGAAGTATGATTTTTGAAAGTCAAATCAGCAGTAGAAAGATGCATATCTCCACAGTAATTTTGACATTTTCTACTGCTGAACTCAGCGAATGAGATTCAAAAATTGCACTCTTTTATGTTCTAAGGAAGTGATGAATACAATAGTTTTTCATAAATCAAGAATACTGATAAAAAATATTGATTTTCGATATTTTTTCAACGGAAGTAAAGTCGATAACAGTTTGGCAGTGGCAAATGCTCTGCGCTGCTATAAGGCGCGGTTTATACATAAGAGACGTGTGGCGGTAGCGGACAGTCAAAGTAACACAATGGCCCCGATTCGGACTGTGCCACGACTTAACTTAACTAAATTTATTACTGTCACTTTCTAAAATAAGATTAAGAAAAGAGACAGAAAACCGACAACTGACTTTAGTGCTGTCAAAGTGACGTTACACGCCCAAAATAAGATGCCATCATAATGTACGCCATCTTATTTAAGGCGTTTTTGGGCGTGTAACGTCATTTTGACAGCACTAAAGTCAGCTGTTGTTTTTCTGTCTCTTTTCTTAATCTTATTTTAGAAATTGGCAGGAATAAATTTAGTTGAGTCGTGGCACAGTCCGAATCGGGGCCAATATAAACCTTATAGTACGTAGCATAGCGTCGTTTTTGTAATTTAATAAACTATCGCCGCCTTCCGCCTAGATAGCATTAAATCGAATTCTCCTAAATAACAATCTGGTTGTCCCATATCGCGTGGCTTAGCTCTCAGTAAGATAATAATTAAAAATTGATTAAAACTCAGATCGCCCTAAGAGAGCAAGCGATTTTTGAGAACAGGCGATGTCAAAACTGCACCGCCCCGCGAAGTCGCAACTGAATCGCCACGATATTTAACGAAAGGCGCTGAATGAGCGTGATTGACGCGATTCAATCGCGACACTAAGTTAACGAAGAAAGATAACGGGATTACGGGAATGCGATCGCACGCGGCAACACCGGCAGTACTGCAACCTTTCTCGCTCTAGCCAATGACGTTTCTGAGCGACAGATAAGGATGGAGCGTGAAAAAATGCGATTCCGTGCTGCCAGAGGAGGCTCAACCCTAACAGCACATGTTGCGCTGCATTTCGCCGTGTGCCACACTGTCTATGCTCCATGCTGGTAACTCTACTTTGCCGGTGTGCGTCGCCGCTTCTTCTGTAGGCATTCCTGCAATGATATATTACATACTTATTAAATAATTAGAGCACGCCCGCCGCAGAGTGGCCTGCTTGTCGGTCTTCTACAGATTGTACTTCGGTGAGTGTGCCCAAGAGCTACATGAGCTCATCCCACCTTCCCCTTTCTACTATCGGACTTCCAGACGCACCGCGGGATATCACCCCTTCTTGTTTGACATCCCACATACCCGCACCAAGCGCCTTTCTGAATCTTTTATAATGCGCACAGCCAGGGAGTGGAATGCCTTACCTGCGTCAGTATTTCCGAGTACTTACAACCCGAATTCCTTTAAAGTACGAGTGAATAGGCATCTTCTGGGTAAGCTCGCTACATCTTCGACCCCATCTTCGTCCTGAGGACTGGATTGAGGTCAAGAGCAAACCCATCTTTAATAATTAAAAAAAACTTACGCGACTTTGACATAATAAGCTTTCAAAAACAAAGTTTCTTCAGTAGTTTTCGCGTGATGCTCGAAAAAACAAACAGACAGACAACAAATTCAACAATTGGTGATTTGGAAATTTTGGAATCAGGGACAACTTAAAAGAGCCACGATGGTCCAGTGGCGAGTAACCTTGCCTGCCGTGCAGGAGGCGATGGTTCGATCCCCGTCCAGGCCGACTCGTACCAATGAGTTGTTTATAGGTCGGGTTCATTCCCCGTTACACACGTTACAGTTGACACTATAGTAACATAGAATATGCTCACGACTATATTCCCCGAGGTGGTAGTCAGAGATATTCTGAAACCTCACAACATCCACGTTTCACTAGTAGTACCGAAACTCTGTCCAGTGTGACGTTCAATGCGTACAATACATGCCTCGAAATTGAAGCATGCAGGTTTCCTCACGATGTTTTCCTTCACCGAAAAGCCAGTTGCGTTACAAATAGTACATAAATTCCGAAAAACTCATACGAGTCGGCCTGGACGGGGATCGAACCATCGCCTCCTGCATGGCAGGCAAGGTTACTCGCCACTGGACCACCACGTTTTTTTTAAACTATAGTACCTACGAGCATTTAGCCGCGACTTCGTCCGCATAAATTATATACCAGATTTTAAGTCAGATCATAAGCTATCAAAGAAAAAAAGTGTCATCATAATTGGTTCAGTAGTTTTTGCGTGATGCTCGAACAAACAAACAAACAGACAGACAAAAAATCCAAAAACTGTGATGGGGTGATTTGGAATCAGGGACATCTAAAAACCACATCGTAATCTTATTTTTGTAAGTACAATGTTTTATAATAATTTAATAGTTTTATAATAGTTTAGATTTAGATATTACTAGCGTTAACCCGCGACTTCGTCCGCACAAATTATATACCAGATTTTAAGTCAGATCATAAGCTATCAAACAAAGTGTCATCAAAATCGGTTCAGTAGTTTTTGCGTGATGCTCGAACAAACAGACAGACAAAAAATCAAAAAATTGGTGATTTGGAATCAGGAACATCTAAAAACCACATCGTAATCTTTTTTTTGTAAGTACAATGTACAGACACACTTCTGTTACAGTTTTATAATAGTTTAGATTTAGATATTATGTAGTATACAATACAGACCTGATGGCAGGTCACTATCGTATGATCTCAGCGAGGATACCAGGCTGGACGAGGAAAGCTTCAGCAGTGCCGTCGCTGTAGTAAGGAAAACTTGGTCTATGCCCTGCAACATAATAAACAAACAATTATACTTTACAACAAACAACAACACAAATTTAAATACCACCGCAACTAGATATAGCACCGCCGCAACTCGATATGGGGCCACCGTGACTAGGATACTACCACCGTGACTTGCGTTAGCATCACCGTGACTTCACAATAGCACCACCACCACCTTCATACAACGCGGATGTCTCGCAATACAAAGCACCTATACAGGTTGAAATTGATATCATTAGCATCCTTTTAAACTAAGAGTCTACCCATCAAACTGAACAACTTTTATTATGGGAGCAAACCGATATCGGAGCAAATAAAAAATCAGCTGTTCCATATGAAACTGCATTGCCGACGCGCGAGTTCGCGACTCAAATGTGTGCAACAGCAGATTTTATTTTTGCGCCGATCAACAGATCGCAAACAGCAAACATGCTGCCATTGTAAAAGTTGTTCAGTTCGATGGGTAGACTCTTAGAATCAGAATCATTTATTTGCTGAAACATGGCAATAGCTAGCTAGCTAGCTCTTGTTTTAGTTTAAAAGCATGCTAATGATATCAATTTCACCCTGTAGAGGCCGCGTATTGCGCCGCGTCGTTGTACGTCACCGCACGCGTGTCCGTCAGGTCATTTTATTTGCCAACTTTAGATAGCACCATCTTGACTTGAGATAACACCACCGTAACTAGATATAACACCATCGCGACTTGAGAGAGCACCATCGTGACTTGAGATAGCACCACCGTAACTATAATTACCTGATCATGCAGCGCGGATGTCTCGCAATACAGAGCTCCTATAGAGGCCGCGTATTGCGCCGCGTCGCTGTAAGTCACCGCGCGCGAGTCCGTCAGGTCGTTCTTGTTGCCAACAAGAGATAGCACCATCGGCTCTGGCACGTTGCTGGAATGAGAGGACAATAGTTTTATATTTGTTCATTATCTTGACAAATAAATTGGCAAGCATCTCGCTGATTGGTGGGCCTATGCATACATTTTCACCACTGTACAGCAGTACCAAGTTTTGCGCAGACTATTATTAAAACCGCGCAAACCAATCACGATCGATACTCTAAGGTTGCGCGCCAAAAATTATCCGCTTCTAGTGTTCGATCGATTTCGCATCTGACGCATGACCGACGCGATTTACATTCCTTCATTAGACTGCACGGCAATCAATTCACCTCTTTAACAGAGCCATAATAGTATAAGAGAAAGACGTACTTTTTTAAAATTTCCCGACGGTACTAGAAACCGTTTGTATAATCAATAAATCAACCTTATAGTATAAGAGATAGACGTACTTCTTGCTATCATCAGCAGCAAGGCTGATTCAGTATTCATAAGGTGAAGGGCATCTCTGTGATTGGGATGGACCAGGTCATCGTATCGCAAATATCTGCGAGCGCTCGATGACTTATGTATGATTTTCAATCGTAGCGTTCGCATTCGCAGATATTTGCGATGCGATGCGAATTCGCAGTTATGTGTGTGAGCCCTTACAGACCTTTGAACGGCTGTAACTCCTTAACCGACTAGAGTTATGCAGACAGACCTGGTCCATCCCCATCACAGAGATGCCCTTAACTTTTGTGTAGGAGCCCTAAAGGCCGGTGAACAGCTGTATCTCCTTAACAGACTGACAGACCATTCCTCCGTGGGAATCGAACCCACGACCTCCGTGTCAAGAGCCCAATGCTCTTAACCATTACAACACGGAGTTAGTTGACACATGGCTGTTGCTATAAGAAGTTAATGATTTAACTATGTATGTTCCGTACCTCTGTAACTCTTTGACCCACCCCTTGATGGCCACGAAGCTGTTCATGCTGGATATATCGAACACCAGCAGGGCTGCGTTCGCGTTCCTGTAGTACATCGGCGCCATTGATCGGAAGCGCTCCTGTCCGGCCGTGTCCCACACCTGTTATTTTAATACCATCATCATCATCAGCTCTATGAAAAAATGTTGTGATTCATTTCATCAGCCAAGGTGTAACAAAAATACATACATATAAACGTTTAAGGGGATGGCTTAGACCATCAAACAGAACATAATACGCGGCCTCTATGTATAGTAGCTTTGTATTGCCAGACCTCCGCGCTCCATGATCATGTAATGCTAGTTACGGTGGCGCTATCTTACGTCACGATGGTGCTAATGCAAGTCACGGTGGTGCTATCTCTACAGGGTGTAACAAAACACCCTAGTAATACTTTAGCAGGTGGTTTAGACCATCAAACTGAGCAACTTTCACTATGGAGCCAACATCGAGTAAAAATTGAAGAACGAGGCGCCGAGATGGTGATATGTGCTTAGTCAACAGAAAGAAAACAGTTTGCCGATTTTTTTTGCATTACCTGTAGTTTCACTCTAGAGTCGTCGACGTTGATGTTACAAGTGAAGAAGGACGCGCCGATGGTCGGTGATATGTGCTTAGAGAACATCTTGCCGATGTACCGCACCACCAGGCTTGTCTTACCGACACCTGCAATTTGACAAACATAATAATATGAGTTCACAAATTAGAAAGAAGAGTGAAAGCAGGAAATATGATTAATGGAGCCCTGCACACCATCATGAAGAGTCAAACTATGTCTAAAAAGGCTCGTTTGGCGGTTCACGACGGTGTGTTGGCACCAACTTTAATATATGGCAGTGAGAGGTGGGTATGGCAGAAGAAGCATGAATCTAGAATAAATGCTGTTGAAATGCGCTCCCTGCGTAGTATGTGTGGTGTGACCATAGAGAAAATAACGCGCTCCCCTGGGGTAGAGATGTTGTATCGAACTGTGCACAGATACTCAACTGGGCCTGACGTCATATCATACACATCTAGCGGGAAGTAGCGTATTTAAATGTTAACCCTTCCCCTCACCCGTTTTTCACCCCCTTTGTTGGCGACAACATTTTCTATAGAAACAAGCCGATATGCCATCTCTTCTTACTCTATGGGTGTGACTTTGAAGGACCGGATACGGAATAGTGTGATTAGAGAAAGATGTGGTCTGAAAGAAGATGTAGTGACTAGGATTGAAAAAGGCATGTTGAGGTGGTTTGGCCATGTAGAAAGAATGTGTGAAAGTAGGTTGACGTATGAAATTTACAAGGCAAGTGTGAATAGAATGGTTGAAAGGGGTCGCCCTAGGCGCACGTACGCTGACCAAATCGGATGCGTACTGAAGAAGGGCCAAATAAAATGTACCCGGAACCGACGAGCTTGTATGAAGAGACTTATGGATGTTGAGGAGGCGAGAGATGTGTGTCAGAATCGTAGCATGTGGCGATCTGTTGTCTCTGCCTACCCCAGTAGTGGGACATAGGCGTGAGCATATGTATGTATGTATGTACAAATTAGAAACATTTTTATGTCTGCATAGACAACGTCGTCTTTACGTCAGTTCATCCAGTAAATATAATCTTAGCAAGACGCTAACATAGTCAAGAAGAGCACATGTATCCTAAGTGACTACCTCACTGGTTACTGGCGTCCACCTCCCGTACCACATCTCACCGATCCCCAATCCGCCAACGCCCAATGCCGATGTTCGTTCCCCTTATGGCCTTGGACAGATTGCTTAAGTTTTTTCACTGGTTCGGTAGACCTACCACGGCGCTACGCCGTAACTGGTGTGGTTCCTCCATAGTCCACAGTAATAAGCAGTCGATGCAAATGCCGAGTATAGGAGATGCCTGCCTGTCCATTGTAGCAAGTTAGATAGATAGATAGATAAACAATTTATTGGCAAAAGTAACACACATAATATTACAGATCACAACAATTTTACAAAAAAGAATACAACGAGACATAGAATAGAACAACATGTAATTTATTGTATGCTACAGCAGCAAATAGGGCCCAGCTCAACATAGACCTTGCCCGAGAGCAGGGTGTTGGTTTTCAGATGAAACCTTTTTAGTAGTCAGACGGCTTGAAGTTGGCTGACGGAGCGGTGTAGCGAGAAAAATATTAACCAATCAGGAGCTTGGCCGAGATTTTATGCAAATGATGAATTTATGATTTTATGATTGGTTAATAAAACTCCGCTTCTCCGCTCCGCCAGCCAGCCAGCTCGCGTCAGGCAGCATAATGCTGTATTTGTCATTTCGAAAAAACGAAAACGTGCCACCGAGAGGGGAGAAAGGTGAAAATTGGCGAGGGCGCTAAACTCATACGCACTCTCCTTCCCTCCTGAATCTCATAGAACGGGGACAGGGCCGGATTAAGCCATGCAGAGGCCCCTAGGCAATGCAGGTCTCGGGGCCTCCCTGCCCATGGGCGTAACAATGATTCTTTTCCAGTGTGGTTCAGATTAGGTGGTCGCAATAAAACAGCGCATATCTACTAAAATGACGGATGTTGCAACACGTTCCAAAACCTATAGTGTAGTCTGTATGTAGTGTTCCATAAGAAAATTGGGAAAACGGAACACTTATTGAATCACCTCGATGTCTGTCCGTCCATCTGTCTGTAACACTCGTAAACACGTTTATCTTAGAGATAAAGAGATTTTTATATAATATACAAAATTCTTATATTATAAGAAGCTGAAACTTCGTTTTTCAATTTGCTGATTTGATTTTTATAGCAATTAAGGGCCCAATTAGAAGAGTGCAGTCAAAAAAAGATGTATTATTATAATTGAGCTTAGGAGTCAAAAGTTTTTTATTCTAAAATTATCATGTGTGGTATCATTAAAGGAAACGTTATGAAAATCAATTTAAATACAAAAACGATTTTTTTTTCTCACGAGCCGCGGGGCCCCTTGGCGGTGGTGGGCCCGTAGGCACGTGCCTACTTTGCCTATATGGTTAATCCGGCACTGACGGACGGGGAGCTGCTTTCTACTCATGACGGTGGAGTCAGATGCTGTGACCATAACCGGCAGCCACACGGTTGGGGATCAGAGAATTCAGAGATGATCACGATAGTCTAAAGGAATTCGTCGCTTCTTATGAGACTGGGTGTAAAAATCCTAACATAATCACATCACCGTGTTATTTAACAGATAAAACATATCGCAAAAACATACATAATTCAATTCATTTCATACGTTTATCAGTTGTTATCGTATTGGACATAAATAAATCGATCGTGTATTGATATTGTCGATTAAGAGTAAAACCTTGTAAGTGCATGCAATCAATTTTTGCAAGTAGATTAAAAACTGAAAGAAAAACTATGTACCGCTGGCTCAGCGACCCAAAGCGCCACTTTTCCGGATCCTACGCGACCTCTCGGCAGTACATGGCTTGAAGCTCATATGCCAGCCTCTACTAAGTAACTCCGGCGATACCTGGAGCGACCCACTAACGGTCATCGGCCAGAAGGTCCACCAAGATACGTTCTCCTGACACGATCTACAGTGGACAGTATGCAAGAAAGTCCTTAAATCGGCTTCGTACTCAGGTTGGCTGTTGCAGACTTAACTTATGCAAATGAGGGTACAGGGAGCCAGGGCTAACACAGTGTGATTGCGGCGAAACTATCCAGCCGATGGGACACTTGCTGGAATGTCCGATGTGCCCAAAACTCTGAATGAGAGAAAATTTAAAACGCCGAATGCCTATCCTGCAAAAAATATTACACTATTTTAGTATAGTAATATTTTTTGTTAACGCTCACTCTCTGCGTTGCTGCGCCCTATCAGGGTTCATGTAAATACTTCGCTTGCAATTCTTTACCACCTTAAGCTGTAGATGAATGCAATAAAGAAATCTAATTTAAAAAAATAGGTGCATAGGACAGTCGTACCACTGACACAAAAATAACTTTCCTCCCCCAACAGATAATTCATTATCATATCAGCAGACGTCCACTGCTGGACAAATAGGACTTAGGCCTTTCCTTAAGTTCACCACAACGACCGGTCTTGAGCTGCCCTCATCCAACGGGTTCCCGCCGCCAATCGATAATTCATGCTACTTAAACCGGTACCTATATTCTTTGTATAAGAAATTTTTTATGGTATTTTTTCGCATGACTATCGATTTTATACCGGTAGGTCCTGTAAAGTCGTTAATTATAGTACTCTTTGGTTTATGGGTTCGTCATCTCAGCCGATGGACGTCCACTGCTGGACATAGGCCTCCCCCAAGGATCGCCATAACGACCGGTCCTGCGCTGCCCTCAACCAACGTTTTCCCGCCGCCTTCACCAGGTCGTCGGTCCACCGTGTGAGGGGCTCACTGCCTACCCACGTGGCGCTTTCCGGTACGCGGTCGCCACTCGAGAAATTTTCGGCCCCACCGGACCTTAAGACCTTAAGCGCTTTATTCACGGTCCATCCTCGCTGTACGTCCCGCCTAGGTCAGGCACGATGCACGATGCAAAAGCGCTATATTCACGGTCCAGCGTCAATCGACGTACGTCAAGCCTACTCACGGTGCTTTTGCATCGTGCATGACCTTGGCGGGACGTACAGCGGGGCTGGACCGTGAATAAAGCGCCATACTTTATAGAATCATTTCTATAGTAAGCTCTTCAAGCGACTTTCACATTATGTGAGGTTTGAGGGTTGATCCCCCTTATTTCAATATCGAGACAAGTTATAGTAGAGCTATTTCCCGCGATAATTGTGCGCTTCGGGTTAAAAGCATCAAATTTCTACCATGGATAGGGTGTTCCTCGGTGATCATTTTCAGATGTGGAGGGAAGTCTGATTCGTCCCCTGTGCGCGGGGGGAGGGGGGTGAAGTACGTATCTGGGTCATTGTTTTCATTATTATTTTACGGATCAGTTAATGCTACTAGGGCTTGTGTGGTATCGTTTTCGAGTAAAACAGATACGAGGAATTCATTTTTACTGCATAATAGGCATATTTCCATACAATAAAATAATGTTTTACACGAAAAAGTAAAAACCATTGCCTTGATTTTTTTTTTAAAACATCTATATCTTTGGAAATCTTGATAAATATAAGTAAACAAAATTAAGCAAATAAAGGTTATTTAGTCTAGTTTATAAAAACATATACTTGTTGGACACTTATCATACAACAACTACAAGAAAAAAATTCATTTACGCGTCGAGGTAAAGCAGCATAATTCGTTTACTGCGGATTACGAGTGATGGTTTGGAGGTAAACATAATATGTAACTTTATAATTTCGATAGCAAACGATTATTTGTTGAAAATTAAATAGAAAAATAAATTAGACATAGTCTTAATTGGATATAATAAGAAGCGGCAACAATTTTAAAGGGATATAATTCGGAGCGCGCTCCATACAAACGAAGTCTGGTTATATTTCTAATATTATCCAAGTAAAATCAATGAAATTTTACAGAAACAGTCTACAAACTAATATCTATGCTCGTATTGTCTCAGATTTTCGTAAAAATGTATAGTTTCGAACTTACAGTGCCTCAAAGATTTCCATACAAATCATAAATTAACCCTAGCATTGAAAGAAAATCGGGCACAATACAAGCATAGAGATTAGTTGATAATAAATTAATAATATAAATAAAAAATTGTTTTTGAAAAATTTCGTTAACTTTAATTGTTTAGTATTGAATATATAACCAGACTTCGTTTTTATGGAGCGCGCTCCCTCTCCTATATCTATCCTCTTAGGAGGATATAATTCGGAGCGCGCTAGGAGCTTAGGCTCCTCAAAAAAAAAACATTTAATAATTGTTAAGTATATAGAAAAATCGGCAATTATTGCCGGCTTAAAATCATAGCGCTGAGAATTTGGAGTGCAGCTGCGGTGTAAATGCACCGTCCAGTACCTACCAACATCTTTTGTAAAGCAGCACGACATTATTAGCACTGCAGATATAGTTTCTGCCTCGGGAAGAGTAGTCTACTCTAAATTGAGTGCGATTCGACTGTATCTTTCGTCCAGTCCATCCCTAAAGAAATGAAATGAATACCTAACTATTTAGCGGAAGCTTTAACTATAACCAAAAGCAACTTAGAGAGAGCTAATTTACTGAAAAAAGCCACGCAAAGCCAGCAAGTGGCTTTTTGACTGAGGTGCGAATCATTATTCTAATCCCCTTTTCACGCAACATCTATAAAAATGTAAGAATATACGAGTGTCAGCCTCCTCGCTCGGGTGATCATGAGGCAAAATGACACAAATGAACAAACAACTTTATTCCGATTTGTCGCGTCAAAATTGCCATGAGAGAGCAGATAGATGCCACACTTTTCCTTGTACCTCCTACGGATGCAATGCCCAAAAAAAGTGTATAAGAAAGAAAGAGAGAAATTTTATTTCTTCGAGTATATGAAAATAGAACCGAATTATTCTCATTCTTGTCACAACAATCAGTTCTTCCAGTGTAGAGGCAACAGAAAAAGAAATCGACGCAACGAATGGGAGTAAAATTCTTTGTTCTGCCGCTGCCTCAGATTTGAGTCAATTGGCCCCATGTTCGCCCGAGGAGGCTGACACTAGTAACTTTTTACACTTGGAAGATTCAATGCCAAAAGGACGTAGAAGAGTGATCATATCATATGCAACCGTAGACACTGATGTATCGTACGAGTAACCTACTAGTGGTGGGGTTTTTCAGTAAATTAGCTCTCTCTGAGTTATGGATTTGCTTTCGGTTTTGGTTCAAGCTTCGATAAATAACAAGGTAGGGTATTCACGAATTGGTGGTGTCAATGAATTTGACACAATGCAGGTATCGGCCAATACACTGGCCTGCAAAACTAAGTATCGGTTTAACCGGTATGATACGGTATGTGGTTCTTTTCAGGCAAGGGGAAAAGAACGGCTTTGGACACTTGGAAATCTTTACACTAAGCCTGAAGTAAATAGGGCCTTTGAAGAACTCAAACGAAATAAGTGAGGACTCAATTCCTAATAGAAAGATTTGTATTGTTGATGTATGACCGCATTAGTTAAAGCTTTGACTGTCTGTGAAACTGCCGGCTTAGGATGGACTACCCAATTTCTTCACGTGGGTGTCGCACGAGGCGACTAAGTGATAAAGTTTTTGGCAGTGTTTTGTGGGCGAGAGATTAGCCCCCTGTCATCACCTGACACGTCATTTCATCGTGAAACCTTCAACGTGAAATGTTCAATATGGTCAAAGTGAGCCTTGCTACAACGCACTGCACGCTTAACATTGTTGTTGGTCGTTGTAGCAAAGTTTCCACCCCGTAAGGGATTATGGTCGTGAATTTATGTATGTATGTATTTCAAGAGCGAGCATAGATATTAGTTTGTAGACTGTTTCTGTAAAATTTCATTGATTTTCTTGGATAATATTAGAAATATAACCAGACTTCGTTTGTATGGAGCGCGCTCCGAATTATATCCCTTTAAAATTGTTGACGCTTCTTATTATATCCAATTAAGACTATGTCTAATTTATTTTTCTATTTAATTTTCAACAAATAATCGTTTGCTATCGAAATTATAAAGTTACATATTATGTTTACCTCCAAACCATCACTCGTAATCCGCAGTAAACGAATTATGCTGCTTTACCTCGACGCGTAAATGAATTTTTTTCTTGTAGTTGTTGTATGATAAGTGTCCAACAAGTATATGTTTTTATAAACTAGACTAAATAACCTTTATTTGCTTAATTTTGTTTACTTATATTTATCAAGATTTCCAAAGATATAGATGTTTTAAAAAAAAAATCAAGGCAATGGTTTTTACTTTTTCGTGTAAAACATTATTTTATTGTATGGAAATATGCCTATTATGCAGTAAAAATGAATTCCTCGTATCTGTTTTACTCGAAAACGATACCACACAAGCCCTAGTAGCATTAACTGATCCGTAAAATAATAATGAAAACAATGACCCAGATACGTACTTCACCCCCCTCCCCCCGCGCACAGGGGACGAATCAGACTTCCCTCCACATCTGAAAATGATCACCAAGGAACACCCTATCCATGGTAGAAATTTGATGCTTTTAACCCGAAGCGCACAATTATAGCCAAAATGTATGAAGAGAATCCTCTACTATTAGTACGGGGCCGTCCCGAGGGGCAGAGACGTTGGGGGGGTAGCACGTGCGACTACCTTAGAGCGGCGCGCGCTTCCATGCTTTCCATGCTTCCCCGCTACACCACCCGTCCCCCGCTAACATCTACAGTACCTCGCCTCCCCCAACGTGTGCCCGGGACGGTCGCCTCCACCAATCCGCGCTGGACCCATTTGTGGGAGTGGAGTATGGCCCGCTCTCTCGTAACCAGTGGCGTAGCGTGGGTTTCTGCCGCCCGGGGCACATACCGATTTTGCCGCCCCCTTATCTTGCGAGCGAAGCGAGCTCGAAATTTTTTTGCACATCGATTCTCAGACATCATTTGGTTTATCAATGCAAAAATAGAAACTTAGAGCGAGCGAAGTGACATCGACCTTTCTCCTCAATACGAATGGGTTAGATTTACAGCTTTTTCGTACAAAATATATGCAAAACTAACCGAAGTAACTGGCATGTGGTCAGAGCTCTTTAGGTAGGCAAGGCACAGTAATTAAAACAGAAACTTAGAGCGAGCGAGAGTTTTCTCTGCTCTACGCATTGCTTTTTCCCGAATTTGCCGCCCCTAGTAAAGTGCCGCCCGGGGCATTTGCCCCCCATGCCCCCCCCCCCTCGCTACGCTACTGCTCGTAACGCTTTATTCGTAAGAGTGTTGGGACGTTGAAATGTTGCATTGGCCTCAAAATGTGTCAAAAGGGAGTTATAACAGTTTCACTGTCAAGTGCCGATATGTTGATAAATATATCGGTAGCCAGTCTTAGAAGTATGTATTGAAAATGTCAAACTTACAAAACTCTTCAGATATTAAGATTGAAATTCTTTTAGCCTACGTGATAAAGTGCAAGTCGGACTCTTGCACCGAGGGTTCCGTACAACTACACAATTCTATTCACCAAAAAATTATTTGTTAGTTGTAACCAAACACCCTAGTACTATTTAAGGGGGTTTAGAGCATCAACCACAACTTTCACTATGAGACAAAGACGATAAAATTTTAAAACCGGTAAAAGTGCGAGTTGGGCTATTCGCGCACCCAGGGCACAGGTCCGGCACTTCAAACAACGTTTTAGATTTGACATGATGACGTTTGCACATGCGCACTTTGCAAAAATTGTGCATGACATATGTGTAGGGTTGACTTAACACGCATCGTATGAACTACATTATACATTTCGTTACTTTTTATAGTTCATTCAAATTCAAATAGTTTTTAAGCTAAAGAATCACAGAAAATGTGAATTTAGCGTTATTTTCCAACGTTTATTTTTACTGTGTGGAGAAAAATTTAATATATTTTATGTAGTCAAATCCAATGAGTGCGCGCGCCTGACTGCATGCCCTTGCTCGGCTTCCCTCAAGTTACCACAGAGAGTGTGAGGGGAGGTGAGGTAACTGAAGTCAGAGGGGGGCGGGGAGTGGCCGTTCTGTATGTAGAACGGTTCCGTACCACACCACCACACAACAAATTTATTTACAAAAAAGTTTAGTTTTCGCCGGGACCATTATCGCAAGACAGACTCACACTTGGCCGGATTTTATTATTTGTTGTTATACTGTAGAGTTTGCTCTATAATAACACCAAGTGTAACGCTTGTATGTATTACCGTTTTTTTACGATAGGGCGAGAAGATAAAAACCAGTTTCTTGTATGAGGTATGTCCCTTAATTTTTATTCTGTGAAAATTTCAACTGTCTAGCTATTACGGTTCAAAAGTTACAGCCCTAAATAGACAGGACAGACGGACGGACAGCGTAGGCTTATGAATATGAATATGGTCCCGTTTTCACCCTTTGGGTACGGAACCCTAATAGTAAAAAACTCTGTTGTTTCATACAAAGCTGCAGCACCTACTCGACTCAAATGTATGGAGGTATGTATGTTAAATATTCGATTACCAGAAAATCTCCGATCTGGAGTGCGATTTTTAAATCTCATACGTTAAACTCAGCAGTTGAAAATGTATGGAGATACGCATCTTTCTGCTGCTGATTTAACTTTTTGAAAGTCAAATCAGAATTAGAAAGATGCATATCTCCAAAGTTATTTTGACATTTTCAACAGCCGAACTCAGCGAATGAGATTCAAAAATCGCACTCCTCATTTCCTTCCCCGTAATCGGCAGCACTGCAACTGCATGCAACACAGAAGACAGTTGATAGTTGGAGCAATGTTTCTGACAACCCCGAAAGGGATTAGAGTCGTGAGTTTATGTTAGTGTGTGGGTTTAGTCCTAACCAAAGATATTAAAATCTAGACTTGTATTGTATCTAAAAATTAATTTTTAACAAAAAGAAATTATCTTATCTATAACTTGTTTATTGCCAGCAATTTATAAAATGTCAGGTAATAAATCTAACTAAATGAATTGAATGAGTTTGTTAAAGATAACAAACAACAAATAATCCCTTCATCGGTGCGTTAATGCGAAACTAACTCAAGGTTAGGTAACCCAATACAAGGGCTTAGTATGTTATGAAGAAAACCATACGATAGTTAGCTTTATACAGGGTGTAAAAAACCCATTGGAGCCTTAAAGGGGTGCTTCAGACCATCAAACTGAACAACTTTTACTATGGAGCCAACATTGAAATCGCGAAAAAAAAGACAGCTGTTTCATACAAAACTGCAAACATAACTCGACCGAAAATGTATGGGACAGCAGATTTTTTTTCGCGATTTCGATATTGGTCCCATTGAGAAAGTTGTTCAGGTTGATGGTCTGAAGCAACCCTTTAAGGCTCCAGGGTTTTTGACATACCTCCTTAATATGTTGAAATTTTTTTATGGGCACCCTGTACATTATTTTGGTTGTAAGGGCTTGGTCAATGACCAATAGCTACTGCGACCTGAATAGATCTATTGTAGCTGTCACCCTAGACCTAAAGGTCATTTCCTAGGCCCACGGACTTCATGAACCGTGTTATGCTTTTGGAGGGGAGGTCCCTAATGTCAGTAGGTGTTATTACGTATCCACCTAGATGGCGACTCCTGCTGTGAATGAGCACTTCGCATTCGCAGAGGAGGTGTATGGGCGTTTCCTCTGCTTCACAGCAGAATCTGCAGGTGGGTGAATCAACAAGCCCCATTCTGTGTAGATGCTTGTTCAACTTGCAGTGTCCTGTTAAGGCTCGCACTAAGAGCCTTAAGTCGTTGCGGTTTGAATTGATGGCATCTGAGGTAAGTCTCAAATATTATTGATTTTGAACATGTTACAGCCATGTTGTGCTATTTCGAATCAAATTAAAGATTGAAAAATTCAGTCTCGGGCGGGACTTGAACCCGCACCCTTCCAAACCGGGGAAGTGCGTTATCCAATTTCGCTACCGAGCCCACTAGCCAGAGAACGAATTTTTCAATCTGTTGCGTCTTGAGGGGACGTGAGCGACATCTACTGGCAGCTATTACAAACTAGCCAACCCGCAAGTTCAGAATTACAACTGAAATTCATACGGTATAGATGACACACCCTGTTCCAATTTCAAATATTAGCTAGTATGTAATAGCTGCCAGTAGATGTCGCTCACGTCCCCTCAAGACGCAACAGATTGAAAAATTCGTTCTCTGGCTAGTGGGCTCGGTAGCGAAATTGGATAACGCACTTCCCCGGTTTGGAAGGGTGCGGGTTCAAGTCCCGCCCGAGACTGAATTTTTCAATCTTTAATTTGATTTGAGGTAAGTCTGTTTGAGAAGCCGGTCACAAGTTCTTTTGCGTGCCTCAGTCCTGGTGTATCCGACCTTACGGCTTTGGTTCACGGCCCATTCGTCTAGACCATCTAGACCCTGTACATACAGGGTCCTTATTAAAATGCTGAAATTTTTTCTAAGGCGATGATCAGACCGTCAAACTGATCGAAATCGCGAAAAAAAACATTGCATCCTGTTCATTATATCTAGACCTCTTAGTCCAAACTCCAAACCACCCCTTGGACACTGTCAGCTGATAGCTGTCATTTCATACAGTCATTGGTAAAAATTTTAAAGAAGAGTTAAGTATATGTGATACCAAAGATAAATAAGTGTGATACTGTTGCGTGCGAGCGAGACATGAATACGCATTTGCTTAAGAGGAACCAAGATTCAACCAGAGGGGGGTGAGGTAAAAAGTCGGTGGGGGGTAGGGAGTGTCCGTACTGTATGTAGTACTAGATAGTTCGATACTCTTTCTTATACTGTGTCCTAACTACAATGTGTTAATGAATTAACGTAAAACTAGAAAGTAGTTTGTTTAGAATCGAGAGCAGAGTCGAATTATCATGGTTTCAACATAGGTAATTTTTGTCAAAATATTAAATAATTTGTTTGCAATATTTTAAATTTTCTGAACCCGATGTCATTCCACCGCACGGGCACACTCACCCTACTTACTACCAAAACAAGATTATAAAAATGTATCCATGAGAACGTTAGCGCTTTCTTTCAGTGCTGAAATGATAACAAATCATTTTTGCCTCAAAACTTAAAATGCGAATAACTTTAAATTTTAACTATCAAAATAATTAAATTATTGTTTCAATCTAATTATTTTGTTATAAATCAGTTGGGGTGTATGAGGTTTTGCGCTAATTTATTAACACGTTGTATAATGGGAACCCCCAAATGAATGACTAAGCCATATTATCATGATATACATAACTATTACATACATATATTCATTTATGCATGTTTATTATTGTCATTGGATGATTAAGGTATTGATAAACAATGAAGTCACACATTTGTTGGAATTAACAAGGTTCTAACTTTGTTTGTTAATATTATAAGAAGCTTTTAACCCGAGACTATGTCAGCGTGGATTTCCCCTTTAGGTGTGGCTTTTCGAAATATCCTTTCTTAGTACTAGTAGCTCTTAGACAATTTAATAGGGACGAGTTACGCGTGTCATTCTACTAAGAAACTTTTCTGCAACTTTTTGCGGGGGGCGAGGTAACATGAAATCCGCAACTTTGGATTTTATTCCCCATAAGTTTAGATTCTAATTTTGAATGTTAAAAATTATGAAAAGTAGTCTCGTGTGAACCCCAAACGTTCTAAGTTCAAAATTATTGTTTCGCTATTATAGGCTGTCTCGTTTAGTGATAAGGTATAAAATTGGGTGTAAATGCGCAAGATTAATTGATCTAATACCGTGGCAGAGGGGAAATGCTACCGCAAGGCGAGTCCCTATTAAATTGTCTAAGTAGTAGCTACTAACAATAAGGGTAATTTTCTCTGTTATGTTGGTAGTCCATAGAATGGACTAGCTGTCAGAAATAAAGAATTGAGCTACATGAGCTCATCCCGCCTTCCCCTTTCTACTATCGGACTTCCAGACGCACCGCGGGATATCACCCCTTCTTGGTTGACATCCCACTTATCCGCACCAAGCGCCTTTCTGAATCTTTTATAATGCGCACAGCCATGGAGTGGAATGCCCTGCCTGCGTCAGTATTTCCGAGCGCTTACAACCCGAATTCCTTTAAAGTTACAGTTTAAGAGTTAATAGGCTTTTTCTGGGTAAGCTCACTTCATCTTCAACCGCGTCTTCATCCTGAGGACTGGATTGAGGTCAAGAGCAAACCCATACGTAATAAAAAAAAATTATTTAATTTAATTTATTTAAATTTAGTGCACCCATCATTAAATTAAATAATCATCTTAAATAAATTAAATTTAATAACATCCTCTGTCGAAAATATTAATCCAAATCCAAAAGTCAGTCAGTCAGTCACGGAACTCGTAGTTACATATAGATGTGCTATTATATGTATATCGGTATGCGATATGCGGACCAAGAGCCTTTCTTTGTAATATTGATATATCACATTAGCCGATAGACATCCACTGCTGGACATAGGCCTTCCACAAGGATCACCACAACAACTGGTCCAGCGCTGCCTTCGTCCAACGGGTTCCCGCCGCCTTCACCAGGTCGTTGGTCCATCTTGTAGGGGGCCTACCCACGCTGCGCTTGCCAGTATGCGGTCGCCACTTGTAAACTCTTCGACCACTCGTAAACCCGTCCACTGCCACTTAAGTTTAGCAATTCTTTGGGCTATGTCAGTTACTGTGGTTCTTCTGCGGATCTCTTCATTTCTGATTCGATCTCGCGGGGAAACTCCGAGCATAGCCCTCTCCATTGCCCTTTGGGTGACTTTCAGCCTTTTTATGAGGCCTTGAGTGAGAGACCACGTCTCTGTTCCATATGTCATCACTGGCAATACACACTGGTCAATGACATTTTGTCTTGAGACACTGCGATATTTGACATAAGCATAAGTATATGCTCACGACTATATTCTCCGAGGGGGTGTGATATTCGGGACGTGAAGATACTACACAGCTTCCCAAATGCTGTCCAGATTTCCATCAAATTCAAATTCAATTCAAATTCAAATAGCCTTTATTTCTGAACAAAATTTCCATTTTACAATATTAATTTCATTCTTAATTAAATAGATTCATTTTCATTTACAAATTAATTATTCTTAGACTTTTATAATTACATTATTTTAAATTTGAATTATCATTATTTAGTTCCATGCAGTTACTTTAATGCAATTAATAAATTAGGTTTCGCATTCCATTATTATAAATCTATAAAATCTCTGAGCTCAGAGTGCCTTTCGGCAAAGGCCTCCTCCAGGTCCTTCCACTGCCTTCTATCAAGGGCTACACGACGCCAAAGTGGGCCAGCTGTCAGTTTGATTTCATCCTCCCATCTTTTGAACGGCCTACCTCTTTCTCTTTTCCCGTCTCTGGGGTACCAATTTGTCACTGCCTTACTCCATTTCTCGTGATTGTTTCTCATTAGATGCCCTGTCCATCTCCACTTCAGCTGATCGATTCTTGTTAGTATGTCTGTTACATTTGTTCTTGTTCTTATATCAATGTTTCTTATACGGTCTCTCTTTTGTACCCCTAAGAGGCTTCTTTCCATCGCATGTTGGCAAGTATTTAATTTATCTCTATGTATTTCATTCAAAGACCATGTTTCGCATCCATACATGAGACCACGTCTCTGTTCCATATGTCATCACTGGCAATACACACTGGTCAATGACATTTTGTCTTGAGACACTGCGATATTTGACATAAGCATAAGTATATGCTCACAACTATATTCTCCGAGGGGGTGTGATATTCGGGACGTGAAGATACTACATAGCTTCCCAAATGCTGTCCAGATTTCCATACAAATCTTAAATTAATCCTAACATTGAAACTGCATATTTCAACGAAAATCTGACAAACCACAGACACTCAGATTAGTTTCTAGATCGTGGTTTAAAAAATTCATTGAATTTAATTGGTTTACTACGTGTTTGCTTTGAGTTGGCCAATCCCACCCTTCCCGCTTCACCATAGGTTCACCCCTAAGAGACCCTATTAAATGCAACTTTATAACCTTTAGCAACACAACCACGTACGGCACGTCCGTCCCTGTCGCTAAAATCGTTTTTAATTTTATATTTATATTTGCTTCTTATATTATTTTTTGTCGATGAGATCAGTTAATGTGCCTGTGACGAAATTTTGTAACGGTCATCGACGGCCAACTCGAAGCGAACGGGTAGTATATTAAAATAGGATCAAACTTTGTTTGTATGCAACACGCTCGGGAGCCCTGACTGGTATTTTA
This sequence comes from Agonopterix subpropinquella, assembly GCA_922987775.1. Taxonomy (NCBI): domain Eukaryota; kingdom Metazoa; phylum Arthropoda; class Insecta; order Lepidoptera; family Depressariidae; genus Agonopterix; species Agonopterix subpropinquella. The sequence continues at coordinate 10,354,337 of OV277719.1, read as the reverse complement.
ATTTATTTCCTTTTATCCTCTAAGTAGTTTCTAGTCATTGTGGAAGAAATATAAAAAAGAAAATATAGACAATAGGTTATATCTACAATTTTCTTACTACAAAGTAGGTAGGTAGACAGAAAATAGGTGCTAATAAAATAAAAAAAGCAGCAAAAGTTTGCATATTTCTGTTATAAATTATAACAGAATAATATATATTACAAAAAAATAGAATATTTTATTGAAAGTAAGAATCTAAATAGATAATTTATAGTCCCATGATTATTCAAATTAATTCAGTCCTAGAAAAGTTTTTAAAACTAGTTTCTTGCTATTTTGCAGGACTAAAGTAACTGAATAAAGTAAACTTGATTTGGTTCGTATGCATTGTTGTTACAAAATATTGCGTAAACAAAACATGTTTGTTGATTATATCATGAAATGAAATTACATTTTTGAACGTACCTTGTGCTCCCAAAACAACTATTTTTGCTTCGATAACCTTCATTTTTCAACAATAATAACACAAGTAGTAACGAAACTATAACTATTGAATTAGAAGTCACATTTTACACAAGGAAATGTTATAAAATAATTATAAATAAACAAGGAAATTGCAATTTATTTTTTTACGAAACCAACGTCATTCTTTCTTTCACACTCGCAAAAATCAAACTGAATTAAACGAATAAATTAAAAATTCTATTTTGGAAGCGAAGTTCATTCTATTCCAAACCATCTAAATTCGGTAGTATAATAACTGGTATTGCTACAAGTAGCGACATCTGTTGGATTGTAAAGATAGTTTTGAAGACATCGTTTTTGACGTAGGTAGCTTTCTTCGTGTTATTTTATATTAGTTTAACTAATGGTTTGCTAGATGGCGGTACGAGTACGAAAATAATAAATATTAATATTTTATGATGAGGTAATAAAATCATAAAATCGTTATTCTCCGCAATTAGGTCGTAATTTTTATGGCGTTTCTTCCATAGCGATGCTTTCACCCATCAAAAACCAATCACTATTAAATGATTCTCATAAATGAGCGAAGTATTTATTTTATAGGCTGTGCCCTGTGTCTGTGTCCTATCTAAACTATTATAAAACTGTAACAGAAGTGTATCTGTACATTGAAGATATTTACAAAAAAAGATTACGATATGGTTTTTAGATGTCCCTGGAGTGCTATTTTTGAATCTCATTCGCTGAGTTCAGCAGTTGAAAATATCAAAATTACTGTGGAGATATGCATCTTTCTACTGATGATTTGACTTTCAAAAATCGCACTCCTGAAGTATGATTTTTGAAAGTCAAATCAGCAGTAGAAAGATGCATATCTCTACAGTAATTTTGACATTTTCAACTGCTGAACTCGGATTCAAAAATCGCACTCCTGGAGTGCGATTTTTTAATCTCATACGTTGAACTCGGCAGTTGAAAATGTATGGAGATACGCATCTTTCTACTGCTGATTTGACTTTCAAAAATCATACTTCAGGAGTGCGATTTTTGAAAGTCAAATCAGCCTTAGAAAGATGCGTAGGTATCTCCACAGTAATTTTGACATTTTCAACTGCTGAACTCACCGAATGAGATTAAAAAATCGCACTCCTGATTCCAAATCACCAATTTTTTGATTTTTTGTCTGTCTGTTTGTTTGTTTGTTTGTATGTTTGTTTGTTTGTTTGGGTGTTTGTTTGTTCGAGTATCACGCAAAAACTACTGAACCGATTTTGATGAAACTTTTTTTGTTTGATAGCTTATGCTCCGACTTAAAATCTGGTATATAATTTATGCAGACGAAGTCGCGGGTAAAAGCTTTAGGTATAAAATTGATAGTGCGTGTCGGTGGCGCATTGTGGACAGGTAGGTGGACAGGTATAGAAACTCAATCAAGGTCCGGGTTCGAATCCGCACGGGTTTCATGTACCTACTAGAGTCAGCAGCAATAAGTTATACAGGGTGTAAGTGACAGCCTAGCAAATACTTCTTCTTATAACCTACCTTAGGAAACGTGAAAAAAAATCAGCTGTCCCATAAAAAATTGCTGTAGGTATCTACCCGACTAAAATGTTTGTTTCCTGAGGTAGGCTCCATAGTGAAAGTTGTTCAGTCTGATGGTCTGAGTTCACTTTTTCAGTATTTGCTAGGCTGTCACTTACGCCCAAAAGTGAGATTTTTGAAAATCATACGAGCGACTTGGCAGTAGAAAGATGCATAATCTCCATATTAATTTTGACATTTTCTACTGCCAAGTCGCTCGTATGATTTTGAAAAATCTCACTTCTGTATAGTATATAGGACTTTAGAACTACGACGTAGAGTGTATAAAACTTATTGCTGCTGACTGTACATACATGGCTACCCTTCCGATCATGGTACAATAATATACTGCGCCTGGTATTCTCTTCCGATCACGTGACTGACCACGTGACTGGCACAAGCCTACGTCATCATACCCTTTTACCATGTTTAGCAGCCATTTTTTTGTGACGTAGGCTTATGTCACTCTGGGAATAGAAGACCTTGTTTTTTTAAACTATGCTTCCGACGTAATATTGACTGCTCTCAAACGGTGAAGGAAAACATCGTGAGGAAACCTACATACGAAGAAATTCTGACCTAATAGATATGTTCTTGTTCGTTAACCTTATTCACAATCACCCACCCACACACCATCCTGACCATTCCATCCATCACCCACCAACCCACCCATCCATCACCCACCCACCCACCCTCCCATCCATCACCCACCCACCCACCCTCCCATCCATCACCCACCCACCCACCCTCCCATCCATCACCCACCCACCCACCCTCCCATCCATCACCCACCCACTCTCCCATCCATCACCCACCCACCCAGCTAACAAGACCACAAATCATCACATACGTACTATCATCATAATCATAACTTACGTGTACAAACCGCAGAAACTTGTTGTTTCTGCGGTTTTTATTAGAGCAATATTTATTTAAGGATACTTTTGGATTTTAAAATTTCCTCTATACAGGCTGGAGTTATTATTACTTGTGCTATATGTTTCAATGTTTAGGTCATATTTACTATGATCATCATCATCTCAGACGATGTACGTCCACTGCTGGACATAGGCCTCCCCCAGGATCGCCACAACGATCGGTCCTGCGCTGCCCTCATCCTACGGGATCCTGCCGCCTTCACCAGGTCCTAAGTCCACCTTGTGGTTCACTGCCTACCCACGCTGGGCTTTCCGGTACGCGGAATATATCGTGGATATTTACTATTAAGGTAAAAAAAAATAAATAAAAAAAATAAATAAAATAATAATAATTAAAATAAAAAATCCTCCTTCCTAAATCCTTTTTTTTAATTATAATTAAATCCAGGTTTTAAGTCGCAATTTCATTGTAATGTTAATCAATCTAGATTTAAGCTATTTGTAAGTATTGGCCTCGATTCGGACTGTGACACGACTTAACTAAATTTATTCCTGTCACTTTCTAAAATAAGATTAAGAAAAGAGACAGAAAACCAACAGCTGACTTTAGTGCTGTCAAAGTGACGTTACACGCCCAAAAACGCTTTAAATAAGATGGCGTACATTATGATGGCATCTTATTTTGGGCGTGTAACGTCACTTTGACAGCACTAAAGTCAGCTGTTGGTTTTCTGTCTCTTTTCTTAATCTTATTTTAGAAAGTGACAGGAATAAATTTAGTTAAGTCGTGGCACAGTCCGAATCGGTACCAATGTTAATCAATCTAGATTTAAGTAAGTATTATGTGTATATTATTAAGAATTTTATATATCTGCACTGTTCGTTTCCTGTCTTGTGTGCCAAATAAACAAGCATACTATCAGTTTAAAATAACAATGTGCATGACCTCGCTCGCAAATGTGACGTCACTCAATCACGGGAACTTCACTCGAGTCATTCAAATGATTATTTCCTTTGCATAGAGTTTATATTCCTTTACAACCGAGTGAAGTTATCCAACGGCCCTTCAAGGTCATGCACATTGTTATTTTAAACTGATAGTAGCATAGCGTATGTTCACGACTATATTCCCCGAGGGGGTAGTCAGAGATATTCTGAAACCTCACAACATCCACGTTTCACTAGTAGTACCGAAACCCTGTCCAGTGTGACGGGGAGTGAGCCCGTCGCCGCTTGTAATGGACAGTGGGTACAATGCATGCCTCGAAATTGAAGCATGCAGGTTTCCTCACGATGTTTTCCTTCACCGAAAAGCCAAAGGGGGCAGCAACCCCCTCTTTTCTATAGTCTTGCCCCCTCCCTCCCCCCCAGGTCACAGGCTGGCAATACCCTTGCTAGTGCCCCATTTCATCACACCATGTGTAAAGGAAAATGATTTAGGTTAATTAAGTATATAGGTATTATTCGCCTCATATAAAGTATATAAGATTATTACAGTTCTACAAATGGTTTAATATCAACTTGGATTTATTATACAAGAGTGGTGAAGTTTAAAATTGTAAGTAAATTAAATACCTATATTGCAATTTTTGAATCTCATTCGCTGAGTTCAGCAGTTGAAAATGTCAAAATTACTATGGAGATACGCATCTTTCTACTGCTGATTAAACTTTCAAAAATCATACTTCAAATCAGCAGTAGAAAGATGCATATCTCCAAGTAGTTTTGACATTTTCAACTGCTGTTCTCAGCGAATGAGATTCAAAAATCGCACTCTAGACCATCAAACTAAACCACTTTCTATATGGGACCAACATCGAAATCGCGAAAAAAAAAGTGCTGTCCCATACATTTGGCTCGAGAAGGTTTGCAGTTTTGTATGGAAGAACTGATTTTTTATTTGCGTTTTCGATGTTGGTGCCATAGAGAAAGTGGTACAAATTGACGGTCAGGACTGCGATTTTTGAATCTCATTCACTGAGTTCAGCAGTTGAAAATGACAAAATTACTGTGGAGGTTTCTACTGCTGATTTGACTTTCAGAAGTCGCACTCCTGAAGTATGATTTTTGAAAGTCAAATCAGCAGTAGAAAGATGCATATCTCCACAGTAATCTCGACATTTTCAACGGATGAACTCAGCGAATGAGATTCAAAAATCACACTCCTGGAGTGTGATTTTTGAATCTCATTCGCTGAGTTCGCAGTTGAAAATGTCAAAATGACTATGGAGATACGCATCTTTGAAGTATGATTTTTGAAAGTCAAATCAGAATTAGAAAGATGCGCATCTCCACAGTAATTTTGAAATTTTCAACTGCTGAACTCACCGAATGAGATTCAAAAATCGCACTCCTGGTTGCAGTTTGAAGGTCCAATTAATAATTACTTCCCACCTCTCCTAACAAAACTCCGTAAAGTGCTAATTAACTGTAATAAAATAGGTACCTAAACAATCTTTTTTTTTTGTAATTTTTTTATTTTTTTTCAGGAACAAAAAGCGAGTCATAATGAAATGTGTCAAGAAATTGTTATTTCTTGTTTTCCTCGTGTGTTTTTTTGTCAACGTGAAGTCTTTTTGGGGCGGAGAGCGATTACGGGGTCGGGGTACGTGCCCTGTTGGGATGGTTTATAATCCAAGGTCTGGGGTGTGTGAAGTGGAAGAATATGACAATGATTATGATAATGCTTATGATTATGATAAATAAAAATTGTTTATAAAATTTTTTGTTAAATAAAATACATACCTACCTACAACGATATTAATGTACTATAAAAAAAAACATCAATGTCAATGCCTACCTACCTATAACTAGTGCAATAAATGACTTTGACGGGGAGTTTTTGGCGGTTATTCGTTAGCTACGTTTGGAGTCCACATATTTTATCGAATTTTTATTGTTTATAGTCAGTTTTGTTTCGTAAAATTGGTGTTGTTTTGCGTAACAAAGTGTCGTGCAAGTGAAAAATATACAGATCAGTGAAATATGATGTTGTATGGGTCGTGTAGAATACACCTTTCTACTTAGGGTTGGTTGAGGTTGATGTATATAATGGAACACAGATATAGTCTTCACTAGTCAATGTGACTAGCGCACGTCCGCACAGCACGGCGGTCGGTGCACGAATACCGAGCGAATGCACGATAGATATTCACCACAGACCGCGTCTGCCGATAGACGGCGCTACCGGCGCTTTCCACATTAACTACTCTTTATTGCTGTACACTACATCCCTTTCTTGTTTTAATTTATTTTTTACCTTTACTCGAATCTACCACCGCTTCGGAAGGTATAGCCCGTGGAGAAGAAGCGGCGCAAGAAACTCCACAGTTTAGCTAATCTCTTAAATCTTATTTACAATACAGTGTTGACTGTTATCAATGCTATTACATCAAACAAATTACGAATAACTTATTGAGACTAATTTGTTTACAGAAAATAGATATTTATCAAATATTGATCTGAAATTGTCAAACACCAAATTCAACGATAAACAATGTTTATGGAAATTACAATCTCATTATATTAGCATATTTCAGTTATTGTTACTTCTGTTCTATGCTATCCCTTCCCTATAAAAATGTTTTTCTATTGATAGGTAGGTAAGTAAACCTACAAAAATAACGTTCCATAGATCTTTATTATCTCTTATTTATTTATTTTGGCTAACTAGTAGTCAAAGTCACTGCTTCAAGATCGCTTCCATTTCCGTTTTATCAAATTAAGGAGGTAAGGACAAGAGTGAATCTGTGATAAGCACATACACTTATGGACTCAAAATATTCTGGCGGGTGCCAGCCATTGCAATTAAGCACTCACAGCTATTTTATTTGCATGACCCTTTAGCTTTTGCTAACAACTTGATAGTTGCATGGCTCTGTAACCCATATCATTTTATTGTTGCATGATATTTTAGCTTTCGCTAACAACTTCATAGTTGCATGGTCCTATAACCCATATGATTGTACAGTTTCATGAATGCTGATATAACGCTGACTGACAACAATATTAAGTAAGGTACACTAGGTCGCTTTCGTTGCCAGCTATGTTCAGTAGTTACCTTTAGTTAGTCGACTAGACTAGTTTTGAGATATCAGCAGTTTCAATTTAATGGACCCTTTTAATAAATAGATACAATTTAACTCAACCTATACAGATAAAATGCTGATACCTAAATTAAAATAATAATCGTAATAATTCAATTCAATGTTCTTTGACCCACTTTAATGCTGATCTTTGACGGTGTTGCAATTACTCAAAAGATTCGCAATTTAATACGTAGTCACAATTTAATGTTACGGGCAGGTAAAAAAAACAGAGTTCACACATTACTGTCGCTCTCATTTAGGGCTCTATGCCACGAGCACAATTTCAGCCAACGCCCTGTCTTATTCATCTATTTCCCCTTTGGTCTGTAAAAAGTTCTACCCCATTAGTATTGGAATAAACTGTTGTAGTTGAAAAGCTTGTCATTCTCTCACCATTTGGTAAGTCATTCCGTCTATAAACCAAAAATAAAAAAGAAGTCTAGCCTACTACAACAGTATGCTAGACTAGAAACTTGAGATTTGATTCCGCCATCTTGGTACTCACGAATATTGTTTTAGCAAAGGGTCTGATGGTGGTCTACCCTATGAGTTATTTTGTATGCTATACCTAAGCATTCAGTCACTAAAGCAGTATTCCAAATAAATTTTATAAATTGGCATAATATTTCCTGCCGTTCAACAGTGAATAAGTTATTTTAATTAATTTCCCTTATACATACATTTCTTTTTAGAAACAAATTATCTGATATCAACTTACAGTAGAGCAAAACTATATTATGTTATTTGTAGTTAAAATGTATCTCTGTCATTGAATTACTTATTTATTTTTAGAATTCCTATGAAGCATTAAGTGACGAGATATTTTGTAACTACAAAGAGTAGTTTGGTTATTAGGTATACATACATACCTATACATTTCTATAACAATAAAAATAAAATAAACTATTATATACATGTAACGTCATGAAACTCATGAAAATACTGTGTAATGTAAGGTATACTTAGATATTTATCTGAAACATTAGTTACTTACTCATTATTTAAACACTAATAATGTTTTCATTTTAAGAACCATACAGTTATATCATTTGGTAGGCTTTAAGAAAATAATGCTATTTTTAATTACAATGTACATGAATTAAGTGCAACTGTTGTTTCAACTTAATTGCGTGGCGTAATATTATTACAGAACTGCAAATCATTTTGTTTTTTGACTTGCTTGCACTGAAATTATATTCTTTATTTAAAATATTATGATTAACCGATTTGGTTCAAGTACAGTATAGTATACTTTAACACATACAAATGAATAAATTAACAGTGCAGTGCAGTGCCTGCAGTGATTAGGTAAGATACCGATTTTATCTATACAAAGAAGAAAGTGCAATAAGTCATTAATTCCTTTAGAGTTATTCATAAAATGCGTAGCTACTCACAATAATTAATGTCAATGGAATGACAAACTACAAGCTGCTGATAATGAAATATCAGTTTTTTTTTCAATTGAATGACCAGCTGCAAGTTGCTAATAATTATTTTATTTATTTGACTTGTCATCTGAATGACCAACTACAAGCTGCTGATAGTAAATTTGATAGCATTTGATGCCCAGCTAAAAGTTGCAAATGTCAATTGAATGACCAGCTACAAGTTGCTAATGTCAATTAAATGAACAGCTGAAAGCTGCCAATGTCAATTGAATGACCAGTTACAAGTTGCTAATGTCAATTAAATGACCAGCTGAAACATGCTAATGTCAATAAAATGACCAGCTGAATGATGCTAATGTCAATTGAATGACCAGCTACAAGTTTCTAATGTCAATTGAATAACCAGCTAAAAGCTGCCTTTGTCAATTGAATGACTGAATAACCAGCTACAAGTTGCTAATGTCAATTAAATGACCAGCTGAAAGATGCCAATGTCAATTGAATGACCTGCTACAAGTTTCTAATGTCAATAGAATGACCAGCTAAAAGCTGCCTATGTCAATTGAATGACCAGCTGTACGTTGCTAATAACTGTTTGTTGTACATGGCAAACCACTAACCATTAACCAGCTACAAGCTGACAATATCAGAGTAATCATTGGAGTATTAATTGGATACATTTTCTCTTTATTAAGCAATAAAGCAAGTAGGTATGGTTCAATCGGCGCCTTAGCAGTCGTCCTGTTGAAGGCTGGTTTCTCTGTGACATCTAGGAACATACAATCTGCGAACAAAATTGTTAACCAGTATTATCGGTTTGGTTATGAATGTTATGATGCTTGAATATGATATAGTTATTAATCTTCTCTCAACTGAGATGAGCGTTTCTTGTTAAAATGTGAGTAGGTATTTCAAGAAATACTAAATTTAATATGAAATCACCTGATCATTTTCTGATCTTTTTTGATACTTTTTGTAAATAATTGTCTGAATTAACATTGATCCTTAAAATATAAAATTCCTTGCTCAAATAGCCAAAGAAACTAATTAGTTTCGCCTGGAGTAATTACATCCATAATTATGACATTAACAATGTTGCAAAGATAAGATCAACGTAAGGTTACCGAATTGAAGTTCTATAAAGTATAGATTACGTCAAACAAGTTCCGGTAACAAATCGGATGATGATGATGATTGGAAATTATTTTGGTACTATTGATGTTTGAATTGAAATATTTTCATGAACTAGTACCACCAAATAAGCTCCGAATGTGTTGTATATTATTATTGTTCTCGCATACCTACACTGAGAATGTCCAATAAGTAAAACGTTTAAAACGTTAAACTTTGGATTTCAACTTAAAGTTTTTGTGACATCAGAATGTTCGTCACGCCGAATGTTCGTTACGCCGAATGTTCGTTACGTCGAATGTACGTTACTCAGAACATTCGTTACGTCAAATGTTCGTGACGCCGAATGTTCGTTACACCGAATGTTCGTTACGCCGAATGTTCGTTACGCCGAATGTTCGTTACGCCGAATGTTCGTTATGCCGAATGTTCGTTACGCCGAATGTTCGTTACGCCGAATGTTCGTTACGCCGAATGTTCGTTACGCCGAATGTTCGTTATGCTGAATGTTCGTTACGCCGAACATCCGTTACGCCGAATGTTCTATACGTAGAATGTTCGGTACGCATAATGGTAATAAGTAACTTTTATTAGAGACCATTACAACTACGAAGTAAGACAATTACTTAAAAATGACAATGCGTCAATATAAGTATAAAAAACTATTGGAATAAACTCACTTGGCATATCTTGGTTACCTAATCCTGTTCGTCTCGAATCAAGACACTATTCTTAACCTTTGGTATGCCAGAACGCGGATCAGCATGATGAAAACCATTTATTTCTATTGTGTCTGGTTTTTCCGGCATACGAGAGGTTAATGGGCGTATTTTGGATACCTATTAGGCCATAATGACGGACTACAAGCATGCATTAGTATATGCTCACGACTACACTCCCCGAGGAGCAGTCAGAGACTCCAAAACCCCAGGACACCCTTGCCCCACCAGCACCGAAACTCCGTCCAGTCACGTGTGACGGGCAGTGAAACTGGAGCTACGGACTACGAGGCCCTTTTATATAGCGGAATGCTTTGAATAAATTCTTTTAATCGTTTAAAGTAATACAGAATGATTACGTGACCTTAAAGATTGATGTCCACAGCTGGCGTACATTTGTCCATCCTAGGCGCCGCGCCGCGCCGTCACGTGTTGTCCCACACCTTACTCCTGTCTGGTCTCCCCTCTTTCCTCCAGCATCAGCATTCGATGATCGACATGTGGGAAAAGAAATGCAGTATGTAGATAATTCCAAATAAACGATTTAAAATCGGGACAAAAAACTATTTTTCCTTTTCTTTTGAAATATATTTTTATCACTGTGAACTTTAGGCAAAAATAAAGCAACGCTAGCAGAAACCAGATAATTAAGATAATTCCCAATAAACGATTTAAAATCGGTACAAAACTATTTTTACTTTTCTTTTGAAATATATTTTAACACTGTGTAACTTTTTAGGCAACAAACAAAGCAACGCTATTAGAAACCGTCTTCGATTGTGTTTAAATAAATCGCTTAGCTTCCTTAAAGGAACAGTGTAATTTTATTTCGTAGGCACCGTTTGTATTTTTAAATTTTTAACACTCATGTAGAATACACCTTTCTACTTAGGGTTGGTTGAGGTTGATGTATATAATGGAACACAGATATAGTCTTCACTAGTCAATGTGACTAGCGCACGTCCGCACAGCACGGCGGTCGGTGCACGAATACCGAGCGAATGCACGATAGATATTCACCACAGACCGCGTCTGCCGATAGACGGCGCTACCGGCGCTTTCCACATTAACTACTCTTTATTGCTGTACACTACAGGTCGTAAATAGGAAAAGTGTTCCGTCATTTGTAGCGCGGCGAAGCGGTCGGTTCACCTCTTTCCTGTGGACTTCTGCGTTTCCTGCGTCTTTCGATTGTCTCCAAAAACTCCAAAGAAGCGTCAAAACGTCGAACACCAACGTTTTAATTGCTATAAAAGAAAGAACTTTATTGAAAACATCGGTTGTATGGGATATAGGTACCTCTTTACCTTAAACCACTGACTTCTATTATTATAGAGGTCAGTGCCTTGAACTGAACAAAAAAAAGAATGACGGTCTTGCTTAAGACGTATCCCTCACTGAACGACCTTGACCCCTTTCAGAGCCAAATAAACGGATAGACAAAGACAGAGAAAAAAATAAATAAACTTTAAAAAAAAACTTCTTGACTGTGTAGGTAGGTACTAGGTACACACGGCGACACATCAAGCTATGAAAAACCAAAATAAGCTGGCCGCGCGTAGGTAAAGTAATGTATAACGTCGCACGGCCAGCTTATATTGGTTTTGCGTAGCTTGATGTGTCGCCGTGTGCACATTGCATTGGCCAAATGATGAAATGGCGGCCGGCATATCGTGAAATGGCCAGGCAGATCAAGATTATGTCGAATTCTACAATCGGACATTATGTGTATACAACGTGTTAATAAATTAGCGCAAAACCTCATACACCCCAACTGATTTATAACAAAATAATTAGATTGAAACAATAATTTCATTATTTTTATAGTTAAAATTTAAAGTTATTAGCATATTAAGTTTTGAGGCGAAAATGATTTGGTATCATTTCAGCACTGAAAGAAAGCGCTAACGTACTCATGCATACATTTTCATAATCTTGTTTTGGTAGTAAGTAGGGTGAGTGTATTTGTGCGGTGGGTTGACATCGGGTTCAGAAAATTTGAAATTTTGCAAAAAAATTATTTAATATTTTGAAAAAAATTACCTATGTTGAAACCATGATAATTCGACTGTGCTCTCGATTCTAAACAAACTACTTTCTAGTTTTGCGTTAATTCATTAACACGTTGTATAGGGTCCTTCTTAATATGCTGACACTTTTTTAAGGGGATGATCAGACCGTCAAACTGAACAACTTTCTCTATGGGACCAACATCGAAATCGCGAAAAAAAAAAATCATCACTTCCATACAAAACTGCAAACCTACTCGGAGCGAAACGTATGGGACAACTGTTTTTTTTTTCGCGATTTCGATGTTGGCCCCATAGAGGAAGTTGTTCAGTTTGACGGTCTGGTCATCGCCTTAAAAAAGTGTCAGCATATTAAGAAGGACCCTATATAGGGTGAAATTGATATCATTAGCATCCTTTTAAACTAAGATTCTACCCATCAAACTGAACAACTTTTACTATGTGAACAAACCGATCGGAGCAAAAAAAATATCAGCTGTTGCATACATTTGAGTCGAGTAGGCGTTGCAGTTTAGTATGGGACAGCTGATTTTTTAGTTGCTCCGATCAGTTTGCTCCCATAGTAAAAGTTGTTCAGTTTGATGGGTAGACTCTTAGTTTAAAAGGATGCCAATGATATCAATTTCACCCTGTATACAGACAGCCCCATCTATCTCTAAGTACTGTTAACAAATCAGACCCTTTAAAATGTATCCCGAAAAGGGATAAGTTTAACATAAAAAAACAATTTAGGGACCATGTAAGTACTTGAGTTGCGGAAAACGGTGTGTTTTGTGGTAATTTACTAAGGAATATACTATTCATGGCTATACGGAGCTTAGCTGCGGTTTTTGTGGAAATTAAATGAGGATTTACTTAACCATTAAGTGTACAGAAATCTGCAATAGATACAATTCACTAAGCGCAAACATCGTCACAAGTTCACAACATACTGAAGTCATAGAAATATTAATGACTGAAGTAAGCTCGGGGACGTCACGATGACGTCAAGCCCAGTTGGGAATATCTGTGCTTCCAAGAAGCTTCAAATTTGCCTACAGAGCACGCACACATCGTTATGACATCTCTACCCAGGGGGAGCGTGTATTTTCTCTATGGTCACAACCAGGGGGAGCGTGTATTTTCTCTATGGTCACAACCAAAGAGTAATATAAGTATATTAGAAAAGAGAACCCACTCGTGGCAACATTATGCCATGCATCCACCTTATGTCAAATTGAAGGCTAGCTAGCGCCATCTGTGTTTCTCTGAAAATAATTCTATCTATACTATACATACCTACTTATATAAATATACTTATTGTTTGAATGCTAGTTTTCGTTCAATCCCGCACCGATCGAGTGAAATTCCAGTATCCTTACTATTCCTGTAATCTGTACATTGGTAAGAGAACAACTGAAACTCCAGAACATCACTAAATCGGCACAAAATTGAACAAAAACTACAAACAACACGCACATTACGCAAGGTAGGTCGCCATTTTGTAAATTTGTCAATTTGACATTGACATAGACAATATAATATATTTTTTTTCATAGTAAAAGATATATTTAACAGATGGCAGCACATTCTATGCAAACTGAATCGGAAAACCCACCAAAAGGCAAATGTCCTCCGCCTGGTCACAACCTTAAATTCATTCGCTATGGTTATGTCATGTGTCAAACTCTTATAAAACCTTCGACGATCTGCAGGATGCAAGAAGGATGTTACATTTGTGAGCTCGTCGATGTTTTTGACAGCGATGTTGCACTCCAGGAGTGCGATTTTTGAAACTCATTCGCTGAGCTCAGCAGTTCTAAATGTCAAAATTAATGTGGACATATGCATCTTTCTACTGCTGATTTCACATTCGAAAATCGCACTCCTGAAGTATGATTTTTGAAACTTAAATCAGCAGTAGAAAGATGCATATTATCTCCACAGTAATTTTGACATTTTCAACTGCTGAACTCAGCGAATGAGATTCAAAAATCGCACTCCTAGGCTAAACTCAAATGTAACATTTGCAATAAATTCGACGAAATGACGTTTTTGACTTTTTCTACTTTTTGCGGCTAGCACAGCTACAATTTAGCTGTCACTTCAACAAGAAGAGGTAAAGCATAAGCGTATGCAAGAGCGTCGGTGGCGCGTTGCTGAGAGGTATGGACTCCCAATTATGGGGGTCCGGGTTCGAATCCGCACGGACAACAATGCCATGTACCAATGAGTTTTTCTAACTTATGTACGTAAAACCGACTGCTCTCAAACGGTGAAGGAAAACATCGTGAGGAAACCTGAATACACTGAAGAAGAAATTCTGATGTGTATGTGAAGTCTACCAACCCGCCTTGGGCACGCGTGGTGGACTAATGCCCATACACCCTCCTTGAGGGTAGGCCTGTGCCCTGCAGTGGGACGTTTATAGGCTGATGATGAAAGCATATGCGATACTGAGTGAGTGCGAGTGAGGCAGGAGTACACCATTGCCTACTACTTAGGTAAATATAAATATTGTGCCACGATTTCTGCCAGATGAGGTCAAAATTGGCGGGACAGTAGGGTTACCAACTTTTTTTTTACGAACATAAATAATTTCTGATTAAAAGGGATTGTAATTAAAATTATAAAAGTACCTACGCTTTGATTAAAATTTTTAAACCGTTATTTTTGTTCTTTACTTTTTTAACGAGATTTATAACTTTCAAAGATTTTGCGTGTGCAAAAAATTATAAGTAGGCCCTGTTTTTCTTGATTCTTTTTAAATCTAATCTAATCAATGAATATAAAAAAAAAACTTTATTTGCATCTTAAGGTACAATTAAAAAACAGTGCCTAGCTCCCAAACTAGGATTCCCTGTCCTATGGGTAGCTAATTTAAAATGTATTGTATAATTTAATATTGTTATTTGTTACATATTTTTACTTGCAATGCAATTCACGCAACACGACGTTTTATCATCATTCAATACTTGAAACTGTTAATTTCCAATAATATTATCTTTTACTTAGGTACCTAAGTAACTCAACTTATTTCCGATTAAAAAATCAACAGCGTAGGTATTAACGATAACTTTTGACACTAGACTTCCGAGGAAAAACTATAATTATAGTGATAATTTTTGGTAAACAACATACGTATTATATACCTACAGACTACAGTGTGTAAGGAAAAGTATCATTACATTAACCTTTAAACCATTATACTCTAAAAAAATCGTAAATTTTCCCCGGACAACATCGACAAATTTTATTTTTACAAGAAAGAAGACGAATAAGTTTCTGCAATATTATGAGGAATAAGGAGCACAGATTAATAATAAGTTACTACGGAGCCAGTGTAAATATTGACCAGGAGTGCGATTTTTGAACATCATACGAGCGACTCGGCAGTAGAAAGATGCATAATCTCCATTGTAATTTTGACATTTTGTACTGCCGAGTCGCTCGTATGATATTCAAGAATCGCACTCCAGCTCGAGATTTCTCGATTCGAGTAGGAGTGCGATTTTTGAAACTCATTCATTGAACGCATCAGTTGTAAATTATTTCAAAATTACTATGGAGATACGCACCTTTCTACTGCTGATTTGACTTTCAAAAATCGCACTCCTGAAGTATGATTTTTCAAAGTTAAATCAGCAGTAGAAAGATGCATATATCCACAATAATTTTGACATTTTCAACTGCTGAACTCAGCGAATAAGATTCAATAATCGCACTCCTGGCTAGGTACCTACTCGTAAAATAAGTTTAGTAGATACAGCCCTCTGAAGCTAGGATGGAAAGACAGCGTAGGTATTATCGGTCCAGTTT
Source organism: Agonopterix subpropinquella (assembly GCA_922987775.1). NCBI lineage: Eukaryota > Metazoa > Arthropoda > Insecta > Lepidoptera > Depressariidae > Agonopterix > Agonopterix subpropinquella. The sequence continues at coordinate 10,338,277 of OV277719.1, read as the reverse complement.
TCACCCTTTTGGTACGGAACCCTAAAAATATAAGGATACCTAAAATGATAATTACTATCACAAACGGTTAAACGATACCTATCACAGAAGTATAAATACGCATTACAATTATAAATTATTCAATATCAATTTGTATTTATACAAGAGGTGCTACTTGGAATTGTGATTCGTAAGTAATTTTATAAAAAGAAGTTTGACGGAAGGCCATATAATGTGAGACTAATATAATATAGGTCCCATACATGAATGAAACTTAGTAATACGTGTAGAGTGAAACAAAACTAACAAAAAAGGAAATTGGTTGTAATCTGTAGAAGTTGGGGGAAAGGTATTTCTCCTTATGATACCTTTTGTATCAAGTGTGTGAAACTTATAATCTTTCTTATTAGGTAGCCCACTCAATCTTCTACGCATTCATTGTGTTTGTTTTAATGAAAATTCACGATAACCGTACAATATTATGATAATGGAATCAAACGAAATCACACACAATATGAGTTCAATAAAGCCAAATAAATTCCGTAACGTCCAAAAACTACCTCGGTGATAATATTAGATGAAAATATCTGTCATGGTTGCGTTTTGCTACTGCTTTTTGGATGATTTGTCTATTTTACTAGTAATTTCTTCTTTTGAACCCGGACTTCTAGAGATGAGGAAGTTTTTTTAAAAAATGCCTTAATTTTTTCTGTTTATAATAATTATGACCGCTGTCCTGAAGGGCTTTTAGTTTTCGTAAAAATGGCTGGGTCCAAATTCGCCAAAGTTCTTTTATGAAAATTGAAATTATAATAAAATTGAAAACTTTGTGTGGATGTAAGTACATTGAAGACATTTGCAAAAATATTAATTGGAAGCGTTTAGGATATGTACTTAAGGCTGCACCGAGCCTATTGTGCTGCCCCCAATAGTATTTCTTTTATTTCTTAACAATTAAACAATATTTCGAAAAAACAGCGTCCAGGAGTGCGATTTTTGAATCTCATTCGCTGAGTTCAGCAGTTGAAAATGTCAAAATTTCTATGGAGATATGCATCTTTCTCCAGGAGTGCGATTTTTGAATGTCAAATCAGCAGTAGAAACATGCGTATCTCCATACATTTTCAACTGCTGAGTTCAATGTATGAGATTCAAAAATCGCACTTCTGAAGCTTAAGTGTTGCCAGGCTAACAGTTGTGTTATATTTTCAGAAACCAAAAGCGAGTCGTCATGAAACTTATCATGAAACTGGTGTTTATTCTCGTCCTCGTCTGTCTGTTTGTCACCGTGAAGTCCCGCACTACGACGTATGAACCCTATACTAAGCGCCCTTGTCCAGATAAATATGAGTTCGATAGATACGCAGGGACAACTTGTGAACTTCGTTTATAAAGTGTGAACGAAGTATGAAGTGCGATTTTTGAAAATCATACGAGCGACTTGGCAGTAGAAAGATGCATAATCTCCATAGTAATTTTGACATTTTCTACTGCCAAGTCGCTCGTATGATTTTCAAAAATCGCACTTATGGAAGGATAAAAATTATATTCCTTGAAAATTTTTCTAAATAAAATTTGCAGTTGAAAAAAATGATTATTTATTTTTCCTAGATATTTTTTTAATTATAAATTAATGGACTCTTGCTTGTGCGTTAGCACTGCATTTCCGCCAGTGTCAAGTAGTTTATTATGAGAGAATCTATCCCAATCTCAGGGATTGTTTTTGGACAACGAGAACGAAGAAGAACAAGAAGAGATTGAGGATTGCGGAGCCTCGTGGCAGGAATAAAAAACGCGACGTGCGAAATCCACGCGAGACAAGTGCTCGGGTCAGAACCTGCAACGTGACTCTCTATTTATTTATTTACTAGCTGTTGCCCGCGACTTCGTCTGCGTTACCCGGATAAAAAGTACCCTATGTGTTAATCCAGGCCATGGTCTATCGGTATGCCAAATTTCATCATGTTCAGCAGTTTTTTCGTGAAAGCGGAACAAACATCCATCCATACTTACAACATTTTGCGTTTATAAGTAATATTAGTAGGTTAGTATACAGACTAACAATAGCCCAGTCATTTTACGGTTTGAGCCGGGACTAATTATTAATTGATTTTTTTTTCGCTATAATACTGAAGAGCCAACTGAAAAGTGACAACAAGTTTTCCTAAAGTCAGATTTATCTATTTTTTTAGAAATTTATATTATTTCTGTATCGTATTCTGACTGCTGCGTTTACAGGATGCATTATTTTCTATAACGAATACGAAATAGAGAAATGATTGTTTGTAATAGCTGCCAGTAGATGTCGCTCACGTCCCCTCAAGACGCAACAGATTGAAAAATTCGTTCTCTGGCTAGTGGGCTCGGTAGCGAAATTGGATAACGCACTTCCCCGGTTTGGAAGGGTGCGGGTTCAGGTCCCGCCCGAGACTGAATTTTTCAATCTTTAATTTGATTCGAAATAGCACAACATGGCTGTAACATGTTCAAAATCAATAATATTTGAAAAAGAGAAATGATTGTTCCTTAAAAATAAGAATTTGGTATTCAAATCGAAAAATAGCAAAAAAAACATCTTTTTGAAAAAAATTTAGTTAACAAATTCGAAAAATACTAAATTTTTTCTTATTTTTCCTCGATCTACTATATTTTTTCGGGCACTAAGGCTCGTAATACTATATTTTTTCTAAAAAAAGTTCTAGTGGCAACCCTAACGTATCCCCTGAAGTGCGATTTTTGAAAATCATACGAGCGACTTGGCAGTAGAAAGATGCATAATCTCCATAGTAATTTTGACATTTTCTACTGCCAAGTCGCTCGTATGATTTTCAAAAATCGCACTTCTGGATACGTGCGTGATACTCTGATATCGTCTGAAAACACTAGTCACTACACTATTATAATATTAAGTATTTATTAAAACGATGGTTGGTTTGTAGCGCAGTGTTAGAACACCCCAACAAGAACTACCGTCGTTGTATTACCCCCTTTTCTGCGTCAATAAGCAAAGGCAAATGTCCACTCAGCCTAAACCAAATAGACCGAAAAAATCTTTACGATGCATTAGCGAAATTACGATAGCAAAATGTAATCCAAACAAATATGTTAGAACATAATAAGCTAAGAAATGAGTGTAATTTAGCTAAAAGCTCAGCAAAAACCGGCCAAAGTGGCTGTAACCGTTAAAGTGGCTATAAATTAGCTAAAGCGCCATCTATACTTCGTGGCCTCATGTTTTATTAATGTAGTTTGCCGCTAGATGGCGTTAGTGGCGATTTAATTTGAATTGCTGAGGTCGGGCTTCGATGGTGAATAAACTAGCTTGTAATGAATAATTTTTGTATTTATTACGTACCTAAGTAGGTATTGTGATATTTTAAATAATATTTGTTTTTATTATATTTGATATCTTGAAAATAAATAAACAGGAATGTACCTAAGAACATTAATGTTCTGTAAGTACAAGTTTAGAGGTTGCTTCAGACTAACAAAATGAACAAAGACTCTAAATATAAAACGATCATTCGAAGTTGCGTTTTTTGTTGTTCTTCCTAGAATACGTCGATGTCTACGAAATCAAATCGATTTAAAATATTGTGCATCATTTTAGAAGGACCTTTTATCTACTTAAATACAATCAACCAATTTTTAGGCCATTGTAAAAAATGTAGGCCACTATAGAACGTTGTCAGTGACAATCTTCTTATCGTGTGGGCAGAGCACGACAAGAAGCTCGTTCTTATTGAGTGACAATAATAAATGTAAAGTGACCAGGTTGTAAAGTGGCCTACATTTTTTATTGGTTGATACCTATGTTTGACGTTAATAAAGGTAAAGTGACAAGGAGAGCAATCGCGCTAAATAAATCGCAACTGAACGTGACTGAAATATGATTGGATCGGGTACGAACCAGAACTTTTAACCCATTCGGAATTGCGCTATTCATTTGACAGCCTTTAGAGCCGTTTGACAGATCGCTCAGACGTTAAGAGGGCTATCGCAGTCCAGTGGCGCCCTCATCACATTAAAAAAGATTTCTCAATAAAGAAAGCCTAAATTAAAAAAGTGCTCAACAGATAAACTACAAAAGCCTTCAAGCCATTGTTATACAGTACTTTTATAGGTTCTAAACATTCCACTTTTAGACAATTTTGAATAAAAACAAAAGCGGCTGTTTTTTCTTTTTTCAATATTTGTATGTTTAGACCTTTAAAAAACCTATAAAAGTATTCTATGAAAATAGCTTGAAGGCTTTTGTAGTTTATCTGTTGAGCACTTTTTTAATTTAGGCTTTCTTTATTGAGTAATCTTTTTTAATGTAATGAGGGCGCCACTGGCGTGGACTGCGATAGCTCTCTTAAAGGCTGTCAGTCACAATATAGTAAAAAATTCATGTTTAGCGCAATACGGGATTCAGCACAGTTGAATAGTAATTGGATTGCATTGTGATTAGAACAGAAATTGGATTAGAATTAAACTAAGATGTTTTAAATTAGCGCAATGGCCCTCATTTTTTACAGATTGATTATTTCTATGTAATAATATATATAACGTGTATGTATAGACGTAAATAATTGGAAGCTCAAAGTAGAGGCACGGACGTCACAATACGGTAGAGAACACCCGAGTATTGTTTGTTATGCTACCTACATTGACGATGTGCTGAGTGTGGACCTTCCCTTACGGTGGTTTCAGTCCATACAAACGTTTGACGCACAATACGCGTAGACGGAATATATAAAAGTAATATTATATATATGGAAATTTTTTTTTTTTTTTTTTTTTTTTTTTTTTTTTTTTTTTTTTTGAAAAATAGTTTAGAAAATCTAGATGTCGCGTATCAAAAATTTTCATACAAAATTTTCAAAGCTTTATATCTTCGTAATTGTATTATAAATTGCAAATGTTTTTTGATACGCGACATCAAGATTTTCTAAACTATTTTTCCATATATACTACAAAGTTTGACGGTCCGGTAGCACAGTCGGTAGTGAACCTGCCTGCTGTGCTGAGGGTCGCGGGTTCGAATCCCGTAAGGGACAAATATTTGTATGATGAATATGAATATTTGTACCAGAGTCATGGATGTTTGTATTTATATATGTATTCTATATCGTTGTCTAGTCATCATAATACAAGTTCAGGCTAGATTCTGGTACTTTAAATGTGACTAGATAATTTGTGTGACATTGTCCAAGATATTTAAGATATTTATTTAAAGTTACTTATATTAATACTGTCTACGCGTATTGTGCGTCAAAGCTTTGTATAAAATTTACCCCTCTGCAACCTCCTTAAAGTCCTTTTTGGTAGCCGCATAAGATTAGATAATAATAGTAAACTATAGAAACGAAACTCGCGTGACCGACGCGTCCATGTCATGTTGGTTTAACCAACTAGTTAGTCAGGGCTTGCGTCTGCGATATAGATGCCATACCTGTAAAATAAATGACAGCAATAATAAATATTTTATATAACATCGTTAGTGGACGACAGCGGTACGTTGCGAGTGGAGGGGGAAGGGGCGTACAAAGCGCGACGTTTGAGGCACGCACAAGGAGATTCCATTCTATAGTGTACCTACTATTACTAACTATTCTTATGGCAATCATTACAAAAAAAATCGACTCTGAATTGGTTTTGAAAAACAAAATTGGACCAAGACTCGACACGTGTTTTTCGCCATGACTAAAAATGGGGAAGAGTTTAATACAGATAAATTTGGTTGCACAGTTACCCAGCTATCACAAAAATTAAGTAACGTGTGGAGACAACGACAACACAGAGTTACTGAATCTTTTTTGGTCGGATTGTGCGTGACCGTTACCACAAATAAGTAACCAAACCCCACACTCTAACGATGATGTGTCGTAGTAGTTACGAAAGTGCTTCTTAATTCTGCGAACTTCACAACGCAGATTTTCAAATTCAAATTACCTATCTGTTCAAACGGCTATGTTAATTTAGTTTCCTAGCGAACCGATAGATGGCGCTAGTAGTACATTAAATCGCGCTATAGATGTGCTCCTCAGTTTACGTCTAACATAGAACATTTTTCTAATAAAATAGGTTTTGAAATTCAAGTGCAGTGTTTGATTCATACAAGTAAAAGGTAACAAGTGCAACGGTGAGTAGTGAACATTAGTGGTCCTTCGTGCCTGGATAGTAGAGTGAGTACAGTGACTTATAGAAAAAAAAGTGAAGTGTTAAAGACTTAGAAAAATCAAGTGGTAAAAAGACATAGTGATTTAATTCTTGTGAACACTTACAAAAATTTGCAGAGTTTAAAACACTTAGAATAATTTTCACAATTTTGGACTTTAACTTTTTACTGGTGTTTAAAACACTTAGAATAATTTTCAAATTTTTTGACTTAAACTTTACTGGTGACTGAACTTATTTTGGTCTTAGAAAATTTCGATTAAAATAAACTTTAGTGAATTTAAAAATTAACATCCACTCAAGCATTTCTTGTTTATTGTTCGAATTTAAAAATAAAAATGTCGAGTTCGGAACTTCAAATGGAACTTTTCGAACAGATACAAAAACTTTATTCTAACTACAAGAAGACTTCAACATCTCGATTTACAGCGAGTTATTTGGAAACAAGAAAGGAGTTATTGGACGAATATTGGCAGAAATATACTGATGAGTATAGAGAAGTAATCAAAGAAATAGGCGCCAGCAAGGAAGATAGGAAGAAACTTAAAGATTTGTATGACAAGACAGAGGACTTATACTTAGACTTTAAAACATCCATAAAGGAACATCTCGCTTCATCGACAGTTGTTGAATCTATGGGTCCTTCCGCTCCTATAGCTCAAATTAAATTGCCACCTATAAATCTACCAACGTTTTCCGGCAATTATCATGATTGGCTCAACTTTAAGGAGTTATTCGTTTCACTCATTGACGATGAGAAGAGATTGAGCGATATTCAGAAACATCACTACCTGAGATCTAGTTTGAAAGGTGAAGCGGATCAACTTCTTCGTCATTTGGATATCACAGCTGCTAATTATAAGAAAGCCTGGGATGTTTTGGTGAATAGATACAGTAACAAAAGGATATTAGTAAATACTGTGCTTAATCGCCTTTTTAATCAAAAGAAACTCGCATACGAATGTCCAAAGGGTTTAAGGGAACTCCTGGATACTACAAACGAATGCCTCAATAACCTCGGTAATTTAGAAATTAAGACCGAGTCTTGGGATCCGATGATTGTGCACACTGTGGTATCGAAGCTGGACCCTGAAACGCATAAATGTTGGGAACAATCATTGGGCTCAACCAGTGAGTTGCCACTATTATCACAATTAACATCTTATTTGGAAGGGCGATTCCGAGCTATGGAGATGGTACAAACAATACAGAAGAGAGAGAAAAGGGAAACATCACAAACAAATCCTAAACTGAAAAGTATTAAAACATTCACCGGGGAACTTAAAACCGAATGCAGTTACTGCCAAAAAAATCACTACATTTGCCACTGCACTGAATTCACTCAACTAGACGTGGAAAAACGCAGGGAATTTGTTAAGAACAATGGGCTTTGCTTCAACTGCCTAGTGAAGGGACATTCCATCAAGTTCTGTAGACAGGATACCTCGTGCAGGAAATGTAATCGTAAACATCATACCTTTCTACATGATGATACTATAGTTGCTAAACCAATCCTCACAGGCAAACCACCAATCCCCACAGACGAATCAGATACCGATGAACCAGATCCTACAATTAAAGCAATTACCAGTATGAAGATCGCAATGCACAGTAATACACAAGTTGTACTGGCTACTGCTCTAGTAGGGGTCAAAGATAGAACCGGTACTCTCATACCTCTACGTGCTCTAGTGGATCAAGGTTCACAGGCAACTTTCATCACTGAAACTACAGTTCAACTTCTGGGATTAAAAAAATCTCGGTTAGAAGCAAATGTGACTGGAATAGGAAATAATTCCATTAAGGCACGACACATTGTAAACATAGATATTCACTCACTTTTAGATACAGAATATGTGACGCAAGTAAAAGCTCATGTACTTACCAAACTCACACCGCTGCTACCTTCCAAGGAAATAGATATCACGAATTGGCCCGGTCTCACACAAATGAAGTTGGCGGACCCTCACATGCATAATCCTGGGCCTATTGACCTCTTATTGGGAGCAGATGTATACGCTATGATATTACTGGAAGGGTTGCAACGAAACGGCTCTCTCATTGCACAGAATTCACGTTTGGGATGGTTGCTGTCTGCCACTATCCATTCAAAAGTTGATCAACCACCATCACACAATCTTACGGTATCCACGACTCTGGTAGAGGTCGATCAGCTGTTGCGCAAGTTTTGGGAGACTGAAGAATACAAACCGAATGAAAAACCCTTATCACTATTAGATAAACAATGCGAAGAACACTACAAACAAACACACACAAGACAGGAAGATGGACGTTATATCGTTCGCCTCCCCTTCAAGGATAATCATGAAGAAAATTTAGGTGATTCCAAACAGATAGCACTCAACAGATTACATCACATGGAAAAAAGATTTACATACAAGCCTAAATATCAACAAGATTATATACAATTTATGACCGATTATCAGACTCGCAATCACATGGAAGATGTAAAACCCAACGAAAGACCATCACACAAAGTTTACTATCTACCTCATCATGCAGTAGTGCGAGAGTCTAGCACAACGACAAAACTTCGAGTGGTTTTCGACGGGAATGCTCAACCATCTGATGGATCCGCACTCAACCAAGAGTTACTGGTTGGGCCAACACTTCAACGGGACTTGAGAGATCTTATTATTCGTTGGCGTACACACAAAATTTGTCTTCTGGCTGACGTTAAGCAAATGTACCGTCAGATTCTAGTCTCAAAAGACGATGTTGATTACCAACGCATTCTATGGCGCCCTTCACCGTTAGATGATGTTGTTGAGAAGCGGTTGCTCACTGTAACTTATGGTACATCATGTGCACCGTTTCTCGCCATTCGCACACTTAAGCAACTTGCCCAAGATGAAAAACTAAACTATCCTGAAACGTTTGACGTAATTAACAATGATTTCTACATGGATGATTTGTTAACTGGTGCGAATGACGAGAATGCGGCCACTTATTTACAAAAACGAGTCACAGAGGTTATGGCTAAAGGTCAATTCGAAATGCACAAATGGGCCTCTAACAGTCACGTAGTTTTGCAAGAGATTCCTAATTCGAATAAAATTGCCAAGGAAAGTGTTGATATTACAATGGATGATACGATTAAGGCTTTAGGAATACGATGGAATTCACTTCATGATGTATTTGAGCTTAAATTCGAAATCGCTAATCAAACCAAACCCTTTACCAAAACTACGGTACTGTCAGATATAGCCAAGGCTTTTGATCCCTTAGGATTTTTGGGACCTGTCATAATCACAGCAAAAATCTTCTTACAAAAGCTCTGGTTATGTGGTGTAAGTTGGACCGATGAACTTCCACTCGAATTGGCCTCCGAATGGTCTAGCTACAGAGATCAGTTGTTACATATGGATATCATTTACTTGAATCGTTGGATGCATACTTTATCAGACGGTACAACGCGACTTGAGGTTCATGGATTCAGCGACGCGTCTTGTTTAGCTTACTCGGCTGCGGTATACCTAAGAGTAATAACCACCAATACAATTCATGTTCACCTTGTGATAGCAAAAACCAAAGTAGCCCCAGTCAAACAAGTGTCCTTGCCACGATTGGAACTTTGCGGAGCAGTTCTTTTGTCAAAGCTGTTAAATGATGTAAAAACTAGTCTTAAAGTTACAGATGAATCAGTCTTTGCATGGACTGATTCCATGATTGTATTGTCTTGGCTAAGGAAAAATCCCAATGTATGGAAGACTTACGTTGCTAATCGCACTACCGAGATCCTAAATGTAGTAAGTAGCAGTCAGTGGCACCATATCAAGTCAGCTGACAATCCTGCAGATTGTGCCTCACGTGGCATTAGCCCAGAACTACTGAAGGACTTTGATTTATGGTGGCACGGACCCAAATTCTTACGTGAGACAGAAAGCATTTCATGTTCATCGACAGAAATACCAGATACAAACGTGGAAATTAAGATAACCAAAATTAAAGGATTAACACATACCAGCCTGGCTGGAGTGGTAGATAACAACGAAGAAATGCTATCTCATCTCACAAAGTATTCAAAATTACAAAAATTGATACGAGTGACTGCGTACTGTAACGTTGCACTTATTCGCAACATAAATAATTAGGGAAAGAAACGTATAAGTTATTCTAAACCTAAATAAAGCTACAATAAAAGCTACACTACCTAATTAAATGAACTAGGAAACAATAATATAAATTTGTCTGTTGTGCGGACAAACAGATCTTAAGTTAATATAGATAATTTCAAACGCATGAGCATCGGCGGGGGTAAAAAATATAACCGGTTTCTGCGAACGCAGCGACTTGGCTTCCATGGACGATTCGAGAATTCATTTCTCGTTCTGCATTAGAGTCGACACCTCCTGTCTTTTAAATATTGCGGGGAGCAACTTATATTTGCTACTTACCACAAAACTAAATAATGTGGTGATTGCTAGTGCTACTAATGTATGTAAATTATAATAAAGGTGTTTCCTTTATTCTTAGTCGCGCTTTGACTTCGAACTAATAATACCTATTTAGTATTCAAAGTGTTTAAACCCCATAAATGGGTAAGTTGTGCATTTAATTATTATTTAAGTAGAATACATAGTTTTAGTTTCTAATATCCAAGTCATGTTCCATAGCATCGCTTTTAGTAAATACCTAAAGTTGCTAAGAATGATTTGTTGGAGCTACCTATTTTAATTTAAAATACGTTATCTAATATAATATCATACCTAATGACCTAACTTATTACCTAATAAGATACCGTCATGTGTAATTATCCAATTCACCCTCATTTTGTTAATTATTTAGATAATCGCTAATTGATTTCAAATTGTAAAGTCCTTCTGCTTAATTTCATGCTTATAACAAACCTTGACTGCATCATCTCTGATCATTAATTAGTTTGCGCACTGTTCGCACCGCATCGCTTGCTAGTACACGAAACGTCGCAGTCAAGGTTGGAATCCGGACATTTCACTGACTGCCCAATATTGACCGCAGGGTTCTACGGCTAGATTTCAACGGCTACATTTCTACGGCTAGATTTCTACGGCTACATTTCTACGACTACGTTTCTACGGCTACATTTACATCCAATGAAGCTACGAAGTGACGCTCGAGTATCCTGCCTATTGCTGCCTACGGGTCTTCCCATACACCGTTGCGCAAGTTAAGTGCGGTAGCATAGACTCAGTGAAAACGTTTAAGTAATACATTGTGACTTTCGTCGGACCCACAAAATTCTAGAATACTACCTAATCTTACTACTTTTGTTTTTATGTAATAAATCTATTGCACTTTAATTAATATCATCGGCACATTTTAGCAAAAAGTTAGCTGCTAAATATCAAAAGTGCCGAGTGAAAGGAAAACGTTCTCCGCTAGTTTACGTGTTGGAGGATATGTCTGGTCGTGATCTTGGAGATTGGCACATAAAAGATATAAAATTAAACTTACATTCGTAAATAATGAACACTTTCCTGTGCTGGCCCGGGAACTATAATAGAATACGCCAGCTGCATTTCTACCCGTGCATGTCGTAAGAGGCGACTAAGGGACAACTATGGTCTAAATCCCACACTTTCCTGTGCTGGCCCGGGAACTATAATAGAATACGCCAGCTGCATTTCTGCCCGTGCATGTCGTAAGAGGCGACTAAGGGACAACTATGGTCTAAATCCCACACTTTCCTGTGCTGGAACGGGAACTATAAAAGAATACGCCAGCTGCACTTCTACCCGTGCATGTCGTAAGAGGCGACTAAGGGTCAACTAGGTCATAATTTCCACTTCATTAGGTTTCTATTTACAATTGAATTACAAATTAATTTTTTTTATCGTTCCATCGTTTTTTTAAAAAAAAACCTAATGTTTTTACCCAACTACACAAATTATATTTTTTCTTTCAACTTAATATTTTGTATTTTTATACAGGACGGACGTAAGATTCTATCCATATTATTTATTATATACCTACACAGTACACATTAGGTAAGTACACTACACACGGAGCGGTTAACAACTCAATAAATAAGCCCTTCGTTTGCTGAGCGGTTGGTGACTCAATAAATATGCCCTTTACCACAACTATACATGATACGTATTTAATAATCAATAATTTTAATTTATTTATATCACACAGTCACAAGTAGGCACACTAAACACGGAGCGGTTAACAACTCAATAAATAAGCCCTTCGTTTGCCACAACTATACATGATACGTATTTAATAATCTATAATTTTAATTTATTTATATCTCACAGTCACAAGTAGGCACACTAAACACGGAGCGGTTAACAACTCAATAAATAAGCCCTTCGTTTGCTGAGCGGTTGGTGACTCAATAAATATGCCCTTTACCACAACTATACATACATAATAATTTATTTCGTTATGAAGCTCAATCTAACACTATCAGCGTCTCATGTTCATGGTATACATCGGGACGTCCTAATTAGATAACCATTACATAACTCAACATTTCATTGAGTGTTCGCCGGAATCTAAAAGGCGTAACACTCTTGTGTGAAAGAGTGCGGTACTATTTAAATTTGGTAGTTATTGCTTGGAGTATAAGAATTGTATGAAAGGGTATTAAGACAAGTAAGAATTTAGAAGAATGAAACAGGTATGAATGAGGGTTATGGATATAGTTTGAGCGGATTTTGCTTAGGTAAAACCCTATCGTAGGAGAGGGGGTACTGTAACGTTGCACTTATTCGCAACATAAATAATTAGGGAAAGAAACGTATAAGTTATTCTAAACCTAAATAAAGCTACAATAAAAGCTACACTACCTAATTAAATGAACTAGGAAACAATAATATAAATTTGTCTGTTGTGCGGACAAACAGATCTTAAGTTAATATAGATAATTTCAAACGCATGAGCATCGGCGGGGGTAAAAAATATAACCGGTTTCTGCGAACGCAGCGACTTGGCTTCCATGGACGATTCGAGAATTCATTTCTCGTTCTGCATTAGAGTCGACACCTCCTGTCTTTTAAATATTGCGGGGAGCAACTTATATTTGCTACTTACCACAAAACTAAATAATGTGGTGATTGCTAGTGCTACTAATGTATGTAAATTATAATAAAGGTGTTTCCTTTATTCTTAGTCGCGCTTTGACTTCGAACTAATAATACCTATTTAGTATTCAAAGTGTTTAAACCCCATAAATGGGTAAGTTGTGCATTTAATTATTATTTAAGTAGAATACATAGTTTTAGTTTCTAATATCCAAGTCATGTTCCATAGCATCGCTTTTAGTAAATACCTAAAGTTGCTAAGAATGATTTGTTGGAGCTACCTATTTTAATTTAAAATACGTTATCTAATATAATATCATACCTAATGACCTAACTTATTACCTAATAAGATACCGTCATGTGTAATTATCCAATTCACCCTCATTTTGTTAATTATTTAGATAATCGCTAATTGATTTCAAATTGTAAAGTCCTTCTGCTTAATTTCATGCTTATAACAAACCTTGACTGCATCATCTCTGATCATTAATTAGTTTGCGCACTGTTCGCACCGCATCGCTTGCTAGTACACGAAACGTCGCAGTCAAGGTTGGAATCCGGACATTTCACTGACTGCCCAATATTGACCGCAGGGTTCTACGGCTAGATTTCAACGGCTACATTTCTACGGCTAGATTTCTACGGCTACATTTCTACGACTACGTTTCTACGGCTACATTTACATCCAATGAAGCTACGAAGTGACGCTCGAGTATCCTGCCTATTGCTGCCTACGGGTCTTCCCATACACCGTTGCGCAAGTTAAGTGCGGTAGCATAGACTCAGTGAAAACGTTTAAGTAATACATTGTGACTTTCGTCGGACCCACAAAATTCTAGAATACTACCTAATCTTACTACTTTTGTTTTTATGTAATAAATCTATTGCACTTTAATTAATATCATCTATCATTTCACAACCTAAACGTGACAGTACATGTTAAAATTTGTGAAAACATGCAAAGATAAAATTGAGGCTAAGAAGAATCAATTGGAGCCTGTTTCTTTCACTCAGTATTTGACAGTTGACGAATTAAAATATTCTTTTAATGTTTGTGTCCGTCTTTCCCAAATGCTTTCTTTTAACCATGAAATTCAGATACTGAGAAGAGGAGATAGACTGCCAAGATCAAGTCAGTTAATACCTCTTGCTCCTTACCTTGACAAAAATGATGTTTTACGCGTATCCGGACGCCTACGTAATGCTGACATTAGTTTCGACACAAAATCGCCTATCGTGCTCTCATCTAAATGTCACTTAGCTTTACTAATTGTTAAAGATGCACACATGCAAGCATTACATGGTGGACCCCAACTTACGTTGAATGTTGTCCGACATAAATATTGGATAATTGGTGCAAAAAATCTTATCAAGAGAGCTATCGGTCAATGTGTTACTTGTTTCCGATATGCTTCTTCCCCGATCAATCAATTGATGGGCCAGTTGCCACCTTCACGAGTAATCCCTGGCAGACCATTCCGTTCCAGTGGAGTTGACTACGCTGGACCTGTTATGTTGAAATTGTATCCTGGCAGATGTCAACGCACTTGCAAGGCCTACATTTGTTTATTTATTTGCACGGTCACTAAAGCCATTCACTTGGAATTAGTTAGCGATCTATCGACAGCTGCCTTTCTAGCTTCATTTCGACGCTTTACTTCCAGGCGGGGTCACTGTAGTAATTTATGGAGTGACTGTGCGACTAACTTCACCGGCGCTTCAAATGAACTTGATTGTATGTTTAAAAATAGACGATCCCAGGTTGTTGGAGAAATCGCTGAGCTCCTCGCGAATGATAACACAACCTGGCACTTTATCCCACCTGGCTCCCCACACTTTGGTGGATTATGGGAGGCAGGCGTTAAGTCCATCAAGGGCCACCTCAAACGTGTCATCGGTCAAACTCTAATGACCTTTGAAGAATATGCTACTCTGTTGACTCAGGTGGAGTCCTGCGTAAATTCGCGGCCATTAACTCGAATCAGCAGTTCAATTGATGATGTTTCTCCAATAACCCCGGGACATTTCCTAATTGGTGAAGCCCCTATAGTCGTTCCAGAAGAAAGTCTTGAACATATCTCTTTATCGCGTTTAGATCGGTGGCAACTAATCCAAAGAATGGTCCAAGATTTGTGGAATCGTTGGAGTTCTGAATATTTGACGACTCTACAGAATCGCTACAAATGGTCGGAAAAAAGACCAGAACCAGAAATCGGGACAATTGTTTTAGTCAAAGATGAAAGACTTCCTCCTGGAAAGTGGCTCTTAGGTCGCATCCTGGATAAACACCCTGGCAAGGATGGTCTGACCAGGGTGGTTACCTTGAAGTTTAAAAACAATGTATTTAAACGCCCCATAACGAAGATCTGTCCTCTGCCTATGGACTCGTAGTTTTCGTTATGTGACCTTTGGGTTTTTTTTCTTTGCTATACTGTCGTATGACACTTTTGCTTTATTTAATTTTTTTTGTTATACTGTCTTATGAGACTTTTTTTTCTATATTACATTGTTCTATTGTTTGAAGGACTATTCGTCCTTGGGGGCCGGAATGTTCAAACGGCTATGTTAATTTAGTTTCCTAGCGAACCGATAGATGGCGCTAGTAGTACATTAAATCGCGCTATAGATGTGCTCCTCAGTTTACGTCTAACATAGAACATTTTTCTAATAAAATAGGTTTTGAAATTCAAGTGCAGTGTTTGATTCATACAAGTAAAAGGTAACAAGTGCAACGGTGAGTAGTGAACACTATCAATCTATTAAAGAATTATCAAATTGAAAATAATTTAGGTATTTGTAATTAAATGAATATGAGAATATTTATGCTAAGTTGTGTTCTTCTTATCGTGTGGGCAGAGCCCTGGTGTCAGAGTTTTTTCAGACCGCCTTTCGGCCTCTGACGTGGTTTTTATGTAACGACTACTACCACTAAAGATAGTAGCCGGGACCAACGGCTTAACGTGCCATCCGAAGCACGGAATCACTTTTCTTTTCAGACAATCAGGTGATTCAGCCTGCAATGTCCTAACCAACTGGGGAAAAACGCACAAAGTGACATATCACTAGGTGTCCCCCGTGGGAATCGAACCCACGACCTCCGTATCAAGAGCCAATGCTCTTAACCATTAGACCACGGAGGCAGTCTGTCAAGATTGTCTCTGAGGCTCTGTCAAGTTGTGTTAAATGCATAAGAAAGAAAAAGCTTCAAATCAGCAACACGCTTCATCAAAATGGCAATAATGTCCGAATCTGCAACATACTTCGCCAAAAATAAATAGATAAACAGAATCCCAATCAGCAACATGCTTCGTCGAAAATTTTGAAGAATTAACTAAATTTTCCCTAAAATACGGACCGCTACCGATCTGAGAGCCTGCTGATCTGGCTTTTCGGTGAAGGCAAATATCGTGAGGAAACCTGCATGCTTCAATTTCGAGGCATGTAGCCACTGACACCCACTACTACCCACCACCTGTACTCACTGTCTATTATAAGTGGCGACGGGCTCACTCACCGTCACACTGGACAGAGTTTTGGTACTACTAGTGAAACGTAGTCTGAGGTTTCAGAATATCTCTGTCTAACCCCTCGGGGAATATAGTCGTGACCATATGCTATGCAGATTTTTTGTTTTAATGAAAATGTCTCGTTTAAAAACCTGTGTCGCATCCACACTTCCACCGTCGCACCACAAACGAGCAATCAGCGAGCGATCGCCAACACGACAATGCCCCCCTCCTTGATTCCAAATTCAATTTGCACCAATCAGCGAGCGCCGTCTTCCCGCCTTCTGCGCTGTCGGGCAGCCGGCGGACGTGTTTGAGTTTAGCTTCTTTTTTAGAGGTTCTTTTTAGTACCATTTTGTTGTTTGTTTTTAAAATATTTTATAAATAGAATATAAAAAAAAAGAATGTTTTGGTTGATGACGATGTACTATTATTACGGATTAAATTTAAAAAAGAACATACTTACAAACACTTTTTAAGTTATTTATTACTGACAGGGTCCTCCTTTATACAGAATGATTTTTTTACCGTTCCGTAACTTTCAGGGATGGTTCAGACGATCAAACTGAACAACTTTTACTACGGATGCAATCTGCTGCCCATACTCATTTGAGTCGAGTAGGTAGGCACTGCAGTTTAGTATGGCACAGTTGATTTTTTTACGATTTCAGAAATTTCAGGGTTTTCAGGGATTTTGTGACAGTCATAAGACTTTGGAAGACCTTTAAAAAATGCCACCTAAGACAAAAAAAATCACTAGATCTAGTGAAAAAGGCTCTGAAAGCGGCAACACTCAATTCCTAATCAGGTTTATTTCGGATGTGGTAGGCCTTAGTGGTCAACGTAGAAAGAGAAGGTACTAGAAGGAAGCACGTGTCTTGTCATATTCACTCAATAAGAGATGCACATAGCAAATTCGCTCTAGTTAAAAAAGGAGATCGCTACCTTATTGCTGTCCTTATCGACGTACAAACTGGTCGAATTAACTTGGCACCTGGCTCGCACGTGGCTCGGAATTTGACACCCCTCCTGCTACACCCCCGCGGGACCCCGCCGTCGCCGTGCGAGGCCGTAGCATAGCATTTCAGTTACCGTTCCATGTGTCCCTGCGCTTTAGCATTTTCGAGTTATTCTTTCCGAGTTTTCAGAGTTTTTTATTTCGAGCTACGTGCGAGCCTGGTGCCAAGTTAATTCGCCCGTTTTGTAAACACTTTTTTGTACTACGACGGTTGTCTGACTCCGGAGTCAGTCGTCTAGCTTCCTTAGAGGATTCAGCTAGCTTCATATAAATTGTATAGGATTTTATGACTATCACTATCTCATACGTGGTTACACTGATACACAGACTTCTGTATTACAATAGCACAGCACAGCTCGGACACTCCATACAAAAATTTAAAATTGACATGATGACGTTAGCACATGCGAAACCAAAGAAATTGAACCTTAAGTCTTCTTCTTAGGTAACGAGGAACCAGTGCGAGGTTACCAGAGGGCGACAGAGGGGGTGAGGTAAAAAGTTGGTGGGAGGAAGTGGGTGTCCGTACTGTATCTAGTAATAGATACTCTTTCTTATACTGTGTTCTATACGTCTATACTAACATTTTATGTACATTTAATCCACGGAGCTGTATTGCGCTAGATGGCGCTAGCGAAGTCTGTGCACCATAAAGGTATCATATAGAGGAACTGACAGCTGAGAGAGCGAGATGTATCTAGCGGCGCCACTGTATAATAGAAAGAGATACGTGACGCGAGGCAATAGAACCGTTTTTGGGAACTTGTCAGTACTATCGACTGGGTAAATATTCGTGCTCTGTGAATAATTAGTGAAGTCGTAGATTATTTTGTGAAATATACTAACACTATTTCATTAAATTACCTACGATTTCTCGTTAGATTCACAATTATACACAGAATTCGAAGTTGTAGGTTGCCGATAAGTGCCGACAAATGCACAAAAAACGGTTTCATTTGACAACTCATGTCAGTTACTCTATTCCGACAGGTATAAAAACTTTATGCTGTGCACTGATATTACGTCTGCCATGATAAGCGAAAATTTTTCGTCTATGGTGGTCAACTTACTAACAGAGAATTTTCAAGCCGTAGAAAAGCGACAAAAAATTATTTGTCTATGCATTCTCTGTGGTTCCATGTTTCAAGCCAATGAATAGATCGTCAAATATTTCAGTTAAAATAACAAGTAAGCATACCTAAGCATCCTGACGCTACGCTATCGCAAAATAACAAAATCAAATAGTATCTCGTACCGTAGCTCAAACAGAGTTGAATACAAATCGGCAGAATATCAATATTTGATATTTGATTTTGTAACGGCGCGCCCGCGGCCGCCGCCATGTTGTCTCAGTTACCGCGCTTTTGACGGAACTGCTAAATTGCGTTTCGTTCTGAAATTCTGTGAAATGTTTTTAAAGTTGTGGTTCCGACTTAGAACTAATGGATAGGCCCAGGCGGAGGACATTTGCCTTTTGATGGTTTTTCCGATTCAGTTTGCATAGAAAGTGCTGCCATCTGTTAAATATATCTTTTACTATGAAAAAAAAAAGATTATATTGTCTATGTCAATGTCAAATTGACAAATTTACAAAATGGCGACGTACCTTGCATAATGTGCGTGTTGTTTTTAGTTTTTGTTCAATATTGTGCCGATTTAGTGATTTTCTGGAGTTTCAGTTGTTCTTTTACCAATGTACAGATTACAGGAATAGTAAGGATACTGGAATTTCACTCAATCGGTGCGGGATTGAACGAAAACTTGCATTCAAACAACGGTATGAGTATATAAGTATATACATATAAGTAGGTATGTATAGTATAGGTAGAATTATTTTCAGAGAAACACAGATGGCGTTAGCTAGCCTTCAATTTGACATAAGGTGGATGCATAATGTTGCCACGAGTGGGTTCTCTTTTCTAATATACTTATATTACTCTTTGGATAGGCCCAAAGCGCTTTAAGTTGAAACACGCAACTAGCACATTTGGTCCATATACCATAGTCTAAAAAAACAAGGTCTTCTATTCCCAGAGTGACACAAGCCTACGTCACAAAAAAATGGCCGCTAAACATGTTAAAAGGCTTAGATTAAAAACTTTTCGCTTACGCTGAAAGATGGAGCCAAGAAATGAGAGAGCGGGATAGCCAGTTATAAAAACTTATGTAAACAAAAAAGACAGAAATATTATTTTTTGTTTCAGTCACCCTGGCCGGTTTTTTTGTTTGGCAAGATGTCAAACCATTGTCAAACCTATGGAATGTTGATGACATCTTGCCAAACAAACCGTCTTTTTGTATGCAAAAGTCTCACTATTGCTGTTTCATGTGCGGCCACGGTATGGTTTCATCTAGTTACTATATCTATGTTAAAAGGGTATGATGACGTAGACTTGTGTCAGTCACGTGATCGGAAGAGAATACCAATGATTCTAAAGTAAAGGCAATAGAGGGAGCCAAAGCATTGCAAGAATGTCCACTTTTTTACGTCTGTGTTTAAAGTGTGTGGTGTCAAGTAGTATGAACAAAAGAGACCAATTATACCAATCTAGCACAAAAGTGACAAGTGAAAAGTGGACAACCGTATAAATAAAGATGTATAGTTTCGTCTCCTTCTGCTATTTAAGGTACGTCATAAGACAAAAGAGACTTAACTACAATCGTAAATTGATGCAGTCTCTATGCTTTAGAATAAAAGAGATCCTTGCTCTTAGGTCAATACTAACTAGGACACTTGGTCTGTCATCTCGGTACATATTCGAAGTAAAACTGTCAATTGTTATGCCTCATTTTTCTGGTTTGAAATGTTCGCGTAAGGCCTATAGCCTAGTAAATGTAAACATTTTACCTTGCAAAAGGTCCGGTATCCACGATTTTTTTATATGTTATACGGGTATAGGTCCTTATTAAAAATCCAAGTTTTCGACCTTGAGGTGCTGCCGCGGGCTCTGCCATGTCCATAAAAGAACGAAAATTTTGAAGATTTTTCAGTTTTCATTATTTAAAATCTAAAGTTTAGGTTTTAGAGTCAAATTATGTTTTAGAGGAATTAAGAGCACTAATTAATGCGCTACAGTTTGGTTTTTTAACCGACTTCAAAAAAGAAGGAGGTTACTCAATTCGACCGTATATATATTTTTTTTTTTATGTGTGTTCGCGGATAACTTCGTCGTTTATGAACCGATTTTGATGATTCTTTTTTTGTTGGAAAGGAGATATCCCGACGGTGGTACCATGATAAGGAAACTAGGATCTGATGATGCATCCCGGAGCTACACAATAGAACTCCTCAAAAATTGACGGCAAATCATCAGCGATTGAAAAATACGCTTCATATCGATGTACTATTTGCGTGTATAACTAATATCTTAGTCGAACTAATGAATTTACCACTGAAAATTGTGAAATAAACAAAATTTTAACAAAAAATTAAAACCGCCATCAAAAAAACTAAAAAGTTAAAAAATAATATTGCAGCCGATGACTTTTTCGTTCGCATCATAAGAACATTAAATTGTTTTATCGAAGTCGGTGTCAAGCCAAGCCAAAAAACTAATGCAAGCCCTGTACCGAATCGTACCGGCTTGACAGCGACTTCGATGAAACAATTTAATGTTCTTATGATGCGAACGAAAAAGTCATCGGCTGCAATATTATTTTTTAACTTTTTAGTTTTTTTGAAGGCGGTTTTAATTTTTTGTTAAAATTTTGTTTATTGAATCATCTTTTTATACTGTATAGTTACCGAGATCCAGCACTTCAAAATAAGGGCAGTTAGGGCTAATTCCTAACTGCCCTATGCCTGTGGGTGCAGAAAAGCTGGGCTCAAGAGGGTTTTTTGTATGTAGGTAATCTCTGGAAGTACCAAAGCGATTCGTAAAATTCTTTCACTGATAGAAAGCTACACTATCCCTGATTACCGTAGGCTACATTTTATTTTGTAAAAAAAAAAATTCTGTTCGATATCTAAGTATTTGTTTACCAATTGACATTTGCTGAAAATTTACAAGTGTCGCATCTTATGGTTCAAAAAACATATTGTAGCGCATTATTTATACTTCTTCTGAACACCTTCACAGTGAAACCTAATGTTAATAACATATTTAATTAAAAAAAAAAAAACGAAATTTTAAGGAATTAGTCATACCTCTCCATACTTTGAGGTGTTGTATCTTGGGAACTATTCAGTATATAAAGATGATTCAACTATCAAATTGTAGCGGATTTGGTCTTCTTTAAAGCTTTAGTAAACAAGTTTGCTCTAAAACCCAACGTTTAAGTTTTACTGAAAAAGTCTCAAAATTTTCGTTGTTTTATGGTCACATCAGAGCCCGCGGCAGGTCCCCAAGGTCGAAAACTTGTATTTTTATTAAGGACCTCTACCTGTATAACATATCCAAAAATCCCGGATACCCGACCTTTTGTAAGGTAGGGTATCATTTTCCAAACAGATTTACTGAACTACTATCCATTAATTTTACTTTGATGAACCCCATTTCTTCCCCTGAGCACCGTACAAGAAAGAGTATCTAGTACTATACAGGGTGTTAGGATAAACAGTTGCGTTACTTTAAGGGTAACGCCAAACCATAGAATCCTATAGAAAATTCGTAAAAACAATTTTGGACTTTGCATACTAAATACAATTCGCTGATCGAACGTTTGTATGAAAAGTCGTTTTTTTTTTTGCGAATTTCCTATAATTATGTTTCTTAAGAAAGTTGTTCAGTATCATGAGTACAATCACCCCTTAAAGTAATGCAACTGTTTACCCTAACACCCTGCATACCTTGAGTGTCGTATGGGATTAGAGCCTAAACCAACCAAAATCTAAACTTAAGACCATCAAACGAACAACTTTTACTATGGAGCCAATACGAAACTGCAGCACCACCTACAAACTCGACTCAAATGTATGGGACAGCAAATTCTTTTACCACCACTTTAAATATTACTAGGCTGGTTTGGTTACACCCTGTATCATAGTCTAAAAAAACAAGGTCTTCTATTCCCAGAGTGACACAAGCCTACGTCACAAAAAATGGCCGCTAAACATGGTAAAAGGGTATGATGACGTAGGCTTGTGTCAGTCACGTGGTCAGTCACGTGATCGGAAGAGAATACCAGGCGCAGTATATTATTGTACCATGCCCTGTATGTTTTACAAGACGGACAGACAAACAGCAGACTTAGTAATAGACTCCCGTTGCTACCCTTTGGGTAAGTAACCCTAAAAAATTTCTGTCTATCCTTTTTGTTCATAAATTAGTCCTAAAGAAACCGTCTAAAAGTCTACTTAGTCGTTTCCTAAAGCACCCACAGGAAGCTATGGGGTGGTCCATTCTACCATTTTATTTATATAATGTAATAATCAACCTCTTTCAAGTCGACAAAGTCCCCAAGGGTCGTTCGTTTGTGAATGCTACGTAATGCTACGCGGCGCTACGCCGTAGACCGCAGCCCGTAGTCCGTAGTCCGTAGTGAATGTCGGTCTTTCATACAAAAGAGTTCAATGAAATCAAATTTGAAAAATGATGATGATGATATTCTTAGCCAATGAGGGTTTTTCTTCTTTTAGTATTTACTTCTTTGACTATTCAACAGATGGCATTGCTCATCACAGAACAAAAAACATGCTTATATTGGCGCGAGTGTAGTGTCTACCCTCTGTAGGTATTTTTAGGGTTTCGTTCCCAAAGGGTGAAAACGGGACCCTATTACTAAGCCTACGTTGTCCGTCCGTCCGTCCGTCTGTCCTACCTATTTAGGGCTGTAACTTTTGAACCGTAATAGCTAGATAGTTGAAATTTTCTCAGATTATGCGTTGTTGCGGCGGATTTGTTAACAAATAATAAAAATGTCAAAAAGTTAAAAATTAAGGGGGGTTTTCAACAAGAAACTAGTTTTTATCAATGTTTTTCTTCACGCTCTATCGTAAAAACGGTAATACATGCAAGCGTCAAACTTAATGTGATTATAGAGCATACTCTACAGAATAACAACAAATACTAAAAACCGGCCAAATGAGAGTCGGTCTCGCGCTACAGGTTCCGGACAAAAAAACTTTTTTTTCTAAGTTAATAATGTTGTGTTTTGTAGTGGTGTGGTACGGAACCCTCGGTGCGCGAGTAGCCCGACTCGCACTTGACCGCTTTTATTTTTCTTTTAGTATTTACTTCTTTAACTACTCAACAGATGGCATTGCTCATCACAGAATATAAATTATGCATTGGCTCGAGAGTAGGTATTTTTTTTAAACTTCTTGGCGCGAGTACCTGTCAAATGTCAAACTAAACTATGGGCGTAAGGATAGAGACCATAGAGCCTAGTCAGACGTGTGATTTTTAACGTAACTAGCAGAGTAACTAGGTAATAAAATATAACATTACGAGCTTTTACCCGCGACTTCGTCCGCATAAATTATATACCAGATTTTAAGTCAGATGATAAGCTATCAAACAAAAAAAGTTTCATCAAAATCTGTTCAGTAGTTTTTGCGTGATACTCGAACAAACAAACCCACAAACAAACAAACAAACAAACAAAAAAACAAACAGACAGACAAAAAATCAAAAAATTTGTGATTTGGAATCAGGGAGATCTAAAAACCATACCGTAATTTTTTTTTGTAAATATCTTCAATGTACAGACACACTTCATAATTAATTCATAATTCATAATCGTTTATTGCTCACACAGAGTACATGATAGGTGGTAACAATAGGTTAATAAGTTACATCTGTGAACCTTATAAGTTAAAGGCATTGCAATTTGACAGTACAGTCCAATTTCTTTAATATAGATATACAATTATATAGCATGCAGTACAAATTTTAAATTTTATGCAATCACCATTTGTTTACAGTTTATAATTAAGTAGTTTACAAGTTTACAGTTTACACTTCTGTTACAGTTTTACAATAGTTTAGATTAATATGTTTGCATCTTTTTTATCATCCGTTTCTTTTATAATGAATAATCATAGACGAAAGAATTTTTCGCTTACGCTGGTAGACGGATTGTCAGTGTAACCGGGTATGAGATAGCGATACTCATCATAGTCTAAAAAAACAAGGTCTTCTATTCCCAGAGTGACACAAGCCTACGTCACAAAAAAATGGCCGCTAAGGCGATTATCACACTGCACCGCGCCCCGTCGCGTAGCGCGGGGCCGCAGATTTTAACATTGTATGCAAGTATTTCAATTTATATAGAAAACACGCCTAGGACAACACACTGCCGACGCGTCAATGCGCGGGAAGGAGACTATGCCGCTCCGCGCACCGCGGCGGGACGCGTCGCTAGTGTGAGAATCGCCTAAACATGGTAAAAGGGTATGATGACGTAGGCTTGTGTCAGTCACGTGATCGGAAGAGAATACCAGGTGCAGTATATTATTGTACCATTATACTCATGAAATCCTATACAATTTATATGAAGTGACAGTTTTGAGTCAGGTGCCCATAGTAAGTAATAAGGTAGCGATCTCCTTTTTTAACTAGAGCGAATTTGCTATGTGCATCTCTTATTGAGTGAATATGACAAGACACGTGCTTCCTTCTAGCACCTTCTCTTTCTACGTGAATAATGGTATGGTATATACAACTTGTTAATGAATTAACGCAAAACTAGAAAGTAGTTTGTTTAGAATCGAGAGCAGAATCGAATTATCATGGTTTCAACATAGGTAATTTTTTTCAAAATATTAAATAATTAATTTGTATAGTTTTAAATTTATTGATCTCGATATCAACCCACCGCACGGGCACTCACCTTACTTACTACCAAACAAGATTATTAAAATGTATCCATGAGTATGAGCGCTTTCATTCATTGCTGAAATGATATCAAATCATTTTTGCCTCAAAACTTAAAATGAAAACTTTAAAAGACATCATTCATCAATGTATGGGCCGTCAGGCCAATTTGTGATATGCATGCATATGCATGTGATAGCTTTTATATACGCATTTTAATATAGACAAATATAATAAAAATACAAACCAATTGCTATAATAGCTACAAATAAAGTCGTTTCGTGTTACAAAATATTTAAAGTAATATGATGACAGCTCGAAGTAATTACAAATAGCGCAGTTAGCAATATAAAAAAGCGATCTTTACTGTAGTAAAACTTCTTGGTTAATGATAGCGTCATCAAGGAGGTAATCCTCAAGGAGGTGAAACTGCACATTACTTCCTTTATGGATAGCGCACTCTGAATTTTGCTCTGAAATTGCTCTGAATCAAAGAGTACTTTCTCTGAATTATCCAGTGGAATTATCTGATGTTTTTGTTCTATTCGGCTGCGCTTTAGTTTTTCTGTGTTTTTCTGCTTTATACCTACTTATTAATGAAAGTGTGATACAGTCGTAGGAAGATAGCACTTGTGTTATTATTGTAGCAGTGTTAGTGGTAAAAGGACCGTGGGGTGTTGTGCATACTGAAGGTAGTCTGGTACATGGGTTAGGCACGATACCAGACAAATATTGAGCCTCTTGCTGCATATATCTGGATGATAAATAATTGTTAAAGAAGATGTGGAAAATGAATAATAATTATGTTTTTTAATCAAATACTGTTTTATTTCACCATTTACCTATACTAAAGGCTCCCCCACACAGTTGCGATTTTATCGAGCAATAATATCCCGGCGACTTTGTGACCGCGTCGCATGTCCTACCACACAGGTGCGATTTTGCGATCAGCGTCACGTGTCCGCCCCACCAATGAGAATGAATAAGTATAGTCTGAGATAGACATACTTTTGGTAACTGTCGCTAGAAAGGCTTTCCTAAAAAGAAAGAGTTCCCTCATATGGAGACATTCCTGGCTTTAGGACCAGATCTTGGTTTAAATGTTAGTTTTGCTATTAAACCCAATCGTGTTCAAAAAATTAGAAGCTAATGCTGTACTGAAAATAAAAATTGTAAAATCGCAGCGATATTATCGCTCGATGAAATCGCACCTGTGTGAGGGGCCTTAATAGAGAATTAGAGAAATAAAACCTAAAAAAAAATTATGTCTATGTCAAGTGGTCAATGTCAAAATATGTCAATCAATTTATTGTCAAGGCTTTCTTTTTTCAAAAAGTTTGTGACTACTTGTTCTGTGTTTTTTTCGCCATTTTTTCACATTTCGTAACTAAAATATCCAAATTCAATTCAAGATATCTTGTTTGTACCATAAAATATAACGTTGAAATAATTAGTTTTAGTAATATGAGTATGCGAACTATTATTCCCATATTTTTATAACGCTGTAGAAAAAGTTGGTAGTACAAAAATGGCCCGAGTTGGTGGTTGTCTTTTTAACTATCAAAATAATGAACTTATTGTTTCAATCTAATTATTATAAATCAGTTGGGGTGTATGAGGTTTTGCGCTTATTCATTAACACCATCTAGTTATAGAATAACATTTAGAAATTTCGATATAGATTAGTACACCTCTGTGACACCATCTAGTTATCCTGGAACATTGCGAAAGTACAGCCAAAAATGTAGTTTTTTGCATTTTAAAACTGCATGCAAGACAGCTGGTCGTTGTAGAAATGTTTCTGACCACCCTGAAAGGAAACTAAACTAAATGTGTATGTGAAGTCTACCAAGCCGCATTGTGCACGCGTGGTGGTCTAACGTACATACACCTTCCCAGAGGGTAGGTCTCCGGTCTGTGCCCTGCAGTGGAACGTATACAACGTTCTAATGAATTAACGCAAAACTAGAAAGTAGTTTGTTTAGAATCAAGAGCAGAATCGAATTATCATGGTTTCAACATAGGTAATTTTTTTCAAAATATTAAATAATTTTTTTGCAATATTATAATTTACTGAACTCGATGTCAACCCACCGCACGGGCACACTCACCCTACTTACTACCAAAACTAGATTATAAAAATGTATCCATGAGTACGTTAGCGCTTTCTTTCAGTGCTGAAATGATAACAAATCATTTTTGCCTCAAAACTTGAAATGCGAATAACTTTATATTTTAACTATAAAAATAATGAAATTATTGTTTCAATCTAATTATTTTGTTATAAATCAGTTTGGTTGTATGAGGTTTTGCGCTAATTCATTAATACGTTGTATAGGCTGATGATGATTGTTGTTTTGATAACGATGTTAATCTTCTTCTTATCGTGTGGGCAGAGCCCTGGTGTCAGAGTTTTTCCAGACCGCCTTACGGCCTCTGACGTAGTTTTTATGTAACGACTACTACCACCAGAGATAGTAGCCGGGACCAACGGCTTAACGTGCCATCCGAAGCACGGAATCATCTTTCTTTTCAGACAATCAGGTAATTCAGCCTGCAATGTCCTAACCAACTGGGGAAAAACGCACAAAGTGACATATCACTAGGTGTCCCCCGTGGGAATCGAACCCACGACCGACGACGAGTGCTGAAATGATAACAAATCATTTTTGCGGGTACCGTCTATCTGGCATAACTTTCATTGTCCGAAACATATGTAGCATAACATACTTGGCATAATTGTTCTTGGAAGAATATTAACAATGCAGAAAGCTTTATTTGGTATAACAACTAAGTGGCAGAATATTAATTTATGCGAATTTAATATGGCATACTACTACCATAATCCAATTTAATATTGAATAATTTTGCATAGCATGATGATCATGTGGCATTATTTCGCTCAGCATAATGATCATGTGGCATTAGGGCAGTGGATGGAAGCTGCGTTGGCATGCTGCATGCTTGCTTGCTTTCAGGATGCGTGCATGCATAGTGCATGCTTGTTTGGTTGCTGGATGCGTGCATGCATGCTTGCTTGTGTGCATGATTGCTTGCTTGCTTGTCTGCATGTTGGGGGGAGCAGGGGGGCCGCGCCTCCCGCTCGGGGGGTGCGGGGGGCGGAAGCCCCCTGCCTGAGAAAAACAAATTGGTGCTTGCAAAATTCTAGGTTAGGTTAGGTTAGAACATGTATAACACTAAGCGGAGCGAGCGAAGCGAGCGGAGCATCATCATGCTTGCTTGCATGCTGCATGCTTGCTTGCATGCTTCATGCTTGCTTGCTTGCTGGTTACGTGCATGCATGTGTGCTGGTGTGCATGCTTGCTTGCTTGCTGGATGCGTGCATGCATGTTTGCTTGTTTGCATGATTGCTTGCTTGCTTGTCTGCATGTTGGGGGGAGCAGGGGGGTTGTGCCCCCCGCTCGGGGGGTGCGGGGGGCGGAAGCCCCCTGCCTGAGAAAAACAAATTGTTGCTTGTCAAATTCTAGGTTAGGTTAGGTTAGAACATGTATAACACTAAGCGGAGCGAGCGAAGCGAGCGGAGCATCATCATGCTTGCTTGCATGCTGCATGCTTGCTTGCACGCTACATGCTTGCTTGCATGCTGCATGCTTGCTTGCATGTTGCACGCTAGCTTGCATGCTGCATGCTTGCTTGCATGCTGCATGCTAGTTGCTTCGGGCGCAGAAAGGTACCTAGATTCAAAACTGTAGGTTCGGTTAGGCCAGATGGTAGATTTCTGTTTGTATCATTAGGTAAGTAACAAAATAAAAAACAACATGGTATGTGCATAATCAATTACACGAACTAGCATCTTTACTAAGAAAACGGGCACTGGTAAACCAACTTACGTGAACAATTATAACTAGAGGACCGCGGCGAACTTCTTACCACCTTAGAATCTTCCCGACACACACTTGGCCATTTTTTTAGCCTATTTTCATCACTTCGAGTACCTTCAAGAATATGTGTACAAAATTTCATGATAGTTTTTGCGTGAAAGCGTAACAAACCAACTTACTTTCGCATTTCTAGGTACTACTGTAGTTGTTTATGCCATTTATGATGCCATTAGTAATTTATGCATATAGTGATCATATGCATTACATAATTATGCGACAATAGTGAGAGCCGTAACAATACTCTGCGAAAAGGCAATAATGCTATACAATACTTCTGAAAATAAACTTAATGCAATTCAACTGATCTGCCATAGAAGACTATGCGTTATGAATGGATGCCAAACAAAGTATGCCAAGTGAAGTTATGCCACTAGTCATGTATGCCTATAGTGATCATGCATTAGAAAATTCTGCGAAAAAAAGTTATGCGATAACAGGGTAAACCCATTTTTGCCTCATAACTTGAAATGCGAATAACTTTAAATAGGTATTAATTATCAAAACAATGAAATTATTGTTTCAATCTAATTATTTTGTTATAAATCAGTTGGTTTGTATGAGGTTTTGCGCTAATTCATTAACACGTTGTATAGGCTGATGATGATTGTTGTTTTGATAACGATATTAATTAATAATACGTTAATCAACATTAACTAAGTGATTTAACTACAACATTGTATCCGTAGTATAGTATACTTAGTATCAAAGTTGTTATAAAACAAAATGCATCAATCACACCATGGCACGCCTCCTGCTCGTATTCATAGTGCTAGAACGAGACAACTATGAAGACCAAGTGTGTACGAGCAGAGAATAAAATCGGTCAAGTGCGAGTGGGGCTACTCGCGCACCGAGGGTTACGTACCACACCACCACAGAACATCGAGCCTTTTTGGGAAGAACATCGTAAGCGACAATTAAGTTTTTTTACTGGACGAGGTTTTTTCTATTTATATCTTATGTTTTGTGAATGGTATTTACTTGATATTTTTATAAAATGTTGTGTGATATATTATATTATTTAGAGGAATAGTTTTAACTAACAGCTACAAATTTTTAAACATCTGTTCTAGAGGTTACGTAAAAATCACATTTTTAAATTATGGGCGCTTACGATGTTCTTCCCGAAAAGGCTCGACATATTAACGTACCTAAAAAAAACATTTGTTTTCTCCAGTACCTTTAGCATGAGACCGACTTACACTTGGCCGGTGGTTTAGACAATCAATATAATATTGTCCGATATATTTCTGTATAAGTGGAACAATTTTGTATGAAACAGCCGTTTTTTTCCCTTATGTTGGCACTTTAGTTAAAGTAGTTCAGTTTCATGGTCATGATCTAAATCTATACTACCTACCTCTTTAAATATTACTACGGTGTTTTGTTACACCCTGTATAGACTAATGCTACGGTTCGAATTATGCCAATAGTGCAAACGCTATGCACACGCTTTACCGGTCGGTCCAAATTAGTAAGTACGAATACACTGCTAAACAATTTGTACAATTTGAACTAGCTGTCAATTTGACATGCATATGCTGCACTACCTATTTTTCGTGTGCGGCGTAAGCGCTAGTTAATGACGTCACTGATGATGTCAGACAGCAAACGTATCCGCACATTCGCGCATTATGAACCGATTGTGTGCATGCTATCTCTACCAGATAGCGCATATTTGCGCATTTTGGACCGTAGCACAAGTATTGTATTGTATTGTATTGTATATCATTTATTTCAGACTTCTTTTGTCCATATGTGTTAATAACAAAAATGCACTTATAACTATGTTAGTAGGCATAATAACAATTCAAATTCCAAATACAAACAAACACAAAACATATAAAATTAAATACAATTATAGACATGTCATATAAATATTGGAAAAATATTTATTTAGAGGCGCGGCTAGCTGGCACTACATGGGTTGAAGTCCAGTGCCTGAGTATCGGGCCATCCACCCTATTTGCTACTATGGTCAGGAGGGTGTTTGCGCTGCCGCGCACCCGCCGCATCACGGACGCGACTCTCTTGCGCATGATGGCTGGGAAGCCATCGGTGTGCGCCTCTGCGAACATTCCTGATGCGCTACAGTGGCGCGGCAGCCCCAACAACCCCCTGAACGCATTATTATATTGGACACGTAAGGCACTGTAAGCTTTTTGAGTAAAGTTGATCCACAGGCTGCAAGTATAAAATGATGTAGATGAAGTGAAGATGAAGAAGAAGAAGAAGAAGATGAAGTGTGTAGATGAAAAAAAAAATCATTTTTTTTTATTCAAAATAATAATATCATATAGATAGCTTTTTGACGTCATTTTTTGACTTTACCACCGCGTCGGAAGGTGTTCCGTTGAGAGAAGATGCGGCCAGAAACTCTACAACACGCAATATGTAAATTATACAGGGTGAAATTGATATCATTAGCATCCTTTTAAACTAAGTGTCTACCCATCAAACTGAACAACTTTTACTATGGGAGCAAACCGATCGGAGCAACTAAAAAATCAGCTGTTGCATACATTTGAGTCGAGTAGGCATTGCAGTTTAGTATGGGACAGCTAATTTTTTAGATGTTCCGATCGGTTTGCTCCCATAGTAAAAGTTGTTCAGTTTGATGGGTAGACACTTAGTTTAAAAGGATGCTAATGATATCAATTTCACCTTGTATAGATTATAGACGATGTTAGCGCTTAGTGGATTGCATTGCTGTTAAATAATGTTTACTCTTTCAGTAGATCCGCACTATGAATACAACCAAAAGTGTTAGTAACACAAGACATTAAAGCGAGACAGCCATATCTTGCGTCTCGCTCCGCAACGAGAGAGGAATATGGAATGAGTTTTTCGAGCGTAATTTTATACCACCCCACCACTTGAGAAGATCATGTAGGGTGACTGTGCTGTTGGGAAAATTTTAGGACGGTCCTGATTGTATATATCCGGATAATATTTGTATCCTTTGTTAGCAAAAATGATTTAATTCGTATTTTGTTTATAGTAAAATATAAATCCAAAATATTTATTGTCTTTTAGAAATTATTTATTCTTTCTTAGAGATGTAATTCTATCAAATCGGATACAATTTTCAGAAGTGAGGTGCGAAGTACTCCAAACCGACAGGCATGGATCTTGGCAGTTATGGATTAATCATATCAATTAATATAAAAAATACAATTTATATGGATGTGAAAGAGTTCTGTTTACCCCATTGGAAAAGATGCTTAATGTAAGTTTATACTTTTTTTGCGTTGAGTAGCGAAAAATTAGCTCTACCAAATACCGATACGTTTTGTGTGAATCAGCCAATCCTTGGTGCTTACGCTTAGGAATGTATTTTGTCTCCCGAACTTCTGTACGATGGCCACGCCACAAATAGTCAGCCCCCCGTTTAATTTACCGACTGTAAGCGATCCGTTACTGTACTGTTTGATGCCGTTTCCACTAGTGATGTGGATGTGTGATTTCGGTTACGGATACGGATACATATACGGAGACTGGAATATCAATGTGATTTTTTTAGGATCGATTGCTGAACAACCTTTTTGCTGCTTACTAAATGTTACATGACGAAAGCAAAATATTTTTTTTGCGCTTTCATACAAATTGGCTCCGTTGGTTTTGGGTTTTTAGTATAAAAAGTTATAAAAAATGCTACCTGTCATTAAGTTATTGAAAAAAAATCATAGTTTTTTCATGAGTAGGTATTACTAGTTATATTATTCGTATGTAGGTATGTATGTATGTATAAGAAATAACTATTAGGTATGATATATTATTATATTTGATTTCGTCTATAATAATTAGACTTATAGGGCGACTAGTGAAACGTGGATGTTCTGAAGTTTCAGAATATCTCTGACTACCCCATCGGGGAATATAGTCGTGAGCATATGCTATAATTAGTCATATATAGGGCGTAAGTTTCCAATTATATCGTTTACAAGATCGGTAACGTATTATGACTGTAGTAGGCAATTTTATGCTATATCTCGTTTCTGTGATCGTTCATGTTCATCGTCTGAAATTAATTAACTAGATAAATAATTAGGAAGCAGAAATAGCTAAGAACTGCCAAAAAACACCAAGTCGATTACCAACCGTCGTGTACCGATTGAATCGGGTATTATTAGTTACACAATAAGGCACTTGATCATGGATATTGTTTCGGATACGACAACTATCCGTAGATCGATAACATCCCTAAACTGGAACATAGCTTTATGTAGGTATAAATGGTAGTTTGGCTGTTACTTGATTGTATTGAATTAATCATTGTTTTCGGGGCGAGGCGGTGGAAATTCTGCTAAAATGGGTTTTTTGATATTGATCTGCAGAGACCGTTGCGGTCACGGATGATGTCATTTTATTTCTGATAGGTTTACTTTCCTATTTTGCTTTGTTGTTGTGGGTACATACATTTTTTTTATTCAGCTTGCGTAATTGCATTCTAAAAA
This sequence comes from Agonopterix subpropinquella, assembly GCA_922987775.1. Classification (NCBI taxonomy): domain Eukaryota; kingdom Metazoa; phylum Arthropoda; class Insecta; order Lepidoptera; family Depressariidae; genus Agonopterix; species Agonopterix subpropinquella. The sequence continues at coordinate 10,304,465 of OV277719.1, read as the reverse complement.
TGATAGAAAACAGGAGAGGAAAAATGATCGAACACTTGATACGAATCGACAAATCCTTTAAATTATATTGGAAAGGAAGATGAAGGGGAAGACAGGCAGATGCAGACCTTGACAGATTTATCTAGCATAAGTGAAGGAAAAGGTTGATGTCGTGTCGTATCAAGAACTCGAGAGACTAGCGGAAAATAGACAGGAAATCAGAAAGAGACAAGCTCTTAAATAAGATGAATGTGCGTAATTGCGTGTAAGTATAATTTGGTACATAAGTACCACATTGTACTTACACATAAGTGAAAGTCATCAGAATATCCTTATCAGCGTATGCAAATTTCCACACGATGTTTTCCTTCACTGCTCTCAAAAGAGCAGTCATACATAAATTAGAAAAACTCATTTGGTACATGGTTCAATTGTGATTCGAACCCGGACCCTCATAAGTGTCCATACTTCTCCACTCCACAATGCGCCACCGACGCTTCTTTAAGAAAAAAAAATGTTCCAGCCTTCACTGCTATGCTCAAAACTTGATGCTCGACGTGTGTTCTAACACCAACCGGAATGCGAACAACCACGACTCACCGGGCGAGAATGGACGGAGTGAAGTCCTTTACTTTGTCTGTACCAGCAGCATGGCAGCGCGATATAGCGCTATCGCGCCTTAGCTCTCTTTCTATTTGCACGCGATAGATTGAGATAAAGTGGTATAGGCTTATCGCGCGCAGATCAATCATGCAGACCACTGGTGAAGTATTATTAATAATATTATTTATTTACATAAATACCTACATAAACTTACCACTATAATCCCATTCGGGGTGGTCAGAACTACAGTTTCTATATTTTTAAGGTTTGTATTAAGGCTAACCTTTGGCATATTGACGGTTTTAGAATGGAATCACGTAACAAGAGATGATACGGTGTTAGCATTTCGCTCAGAAAAGCACAACAGCAAATCTATACCTTAGTCACCGCGTAGGCACTACAGCTACGGAAATGTGGTGAGCCGAAATCCCTCGGCAGATACCTACTATAACTATAAATTTTATATTATTATTTCATTCGTAGAAAATTCATTGTTATGTAGGTAAGAAGCTGTGTGGTTCCGACTTAGGATGGACACCACCCCATTTCTTCCAGTGGGTCTGGTATGAGGCGAATAAGGGACAAGGGTTCCATTTGCAGTGTGTTTGTGGACGAAAGGCTCGCCACATCATTCCATCTTAAACATCTTAAATCCTTCAATATGATAAAATTGATCCTTGCTACAACTGGATGCAAGAGTTGGTAGTTGTAGCATGTTTCTGATCACCTCAAAAGGGGTTATGGCCGTGAGTTTATGTATGTATGTAGGTTGGAAGTCTCAACTCGTTTGATGGGTAAAATGAAATGCCTTGATCAACATAGTAACTATATTTTATTTGTAATAACTTTCACATTATTAAGTACTTTATTTAGGTGCATAATTTAGGAATACTTAAGTTCATTAATATGTACTTATATTTTACATTGGATTTACATTTTCATACATAGTAGTAGTATACATTAATTTATAATTATTTATTTTTAACAAATTCATGTAGCGTTTTGGCAGCAGTTATCTGATTAGTAACCTTGAAAAGATGTCTTTAAAGATGAAAATGATTTTTTTTTATTTTCCTCATGCGTAACGGAAAAAATACAATGGTAATCTTAATTAAGCATCTTGGATTGGCATATTTATATGCCTGGAATGTGGTGTCCCAGAAAATATAAAACCACAAGTTTCAAAATATCGAAATATTTTCCATAATAACAGGTAGATACGACTAACCTTGCATTTGTAGTAATAGTGGCTTTTGGAAACAATCAATCAATATACTACAATGCTATATAGCTCGTATTTTTATGTTTTATATACTTATTATAGCCGTGTTTTCCTATTTAAATCAAAAAGATAAAAATTGAAAACTGTATTGGCGTGCGGTATTCGAACCCGTAACTTCGATGACTTTTAACTTTCTTAATTCAAAACATTGCAACCTCTTTCTTGAAAGGTCGTACAATCTCTACAGGTGTAGGTATTTGCCAATTATTACCAATGATTTTATAGTGATCTAATTTAATCAAACTCAATCGACATCTGCTAATCGAGCCTTTTCATGAAGAACATCTTAAATGCCAATTGGTGTATTTAAAAAAAAAATATTTTTAACTGTGAAGCACAGAGTGAAAATTAACTAATAATTTTGTTATGGATACTTCTGGGTTTCTATGATGTGAAAAGTTACAAAATCTATACATACAAGGTGTAACAAAAATACAAATAAACATTTAAGGGGTGGTTTAGTTAGATCATCAAACTGAACAATCGGATAAATTTCACTATGGGACCAATATTAAAATCGCGAAAAAAAAAATCTGATGATCCATACTAAATTACAAATCTATTCGAGCTAAATGTATGGGACAGCTGTTTTTTTCCGCGATTTCGATGTTGGTCCCACAGTGAAAATTGTTCAGTTTAAACAACCCCCTTAAAATGTTGGCTCGTAGATTTGCACGCTGTACTACACGGGTAAAAGTTACTTTATTCAAAGCCTACAGCCAGTCGTTTTACACGTGCAGTCTATGGACCAACTACACTCAGCGAGCATACAGCGCCCTGCGTGTCCAGTACAACAATGCGCTCAGGATGCTGCTAGGGCTGCCGCGGTTTTGCAGCGCATCGACTTTGTTCGCGCAGGCGCATATAGATGACTTCTACGCCATCATAAGAAAGCGGAGCGCCTCGCTGCTGAATCGCTTCCGGGGCAGTACTAATAGCGTCCTGAGCGTGTTGGCTGAGCGGTGGGACTCACCCATGGTACAGAGGTGGATGCAGCTGCATGCCAGCTCATCCCCCTTTGTTCAATAATGTAATATAATGTATGTAATGTAATGTAATGTATATTGTAATTGTAATTTTATTTTAATTTTATTTTATTTAATGAATTTATTTGTGAACTAATATAGTTATAAGACAATTGTTACTAACACAATATGGATGAGTAATCTGAAAAAAATAATTTTTAATTTTTTTAATTTTTAATTTAATTTAAAAGTTTTAAATGTTTATTTTTACTTTTGTAGCACCTTGTATGGATGAAATAAAACTGTATTTTAAGCCTAATTGAATTGAATTGAATTGTATTTTTGGCGCTTACGATTTTCTTCCTGAAAACGATGGATGTGTTAATTTTTTATATTATAATATAGTTATACAAATAATACTGTTAGGTATAAAGATGCCTTCGCAATACGCTATCTTAATTAAAATTATTCAAAAAGCACAACACACTTTTAATTTTCTTAAAAACCTAAATTGCTAAATTATATTTTTGGCCTGCATCAGTTCTTATTCTTATTATATTATAAGTAACTAAATTATACTAATTTTTATTATATTTTACAATATTATTTCTATAGTATATTCTTACTATTTTAATTGTATAAAAATGTACATGACTTAATAAATACTCAATAATGTTGTTATTGAATAAATTAAAAATAGTTTGATTGCAAATATTGCTTTAATTATTTTGTTTACTTGACTCGAATAAATATAAATTTAAGCAAAAGAAAACTATTCTTTAACTGGAAAAATATCCGGATTTATATCCGTCATTTCTCATCCGGTTCATAAAACATAGTCACCCTTAACATATTTTTAATGAACGTAAAATTTTTAATTAAAATATTTATTTTTAAGTCTCTGGTCGCAACCATTTCCTAAATAAATGCAAAATGTACAACTAACAAACAAAAAATAACTTAATTTCATACTACATACGGCCTAAACATATCCATACCGGGTCGTCCGCCATCTTGGTTCATAACGACCAATCCCCGCCTATTGTTTTCCAAATTAGAATTAAAATTCGCCGCCGCCATAGCCCTTTCTCTTTCAAGCGCGATAATTCTGTCCCTATCCAACATTGGGGGAGGTTTGACAGCTGTCAAGTCTGCCGCCATTTGTTGCGTGGGTGCTTTTTCGGGCTCAGGTGGAGTTTCTTTGGGTGCTTTTTTGTCGTCACTCTGATGGTTTGAGTCCTTTTTTGTGTCATGCTGTGCTTTTTTTGAGCGCTTCCATTTCATTCTTCGGTTTTGGAACCATATTTTTACCTGTTGACAAAATAAAAGTACATAGTTAGAATTTGTTTTACCTTATTATTATAGGTTTTAGTTTGGTAAGCTGGGATTAGCCAATACATAATAGACAGAAAAACGCGGCAGTGGACTTTAATTTATAATTAACGATTATAAATTTAATCTAAGTATAATTAACGAAATATAAGTATAATACACGATTTAATACCTCCGTCTCCCTTTCATCTGCGGGGGACGAGACGCAGGCTGGGTTGCCACCCTTATGTCGTTGACCTACCAGCAATTCGCACGAAGAAGTTTGCTTCTTCTTTTATAATGCGCACGGCTAAGGAGTGGAACGCACTGCCTGCGGAACTGTTCCCTGAGCAATACAACCTGGGCCTCTTCAAGGCAAGAGTGAATAGGCATCTTTCTAGGTAAGCATGCTACATCTTCGTCCTCATTATCACTCAACATCAGGTGAGATTGGGGTCAAATGTTTACCTATCGAACATAAAAAAAAAAAAAAAAAAAAAAAAACGATAATTAACTCTTCATTTTACAGGGTGTTAGGGTAAACAGTTGCGTTACCTATGAACAACGTTCCCTAAGAAACCAGTAGAAAATTCGCAAAAAAAAAACATTGACTTTCTGTACAAGATGCCATCAGCTGACCGAACGTTTGTATGAAAAGTTGACATATTTTTTTGCGAATTTACCTTTGGGGAAAGTTGTGTATCAGTATCATGGGTACAATCAGCCCTTAAAGTAACGCAACTGTTTACCCTAACACCCTGTATTGTTTAAAAGTTGTAGAGTTCCTGGCCGCATACGCATCTTCTCTACAATAAGACTTCTTCTTCTTCAGGTTCCTCTCCATTACTGGAGGTTGGCAGTCAGCTCTGCATATCCCTGTCTATCTCTCGCCAAACGAAACAGCTCTTCGACGCTGGCGATGTCAAGACAATAAGACTACATTAAATAAATAAATAAATAAATAAATAACGCTCACAGGCACATACATTGTAATGATCCCAAGAAAGCACTATTTATAGGCTGTTTATTATGGAAACCATACAACTACGGCACAAACATATAAACATCCATGACCGAACCGGGATTCGAACCCAGGACCCTGGTTTGGCAGTCCGGCGTGGTAACCATTACACCAACCGGGTCGTCAACATTATAAGTAGGTATATTAATTCACAACTTTCTATTAGACCGCAGGACTGGTCGTTGTGGCGATCCTTGGGGGAGGCCTAAGTCCAGCAGTGGACGTCCATAGGCTCAGATGATGATGATGATTACCTATTATTTATACCTACCGACTGCTCTCAAGCTGTACGAAGAGGAGCGGAACACCATGCTGGACGGCCTCACAAGAACCGAAATAGGCACCGTCTACTTTAGCGACCTTGTGGCATCAGAGGAAAACTTCGGACACCTTCGGAGGTTTGCACACAAATGGCACAAAACCAGGAAGGAACTAGAATAAAGAAAAGGACAGCTGCGGTCTGCGATGAAGTCGGCGTAACAGTGGAGTTCACGCCCCAGAAAGGGGAGAAGTGATTCATGGGACAGAAGGACAGAGATAGAACTTGTAGGGAGTCAAGTAAGTGCGCGCGTGAAATGGATGCCTAGAGCAAGTAACGTGCGCACCTCCCGCGATTCGGCTCGTATAACTGAGAGGTTGAAAGAGTCATGAGGAGGTGGTGGGTTCTGCTCTCAAGCGGTGAAGGAAAACTTCGTAAGGAAATCTGCATTCGCTGAAGAAGAAATTCCGATATGTATGGGAAGTCTAACAATCCGAATGGGCGGTGCCCCCCGTTGTGGACTAACGTCCATACACCCTCCCTGAGGGTAGGCCTGTGCCCTGCAGTGAGACGTTTATAGGATGATGATGATGACAGTACTTATTTTTAATGTGAAAAACTTCAAATATTTTCAACGATAACCCAAAAATCCCCTTACCCAATAAAAATAACCTCGAAAAATCACATAGCATGTAAATGCAAACAGCCAAGATGGAAACCACTTTAGATATTACAGTATTACACACATATCATACCCTTCCCGAGATTAATCTTTAAAGCCACATAAAAGCGGGCAATAACGTTTATGGCAGCCGTTTTCCCTCCATTTTGCCGCCCCTCTGTCTTACCCTGCATAGGGTTACCAGGGAAGAAAATTTAATTGAAAATACGGCGATTTCCATGAAAATATTTGATGTTTTTTTTTTCATATGTAGGAAATCTTTTTGAGATGGTTTAAAATAATCGAAGTATCAAAAGATCTTTCACACTGTAATCATCATATATAATCCTTTTTATGAATTTACTTTCTTCCTACACTAATGGAATTTGGGAATTAAAAAGCACGGAATATGTACTATTGATCTGATTGGTAAATTTTTAAGATAGCCGCACCCATCCATGCAGTTCGATCAATTGATGTCTGTCAAAGATGTTCAGGGAGAAAACATTTTTTAGCGATAAGACCGCATGTTTTTGTATCTTCTATATTTCCTATCTGTTTTGGAGAAACACTCTTTGTATAACACTATGAATTTGTGTAAAATAAGGTGTAGATAATTGTTTTTTTTAATGTACATGCAAATATTGACCACTATCAAAAATCTAATTTTGATTTTTAGCATCGGCTCAATATTTGGGTCCATGTGTTATGTCCCGCAAAACCTCGTTGCTTGGTAACCCTAATCTTGACATCTGTAAGCTCAAATCCGGGCATCGCTCAACTTGACAAGTTGTTTTCCCGCCATTTCGCAAACGTCAGGACGGGGTTGTTTTTGGTACCGAGATTGAGTAGTTTTCGGACGTGGTAAAAAGGTGGGCCTTGTGAGACAATTTATTATAATTTTAATACATGTCCACTGGAGGTATTTGCCCTGCAGTGTAGATCCTTTTAAACTAAGAGTCTACCCATCAAACTGAACAACTTTTACTATGGGAGCAAACCGATCGGAGCAAAAAAAATATCTGCTGTTGCATACATTTGAATCGATCGGAGCAAAAAAAAATCATCTGTTCCATACTAAACTGCCATCCTACTCGATCAAAACCGTTTGAGAGCAATCGGTATTATTTAGTATACAGGGTCCTTCTTAATATGCTGACACTTTTTCAAGGGGATAATCAGACCATCAAACTGAACAACTTTCTCTATGGGACCAACAACGAAATCGCGAAAAAAATTACAGCTGTCCCATACATTTGGCTCGAGTAGGTTTTCAGTTTTGTATGGAAGTGTAGTTTTTTTTTTCGCGATTTCGTTGTTGGTCCCATAGAGAAAGTTGTTCAGTTTGATGGTCTGATCATACCCTTAAAAAAGTGTCAGCATATTAAGTTGGACCTTGTATCATCATCTCAGCAGATGGACGTCCACTGCTGGACAAAGGCCTCCCACAAGGATCGCCATAACGACCGGTCCTGCGCTGCCCTCATCCAACGGGGTCCCGCCGCCTTCACCAGGTCGTCGGTCCACCTTGTGGGTCTACCCACGCTGCGCTCTCCGGTACGCGGTCGCCACTCGAGAACTAGCAGGCCCCACCGGCCATCGGTTCTGCGAGCTAGTATAAATGTTATAAATAGGTATTTTTTGGATGAGGCGCCCGTTGGATGAGGACGGCGCAGGACTAGTCGTTGTAGCGATCCTTGGGGAGGCCTTTGTCAAGCAGTGGACGTCCATCGGCTGAGATGACGATGATGTAATTGAAATAAGTTTTTAAGAAAGGCATCCTCACCTGGGTCTCAGTGAGCATCAGACTGGTGGCGACCTCGAACCTCTTCGGCCTCGAGAGGTACTTGTTCATCCGGAACTGCTTCTCCAGCTCCAGGAGCTGCTGGGAGGTGAAGGCGGTGCGCGGGCGCCGGGTTTTACCGAGCAGAGCATGCGGCGCTCCTGTTGACAAGGAGGTAAAAGAGGGGTTTAGAAAAAGGTTTTTTTTTTTTATGTTCGATAGGTAAACATTGGTTTGTGGTTATTAAACGACAGATGACCGCGTCGAACTTCGTACCGCCTTAGAATTTTTCCGACACACACTTGGCCGTTTTTTTAGCCTACGGTCATCACGGATAATGTAGCATTCTAATGGTGAAAGAATTATTCAGATCGGTCCAGTAGTTTCGGAGCCTATTCATTACATACAAACAAACAAACAAAAAATCAAATCTTTCCTCTTTCTAATATTAGTATGGATGTCTTCTTGGGTTATTCTTTTAAGAAAACCAAGCTAATCACCTTATTGATTATTTGTGGTTGGGCTATTGCAAGCAAGGGTCGTTGTAACACGGAGACCAGCGCTGGTCCTTTTGTGTTCGCCCCAAGCTCACCCATATTTACGCATACCTTCGAGCTTGTGGTATTTTCTTTTCATTCTCGGGAATGCAGGTTTCCTTACGATGTTTTCCTTCACCGCCGAGCTAGTAAATGATAAATACAACCGTACATAAATTCCGAAGAACTTAGTGGTACAGGCCAGGAATCGAACCGTGGCCTCAGGATTGAGGCGCTAGCTCTCTTCCGTATGGGCTATCATCGCTCTTTTTTTTGAAAGCTAATCACCTTGCTTAGCTGATGAAAGTGGAATAAGCTTAATCTATGTATACAGGGTGTAAACTTAAATGCGTTACAAATACTTAAGGGCACCACCAAACTGAATAACTTTTACTATGGGAGCAACTTGGAAAGCGCGACAAAAATTCATCTGTTCTATAGAAAATGTAGCTTGACATGATTTCAAAGTTGGTCCAATTGTATGTTTAATTTGATGGTTCAAAGCACCTCTTAAGGTATGTAACAAATAAAAGCTTACATCCTGTATAACTAAATCCATCAAATTGATCAACTTTTATAAAGGAACCAACACAGAAAAAGCGAAAAAGAAATGAACTTTCTATTCATTTGGGTCGAGTAACTATTAACATTTTCTAGATATTGATTCCATAGTAAAAGTTGTTCAGTTTGATTGTCTGAAGCACCCACTTGAAGTACTTATGTTATGTATTGTAGTTTACACCCTGTATACAGGGTGAAATTGATATCATTGGCATCCTTTTAAACTAAGAGTTTACCCATCAAACTGAACAACTTTTACTATGGGAGCAAACCGATCGGAGCAAAAAAAAATCAGCTGTTGCATACATTTGAGTCGAGTAGGCATTGCAGTTTAGTATGGGACAGCTGATTTTTTAGTTGCTTCGATCGGTTTGCTCCCATAGTGAAAGTTGTTCAGTTTGATGGGTAAACTCTTAGTTTAAAAGGATGCCAATGATAACCCTTTCACCCTGTATTATAGTAACGAATAAAGAGTACATTTAATAAAAAAACTAATTAAATTAATGATGTTACAACTTTTTTATTAAACACATCAACATCAACTATTTTCTCACCAATTACACCAATCAACAAATTGAATCAACTAATAAAATTTCTACCAAAAAATACCTAAACGACTTAGTGACAGTTCCCGCCAAAACTTGACAGATGCGTTCGGAAAAGCCGCGCGTTTATCGCGTTGTGCAAACACCAACCAAATGTCGCGTTCAACCAATCCTGTTAAGCTAATTGATAATTATCATTTTTATGGGCTAAGGATTTGTGGCGGTGCTTTTGTTATGAATTGGTTTCGTAATTTAGCTTTCTGTATCTATGATGGCGTTTAATAAATTGCTTCGTTGAGGCATTTTGGTGGATGGGGTTTTGGTAATTAGACTGATAACAGTATTTTTGACATTCCTTGTTTTTTTAATTAAATAATTTCATCATCATCATCGTATCAGCCGATAGACGTCCACTGTTGGACATAGGCCTCCCCCAAAATGATTTGCCATAATCGCCACGCTTGGTAGGCGGGTTAGCGATCGCAGTTGGATTGAATGTGTGTAGGTCAGAGGATGCTGCTCTGCCCATCCTACGGTAGATAGGGATAGACTAAGGGTAGTCACCTTTTACGACACCCACGGGAGGAAATGAGTTGGTGCTATTCTTAGCCGACACCACACGGACAGAATTACATACCTTTGGTGCTTAATTTTAATTAAATACAAGTAAATACCTTACTTAATTTTAATTAAATACAAGTAAATACCTTACTTAATTTTAATTAAATACAAGTAATAAGTACTTGAGGAGGAGGTAAGTCCAGCAGTGGACATCCATCGGCTGCGATTATGACTTATTATTTGTTATCTTCTTTGCTACGGAACACCTTCCGTTCCGACGCGGTGGTAGAGTCAAACGAAATGACGTCGAAAACCAATCTATGTGATTTTTTTTTGGCTTCCCTCAAGGGAAGTCGTTCAGTAGGTACACTGCCAAAAATTTTCAATTAATGCAACTATCAGAATTTACTCTTCAAGCTACTGAGAACAAGATAAAAGCAAAAGAATATAAACGTAAACTAATTTAAAACGGCCATTAAATGACCACAGAAAAGTCACGTACGATAAACAAGACAATCTTTTTATTGATTTTTGATTTCGGTACTTAAGCACGGAGCCATGTTTGAGTTGTGAGCGCATTCCTGTTTAATGTATTTTTAAATATTTTTTGAAATGTTTAAATAATGCTGGCTGCATGGCATGGTATGCATTTACCTGTTTGTAGTTTTAAAAAGTTTGGAGTAAAGGTTTTTTATCGTGCCCATTTCTATGAAATGATCGAACTGATCAAAATCGAATTAAAAGTCTATTTCTAATATAATTATAATATACATATGTATAAGGTCTCACAAAATTGGCTGAAACTATTTTAAGGGGATGATCAGACCATCAAACTGAACAACTTTCTCTATGGGAACAATATCGAAATCGCGAATCAGCTGTCTCATACATAGGAATAGGTAGGTACTAGGTACATACGAGGGCGACACTGAAAGTTTCTGGAATGGACCAGTTAGTGACAATGCCAATGAAAAATTTATTTTAATTACGAATAAGAAACTCTTTATCAACCTATAGCCGAAAATTTTATTCGATTGTCATTTGTTTTAACGATTTGGCGGCAATTTGAAAAGTGCGTGTCGCGAGGCAAAACGAATTTAGCAGGGAAAAATGTTTTCTCCGCAATTTATTACGATTTTCGTCGTGTTCCTAGTCAATAACAAAGTTAATGATAAACTTCGATTGGTATTTCATGATGAAGCCCTGTCCCTTGACACTTGTTTACAACTGGTTAAATGAGTTTAGGCATGATCGGAGTAATCTCAGTGATGATCTACCTGGGAGATGTCGTTCAACGGCGACAACTGAACAAAACGCCAATGCTGTGCAGCTCATGGGAGAGGCTAATATGAGAGTGACCTACCAGCAGATTCAGGCAAGCTTCAGCATTGATATGAGTCAAGTGCAAAAGATCCTATACGAATATTAAGGCGTAGGGAAGCTTTGTACTAGATGAATACCCCATAATTTAATCGATTTCAATAATTTCATAGTAAAGCAGAGGGGGTCCACTGCTTCTCACAGAGGTTCCATTGAACGGGACGATACATAAAATGGAATGGAGGCCACTTCTAAAAATATTAAAAGTATTCCCAACCTCCTACTTCTATACACTTTTTATTGTCTTGAAACTTTCAGTGTCGCCCTCGTATAAGTATTTGAGGAGTTTAAACTACACATTTTAGTCGAGTCGAGTTTTGATTTGCAGTTTTGTATGGGACAGTACATTTTTTTTTGCTCTATTGTAAAAACGGTAAAACATACAAGCGTCAAACCAAGTTTGACTCTAAGTTAAAATAACAAATAATAAAAACCGGTCAAGTGTGTGTCGGGCTTGCGCTAAAGATCCCGGAGAAATCAGTGTTTTTATTATTAATATTGTATGGTGGTACGGAACCTTCAGTGCGGGAGTTCGACTCGCACTTAGCAGGTTTTTTATTTCATCGAAATCAGTCGAAATTATGAGATTGTTAAGTTTTTAAGAAGACACGTGTTTTAGTGGTCAGCGCGTACAAAGCGGCAGGAAAAACTAGTATAGGTAGGTAGGTACCTACATTAATAAAATCAATGGGAACCTTTGCCAAGGAAGTACTTTCTACCAATCGGCATCGGAAGGCGAAGTCTGCGTTATTTATGTTTTCGAGAAACTTTGCCGATTTACCCTCCGTTAGAAATAGTTAGAATTGAAAGTTGCTCTACTTTGCATCTCTACTCTCTACTATCTAAACTATTATAATAGAAGTGTGTCTGTACATTGAACATATTTACAAAAAAAAGATTACGACATGGTTTTTAGATGTCCCTGATTCCAAATCACCAATTTATGGATTTTTTGTCTGTCTGTTTGTTTTTTTGTTTGTGTGTTTGTTTGTTCGAGTATCACGCAAAAACTACTGAACCGATTTTGATGAAACTTTTTTGTTTGATAGCTTATGATCTGACTTATCTTGTTGTGGGGGCTGGCAAGCCAGCAGCACTTCGACCCAGGGGATCTTTTGTGTTGATCCGATGATCTGACTTAAAATCTGGTACCTATATAATTTATGCGGACGAAGTCGCGAGTAAACGCTCGTTTTATACTAAGAGCAAGGATCTCCGTTATTCTTTAAGGCATAGAGGGAGCCATACCATTGCAAGAATGTCCACTTTTTTGAAGTTTGTGTTTGAGTGTGTGGTGTCAAGTAGTATGGACCAAAAAGACCAATTAGACCAGTGACAACTGCCGTAATGTTTATGGTTACTTTTCACACACACTAGCACAAAAAAGAAGTGGACAGCCGCATAAACAAACATTTATAGTTCCGTCTCCTTCTCCTATTAAAAGAGCGTCATAAGATAAAAGAGACTAACTACAATCGTAAATTGATGCGTTCTCTATGCTTCAGAATAAAGAGATCCTTTCTCTGAGTCACAAATGTAACAACTAAAAAGAGTATCTATTACTATAGGATACAGTACGGACACTCCCTTCCACCAACTTTTTACCTCACCCCCTCTATCGCCCTCTGGTTACCCGGCAGTTACCTAAGAAGAAGACTTGAATTGAGCGCATTAACGGGTATTTTCTCTTGAGTTAACACCCTGTGTATCTGAAAGTAGAGCAACATTCAACGGCCTGCCAACCCCCGAACCCCGAAGATTTATGTCGCCACCGCGCGGAATACAAGCTCGCGATCACGAGTTCTAATCCCGCGAACGATTTGTTTATGGCTTATTGATTTAACATGGCGGTAGAATGAAAGAAATTGGATAATTTCTACTTATTTTGTTATTTGAAACTGACTCAGATTTAAGGTGGTTTCAGTCCATACAAACTTTGACGCACAATACGCGTAAACGGTAATATTTTATATATGATTGTTTGAATAAGCTATCCGATGGGGGTGGTCCTGGTGATTTGACTGACAGGTTTCTTATATGATATACGAGCTTTTACCCGCGACTTCGTCCGCATAAATTATATACCAGATTTTAAGTCAGATGATAAGCTATCAAACAAAAAAAGTATCATCAAAATCGGTTCAGTAGTTTTTGCGTGATACTCGAACAAACAAACACCCAAACAAACAAACAAACATACAAACAAACAAACAAACAGACAGACAAAAAATCCAAAAATTGGTGATTTGGAATCAGGGACAGGTAAAAACCATGTCGTATTTTTTTTTTTGTAAATATCTTCAATGTACAGACACACTTCTGTTACAGTTTTATAATAGTTTAGACATATAAGAAACCCAACTCTGGCACCAGTCTCCACCCACAGACTATTCTATGTGAAATAGATTATTAAAAATTAAGTATATGTACCAAATAGTTTGTGGTGGTGAAAATAAAAACAATTTTTTTTTTTTGAAGCTTGTGTGTATTACCGTTTTTACGATAGAGCGAGAAGAAAAAGCGTTGATAAAAACTTGTTTCATGAATATCCGTGTGGTGTCGGCTAAGAATAGCACCATCCCATTACATCCCGTGGGTGTCTTAAAAGGCGACTAAGGGATCTACCGGAGGATGGGCAGCAGCATCCTCTGAGTACACACATTAAGGCTATTCTACCGTTGGCGCGCTCCATACAAACGTAGTATGGTGATATTTTCAATACTATCTAATTAAAGACAATGAAATTTTTCAAAAACAATCAAGTAACTAATCTCTATGTCGGTATGAAGTCAGATTTTCGTTGAAATATACAGTTTCAATGCTAGGATTAATTTAAGATTTGTATGGAAATATTTGTGGTACTGTAACTTTAAAACTATAAATTTTATCGAAAATCTGACTTCATACCGACATAGAAATTAGTTACTTGATTGTTTTTGAAAAATTTCATTGTCTTTAATTAGATAGTATTGAAAATATCACCATACTACGTTTGTATGGAGCGCGCCAACGGTAGAATAGCCTTAAATCCAACTGCGATCGCCAACCCGCCTGCCAAGCGTGGCGATTATGGAAAATCCCCCCTTCTTGGGGGAGGTCTATGTCCAGCAGTGGACGTCTATCGGCTGATATGATGATGTATGAATATCCACCTAAATTTTTTTTTTTTTTAATTTTTATTATTTGTTATCAAATCCGCCGCAACATATTCTGTGCTGTGAAAATTTCACAAGTTACACTGTTACAGCCCTAAATAGGTAGGACGGACGGACGGACAACATAGGCTTAGTAATAGAACAGGTAATAAGGTCCCGTTTTCACCCTTTGGGTACGGAACTCTAAAAAGTACCTACATTTTCATATCTTCTATCTTAAGTGTTCACACAATACAGGGTGTACAATAAAATGGGACAGCTACTCAAAGGGGTGCTTCAGACCATCAAACTGAACAACTTTCTCTATGGGAACAATATCGAAATCGCGAAAAAAAAAATCCGCTCTCCCATACAAAACTGCAAACATAACACGACTGAAATGTATGGGACAGCAGATTTTTTTTTCGCGTTTTCGATATTGGTCCCAAAGAGAAAATTGTTCAGTTTGATGGTCTGAAGCACCCCTTTAAGTAGCTGTCCCATTTTATGGTACACCCTGTATAATACTGCCTTTAATCCAAATCCATTCCGCCACAAACAGCCTCAAACTTTCTTTATAATATCAGTAGGAACCCGATGTATTCAGTGTCGATTGCCATGTCACACAGCACCCTGTATAAACACCTGACAGAGCACCCTGTCTCCAGGAGGAGAGCAGTAAATCAAATTACCCTGATTGCCTCCTTGCGCTCCACGGAGCGTGGTAACACCATTGTGCCCTGTAGCTCTGTATTACAACGCGTTATCAAGCAAACTATATGACTGATAACCGACTTATATTTATAAGTGATCATAATTTTGATGACTAACTTTTTAGTGTGCTATTTGTGGCGCCCGCGGCTTTGTTCGCTATAACTTTTGATCGACCGACCGAAGACAGAGTCGATTCTAATGCGAAGAAAAAATCGGACAAGTGCGAGTCGGACTCATGCAAGGTTCAGTTCCGTACCACCTAACGATACTTATTTTATTACAAAAAAAATGTATTTTCACCGGATTCTTAGCGCAAGCCCAAAACACACTTCACCCAATTATTTTGTTGTTTTTATAAAATTAATAAACTTGCAACGCCCTGGAGTACGATTTTTTAATCTCATTCGCAAAAATCATACTTCAGGAGTGCGATTTTTTAATGTCAAATCAGCAGTAGAAAGATGCTTATCTCCATAATAATATTGACATTTGCAACTGCTGAGTTCAAAGAATGAGTTTCAAAAATCGCACTCCTGTACTACAGTGGTTTAATAAAAATAAATTTTACAAGTGGCGACGGGCTCACTCCCCGTCACACTGGACAGAGTTTCAGTACTACTAGTGAAACGTGGATGTTCTGAGGTTTCAGAATATCTCTGACTTCCCCCTCGGGGAATATAGTCGTGAGCATATGCTTATGCTATGCATTTTACTATGGAATTGTTGTTTTCAAATCGGGTTGTTCTGGAAGAAACAATTATTATTATGACAAAAAAAACTGTGACACCATTTTGAAAACTTGATTAAATATAACTCGCAATGTTAGGGCCATACATTTTCTATACAGGACAAGAAAATAACTTTCCCGCAGAAGTCTGACAGAAAATAGTGTTTTCTGTAAAAGTATGGGACTAATTCTTTTTTTTTAATATACCACTGAAAAATTATTCATGATTGCATAGCAAGTATTTTAATAAAAAAAATGAAGTCACTACATCTAAAAGTTCAGCAAAGGGTGGCGATTTTAACAACGTTGAAAAAAAAATACTCGAAAATTATCAAGCTAAGATTTTTTGAAAAAATCATTTTTGTTCAGTGTTTTTGAAATGATAACATTAAAGACCAACTGTTTGATAAAAAGCTCAACACACTAGCAGGTGTAATGTGTGTAACACTTTATTTTTATTGTCTGCCGACCCCCTCGAGCGGTGGGGTGAAGATATCACATTTGTAAGCCGTGTCGCCCTAATTTGGTTTCACACTATGGTGTATTTTAGTAGGGGTGTGCGGATTGGTATTGGTTTTTGTGATTTTGTGAAACTGTAAATAGAGTTGACATGGTATTCTATCATGAAACCTTCAAAATTTTTGTGTTTGAGGTGATTCAATTCAATTAAGTACACGGGCGAATTTACTTGGCACCTGGCTCGCACGTGGCTCGGAATAGCTCAGCTCAGCTTTCGCCCGCACTACGAGCAGATAGTAAAGAAGGGTAACAAACTACTAGGATTTATAACTAGAACTACCAAGGGATTTAAGAAGCCTGGCAGCTTTCTTTGTCTCTATTACAGCCTCGTACGAAGTACACTCGAGTATTGTTCAACAGTGTGGTCACCATACTACGCTGTTCACACTCAGACAATCGAAGGTGTGCAGAAGAAATGCCTCGCTATTCTTTCATATAAATTATACCTCAGTGGCACCCTAAAAGATTATAATCAAAGGCGCAAAAGATTCAAAGTTGAATCTCTTGAATCCCGGCGTAAACAGCAGGACCTACTTTGCCTTCACAAAATTTTGCACTCAACCATAGACTCGCCTGCGCTGCTCTCGTTCCTCAACATAAATATTTACTACAGATGTCGCGTCCCCAGGCCTTTCTCACTGCAAGTCTACAAAAATAACACTTCCTTTTATAACCCTATCACCCGAATGTGCCGCCAGTACAATGAATTAGTTGATTCGAGCATCGATGTTTTTGATTCCTTTAACCGTTTCAAAAGAAATCTCAAAAATGTCCTCCACCCCTCCTAGATTTTAAATGTTTTCATGTTCTTTGTAAGTACTGTTTTATTTGTGTGTAAGAAAATATTCTTAAATTAATTTTTCACTTGAAAATTGATCTAAAAGCATTTAAATGTAATCAAAAAGTAAAACAACTTGTAATTACCTACTATACCTAAGTTTTGTCTAAAATGTTACCGATCGTGCTGTGCACATTGTTTTGGATCACGTCTAGAATTAAAACCATTTCCTGTACTTTTTTATAATGTTTACGACTGTGATCTGTTTATGTGCCTAATAAATAAATGAAATGAAATGAAATAAAAAACTCGGAAATTAAGTATTACTCGAAAATGCTAAAGCGCAGGGACACGTGCAACGGTAACTGAAATGCTATGCATCGGCCTCGCACGGCGGCGACGGCGGGGTCCCGCGGGGGGGGAAAGCAGGTGGGGTGTTAAATTCCGAGCCACGTGCGAGCCAGGTGCCTAGTTAATTCGCCCGGTTTGTAGGTAGTATATTATAGATGAAAATGTCTAGGTTCTTTCCAAATATCATCATCAGTATAGGTACAAGGTGAAATTGATATCATTAGTATCCTTTTAAACTAAGAGTCTACCTATCAATCTGAACAACTTTTACTATGGGAGCAAACCGATCGGAGCAACAAAAAAATCTGCTGTCCCATACTAAACTGCAATGCCTACTCGACTCAAATGTATGCAACAGCAGATTTTTTTTGCTCCGATCGGTTTGCTCTCATAGTAAAAGTTGTTCAGTTTGATGGGTAGACTCTTAGTTTAAAAGGATGCCAATGATATCAATTTCACCCTGTACATAGGGTTATTCTTAATATGCTGACACTTTTTTAAGGGGAATGGCACCAACATCGAAATAGCGAAAAAAAATCTACCCTTCCATACAAAACTGCAAACCTACTCGAGCCAAATGTATGGGACAGCTGTTTTTTTCTCGCGATTTCGATGTTGGTCCCATAGAGAAAGTTGTTCAGTTTGACGGTCTAATCATCCCCTTAAAACAGCCCTGCATAATTTAGGGCAAAAATCTTCTATGACAGACGGACAGACGGACAAAAGATAGAAGAGAACAAAAAGACCGCTTGTTAAGCATTAACACACTGGTCATATGTCATCACTTACTTTTAATACACCCTTAAGTTAATTTCATATTAGTCCGGTCAGTCAAGCTATTATGAGCCTTACTTCATAGACTTAAGAGCTGTAATAGGAGACTTCATATGCTGAATAATAATTACTTTACAGTTACAATTAACTCAGGCGATTTCGAGCTCTATCGTTCGGACTTAAGATTTTTGAAAACTGACTAAAGTCCGTTCTACTCTATTCAATGAAAATATGCTATAGCGGTGTATAGCGTTATGTTTAGTTCGTATTTGTAAAGGAATAAAGTTGAAAATTGATTGTCAAATAACTTGAACTTACAAGGGTGGTTTTTTATTTTATTAGTGTGATTAGTTTAATACTGAAGGTTGGTTCATGGGGGGTGATTTATTTTTGTTTATTGTTCACTAATTTGTTTGTTTTTGTGTTTAAAATTAGTGCCGAATTAATTTCTTGGACTAGTTTTAAATTTGACAAGGTAGGGGGCAAAATATTTTATAAATTACTAGCGGCCCGTCCCGGCTTCGCACGGGTGGACGTCTAATCTTTTCTAGCAATAAATATAGCCTATGTTACTCAGGGTGAATGCAGCTTTCTAATGGTGAAAGAATTTTTTAAATCGGCCCAGTACTTTTTGAGCCTATTCATTACAAACATACAAAAATAGGTACAAATCTTTCCTCTTTATAATATTAGTGTAGATTAGTGTAGATTTCATTGTATATTATTTTGTTCGACTGTAACTTTAGCGCCATACAAAAGACATCAACGAGTCTTTTTACAACCTACTTATCAATTTGTGTATAAATAAATAATTAATGATTATCATTAATTGATTATGACATTAAAATTATACATAAATTCATGCGCGACTGTTTTCCGTTTCTGGGTGGCTAGCATCTATGTTACAAATAACAATAAACAGAAAGCTTATTTTTTTATGTAAGTAAGTATTTCAAAAGTCACTGAACTATTTTATGTCCAATACTACCACAAGTACAGGCACGTATCCAAGGGAGGGGGGGATAGGTGGAATTAATCCCCCCCCCCCTCGAAATCTGAATATTTATATTATGGAACATTGATTATTATAGCTTTAATTTTTTATCGTTTTTCTATGAAAATCCCCCCCCCCCCCCAAAACCAAAGGCTGTATACGAGCTTGCACAAGTACCGTATTGGAAATCATGATCGAATGAATAGTATGAATCTATGGAGGTGCTACTGGGAATGTTCCTCCATTGAAAAGGGAAGTACTTCCGCCAGGCTAGGTGTGATGCCTGGGGACCGGCCGTGGTCCAACAGTTCTTAGTTGGACCTTGTACAGGGTGTAACAAAAAACCCTAGTAATACTTAAGGGGGTGCTTCAGACCATCAAACTGAACAACTTTCACTATGGGGCCAACACCGAGAAAAATAAAAAAATATGCTGTCCCATACATTTGAGCCGAGCCGATAGTGCAGTTTTGTATGAAACAGTTGATTTTTATTTCGCGATTTCGAAGTTGGCTCCATAGTGAAAGTTGTTCAGTTTGATGGTCTGAAGCACCCCCTTAAGTATTAATAGGGTGTTTTGTTACACCCTGTAGTATGTATCGAATCTCTGTGATTATTTCTCTTGCGCGATTCATGTCTCGCATTCGATTGTGAACCTTATGTGTAGTAACACATAAGGTTCACAATCGAATGCGAATCGAATCGGTTACGAGTTACGTATTTACGATGAACGTTGTCTTTGTATGGAGCATGTTTCCGAGAGCGACGGTATCGCCATCTGTTGGCATCTTTGCTACTTGTGGGTGCTGGACATCTGTAGTAGTTCCCCATAAATCTATGAATGAATGAATTTTGAAATTTTCTGCTGCTGATTTGAACGTGTCACTTTTAAAAATCGCACTCCTCTTAAGGGTCCCCGAGACGATCATTTGCGATTGTCAATATTTACATGATCATTTTCATAATCATTTATTGCACAATCACATGGTACATAAGGTCTTAAATGCTATTTAGTCTCACATATGATACCCTATAAGGGCACAGCAAAATTTAAGAAATAGGTATATGTTACATTTATCAATTTCTAAGTTTAGAAGCATTCATTAAAATTTGACAATAATTTGGATAATAATATAATCAGGTAGAATTTAATACATATTGATGTCGCAAAGAATTTATAACTCGTATTTAGTCATTTGTAAAATCGTCATTAAATATAGGTAAAGTACGTGATTTTTAAATTTACACAAGGTGAGTAGGTATAATAACTAAGATTGACGCTCATTAATCGTTTACTTCAGGTGATTGAAGCATTCGTCAATATTTCTACGTTATAAAAAAACTGCCAATCACGTAAATATTGACAATCGCAAATGCTCGTCTCGGGGACCCTTAAGGTTTGCAGCTTTATACTCGCAACTTACATAATTTTCGGGGTGGCTAGAATGTCCTATGCTCAGATATGTTCGCCTTTTGCATATAAAAAGAATTTACTCTAATACATTGTCCTAAATCTTAAAAAAAATTCAATAGGTACTACGGGGGCGGCGGGAGGGCGTGGCTAAAACCACGCATGCGCAAGAGAGCAAGTTGTCCCAGATTTAAAGCTATTTCAGAATTTTTGCCTTAGGTGAGACTTTACTGTTTACGGCTTGCAACTGTTTACCATAACACTCTGTATAATTTAGAAGACATTAAAAGTTAACATTATTAATTTTGTGTGTACGTTCAAAAGGGGTAAGATATGGCGGATGAACACATGCGAATTGTGAATCATAAATACAGGGTGTACAATAAAATGGGACAGCTACTTAAAGGGGTGCTTCAGACCATCAAACTGAACAACTTTCTCTATGGGACCAATATCGAAATCGCGAAAAAAAAATCCGCTCTCCCATACAAAACTGCAAACATAACTCGACTGAAATGTATGGGACAGCAGATTTTTTTTTCGCGATTTCGATATTGGTCCCATAGAGAAAGTTGTTCAGTTTGATGGTCTGAAGCACCCCTTTAAGTAGCTGTCCTATTTTAATTTACACCCTGTATATTCACAATAAAAATAAAAAAGTAAAAAGCACAACTAATAAATTACATTCAGCAAAAAATATAATGTAGTATACAGGGTCCTTCTTAATATGCTGAAAATTTTTAAAGGGGATGATCAGGAGTGCCATTTTTGAATCTCATTCGCTGAATTCGGCAGTTGAAAATGTCAAAATTACTGTGGAGATACGCATCTTTCTACTGCTGATTTGACTTTCAAAATTCGCACTCATGAAATATTATTTTTGAAAGTCAAATCAGCAGTAAAAAGATGCGTATCTCCACAGTAATTTTGACATTTTCAACTGCTGAACTCAGCGAATGAGATTCTAAAATCGCACTCCAGACCATCAAACTGAGCAACTTTCTCTATGGGACCAACATCGAAATCGCGAAAAAAATTGCTGTTCCATACATTTGGCTCAAGTAGGTTTGCAGTTTTGAATGGAGCAGTTGATTTTTCTTTCGCGATTTCGATGTTAGCTCCATAGTGACATAATATTTTGTTCAGTTTAATTCTAAATCCAAATCACCACTTAAAATGTCAACCCATTTCTGTTACACCGTGTATAATTTTACGTATATTTATATGGTGATGACGATGATGAGTGAGATTTAATGTGAAATGAAACGCAATATGTATAGACTCAAAACAAATCGACTCAAAATCACTCCCAAGTCGGTCACATCAAACAAAAAACACACCAATGAAGTGTCCGTTTTCGAAATTTATTCAGGGCCGAGTGTACACACCCTGTATGTACAGTCAGCGCCGTATAAATAGATTGTTCACTGAAAATCCACTGAAAATCGCCCCTTTTTGGGGACAGCTTGACGCGTTTGTTTAGTAGAGATGTTCCGACGTTTATCATCGACATCGATAAATTAAAATTTTATTATATTTAAAAGTTTTTTAGCGATCTAATTATTTCACAACATAGATCACTAAAAGATTTTTTATTTTGACGTCTATTTACAGCATCTATTATTAGATACTTCCATTTCTATTGAAATAAGACATTAAAAAACAACAAAATAATTATCCAGTTTTAAAAATAAGAAACTTTGTATCAAGGTGGTTTCAGTCCATACAAACGTTTGACGCAAAATACGCGTAGACGGAATTTAAAAAAGTAATATTTTATATATGGAAAAATAGTTTAGAAAATCTAGTTGTCGCGTATTAAATAACATTTGCAATTTATTATATCTTCGTTAATACTGTCTACGCGTATTGTGCGTCAAAGTTTTTTATAAAATTGACCCCTCTGCAACCGTCTTAACGTACAGAAATAAAATTTACGAATTTCCTCCTTTCCTAAAATAAAACTTTATCGATAAAGTCCTTGTTTTAAATGGCAATAACAGAACTTTATCGATACTTTTGTCAGCACTACACGTGGATCTAATTAGTTAAGGGCCTCGCCCTTTGTTTGTGCTAACAAATTGCTGCCTGATAATTGGCTTAAAGCTCCCCCGGGTTTGTGTGGGGCGCCACTTACAGCGGGGAGAGGTAACCTTTCTCTTTTATACTTAAACGGTGAAGGAAAACATCGTGAGGAAACCTGCATACGCTGAAGATGAAAGTAGAATGCTTATTGTGAAGTGTACCAATTCGTATTGGGGACGCGTGGAGGGTAGGGGTAGGCCTGTGACCTACAGTGGAACGTGTACAGGACGTTTAGAGTGGTGAGTATCATGGGTACAATCACCCCTTAAAGTAATGCAACCGTTTACCCTAACAACCTGTATCTATAGGCCGATGAATTGAATATTTAATCTAGATTTTGCCCGCGACCTCGTCCGTACTGTCTTCCGTTATTGTACCTTCTTCTTATCGTGTGGGCAGAGCCCTGGTGTCAGAGTTTTTTCAGACCGCCTTACGGCCTCTGACGTGGTTTTTATGTAACGACTACTACCACCAGAGATAGTAGCCGGGACCAACGGCTTAACGTGCCATCCGAAGCACGGAATCATTTTTCTTTTCGGACAATCAGGTGATTCAGCCTGCAATGTCCTAACCAACTAGGGAAAAACGCACAAAGTGACATATCACTAGGTGTCCCCCGTGGGAATCGAACCCACGACCTCCGTATCGAGAGCCAATGCTCTTAACCATTAGACCACGGAGGCAGTTGTACCGAATTGTCATTGTACCGAAGTAAAATAAATACCAGAGTCTAATCAAAAGTTCGTAAACACAAAAAGGTTCATAAAAATCGATACTGTAGTTTTTGCGTGATGCTCTAAAATCAAAAAAGCAAACAGACAGATAAAAATTAAAAACTTGGTGATTTGGAGCCGACACATAAATACGATATCGTAACCTTTTTGTGAATATTTTCAATGTACAGATTTTTGTTACAGTTTTATAATAGTGTAGACTAATAATGGCCTTTTGTGTCTAGTATTACATTTCAACCGTTGTTGAGAGGATTTTGCGAGTAATATAATCTTAAAGATTGTTCTATAAAAACACATTCAAGCTGAAAAAAAATTGCAGAGCTTCGTGTCCAGCCCGAAAGCACACGATCTAACACAACCATTCGCGAACCCAATCGCCACGGACAATTTCATTATAATCCCGCTTACACTGGCACCCCAACCTTACACACAAGGCGAAAATTTCGTTACGGTGAACAGTTGATTTTTAAATCAAGTTTAAATGAAAACCGTTTAGAATTATAAAAGTAATTATTTAATTATTCTTAATTAGACATTTTAACTTTAATAAGTGAAAGTTCGTTATACAGGGTGTAAACTTAATTAATTTACATATTTCAGAGAGTGTTTCAGACCATCAAACTAAACAACTATCTCTACGGAGCCAACATTGAAATCGCGAAAAAAGTGTTCTTCCATAGAAAACTATGCTGTGCTATGGTTATTTTTTATTTTTTATTATTAACTATGGGTTTGCTCTTGACCTCAATCCAGTCCTCAGGACGAAGATGGGGTCGTAGATGTAGCGAGCTTACCCAGAAGATGCCTATTCACTCGTACTTTAAAGGAATTCGGGTTGTAAGTACTCGGAAATACTGACGCAGGTAAGGCATTCCACTCCTTGGCTGTGCGCATTATAAAAGATTCAGAAAGGCGCTTGGTGCGGATATGTGGGATGTCAACCAAGAAGGGGTGATATCCCGCGGTGCGTCTAGAAGTCCGATAGTAGAAAGGGAAAGGTGGGATGAGCTCATGCAGCTCTTGGGCACACTCACCGAAGTACAATCTGTAGAAGACCGACAAGCAGGCCACTCTGCGGCGGTGGGCTAGGCTATGAAGCTTGGCCTCCACCAGCTTACTATCGCCAATGAGCCTCCTGGCTCTGCGTTCAACCGAGTCGAGTGCGGCAAGTTGATACTTGGCTGAGCCATCCCACAGGTGGCAGCAGTACTCCATACATGATCGGACCTGAGCTTTATACAATACTAAGAGCTGTCCAGGAGTGAAGTATAAGTAAGTATAAGTAACCATGTACCAGTACAAGTGACCATGTATTTGAAGGGTGAAGAAAGTAAAAAGTATTGGGGCTAACACAAAAGATCCCACTGGGTCGAAGTGTTGCTGGCTTGCCAGCCCCCACAACAAGATAAGATAAGTATAAGTAATACTAAAGTAATACTATAAGTAAGTATAAGTAATACTTAAGGGGGTGCTTCAGACCATCAAACTGAGCAACTTTCACTATGGAGCCAACATCGAGAAAAAATAAAACAAATCTGCTGTCCCATACATTTTAGTCGAATCGGTACTGCAGTTTTGTATGGGACAGGTGATTCTTTTTATTTTTTCACGATGTTGGCTCCATAGTGAAAGTTGTTCAGTTTGATGGTCTGAAGCAACCCCTTAAGTATTACTAGGGTGTTTTGTTACACCCTGTATACTCATATTCACATGTTCACTATTATTTTATCTAGTGAAATCATAAAAAAAATCTATAAAACGTACTTTTGTTAACTCTTTTTAATCGAAAATACGGCACGCACACGCACTTTTCGTAGGGCTGGACAATCAATAAAATTTCTCATAGAAAATATTCGTCTGAACCTATGGCCCCTTAATAATAGACTTAGCAAATGTGTGGAATAGCAAAAATGGTTCAGTTTGAATGTCTGAAGTAACTCCTTTAATATGAACCGCATTTTAAAGGACACCCTGTATAAGCTGATAATGCTGATGATTAAAAAAATTATTTTCAAAATGTTAAGCGAACATAAAAATTTCAAATTTATTAAAAACTCGTTTAATCCAAACGCCGTATTATTATAATTGCAACAAATAAAATAAATTACAACAATTAGGGTAACCGACCCAAATTCGGACCAACCTATAATATTTAACGACAGATTTACTCTTCACACCCTACCAATAAACATTATTATAGTTCCAAACACGAAACCCCACAAATCATGCCAATTTCATTCCTACACCTTTCACATAAGGTTCAGATGATGGGACTAGTTAGACTGCAAATTGGTAAACAGGTACTTTTCGCCATATGTGAGTGCTATAATAATAAAATGAAACATTTAGTACCATTTAGGGATAGGGGACTATTTTACATTTCATTTAACATCGAATAAATTCGTGATACGCTCAGTTGATTTATTTTTAACATGTCTGGAATTCTGGTACTTTAAATGGGACTAGATAATCTATGTGACAATGTCTAGGATAAATTATTAATTACTTAACATAGGTTCAACATAATAAATGCTGAGAGTTTTTTAAAGGGGATGACCAGGAGTGCAATTCTCTAAGCGTCACATCGCTGTCAAAATCATAGACGAGCTCACAAATGTAACATCCTTCTTGCATCCTACAGACAAACGAAGTTTTTATATGAGTTTGACACATGACATCATTATTATCTCAGCCGATGGACGTCCACTGCTGGACATAGGCCTCCCCCAAGGATCGCCATAACGACCGGTCCTGCGCTGCCCTCATCCAACGGGTTCCCACCGCCTTCACCAGGTCATCGGTCCACCGTGTGAGGGGCCTACTCACGCTGCGCTTTGCGGTACGCGGTCGCCACTTTTTGGCCCCATCGGCCATCGGTTCTACGAGCAATGTGCTTCGCCCACTGCCACTTTAGTATAGTAATTCTTTGGCCTATGTCAGCTACTCTGGTTCTTCTCATAACATTAACCATAGCGAATACCGAATTGTCAGCTTGCCGATGTTTCAACGACGAATTTAAGGTTGTGACGATGTTTGTGCTTAGCAAATTGCATTGCAGACCATCAAATTGGACAACGTGGTGGTCAATAAACGGATAGCCTTCAGACTATTATCAACATCTCTTCAGCCCTCACCATGGTGGGCTGCCGGTTATAATCACTGCATATGACCCCACCTCTGATCGTATCGGTACAGTATAAGAAAGAATATCTAATTACTAGATACAGTACGGACATTCCCTGCCTCCCACCAACTTTTTACCTCACCCCCTCTATCGCCCTCCAGTTACCTTGGCAGTTACCTGAAGCCTAGTAGCCTAGAATTTATGTTTTCGAAACAAAGATAATATAATCTCAGGACGAAGGATAAAAACTCTTTTTGAATAGACGGGGGTAAATGCGTTTTATTTATGAAAAAGCAGCTAAAGTTGTTGTAGCTTGTAGCCCTAGACTCTGTTCCGCATGTGCTGTCGTCATCTTGTCAATTTCTGTTTTTTGTAAGCAGTATCCGGGGTGTGTATTGGTCTCCCGTTCCATCAGACATAGGAGGGTAAGGACGAGAGAGTGCATCTGCGTTTAGCGCGTACACTTATGCACTTTAAAATATCCTGCGTAGGTACATGTCTGTTTTGTCGACTTTGAGAATTTATTCACTTGTTTGATAGGAATGTGCCTGTGCTGTCATCTAGTGATCTCAAAATTAAACACCCTTATAAATTGACGTCAATTAATGTTAAGTGTCGACACTTTGTCTGTGCTTAATGTAGGGGAGCATGGGGTGGATAGGGACCATGCAAATTACAATATTTACGTTATATGAAAATTTATTTTGGTCACTGTTTACAAAATAACATATCATAACATATCCTATGGTTGTTTGGAAGAAATCGCTTCTTAAGTGATAAAACCGCAATGTATTAGTATTACAAGATTACTTAATAGAAGATTAATTTTTTTTTTTTTAAATAAGGCAGGTACCTATATTGTTTTTTTTACAGTGGTAATTACAAAACTATTTTATAATTCAAATAAGAATGAATGAAGTAACGAAATATACCTATTCGATTTAAACGTATGGGACAGCTGTTTTTTTGTTTTGACAGGTTTGCTCCCATTGTAAAAGTTGTTCAGTTTGATGGGTACAGTATGTGGTTTATAGGTTAATGATACTTTTCCTTACACCCTATATATCGATATACCTATCAGCTTCAAAATAAAATGTTACACATTATCATCTTATTTTATCAATGATAAATGACTAAAAGATGAATTTTGTCGACGTCACGACCATTTGATCCCATTCGTCTCGATTTCGTAATTTTATCTTATCAGTGGCAAATAAAAAACACTTTTGTGTCAAATTTATCATGATTTTGTTACCTATTTGTGTTATTTTATCTCGTTTAAGATGTTTTTGGGATATACATTTATGATTGATTAGTTTTATCTGTTTGTTCAAGTATTGAGGCTTAATTTCGTCATTACTCCACCTGTTTTTTAAATGGGATTTTTTCGAGATGTTATTTCGTTGATACGAAAGCAGCCATTTCATTTCGCGTCACAGTATCTCATAAGGTTGATAGATTTGTGACTAAATAATGTTAATAAACGTAATATTTGTCTAAGAGTTTTTATGTAAATAACACTATAAGTATCCTTTTGATTGATTAATTATTTTCATTAAATTTATTTGTGAGAGTAATTAAATTTTTTGGGCAAGCACTTCCAATGATGAAATTGAAAACGACAACTAATAATGTAAAAAAAGATGATGATGATGATTTTATTAAAGAGTTCACGGTGTTGTGAATAATATTGCTTTTAGTGATAAGACCATCAATAGTTCCTTCATCTTCATACCTTATTTTGTTTTTATCACGAACGAAAAATGTTCTTGGAATTATTGTTCGATGCGTATCTAAACTATTATAAAACTGTAACAGAAGTGTGTCTGTACATTGAAGATATTTACAAAAAAAAAGTTACGATATGGTTTTTAGGTGTCCCTGAAGCAATTTTTGGATTTTTTGTCTTTCTGTTTGTTTGTTTGTTTGTTTATTTGTTTGTATGTTTGTTTGTTTGTTTGTTTGGGTGTTTGTTTGATCGAGTATCACGCAAAAACTACTGAACCAATTTTGATGAAACTTTTTTTGTTTGATAGCTTATCATCTGACTTAAAATCTGGTAAGAATATAATTTATGCGAACGAAGTCGCGGGTAAAAGCTCGTTTGTAATAAAATCTTTTTTGACATGATCAGTCATTTTTCATGTAGCTAATCAGAAAATAACTGATTAAATATAACATTTATTTACCGGTGCCGTTCGAACGATTTTGGTAAAACAAAAATTAAAACTAATACTAATCCAATCCACCCCAGCCTACCCTCGCATTGCCTCGTTAATATGGCTAATTTTATTTACCCCACAACTAGGGGGTGTTTATAAATAATTATTATTTATACAGGGGGTTGTATAATCGGCTAGGACGCACATGTCAACGTTTTGCGCATTCTTTAACTAGATTATTTTTATTTTGACTGATTGCTGAAAAACTTCTGAGTTTTAATTTTATCTTTAGTTTGTCTAAACAATCTTTGTGCTAAAAGTGAACATTGCTACAACTGCAAGCTTCAAAAATTGTAAGTAGTTGTAGTAAAGATCATTATCATGGTACAATAATATACTGCGCCTGGTATTCTCTTCCGACCACATGACTGACCACGTGACTGACACAAGCCTACGTCATCATACCCTTTTACCATGTTTAGCGGCCATTTTTTTGTGACGTAGACCTTGTTTTTTTTTTTAGACTATGATCATTACCATCATCAAAAGGTTTCTTTAGTTTAATGTTGGTATGCTTATCGATTATTTATCGAATCGGACGTACAGTACAGACAACATAACAAAAAAATCTACGGGACTCTTACCGCGAGTCCGGCGCACACTTTGCTGATTTTATTATTTGTTATTATACTGTTTGCTTATTGCAGTGAATATACAGAGTGAAATTGATATAATTAGCATCCTTTTAAACTAAGAGTCTACCCATCAAACTGAAAAACTTTTACTATGGGAGCAAATAGATCAGAGCAAAAAAAAATCTGCTGTTATACTAAACTGCGATGCCTACTCGACTCAAATGTATGCAACAGCTGATTATTTTTTTGCTCCGATCGGTTTGCTCCAATAGTAAAAGTTGTTTATTTTGATGGGTAGACTCTTAGTTTAAAAAACACTAAGTTTGACGCTTGCATGTATTGCCGTTTTCATGATAGAGCAAGAAATCTGCTGTAATAACGCATATTCTGTGAAAATTTCAACCGTCTAGCTAATATTGTTCAAAAGATACAGCCTTTTATAGGTAGGACAGATGGACGGACGGATGGACAGCGTAGGCTTAGTAATATTGACCCGTTGGCACCCTTTGGGTACGCAACCCTAAAAAGAACGTTTTTTCAGCATCAACCTGTCTCTACCGCACAGTCCCCGCACGGCCAACTATTTGCCAGCTACCCCACTTTGTTTGCAGTCGACACATGTCACCTGTTCTGTTCATAGAGACACCTACCCTATTTGCACCCTCGTGGCGTGGTGGATGCTTGATGATATAATATATTTCATGCCATTTTTTGGGAGAAACCTGTGTTTTTAGGGTTCCGTTCAAAAATGATTGGTGATTTTCTAAAAGATATATTTTATGAGGACAAGATTCTGTAAGAGTTTAGGGTCCCTAGACAAAGTGACATTCCATTGGCGTCAACGCTATACACGGACAAAATGTATGGATTTAACGCCAATCGAAAGTAGGTACTTTGTCTAGGGGTCCAAGAGTGCGATTTTTGAAACTCACGAAAGTATCAGAACTACTACTACTACTACTTACTGCTACTGAGCTACTGAGGAAACATCTAATAGTTACCCAAGTTTTTTTTTTTTAAATTAACTATGGGTTTGCTCTTGACCTCAATCCAGTCCTCAGGACGAAGATGGGGTCGTAGATGTAGCGAGCTCACCCAGAAGATGCCTATTCACTCGTACTTTAAAGGAATTCGGGTTGTAAGTACTCGGAAATACTGACGCAGGTAAGGCATTCCACTCCTTGGCTGTGCGCATTATAAAAGATTCAGAAAGGCGCTTGGTGCGGGTATGTGGGATGTCAACCAAGAAGGGGTGATATCCCGCGGTGCGTCTGGAAGTCCGATAGTAGAAAGGGGAAGGTGGGATGAGCTCATGCAGCTCTTGGGCACACTCAAGTAACATGTATAAAATTCAGCTTTGTATAAGTACTTATAGTTAAAGTTTATTAAAGTTTAATGGTGTATGGCATGTTCAAGTTCTGGTCACAGCCAAGTCGAAACACTGAAAAATTTTGAGCTCGCTTCGCTCGCTCTGGTTTCTATTCATTATGGCCCTGCTTATTTGGACTGACAAAGTTCTGTCCCAATCAAACTGTAGTGTCAATAAAGAAGTTTGGCAAACATGTAAGTTGAGACCAAGACTTAGAGGTCCCGTGCATGAATGAAACTTAGTAGTACGTGTAGAATGAAACAAAACTAACAAAAAAATTAATTGGTTGTAACCTGTAGAAGTAGGGGGAAAGGTATTTCGATACCTTTTGTATCAAGTGTATGAAACTCATAATCTTTCTTATTAGATAGTCTACTCAATCTTCTACGCATTCATTGTGTTTATTTTAATGAAAATTCATGATAACCGTACAATATTATGTATGATAATAGAAGAAAACGAACCACACACACTATCAGTTCAACCAAGCCAAATACGTTCCGTAACGTCAAAAAAATTTCTCAGTGATAATATTAGATGAAAATAGCTGTCGTCATTGCGTTTTGCTACTGCTTTTTAGATGATTTGTCTATTTTACTAGAAATTTCTACTTGTGAATCCGGACTTCTGGAGATGTGAAAGTTTTTAAAAAAATGCCTTAATTTTTTCTGTTTATAATAATTATGACCGCCGTCCTGAAGAGCTTTTAGTTTTCGTAAAAATGGCTGGGTCCAAATCTGCCCATCTTCTTTCTGTCCCAATCAAACTGTAGGTAGTGTCAATAAATTTTGAACTCACTTCGCTCGCTTTGGTTTCTCTTTCACTACAGCACTGCTTGCTAATTATGGCCTGAACGAGATCTTGTCCAGCCAAGTCACTGCTCAGATATATATCGAGCTTGATTAGCACACTCTGTAGTGTAGGTATCTTAATCTTATAATGAGTATGAATGCTGAAAATTGAGGAGCTTGCTCGCTTTGTTTCTCTAGTTCTCTCGCTCCGGATTGCAACAGTAAAAGACAATGCGGGTTTCCTATGGAAGGTTGGCGCCTTATTTTTCTACGTTGTTTTTAGCGCGGCCTGCAACCTAACTAGAATATTTTAGTTCAGAATAAAGAAACAAACAAAACTTTTTATTACATGTATATCCCTTAAGTCAGTCTGAACGGAGATATAAAGGCTTGAAGTTGAAAATAGATTCATTACGTTTGCTTCAAGCCTTTATATCTCCGTTCGGACTGAGGTTAGAGATATACTTATCATAAATTTTTGTTTGTAACTTTATTATGAACTTTAATATTCAACTTTGATTGATGGCCGCGCTAAAAAAAGAAGCGAAAAGAAAAAAGGCGCCAGTTTTAGTCATTGGCTTTTTTTGTACTATCTACAACTTTTTACAAATATCAAGCCTAGCCACCTAGCTAGCTACGTAGTACGGACCCTAGCTAACGCGCCGGCAAGCAGCATTTATAGGGGTGGCCCAGAGGTGGCCTAATTTATTTGACCGGTGGCGCCAGGAGTACAGGAATTTCAAAAACTAGATTCAGGAATCACTCACCCCCCAACTCAGGTATCCTGTGATAGAACATGCCGGTCCTGGCGAGCCACTCCAGCTGCATGTGGTGGAGCACCCTGTCCCCGGGGTGGTGGAACGCTGAGGACATCGGCGCCCCGGGGGGGAGGGGCTGGGGCAGTTGGTAGTTGAAGAGGGACGAGGTCTGCGCCATCATCGGGTTTTGCGGCATTAGGCCTGGTTTCGGGATTATTCCTGTGGAGGGGAAAGAGCTTTTAGACTATAAATCAAATTATAAATAAGATTTTTTTTCATTTGTCAATCATTGCCAAACCGGGGTTTTTATTCGACCAATTAAGCTAGAGCCGTCAGAGGGAATTTTTCGACATGGATCTACAGCGTTTAAATGTTTATTTAGTGCGGAAACTTTAACCACGTATTCTATAATAGGTTAGGTACTTGTCAAACTGAACAACTTTCATTTTGGAGCCAACATCAAAATCGAGAAACAAAATAGTTGTAGCTGCAAACATTTGAGGGCATTGCCAGTTTTGGTTTTGTATGGTACAGATTTTTTTTCGCTAGTTTTAAAACTAGCGAAAAAAAATCCGTGCTTAAGCACGGACCTGAAAAAAAGACGGACTTAATGTCACACTAAAAAGAGGTGAAGCATGCAAGGTCCTACAATTTCGTTTGTTCTACAAGGGACCTTCACTCACACAGACGCGCCAGTTCTAAGTGCAGGTCCGACAACCCGCCGGACAGGGCGACAGCACGCACGCTCGCATAAATGGGTGCTTCACTTTTGATTAGACGAGATTCCGTCTGTCTTTTTTTCAGGTCCGTGTTTCTAATTTACTGTGTAATGTTTAAGTAAATCTGTTTATTCAGGTCTTTTTTTTTTTTTTTTTTTTTTTATGTGTTTTAGGTAAGCATTTGACCCCAATCTCACCTGATGTTGAGTGATGATGAGGCCGAAGATGTAGCATGCTTACCTAGAAAGATGCCTATTCACTCTCGCCTTGAAGAGGCCCAGGTTGTATTGCTCAGGGAACAGGTCCGCAGGCAGGGCATTCCACTCCTTAGCCGTGCGCATTATAAAAGAAGAAGCAAACTTCTTCGTGCGAATTGCTGGTAGGTCAACGACATAGGGGTGGAAACCCAGTCTGTGTTTTTAAGGTCCGTGTTTTTAAGTTGGCTTTATAGTGAAAATTGAAAAGTTTGATGAATGTTTAAAGTAATGCTCTGACTAAAAACGGTATTGAACACATTTTGAAATTATTTAACCTTCTATGCTGATCAACATCGTTATACCGTCGGCATATCAAAATTAATGTGATGCGTTCACGAACAATAAAAACATTCTACCTATTACCCCTTCTTGTCCATATATGCCATTACATTATATTTAGGCACAATATTTTTTTATTTAATTATTTAATTTAATTTTTGTTTTATAAAAGCATAGCATATGCTCACGACTATATTCCCCGAGGGGGTAGTCGGAGATATTCTGAAACCTCAGAACATCCACGTTTCACTAGTAGTGCCGAAACTCTGTCCAGTGTGACGGGGAGTGAGCCCGTCGCCACTTGTAATTGACAGTGGGCACAATACATGCCTCGAAATTGAAGCATGCAGGTTTCCTCACGATGTTTTCCTTCACCGAAACGCCAGTGGTGGTGGTGTGGTGTTTTATAAAAGAAAGACTTCAAATTAAGTTCAAATACGCTATGCAAAGCATTAACAGAGTAAATGTGATGCAAATGCAAGTAAGAACATTAAAAACATTTTATCTTCCCCATTCATGGATAAGAAAATAAAAATAAAACCGGTCAAGTGCGAGTCGTGCTACTCGCGCACCGAGGGTTCCGTATCTACCACACCACCACAGAAAACATTTTTAACTTAGAAAAGAAAACTTTTTTTGTCCGGGACCTTTAGCGCAAGACCGACTCACACTTGGTTTTTAGTATTTGTTGTTATTCTGTAGAGTTCGCTCTATAATCACACTAAGTTTGGCGCTTGTATGTATTACCGTTTTTACGATAGAGCGTGAAGAAAAAACGTTGATAAGAACTAGTTTCTTGTTGAAAACCCCCCTTAATTTTGAACTTTTTGACATTTTTATTATTTTTTAACAAATCCGCCGTCATAACGCATAATCTGAGAAAATTTCAACTATCTAGCTATTACGGTTCAAAAGGTACAGCCTTAAATAGGTAGGACAGACGGACGGACGGACGGACAGACGGACAGACGGACGGACAGACGGACGGACGGACGGACGGACGGACAACGTAGGCTTAGTAATAGGGTCCCGTTTTCACCCTTTGGGTACGGAACCCTAAAAATAAAGAACTATCCAAACTTACCAGGTCTATAACTCTCATACTCCTCATTGCCTCCCTCAACACCCGGCGATATCGGCGGACTATAACTCTCCGATCTATTCCCATCCTCAGAAACAGGACTCCCACTCCTCGGGCTACTCCCCGAAGGACTCTCCGTACCTCCCCTTGTCTCCTGAAACCTATTTATCGTATTCTGTTCGATTTGCGTGTCATAATTCTCTTGATATCTCGCTATGTAGTTCTTGTTCTGTATTAATGCTAAATATTTCTGCTGGGACATATTCTGTTCTGGTTCTATATGGCGAGATAATAGAGCGTCGATGCAAAATGACTTTTTTCCAGGTGTTAATAAGGTTTTTTCTTCTTCGGTCTGTTTGTAGTATTTCATGTTTTTGGGGCTGTTGGAGCGGCTCGGGTTAGAGTCTTGGTCGGTCTCTTGTTTGTGGTCGGTTGAGTCGCGGCGGTACATCGTTTGAAGGATCTCTGATGTCATCGCTGCATGTTAGTTTTGGCCTGTTGGGAAATAATGCATCAGTAAATTAGTAGAAGCCATGGTACAATAATATACTGCGCCTGGTATTCTCTTCCGACCACGTGACTGACCACGTGACTGACACAAGCCTACGTCATCATACCCTTTTACCATGTTTAGAGGCCATTTTTTTGTGACGTAGGCTTGTGTCACTCTGGGAATAGAAGACCTTGTTTTTTAGACTATGGTAGAAGCTAAGCTAAGTGGGTTGGTACCTAGTTGTAACAAAGATTATGACCACTCTGAAAAGGAAAGCTGTCATGAGTTTGAAATCGATGTGCAGGGTGTAAACTTGTATAGCGATTATCCCTTCCGTCGCTAATTCAGACTACTAGGTACCATTTTGCAACCATCAGCAGCAAGGCTGATTCAATGTTTGTGGGGTGTAGAGCATCTCTGTGATGGGGATGGACCAGGTCTGCCTGCATAACTCCAGTCGGTTTAAGAGTTACTGATGATTAAAGCTGCACGGCTGATCGTAAGATATTATTGTAGAATGCACTGTAGCTATGTGAACAGTACAAAAACTGTCAAGTTTTGTCAGTCGGTTTAGGACCTTTGAACGGCTGTATCTCCTAAACCGACTGGAGTTATGCAGGCAGACCTGGTCCATCCCCATCACAGAGAAGCTCTACACCCCATAAACACTGAATCAGCCTTGCTGCTGATGGTTGCAAAAAGTACACTTATCTCTCGGAATAGTAGTGGAAATAGACATAAAGCATAGAGTATTTTATTAATCAGTTTATCATTGAACCTATACAACGTGTTATTAAATTAGCGCAAAACCTTATACACCCCAACTGATTTATAACAAAATAATTAGATTGAAACAATAATATCATTATTTTGATAATTAAAATTTAAAGTTATTCGCATTTTAAGTTTTGAGGCAAAAACGATTTGTTATCATTTCAGCAATGAATGAAAGCGTTAACGTACTCATGGATACATTTTAATAATCTTGTTTTGGTAGTAAGTCGGGTGAGTGTGCCTGTGCGGAGGGTTGACGTTGACTTCAGTAAATTTTAAATTTTAGACACAAATTAATTAATATTTTGAAAAAAAAAAACCTATGTTGAAACCATGATAATTCGATTCTGCTCTTGATTCTAAACAAACTACTTTCTAGTTTTGCGTTAATTCATTAACACGTTGTATAGGTATGTTAAACGAAAATATCATTGGGAACCTATGTTTATAAGTACATTCGCGATGTTTAGCATTTTATTATAAAAACCGATAAACTAAACTTTTTATTTGTGAATTTGTACGTAGCCTGTTGGTAATCCTAACAAATAATTTGAAATTATCAACATCATCAAACAATGACAAACATTTTTATTTAAAACTAGCGGCCCGTCCCGGCTTCGCACGGGTGGACGTCTAATCTTTTCTAGCATTATTGCTATTTTTATATTTATATATAGCCTATGTTACTCAGGGTGAATGCAGCTTTCTAATGGTGAAAGAATTTTTTAAATCGGCCCTGTACTTTTTGAGCCTATTCATTACAAACATACAAACATACAAAAATAGGTACAAATCTTTCCTCTTTATAATATTAGTGTAGATTAAAAGAAACATCTCAGCAAAGATTTCTTTTGGTCTTCGCTGCGTTCTCACCAAGAAAAAATCTTTGCTTTTTAGTTTCGAACGACAAGAATCTTAATAATGAAGCTGGAGAATCATGCGTAAATTCATGACTTCAAACTCTAAGTACACTTTATCATAATTACTTGTAAAAATATATTTATGAAAGACAGAATCAAACATTTTAACAGGTTCTTACCACGTTTTGGTATTTATGAGTTCCCGATATTTTGGCCGTGTTACAACTGCTATGATCACGGGATGACGGAAATACCGGGAACTCATAAATAACAAAACCACAAAACGCGGTAAGAACCTTTTAAAATGTTTAATTCTAGGTTAAATAATAACCGCGTAACTCTGAAAAACTGTATTATGAAAGGCAGTTACTAAAAACATAAAATCTTAACTTATTTCTAACAGTCCAGTCAATAAGAGATGCGGTAATGTTAAATCACCATAAAATACCTACCTAATACCTTAATTAGATATAGTATAAATTGTGAATATTCAAATGTAACCCAAATATTTGCGTAGGCTCCGGCACGGATCCGAGTGTATTCAAGTGAAAATATTAGTGTTCTATCAAAATTATACGGGATTTACCGATCGTAACGTGGCCCGAGTCAATAAGGATCTTGTTGCAAAATCTGGCGAAAATTATCTCTATTTTCGTTTATGCAATTATACCTTCTACTCTACTTATTATTGTAAACAATTAATGATTTCTAACTGCTTTATGTTTCGGTGTAAAATAATAGTTATTTGTTATGCAAGGCTGCAAAGTTGCTTTTTGGTGCGAGTACTTGTATTGAAACCTGAGTAAGTGAAGGATTCTAGGATTGAACCACGAGCGAAGCGAGTGGTTCAAATATAGAATCCTGAGCGGAGCGAAGGTTTCAAAAGTACGAGACGCAGAATAACTTTGCTGTCGAGCGAAACACACAACTTTTCACCTCACTACAGCGAGGAAAATTTCAATGCACCAACCTCATTTTTAGAATAATCGCACTGGCCAGCACGAAAATGGCATGAAAAAAAACTTGTTTAGGCTGTTTTTCTTTATTGAATAGAAAGATTCGAATTTTAAAAACTCTTTCCACGCTAGCGGATAAAATGCGCTTTTGCCATGCTTTTGCACTCAGATTTCAAATGATAAACAGAATCTTTCCGAGCTTGTGAGGTAAAAAGTATATTTTATTTATTGTAAAATAAAATAAATTACGCTCACGGGCACATACAGTTACATTGTAATGATACCAAGTAAGCATCTACAGGGTGAAATATCATTGGCATCCTGTTAAACTAAGAATCTATCCATCAAACTGAACAACTTTTACTATGGGAGCAAACCGATCGGAGCAAAAAAAATCAGCTGTGACATACATTTGGGTCGAGTAGGCATTGCAGTTTAGTATGGGACAGCAGATTTTTTTGTTGCTCCGATTGGTTTGTTCCCATAGTAAAAGTTGTTCAATTTGATGGGTAGACTCTTAGTTTAAAAGGATGCTAATGGTATCAATTTCACCCTGTGTAGGCTTTTTATTATGGCAACCATACAAAAACGGCATGATAATATAACATCCATGATGCCCACACGATAAGAAGAAGATCCGTGACCGAACCGGGATTCGAACCCAGGACCCTGGTTTGGCAGTCTGGTGTGGTAACCATTACATCAACCGTGTCGTCATTTGTAAACAACAAATTAATTAACTTCCTTTTTATTACAATGAGTTTTTTTCATTTAACTAAATGAACCGATTCATTAATCAATAGTTTAATTCCCAGGATATAATAAGATAGCAGAACATTCAATTTCAACATAATCTTGTGGAAAAAAAACAACTAAATTAAAATTTTACGTTAAATGCAGTCGTTGATGTCTTTTATATGGAAGAAAAGAGGCCGGCGGCGCGTCACCGTTGAATATTGTATACATGTTCTGTAGCATGTTCTACCGTTAACCCGCGACTTCGTCCGCACAAATTATATTTCAGATTTTAAGTCAGATCATAAGCTATCAAACAAAAAAAGTTTCATCAAAATCGGTTTAGTAGTTTTTGCGTGATACTTGAACAAACACACAAAGAAAAAAATCTTTTTTTAAATTTACAGATTTATAATAGTACGAGCATTTACCCGCTACTTCGTCCGCATAAATTATATACCAGATTTTAAGTTTCGTACCACCTACACACAACATATTAATTTACAAAAAAAAAATGTTGCATCCTGATGCTTGCATGCTGATTTTATCTTGTGTGCTGCCATTGACGAAGCCTGTCGCGGATATACAGGGTGAAATTGATATCATTAGCATCCTTTTAAACTAAGGGTCTACCCATAAAAAAAAAAGTTTCATCAAAATCGGTTTAGTAGTTTTTGCGTGATACTCGAACAAACAAACACCCAAACAAACAAACAAACAAACAAACTAAATTCTTTTTTCAAAAATTTACAGTTTTATAATAGTCAAGATGTATTCACTTCAAGAAGAGGGAAACACAATTATAAATAAACAAAATAATTATCTAAACTAGATCTTAACTAATACAAGAAGAACTTATAACTAGAATTAGAATAGAATAGTTTCATCTTCCATCTCTTCTTTCTTTTTATTCTTTCCTTTTTTAACCTTAACCTTTTTTAACTAATGAATCTAGTTATGAATAATAAATATAAATATATCATTCATTAGTTATAACTAATGAATGATATATTTATAGGCGACAAAGGTTAAAAAAGGAAAGAATAAGAAAGAAAGAAGAGATGGAAGTTTAATACATTTTATTGTTGACAAAAATAAATCTCCTGTACCTTTAGCACGAGACCAACTCACACTTGACCGGTTTTTATTATTAATTGTTGCAATACTTAATATACCATGAGAGATAAATGATTATAATAGAATGGCTTTACTAAAAGTTAATCAAATCGCTAAATAATAATCTAATAATAACGTTATCTCGCGTTATTATTGAATCGTTATCGTTTTATTATTGAGGCCGGCACGCGCTTGGCACACTGCCGCCGTTAAGTGTTTAATAATTAACTTTTTATTAACTCTTCGAAAAAGGAGGTTATCACATTATTATACCTTAACTGTCTACTCAAAGTTATGATAACAACTTTTGATAAAACTAATTTTAGGAAGAAAGTGTTTATGACGGTGACAAAAAATCTGCAATATTATAAAACTGTAACAGAAGTGTATTTGTCCATTGACAGGGTGAAATTGATATCATTGGCATCCCCTTTTAAACTAAGAGTCTACCCATCAAACTGAACAACTTTTACTATGCAAATCAATCGGAGCAAATAAAAAATTAGCTGTTCCATACTAAACTGCAATGCCTACTCGACTCAAATGTATACAACAGCTGTTTTTCTTTTTGCTCCGGTTGGTTTGCTCCCTTATTAAAAGTTGTTCAGTTTGATGGGTAGACTCTTAGTTTAAAAGGATGCTAATGATATCAATTTCACCCTGTAGATATCCCTGACTCCAAATGTATGTCTGTTTGTGGGTTTGTTCGAGCATCACGCAAAAAGTACTAGATCGATTTTGATGAAACTTTTTGTTATAATTAAAAGCTTATTTATGATTCGATCTGAAAACTGTAAAAAAAATTATCTTGCTATAATGACGGGAAGCGGAGCGGACGAAGTCGCGGGCAAAAGTTTGTTAGGTATAAAACAGATAATAGGTTGAACGACCCGGTTGGTGTGATGGTTGCCACGCCGGACTGCCAAACCAGGGTCCT
Source organism: Agonopterix subpropinquella (assembly GCA_922987775.1). NCBI lineage: Eukaryota > Metazoa > Arthropoda > Insecta > Lepidoptera > Depressariidae > Agonopterix > Agonopterix subpropinquella. The sequence continues at coordinate 10,263,752 of OV277719.1, read as the reverse complement.
GGGTTCGAATCCCGGTTCGGTCATGGATGTTATATGTGTGTCCCGTTGTTGTATGATTCCCATAACAAAAAGCCTAAGGCTTACTTGGGATCATTACAATGTATGTGCCTGTGAGCGTTATTTATTTATTTATTATTAATAATTCTACAAAATTATTACGTCTCGCCGATCGGCGATCTTTTTTTTTCTAGCAGCGGTTTCTAGATCGTGCCTAAAAAAAATCATTGTGGTGTAAGTGACAGCCTAGCAAATACTGAAACGGTGAACTCAGACCATCAAACTGAACAACTTTCACTATAGTGCTTACCTTAGGAAACGTGAAAAAAATCAGCTGTCCCATACAACACTGCTGTACCTACCCGACTAAAATGTATGAGACAGCTGATTTTTTTCGCGTTTCCTGAGGTAGGCTCCATAGTGAAAGTTTGATGGTCAGAGTTCAACGTGTCAGTGTTTGCATCAAACTTCATTTGTATTGAGCGCGCTTACTCTTAAGGGTGCTATTGTATGTAAAGGGTTATTTTTAGAGGTGCTTTTAGCCTAATATTTGGGTCAAGACTCAAGCTAGTAGCCGTCCAGTGTCCTTGCACCCTGTATTATGTTTTTATTTTATTACCTTGTTTTTCCCCTCTTTTTGAAAGAAATATGGTGATATATTTTAAAACTAAAACCAATATTAAAAATAAATAGTAGGTATAGGTACTAAAAATAAAGAAATTATTTTAATAAAGAAGGCACTGTAAACATTAAATTATTAATAATGTAATTTTGTTGAATAAAGACGACTGTATAAACATAAAATAAAACCGGTCAAGTGCGAGTCGGGCTACTCGCGCACCGAGAGTTCCGTACCACACCACCACGTAATACAACATTATTAACTAAGATTTAAAAAATTTTTTTTTGTCCGGGACCTTTGGCGCAAGACCGACCCACACTTGGCCAGTTTTTAGTATTTGTTGTTATTCTGTAGAGTTTACTCTATAATAACACTAAGTTTGACGCTTGTATGTATTACCATTTTTACGATAGAATGTGAAGAAAAAACGTTGATAAAAACTAGTTTCTTGTAGAGAACCCCCCTTAATTTTTAACTTTTTCACATTTTTATTATTTGTTAACAAATCCGCCGTAATAACGCAAAATCTGAAAACTGCATAGGCATCCTGAGTTTTAGACATTGACTCTAGGCATTTTGCTTCATAGGCATGGTGCATTTTAGGTACTTCGCTCAAAAGGGATTCTAGCTATTAGGTACGGTTCAAAAGTTACAGCCCTAAGGGTATTCTACCGTTGGCGCGCTCCATAAAAACGTAGTATGGTGATATTTTCAATACTATCCAATTAAAGTCAATGAAATTTTTCAAAAACAATCTATTAACTAATTTCTATGTCGGTATGAAGTCAGATTTTCGATAAAATTTATAGTTTTAAAGTTACAGTGCCACAAATATTTCCATACAAATCTTAAATTAATCCTAGCATTGAAACTGTATATTTTAACGAAAATCTGACTTCATACCGACATAGAGATTAGTTACTTGATTGTTTGTGAAAAATTTCATTGACTTTAATTAGATAGTATTGAAAATATCACCATACTACGTTTGTATGGAGCGCGCCAACGGTAGAATAGCCCTAAATAGGTAGGACAGACGGACGGACGGACGGACAAAACGTAGGCTTAGTAATAGGGTCCCGTTTTCACTCTTTGGGTACGGAACCCTAAAAATAGTTCTTCCAAACAATGGTTTTCTGGAAGAAATATTTTTTAGTGTTAAGGCCGCTTTCGTCCTACCCTATTCTAGCTCTTATACAGGGTGTTAGGGTAAACAGTTGCATTACTTTAAGGTGTGATTGTACCCATGATAGCTACTGAACAACTTTCCCAAACAAACCAACAGGAAATTAGCAACTTTTTTTTCGAATTTTCATATAGACGTTCGGACAGATGATTGCATTTAGTATGGAATGTCCACATTTTTTTTTTGCTAATTTCCTATATGTTTCTTTGAGAAAGTTGTTCAGTATCATGGGTACAATCACCCCTTAAAGTAATGCAACTGTTTACCCTAACACCCTGTAGTTATACCTAGTTAGTTAGTTACACTTACTATTTAAATTGTTATATTTTTTGTGTACTTATTTATGATGTTAATTATTATTTATGTTTAAACTCACCTATGATCCACTTATTTTTTTATAATTTTAACTAAATTAATTAAAAGACACTGTTGAAAAAAAAACACTGTCACAAAAAATCCTTCAACACAACACCAAAAATTCCTTTGCCTTTAAAAAAAAACACGATAAAAATTTTAGTGTCCCGAACGTACCCGGCGCCCGTTCGAAAACCACCCCCGTGCAGAAGTTGCTAACAACTGAATTATTTTATTAAACGCCTACTATCGCCTATTATCATCCCATATCTGAACGTATGTGGACATAACGATTGGGCGGTGCTAAGCGACCAAATTATATTGACACCTAAAATTGCACAGTACCCCTCAAAAGTGAGCGAATTTCGTTCGTGAAAAGAGAGGGAGGTAGGTCGTTCTATAGTGGTTTTTCACCAACGCCACTCCCTATTATGTTTTGTCCTCGTTATATTGTTCTTCTCACTCTAATTTACGGTAGAGTTGTTAAGAGGAGTGCTTACAAACCGCGGTACTGGATTCTACGTTTGTTTGCATAAGAAACGAGATTTCGTGTTTTAGTATGCTTATTTTTGGGTTTTGGTCGTTGTAATTTTTTGAGATTTTTGAGAGTAAAACTGTAGCAGTTCATCAAGTGTAGTAGTTTGAAACGATTATATAGAAGCTGGATAACGTCGAACAGTGCACATTTTTGGATAGGTAACCGTTTTAATTTTCCAAAAACATCGCTATACCAATTTGTTCAAAACAAAAATATGTATGCAAAAGAAGTAGGTTATATTTAATATTCAATTAAATATTACTAGGTCTAAACTTTAGACCATCAAACTGAATAACTTACGTTATCTATGGAGCCAAAATAGAAATAAAAATTTAAAAATCTGCTGTAACTAGCTACTAACGATTCAACTCCAATGTATAGAATGGCTGATTTATTGTATTTTATTTAGAGGACAACTTCTAAAAAAAAAAGTTGTTGAAATTAATTTTGATATTGGCTCTATAGTGAAAGTTTTTCAGTTTGATGGTCTGAAACAGCTTATAAATATTTCTAGGTTCTTTTGTTACAATCTGTATTTGAAAGGCCTTTTCTAACTATATACTTGGATGAGTATCTGCATAAAAAATGTTACGTTACATTCATTGTAGTCAATTTTTTACGAAAAAATCTTCTAACAAATAATTTCTTTATGCAGATCATAATATAGCCAACCGCCATTCAAGGTCATGTTATATTCTTGTTTGAACAGATAAGGCATCATGGCAACATCATAAATTCATAAGGCATTCTGGGTATTGCAATAAGATCCTTAATAACTAATATTAAGTAAGCGATGTTTTGTAAAGCCTGCCAAATGAATGACTTGAACATAATTTACTTACTTACTATGCTGGCTCAGGGACCCGAAGTGGGTCTTGGCCTCCGACAACAAAGCACGCCATTCATCTCTTTTCTGTGCCATCTCATCTCAACATAATTTAACGACAAATTAAATAAATAAATAACGCTTTCAGGCACATACATTGTAATGATCCCAAACAAGCACTATAAGCTTTTTATTATGGAAACCATAACAACAACGGCACTAACGTATAACACCCATGACCGACCGGGATTCGAACCCAGGACCCTAGTTTGGCATTGCGGCGTGGTAACCATTACACCAACCGGGTCGTCATACATTGACGTAAGTTTATGTTTTTGTCTATTTTAGAAAAATTAATGTGTCGGGGACCGCGAGTGATTGTCGAATAAAAAAATTTAATGGTCATTTCATTTTTTGTCTGAAATAAATAGATTTTATTTTTATTTATTTATTTATTTCATAGATAAAATAGTTAAATTGAAATTAAATTGAAAAAGATTCCAGTTTTTATCCTTCGTCCTGAGATTATATTCTCTTTGTTTCGAAAATATAAATTCTAGCGTGTCAGTTGTGGTGTCAGTTATAGGCTTCAGGCACTTCAGGTAACTGCCGAGGTCATAGGGCAATAGAGGGGGTGAGGTAAAAAGTTGGTGGGTGGAAGGGAGTGTCCGTACTGTACGTTATAATAGATAGGTACTCTTTCTTATAACTTTGACTTTAGTTTAGTATATTCTGTAGGATCCCACTGCAGGGCAAAGACCTGCTCACGAATAAGGGCAAGAGGGAGTGGACCAAAGTCTCCACCACGCGGGCCTAGTGCGGATTGGACATTTCTTCCGTGTCGTACGATGCGACTAAGGTATAATTTTATTAAAATTTTCAATTGACCACTAAGTTGGTTGGTTGGAGGCAACATAGTGGTCAATTGACCGGATATTTGACCATTTATGTTAATTAAATTATACCTTTTATTTTATTAAAATATTCAATTGACCACAAAGTTGGTTGGAGGCAACTAAGTGATCAATTGTTTATTTTAATCAAAATATACCTTAGTCGCCTCATACGACACGAAAGAAATTTACCTATAACCTTCCCATAAAAATGTTTTTAAATGTCCTTTTATTTTAAAAATATGAAATGACCTACATTAATAATTTTGTTGTAGCAAAATGTGTGGTCACCCCAAAACTGATTACAACCTTGTATTCTTGAGTGTGTGTAAATATGCAAAAATCGTCATTAAAAAAAGAAAGAAAAAGCTTTCAAATCAAATGTCGCACGCCTGAAAAGCTCACAATCAAATAATTTCATTAAACCAAGAAATTTCTACTTAAAATAACGTTTGCACACAATTTCCGAACGTCACCCCGCCAGACAGAGATAACAATATACTTTTCTTTTTTCCTCTCGCCATTGTCTTCGTAATTAGGGGCGTGGCTTAAAGTTTTTAGCCAATCGCGGGAGTTAGAAAAGGATGCTGTGATCTTTTCGCGGGGTAAAGAAAGAGTAAAGACATTTTGGTTTTTCCAGGGTTACTTATCTAGGGTGATTTTGAACGTGTGTCGAATTCGTACTAAGTAAGAAGTCATTGTTCATAACTTTTAACGTAAGGTAGTAAGTGCGATAATACGCTGACAAGGTGAATTTTTAGGTTGCAAACATTTTAAAACGATGAGATTGTATAAGTCCCCTTTTACTAAAATTACGGTGATTTAGATATTGTGTTGTTTGTGTGTTACATATTTGATTCGGTTTTACATTTTTTGAGATTCTATTTTGTGAATTTGGTTTTTAGGGTTCCGTACCTAAAGGGTGAAAACGGGAACCTATAACTAAGCCTACGTTGTCCGTCCGTCCGTCTGTCCTACCTATTTAGGGCTGTAACTTTTGAACCGTAATAGCTAGATAGTTAGATTTTTCATAGAATGTGCGTTATTATTATTACGGCGGATTCGTTAACAAATAATAAAAATGTCAAAAAGTAAAAAAAAATAAGGGGGGTTCTCAACAAGAAACTAGTTTTTATCAACGTTTTTTCTTCACGCTCTATCGTAGAAACGGTAATACATACGAGCCAAGCGTCAAACTTGGTGTGATTATAGAGCAAACTCTACAGAATAACAACAAATACTAAAAACCGGCCAAGTGCGAGTCGGTCTTACGCTAAAGGTCCCGGACAAAAAAAGTTTTTTTTTCTAAGTTAATAATGTTGTGTTCTGTGGTGGTGTGGTACGGAACCCTCGGTGCGCGAGTAGCCCGACTCACACTTGACTGATTTTTATTTAGGGTTCCGTAATCAAACGGAAAACCCTTTATTTTCGTTCATTCTGTCTATCTAAACTATTATAAAACTGTAACAGAAGTGTGTCTGTACATTGAAGATATTTACAAAAAAAAAAATTACAACATGGTTTTTAGGCTTCCCTGATTCCAAATCACCAATTTTTGGATTTTTTGTCTGTCTGTTTGTTTGTTTGTTTATTTGTTTGTTTGTTTGTTTGGGTGTTTCTTTGTTCGAGTATCACGCAAAAACTACTGAACCGATTTTGATGAAACTTTTTTTGTTTGATAGCTTATCATCTGACTTAAAATCTGGTATATAATTTATGCGGACGAAGTCGCGGGTAAAAGCTCGTTACCTATAGTTTCGTTCATTCTGTCTGTCTGTATGTCCCATCTAAATTACACTTACGTTTTTGCTCGTATTAAAACCAAAGAATAGAACGATTTTCCATTTGTGCCTCTGTTAAAATAACTTAGTCTCCAAAATTCACAAAAACAATATGGCGTGCGTTGTTTACGTCAAAAGTTTCGGGCGCAAATTGCCCCCCAGTCAAATAAATACGATTATAATGTCTCCCAAATCGCCCCGGGGCTCCCAAATTAATTTAAACCCCCCAAAAGTAGGGGGTTTTGAAATATGGTCGTTGTCAACAATTTAAAGTTGATAATTTTTTGTGCCATTCGGAATATTTTAAGAACAATCGATGTTTTATAAAAAATACGAGTCTGGAGTGCGATTTTTGAAACTCATGACCTCTATGACTCATTCTTTGAACTCAGCAGTTGAAACAGCCGATTCCCATAGTAAAAGTTGTTCAGTTTGATGGGTAGACTCTTAGTTTAGTTTTAAGCAAAAGTTAAAAATAAACATTTATCTTATCTTATCTTATCAAAAGAATGCTAATGATATCAATTTCACCCTGTATACTTCTTAATATTATTATACGTAACGAGCTTTTACCCGCGACTTCGTCCGCATAAATTATATACCAGATTTTAAGTCAGATGATAAGCTATCAAACAAAAAAGTTTCATCAAAATCGGTTCAGTAGTTTTTGCGTGATACTCGAACAAACAAACACCCAAACAAACAAACAGACAGACAAAAAATCCAAAAATTGGTGATTTGGAATCAGGGACATCTAAAAATCATATCGTAATCTTTTTTTGTAAATATCTTCAATGTACAGACACACTTCTGTTACAGTTTTATAATAGTCTAGATACGTAATAATATGCTGACACTTTTTTAACGGAATGATCAGACCATCAAACTGAACAACTTTCTCTATGGGACCAACATCGAAATTGCGAAAAAAAATCAACCATCCGATTTGCAGTTTCGTATGGAAGAGTTGTTGTTTTTTCGCGATTTCGATGTTGGTGCCATAGAGTAATCATAGTTGTTCAGTTTGACGGTCTGATCATCCCCTTAAAAAAGTGTCAGCATATTAAGAAGGACCCTGTATAATATTATAACCTGTCGATGCGATGTCTATAGATATTAAAGATAGTAGAATAGATAATGTCGCACATTATTTACACAAAATTTCACCAACCTGACCCATTATAAAGTATTTATTTGCTATGGCGTGCGAACGTTTGCACAGCGACCACCGACCGCCAAACACACAAACAAATACATCGCGGCTTGATAAGCTATCCGTGGGAAATTATTACCCGCGGGTAAATCTCGGGGTAAAATGGACAGTGGTAAAATTGATAAAGGTTTATTAATTAAATGAACTTGCCATACTAAATATTCAATCATACTTATGATACTGAATAAATTTCCCAATGCAAAACAGGGAAATTCGAACAATAAAACGACTTAATTCATAGTTTTCATACAAACGTTCGATTTAGCTGATTGCATTTAGTAGGTACGAGCTTTTACCCGCGACTTCGTCCGCATAAATTATAAACCAGATTTTAAGTCAGACGATAAGCTATCAAACAAAAAAAGTTTCATCAAAACCGGTTCAGTAGTTTTTGCGTGATACTCGAACAAACAAACACCCAAACAAACAAACAATTAAAAATTAAAATAGTTTATTTTCGCTTTCTTAAGGTCCTTACAATAATTTTATCTAGTGGTTGGGACCCTCTGAAAAAATGTTATAAAACACCTGTGCCAGAAGATCCCGCTCCTCCCACGGAAATTTAAACATAGTACTCGAAAACAAACAAACAGACAGACAAAAAATAAAAAAATTGTGATTTGGAATCAGGGACAGGTAAAAACCAATGTCATAATTTTTTTTTTTGTAAATATCTTCAATGTACAGACTCATTTCTGTTACAGTTTTATAATAGTTTTGATTTAGATAAGTCCACATTTTTTTTCTTATTTCCTATTGGTTTCTTAGGGAATTTGGTTCAGTATCATGGGTACAATCGCCCCTTAAAGTAATGCAACTGTTTACCCTAACACCCTGTGTATACTTACTCCATGACTCAAAACACCCTAGTAATATTTATGCTTCAGACCATCAATACAACTTTCACTATGGAGCCAACTTCGAAAACGCGAAATAAAAATCGGCTGTTTCATACAAAACTGCAGTACCGGTTCGACTCAAATGTATGGGACAGTTGATTTTATTTATTTTTTCTCGGAGTTGGCTCCATAGAGTCCATAGTGAAAGTTGTTTAGTTTGATGGTCTGAAGCACCCCTTATTGCCCTTAAGTATTACTAGAGTATTTTGTTACACCCTCTATAAGAACGAATTACTAACATAGGTAGATCAACTTCATCGTCACGACTCTGATCTCATTCGAGGTGATCTAAAACATTGTTACAAGATATTTACCTATTTATTAAAACATTTAAAAATATCGAAAGGTATCCGAAATAAAACCCAGTTTAAAAAGCAAATAATTCACCGTAAACTGACGTTATCTGACAGCTGTCAAACTCGTCTGACATCTGTCAAGAAGTGGCGGCAAATGAGGAGGAAATTACGGTGTGATTGTCGATAGTCTGAGATCGATGGTTTATGAATTTGATTATGTCTTTACAACACGAATGAATGAAAATTCAACAAGATATTATTAAAACATATATACATAAACTCACGACCGTAATCGTTTTCGGGGTGGTCAGAAATATAAAATGAAACACACACAAAAATTCATACATATCACATTTTAATTTATAATTTTCACTTCCTTCTCTATATATTTTTTTTCACTTTACAAAACTGTATACAGGGTGTACCGCATTAATACCGAGCAGGTTGGGCTACCAAATTTTTTTACCGAACACAAAGTACTTATATCTATCGGATTAAAAGGGATTGTAAATAAAAAAAGTACCTACCTACATTATAGGAATAAAACAATTATTTTGAACGATTTTTTTTGCCTTTTGCACATTTTAACAAGATATTTCTCTTCATTTTTGAAGATTTTGATTTCTACCTAATCATTAATTAATAAATGTTTCTTTAAAACATTATTTCTGAATATACCAAAGTTTGCGTTCTTATGGAGAGTTATTTTGAAATGTTAACCGTTATGTCAAAACACCCTAGTAATTATGTAAGGGGGTCCTTCCATCATCGTACGACAAGACGTAGTGCGAGACTGCATCCATACGTTGTCGATATTCCAACAATCCGCACAAATAGGTTCGCATCCTCTTTTATAATGAGAACCGGTAAGGTTTGGAACTCTCTCCCTGCGTCTGTTTTCCCAAGCAAATACAATCAGGATATTTTTAAAAGATGAGTAAATAGGCTTTTTCTGGGCGAGCGCGCTACATCCTCGGCTTCATCTACACTTTCCATCAGGTGAGCTGAAGCCAAGAGCAAACCCATTATGAATTAAAAAAAAAGGGGGTGCTTCTCATACCATCAAACTTAACAACTTTCAATACGGAGCCAACATCGAAATCGCGAAAAAAAAACAGGTGTTCCATAGAAAATGTGAACAAATGAAACCGAGGAAAAGCTTCTAGTCTCGTTTATTTTCGCCTTATTGCCGTTAAATAATATTTTATTGTCAGGTTGTTTGGAAGAAATCACTTTTAGTGATAAGGCCGCCTTCTGTACCCAGAAGGGTACAAAAGGAAACACACACAACACAAAAACACAAACACAAAAAACACAAACGCAAAAACACAATAATAAACATGAAAAAGAATTTTCATGTTTATTATTGTGTTTTTTGTGTATTTTGGAGTGCAAATAAAGAATATTTATCTTATCTTATCTTATATTTATTTTTTCATAGCATCCCTTTAACTAATGTATTTCTAGCACCATCTGTAATTATCTTGATAGAGCACCCTGTACAAGCACTAGTTACGGGATACGATAGATAAGATAACAAAACAAACATGTAAAATTTTATAATCTACATCTATTATGGTTCAGTAAACATTTTGAGATAAAACACGCCTCGTTCTCACCCTCGATTTTATATTTATTTGTCAATCATCAACGTCAAATCATTTGACAGGTGAAATGTAATGATGATGATGACATACAATCACACATACACATACCATACATACATCATCTTCAAGGCCTGTGTCCTGCAGTAGCACAGATTATTTAATAGTTACTACCGTAGCAGTAGTAAGCTGGATAGATCTATCTAACAGGGTGTAAGTAACAGCCTAGCAAATACTGAAACGGTGAACTCAGACCATCAAACTGAACAACTTGCACTATGGAGCCTACCTCAGGAGACGCGTAAAAAAATCTGCTGTCCCATACATTTTAGTCGATTAGGTAGGTACAGCAGTTTTGTATGGGACAGCTGATTTTTTTCGCGTTTCCTGAGGTAGGCTCCATAGTGAAAGTTGTTCAGCGTGATGGTCTGAGTTCACCGTTTCAGTATTTGCTAGGCTGTCATCACTTACACCCTATACAACGTGTTAATGAATTAGCGCAAAACCTTTTGGCAAGAAAGGAAACCGCCGAGCACTATTTACATATTTATTTACAGAACGGTATTCGCAGAAAGTATTTACAACATTTATTTTAACGTGAAATCGGAATCTCGATACAAAGTTTGACGAGCTTAGATTAAAAACTTTTCGCTTAAGCTGAAAGCACGGACCTGAAAAAAAGACGGACGGAATCTCGTCTAATCAAAAGTGAAGCACCCATTTATATGAGTGTGCGTGCTGTCGCCCTGTTGCGCGGGACAAAATGGCGGCGGGTTGTCGCACCTGCGCCTAGAACTGGTGCGTCTGTGTGAGTGTAGGTGCTTTGTAGAACAAACGAAATTGTAGCACCTTGCATGCTTCACCTCTTTTTAATGTGACATTACGTCCGTCTTTTTTCAGGTCCGCGGCTGAAAGATGGAGCCAAGAAATGAGAGAGCGGGATAGCCAGTTATAAAAACTTATGTAAACAAAAAAGACAGTAATATTATTTTTTGTTTCGGTCACCGTGGCCGGTTTTTTTGTTTGGCAAGATGTCAAACCATTGTCAAACCTATGGAATGTTGATGACATCTTGCCAAACAAACCGTATTTTTGTATGCAAAAGTAACACTATTGCTGTTTCATGTGCGGCCACGGTATGGTTTCATTAGGTTTCATCAAATTATTGATGTGACATAAGTCATTTTTTTCTTCTCCAAAAACCTTAAATCTTTTTATAAAAACAACACAGAGTTTGTACGTAGAAAAGGGGGCTGCCACAACCTCATACACCCCAACTGATTTATTACAAAATAATTTTAATATTTTGATAATTAAAATTTAACGTTATTCGCTTTTTAAGTTTGGAGGCAAAAATTATTTTCTATTATTTCAGCACTGAAAGAAAGCGCTAACAATGCTAGGATTAATTTAAGATTTGTATGGAAATATTTGTGGCACTGTAACTTTAAAACTATAAATTTAATCGAAAATCTGACTTCATACCGGCATAGAAATTAGTTACTAGATTGTTTTTGAAAAATTTCATTGACTTTAATTGGATAGTATTGAAAATATCACCATACTACGTTTGTATGGAGCGCGCCAACGGTAGAATAGCCTTAAGGGGTTTCCCTGACCGAACGACCTTGACTCTTTCAGAGCCACCTCACCTCTACTAAACTACGTCATTTTTGTTGGTATACCTATTTTTGACTAGCTTGTCCTTCATTATGTCACAGTGGAGCCTTCTAATCCAAGGAAATCACATTCTAAAATCATAAGAATTCGCCCCAAAAACAATTATTTAATTAACTCATTAAATATTGGTCTTTAAAAAAATTGCTAATGTGACTTCAACTTAAAAATTAGATGCACATAATACAGATTTTTTCCAATATTTAGGCTTTCCTTTGAGCACAGGTTTCATATGTATTTTATAGAAAAATAAGAAATATGATCTAAAGCAAATAAAGCCGAGATGTTGAAGAATATTGCTACACTTTTCAACTATTTGTGTGTCTTTCAAATAACGAGAAGATATCAAATTAAAGATTGAAAAATTCAGTCTCGGGTGGGACTTGAACCCGCACCCTTCCAAACCGGGGAAGTGCGTTATCCAATTTCGCTACCGAGCCCACTAGCCAGAGAACGAATTTTTCAATCTGTTGCGTCTTGAGGGGACGGGATAACGCACTTCCCCGGTTTGGAAGGGTGCGGGTTCAAGTCCCGCCCGAGACTGAATTTTTCAATCTTTAATTTGATTCGAAATAGCACAACATGGCTGTAACATGTTCAAAATCAATAATATTTGAAACGAGAAGATAGCTTCTAAAAACCAGTAAAATATGGCCCGAGCTAGCGTTTACCTATGGGGAGCCTCTTAAGTAAAACTTGAAAAATTGTCATAAACTTATCTATCTTTGCATGGTTTTATGAGCGAGAGAAGTAATAATTAACGGGTTTTGAGCCTAACACTCAGTTGCAGAAACGCTCATTAGAGTTAATCCTTTAACTACGTCAACAAGACAAAACGTGACAGCAAGAGATTTAATGGAGGATTAACTTTAATGAGCGTTTCTGCAACTGAGTGTAAGAATAATAGAGATAAAATATAAGTATTTAAAACAACGTGTGACAACGACTATTTCATGCCTTAAGACTCAACCAAAAACGACAATGGTACAAACAGTGGAAAGGTTTAGGGTTGAACCTCATCTGGCAGCACAGCATCGCCTTCTTCTGTCGGTCCATCCTTTTCTGTCACTCAGGAACGTCATTTGCTAGAGCAAATAAGATAGACAGAACGTGATCGCGCGCGGCGGTGCAGCACCGTGCGGTGGCTATCTTATTTGCTTTAGCAATGACGTTCCTGAGTGACAGAAAAGGATGGACCGACAGAAGAAGGAAGAAGGCGATGCGATGCTACCAGATGAGGTATAATCATCATAGGACTCTCCCAAGGCGCACCTACAAAACTCTAGCTTCGTCCTTCCTCATCCAGCCACTCCCCGCCGCTACCTGTCTCAGGTCCTCGGTCCAGCGCCAGAGCGTCACACACTACTCGGACTCCCCATCGGTCGTCAGTTCTTCGGTAGATTGGGTATAGGTTTACTGATCTTTAAAGTTAACTTTGATAATAAGTATATTGTCTAGATGTAGACGTTGAACAAAGACGACGAATTAGGCAATAGCCACTTATCATTATCATATCAGCCGATAGACGTCCACAGCTGGATATATGCCTCCCCCAAGAATCGCCACAACGACCGGTCCTGCGCTGCCCTCATCCAACGGGTTCCCGCCGACTTTACCAGGTCGTCAGTCCACCTTGAAGGGGCGTACGCATGCCGTGCTTTCAGTTAATATCTTTCAGGTAATAGCCACTGAAACCATTAAAACAGAAGCAAATCAAGCTTTTAACATTATCAGCGTGTTATCAGCAAGTCACTAATTGACACTAAGTGACTCTAAGTGACGGCAAACATTATAGTGAAAATTATTATCTGAACACAGTTCCACTGTTTGTTGTACTGATACACATTGTCGGATTTGTTTGACTGATATTGCAAATTCTATGATGATTTTCTCACATGGGCGCTTGCAGGATTATTTTTAGGGGTTAGCATCTGGTTCGATCCACCGGTTAATAAATAACAGTAGGATTCCATAATTAAAATAGGAAGAAAGGGACACGAACTCGAAATTTTTCAAAACGATTTCCTGGTTGTGTCCAGAACATTCAAACCCAAACTAAAACTAAAAATTTTCTAGTCAAAATAATATCACGTAGATAGCTTTCTGGCGATATTTGTTGACTTTTAGCACCGAGTCCGAAGGTGTTCCTTTGTAGAGAAGATGCGGCCAGAAACTCTACAAATCTTTTACACAAAACAAAACATTAGCGAAAATATAATAAATATATTTACAATTACAAATACAATATTGAATTAATTAAAGATAGACATTGTCAAGACCAGACATTTTAGTCAATATTCATAATTATTTTTATAATCATCGAGTTTATCTTTTCTACAGAGGACTTACTTAACGAGGGATCGGATGCAGTGACTAGATTATCCCTATTATTAATATTATAAATGTGAATGTAAGTTTGTTTGTTAGGCTTTCACGCGAAAACTTCTTAACCGATCATCATGAAACTTTGTACACATATTCATTCATAGAGATACTAGAAGTAACATAGGACTACGGGGTACGTACACACGGCGACACATCAGGCTACAGGGTCATAGCAGAGGTAACATAGATTTGATAGATTGTATAGTAAACTAAAAACATTTTGCTTTTGTGTCAGTATTCAGAGCGGAAACAGGGGAATACGTTTGTATAAAAAAACGGTACCCGCCTAACCTCTTAATGCCTTAGTAACATTAGCAGCATGAGACTATCTATCTTGAAATATAATTAATCAAAGGGAGCAGCCAATTTTTTTCCGAAAAATGTGGCCTATATTTTAAACGTTCAGCCATAAAATGGCATTAATAGATATTTCCGCTACAACGTCTCCGTAATATCTTCCTAAACTCACGACCGTTATTCCATCAGGGGTCGTCAAATGTTATAAACCAACGTCTATTAGATATTAAATGGAAATATAGTAAAGATAATCACAAACAGTGTCCGTGTGTCCAGTGTGTGTGTCCAGCGTTATCACAGCAATATTTACCTATACGGTAGCACTTAGTGTGCATTACAGATAGCGTGAGCAGGGTTCATCAATTTAGATCAATTGGGATTAAAATGTATGCGGTGGGTTTATTTTTGTTGAAGAACTACCTATACAGGGTGTAACAAAACACCCTAGTAATAACCATCAAACTGAACAACTTTCACTATGGGGCCAACATCGAGAAAAAATAAAAAAAATCTGCTGTCTAAATCGAACTAAAATGTATGAGACATTTTAGTCGAGTCGGTACTGCAGTTTTATATGGGACTGCAGATTTTTTCTATTTTTTCTCGATGTTGGCCCTATAGTGAAAGTTGTTCAGTTTGATGGTCTGAAGCACCCCCTTAAGTATTACTATGGTGTTTTGTTACACCCTGTATAGGGTCCTTCTTAATATGCTGACACTTTTTAAGGGGATGAATAGACCATCAAACTGAACAACTTTCTCTATGGGACCAACATCGAAATCGCGAAAAAAATTAGTGCTTAGTCCCATACAAAACTGCAAACCTACTCGAGCCAAATGTATGGGACAGCTGATTTTTATTTTTCGTGATTTCGATGTTGGTCCCATAGAGAAAGGTGTTCAGTTTGATGGTCTGATTATCCTGTTAAAAAGTGTCAGCATATTAAGGAGCCTGTATATGTCTTTTTATCACTCTATTGTTAGAGTTATGCATCGATCATCATCATCATCTCAGTCGATGGACGTCCGCTGCTGGAGATGGGCCTCCGCCAAAGATTTTTTTGACGGCCCGGTAGCACAGTTGGTAGTGAACCTGCCTGCTGTGCCGAGGGTCGCGGGTTCGAATCCCGTAAGGGACAAATATTTGTATGATGAATATGAATATTTGTACCTGAGTCATGGATGTTTGTATCTATATATGTATCCTATATCGTTGTCTAGTCATCATAATACAAGTCCAGGCTAGATTCTGGTACTTTAAATGTGACTAGATAATTTGTGTGACATTGTCCAAGATATTAAAAAAAAAAAAAAGATCGCTATAACGATCGGTCCTGCGCTGCCCTCATCCAACGGGTACCCGCCGCCTTCACCAGAGGGCCCTGGAGTGCGATATTTGAATCTCATACGTTGAACTCAGCAGTTGAAAATGTAAATAGTAGTAGTGAAGTATGATTTTTGAAAGTTAAATCAGTAGTATAAAGATGCATATCTGCACAGTAATTTTGACATTTTCAACTGCTGAACTCAGCGAATGAGTTTCAAAAATCGCACTCATGTTTAATAAACGCGACAATTGGCTACTTGACAACTAGTCAAATCAGCTACTCTTTATCGGACGTCAAAACATGCGCTATGTATAAACATTTGTACTAAATATTGAGTTGTGACGTCATCAACATTTTCATTACTTTTTATAGTTTATCTTGTTATTAAAAATAGTATTCAAGCTAAAAACTCAATGAAAATTGGAGTTTAGCTTTATTTTCTAACCCTTTTTTTATTGAGAAGATTAAAATAAAATATATTGAATGTAGTCAAATACCCAATTGACAATTGTGAATTGACAATGACAATTCGGAGTACCTACGTTGTTCTTTCTTCTTTCGTACGTGTCCGTCATCGATGTTTCCAACGTGTTTACTTTGTCCCTAACTATAAATTTTTGTTGTTGGAATAGAAAGGACAAAGTAGACACGACGGAAATTTAAGAAAGAAGGGCGAACATTACCGACCGCCTAGGAGTATTTTCATGTTTCACCGCTTGTAAGGCAGTGTGCTCTCCAGGTAGGTATAGACAATACCTATGCCACAATCCTGCTCACCATCCAGGAGTGCGATTTTTGAAACTCATTCTGTGAGTTCAGCCGTTGTAAATGTCAAAATAACTACGGAGATACGCATCTATCTACGTCTGATTTGACTTTCAAAAATCATACTTCAGGAGTGCGATTTTTGAAAGTCAAATCAGAAGTAGAAAGATGCGTATCTCCGTAGTTATTTTGACATTTACAACGGCTGAACTCACTGAATGAGTTTCAAAAATCGCACTCCAGATCAAATATCTTCATCACAGGTAATATCTAAGAACAAGGGTAGGATCAAATCGAAGTTACACAAGGAGACGCTTTCTGTCTCAAAAACCGGCCAAGTACGAGTCGGACTCGCGCACCGAGGGTTCCGTACTACCATACAATATAATTTGGGGTCTCTATTTACGAAACAAATTGTGTTGCATGAAAGAAATGAATTAATTGGCTCACACTTGGTTAGCCAGGAGTGCGATTTTTGAATCTCATTCGCTGAGTTCAGCAGTTGAAAATGTCGAGATTACTGTGGAGATATGCATCTTTCTACTGCTGATTAGACTTTCAAAAATCGCACTCCTGAAGTATGATTTTTGAAAGTCAAATCAGCAGTAGAAAGATGCGTATCTCCATAGTAATTTTGACATTTTCAACTGCTGAACTCACCGAATGAGATTCAAAAATCGCACTCCAGGGCTCGAGTTTTTCTCCCATGTATCGATCTATACCACGGTTGATGCTCCAACTGAAAATATAAGTTTGTAACCGAAAAATATGTTTTTATGCTATTTTTATGTGATATGACTACAAATTAACTATTTTCGGATTTTTTCCCTTACATAGACCTTTGAGACCTAGTTTCTTACCAAATTTCATGATTCTTGTCAACGGCAAGTACCTTATAGGTTTTGGTTTGCGAGTTTCGAGTATGAAAATAACATTATGTGATATAACTACAAATTAACTATTATCTGATTTTTTCCCTTACTTGTGCTTGTCTTGACAGACAGACAGACAGACAGACGGACAACAAAGTGATCTTATAAGGGTTCCGTTTTTTCCTTTTGAGGTACGGAACTCTAAAAATAAACAAAACAATATACTTACTTATATTGTTTTGATGTGTAAGTACTAAGTAGGTAGGTATATATAGCCACAGAATATAAAGTAGATATATAAAGCGATACATAGTGGTGTAGTAGGTGAGAGGCGCGATTAAAACAATTAGTCGGCAACGAAACTGAGTGCCGGAGGACTGAGGGACAAGTCATGAGCGTTATTTGTCTTTATTATTTGCATTCCGAGAGATAAGTGTACTTTTTGCAACCATCAGCCAGCAAGGCTATTTGTTTATGGGGTGTAGAGCTTCTCTGTGATGGGGATGGACCAGGTGTGCCTGCATAACTCCAGTCGGTTTAGGAGTTACTGATGATTAAAGGTCTGTAAAAAATTAACGATCAGCTGCTCGGCTGATCGTATGTTATTGTTGTAGTATGAACTGTAGCTATGTGAACAGTACAAAAACTGACATGATTCATCAGTCGGTTTAGGAGATACAGCCGTTCAAAGGTCGGAACTTTGAATGGCTGTATCTCCTAAACAGACAGAACTTGACAATTTTTGTACTGTTCACATAGCTACAGTGCATACTACAACAATATCATCGTAAATTTTTTACAGACCTTTAATCATCATTAACTCCTAAACCGACTGGAGTTATCCAGGCAGACCTGGTTCATCCCCATCACAGAGAAGCTCTACACCCCATAAACACTGAATCAGCCTTGCTGCTGATGGTTGCAAAAAGTACACTTATCTCTTATACTAAATTCAGGGGGAATGCCTTGTGAACGATAGCTAATGGGTGAAGGAAGGCTTTGGCAGACGGTCGTATGTACGACTCCCGCCGCATGACGCCTCGATAAACGTTTTATCGCGCCTGCTAACTCGTTCGTTCGCGCGCAAAAAGAAAGAGAGCTAGGGCATGATAGCGTTTTGTCGCGCCGTCATGCCGCGGGCGCAAATATGCAACGAACTGAGAAACGCTCTTCGCTCGTAGCTTCAAGCAACAGTTATTGTGGGGGTGCGTAGAGTGGAGCTCGAGCGGTAATTTGGCGGGTAATGGCTCCCCCGGCATATCTTTAATCTGATAGCTAATTGGATGGGACGCAGGGACGTATTCAGGGGGTGGACGATTTTATTACTTTTTTTTAGTAGAGTTTTTAGGAGCTTTATTCATTACGGCCCTTTTGACCCGCGACTTCGTTCACGTGGATTACCTCATTAGGGGTCGATTTTCGAAAAACCCTTTCTTAGTGCACTTCTTCTTCTTATCGTGTGGGCAGAGCCCTGGTGTCAGAGTTTTTTCAGACCGCCTTACGGCCTCTGACGTGGTTTTTATGTAACGACTACTACGTGTACCACCAGAGATATTGGCACGGAATCGGTGCCATCCGAAGCACGGAATCATTTTTCTTTTCAGACAATCAGGTGATTCAGCCTGCAATGTCCTAAACTACTGTGGAAAAACGCATAAAGTGACATATCACTAGGTTTCCCCCGTGGGAATCGAACCCACGACCTCCGTATCGAGAGCCCAATGCTCTTAACCATTAGACCACGGAGGCACTAGCGGTGCACCTTTGTTTATTATATAACTATGGATTGGTTTGCTCTTGACCTCAATCCTGTCCTTAGGACGAAGATGGGGTCGAAGATTTAGCGAGCTTACCCAGAAGAAGCCTATTCACTCGTACTTTAAAGGAATCCGGGTTGTAAGTACTCGGAAATACTGACGCAGGTAAGGCATTCCACTCCTTGGCTGTGCGCATTATAAATGTTGTAGATACTGTCTATACTAATCTCTTGTTGTGTAGACTCTTTATAAGTTATTTTCTTTTTTATGCATAATCATATTGACATATTCTTATTCCTATTTTAAAGTTGATTATGTGCTTAGTTACGTTGCTTCGATATAAACACTTGTGTCAGCAACATCTTTGTTTCACTAATTTATACAATTATCTCTACATCCTCAACTTCTTCGACTCAATAATACAACACGTTATCAGCACGAACAGAAGATAGTTCATGTAAAGTTAATATTGTGAAATATTTTTAGTGAATTGTTCATGTGATCGATAGAAACAAAATTTTTCTTTAAAATGTCACATGAATCTGGAGAAGAGTCAAGTGTTTGTAAGTCGAGTTCCTCTTCGTCAATACCATCCTTTTGCCTGAGGACTTATGGGAAATAGTAAGTGGTTATCCTAAAGATGATACCACCCCCGCCTCGATATCCTACTTGGAAGTTTAAGATGCGTAATTACCTTTTTGCGAGGACTTATGGGAAATAGTGCCCCGGTAAGTGGTTATCCTAAAGATGATACCACCCCCGCCTCGACCAAGGTACGTAACGATGCAAAGCGTGACCAAAATATGCTTAACAGTAGACGGTGCAGCTATTACTCACGTCAGATGTGCGAAAAACTGCAGCTGAAGCGTGGAAATCTTTGCAGAGAGCTTTCGAGGATAAAGGTATGGGACGAAGACTAACCTTAGAGCGAAGATTGTACAGATTGAACTTGTCAGACCTTGATAACATGGAATTGTGCAACAGCGCTGTTGTGTCAACCGCGCAGGGTCTTGCAGATATTGACAGGGTGATGGAGGATGCGTCAATTGTGGCTATATCTCCATTGATACACCAGAGAATGTTGTCAACAGTACTGCCGTGCAATTTATAAACGCAGTAACCAACAGTTTGATAGTTTCGAGTAAAACGCGCTCAAAGATTCGACCGTGTTTTGTGGTGCCACGAATTCTACAGTAACCTTTAGTCTATTTGAAGCAGGTAGTATAATAATGTCTATGATTTGAAGTCACTTTTTATATAGAAAAAACAGTGTAGATTTTAAATTTTGCATCAAATGTACTTAATTGTAGTAATTAAGCATTAAAGTAATCCAAAATTACTTTATACCTAGAATCACATTAGTTTAAAAGCAGGATTAAACAACGCATGAATGCAGTGAATTTGTTGCTTACTGCGCTTATGCGTAGCAATTTCACATAAAATGCATTTGAGCTATGCAGTAAAGTATTGTACTGCGTTCATAAGAAGGAAGTGTCAAAACTATATCAAGCAAGTCGATAGTATAATTTTTTTAAAGTGAAATTAAAGTGAAATTAAAAAATTCTGGACCACTATTTTTCTTAAATAAAAAAAAAATATGCTTATTCTATGGCGTCGATTTGAATTTTAATTCATAGCTAACACTTTTTCCGAGATTTTTTCATAAATCAATGTCTTATCATACTGAGCAATTTAAATAAATCGATAACAATGAAGGTTAATTTTTGAAAGAAAAAAATACAAAGTTTTGAAATCATGCGGTTTTTCTTTTGTATGAAAAGAAGTGTGCATTTTACTGAAATAACTTCCTCGTTTTGTTAGCTTTCTAAAAAGGTATAAATGTTTTAGAAAAAAATGTAATTACAATGTCAAAAAGGTTTTTACTTAGTACGTGACACGTAGAGGCAACATTCTCCTGGAGAAAAATTTTACGATTTTTTTTAGATAACATTATTTATTAATTTAAATCTACACATCTTACTCAGAGTGAGCCCCTCGGTTCCATACACATACACGCAAACACTTTCTTAGTTCATTTTCGGTTACTCTTGAAGTAAAGGTAAAATCTCATTACCTCCGCTGCGTTTATTATGCGCTGCCTTAAGTCTTCTACGTCGCTTACTGGGGTTTGATAAACAAGGTCTTTTATTGTGTCCCCAGACATAAAAATTACATGAGATCAAGTCGGGACTTCTTGCAAGCCAAGGAGTGGCCTTCCTCTACCAATCCCTAAAATGGTTATGGTACGTTGCTGGCCCGACTTGCAACTTATTCGAATAGATGGATTGGTAGAGGACGGCCAACTCATGGTCTGCAAGAAGCCCCGACTTGACTCCATGTAATTTTCGTGTCTGAGGTAACATGAAAGACCTTGTTTATCAAACCTCAGTAAACGACGTAGAAGACTTAAGGCAGCGCATAATAAATGCAGCGGAGGTAATGAGATTTTACTTTTACTTCAAGAGTAACTAAAAATGAACTAAGAAAGTGCTTGCGTTTATGTGTTCAGAACAGAGGGGCTCACTCTGAGTAAGATGTGTAGATTTAAATTAATAAATTATGTTATCTAAAAAAAAAATTAAATTTTTCTCCAGGAGAATGTTGCCTCTACGTATCACGTACTAAGTAAAAAAGCTTTTTGACATTTTCTAAAACATTTTATACCTTTTTAGAAAGCTAACTAAAAGAAGAAGTTATTTCAGTAAAACGCACACTTTTATTCATACAATTTTTTGAGAAAAACGCATGATACCTATCAAGATTTCGACGATTGACATGATTCAAGGAACCGAGGGGCTCACTCTGAGTAAGATGTACACTCATGTACACTTAAATTAATAAATAATGTAATCTATAAATAAATCGTAAAATTTGCTCCAAGAGAATGTTGCCTCTAAGTATCACGTACTAAGTAAAAAAACCTTTTTTGACATAGTAATTCCATTTTTTTCTAAAACAATATACCTTTTTAGAACGCTAACAAATCGAAGAAGTTATTTCAGTAAAACGCACACTTCTTTTCATACAAAAGAAAAACCGCATGATTTCAGGATTTTGTATTTTTTTTTTTCAAAAATTAACCGTCATTGTTATCGATTTATTTTGAATTGCTCAGTATGATCAGACATTTATTTATGAAAAAATCTCGGAAAAAGTGTTAGCTATGAATTAAAATTCAAATCGACGCAATAGAATAAGCATTTTTTTTTTATTTAAGAAAAAGTGTGAAAAAATTGGGTTTTTGGTAAAAAACCTTAAATTCCAAATATCTCGAAAACTATTAATTTCCGACCCCACATATGGGGGTTTACATAATTGCATTTCGGCTGCCCTTTAACATCCTGAAAGCAATACGTCGAATTACAAAATGTATAAAACATATAAAAAATAAACGCGGCAAGAGTTCGCACTGCATTTATACTAAGGATGTGCTCTAGTCATTTATGAATATAGTTACGTATGAAGAATCCTTACCGTAACTACTGCATTTATGCTATGGTATGTTTGGAAAAAAATATTATTTGTCATTATTTATAAGCAGTAAGATTACTTACTGCACACATTTATAGGGTTCGCAATGTCGAGGGTGCCTTTACTGCATTTATGGTTTTTGCTTTACCTCCTTCTAAGGTACTTACCGAAAAACGGGTCTTTTTTTCCGAAAGATCTCATCGCGAGGATGCCAAATATGTAATAAACTCAATTTTGAAAAAAATGCACCCACTGCGTTTATAAATTGCGGGGCAGAGTATTGGTGAAGTTGCTTTTGTTCCGGATTTAGAAACCAACTTGTTATCTGTACAAAAGGCTGTTAATAAGGTTTTTGTATGTGTTTTTTTTTGTGTCCTTGTTAACCACAACATCGATTAAGGGCGGCTGTTGTAGATACTGTCTATACTAATCTCTTGTTGTGTAGACTCTTTATAAGTTATTTTCTTTTTTATGCATAATCATATTGACATATTCTTATTCCTATTTTAAAGTTGATTATGTGCTTAGTTACGTTACTTCGATATAAACACTTGTGTCAGCAACATCTTTGTTTCACTAATTTATACAATTATCTCTACATCCTCAACTTCTTCGACTCAATAATACAACAATAAAAGATTCAGAAAGGCGCTTGGTGCGGATATGTGGGATGTCAACCAAGTAGGGGTGATATCCCGCGGTGCGTCTGGAAGTCCGATAGTAAAAAGGGGAAGGCGGGATGAGCTCATGTAGGTCTTGGGCACACTCACCGAAGTACCGTTTAGAAACTAGGGTCATACTCATGATTTCAAAAGTGGCAATGGGCGCGGTAAATTGCTCACAGATTTGATGGCCGATGGGGCCAAAGAGTTCTCGAGTGGCGACCGCGTACCGAAAAGCGCAGCGTGGGTAAACCCCTCACACAGTGGACTGAGACGACCTGGTGAAGGCGGCGGGAAGCCGTTGTATGAGGGCAGCCCAGGACCGGTCCTTGGTCGGATGCCTATGTCCAGCAGTGGACGTCCATCAACTGAAATGATGACATGTCATGTCGTCAGTGCAGATTCGAACCCGGTCCATAACAAAATGGAATCCAGACAAATACCTATTTACCGACCGTGCATGTAAGTTTAATATCAAAACTTTGTCGCAGACATAACTCCGTGGACTCCCCTGCAGGGTAACTCCTCCAATTTTCCAGAGTTACGAATAAGCGGCCATTTTCACTAATCTTAGCAATTAAAGGAGCTGAGCAGTGTTATAATTTTATGTGTAGGTATGCGGTGTAGTGCAGGAGGCGGGGATTTTATTTTTATACTCGAAAATTTTGCTGAGTTGGGACCTTTTTATCAAACAAACAATTTAATATTCTGTATTTAATATTTTACCTACAAATATAGCAAATGAACGTAATATCCTAAACTAAAATATAACAAATTTCAAATATTATTGATTTTAAACATGTTACAGCCATGTTGTGCTATTTCGAATCAAATTAAAGATTGAAAAATTCAGTTTCAGGCGGGAGTGCGGGTTCAAGTACCGCCCGAGACTGTATTTGTTCAATCTTTAATTTGATTCAAAAATATACCTAACTAGACTAAACAGAGTACAAAAATGTGTCTGTGGTACCTGATGTAAAAGATTGTAGGTATGTGTGTCAGTGGTCCAAATAAAAAATAATTCTTTTCTTTACCCACCACGTCTCCCAAAAACCATGATGTTTTTGTGGTTAACTTATCAAGTGAAGTAAATCCATTTCAATTCATCTTAACACCTTCTATCCTTACGGGGGTGTATGGGCATTTCCCCACCACGCGTGCCCAATGCGGATTGGTAGACATCACATACACATCAGAATTTCTTCTTCAGCGTACGCAGGTTTACTCACGATGTTCTTTTCTTTTCTCCACATATACAGGAATTTTTTTCTGTCAAATCGATGGCATATCTTAACCTTCCGTTGTGCATGTGTGAAGAGACTTGCAAACCAGCTAAAGGTTTACTGACCCAACTAAAAATGTTAAGTAAACTATACACCAGCTCCTAGACTAAGTATCACCGCGACCCGACAGACAGAAACGAACAAATTAAAGATGAAACGGCGCAGTTACTGTTTGGGCTCCTCTGGCTCAGTGGGCGGAGTCCTAGTTGAGTGTTGGTTCGATTACAGTGTAGGCAACTTTAAGGTAAGTGCCAAAATCCGCCCAAATAGCTTCTATACGGTCTTTTTTAATATAATGACGGTTTTTAAGGGTATGATCAAACCATCAAACTGAACAACTTTCTCTCTATGGAACCAAGGTCGAAATCGCGAACAAAACTGCAATCCTACACGGGCAAAATGTATTAGACAGCTGTTTTTTTTTACGGTACTGTTATATTATCTAAGGCGAAGTATGCATTTTCCGCTGCGATGCGGCCTGCCCTAAATATGTCCTTACCTTTAAATAACAATGTACCTATTTATTTTTCCCGTATTCTAAGCATTCGATAATTTCATCATCACCAGTCTATACAGTACGTTAATAGAGTTACGAGTCATAATGCACCGAGTGATTCAATAATGATAGGTAATAGAATACAGGAAAATTATTCATTATAGGTATATTTTTTTACCTTGTCTGTTCAATAGCCATGTCCCACGGCTGGATAATGGGACACAAGAAAAACCTTTTAAATAAATATAGTTTTTTTTTTTATAAAAAAGATGTTAACTGTCCATATATTGTTGAAGTGAAGCTACCACACTGTGGGAGAGAGAAGGCGAAGTTTGTCAGTATGGGAGTGAGGGAGAGAGCTGAAGTGGCAGCGTTAATCAAGTCTCTGTTGTTTTCGATGAGGATACAGGGCTGGATTTGGGGTGCAAAGATTTTATTCAAAAATAAAAAAATTAATGAATTAAAATCACATATCGTATCGTCTGACATAAATGAATCGGCACTGCCTCCGTGGTCTAATGGTTAAGAGCATTGGCTCTCGACACGGAGGTCGTGGGTTTCATTCCCACGGGAGACACCTATATGTCACTTTGTACGTTTTTCCCCAGTTGGTTAGGATATTGCAGGCTGAATCACCTGATTGTCTGAAAAGAAAAATGATTCCGTGCTTCGGATGGCACGTTAAGCCGTTGCGTCCCGGCTACGATCTCTAGTGGTAGTAGTCGTTACATAAAAACCACGTCAGAGGCCGTAAGGCGGTCTGACATGGTTTGACGTGAAAACTCTGACACCAGCACTGTTAGCATGCCAACCCGCGATAGCCGTGATACGGCTTTATCACGTCTTTTGTCTCGTTCGTTCGCGCGCAAAAGAACGAGATAAAAGACGTGATAAAGCCGTATCACTGCTATCGCAGGTTGGCATGCTACCAGTGCAGGGCTCTGCCCACACGATAAGAAGAAGATGAATGAATAAATAGATATTATATTGATTTATCGTTTATAAAACCTGCAAGAACAATATAAAACAGCCGCTACATACGTTCGATCGAGTCGTGTAGGCATTGCAGTTTAGTATGGAACAGCTGATTTCTTTTGCGCTGCCTTGTTTGCTCCTATAGTAAAAGTTGTTCAGTTTGATGGTAGAACCTATGTGGTTTAAACGTTAACACATTCACGGACTGTGACCGGCTATAGCAGTGATAACAATAAAACTTCTATTGTGTCTCGTTCACTGTCCGCGAAGGTGTTAAATGATTCTTTTCCTTACACCCTGTATTTAGACGAATAAAAAAATCAGCTGTACCATACATTTCCTCTAAACTACATACATACATAAACTCACGACCGTAATCCCGTTCGGGGTGGTCAGAAACATTGCATTTTTGCATCATTGGAGGAGACCATGGCACACTATCCTTCGTGACTGATGTCTATGTCTAGACGGCTAAACGGATGTGCCTCCTCGGTGATGGATATCCAAAACCGGGAGATCTTAGGTTTCTTCTCCTCAATGGTATTGCCTCCTTCATTGACCATGTATTTCAGGGGTGGCCAAACTTTTCAAGTAGGCGGTCTACTTTGAAACTCCGATATACCTGGCGGTCTACATAAAAAAAATACAATCAGGATATTTTTAAAAGAAGAGTAAATAGGCTTTTTCTGGGCGAGCGCGCTACATCCTCGACTTCATCTACACTTCCCATCAGGTGAGCTGAAGCCAAGCGCAAGCCCATTATGAATAAATAAATAAAAATAATAAATAAAAAAGTGTACGTCCGAC
The DNA here is from genome assembly GCA_922987775.1 of Agonopterix subpropinquella. Taxonomy (NCBI): domain Eukaryota; kingdom Metazoa; phylum Arthropoda; class Insecta; order Lepidoptera; family Depressariidae; genus Agonopterix; species Agonopterix subpropinquella. Next base: position 10,236,769 of record OV277719.1, on the reverse strand, counting down.
ATATTTCTTTGATATATTTTCTTATTTTTGTAGTAGATGTTTGGCATTTGTTATGCTCGTCTGTCAACTGAGATCGATAATTCATTTCATCATAGAAAACGCTGCTTCACACTCTACTTTTTGTATGCAATATGGAAACTTGTCATTGTTTCCAAAAATCTACACTTTAAAAAGTATATCGTAAGTGCGACAAGTTGTGGTCGAGGAGGAAATATTCAAACTCTGATAAGTTTGAATATTTTTCCTCCTCAACCACAACAAACCATCAATTTAATCTATAAAAAATATATAAATATCGCCCGATTTTTAATGACTGTCGATGTTAGTAATGCTTTCGTTAAAAGGGAACATAAATGAACACAGTTTCAAAATTCGATAATAACCTAATTAAAATTCCACATGCAATTAGCCCGCGTTTGCAGAAACTTTGGAAGTGTCGGAATTGAAATTGAAAAGATTGCACAAAGATATTTAATTGATATTCTTATTTTATCGATCTCGTCGCGGGCGACACCGGTCGACCGCGGTCGACGTCTTGGCCACCCCTGATGTATTTGAAGGATGAAGAAAGCAAAAAGTACTGGGGCTAGCACTAAAGATCCCACTGGGTCTAAGTGTTGCTGGCTTGACAGCCCCCACAACAAAATAAGACGGGACAGCTGATTTCGTAGTGAAAGTTGTTCAGTTTGACGGTCTGAAGCACCACCTTAAGTGGGGTTTTAGGGTGTTTAGTTACATACTGTAGTTGTATTGCTAAAAGACCCACGTGACCCACGACCCACGTTGCCCACGTGACGAAATGTTTCGTTTCCAATTGATTCACAACTAACGATTGAGTACCTATGATCAAAGAACACATACAAATAGTATGATAGCTAAAATTATACATAAAATAGGAGGAAGTACCCAAGGAAATGGAAAATATCCTTTTATATTGTAGCATCATCACTACATATAGTACCTAAAACAAAGTCGCTTCCCGCTCTCTGTCTGTCCCTATGTATGCTTAGATCTTACTACCTACGCAACGGATTTTGATGCGTTTTTTTTAATAGATGGAGTAATTCAAGAGGAAGGTTTATGTATAGGTATAGTATCTGTATTGCACCCGTGCGAAGCCGTTGCAAGGGGGGGTCGCTAATCTAAACTGATACTTAATACTTAATCTAAACTGAACTTATAAAACTGTAACAGAAGTGTGTCTGTACATTGAAGATATTTACAAAAAAAACATTACAATATGGTTTTTAGATGTCCTTGATTCCAAATCACAAATTTTTGGATTTTTTGTCTGTCTGTTTGTTTGTTTGTCTGTTTGTTTGTTTGTTTATTTGTTTGTTTGTTTGTTTGGGTGTTTGATTGTTCGAGTATCACGCAAAAACTACTGAACCGATTTTGATGAAACTTTTTTTGTTTGATAGCTTATCATCTGACTTAAAATCTGGTATATAATTTATGCGGACGAAGTCGCGGGTAAAAGCTCATTTTATTATAAAATTCAAATTCAAAGGAGCCAATTTACAGTAGGCCCAGAAACTTATGTAGGTACCATATGGAAGTAATAAACAATTTGTATTTGAATTTGAAACGGTTACGTTTATTGATGGTATTACACTCAAAAATGGTAAAAATGCAAACGAAATCATGAACCCTAGTAGGAAATGATGTTTTGTTTTCGGTTTCGGCCGAAACTAAAATTCGGTTTCAGTAAAGTTTCGGTCGGTCACTAGTCACAGTTGAATTTAAGTTAATTTTTTATTTATTTATTTTATTTTTTACATCATTAGGTACACTAAGCATAAAATACATTGCACGGGAAACAAAACTGATTGTAGTACAGTCGCCATCAGATACATCGTAGAATACAAGGTGTCCAAATATTTCTGAGCCGTGCTAATTTTCATTAAATTCTTTACAGTAAATGTTACCAATTATATCTAAACATGTATTTTGTAATAAATATCTGAACAGCGAATTTTCAATAATTTCATTACAATGTTATTTAAAATTAAAATGTAAAACAACGGAGTAAGGTTTTTTTCCGAAACTGTTCAGATGTTATGACCACCTTGACTGCGTAAATATATTGGAAAAGGTCGTAACTGACCTGATCCGTTCTACGCGTTCCTATATTTTTGATTTTTTATGATATGAGTAAAGAAATTATTGAAAATTAGAACTGCTTAGAAATATTTGACCACCTTGTTTGCTACGATATATCTGCTGGTGACTGTACAAGTAGGTATGTTACGAATTGTGGTTTGGTTATTATTCATTGTTTTTTCCCAATATTGTTGTTTAAACTGCAGAACTACTTAGATATTTTTTCGTACACTTGATCATTCTGAGCTCAGTGGTGTTCAATATCGTACCGTATTAGTTACCGTACTTTAACCATTGCTGGACCGGTGGTTTACTTATCAACCCTGCGTTAATATTAAAGGTAAATTATTTTTTTATTAAGAGGGCTATCGGAGTCCAATGGCGCCCTCGTCACAATAATAAAGATTTCTCAATAAAGAAAGCCTAAATTAAAAAAGTTCTCAATAGATAAACTACAAAAGCCTTCAAGCCATTGTTATACAATACTTTTATAGGTTCTAAACATTCAATTTTTAGACAATTTCGAATAAAAACAAAAGCGGCCGTTTTTTTTTCTTTTTTCAAAATTTGTATGTTTAGTACCATTTGTACCTTTAAAAAAACCTATAAAAGTATTCTATGAAAATAGTTTGAAGGCTTTTGTAGTTTATCTGTTGAGCACTTTTTTAATTTAGGCTTTCTTTATTGAGAAATCTTTTTTAATGTGATGAGGGCGCCACTGGACTGCGATAGTCAGTGAATTTTTTTAAACACGATCCGTAAACCGATAATCTGTATCGGTACCTTCTCAGACTTCCGTTTAAATATACCTACAGTTTCAATACTAGGATTACCTAAGTAATTAAATATTTAATTAAATATTATGTGTGTGTTACTTATTCAAATATATTGTTTATCTATCTATTTGTATGTATAGGCTGTGATGATAATTTTTAAAATTTTTTAGGGTTCCGTACCCAAAGGGTGAAAACGGGACCCTATTACTAAGCCTACGTTGTCCGTCCGTCCGTCCGTCTGTCCTACTTATTTAAGGCTGTAACTTTTGAACCGTAATAGCTAGATAGTTGAATTTGATTATGCGTTATTACGGCGGATTTGTTAAGAAATAATAAAAATGTCGAAAAGTTTAAAATTAAGGGGGGTTTTCAACAAGAAACTAGTTTTTATCAACGTTTTTTCTTCACGCTCTATCGTTAAAACGGTAATACATACAAGCGTCAAACTTAGTTTGATTATAGAACAAACTCTACAGAATAACAACAAATACTAAAAACCGGCCAAGTGTGAGCCGATCTTGCGCTAAAGGCCCCGGACAAAAAAAGTTTTTTTTTTCTACGTTAATAATGTTGTGTTCTGTGGTGGTACGGAACCCTCTGTGCGCGAGTAGCCCGACTCGCACTTGACCAATTTTATTATTTATTACAGAACGATGTCGAATAATACTGCTGTGTTGGCGATCTTAATGATAATCGGCATCGTTTCAGCAATTAATACTGAAGTACCAAGACAAAGAACACTAACACATAATACGTGGCCGAATAACTTCATAGATCAGATACAAAACGAACTGATTAAACATGTAAAAACAGGATGGAATGGTTACAGTGAACCGACTACGAATGAAAACATAGGAAAGAATGGTAATGGCAAGCCGACTGGGAATCGAAACATAGGATGGAATGATAACAGTGAACCGACTAGGAATGGAAACATAGGAAAGAATGGTAACAGTGAACCGACTAGGAATGGAAACATAGGAAAGAATGGTAACAGTGAACCGACTAGGAATGGAAACATAGGAAAGAATGGTAACAGTGAACCGACTAGGAATGGAAACATAGGAAAGAATGGTAACAGTGAACCGACTGGGAATGGAAACATAGGAAAGAATGGTAACAGTGAACCGACTAGGAATGGAAACATAGGAAAGAATGGTAACAGTGAACCGACTAGGAATGGAAACATAGGAAAGAATGGTAACAGTGAACCGACTAGGAATGGAAACATAGGAAAGAATGGTAACAGTGAACCGACTAGGAATGGAAACATAGGAAAGAATGGTAACAGTGAACCGACTAGGAATGGAAACATAGGAAAGAATGGTAACAGTGAACCGACTAGGAATGGAAACATAGGAAAGAATGGTAACAGTGAACCGACTAGGAATGGAAACATAGGAAAGAATGGTAACAGTGAACCGACTGGGAATGAAAACATAGGAAAGAATGGTAACAGTGAACCGACTAGGAATGGAAACATAGGAAAGAATGGTAACAGTGAACCGACTAGGAATGGAAACATAGGAAAGAATGGTAACAGTGAACCGACTAGGAATGGAAACATAGGAAAGAATGGTAACAGTGAACCGACTGGGAATGAAAACATAGGAAAGAATGGTAACAGTGAACCGACTAGGAATGGAAACATAGGAAAGAATGGTAACAGTGAACCGACTGGGAATGGAAACATAGGAAAGAATAGTAATAGCGAACCGACTGGTAATGGAAATTTAGGATTTAAAGATAAAAGAGAAAGACTAAGTGCCCTAACATACAATACAAGGCCGAATAATATCATAGGTCAGATACGAAACGAACTGATTAAATATGTGAAAACACAACATGGAAACAAAGGAAAGAATGGGAACAGTGAACTGACTGGGTATGGAAACATAGGAAAGAATGGTAACAGTGAACCGACTGGGAATGAAAACATAGGAAAGAATGGTAACAATGAACCGACTGGGAATGAAAACATAGAAAAGAATGATAACGGCGAACCGACTGGGAATGAAAACATAGGAAAGAATGGTAACAGTGAACCGACTGGAAATGAAAACATAGGAAAGAATGGTAACGGCGAACCGACTGGGAATGGAAACATAGGAAAGAATGGTAACGGCGAACCGATTGGGAATGAAATGGAATTTAATGATAACAGTGAACCGATGGAGTATAAAATCATGCCAGATAATGTTATCAGCGGATCGACTGAGGATGGAGACGAAACAAAATATACTTTAGTTGACCAATCATCACGTCATTGCCCGGTTGGTTTGGAAATACAAATCGCAACGGGTCAATGCGTTAAACCAGAAAAGGTTTATACAGACGTTGATTATCCTGAATATCATTGACTTATTAAGTCTTGGACACCCGGTCCGGGTAATATTGTTTATCAGTAATTATTTAAAAATAAGTATAATTTTCCTATTTGAATATTGTTAGATTTATTTTTATTTTCTTTGCTGCACCCTCTCAGGGTTTTTGTAGACAGTGTAACATGCATACAATAAAGTATTGTAGGGGACACATTGTATTTCGTAATCTGTCTATTATGCAGTTTTGCATTAGTCCAACGGAGCGACTGGAATGTTCGCCAGTCGTTCCCATACCACCGTCCCGCTAGGTCAAATGTAACTCCGAATAAGTGCACCTCAATAAATATGTAAATCAATAAATCTTTTCTATATTCCACGGCAACAACATCCGTCACCCCCACAGTGGTGACCACCGACAAAGAACACGCAACCTTCAAGATGATTTCGGCGGAACGACTCTCCTGCGCAAAGCTGATGGCAGGATGTACCTAGCGGCGTGCCGACTCAGCTCAACGTGACCTCAGAACACCGACATGGAAACCACACGTGACTACCAAGAAATACCTACAAGTGATTTGCGGGTCCCATAGAGACGTCAAGACAAGAGGACTGGAATTTTGCTCCTCACGGCGAATGACGACGTGAGTACAGTACAGCAGCTGTCGCCGTTCGAGGTTTGCTGGTTTTCCTCCGGGACGGGCACCTGCTCCTGCTCGACGTTTCCTCGCACGCATCAAGTTTACGACGTTGACCCAGTCCAAATACATGTGGTGCACGCCTTGGAAGGCATGGATACCAAGCTGTACGCACATCAAGGACATTCAAGAAGACTACTTAGACTCACGCTACGTACCTACACGCTACGGTCATACAGGGAAACAGCGTTGAATCTTAAGGGTCAGCGCACACCCAGCGTAGAACTGCTCGCGCATGCTCGAGCATGTTCTTTGCAGTCGCGCACACCTAGCGGCAAAATCCGCCGGCGGCAGCGGCGGAGCATGCTCGCGCGTGTTCGAACAGTCTCGCGGATGCTCCCGTGTTGCTACAGTTGACGTAGTGAATTTTGCCGTTGTGTTTACAATATTTTATAGTAAAGACGATAACAACAATTTTAAAGTATGGTAGACTGGGATTTGGTAATTATTGGGTTACTAGCAAAGGAAGAGGAGCAAGAAGAGCACATCAATAAGATGAAAAGAGGCAAGAAAGATGTACTTATATTTGGGAAATACTGCCCATTTGGGAAACATTTGTCCTGTGCTGTGTTACGGTTTAAAGTTCTAGGAACAGTTATTTTATGTACTATAAAATGGAATATGAACAATTTGAAAACCTACTAAATCTGCTTCGACCTTTTAGATTTTCGAGTTAGATTATTATATTATATTATCTGTAGTAAATTGCCCTTTTCGGGCTAAAGTAGTTAAAAAATATGCTAGATTTAGGCCGAAACCGGCCGAGGTGGCAACACTTACGACGGATCGCAAGCATCGACACGGGCGTATGCTCGAACATGCTCGAGCATGCGCGAGCATCCGCGCGCATGCTCGCGACTGCTCCCGTCGCCACGAGGAGCATACGCGAGCATACTCGAACAGACGCTGAAGGGATTTAATCACTTGCAAGCTATTTTCAACTTTATTTCAATGGAAATAGAGTTCATTATCAATTGAATCAATGAAACCTGCTCGCGCATGCTCGAACAGTTTTACGCTGGGTGTGCGCTGACCCTAAATGTGTCGTGTTTAGTGTTTTAAAGTGTTTCGTGTGTTTAAAGTGTTATCCTTTTCGTTTTTCCGTGTCGGTCAAAATTTTTGTACATGATGACGTATAGCTTATTAAATAGCGAATTATGTTGATTAGTAAGTAAAATTAGAGTTCATTATCTAACGCTGTAATTGATAGTTTCTAACAGTAACTTCCGTCATTTGCGATAAACACTTGTATCAGGTTTCAATTTCATTGTAACAAGCAACATGCTGAGTTAGCAGCGATTGTATTGTACCCCACTGGAATTTAATGTGAAGTATGACTTATGATGTTTATAATGTTTTTAGATTGTTTAAATTATGTTTTATTTTATTACTGTTGAAAATTTTGGGAAAAATTTTTGTTAAAAGGGGAAATAATGTAGGGGACACATTGTATTTCGTAATCTGTTTATTATGCAGTTTTGCATTAGTCCAACGGAGCGACTGGAATGTTCGCCAGTCGTTCCCATACCACCGTCCCGCTAGGTCAAATGTAACTCCGAATAAGTGCACTTCAATAAATATGTAAATCAAGAAATCTTTTCTATATCCCACTGCAACACCAACCGTCACCCCCACAGTATTAAAGTCAGTGTCCCAGACTAACCAACATAAATTAAAATACCTACGAGTTAGTAATATACAGGGTGAAATTGATATCATTAGCATCCTTTTAAACTAAGACTGGGTATACTCTTAGTTTAAAAGGCAGCAGAGCACAACTAAAGCATTATACAGGTTGAAATTGATATCATTGGCATCCTTTTAAACTAAGAGTCTACCCATCAAACTGAACAGACGACGACGATCTCGACCTTCACTTAAACTTCAAGCCTCATATCTCTAACCTTACTAAAAGAATCCGTAAACTAATACCAGTATTCAAGAATATTAGACATGTTGCTGATTTCAGAACGATCAAAATGATCTATCATGCCCTGTGCAGTTCTTTGCTAGGTTACTGCGTGGTTTCCTGGGGAGAATCCTGCAAGGGACTACTCCTGAATTTGGAGAGAGCGCACAGAGCTGTCTTGAAGGTCGCAACATTTCGTAAATATCAATACCCTACGGAATGTTTGTACGAGGATTGGAAGGTCCTATCTGTGAGACAGATATTCATCGCCACATAGTCTGATGCACTACGACCGAAGCCTGATCTCCCATAGGAGACGCACTGATTTAGTGTGCCCCCCTGAATTATTCCGGACGTCATTTGCTCAAAGACACTTCTGTTTTTTAGGGAATTTTCTATACAATAAGGCAAGTTTACATGATGACATACATAAAATGACCAGGTACCAATGCAAGGGGAAGATAATAGATTGGTTATTAACTCTAAACTATAACGAAACCGAATCACTCTTTGACACATGCTGACGGATCTAAATAGTTAATTATTATATTTTTCCTTGTAGTCACTTACTCAGTCCACAATTTTCCCTGGTGAAATTTTTGTCATGACCTTATCTGATTAATGTATTTACCTACTGAGTCTACACATAAAATAGTCCCGTGACTGACTGACTGACTGAGAGACGACGCACGACGACTAACTGCTGAGGATGGATACACACACACACATATATATATATAGAAGAATAGAATAGAATAGAAAATTGCTTTATTGCCAATTATTACTAAAAAAGAACATACAAAATTAAACATACAAGAAATAAAACAAAATAAAAATCATACAATTACAACAAAAAGAAAAAACAAACATAATTACTGGCAATAGGACAGGGACTCAGCTAAGCTGGCTACAGTCAGTGCAACTGACAGTAAGCAGCGCTGTTTTTCAGCCCTGCCCTTGCTCCTAGAGATGTTGTGTTGGAGTGTAAAGAGGTAATGTGTGGGAAGGCAACCATGACTACAAAGTGTAAGAGTAAAGTGTAAAGTATGTGTGTGCAGCTGAGCATTTTGTCTACGCCAAAGATGTGTTCGAGAGCGAGTTTGCTAGTATGGTCTTTAGCTCCACTTGATTTTTGTAAGCGTGCTTCAATTGTTCTGTAATTTTCTGCTTCAAAAATAACCCTGCTCGGTATTATGCCTTAAATGACACAACGTTAATTTTTTTATGCATCGGCGGAGGTAAATCATTCCATATTTTTGAAGCTCTGTATTTGAAGCAACCTCTGAATCCTGCAGTTCGGTGCCTGGGAACAATCATCATGTTATTAGCAGCTGAACGAGTGTTTCGGGTATGTATATCCTTAACAAAAGTAAGTTTCTCAAAAAGATACACAGGATTTTTATTCCAGATAACCTTTTGGGTAGTACAAGCAAATTTCAGATCGCGACGTGCACTCATGTTGAGGATCCCATGCCTATTCATGTATGGTGTTATATATTCGCGTTTCGGAATTCTATAACAGAACCTGACACAAGCGTTTTGCACCCTTTGAATTGCTTGTGCCGTATTAGCGTGGATTCTAGGCCCATAGACTACACTGCAGTATGTGAAAGGAGACAGTACCAATGAGTCAGTCAGCATGACTCGCAACTCTTCAGATAGGTAGTTCCTAATGCGGTACAAAACTTTTAGCTTGTAGAATGCGGATCTTATCTTCTCGTTGATATGCTTGATGTATCTCATTTCACCATCCAGTACCAGGCCCAAATTCCTTGCCTCCTCCACCATAGGAATCGTAATGCTATTTATGGATAGTTTCAGTTTGTATTCTACAACTTTATTAATCTGATATGGTGTTCCCATCATCAATACCTTTGACTTGGATGGGTTCAAAACAAGAGAGTTTCTATTAGACCAATCATAAATTCTCTCCAAATCCTCATTAATCCTCGAGAAGGCTTCATCAGTATTGCCATGATCAAACGAGTAATACACTTGCGTATCGTCTGCGTATAAGTGATACTTGCACCACTTAATAACTGATGGCATATCAGCAGTAAAGACCGCAAATAAGATGGGACTCAAAATTGACCCCTGTGGTACCCCCCTATCAAGGTCTGCTATTCGAGAGTACTTTTGACTTCCATCAGTGTTTCGGGTAGCCACTTGCTGTTTTCGACTATTCAAATAAGAGTTAAACCAGCTGCAAACCCTGCTGGAAAATCCGTAGTGGGACAACTTTGCTATGAGTAACTCTGGGTTCAAGCAATCGAACGCGCGGGAAAAGTCCAGGAGTACAAGTACACTACTGTGCCCCGCATCCGCGGCCGCGATTACATCATCAGTCACCTGAGCTAAAGCCGTTTCTGTCCCATGTCCACTGCGGAATCCCGACTGGTACTTAGGCAAAATTTTGTTGTGGTCTATGAATTTCTCCATTTGTTTCAATATTACCTTTTCTATAATTTTTGACAAAATTGGTAATAAAGAGACTGGTCGCAGGTCTTTGAGCTGTTCAACTGAGGCTGTTTTTGGTATAGGTCTCACAATTGCCATCTTCCAGCTGTCAGTAGGAAATTTACACGTTTCGATTGATCTGTTTATAATGCGCGTTTATAATATATATATACACACACAGGCATGCACCTATCTAACTTTCTGTTTCTTATAAGTTAATTAAGTAAGAAATTGTAATTGTAATTCTAAGTCCTTCTGTACACAACTATATCCTTATATTATACTGGAGGGAGTGGGTAGACCTGGTGACTTGAAGTACAGGTATGTGTGTGCAAACATGCATACTTACCAAGCACCAGTCTCCACCTTCAATCCTATATATATTGTGCAACGTACATGTAAACCTTTTGTGGAGAAAATAAAGTATTTGTATTTGAATTAAAAAAAAAAAAAAAAAAAGAACAACTTTTACTATGGCAGCAAGCCGATCTGAGCAACAAAAAAATCAGCTGTTGCATACATTTGAGTCGAGCAGGTATTGCAGTTTAGTATGGGACAGCAGATTTTTTAGTAGTTCCGATCGGTTGTCTCTTTGATGGGTAGACTCTTAGTTTAAAAGGATGCTAATGATATCAATTTCACCCTGTATACAGGGTGTAACAAAACACCCTAGTAATACTTAAAGGGTGCTTCAGACCATCAAACTGAACAACTTTCACTATGGAGCCAACATCGAAATCGCGAAAAAAAATCCGCTCTTTCATAAAAAACTGCAGTAGGTACCATCTCGACTCAAATGTATGGGACGGCAGATTTTTTTTATTTTTTCTCGAATTTGGCTACATAGTGAAAGTTGTTCAGTTTGCTGGTCTGAAGCACCCCCTTAAGTATTACTAGGGTGTTTTGTTACACCCTGTATAATCCAACTAAAATAAATAAAACGAGCGAACGAAGTGAGCATATAATGCTTATGCTGATTATTAAATTTCTTATTTGACAAATCTTTAGCCACTGAACTCCGATAGCCCTCTTAACGCAACGTACCATACAAAAAGTCGTAGATTTACTAAACTATTAGATCAAAATAAAACTCGTGTCGTATCGGCTAAAATCTTTAATATTAACAATTATATATACTCTACATACATTACTATAAACTTCCATATAAATACAGACTACGACATTTTTACATCTCGGCAGTTACACTGCCAACTGCCATTTGCATTTATTTGGTATCGTTTTGACAGTTTTGTCGCGACTCCAGCTTAGCCGTTGACATTACGTTTAAAAAAAGTGTGTACTTATGTACGACGTAAAATGGTGTTACATCCAGTGTAGGGAAAATGTACCTAATTAATTACTAATTGCATTTTGTAATTGTTAATTGCAATTAGCGAATTACATTTTTGGTTACGATTATATTGGTACCGATTCGGACTGTGCCACGACTTAACTAAATTTATTCCTGTCACTTTCTAAAATAAGATTAAGAATTGAGACAGAAAACCAACAGCTGACTTTAGTGCTGTCAAAGTGACGTTACACGCCCAAAATAAGATGCCATCATAATGTACGCCATCTTATTTAAAGCGTTTTTGGGCGTGTAACGTCACTTTGACTGCACTAAAGTCAGCTGTTGATTTCTGTCTCTTTTCTTAATCTTATTTTAGAAAGTGACAGGAATAAATTTAGTTAAGTCGTGGCACAGTCCGAATCGAGGCCAATGTCGTACCTTACAACAATTTCAAAACGGAAATCGGTAACCTTTTTTTGGTAATTAAATAGTCCCAAAGCTACAGAACTATACTTAAATATTAGCTTAAAATGCATACATGGTAGTCATTGACTACCATGCTAGCGCCACGCCGACTTGTACGTTTTTGATACTCAATGACAACGCATATACAGGATTCTAAGGTAGACAGCATTACTTTAATGGGTGATTTGTACCCATGATACTGAACAACTTTCCCAAAGGAACAAAAGAAAATTCGCAAAAAATAATCAACTTCTCATACAAACGTTCGATCAGCTGATTGTATTTAGTATGGAAGGTCCAAAATTTTTACATGCTTAGGGAAAGTTGAATGATGTTGTTGAATGTTTAGTATCATGGGTACAATCACCCCTTAAAGTAATGCAACTGTTTACCCTAACACCCTGTAGTAAAATAACGACTAAGCCGAAGATTTCATCAATTTGACATTCTCAAAGTATGTCACTTATAATATATTCCAGTAGTACTATAATGTCATAAAGTTCACGTTGCAAGTCTGTAAGTGGGCGGTACTCTCCTGCTTGCCCGTGGCTGCGCCATTTTGTATGTGTTTTTGTATATAAAACGATCCTTGACATTTCGAAACTACCAAAAACTACTTGACATTGACATTGCAGTGCAAAGCAGAATAGCTGATCCAAAATAAAACACTGAATTCGGCACTTACTATTAGCCCGAGATCCGACCGTAAAATTATGCACCTATTTCATAGGCGAACGAAATGTGATTCTAGTGTATGTTTACGCAGGGGTTAATTCAACGCCGCTAAGTTGCCTAGAAAAATCTTGCCGCAAGTACCTTTTCCATTATAATTTTTGGTATAACTTTTGTCACGTGTATGTTTGGGAAGTAAATGAGGTGCCATCGGAAGGAGACTGATCTAAAGTACTGGAAAAACTAGGGTTGCCACCTCTTAATCTGCCACAACCACAGGGTTGCCAGGTTCAAAGAAGTCATTTTTGAACCTGGCAACCCTATAGTTACGGCAGACTGAGAGGTGGCAACCCTAGTTTTTCCAATACTTTAGATCAGTCTCCTTCCGATGGCACCTCATTCACTTCCCTAACATACACGTGAAAAAAGTTATAGCAAAAATTATAATGGAAAAGGTACTTGCGGCAAGATTTTTCTAGGCAACTTGACGGCGTTGAATTAACCCCTGTGTAAACATACACCAGAATCACATTTTATTCGCCTATGAAATAGGTGCATAATTTTACGGTCGGATCTCGTACTATATGTTTTACACTAGAGACACAAAATTACTTACATACGACATCGTACATCGTATTTTTTCACGCTCTATCCTTTTCTGTCGCTCAGGAACGTCATGTGCTAGAGCGAGAAAGGTCGCAGCACTGCCGGTGCTTCCGCGTACGATCGCATTTTATCTTTCTCGCCCTAGCAAATGACGTTCATGAGTGACAGAAAAGGATGGAGCGACGGAAAAATGCAATGCGGTGCTGACAGATGAGGTTCAACGCTTAAATGGTTTTTCCGTTGATATTTTTTCCAAATGTTTCAAAAAGGATCCTCAATTCTGATAGGTACTCGTACAAGGTACACACGGCGACACATCAGGTTACGCACCCTATATACCCATAACTACACTACGTACAAAACACAAAATAGTGCGGTAGAGAGCCTGCATAGACGCGGCTGCGCGCGGGCGCAGCGTGCTGTGAGACGAAACAACAACAACATACCGCACCCTCTCGCACGATTCCCAGCGTTCAACTTCTAATAGTTCAAAGTCCAGGGTAACCTGACCTGTCGCCGTGTGTACATCATCTTGTAAAAAAAAACGAATTCAGTGTTTTATTTTGGAGCAACAGATAGTTTCAAAAAAGCACTGTCGTAAAATTTAATCTCGATTTAAAAACTTAAATAATTTATTTTCGATAACTTTCTTGGTGTTTTTTATCAATCGAATGCGCTAACATTTTATAATTTCAACTATTGGAATTGGTGTCGCTTAACAATAGTGAAACTATCGATAGTCTGTCGATACTATTGTGACCTTGAAAAATAGTAACAATATAATATCGATACTTATCGATACTATTGTGACCTTGAAAAATAGTAACAATATCGGTAGCTTATTTTATTTATTTATAGTTTTATTTCCACTACCGATATTGTTACTATTTTTCAAGGTCACGATAGTATAAATTGTTTTAAAGTGTCGATATTGTTACTATTTTTCAAGGTCACGATACTATAAATTGTTTTAAAGTGTCGATATTGTTACTATTTTTCAAGGCCACGATAGTACAAATTGTTTTAAAGTGTCGATATTGTTACTATTTTTCAAGGTCACGATAGTATCAATTGTTTTAAAGTGACGATATTGTTACTATTTTTCAAGGTCACGATAGTATCAATTGTTTTAAAGTAATACCATCGATATTGTTACTATTTTTCAACGTCAACTATCGTTAGTTTGGCAAGATTAATTGTAATTTTGGATACATCATCATCATCATGCCAGTTCTAATGGAATATAATACAAGGATCTTTATATTTTGACAAGTCAGTTAATAAATATGTAAAACACTATTCTTTTTAAGTTAAAAAATTATTATAAACGTAACTGTAAATCACGGCGCAGGGTGTAGTTTAAAGGGGTTTGAAATATTAGTATGTAAGGTGGCCTATGACCAGCCGCCGTCTTGATCTTTTTCTAATTTCTCTGTCACACTTTGAAACCTTTACAAATCGCTATGGATCACTCAGATTATCACAAAATATCGTGTCATTATTAAACATCGAATTATAAGTCAGTATTCAGTATTTAGTATTCAGTATTCAGTATTTATTTGCAGTATCACAATAATGAAGTACATACTCACGTGTAACACAAGATCTTATTAAATTATTGTGACGCCCTGTTAGGGCATGGCAATATAATTGCAGAGGGCCTGAAAGTTTTATAACAATTACAATTGTCTACTTAATTATTAGTTTAAGTAATAGAGATGTCGACGTTAACGTCAAGAGCCTAAAATATTAGAACATTGTTGTCCTGGAAAAAATCATTAAGGTTGTAGTAACTTTTTGAAATGAGGAAGCTTTTTAGTTTTTGTGCAAAAGAATTCTTTGTCTCAATTTTTTTAATTTCATTAGGGATAGCGTTAAATATTTTAATTGCCATTAAGTGGGGTCCAGATGCGAGTAATTTTAGTTTTGAGAAGGGTTTTTTTAGCTGGTTTTGGGTACGATTATTTCTTTTTATTGTTTTAACTGGGGAGTACAGGGTTTCGTGGGTCCTGACAAATTTACATGCCTCTAATATATAGATTGATGTTAGTGTGAGTATACCATGTTTTATAAAATACGGTTTGCACGATTCCATTTGATCAATATTAGTTAGAATTCGAATACATTTTTTCTGTTGAATAAAAATCTGATCGATGTCAGTGCAATTTCCCCATACCCCCATAGGATGATTCCATAGGTAAGTCTAGAATGAGCAAAAGCGTAATAAGCCGAAAGGGCCGTTTTGAAATCCGTGACTTTTTTCAAATGGGAGAGTGCGTAGCAGAATGAGGTTAGTTTGTTAGATAATTTTTGAATATGTGTTTTCCAATTTAAATTTGTGTCTATGTCAATACCCAGTAGCGTGGCTGAATTTACAGTTTCTATTTTAGTATTATTGTAGTTATAAGTTATATGTAATGGTATTTTTTGAAAAGGTCGAAATTGAATTATATTGGATTTTTTGAAGTTAAGTAGCAGGTTATGGCATTCAAGCCAGTCTATTATTTTTCCTAGTGTTTCGTTAAGTTTTCCTTCTAATTCAAGGGTGTCGGAGCAGGTTAACAGAATAGATATATCATCTGCGAATAGAGTGCAATGTTCGTCTAATATCTTGGGCAGGTCATTAATGTAAATAAGAAACAAAATGCATCCTAGGACGCTCCCTTGTGGGATAGAGCCTGTTGTTGGGGTTTCATCTGATCTGATATGTTTGATGTTTCCCGTTGAGAAGTTGGTATTTTGAATTTCGACATATTGAGATCGGTTAGCAAGGTAAGATTTGAACCAATTGTAAGCAACTCCCCTAATTCCAGTTCCATAGAGCTTATTTAAAAGTAAAGTCATTTTGTTAATGCATATAATTCGATGTCTTGTCATTATACAACGTGTTAATGAATTAGCGCAAAACCTCATACACCCCAACTGATTTAAAACAAAATAATTAGATTGCAACAAGAATTTCATTATTTTGATACTTAAAATTTAAAGTTATTCGCATTTTAAGTTTTGAGGCAAAAATGATTTGTTATCATTTCAACACTGAATGAAAGCGTTAACGTACTCATGGATACATTTTTATAATCTTGTTATGGTAGTAAGTAGGGTGAGTGTACCCGTGCGGTGGGTTGTCATCGGGTTCAGTAAATTTTATTTTTTGAAAAAAAAAATTATTGATTATTTTTTGCTTACTAAATTTATACGTGTTAATTTTATTTATACAGAAATGTAGAGTTAACATTTACAAAACGGCAAGAAAGCGTGCGCGTTCCGCAGAGGATGTGCAGGAATTCAGCAGGTGTCCTCTTACACAGCGGCTCGTCCCAGAGCCTTTGTAAGTATGGAGATGCAGGGACTTCGCAACTACACAATGACTTCCACTTCTCAGTAGCCTCCGGCAGATGAACAACGTCGGCATGCCCCAGAGAACGGCCAGTGATATGAAAATATTTTGAAAAAAATTACCTATATTGAAACCATGATAATTCGATTCTGCTCTCGATTCTAAACAAACTACTTTCTAGTTTTGCGTTAATTCATTAACACGTTGTATTTCTTGATCACCAAGGTATCCTGTATACAGGATGTTAGGGTAGACAGTTGCATTACTTTAAGGGGTGATTTTACCCATGATACTAAACAACTTTCCCAAAGGCACAAAGGAAAATAGGGAAAAAATAAATCAACTTTTCATACAAACGTTCGATCACCAGATTGCGTTTAGTATGGTAAGTCGAAAATGCTTTTTGCTAATTTCCTATAGATTTCTTAGGGAAAGTTGTCCGTTTTAATGCTTAACCCTTAAAGTAATGCAACTGTTTACCCTAACAACCAGGAGTGCGATTTTTGAAACTCATTCTTTGAACTCGGCAGTTGAAAATGTCAATATAAACTTTTTACTGCTGATTTGACATTAAAAAATCATACTCTAGGGCTGGCTTGCACCAAAAACATGTCTAAATATATTGCTGTCCCTGTCATTAGATGAGCTGTGTGAGAGACTGAGCGAGCACTAAATAAGTTTAAGCCTAAACACTTTTTGGTGCAAGCCAGCCTAGGAGTGCGTTTTTTGAAAGTCTAATCAGCAGTAGAAAGATGCGTATCTATACATTTGCAACTGCTGAGTTCAACAGATGAGATTCAAAAATCGCAACACAACGCGATCTGTACATATAAATAGGTTTCATATTGCGACACCATTTTTGAAAATTCAAGATGGCTCGAACGACCCAGGCCAATAATCTTCATACCCCTTAGTAATTTAAACAGTTACGTAAAATGGTACTACACCCTATGACGATTAAAGTAACTGTATCGTATTATTATGACTCAATTTTTAATAGTAACTAAAAACGTAATTAATGAGGACACTGAAGGTTAATTTGACAGTTAAACTAACTATCGAATAGGTCACGATTCAGTGACTTTAACATTATAGCATAAATGTAAACATTTTTTGTATTTTTAGGGTCAATTCCCACTGAAAAAGCAGCGGCCGCCGGCACTGCGCGGCAGTTTACTTACCATATTGAACGTGAAATAGGAGATGGGATAAAATTTCAATGAGCGTTTTCTATGGTTTTTTAGGGGATTGATGGATAGCGCTGCGGTCTGCGCAAATCAAGTCAAAATTTCAAAATGTGTTTCTTTAAATAATAAAGTGGAAAACGATGATAAAAAAAGGTGCCAATGCATCTTGCAATGGAATAGTTTATTATTTACGAATAATTTTAATCGAAAATTTGAAACTGTTTACTATCGGTTTAAAATAACAATGTGCATGACCTTGAAGGGCCGTTCGATAACTTCACTCGGTTGTAAAGGAATATAGACTCTATGCAAAGGAAATAATCATTTGAATGACTCGAGTGAAGTTCGTGCGATTGAGTGACGTCACATTTGCAGGCGAGGTCATGCACATTGTTATTTTAAAGTGATAGTACGTCAGACATGCCTGTGTGGGTTCAATCCCTTGGCCTTTAAAAAAATATAGTTACAACCCGGGCGAATTAACTAGGCACCTGGCTCGCACGTGGCTCGGAGTTTGACACCCCTCCTGCTACCCCACGCGGGACCCCACCGTCGCCGTGCGAGGCCGTAGCATAGCATTTCGTTACTGTTGCACGTGTCCCTGCGCTTTAGCATTTTCGAGTTAGTCTTTCAGAGTTTTTTATTCCTAGCCGCGTGCGAGCCAGGTGCCAAGTTAATTCGCCCGTGTTGTACAGTCTTGACATGATTTTGGCATGATCTCGCACACTTTTCATAGGAGTGATTCTGTTGATATTTTTAGGAAAGACTTGAAGGGATAAAATGACAGTTCAATCGTGGCGGCGCGGCGTGGCTACCTGTTCTGTCACCTCAACTGACATTTTATTTTATTTCACTGTAGTGTAGATAAAGTTCAATATACTAGGTAAAATGCCGCGCGCTGCCGGCCGCTGTTTTTCAGTGGGAATTTACCGTTAACGTTTGCATTCATTTGTCAAATATTTACCGACCGCGCCAATTAGAAAAAGGATAGTATTTTTAAGGTAAGCGCATATTACGGCGGGCCGCATCGCAGCGGAAAATGCGTACTTTGGACATTAGAGCGGGCCGGCTCGCAACGTATTTTCGGATTTTTAGTTTGTCGTAATACTTGCTGGGGTAAAAAGATCCGCTTGGGAGCGCATTGAGAGCACACTACGACGGGCCACATCGCACGGACGGAAATCCACCCGTCATAGTATGCGTTATTTCATATAAATTGTTTAGAAGCAATTTGGGCCGATTTTTGAGCTGCGGCCCGCCTCGTTGCGGCATGTCGTAACATACGCTTACCTTTATTGTACGCTAAAATTGTAAAACATTTATGCTATAATGTTTTATTAAATAATAACAGTAAAACTTAGATAAGTATCACTTAAATTAATTAGAATTTAACAATGGGACGAATTTTATGATATGTGACATACATACATACATCAGTTTTAGAGGAAACTAATTTTAATAAGCCAGTGGCCTCGATTCGGAGTGTACCACGACTAAACTAAACTAAATGTATTCCTGTCACTTTCTAAAATAAGATTAAGAAAAGAGACAGAAAACCAACAGCTGACTTTAGTGCTGTCAAAGTGACGTTAAATGCGCAAAATAAGTCGCCATCATAATGTACGCCATCTTATTTAAGTCGTTTTTGGGCGTTTAACGTCACTTTGACAGCACTAAAGTCAGCTGTTGGTTTTCTGTCTCTTTTCTTAATCTTATGTTAGAAAGTGACAGGAATAAATTTAGTTTAGTTAAGTCGTGGCACAGTCCGAATCGAGGCCAATAACGTTTTAAGTTAGCAAGCAATATTAAACCCAACTGTAAGTTGATATGGATGATATTTCAATAAAAATGTTCTTAGCTTTCTTTAAAGCGCATTTGAAGTCTTGTAGCAAGTCTGTTATTGAGTGGGAGCTTGTTAGTTGGCTACTCCCCGGCTTGCAACAAAGCAGTACTACCATTTTATGGTGGCTAAAGTGTCTGTTTTGTGCATAAAATAATACTTGAAGTTACCAAATAGGTATCTATTTATAAACGTACAATGTCAAGCTATTTTGATATTTAAACTAGACATTGGTAAAATAATCATCACTAATGTAGACGCCACTAAAGGATAGAGGCGACTAAGGGATATGGTTTCTTATGCAGAGTTTATGTGGCCGAAAATAATGCTTTGAATTAAAGCAGGAAGGGTTAAAATTGCTTGTCAAGTTGACACGTCAAAAGTGGCATATTAAATTGAAGAGATTTTTTTTCTTAACAAATATATTTATAACAATTTCAAAAGTGGTTCAATCAAACTATTAAAAGCTTCATAAAGATGTATAGATATCACATATCATTAACAAAAAAAAAAAACTAAACGAAAAAAAAAACAACTATTTTTTAAAGTCAAATCCGATAGCCAAAGGAAACCTTACTTACGCAGCCAAGCGCGAAAATATTATTTAAAAAAAAACATATGTCTAAAGAGTTTCAAATAATAAAAATGACTAGTTTAACGTTCATACTGAGATCTTAGCGCCTTTGTTTAGAAGTTTCCCCTTGCTTTATACAGGGACTAACTTAATATGCTGACACTTTTTCAGGGGATGATCAGACCATCAAACTGAACAACTCTCTCAGGGCCCCATAGGGCCAACATCAAAATCGCGAATAAATCGGCTGCCCCATACATGGTGTAAGTGACAACCTAGCAAATACTGAAACGGTAAACTTAGACCAGGCCATAAAGGTATCATATAGAGGAACTGACAGCTGAGAGAGCGAGATGTACCTAGCGGCGCCACTGTATAATAGAAAGAGATACGTGACGCGAGGCAATAGAACCGTTTTTGGGAACTTGTCGGCACAATCGACTGGGTAAATATTCGTGCTCTGTGAATAATTAGTGAATCTAAAGTGAAGTCGTAGATTATTTTGTGAAATATACTAACACTATTTCATTAAATTACATACTATTTCACGTTAGATTCACAATTATACACAGAACTCGAAGTTTTAGGGTGCCGATAAGTGCCGACAAATGCACAAAAAACGGTTTCATTTGACAACTCATGTCAGTTACTCTATTCCGACAGGTATTATAACTTTATGGACCATACCTTAGACTTAGTTCTCAGAGGAATGATCTCTTTATTCTAAAGCATAGCGACCGCATCAATTTACGATTGTAGTTAGTCTCTTTTGTCTTATGACGTACCTTTAATAGTAGAAGGAGACGGAACTATAGATATTTGTTTATGTGGCTGTCCACTTTTTTCGAGCTTGTGTGTGTGAAAAGTGACCGTAAACATAAGAGCAAATGTCACTTTGGTCTAATTGGTCTCTTTTTTCCATACTACTTGACACCACACACTCAAACACAAACGTCAAAAAAAGTTGACATTCTTGCAACGATATGACTCTCTCTATGCCTTTAGGTATAATCTCTTTGACTTAGTTTGATGAAACTGAACAACTTTCACTATGGAGTCTACGTCAGGAAATGCGAAAAAAATCTGCTGTCCCATACAAAACTACTGTACCTACCCGACTAAAAGGTATGGGACAGCTGATATTTTTTCTCTGAGGTAGGCTCCATAGTGAAAGTTGTTCAGTCTGATGGTCTGAGTTCACCGTTTCAGTATTTGCTAGGCTGTCACTTACACCCTGTTTATTTGGGTCGAGTAGGATTGCAGTTTTGTATGGAACAGCAGATTTTTTTTTGCGCGATTGAAATGTTGGTCCCATAGAGAAAGTTGTTCAGTTTGTTCGTCTGATCATCCCCAACCTTCAGCATATTAAGAAAGAACCTATTTGTTAACAAAACGCAAAACTTGAAAGCCATTTTGTACTTTTAATCAATCTTATAATTGTAAGTCTACCTAGCTGAGAGGGCGCCTTAGGTAGGCGCGCGGTGCGGGAGGGGTGACGGATGACGAAACCATAGTAAAATCATAACAGTAAGCTGTCTCCAGGCCCTTGCGATACGATACGTATCAGTTGTCGCTCAGTTAATTCTGCATACATCACTGAATTCTTTTATAACCACTGTCACAGAATAACTACTAAGTACATACAGAAGTTGCACTTCTATACACATTTTTACAAAAAGCAAAGGAAAACGCCTAATCCCGTTTCAAAACTGGTACATTTGAATTTTATAAGAAATGCTACAATAGAAAAGGATAATTTCCATTTCATTGGAAAGCACGATATTCCTCCTATCCTGTGTATAATTTCAGCTATCATACTATTTGTATTTGTTCTTTGATCATACTCATTCGTTAGTTGTGAAACTATCTGAAATAAATACATAAAATTTCGTCACGTGGGCAATGTCTTTTAGTATGGCAAGCCTTCCGCATCCGTATACTAATCGTGTTTTTTTTTATGAACCCGCCGTGGTTCGCCGAACGTTGCGAAATCGGGACAGTGCAGTATTAGTAACTATTAAAAATCTGTGGTACAGTCGTGATAATAGAGGTCGGAGGTATAGGTAAGCGGTACTTCACGCCTGCACAGCTTCTTACTCTCTACAAAGCCCAAGTGCGATCTTGCATGGAGTACTGCAGTCACCTCTGGGACGGCTCTGCGAAATACCAACTTGACGCACTGGACTCGGTTGAGCGTCGAGCCAAGAGACTCATCGATGACGATGCACTCGTCGAGACTAAGTTACACAGTCTGGAGCACCGACGATTGGTCGCTTGTCTGTCGGTATTCTATCGGCTACACTTCGGCGAATGTGCCCAGGAGTTACATGACCTGATTCCACCATCCCCCTTCCATCATCGTACGACAAGACGTAGTGCGAGACTGCATCCATACGTTGTCGATATTCCAACAATCCGCACCAATAGGTTCGCATCCTCTTTTATAATGAGAACCGGTAAGGTTTGGAACTCTCTCCCTGCGTCTGTTTTCCCAAGCAAATACAATCATGATATTTTTAAAAGAAGAGTAAATAGGCTTTTTCTGGGCGAGCGCGCTACATCCTCGGCTTCATCTACACTTTCCATCAGGTGAGCTGAAGCCAAGCGCAAACCCATTATGAACAAAAATTAAAAAAATACATGGTGTTCAAGTTTTGCGTCTAGTATTTAAACTTGTATTGATGGTAATCTATTTATTTTACCTGTATAAGTAGTGCGCGAAATATTTTAATAATATTTATTTAATACTTCATCGACTGTACTTCTTGTTTTTTCGTTAATTGTTTAACAAATAATCGTAAAATAATTAAACTAACATCATTTCAATATTACATTTTGATATAAGAGTTTAATCAGAGATCGAAAATAAAGTGAGCATTAGATTTTATTTATAATTAATTGGTTTTTTTTTAAAGTTCGCTCGATAATAAAAATTGTTTAATTTGATGCTCAGGAGTGCGATTTTTGAATCTCATTCACTGAGTTCAGCAGTTGAAATTGTCAAAATTACTGTGGAGATACGCATCTTTCTACTGCTGATTTGACTTTCAGAAATCGCACTCCTGAAGTATGATTTTTAAAAGTCAAATCAGCAGTAGAAAGATGCATATCTCCACAGTAATCTCGACATTTTCAACGGCTGAACTCAGCGAATGAGATTCAAAAATCGCACTCCTGAAGCAACCCGTTTCATATGAAACGTTTAATATTTATGATGTATGTGTGATTTTAAATAAATGTCTAATGCCGACTGTATTTTCGAAAACCTCTGTTTAAAACTCACATAAATATACCGCTAATAAACATAGAGTAACTAAGAAGTGAGTATGTCACTATCAAAATATTTACTGTGACAAAAAGTTACTATTTTAATAGTGACAGTAATCATACTAGCTTCTACAAAATGCCCTGATAAAAGTCAACGAGTCACGCTGCAAGTCTGTTACTCGGTGGTAGTGTGTCGGTTGCCTACTTGCAACGAAGTTAAACCATGTTATGGTGGCTCAAGTGTGTGTTTTGTGCTTGAAACAATCGTTGAAGTCAACAAATATTTAAAGGGTGTTAGGGTAAACAGTTGCATTACTTTTAGGGGTGATTGTACCCATGATACTGAACAACTTTCCCAAAGAAACCTATAGGAAAAATTTTGACTTTTCATACTAAATGCAATCAGCAGATCGATCGTTTAGTATGAAAAGTTGAAATTGTTTTTTGCGAATTGCCACTATGTTCCTTTGGGAAAGTTGTTCAGTATCATGGGTACAATCACCCAATAATTAATGCAACTGCCAACTGCCTACCTTAACACCCTGTATTTGATTGATTGCAATAATAGACAAGAACTTAGATCAAAGTAAAATGAATGGATAGGCACAAAGCGCTTTAAGTTGAAGCACGCAAAACTAGGGCACTTCAATACAAATTAGGGTACTTGGTCTGTCATCTCAGTACATTTTCGAAGTAAAACTGTCAATTGTTTTGCCTCATTTTTCTGGTTTGAAATGTTCGCGTAAGGCCTGTCCATTCTTGTTTACTAATGTCATTGGACTAGATTTAGTAATTAGACCAATATAACTATGGACAAGTTACGCGTGTAATTCTACTAACAAACTTTTCTGCCATTTTTTGTGGGGACGAGGTAGCATGAAATCAGGATCTTTGGATTTTATTCCATTACTTTGATTGTAAAAAATAGTCTCGTGTGAATCCCAAACGAGACTAATTTGAAGTTATTGTTTCGCAATTATAGGCTGTCTCGTTTAGTGATAAAGTATAAAATTGTTTGTAAATGCACATGATCAATTGATCGTGTAGCTTGTTAGTAAATGCTAACGCGAGGATCCCTAGTTAAATGGTCTAAGGTAACTATCATTCACTGTCACTCTCACGCTCGCTCGTTAATATATTTCTGTCTCAAAATACGAAGACACTCGACCGATATTATTCAATTTGACGCAAGTTGTACAATTAGCAGGACATTTAGTTATTTATTAGCAATAAATAGTCTTGTCTGTGTGTTTATCGACGTCCATTCCTGTTGTCGGGATGCGGCCGGCGCGGGTGACTTAGAACTGTAACAAAACACAATTTTGTAAAAATGTATTAGGGGCCATAGGTTCAGATGAATATTTTCTATGAGAAACGCGATTGCCCAGCCCTCCGAAAAGTGCGTGCGCGTGCCGTATTTTCGATTAAAAAGAGTTAACAAAAGTACTTTTAATGATTTCACTAGATAAACTAATGGTGAATATGTGAGTATATATACAAAAAATCGGAAACTATTATAAGTTCTTTTAACACGAGAAAACGATTTTTTTCATAACTATGTTTCTGTGTACAATAAAGAATCTATGAATCTATGAGAAAAATGTTTAAAAATACAGGAAAATACGTCATCTTTGTGACGATTTTCTATCATCATCATCATCTCAGCCGACGGACGTCCACTGCTGGACATAGGCCTCCCCCAAGGATCGCCTTAACGACCGGTCCTGCGCTGCCCTCATCCATCGTTTTCCCGCCGCCTTCACCAGGTCGTCGGTCCACCGTGTGAGGGGCCTACCCACGCTGCGCTTTCCGGTACGTGGTCGCCACTCGAGAACTTTTCGGCCCCATCGGCCATCGGTTCTGCGAGCAATGTGCCCCGCCCACTGCCACTTTAGTTTAGCAATTCTTTGGGCTATGTCAGCTACTCTGGTTCTTCTATCGAGATTTTCTATCGAGTGAAGTAATTCCAATCGTGTATTCAATATATGATTTCACTAGATAAACTATCCAAGAATACTGAGGTATGACTTTGGTTTCGGTAAATTGTATAAATCTAGTCGAAACATGAAAAATAAAAGATGCCTCGAAGGTGTTTCCAACTACCATAGGGCCTTAAAGGTATAGCACAGCATAATGCTCACGACTATATTCCCCGAGAGGGTAGTCAAAGATATTCTAAAACTTCAGAACATCCACGTTTCACTAGTAGTACGGAAACTCTGTCCAGTGTGACGGGGAGTGAGCCCGTCGCCACTTGTAATGGACAGTAGGTACACTACATGCCTCGAAATTGAAGCATACATCACGATGTTTTCCTTCACCGAAAAGCCAGTGGTGTTACAAATCGTACATAAATTCGGAAAAACTCATTGGTGTATGAATCGGCCTAGACGGGGATCGAACCATCGCCATCTGCACGGCAGACAAGGTTACTCGTCACTGGACCACCACATGTATTAAAGATACTCTATAAAAATGGCAACGACACTAAAAATAATGATGACATATGTAAGAAAAGATTTGTTCTTCTTCTTTCATGTCAGCATGAGATAAATCCGACCTATCCCCCTCCCTGAATATGTCATCATCATTTCAGTCCACTGCTGGACATAGGCCTCCCCCGCAGATCGCCACAACTCTCGGTCCTGCGCTGCCCTCATCCAACGTGTTCCCGCCGCCTTCATCGTCGGTTCACCTTGTGGGGGCTCACTGCCTACCCACGCTGCGGTTTCCGATACGCGATCGCCACTCGAGAACATTGGCCATCAGTTCTGCAAGCAATATGCACCGCATACAATTCTTTGGGCTATGCCAGTTACTCTGATTCTTCTGCGGATCTCTTCATTTCTGTCTGATTCGATCTCGCAGGGAAACTCCGAGCATAGCCCTCTCCATTGCCCTTTGGGTGACTTTCAGCCTTTTTATGAGGCCTTGAGTGAACGACCACGTCTCTGTTCCATATGTCATCACTGGCAACACACACTGATCGAAGACTTTTGTTTTAAAACACTGCGGTATGTAAATAATGTGACGAGGAATGAAAGATGATGTTTATGTTGAGTATATTTACCTGGATGGATTGGACCTGGCGATCGTCTACACCAAGTGCCCGGGGACATCTGCAACAATGATGAAATATGAGATTTATTGAATAATTTCTTAGTTCACCCCTAAATCAAAATCAAACTAATCATTAATTTAATTAATTGGCTAGTTTGTAATAACTGCCAGTAGATGTCGCTCACGTCCCCTCAAGACGCAACAGATAGAAAATTTCGTTCTCTGGCTAGTGGGCTCGGTAGCGAAATTGGATAACGCACTTCCCCGGTTTGGAAGGGTGCGGGTTCAAGTCCCGCCCGAGACTGAATTTTTCAGTCTTTAATTTGATTCGAAATAGCACAACATGGCTGTAACATGTTCAAAATCAATAATATTTGAAATTCAAACTAATCATTTTTTATTTAAAATATTATCACATAGATAGGTTTCAACCTGGAACCTGGGTTCGAATCCCGGTTCGGTCATGAATTTTATATGTTCGTGCCGTTTTTGTATGGTTTCCATATTAAAAAGCCTATAGTGCTTACTTGGAATCATTACAATGTATCTGCCTGTGAGTTTTATTTATTTAATATTTATTTACAAGCTGTGCCTGGTATGCGTTGCAATGCCCATTTTTTTCCCGACATACACTTGGCCCTTTTGTTTCATAGTTTATGTTCATCACGGATAATGTAGCATTCTGATGCTGAAAGAATTATTCAGATGGGTCCAGTAGTTTCGGAGCCTATTCAATAGTTTCAATACAAACCAACAAACAAAAAATCAAATCTTCCCTCTTTATAATATTAGTGTAGAAGTGTAGATAATTAGCATAGTATAAGACAGTAATCTATCTTCATACAATGGTACCAAACGCCTCGTAGCACGCACACACTGATAATATCTCCGCGTCGCCCCGTCTGGCGCTGCCTTGGCTGCCTTAGATATCGTCGTACGTACTGACGAGCCAGGCGCCAACACATACAAGCCGCGTTTGGTACCATTGTATGAAGATAGATTACTGTCTTATACTGTGTAATCTAAACTATTATAAAACTGTAACAGAAGTGTGTCTGTACATTGAAGACATTTACAAAAAAAAGATTACGATATGGTTTTTAGGCTTCCCTGATTCCAAATCACAAATTTTTGGACTTTTTGTCTGTCTGTTTGTTTGTTTGTTTATTTATTTGTTTGGGTGTTTGTTTGTTCGAGTATCACGCAAAAACTACTGAACCGATTTTGATGAAACTTTTTTTGTGTGGTATATAATTTATGCGGACGAAGTCGCGGGTAAAAGCTCGTTATAATGATTAACAAACCTGTCTGAGTAAGTAGGGTGGTCTGTACTGCAGCGGCACGGCGACGTTCCTGTGTCGGAACTCCGGGCGGCGCTCGTCGCGCTCGTCCGGCGGGCTGGTGCGGGTGTCCGGCCGGTCCGGCGCGTCCGGCCGCCGCCTGTAGTCCGGCTTGTCGCGGTAGTTGCTGTAGTCCGCTCTTCTGTTGTCCGTGTCTGTGTGGTTATTATTATACAGGGTGACATTGATATCATTACCATCCTTAGACAATTTAATAGGGACTCGCCTTGCGGTAGCATTTCCCCTCTGCCACGGTATTAGATCAATTAATCTTGCGCATTTACACATAATTTTTATACCTTATCACTAAACGAGACAGCCTATAATTGCGAAACAATAATTTTGAACTTAGAACGTTTGGGGTTCACACGAGACTACTTTTCATGATTTTAAACATTCAAAATTAGAATCTAAACTTATGGGGAATAAAATCCAATGTTGCGGATTTCATGTTACCTCGCCCCCCGCAAAAAGTGGCAGAAATGTTTCTTAGTAGAATGACACGCATAACTCGTCCCTATGAAATTGATATCATTAACATTCTTGTAACTAAGAATCTACCCATCAAACTGAACAACTTTTACTATGGGACCAAACCGACCAGAGCAAAAATAAAATCAGCTGTTCCATACTAAACTGCAATGCCTACGCGACACAAATGTATGCAACATCAGATTTTTCTTTTGCTCCGATCGGTTTGCTCCCATAATAAAATGCTAATAATATCAATTTTACCATAGGTACTCTTTTAACCGTGGAGGTCCAGTGGCGAGTTAGTTCCTTTTCACACATTCCGTTTCACACACCACTTTCCGTTTCACACATTTCGTTCGCCTATGAAATAGGTGCATAATTTTACGGTCGGATCTCGGACTATAATAAGTTTTTCAGAATTCATGTTTGTTTTGTAGCACCACTGGCTTTTCGGTGAAGGAAAACATCGTGAGGAAACATGCTTCAATTCCAAGGCATGTGCGGGGACTTTCGACAGATGTCACCACCCACAACAACGTCAAGTTATAGCTGCGAAACGAACAGATGGCGCTACCTATAGCACCCGCAAATGTGCACTAATACAAGACAACTTGCAACAACTGAGAACCGTTGGACCACGGCCGGTGCCCAGGCTTCACACATAGCCTGAAGGAATATTAGTATAAGAGATAACATAATATTATTGTGGTATGCACTGTAGCTATGTGGAACAGTACAAAAACTGACCTGGTTCATCAGTCGGTTTAGGAGATTCAGCCGTTCAAAGTTCCGACCTTTGAACGGCTGTAGCTGCTAAACCCACTGATGAACCATGTCAGTTTTTGTACTTTTCAGTTTTCACATAGTTACAGTGCATACCTACTACAATAATATCATACGATCAGCCTTGCAGCTGATGGTTGCAAAAAGTACACTTATCTCTAATACTTTAAAGATATTTTATTATTTGTATATCTAAAACCGGGAGATCTTAGGTTTCTTTCCCTCAATGATATTGCCTCCTTCATTGACCATATATTTGAAGGGTGATGTAAGCAAAAAGTATTGGGGCTAACACAAAAGATCCCACTGGGTCAAAGTGTTGCTGGCTTGCCAGCCCCACATCAAGATAAGAAAGCCTGGCGGAAGATGTTCCCTTTTCCCCGGGGGATCTTCCCAGTAGTTCCTCCACAAGTAAATTTATACTCACAAGTATTCTTGGCCTGCATGCTCCTGATGGAGTTGACGATGGCGCGCGCCGCAGAGCTCAGCTGAGACTCGTCGTTTGACACCTGCCGCCTGCAATCAACATGACTGTGAAATTACCAGTCTTCATAAAAATTGCGTTTTACCACAGTATAAGACAGTAACATCTTCATACAATGGTACCAAACGCCTCGTAGCACGCACACACTGACAATATCTCCGCGTCGCCCCGTCTGGCGCTGCCTTGGCTGCCTTAGATATCGTCGTACGTACTGGCGAGCACACATACAAGCCGCGTTTGGCGTTTGGTATGAAGATGGATTTCTGTCTTATACTGTGGTTTTAACCTACTCTAACCACTTACGAATGGCAACAGTGTTATAATACGAGACGAGTGTTAAGTACAATCATCATCAGCCTATCATCGTCCACTGCTGAACACAGGCCTCTCTCAAAGCGCGCCACAACACTCTGTCCTCGGCCTTCCTCATCCAGTCGCTCGCCGCTGCCTTTCTTAGGTTTATCCAGCGGGCAGCAGGGCGTCCCACACTAAACGTACCAGCTCGCGGTCTCCACTCTGACACCCCACCGGTTGTCAGTTAAGTACAATGATATTCCATAAATAAACTATATCCCATGGAGTCCCATTAAAATGATTAACGGGGTAGCTCCCCAGTATCCCCCCCTCCACTGTTTCTCCTCCACTCCTCCCCCCTCCCCCCCGTCTTGGTTGTGTTACATACACCCTGAGAATCTCGTAGCAGGGTCGTTGAGTCGAGTGTGTATTGCAGTTTTGTATGGAATACTTACCTGATTTCTTAATGTATTCACTTCTTGTCGTGTGGGCAGAGCCCTGGTGTCAGATTATTATTATTTATTTATTATTTATTTTCTCACAAAACACAGTACATTACACAGATACATTTTATGCCAAACTGCATAACAGTTTGTCGGCATACAATGAGCTCTTGATAACATTTACAAACAATTAACAATCATAACACTAAACGCTAATAAAATTAATGGTACAAACAAGTAAGGTAGGTAGGTACATTCGCGGAACCCAACCGTACAGCGGTTTTATTCGTAAATGCGTAAAGGATTTAGTTATCGTTACCTAAAACTTAACCACTAGTGTAGTTAGGTTCCGCGACGGTACAATGACCTCAAGTTAACATAAATACTTTAAACAGATAAAATAACAACATAATTTACTCACAGACCTTTCAGAATGTGCCTTTTTAGGGCTCTTTTAAACGATTTAAGACTACTTTTATTTATATCTAAATCTAAATCTTGTGGAAGGGAATTAAATATTTTTGGTATCAGATACATTGAGGTTCGGGCACCGTAGTAATTCGTATGTCTTGGTACTATATACCTAGGAACCTGCTTTGGTCTAGTTGAATAGCTATGTTTTCTCCTAACTATACATTCCTTTTGAAGATATTGCTGAGTTGCAACTAAAAAGTGCACTTTTTCATTAACAGGTATTACTTTGCATATTTTAAATAACTTTTCATATTCTCTATTACAACTATCTTTGACTTTTTTACTTACTAAACATTTAAGGAATCTTGTTTGTAGGTTTTTTATTTTACTGATGTAGGTACTGAAGGTTCGTCCATAGCTACTCAAGCCATAACTTATTATAGGATCAACGAGGGCGTGATATATAGTAAACAACAATGATCTTTTGACGAAATATTTTAAGTTACTAAACTTTGCCAGTAACACTCGTAGTTTTCCACATACATCCAAAACATGAGTTTTCCAGTTCATATCGGTGTCGACTGTGAGACCTAAGTATTTAATTTTTTTAACTTGTTCTATTTGTTTACAATCACAGTCGATACCGTTATTATGTAGGCATTCATAAGTATGACCAACAATTTTAAAATTAATTTCCTTATTCCGGCTTCTTTGTGACCTTATATGTATACATTTGGTTTTATTTGTATTTAATATTATCCCATTATCATGTGACCATTTTGTCAGGTTATCAAAATCCTCCTGCACACATTTTTCTACCAGTTCCGTATCGGACCCCGAGCACATTATACACGTATCATCCGCATACATGTATGTTTGGCAGTGTTTCACAACATTACTGATACTGTTTACGTGCATAATGTACCCGATGGGACCGTAAACAGAACCAGTAGGCACGCCGAGTTTGACAGGCACTTCGTCACTAAGCACATCTTTTACTTTGACTTTTATTTTGCGTTCAAGAAGATATTGTTGTAACCATACGTTTGTGGGACCCCGGATTCCACATTCCGACATAGCTTTCAGTAAAGTTTCATGGTCCAAAGTATCAAACGCTTTTTTGAAGTCTATAAATAGCGCCAATATGTGTTGTCTTTTATCCAACCTGCTATTAATTTCATTGGTAAAATCTGTAAGGGCAGTATGTGTACCTTTACCTTTCTGAAAGCCATGTTGGACTGGGTTAATCACGTTGCTTTTAGTTATAAAATCGGATATTTGGCCTACTATTACCTTTTCTACAATTTTATTGATAGTTGACAGTATAGCTATCGGTCTATAATTAGTATATTCCATATGACTAGCCTGTTTATAAATAGGCCTTATAATAGATATTTTCAATTGTTCGGGGTACTGTCCTTTGGCCATACATAAGTTTACAAAGTGTGCTAAAACCGGACTTAATTTAGTTCTAATATTTTTTATGTCTTTCATTCTAATACAGTCACACCCCGCAGATTTTTTAGTGTCTATGTTATTTATGATTTTTTCAATAGTATTTGCGCTTACTTTCTGAAATCTAAATGAAAAATCTGTCTCCTTGACGTACGTAGACCTGTCTAAGAAATTAACATTACAAACATGCTTAACATTTTCTATTTCCTTTGTAAATGTTTCTGCAAAATTATCACAAATAGTTTTTAAATTTTCTTTTTTCCCCAAGTGTTTAATAATTACATCGTCTAAATTTGGCTTTAATCTACCAAGCCAACAATTAATATTTTCCCATATTTTACGAATATTTCCCTTACAATCTATTAATAATTTTCTTCTATATGTATTTTTTACTCTAAGTATTTCCTTATTTGTTTTATTTCTCCATTTTGTATATTCTAGTCTAAACATATTATTATGCGGTTGATTTTTCCACCTTTTGAATAAAGCATCTCTTTTATCTATCATATTAGACAGTTCTTTATTCATCCATAATTGAGATCTTTCATTTTTTACCTTAATATCGATATAACTACTATTGTAAGCACTATTGAAAACCTCACAAATAAGTTTATACAGTTTAATTGGGCATTCCACCAAGAGCATACTTTTCCAGTCGCACTGCAACAACCTATTCAAAACAAGTCTATCGCTAAGTACTCGCCGGGTCAGCTGATCGCGTGCGCCAGCAGCCGCTGCGCAGCGCAGTGATGAGTCACGCGGGTCACATCCTTCTATCGCAATGCCCGTTAGGTAATGATCGGACACTTTACACGTTAGTAAAAACGACCTAACACTTTCACAACGCACTTTCACGTATACATGATCGAGACATGTCTGTGTGAGTCTTCCTTTCATGATTTCTTCTCTCGTGAAATCTCGAATACCGCACTGCAATCCATAGCTGCATAATAAATCTTCATATTTTCTTATCACGTTATCTATTCCGGCGCCCAGCAAATCGATATTGATGTCTCCCATGTAAACTATTGTGTCATTCGGTGGTATTTCCCTCAGTATTGTTTCGAGTTCTTCTAAATATCTTAGTTTACTCGTTCCATGACATCTGTACATAGCTAATATGTAAATACTTTTATTTTTAGTTGATAATTTTCCTTGAATCATCTCATAAGTTGTCCCGTTCCTAAATATACATTGAATGGGCAGGTTTTCTTTAACATACATAATTATGCCTCCTCCTTTCATGTTATATCTTGTGTGCGAAAACATCTCAAATCCAGGTATTTTAAATAAGTACGTAGAATCCTCCTGAATGCTGACATCGGTTAATATCAAGATAATTATGTAATCAAGTACATCTCTAAGCATAAGTAATAATTCATCGAATCCCTTCTTTATAGATCTGATATTTATGTGTATAATTTTTAACTCGTTGTTATCTTGCTGTAGATTTTTAATCAATGAACTGGTTTTAACAAATTTAGTGTATTGTATTTCTTTTCTGTCGTCTATTACTGTAGTTGGTAACGAATCCGAGAAATCGAATTTTAACAATGGGTTATCACAAGACTTAGGCAAATATATAGCCTTACATAGCTATATGTAGTTATATTGTAAGAAGCAAACTAGATATTAGGTTTGCTTTGGTAAATATGATGTAATATCTCTCTCTGATCGAACATGGTGTATTTTTCGATCAGCCTCACCTCTTATGAGGACTTTGCTATTCTGGATCCAGATAAATTTATAGTGATCTCTCAGGCGTAATTTGACTTCTCGGAGCAAATCACGAGTCTTTTTTGTAAGGTTTTCATTTATGTAGATCGGGTTACCATTATCATCTCCGTATATAGTCGCATTTGTTATCGGAGTTTTCCTCATCTTCATTAAGGAGTTGCGGGCGGTGCGCGTAGCCATCTTTATGACCACGGGACGCGGGCGTGCGCGCGGTGTGGGTTTACCCTCGGCGCCCGATGTCATCGTGGCTCCTACCCTCCACGCAGATTCGATGCAGTTTTCTTCAACTTTTAGATGATTACAGATTTTTTGAACAATATCTTGCAACTTTTCGCCTTCCTTCTCGACCAGTCCAACCACCTCCACATTTTTATCCTTTTCTTTTTGCTCAATGAAGTCAACTCGCTCCTCTAGAGCAAGTGTATATTTCTCCAGGTATATATTTCTCTGAGACAGATCCGTGATTTTATTTTGCATTGTCTTAAGTTTCTCTTCACAATCGTTTTTAAATTCAACGATCTGTTGATATTTTTCTGCGTAGAAGTCCACAATCTGTGTCATATCCACCATCTGCTTCTGGATGTTGTATACGACCTCCAGTTTCATGTTCATCTCTCTAAGTAAGGTTTCAGCAGATGCAGTTTTCAGATCCAGATTAAGTTGAGGTGCCTTCTCCGGAGTTTTGTTGAGGCAGCTTGAACAAACCTCATCCTTTTGAAAACGCTTCACATCTTTAACACATGCTTTGTGAAAAATTCCACCACAAGGCCCTTTACACTGCAAAACGTCTCCTTTTATAGATAAAAATAACTTGCACTTTTTACACTGCACCATGTTTTATTCTCGAGATTAAAATTGCGTGCGTGCGTAATGATTAGCAATGCGCGTGACCGTACGTCAAGAGCGGCGACGGCTAACTAACGGCTAACAGAGTTTTATCAGACCGTCTTACGGCATCTGACGTGGTTTTTATGTAACGACTATTACCACTAGAGATAGTAGCCGGGACCAACAACTTAACGTGCCATCCGAAGCACGAAATAATTTTTCTATTCAGACAACCAGGTGATTCAGCCTGCAATGTCCTAACCAACTGGGGAAAAACACAAAATGACATATCACTTGGTGTCCCCTTGTATACACTTACCCAACTCTCCCATTAAAGTGGTTAACGGGGTAGCTCCCCAGTATCCCCCCTCCACTATTTCTCCCCCACTCCTCCCTCCTCCCCCCCCGTGTTCAGCTGCGCTATCTGGTCCTTTATCTGTTGAATCTTAACCGCTATCTTGTTGGAGTTCTGCCGGCTGAGGTTATCTCGAACTGTCGGGTTGGTTGTGTTACATACACCCTGACAATCCTGTAGTATGGTCGTTGAGTCGAGTGGGTATTGCAGTTTTGTATGGAATACCAGGCTGATGATGATGATGATGATGGAATACTTACCTGATTTCTTAATGTATGTATTCACTTCTTCTTATCGTGTGAGCAGCAAGCTCTGGTGTAAGAGTTTTATCCTTACGACCTCTGAAATGGTTTTTAAGTAACGACTACTACCACCAGAGATAGTAGCTGGGACCAACAGCTTAACGTGCCATCCGAAGCACGGAATCGTCTTTCTTTTCAGACAATCAGGTGATTCAGCCTGCAATGTCCAAACCAACTGGGGAAAAACCTAGGACGATTTAACCACTGGACGCGAGATGGTATTGATAATGTATGAAATGACATTCAACCGAAATTCGCGGGTTGAGGGGGGAAGTCATTCATAATTTTTTTACAAATTGATCACGTGAACACGACTCTAGTGATGGACATAGTCGATAACTTGTTTGTGAACGATTTTATTTTTATCGATAAAAAATTTAATCGTTATTTAATGTATGAGGATCATCATGTTTAATATGCTTACTTTGGTTATAAATAAAACTATTTAATCTCCTTAAGGGTTTGGGGGAGACCTTTGCCCAGCAGTGGGAAAAAATAGGTGAATAAAAAAAATCTCCATAACATAAAAACAATTTCTTCCCAAAAAATGTTACTGTACTGCTAAACTAAACCACACTTGGGGACACTGCCTACAAAAAACAGAAATTACAAGATGACACACATGCGAAACGCAGTCTAGGGCTGCAATAACATTAGCTGCGTGCGGTACAAATTGTGACGGAGTAAAAAAGTGCGAGTCGGGCTACTCGTGCACCGAGGGTTCCGTACCGCCACCAACACACAACACTATTAACATAGAAAAAAAAATGTGTTTTCACCGGGACCTTAAGCGCGAGACCGACTGACACTTGGCCGGTTTTTTTTTATTTGTTGTTATACTGAACAGTTTGCTCTATACTCACATCAAGCTTGACGCTTGTATGTATTACCGTTTTTACGATAAAGCGATAAGAAAAAATTATGATAAAAACTAGTTTCTTGTATGAGGTTGAGGACCGGGGTTTTAACTTTTTGACATTTTTATTATTTGTCAACAAATCCGCCGTAATAACGTAATAAAATAAAATATTCTGTAAAAACATCAACTATCTAGTTAACAGTTTATAGCCCTAAATAGGTTCGACATATGGTCGGACGGACAACATAGGCTTAGTAATAGGGTCCCATTTTCACCCTTTGGTAAGGAACCCTAAAAACTACTAACCTTGATTATTCCTTTGGTAAAATTTTCTTTAGAATTGCTTGGACAGCCGTATACCGACCGAATATATTATGCCAGTCTTGCAAAAGAAAAAAAAAAGAATAAAGAAATAAACTGAAATATTGGTTAGTACACCCACCTAACGTGTTATTTTCACTAAATACCTAGCAAAGAAAATAATACCTATACAGGGTGTTACAGAAGTAAAAATAAAAATTTTGAACTTTTAAGGGGGTTGTTAAAACCATCAAACTGATCAACTTTCAATATTTTTCGATGTTGGTCCCCAACATCGAAATCGCGGAAAAAAAACTGCCATCCCATACATTTAGCTCGAGTAGATTTGTAGTTTTTTGAAGGCGGTTTTAGTCCATCCTGTATTGAATGACGAAAATAATCTTATGGCCTACGCAGACATTCAATATTTTCGATATTTCGTGAACGTTTTCGTTCCAATGCAAATTCCAATGAAGTTCCAACAAAAACGATCGCGATAAATCAAACATCGAAAGTCCTAGGCCAGGATCTATTTGAACGAAGAAAATGTTATCTGATCTTCCTAATATTTATATAATATTTTAGAAATTTTCACACAGATTATCAATACAGAGAGTTAATGATTCATTCCCTTATTTGATTATATCGATACTATATTATCGACTATGTTCGACTATGTTTATCCCATCCATAGACTTCAATGTCAAGTTTAAAATAATAATGACGTTATGAATGAGCGATAATTCGGCCTGATTAATGTTGTAATCTTTTTAGTTTCTTTGTATCAACAACATTACGTACTCAAATTGGTCGGATTGCACTGTTTATAATTTTCAACAATAATTATTTTCGTGAAAAATTGTTACTAAAATGGTGTAAAATTGTACTTATTCGTGAAAAGAAACATTACTTGTATGCTCACTATAGCTTTTACATAGAATAATGGTGCATTTAGTCATTTTTCCTTGATGTTTTCTCACCGAGCTTGTAAGTCAAACTGATAGGGAAAAAACGCCGACTGAGCTAAAAAGTTTGGTTCGCGACAGCGGGGTACAGGCGAGAGCGGGCATCATTACGGGTCCAGTGGTTAAATCGTTCTAGGGAAAAACGCACAAAATGACATATCACTTACCCAACTCTCCCATTAAAGTGATTAACGGGGTAGCTCCCCAGTATCCCCCCTCCACTATTTCTCCTCCACTCCTCCCTCCTCCCCCCCGTGTTCAGCTGCGCCATCTGGTCCTTTATCTGTTGAATCTTAACCGCTATCTCGTTGGAGTTCTGCCGGCTGAGGTTATCTCTTGTTGGGTTGGTTGGGTTGGTTGGGTCTCGGGTCGTTGAGTTTTGTGTCGTTGAGTTGTATTCGGTCGTGGGTTCTTCGTAAGGCACTTTTTTATCGTCTTGCGTCGTTTGGAGGGGTGTGTTTCGAGATGATCCTGGAAATAGTTTTTTTTTTGAATTTTTTTTTAATGTCATCTTTCAACACAATGCGTTATTGTAAACATCGTGTGGTGTGAAAATTATGTATACAGGATCCTTCTTAATATGCTGACACTTTTTTAAGGGGATGATCAGACCATCAAACACACACGCACACACACACACACACACACACACACATACACACACACACGCACTTCTACACTTCTACGCATGCTTTTTCCTATTACTTTTTATAACTTTTATTTTATAATATTATTGTTGCTAGAAACTTAAACTCTGTTTACTGGATATGAAAACTATATCAAAACTTTTGTTAAACTTTTAATTTTAGTTTGTTTTTATAATGTATACACTTATAGATATGGAAGAGCGGAGCCTTCTGGAACAAATGTCTTTTAGATATTTAAAAGGAAGCCCCGAAAATGTTATTGTTAGCATTATGTATTTAAAAATAAACGTATTTTGTATTTTGTATTTTTGTATCAAACTGAACAACTTTCTCTATGGGACCAACATCGAAAGCGCGAAAAAAAAAAGCTGTCACATACATTTGGCTCTAGCAGGGTTGCAGTTTTGTATGGAAGAGGTGATTTTTTTGCGATTTCGATGTTGATGCTGTAGGTAGAGAAAGTTGTTCAGTTTGACGGTCTGATCATCCCCTTAAAAATGTGTCAGCATATTAAGAAGGACCTTATACATGCTCACGACTATATTCCCCGAGGGGGTAGTCAGAGATATTCTGAAACTTCCGAAACTCGTACCGAAACTCTGTCCAGTGTGTGACGGGGAGTGAGCCCGTCGCCACTTGTAATGGACAGTGGGTACAATACATGCCTCGAAATTGAAGCATGCAGGTTTCCTCACGATGTTTTCCTTCACCGAAAAGCCAGTGGTGTTACAAATCGTACATAAATTCCAAAAACCTCATCGGTACGGGGATGGACGGAGATCGAACCATCGCCTCCTGCACGGCAGGCAAGGTTACTCGCCACTGGACCACCACGGCTGTTTGAACCTTAGATCAAAGTAAAATTAATGGATAGGCCTTACGCGAACATTTCAAACCAGAAAAATGAGGCAAAACAATTGACAGTTTTACTTCGAAAATGTAGGTACCGAGATGACAGACAAAGTGCCCT
The DNA here is from genome assembly GCA_922987775.1 of Agonopterix subpropinquella. Taxonomy (NCBI): domain Eukaryota; kingdom Metazoa; phylum Arthropoda; class Insecta; order Lepidoptera; family Depressariidae; genus Agonopterix; species Agonopterix subpropinquella. Next base: position 10,197,550 of record OV277719.1, on the reverse strand, counting down.
TATCTCCATTCAGGAATTCGAGCGACAAAATGTAAACAACGGTGATACCAGTGTAGAAAATACCATCCCGAGACGGAAGAAAACGTATTTCCGGAATGAATAACAGTAAATTATCTATATATTCTTCTCGCAAAGAATTACGACAAATGATATGTTAATTTTGTATGGAAAATAATTTAAAAAAACGCAAGTCATAATTTATTTTCGATAAAAAGAAAGCGTGACTGTAAATATCTTATTTCGTGGTCTGGCAACAATCAGATATTTCAGACCCCTGGTTCGTTTTAACAAAGTTCTTAATGAAAATGATTTTTTATTGTTCACAATAACGTAAACGCGTCTCTTGATTGTTTAATACATTCGTCTAAGTCCGTACGCTATGCGCGGATGCTACGCATAGCACAAAAAGCTTACACAGACAGAGAAGCGGGCTACATAACATAATTTAAAAAATTGAATTCAAATTGTCACAATTGTTTTTATTATTTATAGATAGACAATACATTTTTAATGTCAACGCAATTTATTCAATGCCGTGCGGAAATAATTTTATTCTTTTTTACATTTTTTAATGCACCAAAGGTTTCTGACCACGTAATGTCACTTTGACAGTGACGTTTCTTTGTTTACATTTTGTCGCTCGAATTCCTGAACGGAGTATAGTTTGTATTGAGGTGCCCTAGTTGTTGCGTGCTTCAACTTAAAGCGCGTTGAGCCTATCCATTAATTTTACTTTGATCTAACATTTGAACATAATGTATCAAATCTATCTCACCGGAGACAGAGTTCCGTTTGGACTGCCTGTGGCCGGTGCCGCTGCTTCGTCCGGGGTCCACCTTCTCTACCACTGGGTACATCGGCTGACAGATCGGGTACGGTTGAGGTATCACCTGCGAATATATCACATATCTTGCACGAAAGATTGGGGATGGACAGGGTGTGAACACCCTGGACACTTAATATAAACAGGGTCGCACTGACAAGAGGCTGGCACATGCATGCTGAGTGCGAGTGAGAGAGGAATACACAACTGCTTGCTGTAGTCATCCTCTCCTTTGTCACGAAGGGGTAAGGTAAAAATTTGGGGGTGTAATCACACCAAGTTTGACGCTTGTATGTAAAATTACCATTATACAGAGTGAAATATTGATATCATTAGAATCTTTTTAAACTAAGAGTCTACCCATCAAACTGAACAACTTTTACTATGGGAGCAAATCGATCGAAGCAAAAACAAATCTGCTGTTGCATACATTTGAGTCGAGTACGCATGCAGTTTAGTATGGAACAGTTGATTTATTTTTTTCTCTAATTTGATTGCTCCCATAGTAAAAGTTGTTCAGTTTCATGGGTAGACTCTTAGTTTAAAAGGATGTCAATGATATCAATTTCACCCTGTAGTTATTATTACCGAATTAATTACACAGGGTATACTATTAGTTTAAAATAACAATGTGCATGACCTTGAAGGGCCGTTCGATAACTTCACTCAGTTGCAAAGGAATATAGACTCTATGTAAAGGAAATAATCATTTGAATGACTCGAGTGAAGTTCGTGTGATTGAGTGACGTCACATTTGCAGGCGAGGTCATGCACATTGTTATTTTAAACTGATACAGGTGACAGCATAGCAAATACTGAAACGGTGAATTCAGACCATCAAACTGTAGTGTGATTTTTGAATCTTATACGTTGAACTCAGCAGTTGAAAATGTATGGAGATACGCATCTTTCTATTGCTGATTTGACATTAAAAAATCATTCTCCAGAAGTGTAATTTTTGAAAGTCAAATCAGCAGTAGAAAGATGCATATCTCCACAGTAATTTTGACATTTTCAGCTGCTGAACTCAGCGAATGAGATTCAAAAATCGCACTCCTGAACAACTTTCACTATGGAGCCTACGTCAGTAAACGTGAAAAAAAATCTGCTGTCCCATACAAAACTGCTGTACCTACCCGACTAAAATATATGGGACAGCTGATTTTTTTTCGCGTCTCCTGTGGTAGGCTCCATAGTGAAAGTTGTTCAGTTTGATGGTTTGAATTCACCGTTTCTGTATTTGCTAGGCTGTTACTTACGGCTGGCTTGTCTTGTTTCTTGTAGCTTTTTTTTGTTAGCAAATTCAACACATATTTTGTGAAAATTTCAACTGGCTAATTAGGTTTTAGGCTACGAATAAGAATAACTATAGAAGAATAGCTCTAAACAAAAGCAACATAATTTTTGGCACCTAATGAAAAATTACATTTTGTATGAGTTTTGGCGGCAAGGTAGAGTTTTTAAAGAACTTTAGAACACGGTGTAGTTTTTTTGGTGTCACTTTTTGAGCTTGATTTACATTTCTATACATACTTATTCGTAGGTTTTAGGGTTCAACAGATACAGCCGGGTCTCGTTGGCACACTTTGGGTACGGAACCTTAAAAAGAAAAGCGCTAATTACCTGTGGGTACATAACGTTGTACTGCGGGTACACGTTCGGGTACACGACCGGGTACAGTTCGTGAACGTACAGCTTCGGGGAGGGGCTCTGTACCGGCAGCATGGGTTGCAGACCCTGCCACTGTAGGGGGTCCTGGTACTGGAAGGTTACAAGTTACATTTTAATCTGCGTTTAGCTCCCTCACTACACTCGGGCGCTAACTTCACTCCGTGCAATAATGGACTTGTTAAAAGGTCAGGCGGGCTCTCGATTTTTTTTGGAGAATAGGTCACTTTTCTGACTGTTTACGCATTAGCTCAATCCGCCCCTCCCGCACACCCCGTCGTTTAGAGTGCGTAAGAGATAACTGCAGTTCAAAATGATTATTATCTATATAAAATGGATAAAATCTGCATTTCGTATTCAAATTCATTCAAAAAATTCAAATTCAAAATATTGACGATAAATAATACGAAAAATTGCTTAATTTTGAATTCAGCAATTTTTCGTAATTTTCGAAGGCTCCTAAGTCTTATAGTGGCCTCGATTCGGACTGTGCTACGACTTAACTTAACTAAATTTATTCCTGTCACTTTAAAAAAAAAATTAAGAAAAGAGACAGAAAACCAACAGCTGACAGCTGCTGTCAAAGTGACGTTACACGCCCAAAAACGCTTTAAATAAGTTGGCGTACATTATGATGGCATCTTATTTTAGTCGTTTAACGTCACTTTGACAGCACTAAAGTCAGCTGTTGGTTTTCTGTCTCTTTTCTTAATCTTATTTTAGAAAGTGACAGTGTGGGGGTGACGGTAGTAGTTGTGTGGGATGATAGAAAAGAGTTCTTTATTTACATATTTATTGAAGTGCACTTATTCTGAGTTACATTTGACCTAGCGGGACGGTGGTATGGGAACGACTGGCGAACATTCCAGTCGCTCCGTAGGACTAATGCAAAACTGCATAATTGACAGATTACGAAATACAATGTGTCCCCTACAACAGGAATAAATTTAGTTAAGTTAAGTCGTAGCACAGTCCGAATCGAGGCCATTAAAAATTAATATATCTAAAAAACAAAACATAGGGACAATGGCAGAGGCGATATAGATTGTGTGGTAAATAATTATGTTTCCTCTAGTGTTATCGAGGAAACAGGGGAATACGTTTGTATAGAATAAACAGTACCCGCCTATCATCTTAAGCAGTAGCTGTAGTGGACGTAGACTATAACATGATCATCATCAACACTGTACTCACACTGAGGGGGTAGTGCTGCACGTGCGGCTGTGACAGCAGCACGTTGCCGAGGGGGTGGTACCCGCCCTCCGCCTGCCCGTACTGTACGCTGTACCTGTGTACCAGACGATACTAATATTAGCACAGAATAGGGCGGGCAGATTGACCCCGGAGAACAGGTCCACCAGGTTCCAGGGGGACGCTTCGGACCATAAAAGTATTATACTACGGAAGAGAGGCATTGACAGCTGAGAGAGCGAGATGTACCATGTGATGTAAAAAATTTGTCTCTCTTTCCCAAAAACAGTGACGTTCATAATTACAATACAAGAAATAAAAATAAATTAGTATTCCCACATTTTCGACTCAGTAAAGTCAACACATCTTTCATGGGGCACTGTATACGCTTTTATAATAAGATACCAGAGGATATTCTAAACTTACCAGACAAAAAGTTTAAGTCTCATGTTAAACAAGTCCTCTGTAAAAAAGGTTACTATAAACTCGATGATTATTTGAATGACCAAAATGTCTGGTCTTGACAATTTTACACTATGTAATGCAATATTGTATTTTAATTGTACTTTGTACATTTTGTTTTGTTTAAAAGATGTGTGTTGTAGAGTTTCTGGCCGCATCTTCTCTCAACGGAACACCTTCCGACGCGGTGGTAGAGTCAAAAAATGACGTCGTTTCGTATTTTGAATAAAAAATTTTTGAATTTTGAATTTTGTACCTAGCGATATCACTGTATAATAGAAAGAGATACGAGACGCGAAGCAATAGAACCGTTTTTGGGGATGTAGAGTCATGGTAAAAATTCGGTTTCTGTGAATAATCGTGAACCTAAAGTGAAATCGTAGATAATTTTATGAAATATACTAACACTTTTTCATTAAATTATCCACGATTTCACGTAAGATTGAGAATTATACGCAGAAATCGAATTTTTACCCAGCCGAGGACTCCTGAAAACGTCAAAAAACGGCTTCATTTGTCAACTCATTTGTCCCTTCCTCTATTCCGTAAGGTATAATATCTTTATACTTCGGACACAGTATAACGCAGTATAACGTATATAATAGACAGTAATCCACCTTCATACAGTGGTACCAAACGCGGCTTGTATGTATGCTCGCCAGTACGTACGCCTCGTAGCACGCACACACTTAAAATATGTCAGATTGCCACGTATGCGCCAGACGGGGCTACGCGGAGATATGGTCAGAGTGTGTGTGCTACGAGGCGAAAATTCAAAATTTTTTATTCAAAATAATATCATACAGGGTGTACATTAAAATGGGGCAGCTACTTAAAGGGGTGCTTCAGACCATCAAACTGAACAACTTTCTCTATGGGACCAATATTGAAATCGCGAAAAAAAAATCCACTGTCCCATACATTTCAGTCGAGTTATGTTTGCAGTTTTGTATGGGAGAGCGGATTTTTTTTTCGCGATTTCCATATTGGTCCCATAGAGAAAGTTGTTCAGTTTGATGGTCTGAAGCACTCCTTTGAGTAGCTGTCCCATTTTATTTTACACCCTGTATAGATAGCTTTTTGACGTCATTTTTTGACTCTACCACCGCGTCGGAAGGTGTTCCGTTGCGAGAAGATGCGGCCAGAAACTCTACAACACACATCTTTTAAACAAAACAAAATGTAAAAAGTACAATTAAAATACAATATTGCATTACATAGTGTAAAATTGTCAAGACCAGACATTTTGGTCATTCAAATAATCATCGAGTTTATAGTAACCTTTTTTACAGAGGACTTGTTTAACATGAGACTTAAACTTTTTGTCTGGTAAGTTTAGAATATCCTCTGGTATCTTATTATAAAAGCGTATACAGTGTCCCATGAAAGATGTGTTGACTTTACTGAGTCGAAAATGTGGGAATACTAATTTATTTTTATTTCTTGTATTGTAATTATGAACGTCACTGTTTTTGGGAAAGAGAGACAAATTTTTTCGAACATATAAAATATTTTCGTAAATATATTGACTGTAGAAAGTCAAAATAAACGCAGATTATAAATGGCTCGAATTGCCCGCTTTTGAAGGATAAAGATAGCCGCAAAGATGGCGTACGCCGCGTTTGGCACCTATGTATGAAGATAGATTACTGTCTTATACTGTACTTCGGAGCTTGGCTCTCGCGCGTAGCTCGGCCTGGTATAATTTTGCAAAATATTGATATACCACGGTTTGACTTCTAAAATATATTCTTGGGATCACAAGGATGTATATAAGGTGAAATTGATATCATTAGCATCCTTTTAAACTAAGAGTCTACCCATCAAACTGAACAACTTTTATTATGGGAGCAAACCGATCGGAGCAAAAAAAAAACAGCTGTTACATACAACGTGTTAATGAATTAACGCAAAACCTCATACACCCCGACTGATTTATAACAAAATAATTAGATTGCAACAATAATTTCATTATTTTGATAGTTAACATTTAAAGTTATTCGCATTTTAAGTTTTGAGGTAAAAATGATTTATTATCATTTCAGCAATGAAAGAAAGCGCTAACGTACTCATGGATACATTTTTACAATCTTGTTTTGGTAGTAAGTAGGATGAGTGTGCACGTGCGGTGGGTTGACGTCGGGTTCAGAAAATTTTAAATTTTGCGAACAAATTATTTAATATTTTGAAAAAAATTTCCTATTTTGAAACCATGATAATTCGATTCTGATCTCGATTCTAAACAAACTACTTTCTAGTTTTGCGTTAATTCATTAACACGTTGTATATTTGAGTCCATTATTGCTGTTTTATATACAGGGTGTAACAAAATACCCTAGTAATACTTAAGGGGGTGCTACAGACCATGAAACTGAACAACTTTCACTATGGAGCCAACTTCGAAATCGCGAAAAAAAATCAGCTATCTCATACATTTTAGTCGAGTCGGTACTGCAGTTTTGTATGGGACAAATGATTTTTTCTTCGCGATTTCGAAGTTGGGTCCATAGTGAAAGTTGTTCAGTTTCGTTGTCTGAAGTACCCCTTTAAGTATTACTCGGGTGTTTTGTTACACCTTGTATAGAACAACACATTTCTTTTTTCGCCTGTCGGTAATAGTAAAAGTTCAGTTTGATGGGTAGATCAAGTTAATATTATGGAGAATGAGAACAATGTGAATTGTAAGCACAGTCAAGAGTATGAAGATTTACACTTGTAGCCCGAGGACGTGCGGGATTTATCAGCAAAGCAAGTCAATTCACACGACGCCCTTGTAGATACTCACGTGTTGTGGTGGTGGTGGAGGGGCGCGGGCGGGTGCGCGGGGGGGTGCGGCGGAGGGGGCGGCGGCGCGGCGGGGGGGTCCGCGCAGGCGCACGCGCCACACTCCGCCGCGTACGGGTAACTAGGGTCTGCAAAAAATTTATAATTTTAGGGTTCCGTCCGTCCCACTGCAGGGCACAGGCCTACCCTCAGGGAGGGTGTCGCTCAAGGGTACAATTAATAGATTCTATCTTATCACGTACCTATTCTGAAAGTGTTGGAAGTTTTCTGTACAATGATCTACATCTGTTCTTCCAGCTGGGTACATGTTTTAGAAGGGTTCTTATCTTGTTGTGCCTCCTCGGTGATGGATATCCAAAATCGGGAGATCTTAGGCTTCTTCCCCTCAATGGTATTGCCTCCTTCATTGACCATGTATTTGAAGAGTGAAGAAAGCAAAAAGTATTGGGGCTAACACAAAAGATCCCACTGGGTCGAAGTGTTGCTGGCTTGCCAGCCCCCACAACAAGATAAGATTAGAAGGGTTGCTCCTGGGTACAATTAATAGATTCTATCTTATCACGTACCTATCCTGAAAGTGTTGGCAGTGTTCTGTACAGTGATTTGCTTCTGTTCTTCCACCTGAGTACACGTGATGGATGGATTGCTCCTGGGTACAATTAATAGATTCTATCTTATCACGTACCTATTCTGAAAGTGTTGGAAGTGTTCTGTACAGAGATCTACATCTGTTCTTCCACCTAAGTACATGTTTTAGACGGGTTGCTCCTGAGTACAATTAATAGATGCTATCTTATCACGTACCTATCCTGAAAGTGTTGGCAGTGTTCTGTACAGTGATTTGCTTTTGCTCTTCGACCTGCATCATCGGAGGGTACATGTGCTGGATGGGTTGATCCTGTGAACAATTATTATCATTACTTTAGAGGCCTTTTAGCGCACAGTGGCGGCTTCATAGCAAAATGGGTTGTTCGCTGGAGGTCATGTTCATATTTTGTCATGTTCTTGTTTAGTCTTCTTCTTATCGTGTGGGCAGAGCCCTGGTGTCAGAGTTTTTTCAGACCGCCTTTCGGCCTCTGACGTGGTTTTAATGTAACGACTACTACCACTAGAGATAGTAGCCGGGACCAACGGCTTAACGTGCCATCCGAAGCACGGAATCACTTTTCTTTTCAGACAATCAGGTGATTCAGCCTGCAATGTCCTAACCAACTGAGGAAAAACGCACAAAGTGACATATCACTAGGTGTCCCCCGTGGGAATCGAACCCACGACCTCCGTGTCGAGAGCCCAGTGCTCTTAACCATTAGACCACGGAGGCAGTGTTTAGTCATGTTCTTGTTTAGTCATGTTCTGGTTTGGTCATGTCCTCGTCATGTTTTGACTTTGTTCATATTCTGGTTACCATTTAAGATTTCTTAATATGCCAAACCTAAAATAAAGTGCAACAGTTACTGCAAAAGACTAAAAGCCTTCTTTTATATAAAATAGATATCATTAGCATCCTTTTAAACTAAGTGTCTACCCATCAAACTGAACAACTTTTACTATGGGAGCGAACCGATCGGAGCAAAAAAACAATCAGCTGTTGCAACATTTGAGTCGAGTAGGCATTGCAGTTTAGTATGGAACAGCATATTTTTTTTAGCTCCTTTCGTTTTGATCCCATAATAGGCCAGTCATTTTACGGAGTTTTGTTAGGCGGGGTAGGGACTAATTATTAATTGAACTTTTAAACTGTTACCAGCACCATTTAGTGACAAAAATACTTTTGCCACGCAACATAGAAATCAAAATTGTGTGTCCCAGAAGGCTTTTAAATTAATAATATTAATACCAATGCACTCATTTGAATTAGATTTAATAATATACATTATTTTTGATCAATAAAATAGGCATTAAAATTAAAAAAATGAGGTATTTATTGGAAAATACAAATGTATTTTTCAAAACCTTCTAAGTAGACAAAAATATTTACACCATGTTTGAAGTATGTATGATGGTAAAGCCTTAAACATGTGCAAAAATAAATTATCATCAGGTTTTTTAGAACGATATAATATATTTGACGACCCGGTTGGTGTAATGGTTACCACGCCGGACTGCCAAACCAGGGTCCTGGGTTCGAATCCCGGTTCGGTCATGGATGTTATATGTTTGTGCCGTTGTTGTATGATTCCCATAACAAAAAGCCTGAGGCTTACTTGGGATCATTACAATGTATGTGCCTGTGAGTGTTATTTATTTATTTATTTTATTTATATATATTTTAAAATTGGAACTGTTGCTGACGTAATTTTTATTTTTTATTTTGGTACATTCTGAAGCTCAAATTGGCTCTTCAATATTATAGCGAAAAAAAATGCAATTAGTAATTAGTCCCGGCTCAAACCGTAAAATGACTGGGCTATAATAAAAGTTGTTCAATTTGAAGGGTAGACTCTTAGTTTAAAAGGATGCTAATGATATCGATTTCGCTTTGTAGATAAAGGTCAAGTTAACTCACCACTCTACAATGGTTGATGTATGGATACCCTTGAGGCAGTGGCGGGTACATCACGTTCGTTAAAGACATCGGTCCTGTTGATCAAAAATGGTTTTTTGTTTTCAAAATGTCGGAGATATGCGGCGGTCGGACGGTCTAATAAGGGGTCATAGTGTAATAAAAAGTAATAGTGGTTACGTTGCTCCCACCATCATCAACCTATATACGTCCACTGCAGGGCACAGACAGGCCTACCCCTATGAAGGGTGTATTGGCTATGTGCACGACACTAGCGCCACACTAGCGCGGCGTACTGACAGAACTTTTTCGGGCAGCCGTGAATTATTTACACTATTATAGTACTGTAAAAGATTGTGTTTGTTCGAGGATTCTGCCAAAACTACTGAACCGAATTTGATAAAACTTTTTATATTTAAAAGCTTATTATTAGTCTTAAAAGCTAGCTTATATTTTATTCCGGTACGATGACGGAAGCGGTTGTGGACGAAGCTACGGACAAAATCTAATTTGTATCGGAATTCCCATACAAACTTTTACCTCAGTTTTAACACCTTTGGGGGGTTAAAATGCTACAAGCCTTTTTTAAGTGAGCATCTAGATGCCAATAGAAACTTCCATGCCAAATTTTAAGTTTGTAGTATTGACAGTTTTGGAGATTTCGTGTTAAGTTAGTGTGCTGATTTGCATAGATTCAAGCAAATCTGACACAGCTTCGCCGTCAGAAGTTCAAATTTCTGCCACAGCGTGCGCTGCGATCGACTTGACAGTTTCCAACACCCACTTCGCACATAGCCAATAGGCGTTAGTCCTCCACGCGTAGCACAATGCGGATTGGTGGACTTCTTCTTCTTATCGTGGGCAGAGCCCTGGTGTCAGAGTTTCTTCAGACCACCTTACGGCCTCTAAAGTTGTTTTTATGTAACGACTACTACCACCAGAGATAGTAGCCGGGACCAACGGCTTAACGTGCCATCCGAAGCACAGAATCATTTTTCTTTTCAGACAATCTGGTGATTCAGCCTGCAATGTCCTAATCAACTGGGGAAAAACGCACAAAGTGACATAATTACCCGTCGGAATCGAACCCACGACCTCCGTGTCGAGAGCCCAATGCTCTTAACCATTAGACCACGGAGGCAAAGAACTGTTTAAAGAGACAAATCTAAACTATTATCAAACTGTAACAGAAGTGTGTCTGTATATTGAACATATTTACCAAAAAAAGATTACGATACGGTTTTTAGATGTCCCTGATTCCAAATCTCCAATTTTTGGATGTTTTGTCTATCTGCTTGTTTGTTTGTTAGTTTAGGTGTTTGTTTGTTCGAGTATCACGCAAAAACTACTGAACCGATTTTGATGAAACTTTTTTGTTTGATAGCTTATGATCTGACTTAAAATCTGGTGGAAATACTATATCATTGACTTACGCATATTAGGGTCAGGTAACGGTACAGGAGTGACCTTAGCTTGGGCCATGACTTGTAAGTTCATATCTGGTTGTACGAACGTATGGCTTGCTTGTGGTGACGTCATCTGTAAATCACAACATTCACACTGTTAAGATCTTACTCCATGTTTAAGATAGTATAAGAGATAAGTATACTTTTTACAACCATCAGCAGCAAGGCTGATTCAGTGTTTATGAGGTGTAGAGCATCTCTGTGATGGGGATGGACCAGGTCTGCCTGCATAACTCCAGTCGGTTTAGGAGTTACTGGCGATTAAAGGTCTGTAAAAAATTTACGATCAGCTGCACGGCTGATCGTATGATATTGTTGTAGTATGCACTCTAGCTATGTGAACAGTACAAATACTGTCAAGTTCTGTCAGTCGGTTTAGGAGATACAGGCAGTCAAAGTTCCGTTCCTTTGAACGGCTGTATCTCCTAAACCGACTTCTGAACCATGTCAGTTTTTGTACTGTTCACATAGCTACAGTGCATACTATAGGGTGGAAGCTCATCCAGATGGCTAGTTAAATCAATTTGTAAAGATTATTCCGTTTTATATATTATATTTTTATCACTTTTTGCACTCGCTTGGCAGCTTATCGTCTTATGAATTAATAATCGAACAACGAGCCTAGGGTTCCGCGTTTCAAATTCCGAATCCAAAACCAGCCAGTTGTATCATACACAATCTCAATGCTTACAATACTACAACAATATCATAGATCGTTAATTTTTTACAGACCTTTTATCATCAGTAACTCCTAAACCGACTGGAGTTATGAAGGCAGACCTGGTCCATCCACATCACAGAGAAGCTCTACACCCCATAAACACGGAATCAGCCTTGCTGCTGATGGTTGCAAAAAGTACACTTGTCTCTCGGAATAAGAGTATGGTGTTAGTGCTTCCACACATAACTGCGAATTCGCATCGCATCGCAAATATATGCGAGCGCTCGATATCTTATTACGATGACGTATGTATGATTTTCAATCGTAGCGCACGCAAATATTTCCGATGCGATGCGAATTCGCAGTTATGTGTGGGAGCCCTCACATACAGTACGGACCATAGAACATTATAAGAGGGGTTAGAAATGCAAAGTAGCGCTTTTGCTTCGGACACTGCTGTCGCCACTTGTCTCATCACGCTGCTACTACGAATAAGAATGTATAGAAATATAAATCAAGCACAAAAAGTGGCACCAAAAAAACTACACCGTGTTCTAAAGTTCCTTAAAAACTCTACCTTGCCGCCAAAACTCATACAAAATGTCATTTTTCAAAGGGTGCCAAAAATTATGTTGCTTTTGTTTAGAGTTATTCTTCTATAGTTATTATTATTCGTAGCGCTGCTACAACTACTCATGCCCTCTCGCTCGCACCACGCCGCGGGCCTTACGATGTTATGCAAATCATTGCATAATCGTGTGGTACGCGTTCCACGCCTACTTTGCACTTCTACCCCTCTTATAATTTTCTGTGGTAGTAATCTTTAATTTGAAGATACTCGTAAAACCCTTTGCTTTGCACTTACCTCATCGTGTCTGTAGCCTTGAGGGTAACTATGTTGAACATGCTGCAATTCTTGACTCTCCTGATTGGGTAATCTCGCCGGCCGGTGATGGGCGACCTCATTCTGAACCCTCTGATTGGCCGGCTCGAATTTCTGATTGGCCTCAAACGACGGCGGCCGTTGAGGTTCAAAAACCCTCTGTTCCACAACCCTCTGATTCGCGTCGTATTGTCTTCCAGATTCAAATGCCGGCCTCTGATTGGTTTGTGCGTAATTCTGAGTTGATATGTCGTATGGCTGTCTCTGATTGGTCGTTGGGGGCGTGGGAGGTTTCTGATTGGTCGTGTGGTCGTAGTGTTGTCTGTGATTGGGCGGCGGTTCGGGTGGTGTGCTCTGATTGGTCGGTGCTTCAACTTTTGGCTCGTGACGGTTTTTGATTGGACTTGTTGGTTTTTGTGTTACTTTTTGTTCGGGTTGGACAGAAATCTGTGAACGTAAAATAAGTATTTTTAAAGAGATTCCGGTCATCATCATCAGCCTATAAACGACGCACTGCAGGGCACAGGCCTACCCTCAGGGTGCATGTGTACGTTAGTCCACCACGCGTGCACAATGTGGATTGGTAGACTTCACATACGCATCTGAATTTCTTCTTCAGCGTATGCAGGTTTCCTCACTATGTTTTCCTTCACCGTTTGAGAGCAGTCGGTATTACGTAGTACGTAGGTTTACTACAGTGTCATATGCTTTAACATCTAAAAAGATTTATCATCACATCCACTGCTGGACATAGGCCTCCCCCAAAAAGGGGGGATTTTCCATAACCGCCACGCTTGGCAGGCGGGTTGGCGATCGCAGTTGGATTGAATGTATGAACTCAGAGGATGCTGCTACCCATCCTCCGGTAGATCCCTTAGTCGCATTTCACGACACCACACGACTAAAATTAAAACCGCCTTCAAAAAAAAACTAAAAAGTTAAAAAATAATATTGCAGCCTATGACTTTTTCGTTCGCATCATAAGAACATTAATTTGTTTTATTGAAGTTTTGAAGGCGGTTTTAATTTTTTGTTAAAATTTTGTTTATTTTACAATTTTTAGTGGTGAATTGATTAGTTCGATTTAATAGGAGTGCTTTAAATTAACAATCGCACTAGTCGGCACTACAATTTTCGAAGGTTCCCCTCGATTTCTCTGGGTTTCTATCATCAGATCCTGGATTCCTTATCATGGTACCACCCTCGGAACATCTCCTTTCCAACAAAAAAAGAATTATCAAAATCGGTTCATAAACGACGAAGTTATCCGCGAACACACATAAAAAAAAAAATATATACGGTCGAACTGAGAAACCTCCTCCTTTTTTGAAGTCGGTTAAAAAAGATTATTGTGGCGATATTTCTGACCACCCCGGAAGGGCCACGGTCGTGGGTATATGTTGTTTCGTACCTTATCTTTGCTCCTCTGGCAGGTGTCGTGTCTTCTACAGTCACAGTCGCAACACTTCTCTGTCGACACGTCCACAGGTTGACATTTCATTACTATGAGGCCACCCCGGGAGGGCCACGGTCGTGGGTATATGTTGTAACGTACCTTATCTTTACTCCTCTGGCAGGTGTCGTGTCTTCTACAGTCACAGTCGCAACACTTCTCTCTTGACACGTCCACAGGTTGACATTTCATTACTATGAGACCACCCCGGAAGAGCCACGGTCGTGAGTATATGTTGTAACGTACCTTATCTTTACTCCTCTGGCAGGGGTCCTGTCTTCTACAGTCACAGTCGCAACACTTCTCTGTCGACACGTCCACAGGTTGACATTAATTTCATTACTATGAGACCACCCCGGAAGAGCCACGGTCGTGGGTATATGTTGTAACGTACCTTATCTTTACTCCTCTGGCAGGTGTCGTGTCTTCTACAGTCACAGTCGCAACACTTCTCTGTCGACACGTCCACAGGTTGACATTAATTTCATTACTATGAGACCACCCCGGAAGAGCCACGGTCGTGGGTATATGTTGTAACGTACCTTATCTTTACTCCTCTGGCAGGTGTCGTGTCTTCTACAGTCACAGTCGCAACACTTCTCTGTCGACACGTCCACAGGTTGACATTAATTTCATTACTATGAGACCACCCCGGAAGAGCCACGGTCGTGGGTATATGTTGTAACGTACCTTATCTTTACTCCTCTGGCAGGTGTCGTGTCTTCAACACTCACAGTCGCAACACTTCTCTGTCGACACGTCCACAGGTTGACATTAATTTCATTACTATGAGACCACCCCGGAAGAGCCACGGTCGTGGGTATATGTTGTAACGTACCTTATCTTTACTCCTCTGGCAGGTGTCGTGTCTTCTACACTCACAGTCGCAACACTTCTCTGTCGACACGTCCACAGGTTGACATTTCTTTACGATGAGACCACCCCGGAAGGGCCACGGTCGTGGGTATATGTTGTTTCGTACCTTATCTTTGCTCCTCTGGCAGGTGTCGTGTCTTCTACACTCACAGTCGCAACACTTCTCTCTTGACACGTCCACAGGTTGACACTCACATTCTGTAAGAGAATACAACATCCATGTTAGTCCAAAATGTAATAGAGCCGGATGATCACTGTTTAAAATTTTTTATTACAATGTACTGACCGTTATCAATGAATGAATGTTGCTTCTCCAATCTGCCTCTCCTCTGGTCACATTTTTGGTCCTAAAACAAAAACAAATCATAATTATCATTATGGAGCGAAATATACAAGAGGGTCGAAATATACGGGAGGAGGAGGAAGATCGTATTTAGGCGTTTTTTTTTTAAATGTTCGTGACGAAATTGAATTCATATTTTTTAATGTAATAGATGGTTGGAAGATTAAAGGGGAGGCCTTTGCCCAGCAGTGGGATGAAACAGGCTAGATAAAAAAAAATATAATGCTTATTCGAATAAATATATTCAACATTAGCATAAGGTTTATGGAAATTTTCAGTATTTTGTAAGACATGCTTATTTCATAGGACAAGGTACTTTTCCTATGAAGGTTTTAAGGTTAGTTACTTTTTGATAAAATAACAGACGGACAATAAGTGATCCTATAAGGGTTCCGTGTTCCGTTATTTCTTGTTGAGGTACGGAACCCCAAAAACTCAAGAAATGAGCAATATCGATAGATATTAAATATATTACAATTCCTAACTAGCTGGAATCCCCGTTCTGTAAATATCTGCTGTTCCATACAAACTGCAATCCTACTCGACAGAAATGTATGGGACAACAGTTTTTTTTTCGCGATTTCGATGTTGGTCCCATAGAGAAAGTTGTTCAGTTTGATGGTCTAATCATGCTTTTGTAAAACCGTTAGTATAATAATTGTGACCCTGTATACCTATACGTTATGGCGATCCTTGGGGGAGGCCTATGTCCAGCAGTGGTCGTCCATCGGCTGAGATGATGATGATGATGATACCTATACGTTCCACACATCTTTTTACGTCGGAAATGTCCACAAGGATGTAGACTTTTTTTAATTACTATTTTAAAACTGTTTTAGTATCTTAGGGCTCTTACAGACGAGCGACACTTTGCCGTCGCCGTGGGTCGCAGAGCGTCGAGCTCATAGAGTTTACCCTCCGCGAGACTCGGCGACCGTAATGTGTCGCTCGTCTGTAAGCGCTCTTAAGCACTAAATTGAAATAATTATCGAATATCTTTAAAAATAACCTAAATATATTATAAGTGTTCAAAATTTACGATTAAAGAGAGAAGCGTACAGGGTGTAAGTGACACACCCTAGCAAATACTGAAACGGTGAACTCAGACCATCAAACTGAACAACATTCACTACGGAGCCTACCTCAGGAAACGCAAAAAAAAAATCTGCTGTCCCATACAAAACTTCTGTACCTACCTACCCGACAAAAATGTATGGTACAGCTGATTTTTTTCGCGTTTCCTGAGGTAGGCTCCATAGTGAAAGTTGTTCAGTTTGATGGTCTGAGTTCACCGTTTCAGTATTTGCTAGGCTGTCACTTACACCCTGTATAGGTACAATAGAAGTGACGTCATAACTAAGTATTTGCAAACAAATCTTTACAACGTCTTTTTTTTACCATACAAACATCTGTTTTGCACGAAAGAGATGCAAAACGATATTCAATCGCTTATAACTTTTTTGTTTTGTATTCAATTGTAATTTCGTTTGAACATTTAGTTAATTAAAAGCCTTTTTTTGTAACTCGTAATAATAAGTTATTAATTTCCAGGATCAATCATAAACAAACAATACAACCTTATGACCTTATGTAAACAATATGACCTTAATAGACCCAGAGCCCCCAACGGTCTAGGGCCTAAACGTATAGGAAAGCTGGATTCAGTCTAGCTCAAAAATAGACGCCAAAGTTCATCATTTAGCCTCGGTCTTATGACTCAAAGCGGTCACTGAAATTTTTCACAGCAGTCAGACAATCGCTAAAAAATGGGGTCTGGGTCTAAACATATAATAACATATAATAATAATATTATAATAATATAGGAAACGAACTGGATGCATTTAAAGAAAGAGCCCTCTTAGGACAATACCACAGCATATTTATTTTTTCTCAAATCGGTCACTGTTCTAAATCAGACCGGGGTTGAAAATCGAAAAAAATGGGTCTTGGGCCTAAACATATAGGAAATGTGAAACCTACTTGGATCGACAGAACACAATTTACCCATCACGAAAAACCCGGTCTTACATGGCGGATCGGTCACCTTTCCAGAATCAGACCACTTTTATAATATAGCATAAATGACAGATATCTCGACAATGGTTAGTGATAGAAAAAATTTGTTAGGAACAAAATTGTTGGAAATTTAATGTTCTTTAAGTTTGCAGTAAAAACTGAATAATTAAAATAGTGATAGATAGATATCTCGACAACGGTTGATGATAGGAAAAGTTTGTTCAAGACACAATTGTAGATAATATTATGTTCTACAAGTTTTGTTATAACTTTGTTCACGATTTGATGCATACGAAACGAGATATTTTCAAAAACGAATTAATTAAAATGGTAATAGACAGATATCTCGAAAACAATTGATGATAGGAAAAGTTTTTTAACATACACATGTAGATAATGTTATGTTCTACAGGTTTTGTAATAACTTTGTTCACAATTTGATGCCTACGAAACGAGATATTTGCAAAAAATAATTAATTAAAATAGTAATAGACGATATCTCTACAACGGTTGATGATAGAAAAAGTTTGTCTAGGATACAATTGTAGATAATGTTATGTTCTACAAGTTTTGTACTAACTTTGTTCACGATTTGATGCATACGAAACGAGATATTTGCAAAAACGAATTAATTAAAATGGTAATAGACAGATATCTCGAAAACAGTTGATGATAGGAAAAGTTTTTTAACATACAATTGTAGATAATGTTATGTTCTACAGGTTTTGTAATAACTTTGTTCACAATTTGATGCCTACGAAACGAGATATTTGCAAAAAATAAATAATTAAAATAGTAATACACGATATCTCTACAACGGTTGATGATAGAAAAAGTTTGTCTAGGATACAATTGTAGATAATGTTATGTTCTACAAGTTTTGTACTAACTTTATTCACGATTTGATGCATACGAAACGAGATATTTGCAAAAACGAATTAATTAAAATGGTAATAGACGATATCTCTACAACGGTTGATGATAGAAAAAGTTTGTCTAAGATAAAATTGTAGATAATGTTATTTTGTACAAGTTTTGTAATAACTTTGTTCACGATATGATGCAAAAGAAACGAGATATTTGTAAAACAAAATAATTAAAATAGTAATAGACAGATATCTCGACAACGGTTGATGACAGAAAAAGTTTGTCTAATAAAATTGTAGATAATGCTGTTCTACAAATTTGGTTATAACTTTCTTTACAATGCTTTCTTTGCACGCCGGACTGCCAATCCAGGGTCCTGGGTTCGAATCCCGGTTCGGTCATGGACGTTATATGTTTGTGCCGTTTCTGTATATGGTTCCCATAACAAAAAGCCTAAGGCTTAATTGGGGACCATTACAATGTATGTGCCTGTGAGCGTTATTTATTTATTTAATGCTATGTATAGAAAACGAGATATGTGCAAAAACTAATTATTAAAAATAATAACAAACAGTTATCCCGACAGCGGTAGAAACTAATTTGTCAGAATAAAATTGTTGATGATAGAAAAAGTTTGTCTAGGATACAATTGTAGATAATGTTATGTTCTACAAGTTTTGTACTAACTTTGTTCACGATTTGATGCATACGAAACGAGATATTTGCAAAAACGAATTAATTAAAATGGTAATAGACAGATATCTCGAAAACAGTTGATGATAGGAAAAGTTTTTTAACATACAATTGTAGATAATGTTATGTTCTACAGGTTTTGTAATAACTTTGTTCACAATTTGATGCCTACGAAACGAGATATTTGCAAAAAATAAATAATTAAAATAGTAATACACGATATCTCTACAACGGTTGATGATAGAAAAAGTTTGTCTAGGATACAATTGTAGATAATGTTATGTTCTACAAGTTTTGTACTAACTTTATTCACGATTTGATGCATACGAAACGAGATATTTGCAAAAACGAATTAATTAAAATGGTAATAGACGATATCTCTACAACGGTTGATGATAGAAAAAGTTTGTCTAGGATACAATTGTAGATAATGTTATGTTCTACAAGTTTTGTACTAACTTTGTTCACGATTTGATGCAAAAGAAACGAGATATTTGTAAAACTAAATAAATAAAATAGTAATAGACAGATATCTCGACAACGGTTGATGACAGAAAAAGTTTGTCTGATAAAATTGTAGATAATGCTGTTCTACCAATTCGGCTATAACTTTGTTTACAATTCTCTTTATAAAATAACGAGATCAGCGCAAAAACTAATTATTAAAAATAATAACAAACAGATATCCCGACAACGATTGATGATAGAAAAAAATTGGTCAAGATTAAATTGTAGATAATTGTATGTTCTACAAGTTTTGTTATAACTTTGTTAATAATTTGATGCATACAAAACGAGATGTTTCCAAAAATTAATTAATTAAAATAATAACAAATATATCTCGACAACGGTTAATGATACAATAAATTTGTACAAAATAAATTGTAGGAAACTGTATGTTATACAAGTTTTGTAATAACTTTGTTCACGATTTCATTCATAGGAATGGAAAAAAATTTATTTGCATTGGTACCAGTAAAAAGAGAATCTCTTAATACTCCACAACAAGCAATTAGTTTTAGATTAGACAAATGAGTAAATGATAATTTTTTCTTAAACTGGATAATTTTGTTGAAAAAAAAAATTGTGACCTGAAGGTCGTACAAGTTAGTTTTTTTGCAAATATCTCGTTTCTTATGCACACAATTTAAAAAGTTAATACAAAACTCGTAGAACTAACAATTATCAACAATTTTATTCTGACAAATTAGTTTCTACCGCTGTCGGGATAACTGTTTGTTATTATTTTTAATAATTAGTTTTTGCACATATCTCGTTTTCTATACATAGCATTAAATAAATAAATAACGCTCACAGGCACATACATTGTAATGGTCCCCAATTAAACCTTAGGCTTTTTGTTATGGGAACCATATACAGAAACGGCACAAACATATAACATCCATGACCGAACCGGGATTCGAACCCAGGACCCTGGATTGGCAGTCCGGCGTGCAAAGAAAGCATTGTAAAGAAAGTTATAACCAAATTTGTAGAACAGCATTATCTACAATTTTATTAGACAAACTTTTTCTGTCATCAACCGTTGTTGAGATATCTGTCTATTACTATTTTAATTATTTAGTTTTACAAATATCTCGTTTCTTTTGCATCATATCGTGAACAAAGTTATTACAAAACTTGTACAAAATAACATTATCTACAATTTTATCTCAGACAAACTTTTCTATTCAATTCAATTCAATTCATTTATTCAGAGACAACAATAGCTATGCAGCTATTGTTGTCTCTGAATAAATGAATTGAATTGAAGCAGCAGCTTCTATGCAGAAGCTGCTGCTGCTGTCTATCATCAACCCTTGTGGAGATATCGTCTATTACTATTTTAATTAATAATTTTTTGCAAATATCTCGTTTCGTATGGATCAAATTGTGAATAAAGTTATTAAAAACCTGTAGAACATAACATTATCTACAATCGTATGTTAAAAACCATTTCCGAACATCAACAGTTTTCGAGATATCTGTCTATTACTATTTTAATTAATTCTCTTTTGCAAATATCTCGTTTCGTATGCATCAAATCGTGAACAAAGTTATAACAAAACTTGTAGATCATAATATTATCTACAATTGTGTCCTGAACAAACTTTTCCTATCATCAACCGTTGTCGAGATATCTGTCTATTACTATTTTAATAATTCAGTTTTTACAAATATCTCGTCTCCTATGCATCAAATTGTAAACATAGCTACTACAAACTTAAAAAACATTACATTTCCAACAATTTTGTTCGTAACAATTTTTTTCTATCACTAACCATTGTCGAGATATCTGTCATTTTTGCTATATTATAAAAGTGGTCTGATTCTGGAAAGGTGACCGATCCGCCATGTAAGACCGGGTTTTTCATGATGGGTAAAGTGTGTTCTGTCGATCCAAGTAGGTTTCACATTTCCTATATGTTTAGGCCCAAGACCCATTTTTTTCGATTTTCAACCCCGGTCTGATTTAGAACAGTGACCGATTTGAGAAAAAATAAATATGCTGTGGTATTGTCCTAAGAGGGCTCTTTCTTTAAATGCATCCAGTTCGTTTCCTATATGTTTAGGCCCAGTCCCCATTTTTTCGCGATTGTCTGACTGCTGTAAAAAAATTCAGTGACCGCTTTGAGTCATAAGACCGAGGCTAAATGATGTACTTTGGCGTCTATTTTCGAGCTAGACTGAATCCAGCTTTCCTATACGTTTAGGCCCTAGACCGTTGGGGGCTCTGGATCTATAAAAACTAAAAAGTTAAAAAATAATATTGCAGCCTATGACTTTTCCGTTCGCATCATAAGAACATTAATTTGTTTTATTGAAGTCGCTGTCAAGCCGATACGATTCGCGACAAGGCTCGCATTTTTTGGCTTGGCTTGACACCGACTTCTATAAAACAAATTAATGTTCTTATGATGCGAACGAAAAAGTCATAGGCTGCAATATTATTTTTTAACTTTTTAGTTTTTTTGAAGGCGGTTTTTATTTTTTGTTAAAATTTTGTTTATTTCACAATTTTTAGTGGTGAATTGATTAGTTCGATTTAATAGGAGTGCTTTAAATTAGCAGACGCACTAGTCGGCACTACGATTTTCGAAGGTTCCCCTCGATTTCTCTGGGATCCATCATCAGATCCTGGTTTCCTTATCATGGGACCACCCTCGGAACATCTCCTTTCCAACAAAAAAAGAATCATCAAAATCGGTTCATAAACGACGAAGTTATCCGCGAACACACATAAAAAAAAAAAAAAATATATATACGGTCGCACTGAGAAACCTCCTCCTTTTTTGAAGTCGGTTAAAAAGGAAAAGCAAACATAACTTTAACATACCTACATAAATGTATGTATGTAATTGTATTGAATTGGTGACCAAGTTTAGTCTAAATAACTTTATTTGTGCAAAATAATGACTCGGTGAGTCCAAAAATAACTTGAGTAACTCCAGATAACAGTCAAATAAGGGTCGATCCACACCAAAAAAGCATCGAAGAGCATTTGCTCGCAGCGGCAATTTTACTACTAGTGAATAAAGGTTTTTATTTGCGCGTCGCCCGTATCGCTCCAAATAAAGAAGATTGGCAGATTTGGACCCAGCCATTTTTACGTAAACTAAAAGCCATTCAGGACAGCGGTCATAATTATTATAAACAGAAAAAATTAAGGCATTTTTTAAAAAAACTTCCACATCTCCAGAAGTCCGGATTCAAGAGCAGAAATTACTAGTAAAATAGACAAATCGTCCAAAAAGCAGTAGCAAAACGCAACCACGACAGCTATTTTCATCTAATATTATCACTGACGTATATTTGGTCGTTACGAACGTTTGGCTTGGTTGAACTGATAGTGTGTGTGATTTCGTTTTCTTCCATTATCATAATATGGTACGTTTATCGTGAATTTTCATTAAAATAAACACAATGAATGCGTAGAAGATTGAGACTTGCTATCTAATAAGAAAGATTATGAGTTTCACACACTTGATACAAAAGGTATCATAAGGAGAAATACCTTTCCCCAAACATCTACAGCTTACTACCAATTTACATTTTTGTTAGTTTTGTTTCACTCTACACGAATTACTAAGTTTCATTCATGTATCCTCATATATTCATGTGTCCTCTATGTCTGGGTCTCAAATTATATGACCTTCCGCCAAACTTTTTTGACCTTTATTCACTAGTGATAAGATTGCTGCTGCGAGCAAATGTTCTTCTGGTGTGAATCGCCCCTAATTGATTTGTTAACGTATTTAAGGCCAGCTCTTAATATTTTCCTGTGTTAGCTCAGCTTGAGGCCGCGACCAGAGTTGTCCGTTTAGTTACTAAACTTTAGTACATAGCATACATTTTAAGGTACGATTATTGTTATTTTATCTAAACTATTATAAAACTGTAACATATACAACGTGTTAATGAATTAACGCAAAACTAGAAAGTAGTTTGTTTAGAATCGAGAACAGAGTCGAATTATCATGGTTTCAACATAGGTAATTTTTTTCAAAATGTTAAATTATTTGTTAGCAAAATTTAAAATTTTCTGAACCCGATGTCAACCCTCCGCACGGGCATACTCACCCGACTTACTACCAAAACAAGATTATAAAAATGTATCCATGAGTACGTTAGCGCTTTCTTTCAGTGCTGAAATGATAACAAATCATTTTTGCCTCAAAACTTAAAATGCGAATAACTTTAAATTTTAACTATCAAAATAATTAAATTATTGTTTCAATCTAATTATTTTGTTCTAAATCAGTTGGGGTGTATGAGGTTTTGCGCTAATTTATTAACACGTTGTATATATATATATATATATATATATATATATATGTGTGTCTGTACATTAAACATATTTACAAAAAAAATATTACGACATGATTTTTACCTGTCCCTGATTCCAAATCACCATTTTTGGATTTTTTGTCTGTCTGTTTGTTTGTTTGTTTGTTTGTTTATTTGTTTGTTTGTTTGTTTGGGTGTTTGTTTGTTCGAGTATCACGCAAAAACTACTGAACCGATTTTGATGAAACTTTTTTTGTTTGATAGCTTATCATCTGACTTAAAATCTGGTATATAATTTATGCGGACGAAGTCGCGGGTAACAGCTCGTTTACTATAATTTTAATTCATCATTTGTCTATTAAGTCCCACTGCAGGGCACATGCATACCCACTACCCGGTATGTACGTTAGTCCACCACGAGTGCCCAATGCGGATAGGTAGATTTCACATACGTATCAGGATTTCTTCTTCTTCTTCTTATGTCCTCCTCCTCGTTTCCTCACACGTTTACCTTCACCACGCCATGTACCTTCTTCTTCTTATCGTGTGGGCAGACCCCTTTTGTCAGTTTTTTCAGACCGCTTTAAGGCCTCTGACGTGGTTTTTATGTAACGACTACTACCACCAGAGATAGTAGCCGGGACCAACGGCTTAACGTGCATCCGAAGGACGGAATCATTTTTCTTTTCAGACAATCAGGTGATTCAGCCTGCAATGTCCTAACCAATTGGGGAAAAACGCACAAAGTAACATATCACTAGGTGTCCCCCGCGGGAATCGAACCCACGACCTCCGTGTCGAAAGCCCAAAGCTCTTAACCATTAACATTTAACTTAAGTACGTAATATCGACTGCTCTCAAACGGTGAAGGAAAATCGTGAGGAAACCTGCATTCGCTGAAGACGAAATTCCGATGCGTTATGTGAAGTCTACCAATCTGCATTGGGGACGCGTGGTGGACTAACGCCTATACACCCCTCCTTGAAGATAGGCCTGTGCCCTGACCCCCTAGCATGATTTCTCTACTTGCGCGCGACTCGGCTATTTTCCATACTACAAGTCGCGGCAAGCGCGGCGTTCGCTCTCCGAAAAGCGCGGGAACAGGTTATTTTGTATGCAGCGAAGGCGCGTCGCGCGCGTGTAGAGAAATCATACTAAACATGCTGGAGTCGGACGTATGTAGGTTCCTTCTTAATATGCTGACACTTTTTTATTTAAGGTGACGCTCAGACCATCATACTGAAAAACTTTCTCTATGGGACGAACATCGTGAAAACTTGAACATATAAAAGTAATATCATTTATGTGGTAAAATACAATATTCATTTACTGCACTATCGTACACAAACATGAAAATTTATACCGTTTAAACGAAACAGCAGGAACAGGCATACATTTTCGCCACGCGGTAGAAAGAGAGGGGGATATGTCTGACCAATTTTCGAGGTGACTTCACGGTCCTGACGCGAGTTTAACATTTTTTACCCATCCCAAAAAGTGCACAACACCGCTAAAAGAAGTTTTCACTTCAAAAAATCTGCTCGCCCAAAATCAAAACTGCAAACGTACTCGTGCAAAATGTATGGGACAGCAGAAATTTTCTTCGCGATTTCGATGTTGGTCCCATAGATAAACTTGTTCAGTTTAATTGTCTGATCATACCCTTAAAAAAGTTTCAGCATATTAAGAAGGACCTCGATAGGATGTGATGATGATCTTCAAGGTACAGTCACACTTCTGTTACAGTTTTATAACAGTTAGACATGTAATCCTTAATTACAGAAAATAGAGAAAGATGTCAAAAAGCGTCCTGTTGACAGCAGTCCTGATGATTTGTATCGTTATGGAAATGGCCACCGCCAGCGTATTGAAGTCGAAACCATGGGAGCATCCTATGAAGAATAGCAACTACCACCGTAATGGGGGTGGAGGTACTTTTGTAGTGAACTGGTGGAACCAATGCCCAAATGATATGGAATTTAATACACGGACGGAACAATGTGAGATAGTTGAGAAATATTATGCTATAGAGGAATACGACGACGACGACGAGCAATACGTTACGTTACGCACGACGATTGATCTTTAAGATTCCTTTTAGCACAATATTGAACATTTCTCAATCAAGAAAACCTAAATTAAAATGTGCTACTCCTAGATCCAAAGCCACTAACGGTCTAGGGCCTAGCCGTATATGAAAGCTGCATTCAGTCTAGCTCGAAAATAGACGCCAAAGTACATCATGTAGCCTCGGTCTTATTACTCAAAGCGGTCACTGAATTTTTTTACAGCGGTCAGACAATCGCGAAAAAATTGGGTCTGGGCCTAAACATATAGGAAACGAACTGGATGCATTTTAAGAAAGAGCCCTCTTAGGACAATACCACATCATATTTAGTTTTTCTCAAATCGGTCACTGTTCAAAATTAGACCGGGGTTGAAAATCTAAATTTTAGGCCTGAGACCCATTTTTTTCGATTTTCAACACGGTGACCGATTTGAGAAAAACTAAATATGCTGTGATTCTATACCCTTAAGGGTCACAGTCTGGCACCCAAGAACAGGGAAAAGGAACAGGGGAAGGCAGAACAAACGATGGGGAGACGATATAGAAAGTACA
Source organism: Agonopterix subpropinquella (assembly GCA_922987775.1). Classification (NCBI taxonomy): domain Eukaryota; kingdom Metazoa; phylum Arthropoda; class Insecta; order Lepidoptera; family Depressariidae; genus Agonopterix; species Agonopterix subpropinquella. Next base: position 10,171,453 of record OV277719.1, on the reverse strand, counting down.
GGAGGAAAGTTATGGACAAGAACTGCAAGGGATAGGACAAAATGGAAAAAGTTGGAGGAGGCCTATGCTGAAGGGCAAACAGACAATAGCCGGTGTCAAAGCGAAAGTGAATAAATAATATTATAATTTATAATGCATGATCAGTGATAAATAAATATTCTGTGTAGAATAATGATAATTTAATTTGTATAATGTAATGGAATAATGTTAATTTAATCTAATGTAAAATTGCATGCAAGAATAATAATTTTAATTTGTAAACAAATAATTAATTTATAATCTATTGTGAAATATTTTTGACACCTTAATTTGTACACTATATTTTTTAAAAGGGCTTATTCATTTATTCATTCATTCAAATATGCTGTGGTATTCTCCTAAGAGGGCTCTTTCTTAAAATGCATCCAGTTCGTTTCCTATATGTTTAGGCCCAGACCCCATTTTTTCGCGATTGTCTTACCGCTGTAAAAAATTTCAGTGACCGCTTTGAGTCATAAGACCGAGACTAAATGATGTACTTTGGCGTCTATTTTCGAGCTAGACTGAATCCAGCTTTCCTATACGTTTAGGCCCTAGACCGTTGGTGGCTCTGGATCTATCCGACTTACTGTAAAAGCCTACAATAAATAAAGAGTCTAAGATATTTGTTTTATTTCCGAGTCTCGTATTATATTAAACTAGAAGAAGCCTGCTGGCATGCGTTGCAATGCCCCTTTTTTTCCCGACACACACTTGGCCGTTTTTCTTCATAGCTTATGTTCATCACGGATAATGTAGCATTCTAATGGTGAAAGAATTATTCAGATCGGTCCAGTAGTTTCGGAGCCTATTCAATAGAAACAAACAAGTTTGGACCCTGTATAGGGTGTTAGTAACAAAACACCCTAGTAATATTTAAAAGGGTGGTTAAGACCATCAAACTGAACAACACTCACTACGGAGACAAAGTTGAGAAAAAAATTTTTGGCATCCCAAATATTTGAGTCGAGTCGGTACCTACTGCAGTTTTGTGTGAAACAGCGTATTATTTTTAAAATATTTTCTCAATGATGTCATAGTGTAAGTTGTCCAGTTTGATCAAACCAATACAAATATTACTAGGGTGGACACTAGGGGGAAATTTTGAACGTCACCCGGGTGGAAATCATAAACCTGGACCTCAATTGCGCAATTTTATACGGTTTTGGTTTGGTTTTGGTTTAGTTTTGGTTTAGATTTGGTTTAGCTGAAGTAAAAAAGCTATCGCGATATTTTTTTCTGAACGTTTAAATCGCACAATACAGAAAATTCGATCGAACGGACATCAAACGTTACGCCAACGTATCTTCAGAAATAAAGCTGAATCGTTACCGTTAATATAATTAGCGCAATACGAATTGTGCATAACGTAACGTTTTTGGTTGTGGTTTTGTTTTGGTAGTATCGTTCAAACTTAAGGCGATTGAGGCCCTGATTAGTTAATCAAACGAAAATGGAGGAGTATAAAAGATTGATACCTGACTTCCCTCCATTGCAAAAACCGGATATAGGAAAGGCATGACATCATATTATTATAACAAAACATTCCACTTGAATACGCTAAAAGTAAAAGCCTTGCTGCAACTGTATGATTCTATAATTAAGCAGTTGTAGCGATGCCTCTGACCACCCCGTAAGTCATAATAAGTATGGACGAGTTTCGCGTGTAATTCTACTAAAAAAAAATTCTGCCACTTTTGGCGGGGGTCGAGGTAGCATGAAATCCGCAACTCTGGATTTTATTCCATTACGTTAGATTCTAATTTTAATTGTTAAAAGTAGTCTCGTGTGAACCCCAAACGAGACTAGTTTAAAGTTATTATTCCGCAATTATAGGCCGTCTCGTTTAGTGATCTAAACTATTATAAAACTGTAACAGAAGTGTGTCTGTACATTGAAGATATTTCCAAAAAAAAGATAACGATATGATTTTTAGATGTCCCTGATTCCAAATCACAAATTTTTGGATTTTTTGTCTGTCTGTTTGTTTGTTTGTTTGTTCGTTTGTTTGTTTGTTTGTTTGGGTGTTTGTTTGTTCGAGTATCACGCAAAAACTACTGAACCGATTTTGATGAATTTTTGTTTGATAGCTTATAATCTGACTTAAAATCTGGTATATAATTTATGCGGACGAAGTCGCGGGTAAAAGCTCGTAAGGTATAAAATTGTATGTAAATGCACATGATCAATTGATCGTTTAAGTTGGCAGAGGGTAACGCTAACGCAAGTCTAGTCCCTGGTTATTATGGTTTAAGCCCTTAAAGGGATTTTGGTTGCTTTTTTATTACTGATGGGTTTGCTCTTGACCGGAATGATAATAAATATTTATTTATTCAAGTAACCAGGACTCAAAGTTAGTATGTTCTTATTCTATGTTAGTAGGAATACATAAATTAATTAAATTGACGGGTACGTCAGCTGGGCGTCTTCGGAATATATAAGTCATCGCTGCGCCATTCGACTTGAGATAGCGCAGCAACGAGTCACATACGCGCTGTCCAACCTACTCGCGATCATGGCCAGAATGCTGTTGGAGCTGACCCGCACCCTGCGCACCAGGGACGCGCATCTCTTGCGCATTGTGGCGTAATAGTAGATTGTTAACCAAGGGATGAAAGTGACCCATTTCACACGAGATGTTTGGCGCCCCGAACCAAAGGTGAGGGGCGCCCATAGTTCGAGTGTGAAATGGGTACTTTCACCCGAGTTATACACTCTGCTTTTCATCACGATTACGAGGAAATTAACCACAAACCAGATAATGCAAAATCAATTTCTGAATCGCTATTAGCTCGATGAATTCAGGCTGCGTTTCAAAACGTTTGAAAATCACTCGGGTACCAATACGAAGTAGAAAAAAAAGAGTGAGACAAATATACTTCCCTAGTGATTTTTACACGTTTTGAAACGGATCCGCAAAATTAGCAACATGTGCTTTCCCTCCCTTTTTTTCTTTTTCGCGCAAGGCTGCGTTCCAAACCTACGCCCCAGGTGCACCCCGAGTGCAACTTTTCACACTAACGGAGTGCGATTTTTGAACATCATACGAGCGACTCGGCAGTAGAAAATGTCATAATTACTATGGAGATTATGCATCTTTTTACTGCCGATTCGCTCGTATGATGTTCAAAAATCGCACTTCAGAGCCTCTGTGAAAAACGTTCTACCATAGAGCAAGTTGAAAAAACAACCGCACCCAAAGTTCGTGAACGCAGCCCAACTTAATGACTTTTTTTTAAACTTTATTTTTAAATTAGGTTCTTTTTCTTCACGCAGAAAACAAAATGCGTATAATTTATACAAAAGTATTGAAATGTTACTAATTATTGTATGTCTTACGTTCCGTAATCACGGGCAATTAAGTCCCGGACCTTTGGAAGGCGTGCATGGGGCCGAAGCCAACATGTAGAGGCCCGTTCAAAAGACAAGTTAATCTAAATGTAAGGGATACACAAATGGCGGAAACCATCTCCGAGCGTACAGCATGATACCCACGGGGATGGTCCCCGCCATTTGCGTAAAGACTATTGGAGTACGGCGCTATGGCCGCGATGGAAAAAGAAAAAAAGGAAAAATGATGAAAATAAGGTCTTGGGCTATGGAGGTGAAAGTTGGATGGATGGATACTGGGCTATGGGAGGAGACTAACGGACGCCTGCCATGACAACTAGTCTCAAAATTGTAAATAGGGCAGGCGGTGACTCGCCGACTCGGCCCCATAAAACGGCCGCACGCACAAAGTGCGACAATGGGGCAACATCTCATTGAGCGGCTGAAGGTTGTCGAGAGGTGCGGCTCCGGTTTCACCATCGCGGGGTTTACCCCCGTGAGCGGGTTTCCCCGTTATTACGCCATTACGTGCAATACACTTCCAACCTGGAGCATAGGTTCTGCTCTTGCGATTCCACTCTGGACGGCCAATTAAGGCAAGCCAGAGGTAGGGGGGTGTGTTACTGTGTGTGTGGGTGTAGGGGTGTGTGTGTGTGGGTGTGTGTGTGTGTGTGTGAGCGCATGTCTGTATGGTCCCCCTGGATAGGGGTCCGCGGTGTCGCCACTCACCGTCAGCTCGCCACAAGCTGCCCCCGCGGGGCTAATTATTGTTATTATTACTAAATTCCAATATTTTTGTTCATAATAATAATTAAAGTTAAGAATTTTAATATAATGTTATCGAAGTGTGGCTGTATAGGTTTCTGCCTTTGCTCAGTATAGAGTGAGTAGAGAGGATTGCATGTATAGACGTAGATTTTTTTTAAATTACTTTTCCGCCCTAGGGAAGAAATGTATCACTTTCAACCCGCTTCTTAGATAAACAATGACCTACTTTCAGAGTATGAGTGATGAAAAAGCAATTTGTTCGAGCTTCGGCGAACATCCCTGATGCGCTACAGAAACGGGGCAACCCCATCAGCACTCTGAGGCATTATTGTACTGAACGCGAAGGGCGCTGTATGCCTTTTGAGTATATGTACCCCACAGGCTGCACGTATAAAAAGATGTACAGTATGCTCGGAACAGTGTGATTTTAACATTTTTTGAGCAACGTGCAAACCTACGAGCTACCATGTTTGCTCTCACAGACAGCGCCCTCCGCTCCGTCTCAATGTCTTCATCGTCCTTGAGGCCGGGGGTTAGTATGTGTCCCAGATACTTAAACCTGTATACTCTTTGTAGTGGCACTCCATAGAGTTTTATAGGTGGTATTGTAGCAGGAATTTTATTTTCGGCCCCAATAAATCGGCAATCCTGTCCTTAGGACAAAGATAGGTTCGAAGATGTAGCGAGCTAACCCAGAAGCCTATTCACTCGTACTTTAAAGTAATTCGGGTTGTAAGCGCTCGGGAATACTGACGCAGCCAGGGAATTTCACTCCTTAGCTGTGCGCATTATAAAAGAATCAGAAAGGCGCTTAGTGCGGATATGTGGGATGTCAACCAAGAAGGGGTTTTGAGTTGACAAGAAGTTGTGAGTTTATGTATGTATTTCGTGGAAATACGTTAACACTACAGCGTGAGTATGAAGTATTCCTGCCACCTATGGGATGGCTCAGCCAAGTATCAACTAAACACAGTCGACTCAGTTGAACGCAGAGCCAGGAAGCTCATGGGCGACAGTAAGCTGGTGGAGACCAAGCTTCATAACTTAGCCCACCGCCGCAGAGCAGTCTGCTTGTCGGTCTTTTACAGATTGTACTTCAGTGAGTGTGCCCAAGAGCTACATGAGCTCATCCCGCCTTCCCTTTCTACTATCGGACTGCGTATATCACCCCTTCTTGGTTGACATCCCACATATTCGCACCAAGCGCCTTTCTGAATCTTTTATAATGTGCACAGTCAAGGAGTGGAATGCCCTGCCTGCGTCAGTATTTCCGAGCGCTTACAACCCGAATTCCTTTAAAGTACGAGTGAATAGGCTTCTTCTGGGTAAGCTCGCTGCATCTTCGACCCCATCTTTGTCCTAAGGACAGGATTGAGGTCAAGAGCAAACCCCTATGTAATTTAAAAAATAACAGTTGTTGTCATGCAATACAACTGACGAAGAGAAGTGGAATTACGTCAGACAATATTGCTGCAATTTATACCATCTATAGGGAAATATTGTAACCACAATTATTGTAACTTTATTTGGTAAAACTAATGTGTTCCAAACAAGTTTACCTCATTCGAGCAGTGAACTGTTTTAAAGTATTTATCAGTTCGTTTTAATATTTTCCTGGATTAGACCAGCTTGGGGCGGCGACCGGAACGTTCCGTTCAGTGCATCGCGTACATTATTTAATTTTAAGGTAAGAGAATTGTGATTATACCAAACTTTTTTTTAAAATCTTAACTAAGTATTATAAAACTTGACTTCTGATTTGGGGTGTAAACCCGTAAAACTACCACAGTAAAATACGGTAAAAGATTATGGATATTTTTTAAATTGTAAAACTGTAACAGAAGTTTGTCCAATTGAACATATTTAAAAAAGTTACGATATGGTTTTTAGGTGTCTTTCTTATCGTGTGGGCTGCAAACCCTGTTGTCAGAGTTTTTCAGACCGCCTTACGTCCCCTGACGTAATTTTTATGTAACCCGTGGAAATCGAACCTTAGACCATTTAAATAGGGACCTGCCTTACGATAGGATTCCCCTCTGCCAAGGTACTAGATCAAATGATCATGTACATGTGCATACAATTTTACACCTTATCACTAAACGAGACAGCCCATAATTGCGGAACAACTAGTCTTGTTTGGGGTTCACACGAGACTATTTGTCATGATTTATGACATTCTAAATTAGACTGTAAAATATGCGTACACAAACAAACAGACAGACAAAAATTCTAATAAAATCGTAAATTATGTGTTTCATGCTACCTCGTCCCCCGCAAAAAGTGGCAGAAAACTTTGTTCGTAGAATCACACGCGTAACTCGTCCATATTTAAATGGTCTAACTAAGGAATCGAACCCACGACCTCCGTGTCAAGAGCCCAATGCTCTTAATTATTAGACCAGGGGGGTAGTTTAGGTGTCCTTCAATAACAGGAACCGCTGGTAAACTCTAGTAAATCAAATGACATGTTATTCTTAATTACAGAACCACAAGAACAATGTCAAAAACCGTTGTGTTAACACTCCTAATAATCAGTGTAATGACGCAACGATGCAGCGGCGATTCAGCTGAGCCGGTCGACTCTGAGATGGACACTGCAGAGGCCATGATGTTTATATACAAGACCGTGTTGACGCCATACATGATGACGTATGACAACGACTTCGGCGGTGTATTCGATTCTACGACTGGATGCCCTGTTCCAATGGTAAAAAATATAAAAACGGGACTGTGTGTGATCAAAGAGGTAGAATATGAAGATACGGATTACAATAATTATTATTGGGTTTGAAGAACAAAATCAAAATGTTATTAATTACTAATTACAAATTGTAATTGTCAATTTGTAATTTACCCCAGTCATTTTACGGAGTTTTGTTAGGAGAGGTGGGAAGTAATTATTAATTGGACTTTTAAACTGTAACTGGCACTATTTAGTGGCAAAAAGACTATCTGAAAACAAATTTAAAAAAAATCCCTACGCAGCATAGAAATTAAAATTGTGAGTCCCAGAAGGCTTTTAAATTAATCATATTAATACCATGCACTCATTTGAATAAGATTTTACAGTATAAATTACTTTTGAGCAATAAAATAGGCATTTAAATTTAAAAAATGAGGTTTTTATTAAAAAATACAAATGTATTTTTCAAAACCTTCTAAGTGGACAAAAATATTTACACCACGTTTGAAGTATGTATTATGATAATGCCTTAAATATGTGCAAAAAAAAAATTTTTTTCATCAGGTTTTTTATAACGAGATAATAAAAAATTTTTCAATTTGGAACTGTTGCTGACGAGATATTTTTTTAATTTTGGTACATTTCTAAGATCAAATTAGCTCTTAAAATCTTAAATACCGAAAAAAAAAAACCAATTACTAATTAGTCCCGGCTCAAACCGTAAAATGACTGGGCTAATTACTCAGTAACTTTTTTGCCTGTTGGCTTGTTTCACCACTTGTGGTTATCCACAAGTGGTCATCCATCCAACCATAGGTTAGTATGGGTTACCTATCGTACTTTCGAATTAGAGGTTTCCGAACTTTAGTTCTCCGAAATCGTTACACTTTTTATTGTTTCCCTTTTTTTTGTTTCCCCGAAATATTATTCGCCATATTTTGAAAAGCCAGATTTTCTATTGCAATTTTTTTCATCTAACCAACGGATCAAAATTCTGTGCCACATTTATCCGAAGTAATGTAAGTCAGATAATTTACTTTTTCGAATATTTGTTTTTCCGTACGGTCACTTTTCTGCAGAAATAGTGAACCTAACCTAACCCAGAATTTTCTCAGGCAGGGGCGTCCACCAACCGCACCTCCTGCTGTACAGCCCCCCTGCAGCCTCCAACATGCATACAAGGAAGCAAGCATGCAGCAAGCAAGCAAGCAAGCATGCAGCAAGCAAGCAGCAAGCATGTTGATGTCTTACATGTTCTAACCTAACCTAACCTACAATTTTAAAAACACCAGTTTGTTTTTCTCAGGCAGGGGGCATCCGCCCCCCGCACCCCCCTCGCGGGGGGCGCAGCCCCCCTGCACCCCCCAACATACATTCAAGCAAGCAAGCAGCAAGCAAGCATACAGCAAGCAAACAAGCAAGCATGCAGCAAGCAAGCAAGCAAGCAGCACGCATGTTAATGCTCCGCTCGCTTCGCTCCCTCCGTTCAAAGCAAACATGCAGCATGCATCTCTAATCCTGGTATCATGTTGCCGTCTACTAACTATTACAGAAATCTTTACTGTGTTGTGTTCTAGTCATAGGTACTATGGAAGAAGTTACTTCGACTTGTTAAAACTTCGAACCCAGAAGACAGTTGTCAAATGAAAAAAATGATTATGAAATTCTGATTTTAAATTTTCTGGAAAATGATACTTCTGTCAAGTCTTTATAAGGAATAACAAATTTATGTGTAAGAAAATATCTGTCACTAGAAATTTCTATAAACCGTTTTCGAATAACTGAAATTCGGTCAGCAAAATTTCGAAAATAAGATAGGTTACCGTTAGTATGGGAAGTCCAAAATTTTTTTGACGAATTTCCTATAGGTTTCTTAGGGAAAGTTGTTCAGTATCATGGGTACAATCACCCCTTAAAGTAATTCAACTGTTTACCCTAACACCCTGTAGATGATAGTCATAATAATACTGGCGCCGTCCCATCTACGGGGAACGAGCAAAAGAGTTGGCTCGGCGGCGGAATCTGCCGAAAAGGTAAAAGAGGGTAAATAGAAGGGTATCGGTACCCAATACAAATTCATAGCATTCGGTGTCGAAACCCTTGGTCCGTGGGGTCCCGGCGCCTAGGCGCTTTTTAAAGATCTGGCAAAGCGCCTGGTAGACTCGACCGGGGATCCAAGGGCTGGCGCTTTCCTCGCTCAACGGATCAGTCTAGCCGTTCAGCGAGGAAATGCTGCCAGCATCTTGGCTACCCTCCCGCGCGGTCCAAACCTGCACCATATTTTTTCTCAAACATGCTTGGAAATGTGAGCATTATTTTGACAACCTTCTTCGAGATAAATCGAAATTGCTGTACTGGCCAAATACATGCGCGCAGCGGCCGGCAATGTTTGTATGAAAATCCATATCTGTCGTGTTTAGCGGCCAAGAAAATTACATACTAAACTCATATCTGTCGTGTAATTTAATGGAACGATCTTTTTCTCCGAAACATGGCGACCAAGGAGGTAACTCATCAAAGGTTTTATTTAAATTTCGAACTGACTTGCAAATAGAAAGCCGTTTAATGAAAAAAAAAAAAATTGTTGTTTGTTCTTCGTCATTGATTTTGAAAACAGTTTTAATTTCCGCGCATTGTTAGAACTTTATTATTTTAATTTCCGCAGATTATTTGAGAAAAGTAATATACAAGCCTTGGCCACAACTGATGGACTTACGTATGTGTGCCTCGGCTTCGCCTCGGCCCACATTTACACGTTCGTCCATCAATGCCTCTGTTGCTGGCCGCTGCAGTAATGTACTATTTATGTTCTCAATATTTTTATTTATTTTGAATGTACTTACCCACTTTTATTTGTTTTACCAATAAATTCAATACTTATCTTTGTTAAAATTTTTCAGAGGCTAAATCTCACGCTTATAAATTCTAAAACACGGATCCCAAGTTTCGGGCTAGCCTAAAGTGGGGACCATGGTTAAACTTATACAGTTAAGCCCAAAAAATATGCATAAATTATACCTAGTATGTTTATTTGTACCTTATTATGTCAGTCTGATGAAATGCATGTTGCAAATAAATTATTTTTAATTTTTTTCCCGTTTTTTTTTTGTTTTTCTTAATAAATAATTACATTAATTTAACGGCCCGGTAGCTCAGTCGGTAGTGAACCTGCCTGCTGTGCCGAGGGTCGCGGGTTGGAATCCCGTAAGGGACAAATATTTGTAATATTAATATTTGTACCCGAGACATGGATGTTTGTATCTATACAGATTCCTTCTTAATATGCTGACACTTTTTTAAGGGGATGATCAGATCAACAAATCCCGAAAAAAAATCTGCTGTAGCATACATTTGGCACGAGTAGGTTTGCAGTTTTGTATGGAAGAGTTGATTTTTTCGTCGCGATTTCGAAGTTGGTGCCATAGAGAAAGTTGTTCAGTTTGATGGTCTGATCATCCCCTTAAAAAGTGTCAGCATATTAAGAAGGACCCTGTATGTATTCTATATCGTTGTCTAGTCATCATAATACAAGTTGCAGGCTAGATTCTGGTACATTAAATGTGACTAGATAATTTGTGTGACAATGTCTAAGGTAGGGTTAGAGACGTGTGGCAGTGGCGGGTAGTCAAAGTAACACCAATATAAACCTTATATTACGTAGCATAGCGTCGTTTCTTGACGTAAAGAACGGCGACGTCGCCTGGAGGCGCGGGCGTAATGCTCCAAACGACTCTTTGCTACGTACTATAAGGTTTATATTGCCGCACCCCGCCCGCGAAATGTCCGCGCCACGTCACTTCTGCTTAAACAGCCCCTAAGATATTTATTTACACAATTAACACTTACTTGTTGCTCCTCGAAGAGAACAGGCGGGTTGGTGGGGTCGAAGTGGTACGGGGTACCATCAGGGTTGGTCAGCGGCCGACCGGTCTATAACAAACAATTACAGACTGAAGAAACCGTTTTCCAAGACTAGTAAATCGAAAAACCACTAGATAGCAATATTAACATTACTGATAAACTAAACTGCCTCCGTGGTCTAATGGTTAAGATTGGCTCTCGATACGGAGGTCGTGGGTTCGATTCCCACGGGGGACACCTAGTGATATGTCACTTTGTGCGTTTTTCCCCAGTTGGTTAGGACATTGCAGGCTGAATCACCTGATTGTCTGAAAAGACAAATGATTCCGTACTTCGGATGGCACGTTAAGCCGTTGGTCCCGGCTACTATCTCTGGTGGTAGTAGTCGTAACATAGAAACCACGTCAGAGGCCGTAAGGCGGTCTGAAAAAACTCTGACACCAGGACCCTGCCTTAAAAGCGGTGAAACATGAAAATACTCCTTGGTAACCGTTCGTTCTTCTTTCGTTAATTTCTGTCGTTGTTTCCGATGTCAACTTTGTCCCCTTTCTAGTCCAACGACAAAAAATGATAGAAAGAGACAAACGTAAAGAAAAACGAACATTACCGACCGCCATGGACAATTTTCGTGTTTCCATGCTTGTTAGGAGTTTATGGATACATTGGCCTCGATTCGGACTGTGCCACGACTTAACTAAACTAAATTTATTCCTGTCACTTTCTAAAATAAGATCGTTCCCATACCACCGTCCCGCTAGGTCAAATGTAACTCAGAATAAGTGCACTTCAATAAATATGTAAATAAAGAACTCTTTTCTATCATCCCACGCAACTACTACCGTCACCCCCACACTGTCACTTTCTAAAATAAGATTAAGAAAAGAGACAGAAAACCAACAGCTGACTTTAGTGCTGTCAAAGTGACGTTAAATGCGCAAAATAAGATGCCATCATAATGTACGCCATCTTATTTAAAGCGTTTTCGGGCGTTTAACGTCACTTTGACAGCACTAAAGTCAGCTGTTGGTTTTCTGTCTCTTTTCTTAGTCTTATTTTAGAAAGTAACAGGAATAAATTTAGTTTAGTTAAGTCGTGGTACACTCCGAATCGAGGCCATTGTCTTAATATCCTTGCTTGTAACACTTTCTGTTATCACCTTATATCTATGGTTATGATAACAAATTAACATTTGACGATGAATTTAGGGTTGTGAGGATGTTAGCGGTTACTGAATAGCATTGTTGATGGCTGATGACGACTGACCTGTGGGTGTAGCACGAGTGCTCCAGCCGGCACCGCCGACAGCTCGGTGATGGCCCACATCACCGCCACGCCCCCGCCCTCTGTACCCGCGCCCGTGCTACGGACACCGGGCTCCGGACTTGCTCCTCCTGTAGATAGACCACTTGCATTTAAACCTATTATATTTCCAAGTAAAAAAAAGACCAAAAAAAGTAAAAAAAATCGTGTGTTCGTTGACTCCGTTGACTGTAACTAATTCGACGAAAAAGAAAATGAAAAATGGGACCCATTATTTGATACTAAACTATACCCACACCCACTAGTGAAACTTTGCTAGTAATAAACATAATATACAGGGTGTTAGTGTAAACAGTTGCATTACTTTAAGGGTTGATTATAACCATGATACTGAACAACTTTCCCAAAGACACCTATAGGAAATTCGTAAAAAAATGTTTATACCTTCCATACTAAATGCAATCAGCTGATCGAACCTTTGTATGAAAAGTCTAAAAAAATATTTGCGAATTCCCTATAGGTATTTTAGGGAAAGTTGCTCAGTATCAGGGGTAATGATAGGGTGCTAATGATATGAATTTCACCCTTCGTCATCCCTTCGTCATCCACCGGCGTACAGTTCTATTGTAGAGGCTGTGGACGTGTATGCAGCTCTCGTATAGGACTGTACAGCCATGAGAAAAAGTGCTTCTCCAAAAACACTGATTAAATCATCTGCAACAGATGTAAAGGCCTATGATGATGATGAGCTTAAATTTGGCTTTTTACAGAAGACTTCTCTGATTTGAGTTTTAAACTTGTTTTCTGAAAGATTCAAAATGGTCTCGCAGATATTATTATAACAGCATAAACCAATAAGTGTTTAACCTACATTGGGTGGTGTAAAAAGAGTATACACTCACCAGTAGGCGATGGAGTGGCAGAGTCGGTGCTGTGTAGACTGAGGGTTCTGTACCCCGAGCTGGACGGCGAGAGACGCCAGCTGCTCGAAGCCAGGTCACCTGCAAACGACTGTTTATTTAGGGGTCCGTATCATAACAATTAATCATCGAGCAAATTTTAAAGGAAAGAGTCTGGGTTCTTTATCCCTTGAGAGTATGAAGTATTTTTTTTTAGATTTCTCCGGAAAGAAAAAGTTCTGTGGGAGGCTAGCTCTGCCCGGCGCAGTCAGTGAGAGGCTAGCAACGCCTGACGTAGTCGATAGGAGGCTAACTCTGCCTGGCGCAGTCAATGAGAGACTAGCTCTGCCTGGCGCAGTCGATAAGAGGCTAGCTCTGCCTGGCAGTCAGCTGGAGGCTAGCTCTGCCTGGCAGTCAGCTGGAGGCTAGCTCTGCCTGGCGTAGTAAGGAGGCTAGCTCGGCCTGGCGTAGTAAGGAGGCTAGCTCTGCCTGGCGTAGCAAAGAGGCTAGCTCTGCCTGACGCAGTCTATGGGAGTTCAGCTCTGTATGGCGCAGTCGGTAAGACTGACCTTGCCTGCTGAGCACCCTGTGCTGATGCTGTGCGTGGTGGTCTCCGTAGCCACCGAAGCTGTGACTCTTAGACACCGCGCCTCGAGCTCGCCAGCTGCCTGATGTTCCACATCCACTCTCCAGCGACTGCACCTGCATACATCGACAATTACAGTTAGATTAATCTCACTAAACTGGAAATCGTAAATAGAGCACAGATTTTAACGTTATTTATGAATGAACTGGATCTTTGATGGTATGTTTAGGGGAGGTAGACATAATCATGATACTTCGGGTTTGAATCAGCATGGATGACATGCCATGTACCAATGGGTTTTTCCAACTTATGAACGTAATACCGACTGCTCTCAAATGGTGAAGAAAAATGTGAGGAAACCTGCATACGCTGAAGAAGAAACTCCTAGAGAAACTCTCATGACGCGTTTCCGGTACGAGGTCGCCACTCGAGAACTCTTCGACCCATCGGTTCTGCGAACAATGTGCCCCGCCCATTGCCACTTTAGTTTAGCAATTCTTCCAGTTCTCGAGTGGCGACCGCGTACCGGAAAGCGCAGCGTGGGTAGGCAGTGAGCCCCCACAAGGTGGACCGACGACCTGGTGAAGGCGGCGGGAACCCGTTGGATGAGGGCATCGCAGGACCGGTCGTTATGGCGATCCTTGGGGGAGGCCTATGTCCAGCAGTGGACGTCTATCAGCTGAGATGATGATCATTGGCTTCTACTAACCTTGAGTAGTTTATTCCTCCCGGAATCGGGCGTCAGTAGCTTCACAGGCCCGGAGCTGAGCCAGGGCCACTGTGATTCGTCTTGATTGCAGTTGTCCTGTATTACAATATATTGGGTCTATATTTAGATTAATAAAATTATTATAAGTACGAGATCCGACCGTAAAATTATGCACCTATTTCTTAGGCGAACGAAATGTGATTCTAATAGTGTATGTTTACACAGGGGTTAATTCAACGCCGCCAAGTTGCCTAGAAAAATCTTGCCGCAAGTACCTTATCCATTATGATTTTTGGTATAACTTTTTCCACCTGTCTGTTAGGGTAGTAAATCAAAAAAAAAAATTTTCAAATTTCAAAAACTTTATTTCTTGAATACACATACATAGGAAAGACCCACAAAACCGTTTCCACGGTTTGTCTGTGGGATCAAGAGTCTCAAATTCTCAATACAATATTTTATAATTTTTTTATAAATTTTATAACATAAAACAAAACTTAGGGTGACTTAGGTGTACATAATACTAAATATCTATTTATTGAATGGAGTTGAGCAGATGAATTTTAAATAATCTACCGAACCATTCATTATACAATTATGGTAACTTACGTTTTGGTAACCTTCCTCCAAATGAAGTGCCATATAGGAAGGAAACTGATCTAAAGTACTGGGAAAAATAGGGTTGCCACCTCTCAATCTGCCGCAACTATACAACGTGTTAATGAATTAACGCAAAACTAGAAAGTAGTTTGTTTAGAATCGAGAGCCGAATCGAATTATCATAGTTTCAACATGGGTAAATTTTTTCAAAATATAAAAAAAAATTTTGGTAAAATTTTAAATTTACTGAACCCGATGTCAACCCACCCCACGGGCACACCCACCCTACTTACTACCAAAACAAGATTATTAAAATGTATCCATGAGTACGTTAGCGCCTTCATTCATTGCTGAAATGATAAAAAATCATTTTTGCCTCAAAACTTAAAATGCGAATAACTTTAAATTTTAACTACAAAAATAATGAAATTATTGTTTCAATCTTATTATTTTGATATAAATCAGTTGGGGTGTATGAGGTTTTGCGTTAATTCATTAACACGTTGTAGGGTTGCTAGGATCAAGAGCAGGGATTTGATTGACAAGGTCAAATATACAATTTTTCATCAAAAGCCTAAGGTGTAGCATATCATAGAGACCACAGAATACTAACGTTGCTGAATATCCTGCGCCTCACTCGCTCGTAGTCCTTCTCCCGCTGCTCGAGGGATTTGCTGCGCGCGGCGTTCATTGCGCCCGCGCCGCTCTCGTCCAGCGACACCGCGTCACGCTTCAGTATCGACCTGAGGGCAAGTACCAACCACCACATTACTTTATATTCATTAGGTACTATAATTACATACAAGTACACAAACATACATACACTTATAAAAGCGTTACCCATATGATTAGCATACTTTTAAACTAAGAGTCTACCCATCAAACTAAACAACTTTTATGATGGGAGCAAACCCGGATAGGATCCGGATGGGATAGGTCCCGGATATTTCCGTCAGATGACGGTGACTATTCGTTAAACAAGATCCGAGGCCTATTAAGACGGCTTGAGACCTTGAAAATTCTCTGACAGTGAGTGGATCACCGTCGAATCCAACTCGGCTGGGCAGCGATCGGGAAGCTACGTAGTATCTTCACGTCTCAAATACCGCAGTGTCTTAAAACGAAAGTCTTCGATCAGTGTGTGTTGCCAGCGATGACATATGGAACAGAGACGTGGTCGCTCACTCAAGGCCTCATAAAAAGGCTGAAAGTCACCCAAAGGGCAATGGAGAGGGCTATGCTCGGAGTTTCCCTGCGAGATCGAATCAGAAATGAAGAGATCTGCAGAAGAACCAGAGTAGTTGACATAGCCCAAATAATTGCTAAACTAAAGTGGCAGTGGGCGGGGCACATTGCTCGCAGAACCGATGGCCGATGGGGCCTGCTAGTTCTCGAGTGGCGACCGCGTACCGGAAAGCGCAGCGTGGGTAGGCAGTGAGCCCCCACAAGGTGGACCGACGACCTGGTGAAGGCGGCGGGAACACGTTGGATGAGGGCAGCGCAGGACCGCTCGTTATGGCGATCCTTGGGGGAGGCCTATGACCAGCAGTGGACGTCCATCGGCTGAGATGATGATGAAGTTAACCACTAACTTGCCTCCACAAATCCGCACTGGACCCGCATGGTCGACTCCCTCTCATTCGTAAGACTTTGGCACAGCATTGGTATCGTACTCACTTGGTTTTGGTGACGTCAGACTGCTGCCGCTGGGGGCTGGGCGGGAAGGTCGCTGTGCACCACTGCTTGAAGCTCGTGCATGGGATCCTGCCGCCGCTCGTTCCTGTATTGACAAAATTTCAGCTTAGTTACAGTGATTTTTGAAAGTCATACGTTTATCGTAGAATCAAAGACTGATATACTTTTGGAAGCTATATTTTAATATTTTACTTTCACTGCACTTTTATAATTTTACTAAACTATTTTAATTTTAAATATATCACAATTACTTCACAAATACAAGTTGTCACTTCGAGTGCCGGCTGAGAACTGGCTGTTCGATCCCTTTTTCCCCACTTCGATCGTCCTCCCCACCCTTTCAGAGTCACTGTGCCCACCAAACGCGCCTGGCGTTTGATTGGTCCAGCGCTCCAGCGACAGCCAATCACAAAAGTCAGTATTGCCATATGAATGAATCCTTAGTAAAATATTTAACGGCTCTGGATACAAGTCCTTTTTAAGCCATTCGTTGGTTATTTTACAGGTAATTTGAATGTAATAGAATATTAAACCTATTGCTAGTACAAAATAAAGGTTTAGTAACAAAATATCACTTAATTTAGTAAAGAATCACGACATTCGGCCATCCGACCCTGTGCAACCCCCTGGTGCACAGCCATCCAACAGTCAGTTCTCATTACCATTTAGTCAAAATTATTCAGAATAATCTTTATATAATCACAACATTGAAACATTTTACAGCAGGTTTTTCAAAATTATTAATTAAAAGTTTTTATTTGTTTATATATATATTTTTTTAATTTACCACCGCTTCGTAATGTGTTATCACTGCAGAGAAGATGCGGCCAGAAACTCTACAGCAACACAATGTTTAGTAGTTAGACATTCAGTTACAACATCAGGATCAGACATTTTAGAATTCAGCGATTTTACTTTTGTGTTTATTTTTATTATGTAAAAATTATTTGAGAATGAATGAATGAGGCTGGTACACAAAACTGGTACTTGAGTTTAATTTTAGAAATTAATTTTAGAGAATGATTTTTTTTTTTTTGCATCATATAAGTGGCTCTTACATTATTTAATCTGTTTTCTTATTTAAGGTTATAATAACGTTTAAGTAGTAACTATTCGAACACATCACGACATTTGGCTGCTTACACTAATATCAATATTTATCAACTTAAATATTTGTGAACGATGCTGCAGTTCTAACAGAGGCAGCTCTAATAGTTGCAATCTTCCTCGTCCAATTATTTATTTTGGAATAGTACATTCTGATTTTAGGGGAAGAAGAATTGAATATTAAGTAGACTGATATTCAAAGTTTAAATAATAATAAACAGAATAACAACTCTTCTTTTCATTCTGTTTGCTGCCACAACGTTGTTTTTCAAAATTTTTATGCTTCTTATGTTTATAAAATACAATACAATACTCTTTATTTGCACACCAAAACATACCGTCCCCGTTTATACTGTTTTTAAATTAATTAAAAAAATATCCATCAATTATAGGTAATCAATCAAAACAGTGGTTATAACGGCAGCCGGGTCAGTCATCGTGTACACACATTCAGCATTTTCTTAACCTGCTTTTTTAACAGGAAGGAGAAACATTACAATTTAGTCTTATTAACTTTTTAACAATAATTTCGTAAAACCATTCTCCATCTTACAAATTCACAGATAAACATGAAGAAGTATGTAATTATCTCCTTTACTTAATTACAAAAAAAAACAGTATTATAAAACAAATTATCCATCGATTAAATCTGGTAGTCGCACAATAAGACATCTGATAATAAATCTTGTCTTGAGCTCAGTGTAATATACTGTCATCACCATCAGCTAGTTATACTGTCTACAATACTTTACGCCTTTCGCAAAGCCCACCTAACTGGGATGTACTATGAAACAGTTGCTGTATACAGTTGCAAAAAATTGTGTTATTAATGAGAAGTATACCAGCAATAATGGAATTAAATCTATTATAACTTAAAACACACAACACATTACAGCAGCAGCACCGTTTCTATTACAATTATAATTCAGATTACTATCTTTTTTTTTTTTAACTAACAAATTTTTGTTGTGCCTATACTCATTCTATACAAAGTACAGCTTTAATCCCATTTTAGACGACAACAACACTTTCTGTGAACGGCTTTAACAACTTCCAAATAATGCAATAATTATAATCATCATGAAGTAAATTGCATAGGAGCTTTTTTTTAAAATAAACAAATCTAATCAGATGGCGTTGTCAAACTCATCGAGTAAGTATTCGCTACGAATAACTTCTGCAAATTAATACGATTACGATCGTAAAATTTTGAAGACTTTTGAAGAAAAAAGAATACTTTATAGAAGTATGTCGAAACCAATCCACCCTCGATAAATTAAATTAAAAATTGTTTATTCGTCTCATAAGCATTAGGTACAACATTAAAATGAATCAATCATTGATTAATAATTCTTTGGATGTAGGTACATAAACTAATTTTACCAGAAGAAAACACGCTTCTACCTTTTATTTCGATTCAAAAACCTACAATATTTGATTGTCATAATGGAAACCTTACTTTGAATGGTGTCCTACAAGGCTTAGTGTACCACATACTTGTTAAGCCAAAAATG
Source organism: Agonopterix subpropinquella (assembly GCA_922987775.1). Lineage (NCBI taxonomy): Eukaryota > Metazoa > Arthropoda > Insecta > Lepidoptera > Depressariidae > Agonopterix > Agonopterix subpropinquella. The sequence goes on along the minus strand of OV277719.1, from coordinate 10,152,423 downwards.
CAAATGACAATCAGTTTAGTTAAAAACTAAGTAGCACCTGCGACAGTGTATATTTTCTTTGCCTGCGATAAGGTACCTACAGGGGCGTTATACAGTCAACAAAATCCGGATCTAAAATCGTCAAACTCGTTAAAGAGAAACGAAGGCAATGTCTTGTCTTCCAAGCCATATCTGCACGCCGGTTGTGATTCTTTTTTTAAATTATTTGACAAACAAAGCAATCTACAGCCATTTTGTAAACAAGAAATGTACTTAAGGTCATTGGGCGAAATCTGACTCAGCTAACTAAATTTTTCCTACAAAACCCAAATTGGTTTTAAAATGTTTAGTCACCCACAATCAATTTTATGTAGTTATTTTTTTTTTAACCATGGGAAAATGTACTAAAATGTACTTATTGTACTAAAATGTACTTATTGTACTAAAATGTACTTATTGTACTAAAATGTACTTATTGTACTAAAACGTACTTATTGTACTAAAATGAACTTATTGTACTAAAACGTACTTATTGTACTAAAACGTACTTATTGTACTAAAACGTACTTATTGTACTAAAATGTACTTATTGTACTAAAATGTACTTATTGTACTAAAATGTACTTATTGTACTAAAATGTACTTGTACTAAAATGTACTTATTGTACTAAAATGTACTAAAATGTACTAATTGTACTAAACTTTACTAATTGTACTAAAATGTACTAATTGTACTAAAATGTAATAATTGTACTAAAATGTACTACTAGTACTAATGTGCAAAATGTAAGAAAATGTATTAAATTTACGAAAATGTACAAAATATTACATTTTTCTTTACCCGTTATTGGCCTGAATCCCATTATCTACAATAATGCGACATATATAAACATGAACTAGAGACATCCATTTAAACATCCTATACTTTTTTTTTTGTAGGTCGTGCGCATAGGTTTCATACTAAGGTGCCTAGTGGCCTTTGTCTAGCGGTTTCCTGGAGGAAATATCGTATTAGAGCTAAGCTCGCTTCTGTTTACCTAATTATGCCAATATGATGTGTAAATAAAATAAAGAATCTATAATTCATTAAATATAAATATGTCTACATGTAGGTAGGTACATTACTTCATAATTTTTTTTTTATTATACAACAATTGCTCATCAGTAACTAGAAAGACAAATGTGTATTTAATAAAGTATCTTATAATTACGACACTAATTTTGTGGCAGTCATAATTTGCTGAAATTCTGCCGTGAACATTTCGAAAGACAATTGGCACTAAATATGATGGATCTCAAAGTCACGTGGTAGCGACCTCCTTCAGATTCACCATTACCTCGGAACAAAAAAAATGCATTAAGAAAAATAATAAAAATAACTGTAACTTTGAATATTAGCTCGCTAAAGTGTGCACCATTAAATTCGATCTCTGAATTTTTAATGATCAGTATTTCTTTAAATTAATTGTTTGTGATAAAGACAATGAAACAAATACGGGCTCTTGTAAGTTTGTAATACAGTAAAAATAAATGACATCCGGCACATAATACCAAAAATTGTATAACCATACTTCTATTTTTACTATGGACTATGGAACACTAGAAACTAATTGCAGGCATTAGTTTATTTTATAATGCTTCATTAGTTTTTTTCTTTTTTTTTTATTTATAATTAAATGGACTCTTGCTTGTGCGTTAGCACTGCATTTCCGCCAGTGTCAAGTGTAGTTTATTGGGAGAATCTATCCCAATCTCTGGGACTGTTTTTGGACAAGAACAAGAATAGATTGAGGAATGTGGAGCCTCGTGGCAGGCACAAACGCGACGCGCGAAACCACGCGAGACGTGTACTCGGGTCAGTTCCTGCAACGTGACTCCTCATTAGCTTTTATCATTTTTTTTTATAAAAAAGAACATTGTGCTTGCATCACCTCATATCAAACGACATTGGATGGCAGCCACTTTGGGGTTGCTGCCGTTTTTTTTTTACTATTTATAAGTAATAAATTATTAAATAACTCAATAAATAAAAAGAAATTATAAAACCTGAGTAATTTTTATAGAACCCCATAATTTATTAAAAATTTTACTACAGTCAAAACTTCTGTACATTTACTGGCATTTTGTAAAGGGAATGTGACGGTTGTCCTTTGCTGGTCTGGCGTTATTAAAAGCTACACGGACTGTGACGATGATGACACAATTAATCGACCATTCGACACAAAGTGTATTTAACCATAGTGAAAACTATTAGAAATTTGGTTTTACAGACAAATCACTTGTTATGAGATTTAGTGGCTTTATATAAATCAAATCAAATCAAAATCTCTATTTCTTTATAGAAATAACTACAGGCACACATATCCACAGAACTACTTGTTGTACATACATAGCTCCTAGGCACACATGGCCTTGAACTGATTGAGGAACATACATAGCTCCTAGGCACACATGGCCTTGAACTGGTTTTGGAACATACATAGCTCCTAGGCACACATGGCCTCGAACTGTTTTTGGAACATACATAGCTCCTAGGCACACATGGCCTTATGATAGACATACATAGTCTTATGTTCTGTTCTGGTGGTATATATGGCCTCAACTACGTGACACATTTGGCCACCATGCATAATAAAATATTTTAATTCGATTTGTCCACATGACTCTGCCAGTGATTTCACAAATTATGACATTATTATATCTGAGTCTTATTTTCTTTAAGCACCGATTAATGTAGGTATAAAAATATAAATATCAATTAACTAAATTTTAAAATATAATTGAAAGCAATTTAGCTCGTATACTGTTTTATCGCACACTAGCACTATCAAGGAGTAGCCTTGACCAAATGGTCATATACGATCACACAGCATCGTTTTAATACCAGAAAAACGGTGTCGAGGAGTAGCCCCGACCAAACGCTAGTCTGGCAATTGATCAAAATGCTTGCAATTTCAAATTCGGTGGTTAACGGTTTATGAATATTTCGGAGCACAATGCCAGGGAGTTGCCCTGACTGAATGGACTCCGAAATAAAATCAGACTTAACATTGTCATGGGGTAGCCTGACCAAATGATAAATCCAATGTAACTATCAACCATAACGAAAATTCTATAAAATTCCCGAGAAAAATGAATAAACTCAGTAGGTACTTTAAGAAAACAATAAAATCTTTCAATATTCAAAGAATCAGTGGACTTTGACCGAATTCACGTACCTTGAGGGCTGAAGATTTTTTTCCCGCTGCTGATTTATCGTAGAATCAAAGACTGATATACTTTTGGAAGCTATATTTTAATATTTTACTTTCACTGCACTTTTATAATTTTACTAAACTATTTTAATTTTAAATATATCACAATTACTTCACAAATACAAGTTGTCACTTCGAGTGCCGGCTGAGAACTGGCTGTTCGATCCCTTTTTCCCCACTTCGATCGTCCTCCCCACCCTTTCAGAGTCACTGTGCCCACCAAACGCGCCTGGCGTTTGATTGGTCCAGCGCTCCAGCGACAGCCAATCACAAAAGTCAGTATTGCCATATGAATGAATCCTTAGTAAAATATTTAACGGCTCTGGATACAAGTCCTTTTTAAGCCATTCGTTGGTTATTTTACAGGTAATTTGAATGTAATAGAATATTAAACCTATTGCTAGTACAAAATAAAGGTTTAGTAACAAAATATCACTTAATTTAGTAAAGAATCACGACACGTTGAACTCAGCAGTTGACAATGACAAAATTACTATGGAGATTTTTTTTATTTCCTTTTTGGAGAACTTACAGCTAAATAACAGTTCGGTTTCTACAAAGACAGATTGATAGTCAGATGCTGACAACAAGTTCCCACATATAAAAATAAAGAGAAAGAAAAGTCTTATAAATAAAGCTAACATAAAAAAAAAAACTAAGGTAATACAAAATTATTATAGGCCATCAAAAAAGTCACGTGCTAGAATATTTTTAAGTCTCTTGGTGCTTGTACAAAACAAATCGATATCAAAGTCCACGCAAACGTCATTGAAGCTGCTGCTGGCGCGCTGCAGGAACGCGTTCTGCTTATAATTAGTTCTCGCGAACTGAACGTGCAGGGACGGCCGCTGCCGGAGACCCCTCTGATTAGTGCGAAGGTTTACTTTGGCCAATAAATCAGGGCAGTCGATTGCTCCATTAGCGACATTCATTAAGTAACAAATGTCGCCAATATTACGCCGTTTTTCCAGAGGCAAAAAATGATATGCATCTATCTACTGCTTCTTCTTATCGTGTGGGCTGAGCCCTGGTGTCAGAGTTTTTTCAGACCACCTTAAGGCCTCTTGCGTAGTTTTTATGTAACGACTACTACCACCAGAGATAGTAGCCGGGACCAACGGCTTAACGTGCCATCCGAAGCACGGAATCATTTTTCTTTTTCAGACAATCTGGTGATTTTTGTATTTATTTATTTACCAGATACATAAATTGACACGACTTAAATAATACATCACATAAACCAAAAGAGATTTTTAGGTGACATAAATAATTCTGCACAGTTTTTACAAATCAAACAGTAAACAGTATATTAACTAGATAGCTCAGTTATAATAAATATAAATAGAAACATGGTAAAAGTTTCCTTCCATTTAACTTAGTTGGGATATGAAATAGGTTTTTAATTTATGGTTAATGTTATTTTGAGATAATGCGTCCCTAACGTCGGTAGGTAAAGAATTAATCGCGGCATCAAGTACGCGCTAGTCCGCTCGCCGTAGCAGTTGGTCGCTCGAGTGATGACGAGTTTTTTGCACAGTGATTCAGCCTGCAATGTCCTAACAAACTGAGTTCAACGCGTGAGTTTCAAAAATCGCACGGCATGCCGTCTGCCGCGGCAGGTAAGAGATCAATGAAAAAATAATTCTGAAACTGCCCACCAATCTTAAACCCACTACGCGCTCGCATAGACACAACAGGGTGTATGTACGTTAGTCCACCACGCGTGCCCAATGCGGTTTGGTAGACTTCACATAGCATATGCCCACGACTATATTTTTTTGACGACCCGGTTGGTGTAATGGTTACCACGCCGGACTGCCAAACCAGGGTCCTGGGTTCGAATCCCAGTTCGGTCATGGATGTTATATGTTTGTGCCGTTGTTGTATGGTTTCCATATTAAACAAGCCCATAGTGCTTAACTTGGGATCATTACAATGTATGTGCCTGTGAGCTTTATTTATTTATTTATTTATATTCCCTGAGGGGGTAGTCAGAGATATACTGAAACTTCAGAACATCCACGTTTCACTTCTGGTAGACTTTACATAGGCATCAGAATTACTTCTTCAGCGTATGCAGGTTTCCTCACGATGTTATCCTTCACCGTTTGTGAACAGTCGGTATTACGTACATCTAAACTATTATAAAACTGTAACAGAGGTGTGTCTGTACATTGAAGATATTTACAAAAAAAAAAATTATGATATGGTTTTTAGGTGTCCCTGATTCCAAATCACCAATTTTTGGATTTTTTGTCTGTCTGTTTGTTTGTTTGTTTGTTTGATCGAGCATCACGCAAAAACTACTGAACCGATTTTGATGAAACTTTTTTTGTTTGATAGCTTATAATCTGACTTAAAATCTGGTATATAATTTATGCGGACGAAGTCGCGGGTAAAAGCTCGTAAATTATAAAAGCTCATTGGTACATGGCATATCGATCCTTTATAAGAACCATTATAAGAAGGCCTATACTGACCGCTCTTAGACACGAGCACGGCGGTCTTGTTGTTCTGGTCCAGGTGGTGGGACAGCTGGAAGAGGGCCGCGCATCTGTGTACCAGCATGCGACCGTATGACGTCATCACAGGGAACCTCACTATGCAGCGGCTGTAATAAATTATCATTAGATTATAGTACATTACTGCAGCGGCCAGCAACAGAGGCATTGATGGACGAACGTGTAAATGTGGGCCGAGGCGAAGCCGAGCCACACATACGTAAGTCCATCAATGCCTAGTTGTGGCCAAGGCTTGTATAGTACTTTTCTCAAATAATGCGCGGAAATTAAAACAGTTAATTTTCTCAAATAATTCGCGGAAATTAAAACTCTTTTCAAAATCAATGACGAACAACGAACGACAATTTTTTTTTTTTTTTCAATAAACAGCTTTCTATTTGCAAGCCAGTTCGAAATTTAAATAAAACCTTTAATGAGTTACCTCCTTTTTCGGAGAAAAAGATCATTCAATTTTTAAATTACACGACAGATATGAGTTTACTATGTAATTTATTTGGCCGCTAAACACGACAGATATGGATTTTCATACAAACATTGCCGGCCGCTGCGCGCATGTATTTGGCCAGTGCAGCAATTTCGATTTATTGAAATTTAGTTATGTCGAAGAAGGTTGTCAAAATAATGCTCACATTTCCAAGCATGTTTGAGAAAAAGATTTAATTAGTTCATTTTATCAATCTTCTATCTTTATCTTTACTATTAATAAAACTGTAACAGAAGTGTAATTCTATACTAGTAAAATTATGCACCTATTTCTTAGGCGAACGAAATGTGATTCTAGTGTATATTTACACAGGGGTTAATTCAACGCCGCCAAGTTGCCTAGAAAAATCTTGCCGCAAATACCTTTTCCATTATGATTTTTGGTATGAATTTTTCCACCTGTCTGTTTGGGAAGTAAATCAGGTGCCATCGGAAGGAGACTGATCTAAAGTACTGGAAAAACTAGGGTTGCCACCTCCCAATCTGCCGCAACTCTAGGGTTGCCAGGTTCAAAAATGACTTCTTTGAACCTGGCAACCCTAGAGTTTAACACATGACATAACTTTAGCGAATACAGAATTGACAACTCGTCGATGTTTCAACTACGAATTTAAGGTTGTAACTGTAGGGAACTACTACAGATGTCCAGCACCCACAAGTTATAACAAAGATGCCAACAGATGGCGATACCGTCGCTCTCAGAAATATGCTCCATACAAAGACAACGTTCATCGTAAATACGTAACTCGTAACCTACTACAAATAAGGTTCACAATCGAATGCAAGACATAAATCGCGCAAGAGAAATAATCACAGAGATTCGATATATATACAAGGTCCAACTAAGAACTGTTGGACCACGGCCGGTCCCCCCAGGCATCACACCTAGCCTGGCGGAAGTACTTCCCTTTTCAATGGAGGAACATTCCCAAGTAGCACCTCCATATAACGATGTTTGCGCTTAGAGAAATGCATTGCTGGGCCGATTTTGATGAAAGCCTGTGATTAGACTTAAAATCTGATTCATCTCGTTACGACGACAGGCGGAAAGCTGCCTAGTCGAATTGAATTTGACGTGTGACCTCTTTCTCGAAATCGGCAGAGGGCAGGGCACATTTCTCACAGAACCGATAGCCGATGTGGTCGAAGAGTTCTCGAGTGGCGACCGCGTACCAGAAAGCGCAGCGTGGGTAGGCAGTGAGCCCACACAAGGTGGACCGACGACCTGGTGAAGGCGGCGGGAACACGTTGGATGAGGGCAGCGCAGGAGCAGTCGTAGTCGCGAACCTTGGGGGAGGCCTACGTCCAGCAGTGGACGTCCATCGGCTGATGTGATGATGAGATTAAAGTACTAACCCGGTGTCTCCGACGAGAGAATGCAGCTCTCTCTCTATCTTGAGTAGAGTGAGTCGATCTCTCGCGTTCTTGTTCAGGGTCTCCTTTATGAATGCCACCAGCTCTGGCCCCGTCGGGTCCACTTTCTCTTCTGCAAGATAACATGCCATTAGAGTAATTTTAAGCCGCCTCAAGAAGAGACGAACATGGTCACAACATACAGGGTCATTTTAAATATGCCGAGGGTTTTTTAACCGCCTGGGACCTGGTCCGTCGCCATCACAGAGATGCTCTTCACCCTATGAATTCTGAATCAGCCTTGCAGCTGATAATAACAAGAATAACGTCTATCTCTTATTTATACTATTACGTATACACTGAAAGTTTCAGGAACGGACCATTTAGTGACAATGCCAATTAAAAATTTATTTTAATTACGAATAAGAAACTCTTTATCAACCTATAGCCGAAAATCTTATTCGATTGTCATTTGTTTTTTACAATTTGGCGGCAATTTGAAAAGAGTGTGTCGCGAGGCAATTAACGAATTTAGCAAGGAAAAATGTTTTCTCCCCAATTTATTACGATTTTCGTCGTGGTCCTAGTCCATAACAAAGTTAATGATAAACTTCGATAGGTATTTCATGATGAAGCCCTTTCCCTTGACACTTGTTTACAACTGTTTAAATGAGTTTGGGCATGATCGGAGCAATCTCAGTGATGATCTACCTGGGAGATGTCGTTCAACGGCGACAACTGAAGAAAACGCCAATGCTGTGCAGCTCATGAGAGAGGCTGATAAGAGAATGACCTACCAGCAGATTCAGGCAAGCTTCAACATTGATATGAGTCAAGTGCAAAAGATCCTACACGAATATTAAGGCGTAGGGAAGCTTTGTACTAGATGAATACCCCAAAATTTAACAGGTTCCATTGAACGGGACGATACATAAAATGGAATGGAGGCCACTTCTAAAAATATTAAAAGTATTTCCAACCTCCTACTTCTATACACTTTTTATTGTCCTGAAACTTTCAGAGTGCCCCACGTATACTGTGATTAAAGTGTAGTTCCATATTAAACTTGAATCACCTGAGTCGTTTCTGCTGAATGACGCGTTCTTTGGTTTGTCTTTACGCTCCGGACATCTGAAATAATACAAAAATTGTTTGTTACCTGTATGCTAAAGTATGTAAGTTTTGTTCGTTCTAGTTCGGGTTCCGTACCCAAAGGGTGAAAACAGGACCCTATTACTAAGCCTACGTTGTCCGTCTGTCCGTCCGTTCGTCTGTCCTACCTATTTAAGGCTGTAACTTTTGAACCGTAATAGCTAGATAGTTGAAATCTTCTCAGATTATGCGTTATTATGGCGGATTTGTTAACAAATAATAAAAATGTCAAAAAGGTTAAAAGTAAGGGAGGTTCTCAACAAGAAACTATAGTTTTTGTCAACGTTTTTTCTTCACGCTCTATTGTAAAAACGGTAATACATACAAGCGTCAAACTTAGAGTGATTATAGAGCAAACTCTACAGAATAACAACAAATACTTAAAACCGGCCAAGTGTGAGTCGGTCTTGCGCTAAAGGTCCCGGACAAAAAAAGATTTTTTTTCTGAGTTAATAATGTTGTGTTCTGTGGTGGTGTGGCACGGAACCCTCGGTGCGCGGGTAACCCGACTCGCACTTGACCGGTTTTTTTATTTTTACTATTTTATTCTTTTAATAAATAGTTTTTTTTGTTACTTTATTCTGAATTAAAATACCGATTCAAGTTTAGTTGATGGCCGCGCCAAAAAAAAAGGGCGAACAAAGGCGCTATCTTCCATACAAAAACCAGCATTGTCTTTTATCTAACCTGCAATAAATTGGCGTCTGATCGTCTACATCCAAACTGATCGTTTTTCTTCCTCCATCCGCGTTTGAACCTGAAAACAAAATATTTTGACTTTAATAAGCATTTTATTTGAAAATACTTCACGAAATGCACTGGGCCTGCGTGTGTATAATCATCATCTCAGCCGATGGACGTCCACTGCTGGACATTGGCCTCCCCCAAGGATCGTCATAACGACCGGTCCTGCGCTGCCCTCATCCAACGTGTTCCCGCCGCCTTCACCAGGTCGTCGGTCCACCGCTCACTGCCTACCCACGCTGCGCTTTCCAGTACGCGGTCACCACTCGAGAACTTTTCAGCCCCATCGTCCATCGGTTCTGCGCGCAATGTGCCCCGCCCACTACCACTTTAGTTTAGAAATTCTTTGGGCTATGTCATCTACTCTGGTTCTTCTGCGGATCTCTTCATTTCTGATTCGATCTCGCAGGGAAACTCCGAGCATAGCCCTCTCCATTGCCCTTTGGGTGATTTTCAGCCTTTTTATGAGGCCTTGAGTGAACGACCACGTCTCTGTTCCATATGTCATCACTGGCGACACACACTGGTCGAAGGGGACGTGACGATACTACGTAGCTTACGTAGTGTGTATAATATTGAGTATAAATTAATAGTCATACCTAATTCGGTGTCAGTGCAGTCGGGGCAGTCGTCTGAGCACGATATCCCAGAGTCCTGCTTCGTGTGGCACAGCTGTTTCCGCCGGCGACCCCTACCGGACAAACATACAACTTTTATTTAAACAGTATAAAAATAATAAATAACGCTCACATACACATAGTGTGATAATTATTTCATACATAATGAAAGGCGAGAATTCCGTATCAACATTGTTTTATTTCTTTCACTGATTTTACATTTACCACCGTTTCGCAAGTGCTACCCAAATTACCCAATGGAGAAGAAACGGAAAGAAACCAAAATATTGTAAAAGTTTTAGTTAGGTCGCCTGTGCACTCAATAATGTTCTCCGGAAAAGTGTCGTTGCCATTTTAGATTTCCGATTCCTCGGGCTATGCCGGCTCTCTCTTCATTTCTGATTCGATCTCGCAAGGAAAATCCGAGCATAGCCCTCTCCGTTACCCTTTAGAGTGACTTTTAGCCTTTTTATAAGGCCTTAGGGAGAGACCACATTTTGGACGTTGTCGGGTGAGTTCAACAGGTGCCAGAGTTATAGCCGACGTTGTTACCTGCAATGAACGCACGCGTTGCAAGCGCCGCAGATGTAACAACGCCCTTGTAGGAAAGCAGGTCCTGAGAGTTGTGCTGGTGCCCGAGTGACAGCCAGCGCTTGGCGCCAGTGCGTTGACCGTTCGAAGGCTCACAACTGCTACCCCATGGAGAAGAAACGGCAAGAAACCAAAATGATGACTTCGCCCCAATGCCGTAGTTGTTACCTGCAATGAACACACGCGTTGCAAGCGCCACAGACACAGGCGACGCGGGGATTGTTGGAGAGGAGGTCCCGGGAGTTCTGTCTGTGCCCGAGTGACAGCCATCGCTTGGCTCGAGTTCGTTGATCGTTCGGAGGCTCCTCCCATGTGCCTGGAGTTATCTGGAAAAGATATAAGTCTGTGTTGATTTTGTGGAGGGACTAGTTGGTTGGTTTTCTCTTTTGAAAAGGACAACGATTCCGCTGCGCCATGTGTAATACCGAACCGTGAGTATCGGTGGCGCGTTGTGAAGAGATATGGACACTTACTCATGAAGGTTCTGGTTCGAATCCGCACGGACGGCATGTACCAATTAGTTTTTCTACCTTATGTACATAATACCGACTTCTCTCTAACGGAAGGAAACCTGCATAAGGTGAAGTTGCGTATGTACGGTCTACCAATTCACGTTGGGCACGCGTCGTGGAATATAACGTATTTTTTTTTTAGACTTCGTGTAGCCAGTGTTTGGTTTTGAATATATTGTAATTGCTTTGACACAGCAGCGGGTGCCAAGGACTGTCAAATCGATTGCAGCGCACGCTGCGGCAGAAATGTGAACCAAGTTTGAACCAGCACCTCTAGTATGATATCTTTATCTGCGCGCGACTGCTTTTTTCCATACTCCAAATCGCGGTAAGCTTTCGCTCTATGAAAAGCGCTGGCAGAGGTCCTTTGTTACGCAGCAAAGAAGCGATGCGCATGAATAGAAAAATCAAACTAACAACTGGCTGGTCCTAACTTGGTTCACATTTCTGCCGCAGCGTGCGCTTCAATCGATTTGACTGTCCCCGCCACTTTGCACATAGCCAATAACTTACCTGAATTTCAACGGGCTGCTTTTTCAACGCATCGCTACACTCGGTCTTCTCGAAGCTCGCGCACTCGACAACGTCAGCTACCGCGTCGTTGCTCGCGTTGTCCGCGACGCCCGCGACGTTGTCGTCGTCGTTGTGGGGGGTGGAGGTGCGGGGGGGTGACTGTGACTCGCGTATCGCCTGACTGCGTACTAGTTGTTTTGATTTGAAACTCTGAAATTGAAAAAGTTTGATTTTTAGTATGAGACAGCTATAATTTATATTTTTTATTTTATTTTATTTATTAGGCACATAAAACAGATTGCAGTTATAAAAACACAAAATATAGACATTAAAAGGTAAAGCAAGCCATAATCCTAAGCACTGTGCACATATGCACATCATGAAATAATTAGAAATAGTTAAGCGTTTTTCAAGGTTGGTATGGAAAATAATTAATAGATGGAGTTAGTCCTTCGAGCAATCCTGAATTTTCACAAAATTGATTCATAAATATAAATAGCGACCCGCCTCGGCTTCGCACGGGTGCAATGCTGATACTATGCATGTATTACATACATATAAACCTTCCTCTTGAATCACTCTATCTATTAAAAAAAGCCGCATCAAAATCCGTTGCGTAGTTTTAAAGATCTAAGCATACATAGGGACAGACAGACAGCGGGAAGCGACTTTGTTTTACTACGTAGTGATAAGTCATTCTACTGTAACATCATCATCATCATATCAGCAGGTAGCCGTCCACTGCTGGACATGGGCCTCCCCCAAAATGGGGGGATTTGCCATAATCGCCACGCTTGGCAGGCGGGTTGGCCATCGCCGTTGAATCTAATGTGTGTACTTAGAGGATGCTGCTGCCCATCCTCCGGTAGATCCCTTAGTCGCCTTTTACGACACCCACGGGAGGAAATGGGGTGGTGCGATTCTTAGCCGACACCACATGGAAAATAACATCATATCATCGTATTTAATTTTTGTGATCTACATTCTGATAAAAATGGTTAACAAGGTTTAAACACAAAATGATTAAAATAATTTTTTTTTTTAATTAAACGAAGAATTTATTTATTTACAACAATGCAACTAATAATCAACACATTAATCAAATAGCCCGCCTCGTATCGATAAATTATTTTTTTCCATAGTATTTATAGAAACATCTTTGGACCTAGTTAGGTACGATCGTAATAGTATTCATTAACTAACAAATGTAACCTTGAAATGGAAAAATCGAGAAAAATTCACTCAATGACAATTAAATTTTTATGACTACAACGCCATCTAGTAAGTGTCGAAGAGGATTTTTTTTTTCAATAATCGGGATTCGGGATACCAGGTTACGTTGGATCTCACCCTATTTCTGTTCAGTTGTCCATTATCATCAGAACCGCTGGCAGCCTTGTCAGCTTCCGATGTCTCCATTGCATGCAGTTTTTATCTGTAAATTAAGTTATAATTTTGAGTTAAGTGTATCGAAATGTTAAGGCTGCACCGAACCTATTGTACTGCCCCCAATCGTATTTTTTTATTTCTTAACCTACATTCAATATATTTTATTTTTATCTACTCAATAAAAAAGGGTTAAAAAATAACGCTAACATTTTCATTGAGTTTATAGCTTGAATACTATTTTTAATAACAAGATAAACTTTAAAAAGTAATGAAAATGTTGATGACGTCACAACTCAATATTCAATACAAATGTTCATACAAAGCGCACGTTTTGACGTCCGATACAGAGTAGCTGATTTGACTAGTTGTCAAGTAGCCAATTGAACAATATTTCCAAAAAACGAGAATGTCACATTAGGTGAACGAGTTCAAGTATTTGGGACACTGGGTCACCGATGACCAACACTATAACTGCTGTCGACCTACGCCGTAGGTCGGCGACAAATGGGCCGCAGTGCTGAAGAACCCACGTAACGAGCCGGTTCAATTGCATTTATTTCGCCTATGCTCATGACCTACCGCGCGAGTCACTGAAAACATTATGGCTGCGGGGGTGACCCACGACGCGAGCCACATTATCGTTTCAACGTTACGAATGTGGGCACGACCTACGAGGGGGGTCAAGTGCTATTGCATTTCGCCTGTGCTCATGACCTACAGCGTGAGTCAACCACACCATACGCCAGTGCCTACGAGGTGAGCCGCATTGGTCTTTTTACGCTACGACTGTGCGCACGACCCAAGAGGAGCGTCAGTTTCAGCACTGCGCTAGGATCATGGTTTTGAGCTTAGCAGCAAAAGTGTTAAGGACAACTCTGATATGGAGCGGGAGCGCAGGGCGTTGACGGTGCGCCGTAATATGTTGGCGCGCAGGTTTGCACGATGCACTGAAGAGATAAAGCGTACACTTTTCAGAGCTTTTTGCCAGTCGATGTACATGTGCAGCCTGTGGGTCAGCTATACGCAGAGAGCCTACAATGCTCTGCGTATCCAGTACAATAATGGGTTCAGGATGCTGATGGGGCTCCCGAGGTTTTGTAGCGCGTCAGGGATATTCGCGGCGGCAAGTGTGACTTCCTTTCACGAAATAATACGCAGTAAAGTCACCTCCCTGATGCGTCGCGTCCATAGTGGCTCCAACAGTCTCCTGAACACCATTTCAAACCGGCCACACTGTCCCTTCTGGAGGCACTGGACTGAACTACACCTCTCCGCTGCCATCAGATCTCCGCTCTATCAGGCGCTGTCCTATTGCCATCGCTCGCGCGATCATGCGTTCGTCCGACGAAAATCATTGTGCCACTGTGCGTTAAAACATACTTATATCTGCGGAATATCCTATAGAAGGTCGTGCTATCATGAGATGCGATCGAATTGTTCTATTTTTATTCAGATATAAGTATGTTTAAACGCACAGTGGCACAATGATTTTCGTCGGACGAACGCATGATCGCGCGAGCGATGGCAATAGGACACCGTCTCAGAAAATAGGCTCTGTATTCAGGGTGTAACAAAACACCCTAGTAATACTTAAGGGGGTGCTTCAGACCATCAAACTGAACAACTTTCACTATGGAGCCAACATCGAGAAAAAATAAAAAAAATCTGCTGTCCCATACATTTTAGTCGAGTCGGTACTGCACTTTTGTATGGGACAGCTGATTTTTTTTATTCTTTCTCGATGTTGGCCCCGTAATGAAAGTTGTTCAGTTTGATGGTCCGAAGCACCCCCTTAAGTATTACTAGGGTGTATTGTTACACCCTGTATATAGGACTATTGTTGTACAGGGTGTTTGGTAGAACAATGTAGATATTTTCTTTGCTGAATGAAGGCACCTTTATGAACATTTTAAACCACATAATATAGTATTATGACAAGTCTCATAGTTTTTAAGTTATGACCAAAAGTTCGTTTTTTTGTTTATTGCGGGAATCGGTGCGGTTAGAGGTCCATAACATACAAGTTAGTGCCTCGATCAGTTTTATTTTGATTTTAAATTAATCCTAAGTTCACAGTCTTTCGTCACAATAAGTTTAAACAATAATTGGAAAGGAAATCATAAACAAATCTTGATTTAAACTTGTCACAAATGAATTTTGTTGTAAAATATGAATATAAATATAAATAAATATAAATATCTTGGACATTGTCACACAAATTATCTAGTCACATTTAAAGTACCAGAATCTAGCCTGCACTTGTATTATGATGACTAGACAACGATATAGGATACATATATAGATACAAACATCCATGACTCGGGTACAAATATTCATATTCATCATACAAATATTTGTCCCTTACGGGATTCGAACCCGCGACCCTCGGCACAGCAGGCAGGTCCACTACCGACTGTGCTATCGGGCCGTCTAAAAAAAAATGTTTTTACTCTACCGATCATTAAAAATTAAGTAGTCTTGCGACATTTTGCGTTCTGTGTGAGAAAAAATAAATAAATAATGAAAGAAAATTAAATTAAAAAAAAAAATTGCTTTCTTGTAACATTTTGAGACTTGCTGAATCGGGAGGACTAAAGGAACTTATCTACGTCGAAGAAATAGTGAGTCGTGACCGGTAAATAAGAAAAATTGAGCAGTCTCTTGACATTTTCTGAGGAGAGATGCGACTGGGTATAACTACCACAGAAGTACGAAATTCAGTACGAATATGTGTTCGAAATATTGAATCCACTTTAAACACGACCGCTGAATAAGATAATAATAATAATTCAATGATAAAGACCTTAGACCAAAGACCTTTGCTAAGACCTTCATTGCGGAGGTAGGCCGTCGACTGAGGGAGCGTAATTGTGACCCCCGTTCCGGGTCGTTTCTGGTGCAGAGGCTAGCCTAAGCTATTCAACGTGGCAACGCTGCGAGCATTATGGGCTCCTTTGCGCCAGGATCGACAAGGGGCGGGTTATTTGACTGAGCATGTATTTCATTGTTCTGACGAAGCTTGTTGCTGATTTTTGACTGTTTTTATATCTTTGTATTTGACGACGCTTGTGCTGACTGCTTTATTTTTGTGATTTATCTTAATGCTTTTTTGAATAAATTGATGATCATTAGATTCAATGATAAAATGTGATATGGGAGATGAAACTAAGATTATTCATGTTTATTTGATTTTCAGTTTTGTCTACCATCTTATGAAAAAATTCAATTGTTGCTTTAGTTGTCGATTATTGCTAATAATTTTTTTATTAATTGAAAGTTTACTAACCAAAGTAGTTTTTAAATGATGAACAAATATTCCACGTGTAGTTTTTTTTTTTAATGATCAGTAGAGTAAAAACATTTTTACAACGAAATTTATTTGTGACAAGTTTAAATCAAGATTTGCTTATGATTGCCTTTCCAACTACTGTTTAAACGTATTGCGATAAAAGACTGTGAACTTATGATTAATTTAAAACCAAAAAAAAACTGATCGAGGCACTAACTTGTATGTTATGGACCTCTAACTGCACCGATTCCCGCAATAAACAAAAAAACGAACTTTTGATCATAACTTAAAAACTATGAGACTTGTCATAATACTATAAAATGTGGTTTAAAATGTTCATAAAGGTGCCCTAAATCAGCTCAGAAAATATCTACATCGTTCTACCAAACACCATGTATAATACGGTACTAACATTGTTTTTAAGTATACAGGGTGTAACAAAACACCCTAGTAATACTTAAGGGGGTGCTTCAGACCATCAAACTGAACAACTTTCACTATGGAGCCAAAATCGAAATCGCGAAAAAAAAATCCGCTCTTTCATACAAAACTGTAGTACCGTCTCGACTCAAATGTATGGGACGGCAGATTTTTTTTATTTTTTCTCGACGTTGGCTCCATAGTGAAAGTTGTTCAGATGAGATGGTCTGAAGCACCCCCTTAAGTATTACTAGGGTGTTTTGTTACACCCTGTATACTAACAATCTTAGGACTCCGTCTGAAATAAAATTATTTTGAATTTCGAATTTGAATTTGTAGTCTGATTTTCAATTTATCGGGTCACTGGGTCACTGCGGATTTGTTTTTATAATGTTTGTAGTTATTATCGTTAAAACCGCCAAAAGTACACTTTTACGTTTTAAGAGCCTATGTCGAAAAATAATTTAAGCGAAACGGGCGTGTGATAGCTTATTTTACTGCCAGATGCGAGAGAAAAGAGATGGGGCGGCGCGCGCGCCTGGAACGAATCAAGCGAAAAAACAAACTTTATTTAATTGTGATTGTACTATTTATGTAAGTTCAATTCTGCTCTAATCAAAACTTAGATAATAGCAATCTCTTTTTTTTAAATCAAGTCTCATGTTTCTATTATTCACCGTTTAGCAGTTACAAGCGTTTATAGACAAAAACGGAGGCTACTTTGGCTTGTTTTTCTATCGAGAAAATTTGTATTAATCGTGTTTTGGCTCTAATCAAAACTTCAATTATATGTTCAATTTACACATATCCGCAAATCATACTCCTACTGTTAGTACTTCATGATATATGGAGCTTTGAAGAATCCTATTTTTTTTACATAGCCCCTTAACGATAATAGCCACAGCATAAAACGACCTGGTTGGTGTAATGGTTGCCACGCCGGACTGCCAAACCAGGGTCCTGGGTTCGAATCCCGGTTCGGTCATGGATGTTATATGTTTGTGCCGTTGTTGTATGATTCCCATAACAAAAAGCCTAAGGCTTACCTTGGGATCATTACAATGTATGTGCCTGTGAGCGTTATTTATTTATTTTATAAAACATAATAATCCGTAATGTTTCGATAAATTGAAAGCCAATCAGGACTAGAACGTGTCATTCTTGTTTTTTGGAAAAAAAAACACGACTCGACGTGCAGCACAATAGGCTCGGTAGGCACTTAAGAACATCATCTTTACAATTATTAACTGTGATCATTAAAGTGATCACAATACAAAAATATTACAGGACTAAAACAGGTAAGTTAACATTTTTTTTAAGAATGAACCACACTTTATGTCAGAGCTTTATGTACACTTTCAAGAAAAGCAGTGAAAGCGCGAATTATAATCGTATAACGCCATCTAGCGACATTTCGTAGTTATCAAAACTTGTGCTGAAAGCCTGAAACATGTCCGGTCTATGGACAGCAGTTTCATTTAGAATTAAACATTTTAACGGGTTCTTACCGCGTTTAACAACCGCGTAAGGCTGTGTCCATTGAAGCTGTGCGAGCTGTGCGAGCTGTGTAGCTGTGTTTTTTTAACCAATCAGGAGCTCGGGCGAGATCGGCCGCGCCTCGCCCGAGCTCCTGATTGGTTAAAAAACACAGCTACACAGCTTCAATGGACAGGCACCCTTACTCTCAAAAACTGTATTAGCAGTTTAATTGTTTAAAAATAAAAAAAAATACGATTGAGGGCAGCACAATAGGCTCGGTACCCTCTTAAGGTAATAAAATGACAGGTCATTACAGGGTCTTTCTTAATCATTAAGGTATCATATAGATAGAGGAACTGACAGCTGAGAGAGCGAGATGTACCTAGCGGCGCCACTGTATAATAGAAAGAGATACGTGACGCGAGGCAATAGAACCAGAACCGTTTTTGGGAACTTGTCGGCACAATCGACTGGGTAAATATTCGTGCTCTGTGAATAATTAGTGAATCTAAAGTGAAGTCGTAGATTATTTTGTGAAATATACTAACACTTTTTCATTAAATTACCTACGATTTCACGTTAGATTCACAATAATACATAGAACTCGAAGTTTTAGGGTGCCGATAAGTGCCGACAAATGCACAAAAAACGGTTTCATTTTTTGACAACTCATGTCAGTTACTCTATTCCAACAGGTATAATAACTTTATGGGATTATTTATTTGAGCAAAAATGCAGTTGAGAAGAGATGGCGGAGCCTCGTGGCAAGCTAAAACGCAAACCGCGCGAACACCACACTAATGACACAACCGCTCGCGGCAAAAGTTGCAACGTGACTCGCGCAACTCTCTAACAAAAAAAAATTATATGAAACGTGCACCGACGTCATTAAATTTCTTTGAACGGTAGCACACGTTTCGAACATTCTGGATATCGGTCACAACTAGTTTTTAGTATGGAGGTCCCGACTCTTATAACGTAGCGAGTTAGATTCTCTTTGCGTGACTTCAAAAAATATTTTATTAACTATTACTGACCTTGACTTGTTATCCAAAAAAACAGGACAAAACACTTTTTATAATCTTCAAAACACACAAGGGAACGTTTTTTTTAAATTAATTTCCTTAAAATTAACAAGAAATTGGACCAACAATAGTATCTACTCTACTAGAAGGCAACTATATTTTTTTCTCTATTTTAATTTACTTTTTAAAAAGGATTTTCTCATCCAAAAAGTTTTAAAGCTGTTTTTTTTTTTCTAAATGGTAACTTTAGAGAGCGTCCTGATTTAAATTTCAAATTTGGAACACTGGCATGGTAACATTGGTAAGCTCGTTTTTCTTTTTAATTTTTAGGCTTTTTATAGTGTTCGGTTTATTTTTCAATGATCGCGGACGGTGTTTTATGGTAAGCATTTTTATTTTCTGTTACAATATGGCGGAAGACGGGAAGTTTGATAGATGTGATTTTATGTTCTTCATCGCTGTGTTGGACGCCATACATCTGTAACAATGGAAAAACATTTTTAATTTTAGGGCATTTTAGTATTCCGTCATGAGTGTACTCCATGATTTCATTTCATTTCATGGTAAACTGTGTATTAAACTTGATATTTGATGTTTTCGTCTCTGTTTTCAGAATAGAGTTAAAAAGAGGACGATAATTTCTTTTTTAATTTAGGCAAAGGTGCCCTTCGAAACCTTGCACTAGCCACTAGCATCGAACTCCATGCAGTTCGAAAGATTTAAATGCAATTCGATTTTTTTAATTTAAGACCACGAATCAAAATAATTAATAAAATGTTACATAAAAAAAATGACAGAAATACAGGCTGTTACGGTGTTAGAGTAAACAGTTGTATTACTTTGAGGGGTGATTGTACATATGATACTTTCCCTATGAAACCTATATCAAATTCGGAAAAAATAACTTTCCATACTAAATACAATCAGCTGATCGAACGTTTGTACGAAAAGTCGTAATTTTTTGGGAATTTCCCTTATATTCCTTTGAGAAAGTTGTTCAATAGGCCAGTCATTTTACGGAGTTTTGTTAGGCGGGGTAGGGAGTAATTATTAATTGGACTTTTAAACTGTAACTGGCACCATTTAGTGACAAAAATACTATCTTAAACAATATTTACAAAATTTTTGCTACGCAACATAGAAATCAAAATTGTGTGTCCCAGAAGGCTTTTAAATTAATAATATTAATACCAATGCACTCATTTGAATTAGATTTAACTATATACATTATTTTTGATCAGTAAAATAGGCATTAAAATTTAAAAAATGAGGTATTTATTAGAAAACACGAATGTATTTTTCAAAACCTTCTAAGTAGGAAAAAATTTGCCTTAAATATATGCAAAAAAAAAAATTATCATCATGTTTTTTAGAACGAGATAATATATATATATTTTAAAATTGAAACTGTTGCTGACGTAATTTTTTTTTAATTTTGGTACATTCCGAAGCTCAAATTGGCTCTTCAATATTATAGCGAAAAAAAAATGCAATTAGTAATTAGTCCCGGCTCAAACCGTAAAATGACTGGGCTACAATATCATGAGTACCCATTAAAGTAATGCAACTGTCTACCCTAACCACAGGTCCGGCACTTCAAACAACGTTTTAGATTTGACATGATGACGTTCGCACATGCGCACTTTGCGAAAATTGTGCATGACATATGTGTAGGGTTGACTTAAAACGCATAGTATGAACTAAATTATACATTTCGTTACTTTTTATAGTTCATTCTGTTATTAAAAATAGTTTTTAAGCTAATGAATCACAGAAAATGTGAATTTAGCGTTATTTTCCAACGTTTATTTTTACTGTGAGGAGAAAAATAAAATATAGTTTATGTAGTGAAATCAAACGGGTGCGCGCGCCTGACTGCCTTCCCTTGCTCGGCTTCCCTCAAGTTACCACAGAGAGTGTGAGGGGAGGTGGGGTATCTGAAGTCAGAGGGGGGCGGGGAGTGGCCGTTCTGTATGTAGAACTATATACTATTACCTATTCTGTGCCCTAACACCCTACATACAGAAAAATAAATACGATTCCATAATTCTCGTAACTAACACTTGAAACATCGAAAGGTCCCTTAGGTAATCAAAAACAAATTTATGCGTGAAATCTAACCGGGTCATATGACTCACCCCGTTCGACCTTCCGTGTAATTTTGGTGTTTTTCGTTACTACTTAGGCTTTTCAGACTTGCTGTTTCGAAGACTAGTGACGTCACATTGTTTAAGAAGAAACGCTGGGATATCGATAATATGACTTTTTAATAAACCATATTAATTTAGACTGGCTTTTTGGTGAAGGAAAACATCGTGAGGAAACTTGCATGCTTCAATTTCGAGGTATGTATTGTACCTTCCGTCCATTACAAGTGGCCACGGGCTCACTCCCCGTCACACTGGACAGTTTCGGTACTGCTAGTGAAACGTGGATGTTCTGAAGTTTCAGAATTTCTCTGACTACCCCCTCGGGGAATATAGTCGTGAGCATATGCTTGTGCATATTAATTTAGATTTTATATTTATATTACCTTAAATTTTTTACTACAGACTTGCACAACTCCCTAAAAAAAATGTTCTATGAAACGTGCACTGACGAACTGCTCAGCGGTCTAACGGTTAAGATAAGAGCATTGGGCTCTCGACACGAAGGTCGTGGGTTCGATTCCTACGGGGGACACCTAGTGATATGTCAGTTTGTGCGTTTTTCCCCAGTTGGTTAGTAGGACATTGCAGGTTGAATCACCTGATTGTCTGAAAAGAAAGATGATTCCGTGCTTCGGATGGCACGTTAAGCCGTTGATCCCGGCTACTATCTCTGGTGGTAGTAGTCGTTACATAAAAACCACGTCAGAGGCCGTAAGGCGGTCTGAAAAACTCTGACACCAGGGCTCTGCCCACACGATAAGAAGAAGAACGGTAGCACACGTTTCAAACATTCTGGATATCGGTCACAACGAGTTTTTAGTATGGAAGTCCCGACTCTTATAACGTAGTGAGTTACATTCTCTTTGATCATAAAAAATAGGGCTGCAGCATAATAAAGGTACTTACATATAAGTATAATAAAATTGTAAACGCGGACTTTAAACATTGAAAAAATTTTGAATTTTTTTATTAAGATCATTTGCAAGGTTCCGTAGTCAAACTTGAAACCCTTATAATTTCGTCCATTCTGTATGCCCCGCCTCAAATTAATCCCTAATTTCTGCACCTATTGAAACGAAAGGCAAGAAAACAGATAAGAGTAACCCAAAACCAGAAATGTTGTAGTTAAAAAGAACAAACATAACTTGTATCATCGTTTCCATCGTTTCACTGCAGGATTTCAGTATCACGCTAGCTGACTACATAATTAATTAATTACAGTGCCGTACCGATCTACAGGGTGAAATTGATATCATTAGCATCCTTTTAAACTAAGAGTCTACCCTTAAAACTGAACAACTTTTACTATGGGAGCAAACCGATCGGAGCAACAAAAAAAATCTGCTGTTGCATACATTTGAGTCGCGAACTCGCGTGTCGACATTGTAGTTTAGTATGGAACAGCAGATTTTTTATTTACTCCGATCGGTTTGCTCCCATAGTAAAAGTTGTTCAGTTTGATTCAATTCAATTCATTTATTTATCCAAAAGACGTTACAAAAAAGGTTTCTTTACATTAAATCTGCCAAACTGCATGACAGTTTGTTGGCAGACTGGGTGGTCTACTCAAGTGGGTAGACTCTTTGTTTAAAAGGATGCTAATGATATCAATTTTACCCTATAATAAGAAAAAGGGTCAACATTCCCTACAGGAGGTAAACAGGAAAATACTCGACAAATCCAATCAGCACAGCACTAATTACATTACAGTATCGATAACAAAGTAGCGCGGTTTTTAATGACGTATAAAAATCAGGACTAGGTAGGAACTAATTAATTTTGATTAGTTTGATTAAAATAAACAGATATATTTTTTTATGTTCGCTGCTAATGTGATGTATTGCACCCCTAGTATGATTTCTCGTCTGCCCGGTTTTATTTTGGTAAAAATTTTAGACCACAGAGTATCATTTCAATACGTTGTCTAATTTGATGGTCTGAAGCACCATAGTGTAAAGAACTAATAGTGGTGAAGCTCAGCGGTCACGGTAAGCCAATCGTGCGGAGCGTGCGGGGGCCGGGAGGAGTGCGTCCCGGCCCACGCTGCCTGCGCGCGTACCCTAACAGCGAATTGAGTTAGGGTACGCCCGTCCACCGCCGTACCCCGCACGCCGCGCGGGCATAGACCCGCCGCTACTGCTAAGCTTCATCACTTATTTTATTTACACTATGGAAGCACCCTCTAAAATATGTATATTTTCTAATTTTTTTCGGCATTAGGCTCGAGATACTATATTTGGTCTAAAAAAAGTTGGCAACCCTAGTATCATACTAAATCTTGTTTTTTGTATGAACAAACAGTCGATCGCCGTCGATCGATATGTCGTAACCCTTAACCTTTTCTCCCCTTTGACCTAGAAAAGGTTAACAAAGGGTTAAATCTCTACCGTCAAGATAAGTTACTTGAAACTAATCGCACGTTTTTAAATGAGATATCATTACGCTATCGGCGAAGGGGGATGGGCAGCAATAAAACCCGGTGAGCTAACGGCTTCACAAGTCAGTCGAGAGGCCATTATTCAAGTTTATCGTGGCATCGTGCGTGTTTCCGTTGTTTGACGTGACGGTATCGATTCAGTAATTTTTTCTTATAACAAAGAATTTCCCAAATTTTTCCCCAATTTTTCCCGTATGTTTCTTACGAGGCGACTAAGCTACAAGGTTTATTTTCGTGGGCGAAAGGTTTATAGAAAACGTCAATTTCGACTCTATCTATCCAAATGTATGGCAAGGCTGTTTTTTGATTAATATGTTGGTTCCGTACCTGCGTAGTAAAAGTTTTTCAGTTTAATAGACTGAAGCACCTCCCAAACTTTAGGGGTTTTAAACGCGTGACAAATAATATAAGAGATAGCGCGCACGAGCAAGTTTTGTCTCCGCAACTACATAATTTGTCTCTCACAGTCACAGGGTTTGTATGAAAACTCGCGTCGCTACATGAGCGCACTTTCATACAAGCCCATAGACTTGATGTGAGAGAAAAATTAGTTACGGAGACAAAAGTTGCTCGTGCGCGCTATCTCTTATAATCTAAGACCTGCCACAGCCACCAATGGCCAACGACAAGCAGTTCACACGCTTTTTCATACATTTCGCAGGGACTTGCCGTGTGTACGGCAAGTAGGGCCACACGTGTGTGTGGCCGGTGGCCGCCACTCGCTACATCAGTGTACACGACCGCCACAAGCCACCAGTGGCTGCGGCCGGTGGCTCGATTGCGCCGAGCCTATTGTATTGTACTATTAACGATTAAAATATGTATCCCATTTAAGTTTACACCCTGTTTGTACGTGTATGCTTCGATCGAAAGCGAGTATTTATCGAATTTCGCCACGATTTTTTTCAATACCAAAGCTTTTTCCTCTAACAGTGGAAACTCGTACCAACGGCCGTGACCTAATATCCTTGACGAGATAGCATCAGTTCTATATACCTTACTCACTTCTACCTCATACCTAACCTGTGAGTCTTATATCTAGGCTAGGTGCTAACAAATCAGAACCTTAACAATGTTGATACAGAGTCAACATTTAACATTTTTACGTACGTAACTTCTAATAAAAAAACAAAAAACCCGACTGCATAAAAAAACTATTAACTGAAAAGAGAAAAACAAGCTCTTTAATCACTAATCAGCTATAAACCAACTTTGTTTTCTTGAGCAAATATAATTTGAATGTTATTAGGTAGGTATCGCAAACGGGGACAGAAGAATTATAAAACATAGGCACACGGCTTGACGGCATGTCGTGGCGATGTGGCCGCCGCCGGGGTGGTGGCGTTGCCGTCGCGATGTGGTTGCGATGTGGTCGTATTACACAGGTGGTCGATAACAACGGAAAAATGTGGTACGTGTAAATTGTAATATTCATTTTCAATACAAAATATACGCCCGACCACATGGCGTCGTCGTTGTGGTGTGGTTTGACAACTTGACACTAAGAAAGAACAAACTACAAATCTGCAACACGCTTCGTATGCCCTACAGTGGGATCCTACAACAGGCTATAACTTATAGTAATTAAATTTTCCTATTGAGATTATATTTTCATGTAATCTTCTAATGAAATAAATCATGTACTTAAATAAACCAGTAGTTTGTAAAGTGTATTGTAGATCTTATCTCTCACGTGATACGGTCGTAGTTCGATTGTAGTCGTACACTGAGAGAAAACTTCATTTGTTATTACAAAAATTCACTAATTATTAAATAAATATTTGCAGATCCCACGACAACAAAAGTTTTGTAATAATAAGGAGTCGTTTTTAGTTATTGTATTTAGTAATTAGTGTAGTGAGCTTTTAATAATTTTTAACGCGCAATACTAATTCTCAAAACGATGACGTCACAGTTAAGACAAAGTGTTTTGTAATTTCTAAAATGAAACAGTAATCCTCCAAATTTTGATGTACAAAATATACAAACCGTTTTGTAAAAACATGTAGTCGTTCATTATCTACAAATAAAACGATAGCACTTACTAGTTGTCTTTAAACTGAATTTTAGAAACTACTTTACGATATCTACGATGTCTTACTTGATTTTACTAAACGATTATTTAAATGCAATTGAATATTTTGTAAATACTAGTTTGTACTTTTATAATTTCGAAACATAGTGCTTGTTATTACTAAACAATTTTGTGTTTTTTAGAAAATGCAGTCTAATTTGCTTGTAGTTTTAAAATTTATAATAAGTTCCTACTTGATATTACTAAACAATGAGTAATTTTTACAAGATTGTAGCATTGTTATAACAAATCGTTATACTAGATATCACAACTTTCTCCTGTATTCTTTACAACATTATACAGGGTGTAACAAAACACCATAGTAATACTTAAGGGAGTGCTTCAGCCCCTCAAACTGAATAACTTTTACTAAGGAGCCAATTTTTTTTTCGATTTGAAAGTTGGGTCCATAGTGAAAGTTGTTCAGTTTAATGGTCTGAAGCACCCCCTTAAGTATTACTAGGGTGTTTTGTTACACCTTGTACATAACATGTACATGTTTCTACAGTACTTTTTCAGTTGCTAGCAAGAACGTATCAGTATTCAGGATATTGCGTTCTTTCCTAGCTACTGAAAAACATCTTGTATAAAAGTGTATATACATATTATTATGTAAATGCTGTAAAGAAACACAGAATAAAGAATACAGGAGAAAGTTGTGATACCGAGTAAAAAGATTTGTTATAACAACTCCACTAAATTATAGGGTATAATAGGTTCAAATAAAACTTAAGATAATAGTTAATGTAGTTTATTTTCATTTCAGTTTTTACAACTATCTAAGTACCTACATAATTTAAAAGCCACAGCGATTTTTGTCCTTTAACGGCACGCTGAAAGACTGAAAGTCCAGTACGGTAGTTGTAGCAGACTGGCGTTATTTAAAGCATCAGGCGATGCGGGTTCTGAAAAAATAACGATTAAATAAATAAATTATATTTTAATCTAGATATTGATAATGATCAGGATGTCTGGCAGTTACTAGATCAGTATAGTTAAAGATGGCATCCAACTCCAAAAAATATAGGTATGCCAACCTACAGCTAGGTAGGTACTAAGTATTCAGAATCATACGAACAAAGTAACGCCTAAAATGGATGCACTTACCAGTAATCTCAGATAGATAATTAAAAACACATTAATCATAAAAATATATTCTATTTAGGAAATATATGGAAAAGAACTCACATTTGGTGTTGAGTCCAGGGGTCTACGTTATTTAAATTGTCGATTGGTTGCTTCCAATTGGCTAGGTTAACTTTAAATCTAGCCCTGTCTCCAGGTACTGGTATAACCTGGGATGTCTCATCATCTGATAGAAGCCTTAGTATCCCAGCATCCCAGCATCTTCCTTGCCTTCTGCAATCATTAATTAATATGAAAGGGCGGTCAAGTGAATTTTTTTAACATTCATGTCAGGTTGAGAAGAAAATAGATATGACATGAAGGACATAGAAATAATTATATTTACTTATGCACTTTTGGCAGAAATGATATGGTTAGTAAGAGATAACATTGATCTTTTCCTTCCTTGATCTTGCCTATAAAATTACATTAGCACATACCTACCTATCACACTATAAATTAATAAATACACACACTTTACTTACCACAAAAAGCTCTGACATAAACATTTAGCCCCAAGTTTGTCAGTAAATCGCTAGTGAGCTGATCCATGTCCGTTTCCAGATTTATCTGGCTGGAAACTTTAGTTGCCATCATCTTATTATATATTGTTTTAATATTTAGTTCAAGACAGTCAACGATTCCAAATTCAGGACAATCATTTTAATAAAATTAAACACTTCACTTCACTGTTACTGTTATGATCACTTTAGAGATGATTACGATTCGTCTAATCCGGCCGGGAGGTGAAAACGAAATGAAATTAATATGGCAATTCAGAAAGTCAGCAATCACAAAAAGTTGTAAATATTACCGAACTGGTATTAAATTCAAAATTAATTTGTTTAAAATCACAAAAATGGCTTATTGAAAGAAGAAAGGAGAAACTAGAAATGACCAAATTCCGTGCAGTTATTACGATGAAATGTTTGTAGTAAATATAACTAATTATAAAAGACAAGTATTGTAAAAATAACTATGGGAACACTAGGAATGACAAAGGAAAAAAAAAAAAAAAAAAAATAATAAAAAAAAATAATCGAAATAACAGGTAAACACTTGTTATTACAAACGAGTGTTTTAATTAACACGACGTTATTTATAGCAAAAATAAAGCAGTTGCAGAATTAACTATGCTTTTTGATTCTCTACTTTTATTAAAACTGTCTATTCAAAATTACAATTGTGATTACTAATCATAGCTAATATGATTTTGGAAATAACTAAAGTAAAGTGAAACTTACACTATTTATGCAAGAATTACTTTATTATGTAATATTTTACGTTACTAAAACTAGTTTGTAGGGATTACATTTTAATAATACTAAACTAGTGTAAAAAACTGCTTGTGCCAGTAATGACAGCAGAACTTTAGTATAAATACGAACAGGACGTACGTACGTTTAGTATGAACTATAAATTAGTTTTTACGCCAGTAACAAAACAGTTTTTTAATTTCTGGATAAGTTTTTCTCTCAGTGTAAAAGTGAGTCACGCTGAAGGTTTTCCTTTCAGACGTGTAGGTAGTTAGGTAAACAGTAGAATTGTATGGAGCTTTCAAAGCTACGAGATAAGCGAAAACGTATATTTTGTTCATTTATTTTATGAGTCTAACTTATGTATGACCTTGACTTCGCCCGCGTGGATTTCGGATACAAAAAGAAATTACCATTTTCCACCCCATTTCATCCCCTGCTTCTTCTTATCGTGTAGGTAGCAAGCCCTGGTGTCAGAGTTTTTTCAGACCGCCTTACTGCCTCTGACGTGGTTTTTAACCGACTTCAAAAAAGGAGGAGGTTTCTCAGTTCGACCGTATATATATATATTTTTTTTTTATGTGTGTTCGCGGATAACTTCGTCGTTTATGAACCGATTTTGATGATTCTTTTTTTGTTGGAAAGGAGATGTCCCGAGGGTGGTACCATGATAAGAAAACCAGGATCTGATGATGGCATCCCAGAGAAATCGAGGGGAACCTTCGAAAATCGTACTGCCGACTAGTGCGTTTTTTAATTTAAAGCACTCCTATTAAATCGAACTAATGAATTCACCACTGAAAATTGTGAAATAAACTAAATTTTAACAAAAAATTAAAACCGCCTTCAAAAAAACTAAAAAGTTAAAAAATAATATTGCAGCCTATGACTTTTTCGTTCGCATCATAAGAACATTAATTTGTTTTATAGAAGTCGGTGTCAAGCCAAGCCAAAAAATGCAAGCCATGTCGCGAATCGTACCGGCTTGACAGCGACTTCAATAAAACAAATTAATGTTCTTATGATGCGAACGAAAAAGTCATAGGCTGCAATATTATTTTTTAACTTTTTAGTTTTTTTGAAGGCGGTTTTAATTTTTTGTTAAAATTTATTATGTAACGACTAGCTACCACTAGAGATAGTAGGCGGGACCAACGGCGTGCCATACGAAGCACGTGATTCTGCTATGTCCTAACCAACTAGGGAATAACGCACAAAGTGCATATCACTAGGTGTCCCCCGTGGGAATCGAACTCACGACCTCCGTATCAAGTAGGAGCCCAATGCTCTTAACCATTAGACCATGAAGGCAGTTTCATCCCCTTAGGGGTGGTGTTTCGCACAGTTAGGCAAAATGGGATTAACTGCTAATCACATTTTGTAATTGTAATTTGCACGATGTACTAAGGATGTTAAAGTAACATTATTCAAGGCATATTGCCAGTCCTTTTACACGTGCGGCCTGTGGGTCGGTTACACGCAGAAGTCGCTCAGTGCGCTGCGCGTGCAGTACAACAATGGGCTGAGGATGTTGTTGGGGCTGCCTCATTTCTGCAGCGCATCGGGCATGTTTGCGGCGGCGCGAGTAGATAGCTTTGCAGCCATCATACGCAAACGTGCCGCCTCCCTGCTGCGCAGGGTACGGGGCAGCGCCAACACCCTCCTCGAACCCATTGCAGAGCGGCTCCAGTGTCCCATCATTGGACACTGGAATACCCTACATAAGGGCTCTAGGCCCCCTTTTCTTAATATTAAATAAATGTAAAAATTTTTGTCACTAACATAGTCTTAAGTCATTGTTACACCAATATGGATCTAAGGTCTGAAATAAATGAATTGAATTGAATTTAGTTGAAGCACACAAGTAGCACAAATTGGTCCATACAAAGTAGCACTTCGTCTGTCATCTCGGTACTTATTTGATGTAAATCTGACGTTTTTGTTGATTTATTTTTCTCGTTTGAAATTTTCGTATTAATTTTCACGTTAGTCAAGGAAATGTTTTAACACCGTGCTGCGCGCTCCATACAAAAGAAGTTTTACAAACGAAGTCTCGTCATAGGCATTTTCAATACTAACCAATTAAAGTCAATACTGCTCCGTGGTCTAATGGTTAAGAGCATTGGGCTCTCGACATGGAGGTCGTGGGTTTCATTCCCACGGGGGACACCTAGTGATATGTCACTTTGTGCGTTTTTCCCCAGTTCGTTAGGACATTGCAGGTTGAATCACCTGATTGTCTGAAAAGAAAGATGATTTGCTTCGGATGGCACGTTAAGCCGTTGGTCCCGGCTACTATCTCTGGTGGTAGTAGTCGTTACATAAAAACCACGTCAGAGGCCGTAAGGCGGTCTGAAAAAACTCTGACACCAGGGCTCTACCCACACGATAAGAAAGAAAGAAAATTCAATTTAATATTTCAGAAAGAATCTAGAAACTAACCTCTATCTTTTTTTATTTTTTTATTATGATTGGGTTTGCTCTTGACCTCAATCCAGTCCTCAGGACGAAGATGGGGTCGAAGATGTAGCGAGCTTACCCAGACGATCTATGCTTGTATGTTGTCAGATTTTCGTTATAATATACAGTTTCAATGCTAGGATTAATTTAAGATTTGTATGGAAATCTTTGAGGCTGCGCGCAGCCTCAAATAATCCGCCTCCTTTAATATGTTACGCAGCTGCGTAACATATTAACGAAAATCCGCCAACATACAAGCATAGAGATTAATTTCTAGACTGTTTCTGAAAAATTGTATCGCAATCCGGGGCAATATCGTCATAATTGCAAAATCGTGACTTTTTACGAGAGCGTTTTTAAGATTTTTTGACAACGAAAAAGATTTTTCTTTTTGTGCTATAAAGACGTTTAGCGCCATCTAGGGGCGAATAGTTTAACTACTTATACGTCTTTAACGCAGTACATGCGCATACTAGGCGCATACCTTTTTGGAGTCACCTGGCATACTCAGTTCATTTTCGTAAATTTTGCAATTATGACGACATTATTGCCCCGGATGAGCGGTATTTACTTTAATTGGTAAGTATTGTAAATATAGCAATTGGACAGCAAGACCGCAAACCTGCCAACAAATTCTACCTCAAACTGCCAACCATTAATTTCAAAAGAAAATTTGAATTTTCTTCAAGTAACGGAATCTCCCGGGGAAACCTGCTAACGGGAAGCTGTCCCATATTCCTGTCAGCCTATATTGTAGGTGCAGGGGTGACCTACTTGCGAGGCCGATGACCTGCCGATGACTTGGGATGAACCAGGGCCATCCTTTGTGTGCCAGTGGTTGGTGCCCGGTCAGGTTCGATAAAGGATTGCATGGTGATGGTAAAGTTAAGGGGATATGATTCGGAGAGCGCTCCATACAAAGTCTGGTGATATTTTCAATACAGCCTATTACAATTAACAGCTGAATAACAGCTCGACTCAGGAGCCGAGTAGGTACAGCTATTTTGTATGGAGCAGCTGATGTTTTTTTGCGTTTCCTGAGGGTGGCTCCATAGTGAAAGATGTTCAGTTTGATGGTCTGAATTCACCGTTTCAGTATTTGCCAGGCTGTCACTCACTTACACCCTGTATCGTATACAGGTTGAAACAAAACACCCTAGTAATACATAAAGGGGTACTTCAGACCACGAAACTGAATAAATTTCACTATGGAGCCAACTTCGAAATCGCGAAAAAAAATCTGCAGTCCCATACAAAACTGCAGTACCGACCGACTCGACTAAGATGATGGGATAGCTGATTTTTTTCGCAATTTCGAAGATGGCTCCATAGTGAAAGTTGTTCAGTTTCATGATCTGAAACACCCCCTTAAATATAACTAGGGTGTTTTGTTACACCCTGCATAAGGTCTAAAAAAATTAGCTGAAACTATACCATCAAATTGGACAACTTTCTCCAGGGCACCAACATTGACATCGCGAAAAAAAAAATCCGCTCTTTCATACAAAACTGCAAATCTACTCAAGCACAGCTGTTTTTTTTCGCGATTTCGATGTTCGTCTCATAGAGAAAGTTGTTCAGTTTGACGGTTTGATCATCCCCTTAAAAAGTGCCAGCATATTCAGAAGCACCCTATATAATTTGTGCGGACGAAATCCCAGATAAACTCCAGTACATAATAAAATAGTAAACTTGACTTGATTTCACCACGATATGACGCTACCGACCAGCCCCATCCCCACGTAGCACGGGGCGAGCGTACCGTGGTGGCGGGGCGGGGTGACGACACGAGGCGTACCGTGGTAGAGGGCAAGGTCGCGTGATTCAGGCCGGGATAATGGTTTACACGTGCGAAATGTTACGATGTTGCTGACTCATCTAATAGAAGGATTTGTGCATGTTTTATGATCTAATACCTGGGCGGACCGACCGACCGGCAGCGCAGGACCGGTCGTTGTGGCGTTCCTTGGAGGTGGGCTATGCCCAGCAGTGGAAGCTGATGATCCTCTCTCACTTGAACTCACTCAGTATCGCACGTGCTTACCTCTTCTTGTCAGTGCCAGCTCATTTTAGACTAGAGCACCAACTTTTACTTCACCCCCTCTATCACCCTCTGGTTACCCGGCAGTTACCTAAGAATTAAGGTTCAATTTCTTTGGTTTTGCATGTGCTGACGTCATCTTGTCAATTTCAATTTTTTGTATGCAATGTCCGGGCTGTGACGTAGGTATTATCTTTCTTAGACTTCCGAAACCAAACAAAATGAAATATAATTGTCGTGTCGCTATAATTCCCGCCGTCGGGGTTAATATAAATAAACTGCATACCTGCGAAGGGGAGGACAGCCCGGGATGACCTGATTTCGACTAGGTCACCGCGCGAATTGATCTAGTCTAAAATTGTTTAATAGCTAATATCTTTTCTCCTTATGGTACTGACGTAAGCTAAAGTTTATGTATACCTGTTACAATACGTATATCGTCATCATCATCATCTCAGCCAATGGACGTCCACTGCTGGACATAGGCCATCTCCAAATACATCATCCTAACATCCTAACAAGTGACAATCAATCAATCAATCATCAATTACAGATTTTCTGTTATAGGTACCTAACTATTACTTTCTTTTTATTGTTTTTGTGTACATTTAAATTTTTTTTTTTTGTGTAAAATTAAATGCGTTACATATTACAAACTAAACAACATTGACTTTGGGATCAACTTTTTACATCTTGGTCGAGTAGCTTTTCTTTGGAGCAGGTTTTTGCATCGCGATTTCACGTTCGTAGCTGTTGTCACGCATTTAATTTTATACCCTGTATACGTTCCACTGCAGGGCACTAGCCTACCCTCAGGGTAGACCCGGGAGCATCTTACACAGATCTTACATAACAAAAAGTTAAAAAAATAAATAAAAAAAATAAAAAACTTTATGCCCTTATCTAAAAAGTCTGACTTCCTATTTATTATATACCTACTTTCCAGTTCCCCAGAGGGTCGACAGACACCAGTAGTAAACTTTTAGTAGGAGAACTAAACGCAAACAAAAAATACGCGAGATAATCTTGTAACTGTCAAACTAGCATCTATCTCGCCAACGCCCCAGGGGTTTTAGAAGACACCAGACTTTTTTGCAATCCTATGAGAACAATAAAATATCAGCTTTATTTCATGAACAATATGTTACTTACACTTCTAATTTCATAACTGCCTCCGTGGTCTAATGGTTAAGAGCATCGGGCTCTCGACACGGAGGTCGTGGGTTCGATTCCCACGGGGGACACCTAGTGATAGTGTCACTTTGTGCGTTTTTCCCCAGTTGGTTAGGACAATGCAGGCTGAATCACCTGATTGTCTAAAAAGAAAGATGATTCCGTGCTTCGGATGGCACGTTAAGCCGTTGGTCCCGGCTACAATCTCTACTGGTAGTAGTCGTTACATAAAAACCACGTCAGAGGCCGTAAGGCGGTCTGAAAAAACTCTAGACACCAGGGCTCGGCCCAAAATGATAAGAAGAAAACTTCTAATTTCATGGTCTGTAAACTTTTTGTTATACGTCCTTCTGAATATGCTGACGGTTTTTGAAGGGGATAATCAGACCATCAAACTGAGCAACTTTCTCTATGGGACCAACTTAGAAATCGCGAACAAAAATTCAGCTGTCCCATACATTTGGGTAAAGTAGGTTTATAAATAAACATCAATAAATAAATAACACTCATAGGCACATACATTGTAACGAACCCAAGTAAGTCAAAGGCTTTTAGTTATGGGAACCATACAACAATGCCACAAACATATTACATCCATGACCGAACCGGGATTCGAACCCAGGACCCTGGTTACCTACAAAAAGGAGAGGTGCGTAGTACTCGAAACCGACGGGCATGTATGAAGAGATGTATGGATGTGCATGAGGCAAAAGAGGTATGTAAGGATCGTAGTAAGTGGCGCGCCCTGGTCTCTGCCTACCCCACTGGGAAAGAGGCGTGACGTTATACAGGGTGAAATTGATATCATTAGCATCCTTTTAAACTAAGAGTCTACCCATAAAACTAAACAACTTTTACTATGGCAGCAAACCGATCGAAGCAAAAAAAAAATCTGCTGTTGCATACATTTGAGTTGAGTACCTATGCATTGCAGTTTAGTATGGAACAGCAGATTGTTTTTTTTGCTCCGATCGGTTTGCTCCCATAGTAAAAGTTGTTCAGTTTTATGGGTAGACTCTTAGTTTAAAAGGATGCTAATGATATCACCCAGTATATCCCAATCTCAAGTTTTATATCTTCAGTGGTTTAGGCTGTACGATGTCAGTCAGTCAGTCAGTCAGTCACGGAACTATTTTATAAGTAGGTATACAGAATTATATTGGGATAGATAATTAAAACGGAATACAGAAAATGTAAACTCAACCACTTGCCACTACTAACCCAGTTCTGTGTTCGGCAGTTCCCGCCTCCCCTCGTCAAAGTCCGGGACTCGGGACATCGGGGTCCCAACCGTACCGTTACCGGGTCATTGGGGCACGGCACACGCGCCCGTGGACCGGGATGCGGGGATAGATCGGTTAGGTGTTAACAAAGGGGTTGGTAAATTATCTAATTGACTTAAAAACACCCCTTGAAACTGAGTAAGGTCGAAAAGTACGATTTTACAAATACCCAACCCCGTTTCGCCTACTAAATTGGTAAAGGACATCTGGCACATAATACCCAAAAATGTATAACCGTCCTTCTATTTTTATTAGGGACTATGGAACACTAGAAACTAACTGCAGGCATTAGTTTATTTTATAATGATTTATTAGTTTTTATCATTTTTATATAAAGAAAACCATTGTGCTTGCAACACCTCCTACCTCCTATATTATTGTACCATGCTCCTCCTACTAAACAACATTGACAGCCATGTTGGGGTTGCTGCTTTTTTATAATTTATTAATAATAAATGATTAAATAACTCGTTAAATAAAAATAAATGATACTATCTGAGTCGTTTTTATAAAACCTCATAATTTATTACACATTTCACTTCAGTCAAAACTTCTATACATTTTAAGGTATTTTTTCAAGGGAGAGCGGCGGTTGTCCTTTGAATTTTATAAGAAATGCCACGATACTAGGGAAGCACGATATTCCTCCTATTGTGTGTATAACTTCAGCTATCATACGATTTGTATGTGTTCTTTACAGGGTTCGAAAATATCCGATATCTAATCTAAACTATTATAAAACTGTAACAGAAGTGTGTCTGTCTGTACATTGAAGATATTAATAAAATAAAAAAGGATTACGACTTGGTTTTTAGATGTCCCTGATTCCAAATCACCAATTTTTGTTTGTCTGTTTGTGTGTTTGTTTGTTCGAGCATCACGCAAAAACTACTGAACCGATTTTGATGAAACTTTTATTATTTGATAGCTTATGATCTGACTTAAAATCTAATATATAATTTGTGTGGACGAAGTCGCGGGTAACGCTCGTTTATAATAAATATCGGACATGTTATTTATAATGTGCAGCTTTCTATTACTGAAATATTTTTTTGAATCGATTCAGCAGTTCATGCAAGACGATTATTATGTTTTGGATCGAAATATAATTGATTTATTGATCGAACAGAACTCTGAAACTATTGTTATATTGGATCCGCAGTGAATTGTATGCCCAACATCAGCATATTTTCAGCACAAAGACCGCCTTCTACTCGTAACTTTTTTTGCGTACCTAAAAATTTTTTTCTGTGATATAAAGTAAATACAGGGTGTAAATTAAAATGGGACAGCTACTTAAAGGGGTGCTTCAGACCATCAAACTGAACAACTTTCTCTATGGGACCAATATCGAAATCGCGAAAAAAAAATCTGCTGTCCCATACATTATAGTCGAGTTATGTTTGCAGTTTTGTATGGGAGAGCGGATTTTTTTTTCGCGATTTCGATATTGGTCCCATAGAGAAAGTTGTTCAGTTTGATGGTCTGAAGCACCCCTTTAAGTAGCTGTCCCATTTTATTGTACACCCTGTATAATGAGCGTTTTTCTCTTGGTTTTCTTGGGGATCGATAGATGGCGCTACGGTCTGTGCGAATAAATGTCAACATTTCAAAAAGTGTTTCTTTAAAATAATAAAGAGGGAAAAGATGTTCAACAAAATGCCAACACATCTTTTGATTGAATATTATTTACGAATAATTTTAACCGAAAATATGAAAATGTTTACGTCTGACACGGTATGGGCTCGATCCCTTGGCCTTTAAAAAAAAGTCAGGCACAGTCTTGACATCATTTTGACAGGATCTCGCGTACATCTCTATGGAGCGATAATCATGCTATCTGTCGCGATTTTTAGGAACTAAATTTAAAAAAGAAAAAAGCGCTTATTGATTGATCGTTTGGAATTTTGAATGACCCTTGTGAGTGGAGGCATGCATCGGTAGCATGTTTATAGACAACCCAAGTAAACATTATTGTAAAGAACATAAATAATTTTGGCTTAAAATCTATGACGAACAATCGGTTAGACCTGACGCCCGCCAGAGTTTTATTTGCACTTTTAGTAACCAGTGTTAATGATGCGATTCGAGTCGCTTATTGTTTTTAGTTACGAAAGCAGGAGTCGCAAGTACAAATCAACCGTATATTCAGGATGAAATTTAACTCATTGGCATCCTTTTAAACTAAGACTCTCTAGTCTACCCATCAAACTGATCAAATTTTACCGTGGGAGAAAACATAAAAACACACGTTTGAGTCAAATAGGCATTAGTTTAGTGAGGAACAGATTTTTTCTTGCGATTCCAAGTTTGCTTTCATAGTAAAAGTTGTTCAGTTTGATGGGTAGTCTTAGTTTGAATTGAAATGACAACGATAACAGTTTCACCCTGTGATAACCTAAAAGTAACACTTTAAGGCCCACTTGCGCCAAATGCTGTGTTAAATTGCGTAACCCCGTGTTTAGTAGCACCAACCAAAAGTGTTATCGAAGATTGTCTTGCGCCAATGAAAACAAGTTCATAGTTAACTAACCTGACAGTTCTCTATTTTTCGCTGGCAACATCCTAAATGACCATAGAGTTTATGTAATCCGACAAAATATGAAAAGTGAATGATGAATGAACATTATATGCACGTCTCTTTCACACTGCATCTCTTTGTATTTGTCTGTCTCATTTGTTTTATTTTGGCAATGACATTTCGTTTTCATCGTTTTGTTTTGAAATCATTCAGTTTTCAATCATGTCAACAAAAACAGCTGTTGTCTCAATTTTGACATTTAGCCATATTTAGCACGTAGTTTAGTGGCCTAAAAGTTGCATTTTTGTTTTTAAAACATTCCGACCGCAGTAACTCCTGTAAACCAGGATCAACAGCGGCGACTCTCTTCCTAAGAAAAAGCATGGCTATTTAGAGAGCCAATTCCAGAGATCATTTATGGCAGAGTTGAAGACCCTACTGCAAAAGCACCAAAAAATGTTATATTATAAAAACAAAAGAGGAACCTAAAACTGTGCTGAATGCTGAAACTACGACTTATTTTGCTTCCAGTAATCTGGGCGCGCTTTCAGGTATTATTATTGCATATTGCAAATTAATAGCATTTGCCAACCATGACTTACACCAGCTAGGGCACTCGAGTTTAAGTTCCAAAGAAAGTATAACACTGGTAACTAAAAGTGTAAAGAAAGCCCGGACTGGTCTACACCAGCGTCAGAGGAAACAAAATCGCAAGGTCGTTAGAAAAGGCCGCTTCTACGTCACCAGAGATCTGCTGAATGAATCCACGCGATAAGCGTGTGAGTGGTGTACTCCTATCTGGTCCATTTAAATGCTTTTTGTAAGTCAGTCAAGTGCGTCTTATTCTGCCCGTCAGGTCGGTAAGTGGCAGTCCATATGTTCGAGGCAGCAGTCGGCGTGCGAGGAAATAAAATAACTAATGCTCGACCGAAGCTTCGGGTTCGGCTCAGGGCATCTTCGGCTAAAAAAATACCTTCGGCTACGCCAGTTTCAGTCAAAATCTGCGAAAGTTTTAGCCGTAAAAGCTACGGCTTGTGACAATGCTACAAACCAATAGGACATTTTAATGTCAAGTGGGTTGTAGCGAGTAACCTTGTCTGCCGTGCAGGAGGCGATGGTTCGATCCCCGTCCATGCCGACTCGTACCAATGAGTTTTTACAAAATACAAAAATACAAAAAAAAATACAAAAAATACAAATACAAGAAATACAAAATAATTTATTAACTAAAATTAGTTTACACATACGGTTTACTTGCGGACCCGTACAAGGGAATGCCTGGAGTACGATGGTCCAAAACAGAGGATTACTAATATTATATGTTTATAACACGACTCAGAGTATGGTTTAGACTAAAATAATAAATACAGATTAAATTTACGATACAGTACAGTTAATACAATTACAATTCAGTTTGAGTTTAAGTTTTTACAATTCAGTTAAAGTTAGCAGACGAGCAAATAAATTACTGAGGTTAATTTTAAGAATTTCATGAGAGAAAAATAAAATAAAAAATTGCATGCAAGTGAAGTGTGAGTGTGTGTGTGTGTGTGTGTGGGGGTTTGTGTGTGTGTGTGTGTGTGTGTGTGTGTGTGACTTTGTTTGGCTAAGCATAGTTTTGCCTTTTTTGAGCGTTTGTTTAGACGAGGATGTTTAAAAGAAACTCTGTTTCGGAATAGTTCAAGGTAGCCAACCAAGTTTTCAATTTATATTTAGACTCTGGGATACCACATCGTTTTATTTCATTTTTACGGAATTAATGTACGATTTGTAAGACCACTGGCTTTTCGGTGAAGGAAAACATCGTGAGGAAACCTGCCTGCTTCAATTTCGAGGCATGTATTGTACCCCCTGCCCATTACAAGTGGCGATTGGCTCACTCCCCGTCACACTGGACAGACTTCGGTACTACTAGTGAAAAGTGGATGTTCTGAGGTTTCAGAATCAACATCATCATCATCTCAGCCGACGGACGTCCACTGCTGGACATAGGCCTCCCCCAAGGATCGCCATAACGACCGGTCCTGCGCTGCCCTCATCCAACGTTTTCCCGCCGCCTTCACCAGGTCGTCCACCGTGTGAGAGGCCTACCCACGCTGCGCTTTCCGGTACGCGGTCGCCGCTCGACAACTTTTCGGCCCCGTTCGAACAAAAGGTTTCAGAATATCTCTGACTAACCCTCGGGGAATATAGTCGTGACGTCAACATATGCTTAATGTATTTTCTATTTTTTCTAAGAGTAGAAGCGGGAACGAACTACCAACGTAATGAAAAGTAAAAATAAATCAAGATGTAAGTAAGCCAGCATGCAGCCACGGAAATGTTTTGGTTTTGACATGAGTTATAACGAGGCAACTGTGAGTGTAGTGGAACGGTCTAAAGGGGTCGCCCTGGACTTACGTACGCATACCAATCGGTACTGTTTATAAATTTTCAAATAAAATGTACTCTTTTCAACAGGGTGTTAGGGTAAACAGTTGCATTACTTTGTGGCAACCTTCTTAAAATGCAGCACGGAGTTGGTTTACGGCGAACCGCTACGTTTGCCTGGAGATTTCGTCAGTCCGCTGAACCAGAATGCGTTGACGGATTATCCAGATTTTATGTCACGATTGCAATCGCATATGCGAAAGCTTCGAGCCATACCAGTCGCGCGCCACGGGAAGTCAAATGTTTTCGTTCATAGAGAATTAGCAACCGCTTCCCACGTTTTTGTAAGACAAGATGCAGTGCGCAAGCCCTTTCAACCGCCTTATTCAGGCCCGTATCGAGTCGTTGAGAGGGGACCCAAATATTTTAAAATTATTATCAGAGGCAAGACGGATACTGTGTCAATCGACCGGCTGAAGCCTGCGCATACGCTTGCGGACGACGTCGACCCGTCTTCATCGCCGCCACGGCCACCTTCGCCCGCGCCTACGCCGGCGTCCATACCCCCTGCTGTCGCGATACCGACCGCTGCGCCTCAGCGACGAACCCGCTCGGGCAGGGTTG
Source organism: Agonopterix subpropinquella (assembly GCA_922987775.1). Taxonomy (NCBI): domain Eukaryota; kingdom Metazoa; phylum Arthropoda; class Insecta; order Lepidoptera; family Depressariidae; genus Agonopterix; species Agonopterix subpropinquella. Next base: position 10,111,587 of record OV277719.1, on the reverse strand, counting down.
TGCGTTTTACAGATTTTTATCGACCGTAAAGGTCTTGGGGGGGACTATTGTGGCAACCTTCTTATTAAGCGTGCAAACTCCGTGCTGCATTTTATAAAAAGCTTAAGTCTTTTAGAATTTAGATGACTTATGTCACGTCAGTTTTTTATGTCTTGGAAAACAAAATACTTTATTTTCGAGCTTTCAATAATACGTTTATTACGATTAGCTCTAACTAAAAATGTAAATGTTGATGTAAATACTCTCTGCAAATAAACGTGTATATAGTACTCGGCGGTTTCCTTCTTTGCTAAAACTTTATGGGGTGATTGTACCTAAGTATAATACTGTGCAACTTTCCATAAGAGACCAGGGCCTCAATTGCGCTATTTTATACGATTTTACCGTTCGGACGGAACGTTTTTGGTTTTGGTTTAGTTTTGGTTTAGATTTGGTTTAGCTGAAGTAAAAAAGCTATCGCGATATTTTTTTCTGAACGATTAAATCGCACAATACAGAAAATTCGATCGAACGGACATCAAACGTTACGCCAACGTATCTTCCGAAATAAGGCTAAATCGTTACCGTTAATATAAGTTGCGCGATACGAATTGTTTATAACGTAACGTTTTTGGTTTTGGTTTTGTTTTGGTAGTATCGTTCAAACTTAGGGCGATTGAGGCCCAATACTTTCCATACTAAATGCAAACAACTGATCGAACGTTTGTATGAAAAGTCTCAAAATTTTATTGCGAATTTCCTGTATGTTTATGGAAAGTTGTTCAGTATCAAGGGCATGCAACTGTTTACCCTACCCTGTAGTAAATTGGCAAAAAAAAAATTTGACTTTCCATTTTCTTATGCAGTGCCTAAATGCAATCAGTTGATCAAACGTTTGTTTGTATGAAACATTTTTTTTTGCGAATGACTATTTGTTCTTTTTGGGAAAGTTGTTCAGTATCATGGGTAAAATCACCCCTTACAATGTTTACCCTACTGTTTACCCTAACACCCTGTAGACTGACTGACGAGCATGTATGAAGCAATACAACGTGTTAATGAATTAACGCAAAACTAGAAAGTAGTTTGTTTAGAATCGAGAGCTGAGTCGAATTATCATGGTTTCAACATAGGTAATTTTTTTTAAATATTAAATAATTCGTTTGTAAAATTTAAAATTTCCTGAACCCGATGTCGACCCACCGCACGGGCACACTCACCCTACTTACTACCAAAACAAGATTATAAAAATGTATCCATGAGTACGTTAGCGCTTTCTTTAAGTGCTGAAATGATAATAAATCATTTTTGCCTCAAAACTTAAAATGCTAATAACTTTAAATTTTAACTATCAAAATAATGAAATTATTGTTTCAATCTAATTATTTTGTTATAAATCAGTGGGGTGTATGAGGTTTTGAGCTTATTCATTAACAAGTTGTATATCGTCGGGGATAGTGCAATAATTTAGCGCGTAACAAGCTTTTGCGATAACTGTGTTAGTGCCATACCGAATAAATTCTTGAAGTTTGAACTTAATCGTCCATGCGCTCTTGAATCTAATGGAACGGGAAACCGATATGATCAGAGGTAGAGTCGTATGCAGGTGAGGACATCAGATATCTTGATGATACCTGCCCCCGCGGCATGACGGCGCGATACATATCTATCGCACCCTACCTCTCTTTCTTTTTGCGCAGCGAACGAACGAGCCAGCAAGCGTGATAAAACGTTTATCGAGGCGCCATGCCGCGGGCGCAGAAGGCATTAGTCACCTTGCGTTGGTGCTAGTTTTTGTGGTTCCCGGTTTTCAATATTTGTGAGTATAATACCTACGCCTATAGGTGCCTGCATACACTGAAGAAGAAATTCTGATGTGTATATGAAGTCTACCAATCCACATTGAGTACCAGGATAGGCCTGTGCCCTGCAGTGGGGCGTATTATAAGCTGATAATAATAAATACATAATTATTTAACCTGACAAGAAAAGCCGGTGCTTTCACCCGTAAATCCACAACAAAAGGGATCACCTTCCAAATTTTGGCGGTAAACCGTAGAGTAATCAACAAGACATTAAAAATAGCCCAGTTTCTCAGTAACAGTTTAACGGTTCGACCGAGCCGCGTCACGGCACACCGGGCTATTTATACTGGACGCCAAATGCCAAGCTCCGACGAAAGACCTGTTTTCACTTTTGTAGAGGTTTCTAACTGATGAAAGACTGGGAGAAAAGTCTAAAATGGAGATAATGAACTGGTAATCATTGGGAATACCTTCCGGCTAGATTGATGACCTAAGACAGGAAAATGGGAACAACTATATGCGGAAGACTAAAGAAACGAGTATTGTGACGAGATTTTTGACTGGCCAAAGACTGGGAGAGAGGTTTAGAATGGAGACCAAGAACTGGCATAGGAATGCCCCGCGGTCCGCTGGATTAACGACCTGAGACAGGTAGTTGGGAGCAACTAGATGCGGAAGGCTAAAGAAACGGTTTGTGGCGAGATTTTTGACTGGCCAAAAACTGGGAGAAAGGACCAGAATGGAGACCAAGAACTGGCATAGGAATGCCCCGCGGTCCGCTGGATTAACGACCTGAGACAGGTAGTTGGTAGCAACTAGATGCGGAAGGCTAAAGAAACTAGTATTGTGGCGAAATTTTTGACTGGTCACAGACTGGGAAAACGATCTAGAATGGAGACCATGAACTGGCAAGAATTGGGAATGGCTTCCGACTAGATTAACGACCTGAGATACATAGTTGGGAGCGACTAGATACGGAAGGCTAAAGAAACGAGTACTGTGGCGAGATTATTGACTGTTCCAAGACTGGGAGAGGGGTTTAGAATGGACACCGTGAACAGGCAAGTATTGGAAATGCCTTCCAGTTGGATTGAAGATCTGAGACAGGAAGATGGGACAACTAGATGCGGAAGGCTAAAGAAAGATATTGTGGCGAGATTTTTGACTGGTCTAGAATGGAGACCATGAACTTATAAGTATTGGAAATGCCTTCCAGTTGGATTGAAGATCTGAGACAGGAAGATGGGACAACTAGATGCGGAAGGCTAAAGAAAGATATTGTGGCGAGATTTTTGACTGGTCTAGAATGGAGACCATGAACTTATAAGTATTGGAAATGCCTTCCAGTTGGATTGAAGATCTGAGACAGGAAGATGGGACAACTAGATGCGGAAGGCTAAAGAAAGATATTGTGGCGAGATTTTTGACTGGTCTAGAATGGAGACCATGAACTTATAAGTATTGGAAATGCCTTCCAGTTGGATTGAAGATCTGAGACAGGAAGATGGGACAACTAGATGCGGAAGGCTAAAGAAAGATATTGTGGCGAGATTTTTGACTGGTCTAGAATGGAGACCATGAACTTATAAGTATTGGAAATGCCTTCCAGTTGGATTGAAGATCTGAGACAGGAAGATGGGACAACTAGATGCGGAAGGCTAAAGAAAGATATTGTGGCGAGATTTTTGACTGGTCTAGAATGGAGACCATGAACTTATAAGTATTGGAAATGCCTTCCAGTTGGATTGAAGATCTGAGACAGGAAGATGGGACAACTAGATGCGGAAGGCTAAAGAAAGATATTGTGGCGAGATTTTTGACTGGTCTAGAATGGAGACCATGAACTTATAAGTATTGGAAATGCCTTCCAGTTGGATTGAAGATCTGAGACAGGAAGATGGGACAACTAGATGCGGAAGGCTAAAGAAAGATATTGTGGCGAGATTTTTGACTGGTCTAGAATGGAGACCATGAACTTATAAGTATTGGAAATGCCTTCCAGTTGGATTGAAGATCTGAGACAGGAAGATGGGACAACTAGATGCGGAAGGCTAAAGAAAGATATTGTGGCGAGATTTTTGACTGGTCTAGAATGGAGACCATGAACTTATAAGTAATGGAAATGCCTTCCAGTTGGATTGAAGATCTGAGACAGGAAGATGGGACAACTAGATGCGGAAGGCTAAAGAAAGATATTGTGGCGAGATTTTTGACTGGTCTAGAATGGAGACCATGAACTTATAAGCATTGAGAATCCGCCATTGCGCTGAACCTTAACGCTGGCTTTTTAAGCATCTTTAGCATCCTATAAACGTCCTACTGCAGGGCACAAGTCTACCCTCAGGGAGGGTGTGTGTATGTCCGTTAAGGTGGACTTCCGATGCCAGCGGCCGATGCGACTAACGCGCGCGTCTGACGCGAGGTTCTGTCATATATGACAGAACCTCGCGTCAGACGCGCGCGGCCGACGACAGACCTCACTTCCGAGGTCAGCGACTGACGCGTGCCTATTGTGCAGAGTGTTATCACTTTAGGGCATTTTCCCCGAAATTTAGAGTATGTTTTTATGTTTCGGTGCTTAAACAAAAACATAAAAACACAAACAAAAAAACCAATACATATTTTAATAAAGAATATTTGATTGATTGACAGATTGATAGGTTTAGAGAATATATGAATGCATTTTTTTTACAGGGTTTATGATAAAATACATTTTTGGGAGTAATTAGACCCTTGGCTTTTTAACCTGTACATGGATCGCTGTCTAGCTAATAATTATGTAGGCAAGAGAGATTTTCCGAAAAAAGAAAAAGTACTTTCAAGTGGCTCGATAGATGGTGTTATCGCAACGTGGATGAGTGACCTTGCAGATAATAAAATACAAATAAAATAGTAAAAATTAAGCAAATTTTCGGTAAAAACTTCGTAATATTTCTGGCAAACATTCTTGTTCTGCGTGACGTCAGAGCATAGCCGCGCGCGGCCGCGGCCGATGCGATGGACATCGGCCGCGCGCGTCTGACGCGCGCGTCAGTCGCTGGCATCGGAAGCGGCGCCATACGTTTTCATAGTAACTAGTATGGCCGCATCGGCCGTCGGCCGCGAGCCGCGCGCGTTAGACGCGTCGGCCGCTAGCATCGGAAGTCCACCTTTAGTCCCCCACGCGTGCACAATGCGGATTAGTAGACTTCACATACGCATCTGAATTACTTCTTCAGCGTATGCAGGTTTCCGCACGATGTTTTAATTTTCTTAAAGCATGTTTGTTTATAATTAAAAAGCTTCCAAAATGCTTTTTCAAACACCTGAACAGTTAATAATAGAGAAAGACGTCAACACGTCACAAAATTTCATATTTGAGATTACATCACGCGGGCGTCAGCGTGGCGGTCAATGTCGGGCACTAGTGATGGGATGATGTCGATAGTTCTACATATCGATATAAGTTTATAATTTTTTTTTAGTACAGCAGGAATTAATTTTATCTTTGTTGGGAAACGATGAAATTTTTGGAAACTCTGATCCATTTTTGAAACCGTTTTGTCTGCCTATGCCTATTATTATAGATCAAGACCTGTCTTTATGTTCTGCAATAGTAGCACAGTATAAGAAAGAGTATCTATTACTAGATACAGTACGGACACTCCCTTCCTCCCACCAACATTTTACCTCACCCCCTCTATCGCCCACTGGTTACCTCGCACTGGTTACTCGATACCTAAGAAGAAGACTTAAGGTTCAATTTCTTTGATTTCGCATGTGCTGATGTCATCTTGTCATATTAAATTTTTCGTATGCAGTGTCCGGGCTGTGATAGTCATAGGTTTTTACATCTGTAAATGTAAGTCTGACGCAAAAATAATCAACCTTCGGTGAGCCGTTTTCAGCCGCCCCAATTTCCGACGACCGCCCCAAGCACCGCACAAAATAAACGGTGACGAATCAGAGTTACGATAATGCAAACGGTTTTGTGGGGCGTTGTTTTAGATACAAGTTTATTGTAATGTTCATTAATTAAGATATATTGGAATGTGAAAAGATAAAGGTGTATTAAATGAAGTTCAGAAAATATGTATTGAAGAACCATGGCGTGTAGCGAGTTGTAGTCTCTATCTACCCCAGAGGAATTGAGCTGAGTATTATAACTATTATGTAGCAATACATGTAGGTATCAATCCCGGTTCGGTCATGGATGTTTATATTGTTAGGATTTGTTTAACAAGGGAAGTCGCGGGAGCAGGGAAGGGAAATGCTTGAGGTCGTCGGTCAATTTCGGGAGCGAAGAGAGTCGTGTTTGGACATTGTTTGAAGAAGCTTGTGCAGATTGATAATAAAGGTGTAAAACGGTAAAAGTTGTGGTTTTCTTTCAATATGTTTGTGCCGTTGTTGTATGGTTTCCATAATAAACAGCCTAAAAATAGTGCTTTCTTGGGATCATTGCAATGTATGTGTGCCTGTGACCGTCATTTATTTATTTATCAAAAATTCTTAAACAAAAAATAGAAAGTTTCGTTTATCGATACAACAGTGACACCACTAGAGTATAATCGCCGGAAATAACGCGTAAAAAGCTATTCTATCGACAGATGCCTGTCGTTTTGCGACTGACATGTCAAAGGAGAGTAAACAGAAAGCATATTACATCGCACATAAATATAATTATAACATCGGCCAGATGGTCCGACATTTAATAATGTAGCCAGCGTGCAACAGTACGGCGCGCAGTTGGTAGAACTGTTGTAGATGACGACAAAAAGATGCCTACAAGGTGTAAAAAGCATGCCACGCACGACAAAGCGACAAAACGAGAAAATCGTCATGCGCGCTCGCTTTTGCATACGCAAAGTAACAAAGGCACGTCGCGATTTATGTCGTTTTCTCGGGGGTGGTATGCTAGGCCCCTTTGTGAAATTAAACTCTGTAAACAATGTGCAACAGATAACAGAGTAACTTTAAACCCAAGACCCTCGTCTCAGCAGGCAGGTTCACTACTGAGCCATCGGGCCGTCCAAAAAAGAGTATAATTTATGTTTGACCTTGTTATTTCTCATAGAAACTCCGAGCACAGCCCTTTCCATAGCTGCTAGATCTAACTTTAGGTCATTTTTGTCATTACTGGCAGGCATGGTACAATAATATACTGCGCCTGGTATTCTCTTCCGATCACGTGACTGACCACGTGACTGACACAAGCCTACGTCATCATACCCTTTTACCATGTTTAGCGGCCATTTTTTTGTGACGTAGGCTTGTGTCACTCTGGGAATAGAAGACCTTGTTTTTTTAGACTATGACTGGCAGGTGATACGTTAAAGAACTAACTTGGTTATCATAGCTCTAAAAAAATGTAAGCTAAAGTGGCAATGGGCTGGCCATATCTGCCGAAGATCTGACAACGGATGGAGAGTACGAGGTTTAGAATGAAGGCTACGAACTGTAGGATGCTCCGGCGCTGGACTGACGACCTGAGACAGGTACTGGTAGCGGGAAGCGACTGGATGAGGAAGAATGCGGTATGCCGATATTTTTTTCGCAATTTCAATGTTCGTCCCATAGAGAAAGTTGCTTAGTTTGATGGTCTGATCATCCCCTTAAAAAAGTGTCAGCATATTAAGCAGGACCCTATAGATTCTACGCTGGGTGCACTAAGAAATGATTTTTCGATATTCTAGTTTCACGCAGACGAAGACGCGGAAAAAAAAAGTCGTACATAAATTGCAAAAACTCATAGTGTAAACATAATTTGTATTGTGCATTCAAAATGAAATTCCGTGATTGCTGGTAATAAACCGATGTTTGTCGGTCCGTCAGTAAAACATTTTATTGCACAAACATTCAATCTTACAGTCCTAAGCTATTCTAATCTTGTACCAGATGACGTTGGTATATATTATGACATGACATGAATAATGTACGGTTTTGATTATGCTATGCTCGCAGTGAATTTCACTCGTTGCACCTTTGATGAACTGAAAAATTCAGCCAGTGTCTTCAAACGAAAGTCTTCGATCAGTGCGTGTTGCCAGTGATAACATATGGAACAGAGACGTGGTCGTTCACTCAAGGCCTCATAAAAAGGCTGAAGGTCACCCAAAGGGCAATGGAGTGGGCTATGCTCGGAGTTTCCCTGCGAGATCGAATCAGAAATGAAGAGATCCGCAGAAGAACCAGAGTAACTGACATAGCCCAAAGAATTGCTAAACTTAAGTGGCAGTGGGCGGGGCACATTGCTCGCAGAACCGATGGCTGGTGGGGCCTGCTAGTTGTCGAGTGGCGACCGCGTACCGGAAAGCGCAGCGTGGGTAGGCCCCTCACACGGTGGACCGACGACCTGGTGAAGGCGGCGGGAAAACGTTGTATGAGGGCAGCGCAGCACCGGTCGTTATGGCGATCCTTGGGGGAGGCCTATGTCCATCAGTGGACGTCCATCGGCTGAGATGATGATGATGATGATAGTGTAAATATACACTATGGGTATGGTGATAGTAAAGCATTACAGAACAGTGTTCTTCGCATTGCTTTCATATTGTTTATCAACATCTTAAGACGTCTCGATAGGAATATAACACAAACCCTCAGCAAGTTTAGCCTAGGTTAAGTACTAAGCTGGCAGGTCGCCTGACTTAGCCCTATAAAGGTCGCAGTAATGTCACGGACAGCTGACTCACGCATGATTCATTGCTACTTAGTTTATTGGGCTACAGTTAACCCACTCCGGTTCTTGAGGGTTACCTAGAAATACGACGAATATGGGTGAAAAGGTTACATTTTGTTGAGTTTTAGGAAGTTATGTCATAGGAAGGTCATAGGTATACATTGTTTGCCAGTGGAAAGGATATCGAACATCTTTAGTATCAGTACGACCAGAAAAATAATTCTCTTCGTCAATCTTCGTTTGCGCAGAGCAGCACGGCTAGCATGCCACCCACGACAAAGCGTTTAAACGAGAAAAACGTCATGCGCGCTCTTTCTCGTATGTACGTAAAATAATAAGGATGGAGGCGCATCTCGATTTCAGGCCCGCAAAGGTGACACATCGTCAATATAATTTCGCGCGCTATTAAAATTTATCAACTACGCATGTACATCGGTAAGACTTATAAACCTGGTACTACCTACCGTTGGAGAAGTACCTACTTAAAATGATGCGTCTGTGGAGTGGGTGTGGTCAGGTGCAAACCACTCGACATCTATCGCAGTGTAGCCTGTGCCCCGTGTCTTGCTCCCTCCAGGACTTAATAGAGGCTTCCCCTCGAGGAATAGAGGTGGCCAAGTATTGGAAGGACAAAGGGTGATCACCTTCACACGAGAAAGAAGAATAACGTCCCTGATACGGTCTAGATACGTCCTCCAAGGTCTGCCTCTACCAATGTTTCTTCTACACACGCTTTTCTTATAAATATTATAATAGAGGTCAGTAGTTTCAGACTGTATGGAACTCTAGGAGATAACGTAACACAGCGGACAATATATCCGCTACCCTTTCAACCACAAAAACTAACCAAAAGAAACTTTATTTTATTCCTTACGAGCTTTTACCCGGCACTTCGCCCGACAAATTATATCCAGATTTTATGTCCAAATATAAGCTTTCAAACAACAAAGTTTCATCAAAATCGGTTCGGTAGTTTTTGCGTGATGCTCGACAAAACAAACAGACAGACAAAAACTAAAAAAAAATGTGATTTGGAATTGGACACCGAAAAACCATATAGCAAACTTTTTTACAGACACACTTCTGTTATAGTTTTATAATAGACTAGCTTTTGCCCGCGACTTCGTCCGCGTGGAATTTGGAAAACCCCAAGTATCCTATGTTATTCTAATCATCATCATCATCATCATCATCATCATCAGCCTATAAACGTCCCACTGCAGGGCACAGGCCTACCCTCAAGGAGGGTGTATGGGCATTAGTCCACCACGCGTGCCCAATGCGGGTTGGTTCACATACACATCAGAATTTCTTCTTCAGTGTATGCAGGTTTCCTCACGATGTTTTCCTTCACCGTTTGAGAGCAGTCGGTTTTACGTACATAAGTTAGAAAAACTCATTGGTACATGGCATGTTGTCCGTGCGGATTCGAACCCGGACCCCCATAATTGGGAGTCCATACCTCTCCGCAACGCGCCACCGACGCTCTCTATGTTATTCTAATACCTCCAAGAATATGTGTACAAAGTTTCATGATGATCGGTTAAGTAGTTTTCGCGTGAAAGCGTAACAAACAAACTTACATTCACATTTATAATATTAGGGATAAGATAAGATTTTGAATTACGTTCCTGGTGAGAAAATGTGTAAAACAAAAGAAACAGGCATCAGCTGATATAACAGAGTGGGTAGGTATATGTATGCAGTAACAATTTATCGTAACCTTGCTATCTTCCAAGGCAACTTCAAGGCTTGGGCCAAGGACAGTAGAGTTTACTTTACTTAGTCACTGCTACTCATTACATGGGTGGGTAGGTAAAATCTTTTGTTATGCATTTGAAATTAAGTTAAAAACTAGGTTTTGTAGATAATGTTGAGAAATTACAATGGGGACTTGAACAAATATAATATAGCACGAATTATCTTTGTATTATGATGACTAGACAATGACAACAATAATATACATACATGAGCATTTATCCGCGACTTCGTCCGCATAAATTATATAGGTTTTAAGTCAGATCATAAGCTATCAAACAAAAAAAGTTTCATCAAAATCGGTTCAGTAGTTTTTGCGTGATGCTCGACCAAACAAACAAACACAAAAACAAACAAACAAACAGACAAAAAGTCAAAAAATTCGTGTTTTGGAATCAGGGACACCTAAAAACCATATCGTAATGTTTTTTTTTTTTGTAAATATCTTCAATGTACAGACAGACTTCTGTTACAGTTTTATAATAGTTTAAATACACACATATGCTCACGCAACTATCCCACAGGGGTAGGCAGGCAATAATATACAGGGTGATATTTGCTATTTCAGGTTTGCTCCCATAGTAAAAGTTATTGAGTTTGATGGTCTGAACCTTTGTCTGAACCACCCTAAAAAGAAGTTTGGCGGACGGCCATGTCATTTGAGACCCAGTCTTAGAGGTCTCATGAATAAATAAAACTTAGTAATACATGTAGAGTGAAACAAAATTAACAAAAAAGTAAATTGGTTGCAACCTGTAGAAGTTGGGGGAAAGGTATTTCTCCTTATGATACCTTTTGTATCAAGTGTGTGAAACTAATAATCTTTCTTACTAGATAGTCCACTCAATCTTCTATGCATTCATTGTGTTTATTTTAGTGAAAATTCACGATAACCGTACAATAAATTATGATAATGGAAGAAAACGAAATCACATACACTATCAGTTCACCCAAGCCAAATATGTTCCATAACGACCAAAAAATACCTCAGTGATAATATTAGATGAAAATAGCTGTCATGGTTGCGTTTTGCTACTGCTTTTTGGATGATTTGTCTATTTTACTAGTAATTTCTACTTTTGAATCCGGACTTCTGGAGATGTGGAAGTTTTTTTTAAAAATGCCTTAATTTTCTCTGTTTATAATAATTACGACCGCCGTCCTGGAGTGCGATTTTTTAATCTCATTCGGTGAGTTTAGCAGTTGAAAATGTCAATATTACTATGGAGATACCCATCTTTCTACTGCTGATTTGACTTTTAAAAATCGCACTCCTGAAGTATGATTTCTGAAAGTCAAATCAGCAGTAGAAAGATGCATATCTCCACAGTAATTTTGACATTTTCAACTGCTGAACTCAGCGAATGAGATTCAAAAATGGCACTCCATATCATCAAAATACTGACTTTAAACAACATTTTTTGAAAAAACTGACTTTTAAATTAAATTAAAAATCATTCTTTAACTGACCTTGGCCAAAAGAGCTGCGTCTTAACTCTTACCACAGCCCAGACACTGCATACTAAAATTTGAAATTGACAAGATGACGTCAGCACATGCGAAACCAAAGAAATTGAACCTTAAGTCTTCTTCTTAGGTAATGAGTAACCAGTGCGAAGTAACCAGAGGGCGATAGAGGGGGTGAGGTAAAAAGTAGGTGGGAGGAAGGGAGTGTCCGTACTGTATCTAGTAATAGATACTCTTTCTTATACTGTGCTCTTACTGAATTTACTGACCATTATAACTAGGACTAGGGCTAACTAAAACTTTGTGAAAAGCACCTACATCAAATTTGTTCAACCTCAGTTCCTTCTTCAGTGAATCCCAAGCTTGATTGAACTTGACACATTCCACCAATAAGACAGGGTTTGAAGAGATAATTGTCATGATAATTATCTTGATAATTATACGTTGATAATTATAAAATTATTGAAAAACATAAACATGTGTATCTGCTCATGATCTGAAGTGCGATTTTTGAAAATCATACGAGCGACTTGGCAGTAGAAAGATGCATAATCTCCATAGTAATTTTGACATTTTCTACTGCCAAGTCGCTCATATGATTTTCAAAAATTGCACTTCTGATCACAATTCGCAAAAAAGAAGCTCACAATCGCGAAATAATTTTTCTCACTGTTTTCTGTTGTTTTTCTCAATTATTTGTTATTCTTTGTGATACGAAATGAAAATGCCGACAAAGGTTGGTCTGGATATGAGTGTATTAAAACAAAAACAGCAATTTTAGAAATTAGAAATTTTACTCAATCCAATAATTATCTGATAATTAATTATCAAAGAAAATAATTATCTTGATAATTTCGAACCCTGCCAAAAGATGATGCACATCCTCTATTTCACAGTGTTTATAATAGGTATTTCCCTTTAAAAAAGTATATTTTATTTATTTTATTTTATTTTATTTATTGATTTCTTGATTTCTTTATATGTCTAAAATTAACCTCACGCTTCTACCATATAAAACATAAGGGGCCAACTTTCTTAGATTGGTGTGCATGAGACGTCACACAAATTATGTCTGTGTGCGTGTATAAGGATAGGGTTTAGAGGCCAGTACTGGTTGCAATTTTTTCTATGTATTTGTTGCTTCAAAGCTGTCTATCTTGACTTATCAAAGGTATTTCCTGCTCCGTGTTGTTAACTGCCTCTGTGGTCTAATGGTTAAGAGCATTGGCTCTCGACACGAAAGTCGTGGGTTCGATTCCCACGGGGGACACCTAGTGATATGTCACTTTGTGCGTTTTTCCCCAGTTGGTTAGGACATTGCAGGGTGAATCACCTGGTTGTCTGAAAAGAAAAATGATTCCATGCTTCGGATGGCACGTTAAGCCGTTGGTCCCGGCTACTATCTCTGGTGGTAGTAGTTGTTACATTAAAACCACATCAGAGGCCGAAAGGCGGTCTGAAAAACTCTGATACCAGGGCTCTGCCCACACGATAAGAAGAAGAAGGCAATGGGCCTTCACTCTGGTGGGCCAGTCACTGATTCAGCTCTATCGACCGACCATCAACATTAGATTTTCGACCATTAGAGTGGCCTGTCCTACCCCTAAACTTTAAGGAAATACCTTTCTTCTTATCATGTGGGCAGAGCCCTGGTGTCAGAGTTTTTTCAGACCCCCTTACGGCCTCTGACGTGGTTTTTATGTAACGACTACTACCACCAGAGATAGTAGCCGGGACCAACGGCTTAACGTGCCATCCGAAGTACAGAATCATGTTTCTTTTCAGACAATCAGGTGATTCAGTGTGCCATGTCCTAACCAACTAGGGAAAAATGCACAAAGTGACATTACTAGGTGACCCCCCTGGGAATCGAACCCACGACCCACTCTTAACGATTAGACCACAGAGGCCCATTGTGAAGCCATGGAACATATTGCCACAGAGCTGCGTTCAGAACCTACACCCTATGCGCACCCAGAGTGCACCCCGAGCGCAACTTTTCGCACTTAACGCCGTTCAGAGCCTCGGTGTAAGACGTTTTACTATAGAGCGAGTTGAAAAAACAACCACACCCAAACGTTCTGAATGCAGCCCTGCAATTTCTTGGTGGCTAAATGCATGTGCCTCCTGGGAGATGGTTAACCAACGAGACAGGAGATCACAGGCTTCTTTCCCTGAACGATATTACCTCCTTCATTTACAAAGTTTTCAAATACTTACAAGCTATGTTTTTTGAGGATAATAAACAGGTAAAATTTGCAATAAGATACTAATTAGAATATGGAGAAGTAGGTAGATAATGTTGAATAAATAAAAAATTTGAAATATTGTTTGTCCTCTGAAAAAATCTTGTTTTTTTGGCAAGCAGGTACCTAGTTATTACCCGACTAAATTGTGTTGAAAATTGACAAAAATAATTTCCATGACCAACTAGTTTTTTTTTTAGGGAATATTTTTACTGTGTTTTTTGAAAGGATAATTGTAAAAAGTTACTTACGCAATTAGAACGCCTTCCGCGCCGTTATTCATCAAAACTGTTCTAAACGCCTTGGTATATTTAGCTCAATATGCGGTCAGAAATAGAAAACTTTTCAATGCACACCACAACGTGATAACAGTCACATTATGTTCGGAATGTAACAAATAAAACACGTTACACGATCAGTTTTGACGGCGAATACGAAAATCACGAGAAAACTTAAGAAAAATCCTAAAATTTATTGCAAATCTTCAACTCCCGACACCTTCGCAAGAATGGTCCACTAAAACATTATCCTAGTGAATTCTCTTAGTTTATTAAACACAAGGGTCCGCAACAACACGAGACACATGTCCGAAGCCACCGCGTCCAATTATTTTCACAAAATCAGCTCGTTTTTACGATTTCACAAAATAAAATGATGTGAATGACTGACATGTATTTTTGACATGCGCACACCATTGCAAAATCGGTGGCGACACCTGTGGCGTCAATATAAACCATTTGGTAAGCTAGGCCTTATGCGTGTTATCTAGTATCGCTACTCGACACAAGATGGCGTTGATATTTTAGTAAATCTATTCAATAACAGATGGCGCTAGTCTGCCAAACATAAATTAAAATATTTTTTCTCTTTTCTAAAATATCTATTTCTTATTTTTATGTGCATTTTAGCAACAAACAATAAAATATAGTAATAAGTAGGTACTCCATCCATTTATTTCTACCGGGTAGACAATCTAAAACTATTTGAATGCCACACACGGTCCTTTCTGCCACACCCAGTCTGCATTCGTCACAATCACAATCACGTTCAAAATCAAAAGCTCGTTTTGTCCCAAAAATAACGATTGATACAACTGCGTGGTAGCTCTACCATGGAGCTACGAAAATAATATTTTTTCGAGGATGATCCTATTATTTAATAAGCTAGCAAGAAATTCTGGTAATCATATTTCGAGGGGCTTTCAGTGTACAACACCGCTTAGGTAGGTATCTATTCCTCAGTCGCCTTGTAAGACGGGCCTGCAACATTCTGCCATCAAAAGATCGAAGACTGAAATACAGGGTCCTTCTTAATATGCTGACACACTTTTTTATGACGATGATCAGGAGTGCGATTTTTGAATCTCATTCACTGAGTTCAGCAGTTGAAAATGTCAAAATTACTATGAAGATATGCAACTTTCTACTGCTGATTTGAGTTTCAAAAATCGCAGTCCTGAAGTATGATTTTTGAAAGTCAAATCAGTGGTAGAAAGATTCATATCTCCGTAGTAATATTGAGATTTTCAACTGCTTAGTTCAAAGAATGAGTTTCAAAAATCGTACTCCAGGAGTGCGATTTTTGACTCTCATTCGCTGAGTTCAGCAGTTGGAAATGTCAAAATTACTATGGAGATACGCATCTTTCTACGGCTGATTTGACTTTCAAAAATCGCACTACTGAAGTATGATTTTTGGAAGTCAAATCAAAATTAGAAAGATGCATATCTCCAAAGTTATTTTGACATTTACAACTGCTGAACTCAGCGAATAAGATTCAAAAATCGCACTCCTGAATCCCTCTTTCAGTATACAACACTGCTATGTATCCCATAGTAGCCTCGTTCGCAAATAGCCATAGAAAGAGATTGAAAATTTTGGTTACAGAGTCATTTTAGGTGTAGGCATGAGACTCGGTAGCATGGTTGAAAGTTCAGCTTCGAAGTGGTTCGTTTTCTTTTTTTATTTGATTTAAATTTACCGCATCCGCCCACCACACATCATTCTCTACAAAACCTTCTAAGAATATCAGCAGGTATATAATGACGTCATACGATACCTACAAAGTAGGTAGGCAGGTACATAGGTAGGTATAAAGGTGAGCTATTCTACTCTACTCTGTCTGAATTATAATTTTGAGACAAGCGTGGGAGAGGAAAATTTTAATGGAATATAATTCGGAGCGCGCTCCATACAAACGAAGTCTTGTGATATTTTCAATCCTAATCAATGAAATTTTTCAGAAACAATCTAAAAACTAATCTCTGTTTGTATGCAGTCGGATTTTCGTTAAAATTATAGTCTTAAAGTAACAGTGCCTCAAAGATTTCCATACAAATCTTAAATAAATCCTAGCATTGAAACTGTATTGACTTCATACAAACATAGATATTAGTTTATTGTTTCTGAAAAATTTCATTGACTTTAATTGGATAGTATTGAAAATATCATCAGACTTAGTTTGTATGCAGCGCGCATTTGCGCTCTCGAAATAAACTTCTCTTTAAGGCACTAACTAGGTAGTATTTAAAAGTCATCATCATCATCTCAGCCGATGTACGTCCACTGCTGGACATAGGCCTCCCCCGCAGATCCCCACAACGACCGACCGGTCCTGCGCTGCCCTCATCCAACGTGTTCCCGCCGCCTTCAGCAGATCGTCGATCCACCTTGTGGGGGCTCACTGTCTACCGACACTGCGCTTTCCGGTACGCGGTCGCCACTCGAGATCTCTTTGGCCCCATCGGACGGTTTCGGTTCTGCGAGCAATGTGCCTCGCATTGCCACTTTAGTTTAGCAATTCTTCGGGCTATGTCAACTATTATATACCCAAGTTCTTCTACAGATCTCTTCATTTCTAATTTGATCTCGCGAAGTTTCTGATCGTCCTGGAGTGCGATTTTTGAAACTCATTCGTTGAACTCAGCAGTTGAAAATGTCTTTCTTACTATGGGGATATGCATCTTTCTACTGCTGATTTGAATTTCAAAACTCGTACTCCTGTAGTATGATTTTTGAAAGTCAAATAAACAGTAGAAAGATGCATATCTCCATAGTAATATTTACATTTTCAACTGCTGAATTCAAAGTATGAGTTTCAAAAAGCACTCCAGAAACGGATTGTGTTTATGTGTATTTAGCGATCATCATCATCAGCCTATATACGATCCACTGCAGGGCACAGGCCTACCCTCAAAGCGTAAGGGCGTTAGTCCACCACGCGTGCACAATGCGGATTGGTAGACTTCACACACGCATCAGAATTTCTTCTTCAGCGTATGCTGGTTTCCTCACGATGTTATCCTTCACGTATTACATACATACAGGGTCCTTCTTATGCTGACACTTTTTTAAGGGGATGATCAGACCATGAAACTGAACAACTTTCTGTGTGGAACCAAAATCGAAATCGCGAAAAAAAAAATCACCATCTCTACCATACAAAACTGCAAACCTACTCCAGCATAGCTACTAGCTAGTACGCCAACCCACGATAGCCGTAATACGGCTGTATCACGTCTTTTATCTCGTTTGTTCGCGAGCAACAGAGCGAGATAAAATATGTGATATAGCCGTATCACGGCTATCGCGGGTTTGCGTACTAGCTAGCCAGCCATATGTATGGGAAATGGGAAAGCTGATTTTTTTTCGCGATTTCGATGTTGGTTCCATAGAGAAAGTTGTTCAGTTTGATGGTCTGATCATCCCCTTAAAAAAAGTTTCAGCATATTAAGAAGGACCCTTTATGTTAGAAAAAACTACCTTTATTACCTATCGATTTAACATATCAATGCATCAATAATTAATATTTCAACTCGACAGAGCATTAATCTAGTAAATCATTAGATTGCGATGATGATGACATCATTAAGCAGAATGTCATGTCATGACACTGGCATGGCTAGACGTTGGTTTTTTATATCTGTGGAGACGTTTGTAACACCGTTGTGCACATAGACATGAACTCTAGCGATAGACAAGCACGTTCAAACAAGCAAGTTGTTCCAAAACTCTTTGGGAACATTAGTGCCATCTAGTTTACATAAAACAGAAACTACTATTATTTGGTCAAAGAGCATCACCGGCCAAGACAGATGCGACAGTTCATATTTATGTTGGGTATTATACCTACTATCTGGGCATCCTCGACTACTTACGTGCAGACCACTGAAATATGTACCTGAAATTTTAGAATTAGATACTTACTCATTCATAACTTTTGATTGTGTGAACTGTGAACAGATTACTACGAAACAAACGTTCATATAATCAGTTAAAAAAGATAGACAAATTAAATAATACTATGCGAATGAAAAGAAAAATAGTAAGGAGACCACGGAGATGTAAATCTAGTTGCTAACCGCCACCCGGCACAGTGGATCCGTTCTGAAAAAAGACGGACTTAGGACCTAAAGTCGGAATTTCGTGCTGATTTTTTTTAAAGAAGAGATAATAAGTATCCTAGTAACTTTTATTCTTTCAGTAAAATCTATGGGATGCATGGTTTATGAGAAAAAAAAAATATACATTTTGTTTTTGTATGGAGAAGGACACCTTTTATTTTATTTCTTGACTTGGTTCAATTTGGGACGGGATTGGCTTACGTTTTATGAAAGACCAAATAATACTGGACCCAAAAAAAATATAACTAGTGCAGTCACTTGCAGCGAAGCGAGAAATTAAGTGTCAAAAATTTCATTCTTTTTCGCATATTTTGCAAAGAGTGCACGTTTTTGCCAAACTTTTTGTATATTTTCGTGTACCTGCTGCTAAATTAAAAATGCTAATGTCATTTTTAGGCAGAAATAATCAAGATGACGGGTACTTTTTTTTTTTACTTTACCGATTTCATTTTTGTGGAGAAACAGATTAAGATGGGTGACCAATCCTGCCATCGCAAATTGAAACACATAGTCCTTCCTTTCACATTCAAGTGACAGGATAAAAATGAATACCTAATTTGGGTATATTAACAGCACAATGAATAATTTAAAGTCATTCTTATCCTGTCACTTGACTGTGAAAGGAAGAACTATGTGTTTCAATTTGCGATGGCAGGATTGGTCACCCATCTTAATCTATTTCTCCTTGACCGATAGTAGTCCCTTTTCTTTAATTACAAAAATGAAATCGGCAAAGTAAAAAAAAAAAGTACCTGTCATCTTGATTATTTCTGCCTAAAAATGACATTAAAATTTTTAATTTAGCAGCAGGTACACGAAAATATACAAAAAGTTTGGCATAAACGTGCACTCTTTGCAAAATATGCGAAAAAAAAAATGAAATTTTTGACACTTAATTTCTCGCTTCGCTGCAAGTGACTGCACTAATTATATTTTTTTAGTCCAGTATTATTTGATCTTTCATAAAACGTAAGCCAATCCCGTCCCAAATTGAACCAAGTCAAGAAATAAAATAAAAGGTGTTCTTCTCCATACAAAAAAAATGTATATATTTTTTTCTCATAAACCATGCATCCCATCGATTTTACTGAAAGAATAAAAGTTACTAGGATAGTTATTATCTCTTCTTTAAAAAAAAATCAGCACGAAATTCCGACTTCAGGTCCTAAGTCCGTCTTTTTTCAGAACGGATCCACTGTGCCCGCTCGCGATCAATGAGAATTTACTACGCTAAGTCGCGATGATGACTTTAGCTGTCAATAAATCTTTTTCATCTCGAGGTAAAAGGTAAATCAAATAATTGTTTTCGCATTAATTTTTTTCCCATGAACAAGTATAAAAATATGATCTCAAGTATGAACGATCTTAGCGTCATTTTCAATTTCAATCCTCGTCTGGCACCCGCCTTAAGTTCATTATATTGTGCATGTATTGTGCCTATTTTGTGCCCTCTGATTTAAGTCTCTTGATTCATCTATGATCATTAATGCCCGTCTCTTTTCCTTAAATGTCGCTTTTTGGGTGCCGAAACGAGACAAAAAGTAATGGACTTACCCAATCTTGAGGAAATTAATAGACTTACCTATTTTCTAAAATTTTAATTTATAATAACATATCCTTATAATTTTACATACTTACCTTATATTCGAATAAAAGTATCCCGTAAAACAACTTTCAGGCGGTTTTTATAGTGATAACTAATTTAAATACATCAATATAAAATTAAAATGATTATTGAAAAAAATGACAGATTGGTATTCAGATTGGTTTGTCATTCCCATTAGCATAGAGTAAACTAACATCAATGCGGTTTTAACACCGCATTGCAGAGTAACATGCAGTTCCTACTGAACACCGTATCTAGTACTGGTACAGTACATTGATATCGTTGGTTGTGCACGCTATAGTTGACCGGGAGCTGAAACTTACTATTATTACTTATAAGTACACTACTAGTTTTTAATATTCTATTCAGACAATGACACTAAAACTTAAACCTACAAAGTCAAAGTCAAAGTCAAAAATAATTTATTCAATATAGGAGCTTGAAGCACACTTATTAAACGTCAAATCTTTTTTTTAAGCTACCACCGCGTCGGAACGTGTTGTCGCTGTAGAGAAGATGCGGCCAGAAACTATACAACATAACACGACTTAATAACTAAACAATATAAATTCTTATGCTAAGGTTATGTATACAATAATACATAGTCTATTTAATAAAATAATTGATACCCTGACTACCTTGAGGAACATGACTGTGTCGAAAAACGAAAAAGTTTTTGTACCTCCCATAGAAAATCGATCGTCTGGAGTGCTATTTTTGAAAATCATTCGCTGAGTTCAGCAGTTGAAAATGTCAAAATTACTGTGGAGGTATTATGCATCTTTCTACTGCTGATTTGACTTTCAAAAATCATACTCTAGTATTTTCTAGATGGTCACACTGATGCTACGGTCCAAAATGCGCAAATATGCGCTATCGGTAGAGATAGCATGCACACAATCGGTTCATAATGCGCGAATGTGCGGATACGTTTGCTATCTGACGTCATCAGTGACGTCATTAATTTACGCTTACGCCGCACTCGAAAATTAGGTAGTGCAGCGTATGCATGTCAAATTGACAGCTGTTTCAAATTGTACAAATTGTTTAGCAGTGTATTCGTACTTACTAATTTGGACCGACCGGTAAAGCGTGTGCATAGCGTTTGCACTATTGGCATAACCGAACCATAATTACCGAATAATTCGAACCGTAGCATAGGAGTGCGATTTTTGAATGTCAAATCAGTAGTAGAAAGATGCGTATCTCCATAGTAATTTTGACATTTTCAACTGCTGAACTCAGCGAATGAGATTCAAAAATCGCACTCCAGACCTACGTTATATTTAGCAGTGAAGCCATAAAGACACCGAATTTTGTTTTTGGTCCCCCAAAAACAAAATTCGGTGTCTTTCATAAATCCTACCTTTAGTAGGATTGCAGTTCTGTATGGAACAGATGATTCCGACGTTGTTAGTCCCCTAGAAAAAGTTGTTCAGTTTGATGGTCTGATTAAAAACCGCCAGTAAGGTAGACCCATAAACTTAATAATTTAGTATCTTTATACAACGTGTTAATAAATTAGCGCAAAACCTCATACACCCCAACTGATTTATAACAAAAGAATTAGATTGAAACAATAATTTCATTATTTTTATAGTTACAATTTTAAGTTATTCGCATTTTAAGTTCAGAGGCAAAAACGATTTGTTATCATTTCAGCAATGAATGAAAGCGCTAACGTACTTATGGATACATTTTAATAATCTTGTTTTGGTAGTAAGTAGGGTGAGTGTGCCCGTGGGGTGGGTTGACATCGGATTTAGTAAATTTTAAAATTTACGAAAAAATTATTTAAAATGTTGAAAAAAAATACCTATGTTGAAACCATGATAATTCGATTCTGCTCTCGATTCTACACAAACTACTTTCTAGTTTTGCGTTAATTCATTAACACGTTGTAGAGGTGTTCCTAAGTCAAGTCGGAAGGGGTTCAAAAGAAGCCAAAATGATTCGCTCGGTTTTAATGTTCTGCAATATTGTTATTATAATAATGAAACAATAAAATCAATAATTACTGTCACATCATTAGGTTTTTAAAATTTAAATAATGTGACAAGAGACATTTAGTTTGACTCCCGTTGTATGACATCCGGGTTTACTTCATACATTTATGTATGACGATCAAATCAGCTGTTAGACGCCATCTTGAAATATTTTTCTCTAACTCTAAGTACACGAAGTCCTATAAATTAAGCCATATTATTACTTACGGCTTTGCTTTTAAGAGTCATAATATAAGTCGTCATAGTGTGGAAAAATGTACATAATAGACTGGCGATTATTAAATTATATATTATACAAGGTAGTAATTTTAAACGTTGACACTGTTTTAATCATCAGCATCAATAAAATTATTCGGACTGTGCCACGACTTAGAATACAATTGACAATGATTTTTAATCATAGACAAGAAACTTAACTAAATTTATTCCTGTCACTTTCTAAAATAAGATTTAAAAAAGAGACAGAAAACCAACAGCTGACTTTAGTGCTGTCAAAGTGACGTTACACGCCCAAAAACGACTTAAATAAGATGGCGTACATTATGATGGCATCTTATTTTGGGCGTGTAACGTCACTTTGACAGCACTAAAGTCAGCTCTTTACTTAATCTTATTTTAGAAAGTGACAGGAATAAATTTAGTTAAGTTAAGTCGTGGCACAGTCCGAATCGGTACCATTAGGTACATACAGTCAGCCTAAAAAGTTACCTATCTACCACTTTATTCGGGCTTTAAATGTTAGTCTAATCTAAGCAACAGTCTAGCCTAGGCTAGGATGTGGTTCGGTCCTTGTGGGAGGGTACCCAAAACGCTAACGACTATGCTGATTCGTTGAGCGAGGTAAGCGCCAGCCCTTGGGTTCCCCTGTCGAGTCTACCAGGCGTTTTGAGAGGTCTATAGTAGGCTTTACGTTCAGTTCAAGTAGGGCTGCCATCGCCAAAATCGCTGTTGCCGGACAAAGACATTAAAAACCCCGGACATTTCAGTAAAGAAATTTTCCCCGGACAACCATGAAATTAGATAGTTTCAATACAATATAAAACCATCGTGAGGAAACCTGCATGCTTCAATTTCGGGGCATGTATTGTACCTACTGTCCATTACAAGTGGCGACGGGCTCACTCCCCGTCACACTGGACAGAGTTTCGGTACTACTAGTGAAACGTGGATGTTCTGAAGTTTCAGAATATCTCTGACTACCCCCTCGGGGAATATAGTCGTGAGCATATGCTTATGCTTATAAAACCAGGAGCGAGCGAAGCGAGATAGAGATTTTGCAATACGACTAGATCGTTTCAATACAATAGAAAACCAGGAGCGAGCGAAGCCAGCTCGAGATTTTGCCATATTATAGCGCATTTCCAGTTCATACCAAAATCGAGGCCTTCTATGTATGTAATAAATAAAAGCTGGAGCGAGCGAAACGACCTCATGATTTTGCTACATAACAACTCGATTGTAAAGCAAGCCGAAATCGAGTTGATTTATGATTTGTGCATGAAACAAACTATTTTTTACCATTAATTATGTATTATTTACTTGGGTTTTACCCGGACACAAGTGTCCGGGTTTCCCCCGGACACTTTAGTGAAGACCCCGGCCGGACGCCCCCGGACGCCATTCAAACTAGGACAAATCCGGGGAAACCCGGACGGATGGCAGCCCTAAGTTCAAGAAGCACTGATTTGAATATGCGTCTACTCCATAAAGGTATCATATAGAGGAACTGACAGCTGAGAGAGCGAGATGTACCTAGCGGCGCCACTGTATAATAGAAAGAGATACGTGACGCGAGGCAACGTTTTTGAGAACTTGTCAGCACAATCGACTAGGTAAATATTCGTGCTCTGTGAATAATTAGTGAATTTAGATTCACTAATTATTCACAGAGCCGTAGATTATTTTGTGAAATATACTAACACTATTTCATTAAATTACCTACGATTTCACGTTAGATTCACAATTATACACAGAACTCGATGTTTTAGGGTGCCGATAAGTGCCGACAAATGCACAAAAAACGGTTTCATTTGACAACTCATGTCAGTTACTCTATTCCGACAGGTATAATAACTTTATGGTCTACTCTCTCTCAAAAATGTTTATTTCTTTATCATTTTCTTGTATTTTCTTCCAAGACGCAGGTTGCAAGTGGACCCCTTTGCCCCCTTGCTCACCCCTCTCGGTGCCTCTGTATAAGATTACCAGATGGAAATGATGTGGCAAGTAGGTAGTGATTTGGTGGCTTTCGCCGACAAATGCATCCCTATCTGTACACAGGGTGAAACTGATATCATTAGCATCCTTTTAAACTAAGAGTCTACCCATCAAACTGAACAACTTTCACTATGAGAGCAAACCGATCGGAGCAAAAAAATTATCTGCTGTTGCATACATTTGAGTCGAGTAGGCATTGCAGTTTAGTATGGAACAGCTAACTTTTTGTTTGCTCCGATCGGTTTGCTCCCATAGTAAAAGTTGTTCAGTTTGATGGGTAGACTCTTAGTTTAAAGGGATGCTAATGATATCAATTTCACCCTGTAGATACCTACCTCATCAAAATTGGTTCAGCGGTATAGCCATGAAAACGTAAGACAAAACTAAATGTTAATTCTGCAGGAAAGAATAATATTTTAATCAGCTGATTCCGTCAGCCATTTTGTATTTTTTTTAACCATTTTTTTTCTAAAACAGCAATGGAATGCAAGGTTATACCAGTCACGGAAAACTTAAATGTATGTTTGTTTGCATACCTAGACAGTATGTAGATGTACAAGTGTGGACTTAAACGCGTTACGTATGGAACAGGGTGCTTCAACACATTTAAAGAAGATTGGCAGATTTGGACCCAGCCATTTTTTACGAAAACTAAAACCCATTCAGGACGGCTGTCATAATTATTATAAACAGAAAAAATTAAGGAATTTTTTAAAAAACACTTCCACATCTCCATAAGTTTGGATTCAAAAGTAGAAATGACTAGTAAAATAGACAAATCGTCCAAAAAGCAGTAGCAAAACGCAACCACGTCAGTTATTTTCATCTATATTATCACTGAGGTAATTTTGGTCGTTACAGAACGTATTTTGCTTGGTTGAACTGATAGTGTGTGTGATTTCGTTTTCTTCCATTATCATAATATGGTACGGTTATCGTGAACTTTCATTAAAATTAACTCAATGAATGTGTAGAAGATTCAGTGGACTATCTAATAAGAAAGATTATGAGTTTCACACACTTGATACAAAAGGTATATCATAAGGAGAAACACCTTTCCCCCAACTTCTACAGATTACAACCAATTAACATTTTTGTTAGTTTTGTTTCACTCTACACGTATTACTAAGTTTCATTCATGTATGGGACCTATATGTCTGGGTCTCAAATTATATGGCCTTCCGCCAAACACCTGTATGTAAACTTGAGGTAGTGCTTCCAGGCCATCAAACTGAACAACGTTCACTATGGAACATGTGCTGTTTCATAGAAAATGTCAATAGCTACTCGACGATTTATGAAACAGCTGATGTTATAATCGCGATTTCAAAGTTGGTCCCATAGTATAGTTCTATGATCTGAACTTCTGAAGCATCCCTGTAGGTAAGTATGAATGAATGAATGAATGAAATATAATTAATATACTATACTGAGAATGTGATTTATTTATTTACAACAATGCAACTAATAATCAACACATTAATCAAATAGCCCGCCTCGTATCGATCCAGGTGCAAAGGTGCCCATAATAGGTACTGACGCATGTAGCGTCCCACAGGAGGCACATTCCCTTCTGCCAGGGCACCAGGGTACTATACTATGTATGTAAATGGTAAAGCATTAAGAGCGAGCGCAGACTAGAGACAAAACAGTTGTAAGACAGATTCGTCGCACGCAGACAAAACTGTTTCGAAACAGTTTTGTTTCAAACGCGGCGCACACCAAGTAAGACAAAACTGTTTTGCCTACGTCACGACGCGTAACTTAACCTTATAACCCCCGAACATTTTTCATTGAACGTCCCCCCAGCGCCGCGGTCATATAAAAACTGTAGACATTATTATAGTCAACGATTTTTTTTTTGGTCATCGCTGCCTGCGCTCCCACTAGATTCCGCCATTCCTAAGAACCAGTGTGGGCATTAATCCATAAATTTTTAATCAACTTTTTACATTAAAATTTTAATCGTTAATTTTTAATTTTAATCAAAATTATGTTTGGGCCCATACTGCTAAGAACTGCTTCTGAAATGCGGCAACTCGTTGTCATTGTTGTATGGTTTCAATATTTAAAAGCGTATAGTGCTTACTTGGAACCATTACAATGTATGTGCCTGTGAGCCTTATTTATTTATTTATTTGGTTTATGCCTCAAAGTATTTGTCCAAGTAGGTTTGAAAAGGTTTAATAGTTGTTTGAAGTTGAATTTTCAAAAGGTGCGATTTTTTGTCGCCGAGCGTCATCATCATCTTCCTAACTGATGTCCCGCTGGGTAGCGGGTTCTGCTTTCCTAGTCTGTTTCTTCCACTTCGCTCTGTCTTGAACATCGTCGACGATTTTTTGTCGCTGAGCGTAGTTATTCATATAAATTTTAATTTTTCACTCGCGCCATCTACCACGCGGTTCATTAATTGTACCGCAAACAACCATAGTTCTTGCAGCCCTAATATTTGCTGACGTCATCGTCTTGCCACTTTCTGTGACTTCTCTCCTACCTATGTAGGCACTAGGCAGTGTCCGGGAAACCCCGAGCAACAGCTTGGGAACAGAGGGGTTACAAGGGGTACGTCGCTAGACAGTTTTGTCGTTGGTGTGCGCACTCACATACTTTTCCAAGGGAAGCCGACAGTCGTGAGTCAGATTCGTCGCGGTGTCTCGTAGACAGTTTAGTCTATGAGACTTTTTGTTGCAAGTGTGCGCAGCTTCATAGCTTTAGTAAAGCGGTAGTCTGTCTTACAACTGTTTTGTCTCAAGTCTGCGCTCACTCGTCTTATACAGGGTGTTAGGGTAAACAGTTGCATTACTTTAAGGGGTGATTGTACCCATGATGTTGAACAACTTTCCCTAAGAAACCTTTAGGAAATTCCCATAAAATTGTTTGACTTCCAATCAGCTGATCGAACGTTTGTATGAAAAGTGTTTTTTTTTTGCGAATTTCCTATAGGTTTCTCAGGGAAATTTGTTCGGTATCATGGGTACAATCACCCCTTGAAGTAACGCAACTGTTTAACCTAACATCCTGTATGTAGAGATATAATTATGTATAGGTATGTATTGTCCAGTAGACATACCTAGTGTGTATAAAAGTCTAGATTCTCAGGTAGGTCTAAATGTTAGTTGCATGTCTAGGTCATTCAGAACTCGCGTAGGTTGACTGCATCAGAGTTGCAATTCAAATTTTATCTTTTTTTGTACCTGAGACGTTTTCTCAAAGTCAAAGATGCATCAGAAATAAACTAAGTAGGTATGATGTTATTTTTACGTACATACATTCACGACCGTGTTTACTTTTGGAGTGGGAAACTTTTCTATTACTTCATAACAAATACCTTTTAGGGTCGGTATCGCAATTTATCTACAGGGTGAAATTGATATCATTAGCATCCTTTTAAACTAAGGGTCTACCCATCAAACTGAACAACTTTTAGGTACTATGGGAGCAAACTGATCGGAGCAACTAAAAAATCAGCTGTCCCATACTAAACTGTAATGCCTGCTCGACTCAAATGTATGCAACAGCTGATTTTTTTTTTGCTTAAAAGGATGCTAATGATATCAATTTCACCCTGTCTATGGAACATATCCTTTGTGACTGTGATGTCTTGGCGGCAAAACGCATGAGCCTCCTCGGGGATGGATATCCAAAACCGGGAGATCTTAGGTTTCTTCCCCTCAATGGTATCGCCTCCTTCATTGACCATGTATTTGAAGGGTGAAGAAAGCAAAAGTATTGGGGCTAACACAAAAGATCCCACTGGGTCGAAGTGTTGCTGGCTTGACAAGATAAGATATATCTTGTTATAAGATTGAGTGCGAGTGAGACACTGATTGATTATTTGTGGTTGGGCTATTGCAAGCAAGGGTCGTTGTAACACGGAGACCAGCGCTGGTCCTTTTGTGTTCGCCCCAAGCTCACCCATATTTACGCATACCTCCGAACTTATGGTATTTTCTTTTCATTCTCGGGAATGCAGGTTTCCTCAAGATGTTTTCCTTCAGCGCCGAGCTAGTAAATGATAAATACAACCGTACATAAATTCCGAAGAACTTAGTGGTACAGGCCAGGAATCGAACCGCGGCCTCAGCATTGAGGCGCTAGCTCTCTTCCGTATGGGCTATCATCGCTCTTTACAGACAGGGATACAACATTACCTACATTTTCTGTCACGCTTCCTAAAAAAGGTGAGGGTGAAGGGGTGAGGTAAAAATTGGTGGGGGGCATGGAGGGTACGTATTGTATGTAATACTCTTTCTTATACTGCTGGTATTTGCCCCCTTGTTTCAAGTTGGAAGAATACCTAGTTAATTGCTTACTTTATAATTAAAACAGAGTCGCCCACACACGCACCCGCACACATTAGCACACACAGACACACACATGCGCATGGGCAACGGTTTTATTCAAAATTCGTGTGTTCTTCGCCGGATACGACGGAATGCCTGTCGCTCGGCGGACTAGGGTTCTAGTGGATAAATAGAAAAACCTTCTACAAAGGTGCTTCGGTAAGTGGGCCTCTGCTTAGTTACATGACGTTGTTTTTTGTGCGCAGTTCGTGAGCTGGAGCGCGATTTTTTAATCTCATACGTTGAACTCAACAGTTGAAAATGTTATGGAGATACGCGTCTTTCTACTGCTGATAAGACTTTCAAAAATCGCACTCCTGAAGTATGATTTTTGAAAGTCAAATCAGCAGTAGAAAGATGCATATCTCCACAGTAATTTCGATATTTTCAACTGCTGAACTCACTCCTGGAGTGCGATTTTTGAAACTCATACGTTGAACTCAGCAGTTATAAATGTAAATTTTACTATGGAGACGTGCATCTTTCTACTGCTGATTTGACATTCAAAAATCATACTCCACGAGTGCGATTTTTGAAAGTCAAATCAGCAGTAGAAAGATGCGTATCTCCACATTAATTTTGACAAATTCAACTACTGAACTCAGCGAATGAGATTCAAAAATCGCACTCCTGCTCGTTTAATTTTTTTTTTATTTAATAAATCAACGCCAACAGCAAATTATGCCTAGCCAACTACCACCGGGGTCTAATGGTTAAGAGGGAGGCTCTTGACACGAAAGTCGTGGGTTCGATTCCCACGGGGGACACCTACTGATATGTAACTT
This sequence comes from Agonopterix subpropinquella, assembly GCA_922987775.1. Lineage (NCBI taxonomy): Eukaryota > Metazoa > Arthropoda > Insecta > Lepidoptera > Depressariidae > Agonopterix > Agonopterix subpropinquella. The sequence goes on along the minus strand of OV277719.1, from coordinate 10,082,318 downwards.
TGTGCGTTTTTCCCCAGTTGGTTAGGACACTGCAGGCTGAATCACTTGATAGTCTGAAAAGAATGACGATTCCGTGCTTCGGATGGCACGTTATTGCAATAAATGATTTAAAACCGTATTTATGAATTTTTACGTGAAAACTAGGGCGGGGGAGGGGCATATTCTACGGATGGTCACGTAGGGGGGGGGGGAGGGTAAAAAATGGTGAAAAATGGGTCACGTAGTATGTACGTAGGTACGTTCCCATATTATGGACAGTGGTGGCCACGACCTCGACCGCGGTCTACCGGTCGCCCGCGGTGCTTCCTACGGAACCATTTCTGTTATAATAATTAGTGTATTCCTACTTTTTTTATTACATTGTGCCAACAAACTCCTTGGCATTTTAATAGGCTAACGAAATGTTTGTTAAAATAAAACTATTAGGAATGAGAATAAAATATGGACATTTTGGTCCGGCTTTTAGCAATTTTGAACAACTTTGTTTCATACCAACTCATGATCAAGAGCGTTTTTTAAAAGTCATACACTGAAATCAGCAGTAGAAAAGTATGTGTATTCTCCTTCATGATTTCGAATTCAAAAATAGCATTTTGTCTATCTTTGTCTGAAGTGCTATTTTTGAATTCGAAATACATACATACATACATACATAATATTCTCACGCCTATGTCCCACTATTGGGGTAGGCAGAGACAACAGATCGCCACATGCTACGATTCTGACACACATCTCTCGCCTCCTCAACATCCATAAGTCTCTTCATACAAGCTCGTCGGTTCCGGGTACATTTTATTTGGCCCTTCTTCAGTACGCATCCTATTTGGTCAGCGTACGTGCGCCTAGGGCGACCCCTTTCAACCATTCCATTCACACTTGCATTGTAAATTTCATACGTCAACCTACTTTCACTCATTCTTTACACATGGCCAAACCACCTCAACATGCCTTTTTCAATCCTGGTCACTCACTCACACACATCTTCTTTCAGACCACATCTTTCTCTAATCACACTATTCCGTATCCGGTCCTTCAAAGTCACACCACACATACAACGCAGGGACCGCATTTCAACAGCATTTATTCTAGATTCATGCTTCTTCTGCCATACCCAACTCTCACTGCCATACATTAAAGTTGGTGCCAACACACCGTCGTGAACCGCCAAACGAGCCTTTTTAGACATAGTTTGACTCTTCATGACGGTTTGCAAGGCTCCATTAACCATATTTCGTGCTTTCACTCTTCTCTCTATATCTCCGTCGTACTTTCCGTCTCTTGTGAACATACAACCCAAGTACACAAACTCACTGACTTGCTCTAGCCTTCCATCACCTATCATAATCTTTCAGTCACTGTTTCATCGCGCTCGATAACCATAACTTTCGTCTTATTCACATTAACATTCATTCCCTTCTTTTTAAATGATTCATTCATACATGAATTCGAAATCATGACCAAGAATACACGAACCTCATACTTTTCTACTCCTGACTTCAACGCTATGAGTTTCAAAAATTGCACTACTGTCTACTTCTTCTTGGTTCCTCTCCATTACTGGAGGTTGGCAGTCAGCTATGCATATCCCTGTCTATCTCTCGCCAAACGAAACATCTCTTCGACGCTGGCGATGTCTGTCCACTCTTTCAGGTTCACGAGCCATGACATTCGTGGCCCTCTACTTTTCCCATTATTTTAATCAAGAGCAGTCGGTACTTATCTTATCTTATCTTATCTTGTTGTGGGGGCTGGCAAGCCAGCAACTCTTCGACCCAGTGGGATCTTTTGTGTTAGCCCCAATACCTTTTGCTTTCTTCACCCTTCAAATACATGGTCAATGAAGGAGGCAATACCATTGAGGGGAAGAAACCTAAGATCTCCCGGTTTTGGGTATCCATCCCCGAGGAGGCTCATGCATTTAGCCGCCAAGACATCACAGTCACAAAGGATATGATCCATGGTCTCTTCATCCTCTCCGCATGCTCGGCAGCTGGGATCTACGGTGAGCTTCATTTTGTGCATCATCGTAGCAGTCGGTACGATCATTCATCAAGATATGACCAAGGTAGGTGACTTTCCTCCTTTTAATGGATTGCAAAAGCTCCTGGGAATTCCTGACTCAGCGAAGAAGATGACATCATGATCTGTAAGGTAATTGTGCAAGTTTCCGATTGTATCGTTTAAAAGATCAGTATGTAGACAACGTATGATAACCTGTAGTTAGTAGGCAATTTTTAAGTACGTAATATTGTATTTCTGGTGATTATCATTATTCTGCAATTGCATCTGCATTACTAGCCCAGTCATTTTACGGTTTGAGCCGTGACTAATTAATAATTGAAAGAGCAACCTGCCTTAGTGGCATACCTACTGTCCGCCATTTTGAAAAAATCTCGATTTTGCGGCCACTGATGAAACATATGCCGATCGACAGGGAAAATGATTACAAACAGAAAATATACTTTGGTAAAATGACCTAAGTGGTATACTTTCGGAGATATAGGGGTTTGAAAATAAAAAAAAATAAAAACATTTTTTTCCACCCAATTTGACTTTTTTGATCAGGAATAGATCGGCGAAGCTCAGGATCGACCAGGACTTAATATAATCACATAATATTATTATTATAAATAAGTTTTATTCATTTACTAAGATAAATAAAACGCCTATCTACATGCAAGACAGCTACTCGAGCAAGACGGTTGTTGTAGCAGTGTTGCTAACTATTCCGAGAGGTATTTATATGTATTTACCTATGTATTAAATACTTGATCATCATCATCATCATCTCAGCCGATGGCCGTCACACTGCTGGACATAGTCCTCCCCAAGGATCGTCACAACGACCGGTCCTGCCGGTGTCCTTATCGAACGGGTTCCCGCTCCCTTCATCAGGTCGTCGGTCCACCTTTTGGGGCCCAACCTACCCACTGCTATTACCCGGGGTGCGGGATGCGGGAGCTACCAACGCTGCGCTTTCCGGTACGCGATCGCCACTCAACGGCTCTTCGGCCCCATCGGTTCTGCGAGCAATGTGCCCCGCCCATTGCTTGCACTATAGTTAAGCAATTCTTTGGGCTATGTCTCAGCGGATCTCTTCATTTCCGATTCGATCTTGCCGGGATACTCCGAACATAGCCCATTGCCTTTTGGATGACTTTCAACCTTTTAATGAAGCCTTGAGAGAGCGACGACCGACGTCTCAGTTCCGTAATTCATCTTGAGACACTGCGGTTTTTGGACGTGAGGAGACTACGTAGCTTTCCAATGTTGCCTTGCCGAGTGGGCTAGGCTATGAAGCTTGGTCTCCACCAGCTTACTGTCACCAATGAGCCTCCTGGCTCTGCGTTCGACCGAGTCGAGTGCGGCAAGTTGATACTTGGCTGAGCCATCCCACAGGTGGCAGCAGTACTCCACACATGATCGAACCTGAGCTTTATACAATATTAAGAGCTGTCCAGGAGTTTAGTACCGCTTCACCTTGTTTAAGATACCCAGCTTTTTGGCCGCAGTTTGAGCCTTAGACTCGATGTCAGCGCCGAAGTTGAGATTCGTGGTCAACCTCATGCCCAGAAGCCCAAGACTGCCGGAAACAGGAACAGATGTACCCTGGATAGTAGGAGTCAGATTAAACGGACTCCTTTTTGCGGTGAACATACAAGCCTGTGTTTTGGTGGCGTTGAACTTGACTAAATTATTGTCACCCAACTGGGAGATAAGACTTAAAGTCAAGTTTGTCCGCTCCACCATGGCCTCCCTCTGCGAACGTATTTCATCCCCGCTGGCCCTTGCGCCGGATACATATTTTATCTCTCCGTGACAGTACTGTCATCTGCATACCCAACAATACCTGACACAAGGAGGTCATTGATGTGTAGCAGGAAAAAAGTAGCGGAGAGAACAGACCCTTGAGGAACCCCAGCATCAATTGCCATAACGTCTGAAGAGCAGCTGTCAATGACAACTCTAATCGACCGTTCTCTTAAGAAATCAGATATCCAGCTGCAAAGATCAGCGGGGATACCATAAGCAAGAAGCTTGCTCAGCAAACTAGCGTGCCATACCCTGTCAAAGGCCTTCAAGGTGTCAAGTGATACGGTAAGTGCTTCACCGTGTTTCTCGATGGCCTCGCCCCAGCAGTGCGTGACATACACAAAAAGATCCGCAGTCGATCGCCCCCGGCGGAAGCTATATCGGCGATCACTGAGTAGATCATTATCTTCTAGGTATGTCAGCAACTAACTGTTAAGTATTCTTTCCATGACTTTACAGAGAATGGAAGTAATGGCGATAGGTCGGTAGTTGTAGGGGTTGACACGACTGCCCTTCTTGGGTACCGATTGCAGATTTGCAAGTTTCCAGGATTTTGGTACCGTTCTTGTTCTGAGAGAGAGAGGCGATACAGGCGTGTTAGAACAGGAGACAACTCAGGCGCACAATATCTCAGCACTCTTGCAGGTATACCATCAAGACCACTGGCCTTATTCACATCTAGACAACGCAATGCTCTGTGGACCTCTTTTGTACGTATTGTGATCTCCGGCATCGAAGAATCACAACGAGGGATGGTTGGTGGATGTTTGGCAACAGCGTCCAGACGTGAATTGCTCGCAAACAGAGAAGCAAATAAATTAGCTTTCTCAGTTGCGGAGTGAGCCAGTGACCCATCAGGTTTCTGCATGGGAGGCAAAGTGGGACGGCAGAAATTGGATTCGACCGATTTTGAAAGGGACCAGAACTGTTTACTACCAGAAGGGTAGGATGCCTGTCTGACTCCAATGCGGCTGACATGATCGAATCGAGCCTTCTGGATCACCCGTTTGCAAGACTTGACGGCAGAATTAAAGGCACTCTTTGTCGGCGCGAACCCTACGAGCTCTATCTTTGCGGTCGCGAGCTAGGAACCATGCTTGGTAGGCGGATTCCTTTTTAGCTTCAGCGCGAGCACAATCCGCATTGTACCAAGGTTGGGCTTTGTGACCGAGTGCGATTTCGGAGAATGGAATATAATATTCAATTCCCAGTACCAGTACCATTCCAATTACGTTCGCAACCGCATCAGCAGAACTGGCAGGGTCACTCGAAGAAAAACACACTTGCCGCCACGGGTAAGACGCAAAGAAGTGCCGCATCTCATCCCAATCTGCCGACCCGTATCGCCAGACTCGCCTCGTGCCCTTAGGGCTGTCATCGGGAGGAGAGCAGATCAACACGGATTTCACCAGACAGTGATCGGACGTTCCCAGTGGGGCAGAGATCGATACGGAGTGCCTGTCTGGATCTGATGTCAGCAGAAGGTCCAAACAATTGGACGTATTGTTATCAACAGCGAAAAATCCCGCAATGCTCCACCGTGCCAGTTGGCGACCGGAAGGGAGGACCCGGTGGCCATTGTGACGGGGTACGGGCGTCTCTCACACCTGGGGCAGCCTTTCACACGTGGCTAGCACACTACTTGGGCCCCCTACTAACTGCGGTCGGCCAACGACTGTCACCGTGCTTCGGATCCCGCTACCCTCCAAAATGAGTTTCCCGGTACAGTGTTACTCAGAGGCAAATCAAGCAACGCGGGTACCGGATGTTGATGGCCATGCGCCCAATTGTTTGGACCTTCTGCTGACATCAAATCCAGACAGGCACTCCGTATCGATCTCTGCCCCACTGGGAACGTCCGATCACTGTCTGGTGAAATCCGTGTTGATCTGCTCTCCTCCCGATGACAGCCCTAAGGGCACGAGGCGAGTCTGGCGATACGGGTCGGCAGATGGGGATGAGATGCGGCACTTCTTTGCGTCTTACCCGTGGCGGCAAGTGTGTTTTTCTTCGAGTGACCCTGCCAGTTCTGCTGATGCGGTTGCGAACGTAATTGGAATGGTACTGGTACTGGGAATGGAATATTATATTCCATTCTCCGAAATCGCACTCGGTCACAAAGCCCAACCTTGGTACAATGCGGATTGTGCTCGCGCTGAAGTTAAAAAGGAATCCGCCTACCAAGTATGGTTCCTAGCTCGCGACCGCAAAGATAGAGCTCGTAGGGTTCGCGCCGAAAAAGAGTGCCTTTAATTCTGCCGTCAAGTCCTGCAAACGGGTGATCCAGAAGGCTCGATTCGATCATGTCAGCCGCATTGGAGTCAGACTGGCATCCTACCCTTCTGGTAGTAAACAGTTCTGGTCCCTTTCAAAATCGGTCGAATCCTATTTCTGCCGTCCCACTTTGCCTCCCATGCAGAAACCTGATGGGTCGCTGGCTCACTCCGCAACTGAGAAAGCTAATTTATTTGCTTTTCTGTTTGCGAGCAATTCACGTCTGGACGCTGGTGCCAAACAGCCACCAACCATCCCTCGTTGTGATTCTTCGATGCCGGAGATCACAATACGTACAAAAGATGTCCTCAGAGTATTGCGTTGTCTAGATGTGAATAAGGCCAGTGGTCTTGATGGTATACCTGCAAGAGTGCTGAGATATTGTGCGCCTGAGTTGTTTCCTGTTCTAACACGCCTGTATCGCCTCTCTCTCTCAGAACAAGAACGGTACCAAAATCCTGGAAACTTGCAAATCTGCAATCGGTACCCAAGAAGGGCAGTCGTGTCGACCCCTGCAACTACCGACCTATCGCCATTACTTCCATTCTCTGTAAAGTCATTAAAAGAATACTTAACAGTAAGTTGCTGACATACCTAGAAGATAATGATCTACTCAGTGATCGCCGATATAGCTTCCACCGGGGGCGATCGACTGCGGATCTTCTTGTGTATGTCACGCACTGCTGGGGCGAGGCCATCGAGAAACACGGTGAAGCACTTACCGTATCACTTGACATCTTGAAGGCCTTTGACAGGGTATGGCACGCTAGTTTGCTGAGCAAGCTTCTTGCTTATGGTATCCCCGCTGATCTTTGCAGCTGGATATCTGATTTCTTAAGAGAACGGTCGATTAGAGTTGTCATTGACAGCTGCTCTTCAGACCTTATGGCAATTGATGCTGGGGTTCCTCAAGGGTCTGTTCTCTCCGCTACTCTTTTCCTGCTACACATCAATGACCTCCTTGTGTCAGGTATTGTTGGGTATGCAGATGACAGTACTGTCACGGAGAGATAAAATATGTATCCGGCGCAAGGGCCAGCGGGGATGAAATACGTTCGCAGAGGGAGGCCATGGTGTAGCGGACAAACTTGACTTTAAGTCTTGTCTCCCAGTGGGGTGACAATAATTTAGTCAACTTCAACGCCACCAAAACACAGGCTTGTATGTTCACCGCAAAAAGGAGTCCGTTTAATCTGACTCCTACTATCCAGGGTACATCTGTTCCTGTTTCCGGCAGTCTTGGGCTTCTGGGCATGAGGTTGACCACGAAACTCAACTTCGGCGCTGACATCGAGTCTAAGGCTCAAACTGCGGCCAAAAAGCTGGGTATCTTAAACAAGGTGAAGCGGTACTAAACTCCTGGACAGCTCTTAATATTGTATAAAGCTCAGGTTCGATCATGTGTGGAGTACTGCTGCCACCTGTGGGATGGCTCAGCCAAGTATCAACTTGCCGCACTCGACTCGGTCGAACGCAGAGCCAGGAGGCTCATTGGTGACAGTAAGCTGGTGGAGACCAAGCTTCATAGCCTAGCCCACTCGGCAAGGCAACATTGGAAAGCTACGTAGTCTCCTCACGTCCAAAAACCGCAGTGTCTCAAGATGAATTACGGAACTGAGACGTCGGTCGTCGCTCTCTCAAGGCTTCATTAAAAGGTTGAAAGTCATCCAAAAGGCAATGGGCTATGTTCGGAGTATCCCGGCAAGATCGAATCGGAAATGAAGAGATCCGCTGAGACATAGCCCAAAGAATTGCTTAACTATAGTGCAAGCAATGGGCGGGGCACATTGCTCGCAGAACCGATGGGGCCGAAGAGCCGTTGAGTGGCGATCGCGTACCGGAAAGCGCAGCGTTGGTAGCTCCCGCATCCCGCACCCCGGGTAATAGCAGTGGGTAGGTTGGGCCCCAAAAGGTGGACCGACGACCTGATGAAGGGAGCGGGAACCCGTTCGATAAGGACACCGGCAGGACCGGTCGTTGTGACGATCCTTGGGGAGGACTATGTCCAGCAGTGTGACGGCCATCGGCTGAGATGATGATGATGATGATCAAGTATTTAATACATAGGTAAATACATATAAATACCTCTCGGAATAGTTAGCAACACTGCTACAACAACCGTCTTGCTCGAGTAGCTGTCTTGCATGTAGATAGGTGTTTTATTTATCTTAGTAAATGAATAAAACTTATTTATAATAATAATATTATGTGATTATATTAAGTCCTGGTCGATCCTGAGCTTCGCCGATCTATTCCTGACCAAAAAAGTCAATTTGGGTAGAAAAAAATTGTTTTTTTTTTTTTTTTTTTTTTTTTCAAACCCCTATATCTCCGAAAGTATACCACTTAGGTCATTTTACCAAAGTATATTTTCTGTTTGTAATCATTTTCCCTGTCGATTGGCATATGTTTCATCAGTGGCCGCAAAATCGTCATTTTTTCAAAATGGCGGAAAGTAGGTATGCCACCTTCCATACTGAAATGTTCGAAGCTCTTTGTTTCGCTATAATATTGAAGAGCCAATTTGAGCTTAGAAATGTACCAAAATATAAAAAAAAACACGTCAGCAACAGTTCCAATTTTAAAATGTAGATATTATCTCGTTCTAAAAAACCAGATGGTAATTTTTTTTAAGGCTTTACTATACATACTTCAAACATGGTGTCAATATTTTTTTCTATTTAGAAGGTTTTGAAAAATACATTCGTATTTTCTAATATTATATACCTCATTTTTTAAAGGACAACCACCGCTCTCCCTTGAAAAAATACCTTAAAATGTATAGAAGTTTTGACTGAAGTCAAATGTGTAATAAATTATGAGGTTTTATAAAAACGACTCAGAGAGTATCATTTATTTTTATTTAACGAGTTATTTAATTATTTATTATTAATAAATTATAAAAAAGCAGCAACCCCAACATGGCTGTCAATGTTGTTTAGTAGGAGGAGGTAGGAGGTGTTGCAAGAACAATGTTTTTTTATATAAAAATGATAAAAACTAATCAATGATTATAAAATAAACTAATGCCTGCAGTTAGTTTCTAGTGTTCCATAGTCCATAATAAAAATAGAAGGACGGTTATACATTTTTGGGTATTATGTGCCAGATGTCCTTTCAATGCCTATATTATTGCTCAAAAATAATTTCTATTGTTAAATCTAATTCAAATGAATGCATTGGTGAATGCATGTTATTAATTTAAAAGCCTTCTCGGACACACGATGTTGATTTCTATGTTGTGTAGCAATTTTTTTTTAATATGCCTTAGGATAGTATTTTTGTCACTAAATGGTGCCGGTTACAGTTTAAAAGTCCAATTAATAATTACTCTTTACTCTCTCTTATTTTTCTGAAGTTTCAGAACATCTCTGACTACCCCCTCGGGCAATATAGTCGTGAGCATATGCTATGCTTATGCTAATAATTACTCCCTACCCCGCCTAACAATACTCCGTAAAATGACTGGCCTATACCTACAAGAGTGTAAATATCTGAACAACTATAATTATACATAATGCCTATACCTACTTATTCTTTCTAGTATTGTAATATTTGTTAACGCTCGCATTACTGCGTTGCTGTGCCCTACCTGGGTTTATGTAAATACTTTGCTTGTAAATTCTTTACCACCTTAAGCTGTTAATGAATGCAATTAAATAAATCTAATCTAATAACTAACTAAATATTCAGAAGCAAAAAGCTATGAAGTTCTGCCAAAAATACTACGCCGATTTGATGCCGATTGGATCGGGTATTTGCACTAGGGTATAAGAAAAACATTTCAAACATACCACAACGCTGCAGAACGTAATCGTGAGCTGGTAATTAGGTTCATAACACGATTCTATAAGTAGATATATAATGCTTCTAATAAACTGTCAATACAAGGTTGAATATAATCGATTCCTAGAATCTACGAGACGATCGAGAATCAATCTCTATCAATTTCAGAAGATAATCGAATCAAATGATTTAATTTCTAATGGGATGTAGAAAACCTTTTTTTATTCTGATAATAAAAACAGATGCAATGCAGTCCTGCCAGCTTAAAATGTACCAAAAAATTATGCCTGTGTTGTTCTAAACCGACGGGAGTGTGATTATTGAAACTCATTCACTCGAAAATGTCAATATTACTATGGAGACGTCTTAGATTAAAAACTTTATGGAGACGTGCATCTTTCTATAAGTCCGTCCAACATAGGATGGTGATTTTGACAGATCGTTTTAGAGCGATTATTTTACTTTCTGAAAATGTTTGTGCCGTAAACCCTTAAATTTTATGTTAAATGTCAATTAATCTTGTACGGTGTGACGGCTCAAACAGCTTTAAAAAGTAAAATGAAATCTCGAAAACCGCCTGTCAAAATCACCATGCTATCTTGGACGAACTAACCGCTGATTTGAAATAAAAAAATTATACTCCAGGAGTGCGATTTTTGAATCTCATTCGCTGAGTTCAACAGTTGAAAATGTCAAAATTACTGTGGAGATACGCATCTTTCTACTGCTGATTTGACTTTCAAAAATCGCACTCCTGAAGTATGATTTTCGAAAGTAAAATCAGCAGTAGAAAGATGCGTATCTCCATACATTTTCAACTGCTGAGTTCAACGTATGAGATTCGAAAATCGCACTCCTGGATTAAGGAAAGCCGAGGATCTCTATCCTCTTACTGTGGCGCGACTTGGGAGAGGCCTATGTTCAGTCGTGGACGATGATAGGCTGATGATGATTCTGAGCCGAACGCCACATTTAATCGGGCTATTCGGGCTCGTCTTGGTATACCCTATTTGAAACATTGATGGCTTAGTTAGACTAGAAGAATAACTCTAAACAAAAGCAACATAATTTTTGGCACCTAATGAAAAATGTCATTTTGTATGAAGGTACAAGGTGTAGTTTTTACAGAACAAAATTAGAACACGGTGTACTTTTTTTGGTGCCACATTTTGAGCTTGATGTACATTTCTATACATTCTTATTCGTAGAGACTAAGCCATCAATGTAGGTACAGATTTTTTATGTGATTTCATGTTTGGTCCCATAGAAAAAGTTGTTCAGTTTAATGATCTGAACAACCCCTGAAAATTTATGTCGACTCATTTCAATTACACCCTGTAGTGTAGACATGCTTAACTGCGACTTCATCCACGTGGATTTTAGAAAACTTTATCAACACTCTTTGTACACTTTAGTGGTTGATTTTCACAAAATCCTTTCTTAGTGCTCCCCTACATCTTGTAGTAACCTATCTTCAGTGTTTTAGGCTGTGCATTAGTGACAGTCAACCACAGGAGTGCGATTTTTGAATCTCATTCGCTGAGTTCACCAGTTGAAAATGTCAAAATTACTATGGAGATAGGCATCTTTCTACTGCTGATTTGACTTTCAAAAATCATACTTCAGGAGTGCGATTTTTGAAAGTCAAACAGCAGTAGAAAGATGCGTATCTCTACTGTAATTTTGACATTTTCAACTGCTGAACTCAGCGAATGAGATTCAAAAATTGCACTCCTGAACAACCCCTGAAAATTTATGTCGACTCATTTCAATTACACCCTGTAGTAGTATATAGACATGCTTAACCGCGACTTCATCCGCGTGGATTATAGAAAACTTTATCAACACTCTTTGTACACTTTAGGGGTTGATTTTCACAAAATCCTTTCTTAGGGTGCCTGACTGCCTGTCCATTGAAGCTGTGCGCTGTGGTTAAAAAAACACAGCTATACAGCTCGCACAGCTCGCACAGCTTCAATGGACAGGCACCCTTACCTTATTAGGCACCCCTACATCTTATAGTGACCTATCTTCAGTGTTTTTAGGCTGTGCATTATTGTCAGTCAACCACAGATGGTGTTAAACAGTTGTATTACTTTAAGGGGTGATTGTACCAGGATATTTGAAAATTTTCCCAAAGATATCTACAGGAAATTCGCAAAAAAAATCTCGGTCTTTTCATAGAGATACTAAATGCAATCTGCTGATGGAAAGTTTGTTTGGAAAAACCTATAGCAAATACGCGAAAAAAAAAATCGACTTTTCATACAAACTTTCGATCGGCTGATTGCATTTAGTATGGAATTTCCTACAGGTTTCTTTGGGAAAGGTGTTCAGTATCATGGGTACAATCACCCCTTAAATAGGTAAATATGTAAAAAAATAGGATTCTTCAAAGCTCCAATATCATGAAGTACTAACAGTAGGAGTATGATTTGCGGATATGTGTAAATTGAACATATAATTGAAGTTTTGATTAGAGCCAAAACACGATTAAGACAAATTTTCTCGATAGAAAAACAAGCCAAAGTAGCCTCCGTTTTTGTCTATAAACGCTTGTCACTGCTAAACTGTGAATCAATAGAAACATGAGACTTGATTTAAAAAAAAGAGATTGCTATTATAAAAGTTTTGATTAGAGCAGAATTGAACTTAAATAAATAGTACAATCACAATTAAATAAAGTTTGTTTTTTCGCTTGATTCGTTCCAGGCGCGCGCGCCGCCCCATCTCTTTCTCTCGCATCTGGCAGTAATATAAGCTATCACACGCCCGTTTCGCTTAAATTATTTTTCGACATAGGCCCTTAAAGTAATGCAACTGTGTTTTACTCTTGGAGTTGGGTAATAGGTCTGCTATTGAGTGGTCGCGTTTCACTTCAGTTGCCCCCTCTCCGGTCTACAACAAAGCTCCTGTATATGCAGTTATAGATTTACATAATACAAAAATGCAATAAAGTGACACCCACAAATACACTGCATAAGAAACCCTTATCCCTTAGTTGCCTCGTACGATACCCACTGGAATAAATCATAGTCCATTCTAACCTCTTTTATTTTAGTTTTAAGCATACTAAGTAAGGATCTAAATTTAGAAAATCTATAGTATAGCTGTTGCTATAGTGTTCTATACTATTCATACGTGGGCAATATTTGCATTTGACATTTTGTCGTGTCTGTCTGTATGTCCTTGAACATTGACATTTTGGAGAAGGGGACCGGAGATCCGTAGGCATGCGCCAAAAACCGTTACATTGTTGCGCTGAATGGAATTATGTTAAAATCTTTATTTTGTGTGTTTATTTCCACAATACATACATATATCATCATCATCATCTCAGCCGATGGACGTCCACTGCTGGACATAGGCCTCCCCCAAGGATACATATCCTATGGGTTTAAAATTAAATGGGACACTTACTTAAAGGGATGCTGAAGCATCCTTTTCAACCATCAAACTGAACAACTTTTACTATGAGACCAACACTGAAATCGCAAAAAAAATTCCGCTGTCCCATACAAAATTGCAAGCATAACTCGACTGAAATTTATGGGACCGCAGATTTTTCTTCGCGATTTCTATTCTATATTGGTCCCGTAGATAGAGAAAGTTATTCAGTTTGATGGTCTGAAGCACCCCTTTAAGTAAGTGTCCCATTAAATTTTACACCCTGTATACTCACAACCGTAATTCCTTTCGGGGTGGTCAGAAATATGGCTATAACTACCAATGAAGCTGTAGTTTCAGTATGGAATGACGTGTCAAGTGGTGAGAGGTGGCCTTTCACCCACGTAAACACTGCATAAGAAATCTATCCCTTAGTCGCGTCATATGATACCCACACACGGGAAAAATTGGTCCATTCTTCCGGAAATAATTGGAGGTAAAGAATTTGGTGTGCAAAAGGATAGGCGGGCTCTCGAATAGGTCACTTTTTAGACTACGTATTTGTCCGAAGCACCCTGCCGATTAGAGTGCAAAAGAGACTGTAGCTCGGATTGATTTTATCTAAATAGACAAAATCAGCATTTCGTATTCCCCTGATTCCTCCTCCAAAACTAAACAGATTTTAATAATTATTTCAAGAATAATAATATGAGAAAGACTGACTATGCCTTTGCGTTTTGCTTTTTTTTTTGTTTAAATTCGTTAAAATTTGCTGGATGTCTGAAAACGGGTGGTAAAATAGGGTACGTATTTTCGAAGTTTCCTAGTTTTTTTTTACAGAAATTAATTTGTGAAAAAAAAGCAAAACATAGCAGCGGTACGTAACTAAGATTGTATGGTAAAAAATGGTTACCTACTCTAGTGTTATTATCAAGGGAGAAAACAGAGGAACACGTTTGTATGGACAAAACGGTACTAGTCTATCCTCATAATCATAAGTATGTTATGTTAACTAAGATGTAGATCAATGTTTCACCCTAAGTAAAAAATTTAAATTAAAAATACTGTATGTACTATAATATACTTAATATGTAGTGTAGTGTAGTGTTGGTGTGGTGTTGGCGGGGTGTAGTGGGGCGTCTAGTGGTAGTACCTTTCAGGTTTCGCCAGCCGGTCCGTCATGGACGGCAAGCCACACTGGTCCACAGGCGTCCTGCAAACTCTCACCAGTGGCTCCAAGTAGCTGTTATGCACGCAGCGGCCACACCCCGGTAAACCACGTCGGCTTGTGGGCTAAACCTGGTCGGGGGGAGTCTGCACGCTTTGGCGGACAGACTACACGCGGACATCTCCCGCGAAGTGCATGAAGACTGGCTCGGCGACAAAGGCAAACCACGGCTGATAAGCAACGGATTTTGGCGGAATCGGCGAGACAGCAAGGCATTGTGGAAGGCCTAGGGCGTCAATAGAGATCAGAAGCTATTGACGGCCAGACACTGCATCTGAGCTCTTCTCCGATCGTAGCGGTTCTCCGTTCCATTGGGCACAGGGGAGTAAGGACGAGAGGGTGCATCTGCATTAGCGCGTATGCTTGTGCACCGAAATATTTCCTGCGTACTTGACCGATTGGCTTTTCACTGGACCATGAAAATGTTAAAGTCCTATGGCGATGAATAGAGGTAGAGAGGTTCAGCTGTGATGCATGTTGGGCTTTGGCTGATATTTGCACATAGGCGACTTAGAGAGAGTGGTCGCTTCTGTGTTGACCCAGGGATGACAGCATAGACTCGGCAGCACTCTAAGTGACGAAGCAGCTCTTTTTAGGGATGAACTGCTTCCCCCGCCCAGCCGGGGAGGGGGCTAGAAAAGGTGCCCTAAACAAGTTCTCATCCCTACATTTGGGGAGGTAGCAACCGCGGCTGCCTAGGCATCCCAAACTCGCGGTCGAAAGAACAAGAAAATTATATACAAACGACCATCTATGACGTTCGGCGCATGGAATGTTCGCACATTGCTGGATCGTGAAGTAAACCAATGCCCTGAGCGGAAGACAGCTATCGTTGCCCGGGAACTTCGAAGATACGACGTGGCTATTGCTGCTCTCAGCGAGACGCACCTTGCTGAAGAAGGCCAGATAATGGAAGATGGAGGTGGTTACACTTTCTATTGGAAAGGAACTGCGGCCTCGGAGCCCCGGCGATCAGGTGTTGGTTTTGCGATCAAAAACGAAATAGCAAGAAAACTTGAGGAGCTCCCAGTCTATATCTCCGATCGCGTTATTTCATTGCGTCTAAAACTGAAAAATGACAACCACCTTAACATCCTTAGCGTCTACGCTCCTACTCTGGATAAAGATGACGAAGTTAAAGATAGGTTTTACGAGGAACTTTCGGATGCGCTTACTCGAGTTCGCCCGAGAGAGCAGTTGCTGCTTTTGGGGGACTTTAATGCTCGCGTCGGTCGTGATCATGAAGCATGGCCAAAAGTCTTGAGTGGACATGGCATTGGAAACATGAATGGCAACGGTCAACTCCTGCTTAGTCTGTGCGCGCAATTCGAACTGGCTATAACCAACACCTATTTTAGACTGCCTGCGAAATACAAGACAACGTGGATGCATCCGAGATCCAGGCATTGGCATCTTATTGATTATGCCATTGTACGTCAAAGGGATATATCTCAAGTTCACATCACACGTGTTATGCGAGGGGCTGAGTGCTGGACAGACCACAGACTGGTAATTACGAAGCTGGAACTTCGACTTCACCCACCTAAACGTTCGAACAAAGCGACGTGCCCTCGTTTGAACGTGGAAAAGCTCCAGAACTCTCAAACCAGGAAAGACTTCGGTCAAGCTCTGAACAGTAGACTCCTGCTTATTAATTCACATGATGTGCAAGAGACAGACCTACACAGTAAATGGAGATCGCTGTGCACTGGTCTTGTTGACACTGCCTCTGAGACTCTTGGGCATAGGAAGCGCGTTAATGAAGACTGGTTCGATGACAACGACAGGATATTGGTAGAGGCCATAGAGAATCACCGTAAACTGCTGCGAAGCCAGGATCACAGTCAAAGACCCCACGACCTCCCTGAACGAATTAAGGTCAGCACTCGGGAGTTAAGGAAGCTAACTAGAGCTACTAAAGACAAATGGTGGCAGGACAAGGCTCGACATTTGCAGTGGCTCTCAGATACAAAACAACTAGGCACTTTCTACAGTGAGGTGAGGAATCTGATTGGCAGCAAGTATCACGCAAATGTGCCTCTTAAATCGTCCGATGGTACAGAAAGGCTTACATCTAAGGAAGATGTTCTTGGGCGTTGGGCCCAACATTTTAATCAGCTGCTAAATGTAGATCGATCAGCAGATCTGCATCACATCGGTCTAATTCAGGAGTCCGAGAAAGTGGCTGAGCTGGATGACCCGCCAACACTTGTCGAAGTTACCGAAGCCATTAACGAGCAAAAGAACAAAAAGGCGGTTGGCGTAGATGGTATACCGGGGGAGTTGTTGAAGTACGGAACTGACGAACTCCACAATACTCTTTGGAGGCTGTTTGTACAAATATGGAACGAAGAACAAGTACCAGAGGAGTTTACAATATCTCGCATATGCTCACTTTATAAGAACAAAGGTGACCGTTCTGACTGCAACTCATACCGAGGGATCTCCTTGTTGTCCACACCTGGAAAAATATTTGCACGTGTCATACTCAATCGCCTAAAGCCAGTTTCTGAAGCGATTTTACCCGAGTCCCAGTTTGGCTTTCGCCCAGAGAGAGGAACTTGCGAGGCTATCTTTTCTGTTCGCCAACTTCAAGAGAAGAGTAGGGAACAGGATCAACCACTGTATCTTTGTTTTGTTGATCTTGAAAAAGCCTTCGACTGTATTCCACGCGAAGCCCTGTGGATGATTCTGGGGAAAGTAGGATGCCCTGAAAAATTTGTAAGAATCCTGCGACTGCTGCATGACAACATGAAGTGTTGTGTAACCGCAAACGGCGAGCAATCTGACTTCTTCTCCGTCACGTGTGGAGTGAAGCAGGGTTGTGTGCTCGCGCCTACACTCTTTGCAATATACTTCGCTGCAGTAGTACGCGAAACCCTACAGTATTCGGCAGAGGGTATCTGCATCCGCTTTAGAACCGATGGGAAGCTCTTTAATTTGGCCAGACTAAGAGCGAATACCAGGGTTTCACATGACGTCATCAGGGAGATTTTGTACGCAGATGACCTATGTTTTGTTTCGGATTCTTCTGAGGGCCTCCAGAGTTTGGTCACCGGACTTGATGAGGCCTGTTGCAGGTATGGCCTGAAGATTAGTGTAAGTAAAACTGAAGTCATGTCAAGGACTCAGGATGCCAACAGCTCGACGTTAAATGTAAAGCTTGGTGATGGGATGTTGAAACAGGTCAGCAAGTTTTTTTTTTTTTTTTTTTTATGTGTGATAGGTAAGCATTTGACCCCAATCTCACCTGATGTTGAGTGATGATGAGGCCGAAGATGTAGCATGCTTACCTAGAAAGATGCCTATTCACTCTCGCCTTGAAGAGGCCCAGGCCCAAGTTCCGCTATCTTGGCAGCACGATAACGTCTTTGTGTGATCTGGAACCAGAAATGAACAGCAGAATAGCGGCTGCATCGGCTGCATTCGGTAAACTGCGACCCAAAGTGTTCCGGTCGCATGACATCAAGCTGTCAACTAAGGTGGCTGTATATATGGCAATTGTTCTCCCAAACCTCCTGTATTCTTCTGAAACATGGTGTTTGTATCGTGAACACATACGCAATCTTGACAGATTTCATCTAAAATGCCTGCGCGACATTCTGAACGTGAAATGGTCAGACCGTGTCAGGAACACGGAGATACTACGACGCTGCAATGTTGGTGGTATAGAGGCGTATCTGATGAGGCGTCAGTTGAGATGGTGTGGTCATATTCGTCGGATGCCGGAGGAAAGAATTGCCAAACGCATCTTCTACTCTGAACTGCAAAGCGGCAAGCGGAAACAAGGCGGGCAGCTTTTGCGGTACAAAGATGTGCAAAAACGCCACATGAAGCTTTGCGATATTGATCCGAGTTGTTGGGAAGACCTTGCTAAAGATCGACCGGGATGGAGGCACACTGTCCAGAATAAAGTGTTTGACTTTGAGGCTAAGCGCAGGGCTGATCTCGATGCCAAACGCGATGAACTTAAAGCAAGA
Source organism: Agonopterix subpropinquella (assembly GCA_922987775.1). Lineage (NCBI taxonomy): Eukaryota > Metazoa > Arthropoda > Insecta > Lepidoptera > Depressariidae > Agonopterix > Agonopterix subpropinquella. The sequence goes on along the minus strand of OV277719.1, from coordinate 10,063,850 downwards.
CCACCCGCGGCCATCCAGTACAACTATCTTAATGGAAAATTGACCTGTAGCCTGTGCGGACGCACTTTTAAAGCCAAGATAGGCTACATCAGCCACCTAAGAGCACATCAACGAAGCTCACAAAGTCAACAGCCATAATCAGTCGCTGTGGTCGAACACGGCCATGAAGCATCATCATCATCATCATACTTAATATTTATTTATTTACGTAGGTACCGAAAAAATGCTGGGAGAAATAAAACTTTTATTATATTTTTTTTATTGGCTTTATTAACACAAAAAACTAATAACTTCCTAGGTGTACATTTAAAGACCCAACTTAGTTATAAACGAATAACAAAATAATCATTGGAGATTTTACAAAACACAACAAAAAATATAATGCAAAGTTGTAGACACAAAGAAAGCCCGTACCGGGCTAATTAACATAAAGACAATCTAGATTCTAGATCGATACTAGAATAGATGACCTACTGAACCCTCCAAACAAAAAACATGCTAAAAAATCCAGCCACATACCATAAGCAACCGATCCTCGCCTGTTTTTTTTTTAAATATTATTTTTAAATCCGCCATCGGTCTAACGTCTTACAACCAGTGTGCGCGCATCCACGAAAATGGCGCCACGGACCGAATAAATTAATATTTAGCAACCAGTTTTCTGATATTTAATCGATTTGGAGGACATTTCGTATCGATTTGATACCTTTAAGATCGTCTCAGTGTTTGACACGGTTGAAACGAATCTCAGTTTCGATTCAGTGATTGTGATATGGAGACGTGGTTCGCTTTTCGCGCCAGTTTTTCTTTTTTTTTCGTAGTGCTGGGAAGGAACGCAGGTACTGACTAATTTTGATTATTTTATGAAACGATTAGATCAATTTTTATTTAGCCGCCACACTTTTTTCTTTTTTTATTAAAGCCTAAACGTTTTTCATCAAGTTTTATCATTGATTAATTTAAGATAGGTGACTAGCCTACAGCGCATGGACGGCATAAATTGAGCCCCTACTTTACTTAGTAGCGTGTTGCGTGATTTGAGATACTTTTTTTTAATTTTAGGCGGGATACACAATGTCTTCGCGTGCTTAAAACTCGTTGCACAAATCATTCAAAAAGAAAAAAATTACGAATCTTACGGCATTACTTTTCACATCGTAAGTAAATGAAAAGCAGGAGTGCGATTTTTGAAAATCACACGCTGTAATCAGCGGTAGAAAATGACAAATTACTATGAAACCTTGCATCTTTCTAAGCTTTAGAAAGATGACGTTAAAAAATCATACTCCAAGAGTGCTATTTTTGAAAGTCAAATCAGCAGTAAAAAGATGCGTATCTCCATACATTTTCAACTGCTGAGTTCAACGTATGAAATTCAAAAATCGCACTCCTGGTCCATTTTTCGAAGAACGTCACCCATCTTCCGCAATTTTAATTTAATTAAAGAGTTTTATGTAAGTTTAAAAGCTCACATTTTTTTATTAAACCTTAACTTTGTACCAAAGACTCTGGCCATCCCTATAAGGAATACGGTCTTAGGTTTATTGTACAAAAAATCTCAGCTTTCGGCCCACTGAAAGTGGATGTTAGTGATTAAGTAGAGTCGGAGAGTAGAACTAGCGATCCGCCCGGCTTCACACGGATGCAATGCTCATATTATATACATATAAACCTTCCTCTTGAATCACTATCCATTAAAAAAAAAACGCATCAAAATCTGTTGCGTAGTTTTAAAGATCTAAGCATACATAGAGACAGACAGCGGGAAGCGACTTTGTTTTATAGTATGTAGTGATAGTGATTGTCAGGTTTAGATTGTTCTTTGTCAATTCAAGCACGTGTTTGATAATAATCATGCTCACGCACATGGATTACGCTATGCCAATTATCCCCCTAGCGAAAAACCCGCCTTAACGAAGAAAAATTGGAAACAAATCAGAAGTGAGATTTTTGAAAGTAACACGTTCAAATCAGCAGTAGAAAGATGCATAATCGTTTTTACATTTTCTACAGCTGATTTTCTTGTGACTTTCAAAAATCGTATTACTGTACTATGTCCAAAAATCGCTCTTGATCGAATTTATTTTTAATTACACCTGAAAAGAATCAGGAGTGCGATTTTTGAATCTCATTCGCTGAGTTCAGCAGTAGAAATTACTATGGAGATACGCATCTTTCGACTGCTGATTTGAATTTCAAAAATCGCACATCTGAAGCATGATTTTTGAAAATCAAATCAGCAGTAGAAAGATGCATATCTCCACAGTAATATTGACATTTTCAACTGCTGAACTCAGCGAATGAGATTCAAAAATAGCACTCCTATACGGACAGGAAAAACAGAAAGGTAAAAATTAAGCGGTCTTACAGCTAACAAGCTATTTCTTCCAACTTTAGGTTGTATTATTTTATAACAAAATAGTTGTAACTCTCAGTTACAAGGTCTTCTATGAAATGGAATAGTAATTTTTTTCCTGTAATCTGTTTATTTCTTAATGATCTTGTGAACTAACAATGTAAAGTTATAATTATCTTGCACGTGGCGCCAAGGAAAATATGTTTTTTTTATTTAATACCATAGAGAAATAATATTTTCTTTATTTATACAGAGGACTATGTAAATGTATTTGAAAAACGAACATCTTCGATATGTCAGTCTTGCTAAAATTGCATGCATATGCTCACGACTATATTCCCCGAGGGGGTAGTCAGAGATATTCTGGAACCTCAGAACATCCACGTTTCACTAGTAGTACCGAAACTCTGTCCAGTGTGACGGGGAGTGAGCCCGTCGCGTCGCCACTTGTAATGGACAGTGGGTACAATACATGCCTCGAAATTGAATCATGCAGGTTTCCTCATGATATTTTCCTTCACCGAATAGCAAGTGGTGTTATAAATCGTACAAAAAACGTCTTCGTTCATACCGGCTCCCATCATCGTAGCGACACAGCGAAATATAAAATAAGCTTTTAAACACAATAAAAGTTTCATCAAAATCGATCCAGTAATTTTTGCATGATGCTCGAACAAACAAACTCTATGGTACATTACTACATTTAAAAAAAAGTTGGCCGTCACTGGACGCCCGGCAAAAGTGAAACTTTCGCAGCTGTCATCGAACTTCCGTCACTTTTCACTTCAAAAATAAATTATTTAATCTAGTAGGTAATTTACATACAGTAGTGCGATTTTTGAATCTCATTCGCTGAGTTCAGCAGTTGAAAATGTCAAAATTACTATGGAGATACGCATCTTGCTACTGCTGATTTGACTTTCAAAAATAGCACTCCTGAAGTATGATTTTTGAAAAAATCAAATCAGCAGTAGAAAGATGCATATCTCCACAGTAATTTTGACATTTTCAACTGCTGAACTCACCGAATGGGATTAAAAAATCGCACTCCTGAACGGACACTTCCTGCCAAAAATTTTAACCACAGGGGGTGTGGTTAAAATTGGTGGTAAGCGTGGTAGAAAGCGTGGCGGAAAATATAGGCGAATCACTCAGTCAGTCAGTCAGTCAGTATCGCGCATGCTTATTGTCTTCTTGTAAATTTTTCCCATTTGTATGAAATGACAGCTAAAGTGGAAACTTTAAAAAAAAAGACTAACTAACTAACTACTAACTTTATAAAATGGAAATTTTATGATGTAACTGTAGCAAAATGTCTTTCCACCCAAAAAAGGAAAATGGTCGTGGATATACATATTTTACGTAGATATATTAAAAACGTTTTTAAAGAAGACATATCTCGGAGTAAACGGCAATCATTAAAGATTGTCAATGTCAAATCAAAATACCGGTTTTTGATTATTCAATATTCATCAACTAATTTAACATATTCTTTGAAGTTACATTGATTTTGTCATTTTGTGGTTAAGGTTAATTTACCACGTGCTAATGAAATGAACACGAAATCTGAAACCGTAGTAGTCTAATTTATTTAATAGGTACACCAACAGCTTAAAGTATTTCGCATTACAAACAAAATTCCCATATAAATCTAGTCGCTAATACATAGGCCAATTAAAGGTAGTCTAGTCTAAGAACCCATTGAATGTTTTCCACGTTCGCTTTCTTATATTTAGGTATAAAATGATACACATTCCAGTGAAAATTTCATAGCGATCTCCTTAGATTAAAAACTTTTCGCTTACGCTGAAAGATGGAGCCAAGAAATGAGAGAGCGGGATAGCCAATTATAAAAACTTATGTAAACAAAAAAGACAGAAACATTATTTTTTGTTTCGGTCACCGTGGCCGGTTTTTTTGTTTGGCAAGATGTCAAACCATTGTCAAACCTGTGGAATGTTGATGACATCTTGCCAAAAAAACCGACTCTTTCTATGCAAAAGTCACACTATTGCTGTTTCATGTGCGGCCACGGTATGGCTTCATCTAGTTACTATATCTATGTTCTAAAAGTATAGAGGGAGCCATACAAGAAGCTTACATACCTACAGAGATGGAGATTGTATTACAAACAATTTTATGACCTTTATGACGTCACTGATGTTTCCCATCTCATTTCTTCTTTACATGGAGGTCAAATGAAGGTCACTCAATGACAACTCCTTGTAAAGAGGAAATGAGATGAGAAACATCAGTGACGTCATAAAGGTCATAGATTCTGGCTTCAAAAGGATGTTTGTAATGCAATCTCTATCTCTGTAGGTATGTAAGCTTCTTGGAGCCATACCATTGCAAGAATGTCCATTTTTTTTGACGTTTGAGTGTGTGGTGTCAAGTACTATGGATAAAAGAAACCAATTAGACCAAAGTGACAACTGACCTAATGTTTACGGTCACTTTTCACACACACTAGCACAAAAGTGAAGTGAAAAGTGGACAGCTGCATAAACAAAGATCTATAGTTCCATCTTCTTCTACTATTAAAGGTACGTCATAAGACAAAGGAGACTAACAACAGTTGCAAATTGATGTATCTATTCTTTAGAATAAAGGAGATCCAGGCTTTTCGTATTGATGTCTCCCTTTTGCGATGGAGGGAAGTGGGATATCTATTGTTTCGTACTACTCCTACTTATCTTCTTTGATTAAATTCATAGCGGGTTCCGCTACAGATTATACCTAGTCATCCCCCGCTTGCTGGACTTCATTTTCTAGAGTTGTGAGTAGTCTCTGTTGATACTGGTTTATGATGATATGGTGTACTGGTATGGTGATGAGTAGCGTAGCGAGGCGGGGCAGGGAGGCAAATGCCCCAGGCGGCACTTTCAAATTCGGATAAATATAATATTGAATCAATTCAATATTATATTTATCCGAATTTGCGCAGAGCTCAAGCTCTGTCTTTAACTAATTAGAACAGAGAAAAATTGAGCTCGCTTCGCTCGCTCTAAGTTTCTGTTTAAATTATTATGCCTTGCCTACACAAAATCGTAAAGAGTTCTGGAGTGCTATTTTTGAATCTCATTCGCTGAATTCAGCAGTTGAAAATTTCAAAATTACTATGGAGATATGCATCTTTCTACTGCTGATTTGACTTTCAAAAATCGCACTCCTGAAGTATGATTTTTGAAAGTCAAATAAGCAGCAGAAAGAAGCGTATCTCCATAGTAATTTTGACATTTTCAACTGCTGAACTCGGCGAGTGAGATTCAAAAATTGCACTCCTGTATTATACAAGATTAGCTCTATTAAAGTTTCAAGGTATTGTAGTAGAGTATTTACATTAGGTATGTACATTACACACTGACTTTTCGGTGAAAGAAAACATCTTGAGGAAACCTGAATGCTTCAATTTCGAGGATCTCCTCGACTGATTGACTGGACAGTTTGGGCATTGGTAGTAAAAAGTGGATGTTTTAAATGTGTTGTACTTATTTAAAATATCACGGATTACCCCGTGGAGCATATATGGAGTGCGATTTTTGAATCTCATTCGCTGAGTTCAGGAATTGAAAATGTCAAATGTACTTTGGAGATACGCATCTTTCTACTGCTTATTTGACTTTCAAAAATAAGACTCCTAAAGTATGATTTTTGAAAGTCAAATCAGCAGTAGAAAGATACATATCTCCATAGTAATATTGACATTTTCAACTGCTGAACTCTGCGAATGAGTTTCTAAAATCGCACTCCTGATCATCCCCTTAATAAAAAAGTGTCAGCATATTAAGAAGGACCATGTATACTATTACCTATTCTGTGTTGATTGTAAAAAGTGGATGTTTTAAATGTGTTGTATTTAGGACATCACGGATTACCCACTCAGGGGTCAAAGTCAAGAGAATTATGCATCATGCATAAAAAACGGCAAACCACGAAAAAACTAAAAACCGTGTTCAGAATGGAAAAATACTTAGTAAACCTTGGCGCTATGTTACTAGAATACATAACAATGTTTGTGTAACCAGTTTTCGAGATCTATAAGTAGCCCCCCCCCCTCCCCCCACTTCGTCTGTCCTCTCGGCAAATATGTGTTAAAGGGAAGTTTGTTGCGAAAAAAGTGATAATTTAATATCATAGAATTAGTTACAAAAGTGACAAAATTGACTTAACTATAACCTGAACTTAGAAATTATTAAGTTCAGTTAAGGTCAAGTCAATTTTGACACAATTTTGTCATGTCTAAAAAATGGAGATGTGCAGATTTTATATAAGTACACAATGTCAACATTTTATTCACTTAAAATAAATAAATAACGCTCACAGGCACATACATTGTAATGATCCCAAGCAAGCCTTAGGCTTTTTGTTATGGGAATCATACAACAACTCATACTTAAGGGAGGGGGATATACAATTATGAATAAAATAAACTAATTAATTATCAAAGCTAGATCTAAACTAATATAATATACAAGAAGGACTTATAATATACACATGGGTGTAACAAAACACCCTAGTAATACTTAAGGGGGTGCTTCAGACCATCAAACTGAACAACTGTCACAATGGTGCCAACATCGAGAAAAAATAAAAAAAATCTGCGGTCCCATACATTTTAGTCGAGTCGGTACTGCAGTTTTGTATGGGACAGCAGATTTTTTTTTCTCGATGTTGGCCCCATAGTGAAAGTTGTTCAGTTTGATGGTCTGAAGCACCCCCTTAAGTATTACTAGGGTGTTTTGTTACACCCTGTATACACAATTAAATTAACAAACAATTACAAAGCAACCATACCTTTCCAGGCATTTAAGTTATATAATATATAGCATAGCATAGCATATGCTCACGACTATATTCCCCGAGGGGGTAGTCAGAGATATTCTGAAACTTCAGAACATCCACGTTATCCGCGTTTTTTATACATGGTGAAATTGATATCATTGGCATCCTTTTAAACTAAGAGTCTACCCATCAAACTGAACAACTTTTACTATGGGAGCAAACCGATCGGAGCAACTAAAAAATCAGCTATCCCATACTAAACTGCAATGCCTACTCGACTCAAATGTATACAACAGCAGATTTTTTTTTTGCTCCGATCGGTTTGCTCCCATAGTAAAAGTTGTTCAGTTTGATGGTTAGACTCTTAGTTTAAAAGGATGACAATGATATCAAATTCACCCTGTATAAGTAATTTATAAAAAATAAAAATAACTAATTTCTGTTTTAAACATAAAAAAAAAGATCTTCAATTGAGCCTATATCAGTTAAGCCTACGACTAGATAGGTATAATGTCAAAAAAACTATTAAAATTTATCTCTATTGTGTAACTCGTCGATAATAAACTGTAAGTGAAACTAAAGACCACCAAACAAATCTTTCTGTAGACCTCATGCGAGTGCGATTTTTGAAACTAAAAAATTGAAATCAGCAGTATAGAAAATATCAGAATTACTATGGAGATTATGCATCTTTCTACTGCTGGCTGATTTGAACGTGTGAGTTTCAAAAAGTCACACATGGAGACGTGAATATTTATACTGCTGATTTGACATTAAAAAATCGTACTCCAGAGGGGTGCAATTTTTGAAAGTCAAATCAGCAGTAGAAAGATGCGTATCTGCATACATTTTCAACTGCTGAGTTCAACGTAAGGAGTGCGATTTTTGAATGTCAAATCAGCAGTAGAAAGATGCACGTCTCCATAGTAATTTCGACATTTACATCTGCTGAGTTCAACGTATGAGATTCAAAAATCGCACTCCTGTCCTATCATATTTCTGTGAGAGAGCTTCCCCTTAACATCTAATGTCAGGCAACCCAGAGGTCAGTTGAAACTGGTCGCTATTAAAATATGCTAATTCAGCTGTTTAGACGCAGACTTACAGCTTAAAGTCGTTAATATGTTACATTAACATAAATGTTTAGATTTTATTTGATTGGAGTGTTCTTGAAATAGGATGTTGGTTGCTAGGTTCATAACTTAGATAGTTTAACGCGACTGAGAGTGACCGAGCGCACTCCATACAAACGAAGTTAGATCCTATTATCGATATCATTTCTGGTCAGTTCCATACATTTTAGATTTAGTATAGTCTTAGCGCAAACAGATGTCGCTACAAGTATCATCGGCCTGGAGTGCGATTTTTGAATCTCATTCGCTGAGTGAGTTCAGCAGTTGAAAATGTCAAAATTACTGTGGAGATAAGAAACTTTCTACTGCTGATTTGACTTTTAAAAATCATACTCCAGGAGTGCGATTTTTGAAAGTCAAATCTGCAGTAGAAAGATGCGCATCTCCATAGTAATTTTGACATTTTCAACTGCTGAACTCATCGAATGAGATTCAAAAATCGCACTCCAGGCCGACTCATATTAGCAATGAGTTTTTCGAAATTTATGTACGATTTATACCTAACACCACTGGCTTTTCGGTGAAGGAAAACATCGTGAGGAAACCTGAATGCTTCAATTTCGGGGCATGTATTGTACCGACTGTCAAATGAGACTGTCTATTAAAATTACAAAGTGGCGACGGGCTCACTCCCCGTCACACTGGACAGAGTTTCGGTACCTACTAGTCCTAACTAGTGAAACGGGGATGTTCTGAAGTTTCGGAATATCTCTGACTACTCTACTCCCTCGGGAAATATAGACGTGAGCATGTATACAGGGTGAAGTTGATATCATTAGCATCCTTTTAAACTAAGAGTCTACCCATCAAACTGAACAACTTTTACTATGGGAGCAAACCGATCGGGGCAAAAAAAAAATCTGCTCTTTCATACATTTGGGTCGAGTAGGCATTGCAGTTTAGTATGCAACAGCAGATTTTTTAGTTTCTCCGATCGGTTTGCCCCCATAGTGAAAGTTGTTCAGTTTGATGGGTAGACTCTTAGTTTTAAAGGATGCCAATGATATCAATTTCACCCTGTATATGCATCAATATACTAAACAATGTCAATTGATGATTTTTTTTAACACGACGGTCTACTTCTTTAGTTTTTGTGATCTGTGGTCTACTTAGATACTATACCTACTACCTAATCTCTGTGTATGTGGTTTGTCAGATTTCCGTTAAAATTAAAAGTTTTATATAAATGCTGAGACGTTGATGTCTTTTTCAAAGAAATTTTACGCTACGAGCTACGTACGATGAATGTTTTGTTTTCGTTTTCAATATTTATGGCCTAGGCCTACGAATAAGAATGTATAGAAATGTAAATCAAGCTCAAAAAGTGACCCCAAAAAAAGTACAGTGTTCGAAATTTGTTCCTTAAAAACTACACCTTGCCGCCAAAACTCATACAAAATGTCATTTTTCAAAGGGTGCCAAAAATTATGTTGCTTTTGTTTAGAGTTATTCTTCCATAGTTATTTTTATTCGTAGGGCCTAGGCATACTGTATGCCTAACTGTAACGATTAGGGTTGTCATAATCATGTATGTCGCATACATGATTGTGACAACCCTTATTAGTGTTTCGTGCCAAAATTGAAAAACGGAACACTTATGGAATCAGCTCGGTGTCTGTCCGTCCGTCCGTCTGTCACAGGCATTTTTCTCAGAGACCGTAAGACATAGGAAGCTGAAACTCGGTACAGATATAGCAATTGCTGGTCCAATATCATAAATGAAGTTAAAAAAGCGTAATTTTTATATTGGGGGGCAATTTGGGGAGGAAGGGTAAATTAAAAAAAAATCTTACTTTTCTTTCTATGGTGTGTGGTTTCAATTGAAAGCTTATGAAAATACGAGTCTAAAAATATACTTTTTAAATTTTTGATAAAAACTTTGTTTAACAAAATTTTCAATTAAATCCGAGAAATTGCTGTCCCCACCTCTATTTCAAAAAATATTGCCGTATAAGATCTTAAAAAAATCTTGAACATCAGAAATAACGTGTAGATGGCGGGAAAATTATCACGGTGGCTCTAACTTGGATAGTTTTTTTTTCTATATCCAAAAAACTAGCACCAATGAGACCAGTGTAAAATGATCTTCAGTTACTATGTGACCACATACTAAGTAAGTGTCAATTTATAGTGGTTTTTTCAATAACCCATATTAAACAACTGATAGTACGGAACACTAATTGCCCGAGTCCCGACTCGTACTTGGCCGGTTTATTTTATTATGACCTAGTTAGACCGAAGAAGACCCAGACAGAGTTATCTAGCCCAAGTGAAGGAAAAGGTTGATGTCGTGTCGTATCAGGAACTCAAGACACTAGCTGAAAGTAGACAGGATTGGCGAATACTCCACTGACAAGAGCGTAGCTCTTAAATAAGATGATGAGACCGAAATGAAAATCAGAAGACGACTGATGATTCGTGGTTTGTTAAATCGTCCTAGATCGTGGGATTATTCTGGATTATTCCCATCATCCCCCCCTGAAATTCCCCTTTGTGACGTCAACACAGAACAGCACAGCTAGACAGATTATTGACCTCAAGATAACCTTGACCTTGAAGACTGCCTTTCATCTATCATAAAGATTTAAAAAAACGTGTACCAAATAAGAAAGAACTAATACAGAAAAAAATACTAGCTTTGAGCTTCAGGTTTAACCTTATAACAAATAAGACTATAGTGTCCATCATGTTAGAACCTGAAAGCTCAAAATTTTACCTTTAAACTGATGACCTTGACCTCGCAACCTTGGTTCTTAATCGTAATATGAAGAACTACAATCTTACGTATAATATTAGAAGAAGAACTCAAGATTTTAAAGTGAAGAGTGAAGCAGATGACCTTGACCTTGAAGTGGATTTTGACTTAGCCTCTCCTTGGCTTTGTCTGTATGACGTTCTCAGACATAGCCTGATAGAGGTTACGTTTTGTCCCTTTTTTCTACGTTGGTTAAATCAAGATTGGAGATGAAAAATCAAGATGAAGAATTTCCTATGAAGAGAAGACAAATCATCATTTAATTGTGCGATTATACCTAACTGAAAATTATTCGATGTGTAGTTAGACATTCGTAGGCGAACGAAATGTGATTCTAGTGTATGTTTACACAGGGGTTAAATCAACGCCGCCAAGTTGCCTAGAAAAATCTTGCCTTCGAAAGAAAAATGACTTCTTTGAACCTGGCAACTCTATAGTTGCGGCAGATTGAGAGTAGTTTTTCCAGTACTTTAGATCAGTCTCCTTCCGATGGAACCTCATTTACTTCCCAAACAGACAGGTGGAAAAAGTTATACGAAAAATCATAAAGGAAGATTTTTCTGGGCAACTTGGCGGCATTGAATTAACCCCTGTGTAAATCTCTAGATATACAATATAATACACTAGAATCACATTTCGTTCGCTTATGAAATAGGTGCATAATTTTACGGTCGGATCTCGGTCTATAAGGAGCTATAGACTAATAGATTTGACCACACCGCACCGTAACTAGACCTAACCGGCCGGATGAATATAATTTTTTCGAACCAAGCACCACTTTATGTTTGGATAATTATTTGTCACCCAATCACGCAAAAAGAGCTGAACGGATTTCAATAAAGGCATATAGATGATGATAATGATAAATATATTCTGGATTAACATATAAAATGCCAACTAAATCGGGGGCAAAACCTAGTTATCCATAGCCTTAATATTATAAATAAATGTGAATGTAAGTTTGTTTGTTACGCTTTCACGCGAAAATCATGAAACTTTGTAGGTGGGTGGATGCCCCGAATACCGGCCCTGCCCCTAATACCGGCCCTTTCGCCTTTTTTGCTTGATAATAACTATAAGGTTTCAAATAATTTTACATACCAATATTCTTTTTTAAAAAATACTTTATATTCGGTGGAAAATACATGCCAAATTTGGTAACACTGGCACTTTTCAGTCAGTGTCAGTTAATAATTGAAATATGCAAGTGACCGAAATCGGCCATTTTCCTATTTTTTGGCTTAGTTTGGGACTTTGTTAAACAAGGTATATTTCACATATTTTCAACTTTACACTTTGTGATTTGTTTGATATGGATTATAGATATGATAATGTATGGATTTTTGTGTTGATTTCCTGACTTTTTCTTTTCTATCAGTGGGAATTGATGGGGCTGCAATTAGATACGCGCAATGTACGGTGTACATAATACCAGCCCGGGTGTGCTGGTATTTGATTTGTCGCATATCTAATTCCAGCCCTCGTCTAAACATCAAGGATGCCACAAACTAGTGTGCTTAAGACATTGAAATTTTGAGTAATTCCTGCATATGACTGTCTTAAATATGTGCTTATTTAATATTTGTATCTTTTTTATCAGTATAATATAAACGTCACTACGTATGTTCTTTTTAATCAAATAATAATTTTATAATTTTAAAAATGAATCTTTAGCCATCATACAGAATAATTAAAATGCTTTAAGCAAACAATAAATCACAAAAATATTTAGTTTGATTTATATATAAGCTGCAACACTAAAACTCAAAAGACATGACCCTACGCTGGGCTGGTATTAGGTACGAGAAGTCTTTTTCTCTTTAATTTTTTTTTAAAATTTACTTTGTAAATATATGATAAATTTCGATATAGATTACATTTCTTAGATAAATATTCTATCGATCAAACCATTCACTTACTCATATTGAGCTACAGTTAGAGCAGTACGATTTTCTGAAATTGAAATTTGCACTAAAGGGCCGGTATTCGGGGCATCCACCCTTACACGTATTCTTGGAGGTGTTAGAAGTAACATAGGATACTTGGGTTTACCAAACTCCACGTGGACGAAGTCGCGGGCAAAAATAAATATACCTAATCATTTTTCCGTATCACATAATTTTGTCCAGAGGTAAGTCCGTTTTGAAAAACACGTCTTTGGATTCAAAGTTTCCTAACGAGATGTTTTCCTTAACCGAAAAACCAGTGCTGCTAAACCTTTTTTATATCAGTTGCCGTACAAAATATTAAAACTAATAGGAAGGCAATCTTAGAAGTTTTTTCATATGGTCCGAGATCCGACCGTAAAATTATGCACCTATTTCTTAGGCGAACGAAATGTGATTCTAGTGTATGCTTACACAGGGGTTAATTCAACGCCGCCAAGTTGCCTAGAAAAATCTTGCCGCAAGTATCTTTTCCATTATGATTTTTGGTATAACTTTTTCCACCTGTCTGCTAGGGAAGTAAATGAGGTGCCATCGGAAGGAGACTGATTTAAAGTACTGGAAAAACTAGGGTTGCCACCTCTCAATCTGCCGCAACTATAGGGTTGCCAGGTTCAAAGAAGTCATTTTTGAACCTGGCAACCCTAGAGTTGCGGCAGACTGAGAGGTGGCAACCCTAGTTTTTCCAGTTCTTTAGACTGGTGTCCTTCCGATGGCACCTCATTTATTTCCCTAGCAGACAGGTGGAAAAAGTTATACAACAAATCATAATGGAAAAGATACTTGCGGCAAGATTTTTCTAGGCAACTTGGTGGCGTTGAATTAACCCCTGTGTAAGCATACACTAGAATCACATTTCGTTCGCCTAAGAAATAGGTGCATAATTTTACGGTCGGATCTCACACTAATAGTCTAAAAAAACAAGGTCTTCTATTCCCAGAGTGACACAAGCCTACGTCACAAAAAAATGGCCGCTAAACATGTTAAAAGGGTATGATGACGTAGGCTTGTGTCAGTCACGTGGTCAGTCACGTGATCGGAAGAGAATAGCAGGCGCAGTATATTATTGTACCATGAGTTTTTTCCATAAAATCCAGTGGTACAGCACATTTTCAAATCTAAACAAAATATTAAAACTTATAGGAAGGTAATCAAATACGTTTCTTCCGAAAAAGCCAGTGTTGTAGCACCTTTTTTATATCTGTACAAAATATTAAGAGTTCTCAAACTAGTTTTTTGCGATCAGCGAAGATGCAGTCAAAGTCACCGGTCTGTCTAAAGTCACCCGGTCATAAGGTTACCTAACTTTAAGGTCAAAGATTATTATTACTAGTGATCGGTAACTATTGTGCAACTCGCGGCAAACTATACGGGTGACAGTTGTAACACATATCATTGGTTAAGAATTACAATGTTATCATATCGTTTTCTTTTAGTTTTTTCTAATACGGCCCCAAATATTTTCACGTTCTCAATTTTTTTATTTTTTCCTGTTTGTAAAAGGCAAAGGGAACTAACCCATACAGCCATGTGCAGTCAAGACCACGTCAAGCTTGAGATTTGAAGTGCGATATTGTTTTTTATACGAACGGCATAAGAACTGTACCTAGATCAAGGTGTCGAACTTGACGTGTTCTCGACTGTACCTTTGTATCATATTGGTAATTTCATAATATAATTAAAATGGCACACCGAATAGAATATGACTTGGAAGAATAATAATAAAAACTCAGGGCCACACAAAACTCGCATATTACCAACCCTGAAAATGCCGCGAATCTCAAGATAGTTGCCGATCTATAATTATTACTATAGATGATAGACCTAACCTTTATCTTTTTCAGCTAATGCCTATTTTGATTGATTGATGGAAGTATGTCTTAAAACATGTAATTATTAATTAATGTTCAGTTAAAGAGGATATTACCCGTTTCAAACAAAGTATAATTATAATTTGAATATTAACAAATTTTAATTCTATGTTTTTTTTTTTGCTACGGTCTAGAAACTTGTATCTGTGTCTATGGTTTGTTAGATTTTCTTTTAAAAATTATAGTTTCAAAGTTGTGGCTCAAAAATTGGCTCTTGGCAATCTCTTACAAATCTTTAATTAATCCTAGCATTGAAACTACAGGGTGAAATTGATATCATTAGCATCCTTTTAAACTAAGAGTCTACCCATCAAACTGAACAACTTTTACTGTGGCAGCAAACCGATCGAAGCAAAAAAAAAGTCAGCTGTTCCATACTAAACTGCAACGCCTACTCGACTCAAATGTATGCAACAGCTGATTTTTTTGTGCTCACATCGGTTTGCTCCTATAGTAAAAGTTGTTTAGTTTGATGGGTAGATTCTTAGTTTAAAAGGATGCTAATGATATCAATTTCACCCTGTATATTACAAATAAACCGGCCAAGGACGAGTCTGGACTCGGGCAATTAGTGTTCCGTACTACCAGTTGTTTAACATGAGTCATTGATAAATCCACTATAAATTGACACTTACTTAGTGTGTGGTCACATAGTAACTGAAGATCATTTTACACTGGTCACTTTGGTGTTAGTTTTTTGGGTATAGATTAAAAACTATCCAAGTTAGAGCCACCCTGATAATTTTCCCGCCATCTACACGTTATTTCCGATGTTCATGATTTTTTTCAGATCTACTACGGCAATATGTTTTGAAATAGAGGTGGGGACAGCAATTTCTCGGAATGAATTGAAAATGTTGTTAAACAAAGTTTTTATAAAAAAAATTAAAAGTAAGTATATTTTTAGACTCGTATTTTCATAAGCTTTCAATTGCTACCCCATACCACCATAGGGTAGAATTCTTTTTTTACTTCATTTATGATATTGGACCACCAATTGCTATATCTGTACCGAGTTTCAACTTCCTATGTCTTACGGTCTCCGAGAAAAATGCCTGTGACAGACGGACGGACAGATACCGAGCTGATTCCATAAGTGTTCCGTTTTTCCAATTTTGATACGGACGGAACACTAAAAAAGTGTTAAGGTTGTATTGGAATATTCTTAAAAATTTTGGAGTGATTAAAAACAACTTTGATTGAGGGAGGCTAGGGTCAGAATATCCATAATTTTCATACTCCATTGTAGAATGATAAACTTCAAATATATCTTTTTTTTTTTTTTTTTTTTTTTTTTATTAACTATGGGTTTGCTCTTGACCTCAATCCAGTCCTCAGGACGAAGATGGGGTCGTAGATGTAGCGAGCTTACTCAGAAGATGCCTATTCACTCGTACTTTAAAGGAATCCGGGTTGTAAGTACTCGGAAATACTGACGCAGGTAAGGCATTCCACTCCTTGGCTGTGCGCATTATAAAAGATTCAGAAAGGCGCTTGGTGCGGATATGTGGGATGTCAACCAAGAAGGGGTGATATCCCGCGGTGCGTCTGGAAGTCCGATAGTAGAAAGGGGAAGGTGGGATGAGCTCATGCAGCTCTAGGGCACACTCACCGAAGTACAATCTGTAGAAGACCGACAAGCAGGCCACTCTGCGGCGGTGGGCTAGGCTATGAAGCTTGGCCTCCACCAGCTTACTATCGCCAATGAGCCTCCTGGCTCTGCGTTCAACCGAGTCGAGTGCGGCAAGTTGATACTTGGCTGAGCCATCCCACAGGTGGCAGCAGTACTCCATACATGATCGGACCTGAGCTTTATACAATACTAAGAGCTGTCCAGGAGTGAAGTACCGCTTCACCTTGTTTAAGATGCCCAGCTTTTTGGCCGCAGTTTGAGCCTTAGACTCGATGTCAGCGCCGAAGTTGAGTTTTGTGGTCAAGCTTATACCCAGAAGCCCAAGACTGTCGGAAACAGGGACAGATGTACCCCGGAAAGTAGGAGTCAGATTAAACGGACTCCTTTTTGCGGTGAACAGACAAGCCTGTGTTTTGGTGGCGTTGAAGTTGACTAAATTATTGTCACCCCACTGGGAGACAACACTTAAAGTCAAGTTTGTCCGCTCAACCATGGCCTCCCTCTGCGAGCGTATTTTATCCCCGCTGGCCCCTGCGCCAGATACATATCTCTCCATGACAGTACTGTCATCTGCATACCCAACAATACCTGACACAAGGAGGTCATTGATGTGCAGTAGGAAAAGTGTCGCGGAGAGAACAGACCCTTGAGGAACTCCAGCATCAATTGCCATAAGGTCAGAAGAGCAGCTGTCAATGACAACTCTAATCGACCGTTCTCTCAAGAAATCAGATATCCAGCTGCAAAGATCAGCGGGGATGCCATAAGCGGGAAGCTTGCTCAGCAAACTAGCGTGCCATACCCTGTCAAAGGCCTTCGAGATGTCAAGTGATACAGCCAGTGCTTCACCGTGCTTCTCGATGGCCTCGCCCCAGCAGTGCGTCACATATACAAGAAGATCCCCAGTCGATCGCCCCCGGCGGAAGCCATATTGGCGATCACTGAGTAGATCATTGTCTTCTAGGTATGACAGCAACTTACTGTTAAGAACTCTTTCCATGACTTTACAGAGAATGGAAGTAATGGCGATAGGGCGGTAGTTGCAGGGGTCGGCACGACTGCCCTTCTTGGGTACCGGTTGCACATTCGCAAGCTTCCAGGATTTAGGCACCGTTCTTGTTCTGAGAGAGAGGCGATACAGGCGTGTTAGAACAGGAGACAACTCAGGCGCACAATATCTCAACACTCTTGCAGGTATACCATCAGGACCACTGGCCTTATTCACATCCAGACTACGCAATGCTCTGCGGACCTCTTTTGTATGTATTGTGACCTCCGGCATCGAAGAATCACAACGAGGGATGGTTGGCGGCTGTTTGGCACCAGCGTCCAGACGTGAATTGCTCGCAAACAGAGAAGCAAATAAATTAGCTTTCTCAGTTGCGGAGTGAGCCAGCGACCCATCAGGCTTCTGCATGGGAGGCAAAGTGGGACGGCAGAAGTTGGATTCGACCGATTTTGAAAGGGACCAGAACTGTTTACTACCAGAAGGGTAGGATGCCAGTTTGGCTCCAATGCGGCTGACATGGTCGAATCGAGCCCTCCGGATCACCCGTTTGCAGGACTTGGCGGCAGAATTAAAGGCCCTCTTCTTCGCGCGAACCCTACGTGCTCTAACTTTGCGGTCGCGAGCTTGGACCCATGCTTGGTAGGCGGCTTCTTTTTTAGCCTCAGCGCGAGCACAATCCGCATTGTACCAAGGTTGGGCTTTGTGACCGAGTGAGATGTCGGAGAAAGGAATATAATATTCCATTCCCTGTCGTATCACGTCCGCAACCGCATCAGCCGAACTAGCAGGGTCACTCGAAGAAAAACACACTTGCCGCCACGGGTAAGACGCAAAGAAATGCCGCATCTCATCCCAATCTGCCGACCCGTATCGCCAGACTCGCCTCGTGCCCTTAGGGCTGTCATCGGGAGGAGAGCAGATCGACACGGATTTCACCAGACAGTGATCGGACGTTCCCAGCGGGGCAGAGACCGATACTGAGTGCCTGTCTGGATCTGAAGTCAGCAGAAGGTCCAAACAATTGGGCGTATGACCATCAACATCCGGTACCCGCGTTGCTTGATTCACCAGCTGGGTGAGATCTAGCGATAATGCAAACTTGCGCGCCTCTCTCCCAGCATGGTCAGTTAACTGGAACGGGAACAGCCACTCGCTATGGTGGGCATTGAAGTCCCCCAGAAAAACAAGCTCCGCCGTTGGATACCTTCGTTGGGCTGTCTCTGCCGTCTCAGTGAGATACTCCATGAGCCTGGTTGTCTCCTGGTCACCGTCGTGCGATCGATAGACACCGACGTAGAGAGATTTCTCCATTCCGGTGTCTACAAAAAGCCATAATACGGAGAACCCGGAAACCTCAAAGCAACGGAGACGCCGACAGCAAATGTCGTCGCGAACATACACACAGACCCCAGCTCGCCTCTTGAACTTATGTTCCAACGAGTATCCTGGGTAGTTGAGGTACGCCGTATCAGACGGGGTTGCTATCTGCGTCTCCGTTAAAAAGAATAGGTGTGGCTTCTCGGTCTCGAGGTGGTGGTGGACCGGATCGAGATTTGAGTGCAGACCTCGTATGTTACTGAGGTGCACTTTGAGTGGGAGGAAGTGCAGCCGTTGTCTAACCATTTTCTTTTTTGTGACTTTGTTTTTCATAGTTTGTCGAGTGGTGGAGAGGTGGAAAAAAAGTCGAGATGCCACTCAGGTACCCTAGAAGACCTCATGAGCTCGACTGACTGGTGGGAAACTCATTTGGAGACTGCGGGGACGCCCGAACCCCCCCGCAATGGCCACCGGGTCCTCCCTTCCAGTCGCCAACTGGCACGGTGGAGCATTGCGGGATTTTTCGCAAGTTGTGTGGGGCAGCCTTTCACACGTGGCTAGCGCACTACTTGGGCCCCCTACTAACTGCGGTCGGCCAACGACTGTCACCGTGCTTCGGATCCCGCTACCCTCCAAAATGAGTTTCCCGGTACAGTGTTGCTCAGAGGTCAAGACCGGTTCCGAGTAGCGCAACTGACTTTTTCCCATTCCCCAATGGCGCTGGGACTCCTGCACACCGACGGAACGCAGCAAGCTGCTTGGCGCCGGACTCCGGCAGGAGGGTGGTCGCGAGCCAGGCGGCTCCTTGCGGAGCCTACCACCGCTGTGGGGGATCGTTCAGCCGACACCACGAACTTGTTGTAGTCTGTGGCGGCGTTGCCCAGGGTGGACCACTAGGAGGTAGATCCCCAACCACCCCAAAATATATCTAACCGACTTTAAACTATGTTCAAACAACATAGTAAGTATAAAATTATAATTTGATGACGTCACATGCCCCGGTCGCCCTTGATCTAACTATATGTGAATGTTTGTCCATTTGTCACTCTCAGCTTATACATGTGTGACATTTAAAAGTCAAATTATAAATAAAATAGGTGTATTTTTTGTATTATTACGTAATAGGTTGATTTTACTCATATTTTTGCTGTAATTTAAAGATTAAGATTATATTTAGGTTAGTAGTTCAGTATTTTTTTTGTTTAGAATTAAATGAGTCAGATCGAAGAAATCTCTTTAGAGATAAGCTCGCCTCTTTTAAATATCAATTAAAAATATGTGGTTTATATAGGGGACTCTTTTTCAAGGGGTTGATCAGACCTTCAAACTGAACAACTTTCCTATGGCACTAACATCGAAATCGCGAAAAAAAATCTTCTCTTCCATACTAAACTGAAAACCTACTCGAGCCAAATGTATGGGACACCTGATTTATTTACGTGATTTCGATGTTGGGTTGGTCCCATAGTACAAGTTGTTCAGTTTGATGGACTGATCATACCCTTAAAAAAGTGCCAGCATAATACCTACCTACATACCTTGTATAAAATGGTTCAGATATAATATGGAGTTCATTTAGGGTACTAGGCCAACGGGTAGACCATTTCGTTGTATCAGGAAAAATTAAGCTCACCACTCATGTAATCTAGGACCGGCGGACCTAGCGCCGGCGAGCGAACGGGGGAGCATCTCTTTACACCTGTAGTCTGTGGACTATCGCCAGGGATCTCTAAGGGCCCTGCGCAATCAATATAATAACGCCTTTGGGATGCTGCTGGGGCTGCTGCGCTTCTGCAGTGCGTCAGGCATGTTCGCGGACGCTCATGTCGATGGGTTTCCCACCACGCTCCGCAAATGCTGTGCCGCCGCGCTGCAGAGGGTTTCGCGCCAGCACCAATACCATTCTGAACATGGTCTCCAGTAGACACTGTGACAGTAGCTTTATTAAGCACTGGATCGGTCTACACTTAAGTGTTTGTACTAACATAGTATATTAGAGGAAGTTTGAAAGTAGCACCTGTGAATGAAAAACTGCGCGGTAACCGATTGTCATGGTATGGGCATGTGATGAGAAGAAAGGAGTGTCATATTACAAGACGAGTATTAAATATGAATGTGGATGGCTGCATGAAGAGAGGACGACCAAAGAAAAGATGGATGGATTGTGTGAGGGATGACATGTGTAAGAAGGGAGTGTGCGCTGAGATGACGGCTAAAAGAGATGAATGGAGGAAGACCACATATTGCGCCGACCCCAAGTAATGGGATAAGGGCAGGAAGATGATGATGAGTTATTTAAATGTGTTACTAACAGAAATATGGATACTAAGTATGTCTGAAATCAAATAAAGAATTTTTAAAGTACCTATATTTTATTTGATTTGTTCTTTTTATTTATTACTCTAATCTGGAGTGCGATTTTTGAAACTCATTCGTTGAGTTCAGCAGTTGGAAGTGTCTAAATTAGGTACAATGGAGATATGCATGTTTCTACTGCTGATTTGACTTTCAAAAATGGCACCCCTGGAGTATGATTTTTGGATGTCAAATCAGCAGTAGAAAGATGCGTATCTCCAGGAGTGCGATTTTTGAAACTCATTCGTTGAACTCAGCAGTTGTAAATGTCAAAATACCTATGGAGATACACATCTTTCTACTGTTGATTTGACATTCAAAAAAACATACTCCAGGGGTGCGATTTTTGAAAGTCAAATCAGCAGTAGAAAGATGCATATCTCCATAGTAATTTTGACATCTTCAACTGCTGAACTCACCGAATGAGATTCAAAAATCGCACTCCTGTAACGGAAACACTACGAATTTAATCTAAGCTAGAAAAACTCATACCGAAGTATGTAATGTATAGGTTTATAGATATACCCAGTAGGTAAACGTTTAAAGAAATAAAGTTAATTCTATTTAAAGTAAAGAATCACGGTAAAACCGGTTTTTAATCAAAATTCATAGACGATAAGGTCACAGTGTATTAGGTATGGTTCGCAACAAAATCATAATTAATATTGTTGTCATCATCATCATCATCATCTCAGCCGATGGACGTCCACTGCTGGACATAGTCCTCCCCCAAGGATCGCCATAACGACCGGTCCTGCGCTGCCCTCATCCAACGTTTTCCCGCCGCCTTCACCAGGTCGTCGGTCCACCGTGTGAGGGGCCGACCCACGCTGCGCTTTCCGGTACGCGGTCGCCACTCGAGAACTTTTCGGCCCCACCGGCCATCGGCCAATATTGTTGTGTTAAATAATAATAAATTATAATTATCATAACGGAACGTGTTGTCGCTGTAGAGAAGATGCGGCAAGATACTCAACTACCTATACATAACCACAGAGTATTTAATTTTCCGTCGCCTTCACCAGATCGTCGCTCCACCTTGTGGGGGCTCACTGCCTACCCGCTGCGCTTTCCGGTAGGTACGTAGTCGCTACCTACTAGAGAACTCTTCAGTACAATTAAGGGGCTATGTGAAAAAAATAGGATTCTTCAAAGCTTCATATATCATGAAGTACTAACAGTAGGAGTATGATTTTCGGATATGTGTAAATTGAACATATAATTGAGGTTTTGATTAGAGCTAAAACACGATTAAGATACATTTTCTCGATAGAAAAACAGGCCAAAGTAGCCTCCGTTTTTATCTATAAACGCTTGGAACTGCTAAACGGTGAATAATAGAAACACAAGACTTGATTTAAAAAAAAGAGATTGCTATTTTCTAAATTTTGATTAGAGCAGAATTGAAATTACATAAATAGTACAATCACAATTAAATAAAGTTTGATTTGGCGCTCGATTCGTATCAGGCGCGCGCGCCGCCCTATCTCTTTCTCTCGCATCAGGCCGTAATATAAGCTATCGCACGCCTGTTTCGCTTAAATTATTTTTCGACATAGGCCCTTAAGTCGAATGAAACTATTAAAATATCAATTCTTTATAATGCTATATTATCTTCCATGATCACTAGAACATGGATGTTGATTAATATATAATTAAGATTTAAGAATTTATATTTTGGCATTTGACGGACTAGATTTTATTCTCCACGTCTCCACTTTGTTTGCAGACAGTACTTGTGTCGTCAGCATGATATCATCTTACTAAGAATTGTCACCTAACATAGTTAGAAGCCGTGAGAAATTTACACCAGTTTTTATTTTAAAGTATAATAATTGTATGTAATGGATGGATGAATGGAATTACAGGATGGTTCAGAGTTCAGTCCAGATAGAAATACATTTTTTTTTAGATTGCTGATTTGGGGACCTACCTACCAAATTTTTTTCCTGGCTGGTCCTGCACGGCTAGCATGCCACCCACGACAAAGCGTTTAAATGAGAAAAACGTCATGCGCGCTCTTTCTGGCATACGTAAAATAATAAGGATGAAGGCACGTACGTCTCGATCTGGATCTCTGGCAAGGCATATTATAAAATAATTGACTATATTGAAGACACAAATGCGTGGTGCGATTCCAGTTTGACATAATTTATATAGCAAAATCTGTGACTTTTTAGATTGTGACGTTCGAAAAGAGGTACATTGGCCTCGATTCGGAGTGTACCACGACTAAACTAAACTAAATGTATTCCTGTCACTTTCTAAAATAAGATTAAGAAAAGAGACAGAAAACCAACAGCTGACTTTAGTGCTGTCAAAGTGACGTTAAACGCCCAAAAACGACTTAAATAAGATGGCGTACATTATGATGGCATCTTATTTTGCGCATTTAACGTCACTTTGACAGCACTAAAGTCAGCTGTTGGTTTTCTGTCTCTTTTCTTAATCTTATTTTAGAAAGTGACAGGAATACATTTAGTTTAGTTTAGTCGTGGTACACTCCGAATCGAGGCCATTGTATCCTATTTTGAATAAATATATTTTGAGTTTGAGTTTGAGTTCGATTTTTATCGCTTTCTCGGGGGTAGCATGCAAGGCCTACTGGCAGTAGGTCCACAAATCAGTAAATCTAAAAACATCCTTTGAAAGTGGTTCAGTTTGTTGGTCTGTTCAATATGTAACGCATTTAATTGTACACTCTGTATAATACAGACACTTTTTTAAACGAAATGATCAGTCTGTCAAACTGAACAACTTTCCCCATGGCACCAACATCGAAATCGCGAAAAAAAATCAGCTCTTCCATACAAAACTGAAAACCTACTCGAGCCAAATGTATGGGACAGCTATTTTCCCGAGTTTGATGGTCTGATCATCCCCTTAAAAAAGTGTCAGCATATTAAGAAGGACCCTGTATTAGAATAATTTAATGTAGACAATAGAGGATGTTTCTAATTGATTATATAATTTTAAAATTGCAGCTGCATATAAAGACCAAATAAAAAAGAAATACAGGAAATCCTATAGTCTAGACTTGTATAGTAACTAATAATGTATAGACTCAATAATTTCAAGACAAACAACTAACATTTGAAGCTTCTATGAGACTGGAGGCAAGGTTGCATGTCAAGGGGAACCGGTCAGCTCGGAGTTATGACGTCACTGAATAACTTTGTCTATTATACCAATCTTTAGTTTTATATCTTGGAATTTTGTTATTTTTATTCATCATTGCGAGATTAATAGCTTCATTGAAAACCAGTGCTGCCAATGTAAATTTCTTGATTCCCCGCTTAAGTAGGCTCGATTCCCCGAATTTCCCCGATTTCCAATCATGAATTCCCCGAAAATTCCCCGTAATATTCAAGAAATAAGGCATTTTTCATGCAAAATGTAGTTCAATGTTTCACAAAATTTGCTTATCGACTTCTTTGTCTTCTAATTTTTATCAAAAAAACAACTTAAATATTTAGAATACAATGAGTTTTATTTATTATTTATATTTCTCCCACACTTTCGATCTAAGGATAGTCCGATTCAGTTCAAATTTTAACAATTCCTCTTCTTTAGACATCCTTTGTTCGACATTTGTTACAAATAGTCGATTCCCCGAAATTCCCCGATTTGAATCATTCCCCGCGCTCTCCCCGTACGCACCCCTCATTCCCCGAAAATCGGGGAAATTCCCCGGAATTGGCAGCACTGTTGAAAACGGTAGCTCACTTTTTAGGAGCGCGCTGTATACAAACGTAGTTTGATCCTTTCCAAAATTAATCAATTTTGAAATTATAGAAATCTGGGATACTAACCAATTAAAGTCAATAAATTGTTATACACGATTTAGAGACTAATATGAATCTGCGGTTTGTAAAATTTTCGTTAAAATGTATAGAAAGATTTAAAATCCTAACATTAAATTAAAACATACATTTGAACAAAAATCAATAAACCACATACACGGAAACTAGTTTCTAGATCGTGTTAAACACAATCATTGACTGGTTGATTGAAAATAAGATCTAACTTCGCTTGTATGCAGCGCGCTCGGGCGCTGTGCAAGGACTATCCTTTTTAAACAAAACGTTGTTGACGCACAATACGCGTAGACGGTATTAATATAAGTTACTTTGTATATATGGAAAAATAGTTTAGAAAATCTAGATGTCGCGTATCAAATAACATTTGCAATTTATGATATAATTGTACCTCAAGGATGCAATAAAGATTATGATTATGATTACGAAGATATGAAGCTTGGAAATTTTTCATACAAAATTTTCAAAGCTTTATATCTTCGTAATTATATTATAAATTGCAAATGTTATTTGATACGCGACATCTACATTTTCAAAACTATTTTTTGTATAAAATATTACTTTTATTAATTCCGACTACGCGTATTGTGCGTCAAACATTTGTATGGACTGAAACCACCTTAAGCCCTACTATGAATAAGTGCTTGCACCAATTTTTATTTAATTTCAATTTAACAAAATGTGTTTGTAACAATACCTAATGATTTATGCTACCTATATGATTGTGAACAATAAAACAACGAAAAACGATTTAAAAGTATTTTATTTGACTACATCCTCAGTGCTGCATTGCAAATTGTATTGTTATGCTTTATCGTTTTGTTGTAGGTATATTGACCTATTAATAGGTAAGAAAAGGATAAAACATACAAATTTAAAACAAATATTTTACACTTAAAATTAAACAAACTTTTGGATCATAAAGAAACACTTAAAATACGTGTTCTTTAATAATAAAATTAATTTTAAATAAAATTAGCTATAATACCGAAAATTAAAGAAAATGTTTTAGTCTTCCTAAGAAAATTCTATTGAACTTGATGATGTTATATATATATGGTAACAATCTACGAATTATTCGTAGTTAACAATTATTAAAATGTTTGGAGCTAATACGAAAAAAAAGTACTTATGTAGGCACATAACTGAGCTATTTATTGCCCATTATTCTCGCTACAAATTAGCAAATTTCGTGTACTTGATGATGATGATGACGTAAGGATAATTTTCAGGAAAGAGATTTTTGAATCTCATTCGCTGAGTTCAGCAGTTGAAAATATCAAAATTACTGTGGAGATATGCATCATTCTACTGCTGATTTGACTTTCAAAAATCATACTTCAGGAGTGACGATTTTTGAATGTCAAATCAGCAGTAGAAAGTTGCATATCTCCATAGTAATTTTGACATTTTCAACTGCTGAACTCACCGAATGAGATTCAAAAATCGCACTCCTGTGCCCTCATAGACTAAAAGTTCAAAGGTAGGGAAAGTTGTTCAGTTCAGCTTCAGTATCATGAGTAGGAACAATGATCCCTTAAACCCTGACTTTTTACCCTAACACCCTATACCTAAGTGACAGCCTAGCAAATACTGAAACGGTGAACTCAGACCATCAAACTGAACAACTTTCACTATGGAGCCTACGTCAAGAAACGCGAATAAAAATGAGCTGTCCCATACATTTTATACAACGTGTTCATAAATTAGCGCAAAACCTCATACACCCCAACTGATTTATAACAAAATAATTAGATTGAAACAATAATTTCATTATTTTGATAGTTAAAATTTAAAGTTATTCGCATTTTAAGTTTTGAGGTTAAAATGATTTGTTATCATTTCAGCAATGAATGAAAGCGCTAACGTACTCATGGATACATTTTAAGAATCTTGTTTCGGTAGTAAGTAGGGTGAGTGTGCCCGTGCGGTTGGTTGACATCGGGTTCAGAAAATTAAAATTTTTTATAAAAAATTATTTAATATTTTGAAAAAAAAATCCTATGTTGAAACCATGATAATTCGATTCCGCTCTCGATTCTAAACAAACTACTTTCTAGTTTTGCGTTAATTCATTAACACGTTGTATAGTCGGGTAGGTACAGCAGTTTTCATGGGACAGGTGATTTTTTTTCGCGTTTCCTGAATCCTGAGGTAGGCTCCATAGTGAAAGTTGTTCCGTTTGATGGTCAGGAGTGCGATTTTTGAATCTCATTCTCTGAGTTCAGCAGTTGAAAATAGGTATCAAAATTACTGTGTAGATATACATCTTTCTACTGCTGATTTTACTTTCAAAAATCATACTTCAGGAGTGCGATTTTTGAAAGTCAAATCAGCAGTAGAAAGTTGCATATCTCCATAGTAATTTTGACATTTTCAACTGCTGAACTCACCGAATGAGATTCAAAAATCGCACCTCCTGAGTTTACCGTTTCAGTATTTGCTAGGCTGTCACTAACACCCTGTGGTCCTTCTTAATAAGAGGGCGGTTTTTAATGGGATGATTCTATGTTGTCGAAGCGGAAGGGTCAACTTTAACATAATTTCCGTATGGGGTGCTGATGGTTTGAGGTCCCCCGCGGTACGGCTCCAGCACCACGTTGATGTTCTTCGTGTCTTGAGAGAGTGGGTAGCCTTCTCTGCTCCAGGAAGCTGGATAAAATTGATAAGACAATTGTTTAATTAGTCTTAATTTTTTTTCCTCCAATTTCCTATCAACGCCATCTATTGAAATCTAACTGTTACTTTTAGTACACAGATGGTGCTATATACACTTCCAGTAACTGCTACTCGATACTAGATGGCGCTACACAAAACTTTCACAGCGACATCTATTGAAAAAATATTGTACTATTAAAACAGTGCTGCTACTCGACACTAGATGTCACTTTACCAAAAACCTAAGCTATTTATAATTTTGTTAGCAGCTACTTACGTTAGATGGCGCCGTGCTTTTATAAATAATTAAAATTAAAAATACAATTTTGTTTATTGAACATAATATTAACTTACATATAGGTACATGTTCTTCGTAATGCTCATGTCCGTGTTGACCATTGTGGATGTGAAGATGGATTTCCTTCTGATGTGGAGGAGGCTGCCAGCCGTGACTTGGCTGTGGGTGGCCTTTGTTAGCGAATAGAGCGCCAAACTGGAATAAGAAATTTTATTTAAATAATCAGTAATATAAATAAATTTTAAATTATGCCATATTAAAAACTTTGGTAGTCCAGGAGTGCGATTTTGGAATCTCATTCGCTGAGTTCAGCAGTTGAAAATGTCAAAATTACTATGCTACTACTGATGGATCTTTGTACTGCTGATTTGACTTTCAAGAATCATACTTCAGGAGTGCGATTTTTGAAAGTCAAATCAGCAGTAGAAAGACGCGTATCTCCATAGTAATTTTGACATTTTCAACTGCTGAACTCAGCGAATGAGTTCAGCAGTTGAAAATGTCAAAATTACCGTGGAGATATGCATCTTTCTACTGCTGATTTGATATTACAAAATCATTCTTCAGGAGTGCGATTTTTGAAAGACAAATCAGCAGTAGAAAGATACGAATCTCCATAGTAATTCTCCATACGAATCTCCATAGCAGTAGAAAGATACGAATCTCCATGAAATTCAAAAATCGCACTCCAGGAGTGCGATTTTTGAAACTCATTCGGTGAGTTCAGCAGTTGTAAATGTCAAAATAACTACGGAGATACGGATCTTCCTACTTCTGATTTGACTTTCAAAAATCGCACTCCTGAAGTATGATTTTTGGAAGTCAAATCAGCAGTAGAAAGATGCATGACTCCACAGTAATTTTGACATTTTCAACTGCTGAACTCAGCGAATGAGATTCAAAAATCGCACTCCAGATGGATGATATTGAATGATACGGACGTGTCAAAGTATCGGTCTTTTATTTTTATTTATTTAAAGGCGTCTAGAATCCCACGACTGGACAAAGACCTCCCTGTCGTCAATAAAAAAAAATTACTCACATAAGCACGTACTTATTATGACACCGATAACTCAACGATGCTGTCCCTTTCCAACTCCTAAACAATCATTACTCACATCCTTGTCTCACCAATTGACCCAAGAAAGTCACTTTCTCTGGCACAAATTTTGCTTTTTAAAGTCTCTATTTACTTTTTTCTTTTGTAACTCATTATTATCAACAAACATTGTTATCAATAGAGCGTATCCATCAACATGGTGTTAAAAACGAAATGCAAAAACTAAAAACGTGCGATTTTTGAATCTCATTCGCTGAGTTCAGCAGTTGAAACTGTCAAAATTAATGTAGAGATACGCATCTTTCTACTGCTTATTTGACTTTTAAACATCGCACTCCTGAAGTATGATTTTTGAAAGTCAAATCAGCAGTAGAAAGATGCATATCTCCACAGTAATTTTGACATTTTCAACTGCTGAACTCAGACTCAGCGAATGAGATTCAAAAATCGCACTCCTGAAGGTAGCTTATTTATCGAAAGTAATTAGGTATGCACATAGTAATTACGATTTTTAACACTATTAAGTGTTAGAACACGTAATACTATCTGCGTAATTATTTTACCTATCTACCAATTAACATAATCACAAAAATAATGAGGGATTTTCCAGAGAAAAAAAAAAGCTAGTTCATAATTCCTCGATAGATGGCGTTGAACAGAGAGGGGTCGATTAGGTATGAGCAAATATACAATTTATGAATATTATTAATAAAAAGACGCAGTACAAACCCTTTGATATCGTGGGTTGGCTTACTAGCCCCGTAGATAGTTCATAATAAACCGACAATAATAAGAAAGGGTTTGTTTGTACACACGGCGACACATCAAGCTAAGCAAAACCAAAACAAGGTGGTCGCGCGACGTTATACGTTATTCACCCTGCGCGCGGTCAGCTTATATTGGTCATACCTAATCGACCCCTCTCTTGTCAACGCCATCTATCGAGAAATTTGGAACTAACTTTTTTGTTTTTTTTTGCTTTTGGAAAATCCCTCATTGGACCTCGGACGATCCGTAATATTAATATTAATCTGTGTGTAGGGGGACAGTGCCAGCTTAGTGGCCCAATGCAAATCAAATATAGTGGGACCACAACCACGCACGACTACCAAAGACTGTAATCCAACTGATTGGACGCACGACTCTGTAACGCTTTTTACGATCCTAAAATGACATTTGTGTTCATGTTTATTCTTGTGTTACAACAGAAAACAACACTTTTATTTTTAACGAGCTTTTACCCGCGACTTCGTCCGCATAAATTATATACCAGATTTTAAGTCAAATGATAAGCTATCAAACAAAAAAAGTTTCATCAAAATCGGTTCAGTACTTTTTGCGTGATGCTCGAACAAACAAACACCCAAACAAACAAACAAACAAACAAATAAACAAACAGACTGACAAAAAATCCAAAAATTTGTGATTTGGAATCAGGGACACCCAAAAACGGCATCGTATATCTTCAATGTACAGACACACTTCTGTTACAGTTTTATAATAGTTTAGATATAGATTTATAGAAAATGAGCTTTTACCCGCGACTTCGTCCGCATAAATTATATACCAGATTTTAAGTCAGATGATAAGCTATCAAACAAAAAAGTTTCATCAAAATCGGTTCAGTAGTTTTTGCGTGATACTCGAACAAACAAACACCCAAACAAACAAATAAACAAACAAACAAACAAACGAACAAACAAACAAACAAACAAACAAACAAACAGACAGACAAAAAATCCAAAAATTGGTGATTTGGAATCAGGGACAGGTAAAAACCATGTCGTAATTTTTTTTTTTAAATATCTTCAATGTACAGACACACTTCTGTTACAGTTTTATAATAGTTTAGATGTCCTTCTGTATTAATATTACCTACTTCTGTTTGTGTACGAATGTAAAAGACTAATAAACGATTTTTAATTTTTTAATTAAATTTTTTTTTTTTTGCCAAAAGCTGATTAACGTGTTTCGTCCTATTCACTCAATAAAATTAGAGATGCATCCTACCAAGTTAAAATAGGAGATCGCTAACCTTATTGCTGTCCTCGCGTTACGCTTACGCTGAGGTTTAGTCCACTAGCATACCTAGGCGAAAATCCAAGGTACACGTTAAACAAGTAATAGATTAGAAAGAGTACTAACCTACCTAAAGTACAGACACACCCCCCTCCCCCCACCAATGTTAACGTCATCCCCTCTCGGTGGTACGGTAGGTGGACGATAGTAAGCAGTTGTGTATTTCTCTATCACACGCACCTAGCATTATATTATACATAATGCTAGCATGTTTTTGTTAATGCGAGCTGCTTTGTATGAAGTGTATAGGATTTCTTAACCCTGATATACAACGTGTTAATGAATTAACGCAAAACCTCAAACACCCCAACTGAATTATAACAAAATAATTATATTGAAACAATAATTTCATTATTTTTATAGTTAAAATTTTAAGTTATTCGCATTTTGAGTTTTGAGGCAAAAATGATTTGTTATCATTTCAGCAATGAATGAAAGCGCTAACGTACTCATGGATACCTTTTAAGAATCTTTTTTGGGTAGTAACTAGGGTGAGTGTGCCCGTACGGTGGTTTGACATCGTGTTCAGTAAATTTTAAATTTTACAAACAAATTAATTAAATCATGAGTGATGTAACGCCTCAGCTCCTCACCTTAACAGCACCAGCGAGCAGCAGCAACTTGAGTATAACCAGCGCGACGCCTAGCGTCTTGACGCCGACCAGGGCTGCAACCACGGCCCACGTGGACGCCGCCCCTATCTGGAATATCAGCGGGATCATGCCCGCCATCATCTTCTTGAACGGACGACCGAACGTTCTACCTGAGGATACAAAATTATTTTACCTAATTAACAATAAAATACAATAAAAAACAATAAAAAGCCGTGGTGGTCCAGTGGCGAGTAACCTTGCCTGCCGTGCAGGAGGCGATGGTTCGATCCCCGTCCAGGCCGACTCGTACCAATGAGTTTTTCGAAATTTATGTACGATTTGTAACACCACTGGCTTTTCGGTGAAGGAAAACATCGTGAGGAAACCGATTCAATTTCGAGGCATGTATTGTACCAACTGTCCATTACAAGTGGCGACGGGCTTGTAGTGTACAGCAATAAAGAGTAGTTAATGCGGAAAGCGCCGGTAGCGCCATCTATCGGCTGGTGCGGTCTGTGGTCAATATCTATCGTTCATTCGCTCGGTATTCGTGCACCGACCGCCGTGCTGTGCGGACGTGCGCTAGTCACATTACTAGTGAAGACTATATCTGTGTTTCATTATATACATCAACCTCAACCAACCCTTAGTAGAAATGTGTATTCTACATTGGCGACGACGGGATTCGAAATTCACGTGAGTAAAGTGTTTATCAGTTTGTTGAGGGTTGAAAATTAAAAAATACAAACGGTGCCAACGAAATAAAATCAGCTAAGCGAGTTATTTAAACACAATCGAAGACGGTTTCTACTGGCATTGCTTTGTTTGTTGCCTAAAAAGTTACACAGTGTTAAAATATATTTCAAAAGAAAAGTAAAAATTGTTTTGTCCCGATTTTAAATAGTTTATTTGGAATTAACTTAATTATCTGGTTTCTGCTAGCATTGCTTTGTTTTTGCCTTTGCCTAGTGATAAAAATATATTTCAAAAGAAAAGAAAAAATAGTTTTTTGTCCCGATTTTAAATCGTTTATTTGGAATTATCTACATACTGTATTTCTTTTCCCACATGTCGACCATCGAATGCTGGAGGAAAAAGGGGAGACCAGACAGGAGGGAGGTGTGGGACAACACGGGACGGCGCGGCGCCTAGGATGAACAAATGTACGCCAGCGCCAGCTGTGGACATCAATCTTTAAGGTCACGTAATCATTCCTTATTACTTTAAACGATTGAAAGAATTTATTCAAGTCCGTAGCTCCAGGCTCACTGCCCGTCACACGTGACTGGACACAAGGGTGTTCTGGGGTTTCTGAGTCTCTGACTGCTCCTCGGGGAGTGTACTCGTGAGCATATACTAATGCATGCTTGTAGTCCGTCATTATGCCCTAATGGGTATCCAAAATACGCGCATTAACCTCTCGTATGCCGGAAAAGCCAGACACAATAGAAATAAATGGTTTTCATCATACTGATGCGCGTTCCTGTATACCAAAGGTTAAGAATAGTGTCTTGATTCGAGACAAACAGGATTAGGTAACCAAGATATGCCAAGTGAGTTTATTCCAATAGTTTTTATACTTATATTGACACATTGTCATTTTTAAGTAATTGTCTTACTTCGTAGTTGTGATGGTCTCTAATAAAAGTTACTTATTACCATTATGCGTACCGAACATTCTACGTATAGAACATTCGGCGTAACCGATGTTCGGCGTAACGAACATTCGACGCCACGAACATTCGGCAAACGAACTTTCGGCGTAACGAACATTCGGTGTAACGAACATTCGGCGTAACGAACATTCGGCGTCACGAACATTTGACGTAACGAACGTTCTGAGTAACGTACATTCGACTTAACGAACATTCGGCGTAACGAACATTTGGCGTAACGAACATTCTGATGTCACAAAAATTTAAGTTGTAATCGAAAGTTTTACGTTTTGAACGTTTTACTTATTGGACATTCTCAGTGTAGGTATGCGAGAACAATAATAATATACAACACTTTCGGAGCTTATTTGGTGGTACTAGTTCATGAAAATATTTCAATTCAAACATCAATAGTACCAACATAATTTCCGATCATTATCATCATCCGATTTGTTACCGGAACTTGTTTGACGTATTCTATACTTTATAGAACTTCAATTCAGTAACCTTACGTTGATCTTATCTTTGCAACATTGTTGTTAATGTCATAATTATGGATATAATTACTCCAGGTGAAACTAATTAGTTTCTTTGGCTATTTGAGCAAGGAATTTTATATTTTAAGGATCAATGTAAATTCAGACAATTATTTACAAAAAGTATTAGAAAATGATTAGGTGATTTCTTATTAAATTTAGTATTTCTGGAAATACCTACTCACATTTTAACAAGAAACACTTCATCTCAGTTGAGAGAAGATTAATAACTATATCATATTCAAGCATCATAACATTCATGACCAAACCGTCTCGTAAATACTGGTTAACAATTTTGTTCGCAGATTGTATGTTCCTAGATGTCACAGAAAAACCAGCCTTCAACAGGACGACTGCTAAGGCGCCGATTGAACCATACTTCCTTGCTTTAGTGCTTAATAAAGAGAAAATGTCTCCAATTAATAGCTAAGAGGTTTGAATGGTCAGGGTGATTACTCTCATATTGTCAGCTTGTAGCTGGTTAATGGTTAGTGCTTTGCCATGTACAACAAACAGTTACAAACAGTACAGTTGGTCATTCAATTGACATTGGCAGCTTTTAGCTGGTCATTCAATTGACATTAGAAACTTGTAGCAGGTCATTCAATTGACATTAGCATCTTTCAGCTGGTCATTCAATTGACATAGGCAGCTTTTAGCTGATCATTCAATTGACATTAGAAACTTTTAGCTGGTAATTCAATTGACATTAGCATCTTTCAGCTGGTCATTTAATTGACATTAGCATCTTTCAGCTGGTCATTTAATTGACATTAGCAACTTGTAGCTGGTCATTCAATTGACATTAGCAACCTTCAGCTGTTCATTTAATTGACATTAGCAACTTGTAGCTGGTCATTCAATTGACATTTGCAACTTTTAGCTGGGCATCAAATGCTATCAAATTTACTATCAGCAGCTTGTAGTTGGTCATTCAGATGACAAGTCAAATAAATAAAATAATTATTAGCAACTTTCAGCTGGTCATTCAATTGAAAAAAAAACTGTTATTTCATTATCAGCACCTTGTAGTTGGTCATTCAAATGACAAGTCAAATAAATTATTATAAGCAGCTCGTAGTTGGTCATTCAGATGACAAGTCAAATAAATAAAATAATTATTAGCAACTTTCAGCTGGTCATTCAATTGGAAAAAAAACTGTTATTTCATTATCAGCACCTTGTAGTTGGTCATTCAAATGACAAGTCAAATAAATTATTATAAGCAGCTTGTAGTTGGTCATTCCATTGACATTAATATAAGGAATTAATGACTTATTGCTCTTTCTTCTTTGCATAGATAAAATCTGTATCTTACCTAATCACTGCAGGCACTGCACTGTTAATTTATTCATTTGTATGTGTTAAAGTATACTACACTGTACTTGAACCAAATCGGTTAGTTATAAATTCATAATATTTTAAATAAAGAATATAATTTCAGTGCAAGCAAGTCAAAAAACAAAATGATTTGCAGTTCTGTAATAATATTACGCCACGCAATTAAGTTGAAACAACAGTTGCACTTAATTCATGTACATTGTAATTAAAAATAGCATTATTTTTTTTAAAGCCTACCAAATGATATAACTGTATGTTTCGTAAAAGGAAAACATTATTAGTGTTTAAATAATAAGTAACTAATGTTTCAGATACATACCTAAGTATACCTTACATTAGACAATATTTTCATGAGTTTCATGACGTTACATGTAACTAACAACTAATTGCTAAATTGGTTATAGTTTATTTTATTGTTATTGTTATAGAAATGTATGTACGTATAAGGGAAATTAATTATAATAACTTATTCACGGTTGAACGGCAGGAATTATGCCAATTTATAAAATTTATTTGGAATACTGCTTTAGTGACTGAATACTTATGTGTAGCAGACAAAATAAATCATAGGGTAGACCACCATCAGACCCTTTGCTAAAACAATATTCGTGAGTACCAAGATAGCGGAATCAAATCTCAAGTTTCTAGTCTAGCATACTGTTGTAGTAGACTAGACTTCTTTTTATTTTTGGTTTTGGACGGAATGACTTACCAAATGGTGAGAGAATGACAAGCTTTTCAACCACAAAAATTTATTCCAATATTAGGAACAATCGAAGCATAGCATACCTAATGGGGTAGAACTTTTTACAGACCAAAGAGGAAATAGATGAATAAGACAGGGCGTTGGCTGAAATTGTGCTCGTGGCATAGAGCCCTAAATGAGAGCGACAGTAATGTGTGGACTCTGATTTTTTACTTGCCCGTAACATTAAATTGTGACTGCGTATTAAATTGCGAATCTTTTGAGTAATTGCAACACCGTCAAAGATCAGCATTAAAGTGGGTCAAAGAATTTTAATTAAATTATTACGATTATTATTTTATTTAGGTATCAGCATTTTATCTGTATAGGTTGAGTAAAATAGTATCTATTTATTAAGTGGGTCCATTAAATTGAAACTGCTGATTTCTCAAAACTAGTCTAGTCGACTAACTAAAGGTAACTACTGTACATAGCTGGTAACGAAAGCGACCTAGTGTACCTTACTTAATATTGTTGTCAGTCAGCGTTATATCAGCATTCATGAAACTGTAAAATTATATGGGTTATAGGACATGCAACTATGAAGTTGTTAGCGAAAGCTAAAATATCATGCAACAATAAAATGATATGGGTTACAGAGCCATGCAACTATCAACTTGTTAGCAAAAGCTAAAGGGTCATGCAAATTAAATAGCTGTGAGCGCTTAATTGCAATGGCTGGCACCCGCCAGAATATTTTGAGTGCATAAGTGTATGTGCTTATCACAGATTCACTCTTTTGTCCTTACCTCCTTAATTTGATAAAACGGAAATGGATACGATCTTGAAGCAGTGACTTTGACTAGTAGTTAGCCAAAATAAATAAATAAGAGATAATAAAGATCTATGGAACGTTATTTTTGTAGGTTTACTTACACCTATCAATAGAAAAATATTTTTACAGGGAAGGGATAGTATAGAACAGAAGTAACAATAACTGAAATGTGTTAATATAATGAGATTGTAATTTACATAAACATTGTTTATCGTTGAATTTGGTGTTTGACAATTTCAGATCAATATTTGATAAATATCTATTTTCTGTAAACAAATTAGTCTCAATAACTTATTCGTAATTTGTTTAATGTAATAGCATTGATAACAGTCAACACTGTATTGTAAATAAGATTTAAGAGATTAGCTAAACTGTGGAGTTTCTTGCGCCGCTTCTTCTCCACGGGCTATACCTTCCGAAGCGGTGGTAGATTCGAGTAAACGTAAAAAATAAATTAAAACAAGAAAGGGATGTAGTGTACAGCAATAAAGAGTAGTTAATGCGGAAAGCGCCGGTAGCGCCATCTATCGGCTGGTGCGGTCTGTGGTCAATATCTATCGTTCATTCGCTCGGTATTCGTGCACCGACCGCCGTGCTGTGCGGACGTGCGCTAGTCACATTACTAGTGAAGACTATATCTGTGTTTCATTATATACATCAACCTCAACCAACCCTTAGTAGAAATGTGTATTCTACAGGGCTCACTCCCCGTCACACTGGACGGAGTTTCGGTACTACTAGTGAAACGTGGATGTTCTGAAGTTTTAGAATATCTCTGACTACCCCGGGGAATATAGTCGTGAGCAAATGCTAACAATAAAATACATAAATCAATAAGTTCCTTAGTAATATGGCACTTTATCGTTTTTCCCCAGTTGGTTAAGACATTGCAGGCTGAATCACCTGCTTGTCTGAAAAGAAAGATGATTTCGTGCTTCGGATGGCACGTTTAGCCGTCGGCCCTACTTTTGGCCTTACCGAGAGCCCTAGACTTCAAATTACAGATTTTTAAAATTTTTAGTAAGTCTGAAATCTGTTTGTTCCAGCATCCATGCATGCATACAAGTAGCTTTAATTGGCCTAAAGTTCCCCAAATATAACAAAACTAGCTGTTGCCCGCTACTCCGTCTGCGTAGACATATGTAGCCTATGTGTTATTCTGGGCTATGAACTATCTATATGCCAAATTTCACCGAAATCGGTCCAGTCGTTTTAGCGTGAAAGAGTAACTAACATCCATACAAACAAACTTTCCCGTTTATAATATTTGTGTTTAAAAACGTATGATTACTGATTAGACTTAAAAACTATAATAGGTTTTCTCTCTCGTTACGAGGGGTGCCGAGATCAATTGCGCTAAATAAATCTCCACTGGACCGTGACTGGACCGCGTGCGAACCACACCTTTTTCACATCGGTATCGCGGTAATCATTTGACAGCCTAGCCCTTTAGAGCCGTTTTGACAGATCGCTCAGACGACGTTAAAGGCTCTCACGTAGGTCAAGTTTTGCGCGATACAGAATTCAGCTCAGTTGTATAGTAACAGGAGTGCGATTTTTGAATCTCATACGATGAACTCAGCAGTTGAAAATGTATGGAGATATGCATCTTTCTAATGCTGATTTGACTTTCAAAAATCATACTTCAGGAGTGCGATTTTTGAAAGTCAAATCAGCAGTAGAAAGATGCGTATCTCCACAGTAATTTTG
Source organism: Agonopterix subpropinquella (assembly GCA_922987775.1). Classification (NCBI taxonomy): domain Eukaryota; kingdom Metazoa; phylum Arthropoda; class Insecta; order Lepidoptera; family Depressariidae; genus Agonopterix; species Agonopterix subpropinquella. Next base: position 10,025,422 of record OV277719.1, on the reverse strand, counting down.
ACATTTTCAACTGCTGAACTCAGCGAATGAGACTCAAAAATCGCACTCCAGCAGTTGATAATGTCAAAATTACTATGGAGATACACATCTTTCTGTAATGATTTGACTTTCAAAAATCAAACTACAGGAGTGCTATTTTTTTAAGTCAAATCAGCAATAGAAAGATGCGTATTTCCATACTGATTTTGACATTTTCAACTGCTGAACTCAGCGAATGAGATTCAAAAATCGCACTCCTGACATGACATGTTTTTTCTAATGTATAAAATTCTCGTGTCCGGTGTGTAACAAAACTCCTCCGAAACGGCTTGATTGATTGACTTGAACATTTTGTGTGTATATTCAGTAGGTCTGAGAATAGGACTTAAAGTAAAAAAACGGTCAAGTGTGTGTCGGGAAAAAAGGGGCGTTGCAATGCACGCCGGGCACAGCTAGTCTAAACTATTATAAAACTGTAAGAGAAAATGTGTTTGTACATTGAAGATATATACAAAAAAAAATTACGACTGGGTTTTTTTTTTACCTGTCCAAATCACCAATTTTTGGATTTTTTGTCTGTCTGTTTGTTTGTTTGTTTGTTTGTTCGTTTGTTTGTTTGTTTGGGTGTTTGTTTGTTCGAGTATCACGCAAAACTACTGAACCGATTTTGATGAAACTTTTTTGTTTGATAGCTTATCATCTGACTTAAAATCTGGTATATAATTTATGCGGACTAAGTCGCGGGTCATTTTGTATAAAAGTATGTGTCATACGACCTGTCAGATAAGCTATCAAGAAGTGATGAAACTGGCCCTAATTCTACTTTGAATATCTACAAAAGGACGTTACGTTCCTAAGTCTGTGGTATACAGGTGTAAAATTAAATACGTTACCATTGACTTACCAAAACGTAACAAAAAGAGAACCAATTACGCGACCGTCTTTGTTTGATTGGCCGTACCCCGATGGGGGAGTGGGATGGAAAAGAATTTCAGCATTTTCAATGTTTTTAGTTGGTTTATTACGACACGTACTTAGGTTTGTATAGTTTAGTCTCGGACACTTTTTTCGAGAATTTTGCACTAGACCCGGCGTCCATAGTATTCTAAGTCAGCGGTTCCCGGGTGGTGTTCCGTGTTCCTGGGGTTCCGTAAGAGGCTCTCAGGGGTTCCGCGATAATTCAAGATTCGATGTTTTTTTTTCTAGTTTAGCCACGGAATATTTTAAATCGCTTCACCTTTGATATGGTAATTTTACAAATGGACGTACTTATTATTTGTAACCACAAACTCAAGCCAGTTTTGGTTTGGCCTGAAAAAAGAATACCCGGGCATCGCTGAAAAGGCTATCATGGCGTTACCCATTTGTGTCGACTTAAAGATGCGAGGCTGGGTTTTCAGCTTACGCCTACACGAAAAATAAGTTTAGGAGTAGGCTGAATGCTGCACCAAACCTCCGCATCCAATTGTCAGACATAAAACCTGAATTCAATGTTTTTTTAAGGAAAATTATGAAAAGATTTCATTCATCACAAGTTTTTGTTTTTGTTCGTTTTGTTCTGTTGTTTTTGTTCGCTTCTAACTAAATAAATATTTTTATCTTAAAAAGTCTTTTTAAAATCAAACTATACTCACAAGATGCGAACACCAAGCCAAAAAACCTCAGTATGGTGTGATTTCACGTAAAAAAAAACAATGATAGTTTACTTCTAGGTTCCACCCAAAAACGGTGAACCAAAAAGGGTTCCGTAGCCAAAAGAATTCGGGAACCGCTGTTCTAAGTCAATGGCCTCGATTCGGAGTGTACCACGACTTAACTAAACTAAATGTATTCCTGTCACTTTCTAAAATAAGATTAAGAAAAGAGACAGAAAACCAACAGCTGACTTTAGTGCTGTCAAAGTGACGTTACACACCCAAAAACACTTTAAATAAGATGGCGTACATTATGATGGCATCTTATTTTGCGCATTTAACGTCACTTTGACAGCACTAAAGTCAGCTGTTGGTTTTCTGTCTCTTTTCTTAATCTTATTTTAGAAAGTGACAGGAATAAATTTAGTTTAGTTAAGTCGTGGTACACTCCGAATCGAGGCCATTGTGCGTTATACAGGGTGTCCCAGAAATGGTGAATCAAAATGCTATGGGAGGCAGCTTGACTAATGTCCTATCCATAAAAAATATTAAAAAAAATAAAACGCACATGACCATAAAAAAAAAAGAATATCCAAAAAAACGGGAAAATCATCAAATTTTTCTAAGTTTCCAGCTCTAATTATCGCGTTTTGGGATAATTTGTAATTTTTTTCTGCCAATATTAATTGTTAGAGGTTGCTTCGACTGATTGTTAACATTTTACAAAAAAAAATGTCTGCACTTAGAGCACAGACCACTTAGTTTAATTGTTTTTTCTGAACCGAAAAATTTTCTTGCTATTTTAACCAGCTGTAGTATAAAAAAAATGTATGGGACTTGTGCGGCAAACTACTTCAAAAAGTTGCCTATTTAATGACGATTTTAAAATGATACGAATCACTGAATTTACTTTACAAAATTGGGAGATATTAATTTTCTTGTGTGCTAGGGTGAAATTTGTGCAATTTATTCTTTACTTTTTAATTCATTTTCCACTTCTAATCCGTTGCTTCTAAGGTTAGAATTGGCTAAAAAAGTTGTTTCAATACCCGGTAGTAATGGCACGGTTTTTTAGAATCCCGGTTTTTCAAAATCCCGGTGTTTTAAAAACCCGATTTTTTTTAAATCCCGGTTGTTTAAAATCCCGTTTTTTTAAGAATCCCGGTTTTTTAAATTCCCGGGATTCCCAAAAAACTGGGAATTTAAAAAACCGGGATTTTAAAACACCAGGATTCCCAAAAAACCGGGATTCCCAAAAAAACCGGGATTTTAAACAACCGGGATTTTAAAACACCGGGATTTTGAAAAACCGGGATTCTAAAAAACCGTGCCATTACTACCGGGTATTGAAACAACTTTTTTAGCCAATTCTAACCTTAGAAGCAACGGATTAGAAGTGGAAAATGAATTAAAAAGTAAAGAATAAATTGCACAAATTTCACCCTAGCACACAAGAAAATTAATATCTCCCAATTTTGTAAAGTAAATTCAGTGATTCGTATCATTTTAAAATCGTCATTAAATAGGCAACTTTTTGAAGTAGTTTGCCGCACAAGTCCCATACTTTTTTTTTATACTACAGCTGGTTAAAATAGCAAGAAAATTTTTCGGTTCAGAAAAAACAATTAAACTAAGTGGTCTGTGCTCGAAGTGCAGACATTTTTTTTTGTAAAATGTTAACAATCAGTCGAAGCAACCTCTAACAATTAATATTGGCAGAAAAAAATTACAAATTATCCCAAAACGCGATAATTAGAGCTGGAAACTTAGAAAAATTTGATGATTTTCCCGTTTTTTTGGATATTCTTTTTTTTTTATGGTCATGTGCGTTTTTTTTTTTTAATATTTTTTATGGATAGGACATTAGTCAAGCTGCCTCCCATAGCAGTTTGATTCACCATTTCTGGGACACCCTGTATATCAAATACATTCAGATAGTTGTTCAGTTTGATGGTTTGAAGCACCCCAGACCATCAAACTGAACAACTTTCTGAACGGGTCCAATAACGAAATCACGAAAAAAAAAACAGCTGTCCCTACACTAAATCAACTCGACTTAAATATCGGTATGGGATAATGGGACAGCTGACTTTATTTTCGCGTTTTCGATGTTGGTCCCATAAAGTTGTTCAGTATATGATGTTTTGACCATCCCCTTAAACACCATTAGCATATTAAGTTGAACCATGTAGGTAAATATAATGATAACAGAGCACAATAATTTAAGGTTTAATAAATATTTGTTATCCTCCGCCTGTGTCAAGTGATTGCCTTCACCTTGCTTTGTTTGTGTTTTATATTTACAAGTCTTTTTGAGATGACACTCGATTTGCTTGGTCACTTTGCTTTGGTGGAGTATGCGAGGGGTCCCAGGGCCTCAATCGCCCTAAGTTTGAACGATACTACCAAAACAAAACCACAACCAAAAACGTTACGTTATGCACAATTCGTATCGCGCAAATTATATTACCTAACGGTAACGATTTAGCTTTATTTCGGAAGATACGTTGGCGTAACGTTTGATGTCCGTTCGATTGAATTTACTGTATTGTGCGATTTAACCGTTCAGAAAAGAATATCGCGATAGCTTTTTTACTTCAGCTAAACCAAATCTAAACCAAAACTAAACCAAAACCAAAACCAAACCAAAACCGTATAAAACTGCGCAATTGAGGCCCAGGTAGGTGACGTATCGGTGACTAGAAAATTACGGCATAAGGTCAATTAGCGTAGTTATTATATAATAAAGATTCGCTACGCACTAACAGGTAAATAGTTCCGCTTATCAATCTTCGTTTGCGTAAATCAGACCAGAGTTCCCAACAAAACCCGAAGGCATTTCGTAATCAAAGGGTGCAAACTGTGCAAAGTCGGATATAGCAGCGAAAAGTGCGAAAACAATTAGCCAATCGCGGCAAGGGATTGAAGGTGGCACATCCTGATTGACGAATATAATTTCGTGCGCTATTAAAATTTATCAACTGTGCAGGTACATCGGGGGAACTTATAAATCTTGTACCTGAGTGCCGATTTTTGAATCTCATTCGCTGAGTTCAGCAGTTGAAAATGTATGGAGAAACACATCTTTCTACTGCTGATTTGACTTTAAAAAATCGCGCTCCTACAGTATGATTTTTGAATGTCAAATCAGCAGTAGAAAGATGCATATCTCCACAGTAATTTTGACATTTACAACTGCTGAACTCAGCGAATGAGATTCAAAAATCGCACTCCTGGGTGTATTATTATTTTTGGCTGGGCTATTCCAAGCAAGTCACTACGACCATTGCTGGTCTATTTGTGTTAGCACCAACCTTACCCATATTTTAGACCCATCCACACTTTCGGGTGGGATTTATCCCCCTCGAAATCCGAATATTTGTATGGAATAGTGATTACAGCTATTCTTTTTTCATCGTTTTTCAATGAAACACCCCCTCCGAAAATAAATGTTCCCCAAGAACCCAAAGTCTGGATATGTGTCCTTGGTATAATAACTTGAGTTTCGACATCAAAACTACCTATTCTTAAAACTAAACTAATGAAATAAATGATAGTTTTCGAGCCATCATAATTTCATTTCATCATGGCACTACCTATTGTCAAGTGAAATTTGAACATAACTAAGTATGAGCTCACGCGATGTGAAAGTAACATTTACTTCGTGTTACTATCTCCCTATCTTAGATGTTAACTAGGTTATTGACTGTTTAATTTCAGTTTTACCATGTTTACTTACATACCTACAACGAGTAAACCTATTGTTACAACTGCATGCAAGACAGTTGTAGCATCGATAGAATATTACTTGATTACGCATATCATCAACATTATCTCAGCCTAATAGACATCAACTGGTAGATATAGGGTGATATTGATATCATTAGCATCCTTTTAAACTAAGAGTCTACCCATCAAACTGAACAACTTTTACCATGGGAGCAAACCAATCGGAGCAAAAAAAAATCTGCTGTTGCATATAGTCGAGTAGGCGATGCAGTTTAGTATGGAACAGCTGATTTTTTTGATCCGATCCGGTTTGCTCCCATACTGAAAGTTGTTCAGTTTCGTGGGTATACTGTTAGTTTAAAAGGATGCTAATGATATCAATTTCACCCTGTATGCTTCCCCCAAGGATCACAACAATAACGAGCGGTCCTGCGCTGCCCTCATCCAACGGGTCCCCGTTGCCTTCACCAGGTCGGTTCCACCTTGTCGGCCTACCCACGCTACGCTTTCCAGCACGCGATCGCCACTCAAGAACTCTTTGGCCCCCTTGGCTATTGGTTCTGCAAGCAATGTGCCCCAACCAATCCCGACTTATTCTACAAGACTAGGTGTGGTATCCGGCTTAGAACAGCAATGCATCCAGTCGGGTGTCTATCTCAGCGACTAATACCTTCAAAGTATCATCAACATCTCTTCAGCCATCACCGTGTGGCTGCCGGTTATAGCGACTGCATTTGACCCCACCTCTGATCGTATCGGTCTCCCGTTCCATCAGACATAGGAGGGTAAGAACAAGAGACAAACCGTGTGGCTGCCGGTTATAGCCACTGCATCTGACTCCACCTCTGATCGTATCGGTCTCCCGTTCCATCAGACATAGAAGGGTAAGAACAAGAGACAAACCGTGTGGCTGCCGGTTATAACCACTGCATCTGACACCACCTCTGATCGTATCGGTCTCCCGTTCCATCAGACATAAGAGGGTAAGAACAAAAGACAAACCGTGTGGCTGCCGGTTATAGCCACTGCATCTGACACCACCTCTGCGCGTATCGGTCTCTCGTTCCATCAGACATAGGAGGGTAAGAACAAGAGACAAACCGTGTGGCTGCCGGTAATAGCCACTGCATCTGACACCACCTCTGATCGTATCGGTCTCCCGTTCCATCAGATATAGGAGTGTAAGAACAAGAGGCAAACCGTGTGGCTGCCGGTTATAGCCACTGCATCTGACCCTACCTCTGATCGTATCGGTCTCCCATTCCATCACACATAGGAGGGTAAGAACAAGAGACAAACAGTGTGGCTGCCGGTTATAGCCACTGCATCTGACCCCACCTCTGATCGTATCGGTCTACCGTTCCATAAGACATAGGGTGGTAAGGACGAGAGAGTGCATCTGTGTTTAGCGCGTACACTTATGCATTTCAAAATATTACAAGTACCTACCAGGAGTGCGATTTTTGAACCTCATACGTTGAACTCAGCAGTTGAACATGTATGGAGATACGCATCTTTCTACTGCTGATTTGACTTTCCCTGGAGTATGTTTTTTGAATGTCAAATCAACAGTAGAAAGACTTAAAATTGCTCAGTTCAAAGTTTAAAAAAAAAAGTTTTCAAAAGTCGCACTCCTGATTGTTTTTCTAATAAAACAACATAGCTTTAGTCGAAGTTGGCTATGAGAAAATCATTATGCATTCTTTCATTCCCCGAGGAGTCAAACGATATTCGAAAATACTAAGAAAAGATGACAAACAAAGTCACCGACAGCAGCTAGTCTTAAAACCAAGTAAAACAAGTTTATCGCAAGTATTGGGTCTCTCTGTCAGTGTCATCGAAACATCAAGGTTACTCGGTCAGCGTAGAGGCGAATGAAATGACCGTCGTGAATCATTTGGGCTAATGATAGATGATAGTAGTAACACGATGAGATGCGTGTGATTTAACAGCTCTGTAGTTTATAAAACATCTGTAGCTGTAGTGGTATTGGCTATGTGCACGACACTAGCGCCACACTAGCGCGGCGTAGCGCATGAACTATGTCGGCCAGCCGTGAATTATCTACACTAGGACTGTGTTTGTTCGAGGCCTAGAGTACGAAGAGATGGCATATCGGCTTGTTTCTATAGAAAATGTTGTCGCCAACAAAGGGGGTGAAAAACGGGTGAGGGGAGGGTTAACATTTAAATACGCTATACTTCCCGCTAGATGTGTATGATATGACGTCAGGCCCAGTTGAGTATCTGTGCACAGTTCGATACAACATCTCTACCCCAGGGGAGCGCGTTATTTTCTCTATGGTTCGAGGATTCTGCCAAAACTACTGGACCGATTTTGATAAAAGTTTTTATATTTAAAAGCTTATTATTAGTGTTAAAAGCTAGCTTATATTTTATTCCGGTACGATGACGGGAGCGGATGCGGACGAAGCCCCGCACAAAATCTAATTTGTATCGGAATTCCCATACAAACTTTTACCTCAGTTTTAACACCTTTGGGGGTTTAAAATGCGACAATTCTTTTTTAAGTGAGCATCTAGATGCCAATAGAAACTTACATGCCAAATTTTAAGTTTGTAGTCTTGACAGTTTTGGAGATTTCGTGTTAAGTTAGTGTGTGGATTTTCATAGATAGATTCAAGCAAATCTGACACAGCTTCACCGTCAGTAGTTCAAATTTCTGGCACAGCGTGCGCTGCGATCGACTTGACAGTTCCCAACACCCACTTCGCACATAGCCAATGTATCAATGATTTTTTAGGAACTACATCACTGGCTGTTCGGTGACGGAAAACATTGTGACGAATCCTGTTTGCTTAGATTATGAGGCCAATATTCAAATGTTAGGTTTCTATGGCTTCGCTGATGGACCAGGAGACCTTAGTAAGATCAAATTGATCATACCGTCTCAGGAGTGCGATTTTTGAATCTCATTCACTGAGTTCAACAGTTGAAAATGTCAAAATTACTGTGGAGATATACATCTTTCTACTGTTGATTTGACTTTCAAAAATCATACATGAGGAGAGCGATTTTTGAAAGTCAAATCGGCTGTAGAAAGATGTTTATCTCCATAGTAATTTTTACATTTTCAACTGCTGAACTCAGCGAATGAGATTAAAAAATCGCACTCCTGATGGGCTGGACACTTTGAAAGAATGGAGGAGAAATGGGCGCCCAAAACAGTGTCTTACTGGAAACCGCAGCCGAAAAGAACGCGCGGAAGACCGAAAAAGATATAAGTAGTTTGACTGTATTGAGGAAGATCAGGAGTGCGATTTTTGAATCTCATTCGCTGAGTTCAGCAGTTGAAAATGTCTAAATTACTGTGGAGATATGCATCTTTCTACTGCTGATTTGTCTTTCAAAAATCATTCTTCAGGAGTGCGATTTTTGAAAGTCAAATCAGCAGTAGAAAGATGCGTATCTCAACATTAATCTTGACATTTTCAACTGTTCAACTCAGCGAATGAGATTAAAAAATCGCACTCCAGGAAAAGGAAAGCCAGGGATTATGGCAGATGGAATTCAATTGTACAGGAGGCCAGGTAAAAAATAAATCAGCAGGTTTTGATGATCAACAGTGAGTGAGTACCTAATCAAAAGGTAGGTCAAAGAATGGATTGTAATTAGGTATAAAAATAACCAGGAGTGCGATTTTTGAAACTCATTCGTTGAACTCAGCAGTTGAAAATTTTAAAATTACTGTGGATATATGCATCTTTCTACTGATGATTTGACTTTGAAAAATCGCACCCCTGAAGTATGATTTTTTAAGTCAAATCAGCAGTAGAAAGATGCATATCTCCATAGAAATATTGTCATTTTCAACTGCTGAACTCAGCGAATGAGATTCAATAATCGCACTCCAGATATTTAGTTTAGGTACCTATCTAATTAATTAGAATTAAATTGCTACAACTATACAGGGTGAAATTGATATCATTAGCATCCTTTTAAACTAAGAGTCTACCCATCAAACTGAACAACTTTTACTATGGGAGCAAACCGATCGGAGCAAAAAAAAAAACAGCTGTTGCATACATTTGAGTCGAGTAGGCATTGCAGTTTAGTATGGGACAGCGGATTTTTTAGTTGCTCCGATCGGTTTGCTCCCTTAGTAAAAGTTGTTCAGTTTGATGGGGACTCTTAGTTTAAAAGGATGCCAATGATATCAATTTCACCCTGTATATTCATTACCGAAATTATGTTCAAGAGTTTATGTTCTTAAACATAATTTCGGTTGTTGTAGCAAAGTTTCAGACTAGCCCGTAATTAAAAAAAAATGTTTTATGTGGTTTCGTAAGCGAAAATAGGTACATTACAGTAACATACCTACTGCAGTGTTGGGCATTAATTAATTAATTTTTTACGAGCTAGCAAGTTGCTAACAACTTGATTAACAATTATATAATCGTGAGTTTTCACAATTAGAATGAATGAATTAGTTATTAATTGCTATAGTCATATTAACAATAAATAATTAAACAATCATTAGTTGTTGCCCAAATGTGTACGCTTTAAGGCTCAGGAGTGCGATTTTTGAAACTCATTCGGTGAGTTCAGCCGTTGTAAATATCAAAATAGCTACGAAGATACGCATCTTTCTATTTCTGATTTGACGTTCAAAAATCGCACTCCTGAAGTATGATTTTTGAAAGTCAAATCAGAATTAGAAAGATGCGTATCTCCGTAGTTATTTTGATATTTACAAGGGCTGAACTCACCGAATGAGTTTCAAAAATCGCACTCCTGCTCCCCCATTAGAGGTAATGAGCGTGACTATAATTGAGTCGGTACAATGTAATAAAAACTACACATATTGCATTAACTAAAGTAGGAAAGCATTATTTTTGTCTTAATGACTTTAATTATTATTTTTATCTTTCTCTCCTAAAAAGTAGTGAAAGTGATTATAATATGATTATCTTCACGTAGATTTTTAACAAATGATTTTGAACTCGTTGCGGTGTGAGTTCTACACTAGAAACTCATTTACTTTCTTTTTAAATACGATTTAGACCCGGATTTAGAAATGTATAGGTTTTATAGTATTCTACTGTTATACAGGGTGAAATTGATATAATTAGCATCCTTTTAAACTAAGTGTCTACCCATCAAACTGAACAACTTTTACTATGGGAGCAAACCGATCGGAGCAACTAAAAAATCTGCTGTCCCATACTAAACTGCAATGCCTACTCGACTCAAATGTATGCAACAGCTGATTTTTTTTTGCTCCGATCGGTTTGCTCCGATAGTAAACGTTGTTCAGTTTGATGGGTAGACTCTTAGTTTAAAAGGATTCTAATGATATCAATTTCACCCTATAGTACCTCGGCCGGCCTTGAGGAGATTTGAAGTGTCCAAACAAATAAATCCTTTTGATAATTCTTCTGGAAACACCGCCTAACTTTCTTCGTTCACCGTTTCCTCAACCCGAAACAGGAAAGAAAGAAAAGGAAGCCGGTTGCCTGAAAGAAATCGCTTCTTAGCGATTCTTCTTCTTATCGTGTGGGCAGAGCCCTGGTGTCAGAGTTTTTCAGACCTGACCAGACTACGTGGTTTTTATGTAACGACTACTACCACCAGAGATAGTAACCGGGACCAACGGCTTAACGTGCCATCCGAAGCACGGAATCATTTTTCTTTTCAGACAATCAGGTGATTCAGCCTGCAATGTCCTTATCAACTGGGGAAAACGCACAAAGTGACATATCAGTAGGTGTCTCCCGTGGGAATCGAACCCACGACTTCCGTGTCGAGAGTCCAATGCTTTTGTGAGGACTTGCTACAGATGTCAGCACCCACAAGTTGTGGCACTGATGCCAGCGGATGGCGATGCCGTCGCTCTCGGAGGTGTGCTCCATGCAGGGACGGCGTTCATCCTGAATGCGTAACTCGTGGCCTGCTGCACGTGGGGTTCGCAATCGAGTGCGAGGCATGGGTCGCGCAGGAGAGGTAATCACGGAGATTCGATGTATATACATGGTCCAACTAAGAACTGTTGGACCACGGCCGGTCCCCAGGCACCACACCTAGCCTGGCGGAAGTACTTCCCTTTTCAATGGAGGAACATTCCCAGTAGCACCTCCATACTTTTAACCATCATACCACGGAGGCAGTTAGTTCTTAGCGATATTATTTTGTGCCGCACTCACACTTGGCCGGTTTTTCTTTATCTAGGTATTGCGCAATTATGTTTGTTCTAGTTCTCTGCGTAAGTATTTTAGAACGTTTCACTTCAGTAAACATGGCAATCGCTTTTATTTTATTTTATTTCTATCTTTTGTTGAAAATACAATGTTTGTATCTAAAGGTATCTAAAGGCTATCTCGTTACCTAATTTAAATATATAAATATAAATATCTTGGACATTGTCACACAAATTATCTAGTCACATTTAAAGTACCAGAATCTAGCCTGGACTTGTATTATGATGACTAGACAACGATATAGGATACAATACAACGTGTTAATGAATTAACGCAAAACCTCATACACCCCAACTGATTTATAACAAAATAATTAGATTGAAACAATAATTTCATTATTTTGATAGTTAAAATTTAAAGCTATTCGCATTTTAAGTTTTGAGGCAAAAACGATTTGTTATCATTTCAGCAATGAATGAAAGCGCTAACGTACTCATGGATACATTTTAATAATCTTGTTTTGGTAGTAAGTAGGATGAGTGTTCCCGTGCGGCGGGTTGACATCGGGTTCAGTAAATTTTAAATTTTACTAAAAAATTCTTTAATATTTTGAAAAAAATTACCTATGTTGAAACCATGATAATTGGATTCTGCTCTCGATTCTAAACAAACTACTTTCTAGTTTTGCGTTAATTCATTAACACGTTTTAAAGATACAAACATCCATGACTCGGGTACAAATATTCATATTCACCATACAAATATTTGTCCCTTACGGGATTCGAACCCGTGACCCTCGGCACAGCAGGCAGGTCCACTACCGACTGTGCTATCGGGCCGTCGTAATTTAGATACACACAATGTATTATTGTATTATGAGACACTTTTTTGACCAGCATCAACAAAAAAGTGTAAGCCTTGCAATACAGAGTTTTAAATGCATTACATACTTAAGGGGTTTCCCTGACCGAACGACCTTGACTCTTTCAGAGCTACTACGTCATTTTAGTAGGTATACCTATTTTTGACTAGCTTGTCCTTCATTATGTCACAGTGGAACCTTCTAATCCAAGGAAATTACATTCTAAAATCATAAGGATTCGCCCCAAATTTAACAATTATCTAATTAACTCATTAAATAGTGGTCTTAAAAAAATTAGCTAAATAGCAATTTTAGATCTTAATATTGTCTACACAAAGGTGTGTGTCTCAAGTAAAAGGGACTTCAACTTAAAAAGTAGATGCACATAATACAGATTTTTTCCAATATTTAGGCTTTCCTTTGAGCACAGGTTTCATATGTATTTTATAGAAAAATAAGAAATAAGATCTATAGCAAATAAAGCCGAGATGTTGAAGAATATTGCTACACTTTTCAATTATTGGTATGTCTTTCAAATAACGAGAAGATAGCTTCTAAAAACCAGTAAAATATGGCCCGAGCTAGCGTTTACCTATGGGGAGCCTCTTAAGGGTGTGTTTCAGACCATAAATCTGAACAACTTTCACTACGGGACCAACCGACTAACAGACATCATCAGAACATTTGTTATTATAACAAACCTCTTTCTAGTGCGATTTTTGAATCTCATACGTTGAACTCAGCAGTTGAAACTGTATGGAGAAACGCATCTTTCTACTGCTGATTTGACTTTCAAAAATAGCACTTCTGGAATATGATTTTTTAATGTCAAATCAGTCGAGATATGCACGTTTCCATAGTAGTAATATTGACATTTTCAACTGCTGAGCTCAGCGAATGAGATTCAAAAATCGCACTTCAAAATCTCAAAAAATCGGTCTCGTTGATGTCTTTTATATGGAGACTTGTGTCGTAACAATCATTATTAAAAATAAGACGTATTACATAGATATATTTTGCCCGCGACTTCATCCACACTGGCTCCCGCTAAAGATAAGCTTTTAAACACAAAAGTTTCATCAAAATCGGTCCATTAGTTTTTGCGTGATGCTCGAACAAAGACAGACAACAACTAAAAAAATCTGTGATTTGGAGTTAGGGACACCTAAACACCATATCGTAAACTTTTTTGTAAATATTTTAAATGTATAGACACTTAAGCGCCGTATTCACGGTCCAGCCCCGCTGTACGTCCCGCCAAGGTCATGCACGATGCACGATGCAAATGCGCTATATTCACGGTCCATCCCCGCTGTACGTCAGCTCAATCGACGTACGTCAAGCCTACTCACGGTCGTTTTGCATCGTGCATCGTGCATGGCCTTGGCGGGACGTACAGCAAGATGGACCGTGAATACGGCGCTTAAGACACTGTTTCTGTAACAGCTTGTAATAGTGTCCATACATTTTCATACTACCTATTCATAGTTCATCATTTTCATTTGGGTGTTAGGGTAAACAGTTGCATAACTTTGAGGGGTGATTGCACCCATGATACTGAACAACTTTCCCTAAGAAATCTACAGAAAATTCGCAAAAAGAAATTTGAACTTAAATGCAATCAGCTGATCGAACGTTTGTTAGGAAAAGTATTTTTAATTTTTTTTTTTTAATTTATATATATATTTATTCCTTTTATCTGGTATTATAAATCAGTTACAAAGCAAAATGAACATAATTATCCTGAAACTAAAATATAACTAGACAAAACACAGTATTTAATAAATAACTAACATAAAGTTCAAACATTTTTTTGCGAATTTCCTATGTGTTTCTTAGAGGAAGTTGTTCGGTATCATGGTTACAATCACCCCTTAAAGTAATGCAACTGTTTACCCTAACACCCTGTAGACAATACCATAGATTAATATGTATATTGGCTAGACAATACAAGGAAGTTGGAACAATACTTATGTCAGCTTCCTGACATTTTGACTAAATCCCAGAACGGATAGCTACTAATTATGGAAATCAAATGTCAAAATATGTAAATAAAATACCAGTTACTTACCAACCGATACATCTTCCAAACTTCTCGATTCTGCATTTTCAAATATCTCATCAACAAAATATTCACTTTGGTTAAAATTTGCATCTTCCTTTCCTATTTCAATTTTACTATCATCTAAATTTTTGGTACTTTCTATTCTATTTTTACTAACCACATCACTTCCGTTTACTAATACCAAATTAAAAACTAAACATAAAAAGAAAAAAGTCAATTTCCCGTCAATTTTTCTTCTTTTAATCAGCAATAAATGAAAACATGGTAGAAACCATCTGATTATTTCTTTTAAATCCATCATTTTATTTAAGATATTTGTTTAAAATCGTATTTTTGAGGAAACCACGCGAGTTGATTTAAAAAGTGGCTCGGACGTCATTTCGCGCTAAACGCAAAAGTTGTACTGACAAGATATGCAATGGCATCCATTTCCTCTTTCTCCAATAAGAACCGCTACACAAGGCATAACTTTCGCTTTTCTTCATTGATATTCTAGACGAATTCGACGTCTTTTAGAACAATTTTAACCCATGAAGCTTGCACCAAAATTAACATTTTCGGAGAAAATTTTCGAAAGCCTTTTGTGTTTTTTTGACTGTGATTTTTTTAAACAAATGCTTATTTTGCATAACTTTAAGCTCTGTCACATTGAATTCGGTTGTCATTTAGTACTTTACATAACAAAGTTTAAAGTGAAAAGTATACAGGGTCTTTCTTAATATGCTGACACTTTTTTAAGGGGATGATCAGACCATCAAACTGAACAACTTTCTCTATGGCACCAACATCGAAATCGCGAAAAAAATCAGCTGTCCCATACATTTGACTCGAGTAAGAGTGTGATTTTTCGCGATTTCGATGTTGGTGCCTTAAAATTTTTCAGTTTGATGGTCAGGAGTGCGATTTTTGAATCTCATTCGCTGAGTTCAGCAGTTGAAAATTGCTGTGGAGATATGCATCTTTCTACTGCAGATTTGACTTTCAAAAATCATACTTCAGGAGTGCGATTTTTGAAAGTCAAATCAGCAGTAGAAAGATGCGTATCATGTCTCCACAGTAATTTTGACATTTTCAACTGCTGAACTCAGCGAATGACATTCAAAAATCGCACTCCAGCACTGGTAGCATGCACACCCGCGATAGCCGTGATACGGCTTTATCACGTCTTTTATCTCGTTCGTTCGCGCGCAAAAGAACGAGATAAAAGACGTGATAAAGCCGTATCACGGCTATCGCGGGTGTGCATGCTACCAGTGCAGATATGATACTAGCGCACGCAAAGTGAAGACTCGAAACCGACCCAATTGGGACGTCTTTCAATAGTCCGCGTTAAGCAATGCTACGAGCGAGCTGGCTGTAGCCCAGCACAATTTATCGCTCTTCAAATTAATAATTTTCTATGAGGGATTTTCTTTGTATCGTATGTAAAATATCATTGATTCAGAGACTATTATTTTGATCGTGAGTTAAGTTTAAGTAGGATCGAAAATGTATGGATTTTGACGTATAGGTACGAAAGTTCGAACTAAAAAGTCCAAAAGACCAAAATTTTGTCCTATGTTACGTAATAAAGTTAAAATCGACATAAATAGAGTCATTAATAAACAATCATTTATGTAGGTATTTGTATTTTGAATCTGCTTATACAACGTGTTAATGAATTAACGCAAAACCTCATACACCCCAACTGATTTATAACAAAATAATTAGATTGAAACAATAATTTCATTATTTTTATAGTTAAAATTTAAAGTTATTCGCATTTTAAGTTTTGAGGCAAAAATGATTTGTCATCATTTCAGCAATGAATGAAGGCGCTAATGTACTTCTGGATACATTTTAATAATCTTGTTTTAGTAGTAAGTAGGGTGGGTGTGCCCGTGGGGTGGGTTGATATCGGGTTCAGAAAATTTATAATTTTACAAAAAAATTATTTAATATTTTGAAAAAAAATTCCTATGTTGAAACTATGATAATTCGATTCTGCTCTCGATTCTAAACAAACTACTTTCTAGTTTTGCGTTAATTCATTAACACGTTGTATAAGAGCCAGTTTAAATTAAAATAATAAATTTGGTTTGAAATGGAAATCCTTGACGGTATTACATATTTCAAATTCAAATCAAATCAGTTTGTTGCCATAAACCGGCTTGTTATTCAGTGATACTTAGTTACATAAATACACATAGACAGGACCATCCCATTTCTTCATATAGATGTTATGAGATAACTAAGGGGTACGATTTATTATTAAATTATTTTGTTTGCTGGAGTGCGATTATTGAATCTCATTTGCTGAGTTCAGCAGTTGAAAATGTCAAAATTACTATGGAGATACGCATCTTTCTACTGCTGATTTGACATTCAAAAATCATACTCCAGGAGTGCGATTTTTGAAAGTCAAATCAGCAGTAGAAAAATGCATATCTCCACAGTAATTTTGACATTTTTAACTGCTGAACTCAGCGAATGAGATTCAAAAATCGCACTCCAGACCCTCTATCATGATTTCTCTACTTGCGCGCGACTCTGCTTTTTCCCATACTACAAGTCGCGACAAGCGCGGCTTTCGCTCTCCGAAAAGCGCGGGAACAGATTATTTTCTATGTAGCGAAGGCGCGTCGCGCGCGTGTAGAGAAATCATACTAGACCTACAGGTCACCTAATCATCACTTCGTAAATATTGAAACCTTCATGCTAAGGGTGCTTGACGCACGCTTAAATACCACTGCAAAAGAAATCTTACATATCCATTAGTCACCTCACGGATGAACCGAGACCTTTGTAACAATTCCTAACATTGCAATTAAATAGTTAAAACATGATAATTTTATACAGAACGTGTCTCAAGACGCATCTAAAGAACGTAGTACGTGTGTAGCGGTAAATATACCGTTACCGAATGGGCAAAGATGACAGCATGCGTTTGAATGGAACACTTATAGCGAGCTTATAGAAATTATTTTTATTTATTGCCATTTTTGATTGGGAATTTTGATAGAAGTTGTAGTATTCCGAGAGATAAGTGTACTTTTTGCAACCATCAGCAGCAAGGCTTATTCAATGTTTATGGGTTGTAGAGCATCTCTGTGATGGGGATGGACCAGGTCTGCCTGCATAACTCCAGACCTTACTGATGATTAAAGGTCTGTTAAAAATTAACGATCAGCTGCAAGGCTGATCGTATGTTATTATTGTAGTATGCACTGTAGCTATGTGAACAGTACAAAAACTAATATGGTTCATCAGTCGGTTTAGGAGATACAGCCGTTCAAAGGTCGGAACTTTGACTGGCTGTATCTCCTAAACCGACTGTCGGAACTTGACAGTTTTTGTACTGTTCACATAGCTACAGTGCATACTACAACAATAACATACGATCAGCCTTGTAGCTGATCGTTAATTTTTTACAGACCTTTAATCATCAGTAACTCCTAAACCGACTGGAGTTATGCAGGCAGACCTGATCCATCCCCATCACAGAGATGCTCTACACAGTCTACACCCCATAAACATTGAATCAGCCTTGCTGCTGATGGTTGCAATAAGTACATGTATTGCAACAGGGAAGTCTTAAATTGTAAACAAAAAATTTACGTCAATTTTAAATTTCATAACAAATTAAAGATTTTGATCATGTTGTTGCTAATTGATTGATTATTAAACCTACTTCGCCAGTCACCGTTTTTTCTGGGATTTTGTTTTATACAAGGTGTAACAAAACACCCTTACGGATATTTAAGAGGTATCCCATGGAGTGCGATTTTTGAATCTCATACGTTGAACTCAGCAGTTGAAAATGTATGGAGATACGCATCTTTCTACTGCTGATTTGACTTTCTAATCTTTCAAATCGAAGTATGATTTTTGAAAGTCAAATCAGCAGTAGAAAGATGCGTATCTCCATACATTTTCAACTGCTGAGTTAGCCTGAGTTTAACGTATGAGATTCAATAATCACTCTCCTGATCATCCCCTTGAAAAAGTGTCAGCATATTAAGAATGGAGAATATCTAAACAGGGTGAAATTGATATCATTAGCATCCTTTTAAACTAAGAGTCTACCCATCAAACTGGACAACTTTTACTATGGGGGCAAACTGATCGGAGCAAAAAAATATTAACCTAGTCGACTCAAATGTATGCAACAGCAGATTTTTTTTTTTTGCTCCCATAGTGAAAGTTGTTCAGTTTGATGGGTAGACTCTTAGTTTAAAAGGATGCAAATGATAACAATTTCATCCTGTAGAATGAATAATTAATGTGTCAAAGAAAAAATTATAACAGTAGAAACAATAGATAAGTACAAAACATCGTAATGAGTTGATTGCGATTAGATAATAGAGATTGCATAACTTTAAGGGGTGATTGTATTGTATCTATGATGTTTAATAACTTTTCCTATAAAATCTAAAAGAAAATAGCAACAAAAATGTTTAATGCTATCTTGTATGAAAAGTGATGAAAAATCGAAATTTTTTGCGAATTTCCCATATGTTCAGGGTTGCCATAAAGGACATCCTCTATTTCTGACCAAAAAATTGATCTGGAGTGCGATATTTGAATCTCATTCGCTGAGTTCAGCAGTTGAAAATGTCAATATTACTATGGAGACGCGCATATTTCTTCTGCTGATTTGACATTAAAAAATCATACTCTAGGAGTGCGATTTTTGAAAGTCAAATCAGCAGTAAAAAGATGCGTATATCTCCATAGCAATTTAGACATATTTTTTACTGCTGAACTCAGCGAAATGTGATTCAAAAATCGCACTCCTTGAGTGCCATGATGTCTTGATGTCAAAATTACTATGGAGAAACGCGTCTTTCTACTGTTGATTTGACCAAAATACTATATAGGTACTCTGATAGGTACAATGTTCTTGGATTTGACATACAAAAAACATACTCCAGGAGTGCGATTTTTGAATCTCATTCGCTGAGTTCAGCAGTTGAAAATGTCAAAATTACTGTGGAGATACGCATCTTTCTACTGCTGATTTGACTTTCAAAAATCGCACCCCTGGAGTATGATTTTAGAAATGTCAAATCAGCAGTAGAAATATGCGTACGTATCTCCATAGTAATTTTGACATTTTCAACTGCTGAACTCAGCGAATCAGATTCGAAAATCGCACTCCTGTATAGTTTGTATGGAGTAGTTACAATCGCGGTCGAGTTCTCATGCGTACCTATTATTTTACCAATCCAATTATATCCTAACGTACGTCAGTAAAAATAACTTTCACTAACATAGCTAAAATCAATTTATGACACAGGTAACTAAACTAGGTAGGTAATTAGAATCACTCGTAGTTTCTTTTGCGTGACTTTTTATTACTATTTGCCATGATTCTAGGAAATGTTATGCGATTGAATATATTAATTAGGTAGGTATAATCGGTAGGTACCTATAAGTAGGTATAATAGGTAAGGAAGGTATAGTAGTTATAGTAATTAGTGTACCTAAATAATAGGTATTTAGGTAAGTATACAACGTGTTAATGAATTAACGCAAAACTAGAAAGTGAGTTTGTTTAGAATCGAGAGCTGGAGTGCGATTTTTGAATCTCATTCGCTGAGTTTAAAATGTCAAAATTACTATGGAGATACGCATCTTTCTACTGCTGATTTGACTTTCAAAAATCCTACTCCAGGAGTGCGATTTTTGAAAGTCAAATCAGCAGTAGAAAGATGCATATCTCCATAGTAATTTTGACATTTTCTACTGCTGAGTTCAACGTATGAGTTTCAAAAATCACACTCCAGAATCGAATAATCATGGTTTCAACATAAATTTTTCTCAAAATATTAAATAATTTGTTTGTAAAATTTAAAATTTACTGAACCCGATGTCAACCCACCGCACGGGCACACTCACCCTACTTACTACTATAGAATGAATAGGTGAAATTGATATCATTAGCATCCTTTTAAACTGAGAGTCTACCCATCAAACTGAACAACTATTACTATGGGAGCAAACCGATCGGAGAAACTAAAAAATCAGCTCTTCCATACTAAACTGCAATGTCGACGCGCGAGTTCGCGACTCAAATGTATGCAACTTAATTTTACTTTGATCTAAGTATGCAACAGCAGATTTTTTTTTGCTCCGATCGGTTTGCTCCCATAGTAAAAGTTGTTCAGTTTGATGGTTAGACTCTTAGTTTAAAAGGATGCTAATGATATCAATTTCACCCAGTATGGTACCTACGTAGTAACAATTAAAAAACAACAAATTTGACATAACAATTTTTATTTTAGATAAATTACACAACGTAGAACAAATAAAAGTTTATAACTATACTAGAAAACTGAATTAATAATGTATTCATTTTTAACGTACATTTTAAAATAATTAAGTTAAATAATAATAGTTTTTTTTACTCCACAATATAATATTGTAATAATTATAAAATATTTTAGAAACATTCACGATCCTGTATCGCAAATATCACGAGTAAACATCGATACAGTCGCGATTCAGCATCGATCCACACAAGCGATTCAGCACCGTTACAGTCGCGATGCAGCACTGATACAAATGCGATACAGCATAGTTACAGTTGCTATTTAACATCGGTACAGTCGGAATTTAAAATAGACAGTCGCGATAGAATCGCGATTCAACGCAGATATAGTCGCGATTCAGGACTGATACTCGTACAATCGCAATTCAGCATGGTTACATCCACGAGGTAATCTCGCGTTACAAATTTGACTTTTTGGTAACGAGTAATGCAAATACGCGTTTCGGATGCCAAAAGATCAAGATCTCGCAGATTTTGTATGAAAATTACGTCAAAATTAAATTTTGAGGTATGTCCTGGAGTGCGATTTTCGAAACTCATTCGCTGAGTTCAGCAGTTGTAAATGTCAAAATTATTGTGGAGACATGCATCTTTCTACTGCTGATTTGACTTTCAAAAATCATACTTCAGGAGTGAGATTTTTGAAAGTCAAATCAGCAGTATAAAGATGCGTTTCTCGTTCACGCGCTCTAGGTCCATTTTTCGAAGTACCTACGTAATGCAAGAAATTCACCCATCTTCCGCTATTTTAATATAATCAAAGCCCTGCTTTAGCACCCTGTAGTGGCTGATGATGATGTGAGAGACTGCAAGATTTTGAGCAAACGGATTACTGATTTTGCATTCAACATAAACATTTTAATGTTTATGGTGAACACAAAATCTGAAATCCATCAAATCCTGAAATCAAATCAGCAGAAACTCCATTAGCCCAGTCATTTTACGGTTTGAGCCGGGACTAATTACTAATTGCCATTATAATATATCTATGCTAATTGCATTTTTTTTCGCTATAATATTGAAGAGCCAATTTGAGCTTAGGAAAGTACCAAAATTAAAAAAAAAAATACGTCAGCAACAGTTCCAATTTTAAAATATAGATATTATCTATTATCTAATTGCTGTGCCCAACTGGGTCCATAATGATCTCATATTTTATAAGTTAACATCTTAATGTACATTATGGAATGCAATAAATATATTGAGTATTGAGTATCTTGTTCTAAAAAACCTGATGATAATTTTTTTTACACATATTTAAGGCTTTACCATCATACATACTTCAAACATGGTGTAAATATTTTTGTTTACTTGGAAGGTTTTGAAAAATACATTCGTATTTTCTAATAAATACCTCATTTTTTAAATTTTAATGCCTATTTTATTGTTCAAAAATAATGTATATTGTTAAATCTAATTCAAATAAGTGCATTGGTATTAATATTATTAATTTAAACGCCTTCTGGGACACACAATTTTGATTTCTATGTTGCGTAGCAATTTTTTTTTAATATGGTTTAGGATAGTATTTTTGTCACTAAATAGTGCCAGTTACAGTTTAAAAGTCTAATTAATAATTACTCCCTACCCCGCCTAACAAAACTCCGTAAAATGACTGGCCTACATACAAAATCTGCGAGGTCAATCCAAATCTACAGAAATAAACTAAAAAAATTGTACGGCAGTCTTAAGACTTGAATTAAAACCTTATTCCTTACGACTTAAAGGTCATTTTTATAAATATCATAGTAGGAAACCGTTTAAGGCTGCACCGAGCCTATTGTACTGCCCACAATCATATATTTTTTATTTCTTAACAATTGAACAATATTTCCAAAAAACATGAATGTCAAATTGTAGTCATTGATTTCAATTTATCGGGTCACTGCGGATTTGTTTTTATAATGTTTGTAGTTATTATATCTTTAAAACCGCCAAAAGTGGTCACTTAGTAAAATTTGTAGTTTAGAATGTTTAGTACGGTTTAAGTTTAGGGAAGTTTTTTGAATGTTTAGTACGGTTTAAGATTAGGGTAAGTTTTTTGAATGTTTAGTACGGTTTAAGTTTAGGGTAAGTTTTTAGAATGTTTAGTACGGTTTAAGTTTAGGGTAAGTTTTGCTTGTGCTTTTACTATTTCATTCTTTTACATTAAATGTTTATAAAAATGTATAATCCGTAATATTTCGATAAATTGAAAACCAATCAGGACTAGGATGTGACATTCTTGTTTTTTGGAAATGTTTAGTTGTTTAGAAATTAAAAAATATTATTGAGGGCAGCATGATAGACTCGGTATCCTCTTAACAAATCGAAGAGTATTTTTTGAAAAAATTGCATGAAAATAGGATATACTTTTTGATAAAGTTTTGGAATCTGACTAAGACGTTAACATTTTTTTTGTATACTTTCCATACAAAAGGAGTGTATTTTTTTGAAACTCAAGGAACTCGTTGAATTTTTACAAATTCGAAAAACATTAATTTTGAATACTTATTCAATAGATTATAAATTATAATATACATGGTGTTAAGAAATCAACACAGAATCTGAAAACAGAAATCATAAAATTAACAATATTAGATAAAGAACTGACAAAA
The DNA here is from genome assembly GCA_922987775.1 of Agonopterix subpropinquella. Taxonomy (NCBI): domain Eukaryota; kingdom Metazoa; phylum Arthropoda; class Insecta; order Lepidoptera; family Depressariidae; genus Agonopterix; species Agonopterix subpropinquella. The sequence continues at coordinate 10,002,086 of OV277719.1, read as the reverse complement.
TTCGCAATAAAAGGTTTCATTATTTTGCGTTTATTTCTTAGGACACCCTGTTATAATGTATGGGGAGTTTACTGCAAAGATTTGATATGACTTTTAATTCTAATCACTTACATTCGTGCACCCTGAAGCATATTGTATGCGTTTTGCGGATTATACAGGGTGTAATATAACGCCCTAGTAAATACACCCCTAATTTTAAATAACTAACAACATTTAAGTGTGCAACGGGTCGAAAAATGAAAAAAAAATGGCCCTCCCATAAAAAATTCATTGGCTGCACTTTTATATAGGAGGTCCACAAAATTCTCTAGTTTTTCGACTAGGGAACTACTGGGAAATAAATATCATTCATATTCGCACTAGTTCCTTGCGATATAAAAAAAATACAATAATAATAATAGTCTTGTTATTTGACATTTTAAATGACAGGCGATGTCAAAAATGACAGGCAGTGCCAAAAATAATATTTTATAGAAAATAATAAAGATCAATTAAAAATGTCACCAATTTTTTCGAGCAAATCAACCCACTCTCAATTTGTCATAAGTGTGAATATAATGTCAAGTTGTGTTTTTATATCTTGTTTTACACTATTTATTTACCCCATTGACCATGATTTTTTTTTCGCTGGTATACAGAATGTCAGTGTAACCGCGTATGAGATAGCGCTTAGTCATAAAATCCTATACAATTTATATGAAGTGACATTTCTAAGTCAGGCAGTAGTCAAGAACATTTTATATAGTATTCTATAAGTGGACCAAAGTCTCTAATTTCGTGGAGAATGCAAAATAAACTCTAATGTTACGCAAAAAGTATTAATTTCCTTCAATGTTGTTGTCAGCTGACAACCAAGCAAATGTGTGAATACCGGTGTGTCTCTTTCTAACGTGTTGCCAACACCCTAGTTAGAAAGGGACACACAGGTGTTCTGGAAATCTTACTGGTCTCGTTGACAGCACTGTAGTGTACATCTAGTTACTATACAACGTTTTTGGCCGTAGTACAAAAAAGTGGTTACGTCGATCTCCTTTTTGAACTAGGTCGAATTTGCTATGTGCATCTCTTATTGAGTGAATATGACAAGACACGTGCTGCCTTCTAGTACCTTCTCTTTCTACGTAAAATCCTATACAATTTGTATAAAGTGACATTTCTCAGTCAGATGGCCGTAGTACAAAAAAGTGGTTACGTCGATAAGGACAGCAATAAGGTGGCGATATCCTTTTGAAAATAGAGCGAATTTACTACGTGCATCTCTTATTGTGTGAATAGGACAAAACACATTCCGGCTTCTTCTTCTTCTTCTTCTCCCTCTACGATCTATCCCAATGCTTTAAACTTTTTTTTCAATTGACAACATTTCATTTTTTTAACCATCTGTTTTTAATGAAAAATATAAAAATGAGAGATACGTATTTTTCCTATTTCATTTTTGACCGATATTTCTATTTTTAATTTTCTGAAAAACGTAGGATTTATGGCTATAATACCTTGGCCGCAATAAAATTAAAAATAAAAACTGTCAAATACAATAGAAAATCCAAGCAGGCAAAGGAATATAATCTCATTCAACCTCTATTTAATTTTTCAGTATTTTTCAAATAACTCGAGAAATAATGGATAGAAAAATCTGATAATTTTGATATAAGCTTTGAATCACATAATCTCCAAATGGTTTTCTAATTTTGGTACCTTTCTTATAAATTAAATGTTGTCAACTATGAATTTGACACTGCCTGTCATTTTGACACCACTTGTCATTTAATAACACAAAGAAAGATATGAATGATATCGCACAGGACTGATGAGAATAAAAATTATAATATTTTACTTCCGTGGGAAAAAACCTCATTAATTCCACCCTAAGAGCAAGAATCTCCTCTATTCTAAAGATAGACCGCATCAATTTACGATTGTAGTTAGTCTCTTTTGTCTTATGACGTACCTTTAATAGTAGAAGGAGACGGAGATCTTTGTATATGCGACACTTTTCACTTGTCACTTTTGTGCTTGTGTGTGTGAAAAGTGACCGTAAACATTAGGGCAGTTGTCACTTTGGTCTAATTGGTCTCTTTTGTCCATACTACTTGACACCACGCACTCGGACACAAACGTCATTGTGACAGTGGACATTGCCAGTGTTCCCACTTTAGCCACTTTTTAGCTAGATCTAGCAACATTTTTGAACCTGTCAGCTACTAAAAAAAATTTGGTTGGCTAAATGTTTTAGCCACTTTTCTAGCCACTTTTTTGTTTATTTATTTATGAATAAATACCAATTTATTAAGCTTAAGTTTTTAAATTAATAAAATTTTAAAGGGTTCTTAGAGCATTTCTTACTGTTTTTGAGTAACGATTACCTAAACGTAGACCCCCCCTAACGTTACGCTATTTTCTACGATGAGCATTGTAAAACATCAACATAGTAATAGAATGGGTTACAATAACTCGCTCAAAATTCCATATTTCTATTCAAAAAATTATAAAAGAGCATAATTTTATAGGTCTTCTATTTTATAGGAAGACCTAGTTTCCACTCCCAACATACTAGGAGAGATAAAATCTGCTCGACTGCGCTGGCTCGGGCACATAGAACGGATGGGGGAAGATCGTGCGGTGAAGAGAGCGTATCTGGGGCGACCCTCTGGGCGTCGCCCGGTGGGCAGGCCTAGGTATCGCTGGATAGACCAGATCCCAAGGATCTCGAGGAGCTGGAGGTGCCCAACTGGACTGAGATGGCACAGAAAAGAGATGAATGGCGTGCTTTGTAGTCGGAGGCCAAGACCCACTTCGGGTCCCTGAGCCAGCATAGTAAGTAAGTAAGTATAATTTTATAGAATAATTGATTGTAAATCAGCATTATTGATGCAATTAAACTGCTTAGCATATTTATGTATTTTTTTAAACTTTTCTTTGTTCAGCCACTTTTAGCCACTTTAGCGACAGTGAAATTTCCAGTATCTAGCCACTGTTTGGGTACGGCTTAGCTACTTAGTCCGGAGGTTAGGTGGCAACACTGATTCTTGCAATGGTATGGCTCCCTCTATGCCTTAAGAATAAAGGAGATCCTTACTCTTAAGATTCCACCACGAAACTCCTGTTACCTCAAACTCCAACTCCCCATACAAAACTAAATTCTGCACCATTAAATATCATAATAAACTACTACATTTGTTGAGTAGAATTTCCATTCCAAGTATTATTATCGTCGTCGGCTCTTTCCCCTGAGAGCCTGTGTACGTTACCCCTACGCCGTACCCCCCCGACACCCCCCGCAGGACCCCCTAGTGGGGGGGAGGTACCTCGGGAGGCGGCCGGGGGACCGGGCGGGAAGAGTCGGGAGCGAAGCCAAGTGTAGAGTTGCTGGGATGGATCGAAGATGAAGGTTGTTAGGAATTGGGTGAAGATTGCTGTGGACAAAAACATTATATTTGAAATTTATGTTCTACAGAGCATGTAGGGGTGCACTGAGCAAGTATTTCTCGAAAATCAACCTTAAATAAATAAATAAATATCTTGGACAATGTCACACAAATTATCTAGTCACATTTAAAGTATCAGAATCTAGCCTGGACTTGTATTATGATGACTAGACAACGATATAGAATACATATATAGATACAAACATCCATGACTCGGGTACAAATATTCATATTCATCATACAAATATTTGTCCCTTACGGGATTCGAACCCGCGACCCTCGGCACAGCAGGCAGGTTCACTACCGACTGTGCTACCGGGCCGTCACCTTACACATACATTGTAATGATCCCAAGTAAAAGCATTAGGCTTTTCGTTATGGGAACCACAAAACAACGGCACAAACATACATCCATGACCGAACCGGGATTCGAGCCCAGGACCCTGGTTTGGCAGTCCGGCGTGGTCACCATTACACCAACCGGGTTATCGTATAATAGATAAGATCGCGGGCAACGACTTTTCTTTTTGTAATCATTAACAATAATTGTCCATAAGAAAAGTACCTTTGAAGTATGCCTTACAAAATACTAAAAATGTTCCATAAACCTTTTTTTTTTTTTATTGAATAGAATTTATTAATAGGAAGATATTAAACAATAATTACAAATAAAGTGACTTAAGACTAAACTAATCTAGGATGTGGTGCAGGTTCGGTCCTTGTGGGAGGGTACCCAAAACGCTGGCCGCATTTCCTCGCTGAATGGCTATGCTGATCCGTTGAGCGAGGAAAGTGCCAGCCCTTGGGTCCCCTGTCGAGTCTTTCAGGCGCTTTGATAGGTCTTTAAAAAGCGCCTGTGCATTAGGTCCCCACGGCCCGAGAGTCTCGACACCAAAACCTATAAAGTGGTATTGGGTGCCGATATCCCTGTACCAGTAGGCCTTTCGTTTTTCGGCCGTTTCCGCCGCCGCGCCAGCCCTTCGACTCGTGCCCTGTAAGTGAGACGGGGCTAGTGTGTCCACGCAGGTGGCATCCCATACTAGCGCCCGACCCATCTTCCAGGGGACGAGTGACATCCCGTCTGGTCTCTTGCCATCGCCCCGTATGATGCCCTTCGGCTCGAGAGTGGCAGGTACGTTGACTGAGGCAAGAGACCTACGTATGATGTCGTTAAGGGTGGCATGGCGTGGGATTCTGCCTGCACTTGTTAGGCACGAGAGTCCGTGGTGACCCAAGCGATCGACTTCCGCACCACAAGGACATTGGTGGCGGATGCAAATTTCAGCGCCGACTCGAAGCCCGATTGCCACGCGCAAGGTGTTGGAGTCCAAGTAGGTTCCTGTGTTAAAGGAAGGGTAGGCGTGTAGCCAATACCCGGACTCTTTTGTGGTTGAGGCTAGGAGTCTAGCGCGGTCGCGGCCTTCTGCGTTATTGATGAGTGTGTCGAATGTGATTTTACTGGAGATGTCGTCCCAGCTCCTCTGTACTTTAGGATCGGAAGGGAAATTTTGATTCGGTCCTGTAAGCCAAGCCTGTCTTGCCTCATCCAAACACGCGACCTCATAGTTTGAGGATGAACCTAGAATATTTCCTATGAGGTCTACCGTGCTGTGGATGGAGGAGAGAAAGGCTGGCAGTGCGATGCTGCTGATATTGCGCATCCCTATGCCACCATGTCTTATGGGAAGGGATGCCTGCGTCCAAGAGCGATCGCTAAACCGAATGTTCAGGATTTTTTCCACTTGTGTTTTGAGTGTTTGATCTGCTAAAACAAGTAAACTTTGAAATTTCCAAAGGGGGCAGCAACGGAGTAGATACGTAAATTTCGGAACAAAAAGGCAGAATTTTAAAAGAAATATGGCCGAGTGGGTGTTAATTTTCAGTAACCGGTCAGAATTTTGGTGAAATTTTGAAACCGAATTATGTATGCAGGGTTCCATAGCCTCGTCAAAAATTGGGGACCCTAAGAGAGTTAGATTATTCTTTGAGAGAACTTTGATGTTTGGTGTCAAAACGTTAAACTTATCAACTATTTCGTTTCTGTTAGTTGCCGTATCAGAAATATATAATTCGCATTTGTCAAAATTTAGATCTAACCCGATTGAATGAAATTCGTTTGTTACGAGTGCGAGGTCCGATAGAACCGAGTCAGTGTCTCCTCCTAGGGTCCCGTCGTCGAGATACCATAAATTAAATTTTGAGCCGACAGATTGAATTATAGGATTAATGGCCAAACTAAATATTGCCGGCCCAAGGGGGTCGCCTTGCTGACAACCGACAGCCGAAAGGATTTCATTGTTTTTATGCATTAATTTTGACGGATGGTAATAACATTGTGCCAAATAATTGTAAATCTCGGGAACTTTTGAATTTACCTCTCTAAGTAGGGTGTCCCTGTTGACCGAGTTGAAAGCGTTTTTTACATCAATTTTGACCAACACCTCGTGACCGCTGTCGCTTAGGAAGGTCCGGAGTGCGTGGATAGCAGCTTCGCACCCACCCTTTGTACCAAAACCGAGTTGGACCGGCTGGAATGTGGGTTGTAATTTTGAAACAATATGTTTCACACATATTTTGGACGTCAACCGCCTTAGGGTGGAGCCAACTGCTATAGGCCTAACTCCACCGTCTTTCTTCGATAAGGCAATGAGGTTGGCTCCGTAAAGTACGCTAGTTACCTCGGGGTTGACGTCGCCGGCCAGCATCTTGTTTACTAAAAGGGTAAGTGCTGCGGCCACCTGATTTCCGGACTCTCCTGCGCTGGGCGACGTTAGGGCTTTTAGATGTTGAGGGGAAATACCGTCTAGTCCTGCGGCTGATCCTTTCAATAATTATAAGATTTTTGCTATTTTAGTAAAATGTAGAAAGTCAAAGATCTTTTATTGCATAACTACAGGAGAATAAATACTAGCGTATTAACTATAACCCTATTTCAAACAAAAAAAAAATATGAAAAATGAAAATATCCTACCGACTGCGCCAGCTAAATGAATCCACTTACTGATAATGGCAGAGAATGCAGACGGGCTAGCTACTGTAGCGGGAACCCTTCGCGGCAGCACCAACAACGCAGCGGAGGGGGTTAACTGTAGCCGACGGAGGGTTGCTTCCGTTTCCGTTAGCTCGCGGCGCGGGAACGCGGTCCAGAGGGAGAAGGAAGATGTTGATAACTGGAGGAGATAAGATTACTTGTTTATAAATTGGGTTTATAAAGAATCTGCATCTGATCGTGGTCTTTTGAGTAGACCGTAATGTAGCCTTTTGCATTTAGCCTTGTGAGTACTATAATTATTCATTAATATCCGGTCTTTTGAGTAGACCAAGGTCTTTTGAGAAGACCACGGTCTACCAAGTATATGCAACAACTTACCTTCTTGCTTTCAATACTGAAGCTACTAAAAGTATTTTAAGACATGGTCTTTTGAGTAGACTACGACTGAGACTCCTAATAGTATATTTAAATTAGTAAATCATGGTCTACTGAGAAGACTAGCGAAATATCATACAGTGTTTGCTTTATGACGACTACCTTTCTATGCTTCCGATTACTTAGATCACTGTCTACCGCGTAGACTCCTACTATTATAAAACTTTCTTAATTCCCAGTAATTGCTACTAGTCATTTTAGATCTGGTCTACTCAGTAGACCACGGGTCCTTTTTCACGGGCTACTGAGCACTTAGATCACGGTCCACTGAGCAGACCACTACTGTTATTAAACTTTAATACTTCCCTGTAATTGCTACTAATATTTTTAGATCTAATCTACACAGTAGACCACGGTCTACTGAGTAGACCACAAGATATCTTAGTTAAACATACCTGCAGGTTGAGCGACGTAACGCTGCACGTCGGCGAGGGTTTGTTATTAAACTTTAATACTTCCCTGTAATTGCTACTAATATTTTTAGATCTAATCTACACAGTAGACCACGGTCTACTGAGTAGACCACAAGATATCTTAGTTAAACATACCTGCAGGTTGTCAGCGACGTAACGCTGCACGTCGGCGAGGGTTCCGTCGGCGTCGAAGTGCGCCGTATGAGAGGTTCCGTCCGGCAACTTGAACTGTATGCGCGACCGAGCGCTGGCGTCACCCGCCGCTGTGGATCATACAAAAGTATCGCTCCTTTAGTAGACGCCATACAAATCTGCATACAGGGTGTTGGGGTAAACAGTTGCATTACTTGAAGGGGTGATTGTCCCATGATACAAAATCCTTTCCCTAATAAACCTATATAAATTGGCAAAAAAAAAAACGACTTTTCATAAAAATGTTCGATCAGTTGATTTCATTTAGTATGGAAAGACCAATTTTTTTTGCGAATTTCGTTTATGTTTCTTTAGGAAATTTGTTCAGTGTCATGGGTACAATCACCCCTTAAAGTAATGCAACTGTTTACCCTAACACCCTGTGTAGTAGATGCAGATGCAGTACAATACAAATATGCATATATTTTACATTAAAAATATAGAAAACTAGCGGCCCGTCCCGGCTTCGCACGGGTGGACGTCTAATCTTTTCTAGCAATAAATATAGCCTATGTTACTCAGGGTGAATGCAGCTTTCTAATGGTGAAAGAATTTTTTAAATCGGCCCAGTACTTTTTGAGCCTATTCATTACAAACATACAAACATACAAAAATAGGTACAAATCTTTCCTCTTTATAATATTAGTGTAGATAAATCAAGTTTAGCGCGATACCAAATACCTGAATTGACACTGGATCACAACCAAAACTGAATCTTCACTTAATCTGCATCCAACATTGTAATGATCCCAAGTAAGCACTATAGGCTTTTTGTTATGGGAACCATACAACAACGGCACAAACATATAAATTAATGTTACTACTGTTTATGTTATTAATGTTTTAAATTAACGCGATCTACCATCTTCTTTGATCAGAAAGGAGTATCATTTTAACTCGAGTCATGTCCCTATCTATACTATCTTTTTGAAGTATTGTGATAAAAGGACAAAGTAAGAAAATTACTTAAAACTGCCAGTCTTATTAATAGACCGTAGTCTTCTAAGTAGACCACGGTCTTCTCAGTAGACCACGGTCTTCTTAGTAGACTACGGTCTACTTAGTAGACCACGGTCTTCTCAGTAGACCACGGTCTTCTGTGTAGACCATGGACTTTTCAGTAGACCATAGTGTACCCTAAAGCATACTTACTGGCAGGAGGTGCTTGTGAGGGCTGGGCTTGAGGAGCGGTGTCTTTCGTCTCCCTCGAACGTCTCTCGGCGCGATCTTGTGCTATTTGTTCTAACACTCGCTGTCTCGCCAAGTCGTTCTCTTTCTTCTCGCGCTTGCGCTCCTCCTGTAATTAATAGACGGTTACATTTTCATGCAGTGTAGTGTCCAGATTCGAATAGCACCACAGATGGGTGTCGTACAGAGTTCGAATGGATAATTATCTTGATTCGTTGATAATTTATCTTGATATTTCTAAAATTAATTGGAAAAACAAAAAGCTTGCTTTACCAATGTCACGCCATGTGTATTCGATCACGATTCGCGAAAAAAGAAGCTCACAGACACGAAATAATTTTTCTCACTGTTTTATGTTGTTTTTCTCAATTATTTGTTATTCATTGGCCCCGATTCGGACTGTGCCACGACTTAACTTAACTAAATTTATTCCTGTCACTTTCTAAAATAAGATTAAGAAAAGAGACAGAAAACCAAATGTAACCAATAACATATGTAACCAATTGTAAATCACGACTTATTGTAATTTTTTTTCATAACTATGTTATTTGTGTACAATAAAGAATCTATGAATCTATGAACCAACAGCTGACTTTAGTGCTGTCAAAGTGACGTTACACGCCCAAAAACGCCTTCAATAAGATGGCGTACATTATGATGGCATCTTATTTTGGGCGTGTAACGTCACTTTGACAGCACTAAACACTACTTAGCAAGCAATACTTTTTACTTTACTTACTTTACTTTACTAAAGTCAGCTGTTGGTTTTCTGTCTCTTTTCTTAATCTTATTTTAGAAAGTGACAGGAATAAATTTAGTTAAGTCGTGGCACAGTCCGAATCGGAGCCACTGTGGTACGAAACAAAAGTGTTGCTAGTTCATGATATCCTACCTGTATTTGTTTCAGTTCCTGGTCGGCCTGCCATCTCTTCAACTCCGCGACACCCTGTCCAAGGTTGCGTCGCTCCAGCTCTTTCTGTCTCTCTAACTGTGGTGAGACAAAACATTCAATATTCGCGTTAAGTTTTCAAACTACATACAGGGTGTAGGGACCGCCCTCCACAGACTGAAACGGTGAACTTAGACCATCGAACTGAATAACTTTCATTATGGAGCCTACCTCAGGAAACGCGAAAAAAAAAATCAGCTAGTTAGTAGGTACAACAGTTTTGTATGAAACTATGATTCTTTTACGCGTTTCCTGAGGTAGACAGACTCCGTTAGTGAAAGTTGTTCAGTTTGATGGTCTGAGTTTATCGTTTGAGTCTGCGGAGGGCTGTACCTTACACCCTGTATATTACAAGGTAAGGTTTGTTTCTACAAAAACATTATTTTGTAGTGTGGTTTTGTTAAATAAAACAAAGTATTTAATTAAATATTATTATATTCTTAGTAGACCGTGGTTTTTTGAGAAAATTATGGTCTTCAAGAATCAGGTATTTTATTGCAGAACTAGTACTCGTCTTCTGTGTAAACCATGGTCCTTCGAGTAGACTATGACCTTCAAAGAAAGCTACGGTCCTTTTCGTAGATAACGGTCTTTTCAGTAGACCATTTACTTCTGAGTAGACCATGGTCTTCTGAGTAGACCATGGTCTTCTAAGTAGACCATGGTCTACTAGCGATTCCGTTTGTGACTACATTTTATACAAACTACAAACATGATGATGACAAAGTAGCATACCTCTTTCTCCTTATCGGCCTTCTCCCGTCGTATCGCCTCGATGTACCCCTTGGTCTTCTCCATTTTCTCGTCACTCGCCGCACTCGGTAATGCAGGTTCGTTGGACTGCGGTTCTGGAACTGGAGCCGGCTGGATGGATTCTGACTGAAATACGTTTACATTTCGCTGAGTTGGGACCTTTTTTGTCATTGTGGGGCACTAACAATATCTTATTATTATTTATTATCATTCTGTTTTTAATATTTTACTAATTATGTCACAAAAAGTTTCTGTCGTATGTAAGCGATTTGTTAGTCGGATATCTGAATAAATAATTTTTCATTGTTTCTTTTCTCTGATTACATATTTTTATTAATTTTCTTCTTTTTATCGTATTTTGTCTAATAAATTAAAGTCAGCATGAAAGGCGGTTTAATGGTGAACACACAGAATCCGCCAAGATATGGCCGATACAGCCCCGAAACTCAAATTATATTAAAATGGCTGCGTCGGCAGCTGTTCGCCATTAGATGCACCGGAAATAAAAAAATATGTTATCCCAGAATTTTCTCACGAATGTTTTGATCCACTCATGATCTAAGTAGACGAAATGGCCAATCTACTAACGGTCTTCTTGGTACACTTGATCTACCGGTACCGACGGTCTACTTGATCTACAAACGGTCTTCTTATGGTTTACTTTGTCTACTCATAATCTACTCACAATCTACTCAGTCTTCTCGCGGTCTACTTGGTCTGCTAACGGTCTACTCAGTCTTCTCACGGTCTGCTTGGTCTATACTCACGGTCTACTTGGTCTACTCAGTCTTCTCGCGGTCTACTTGGTTTGCTCACGGTCTACTTAGTCTGCTCACGGTCTTCTGAGTCTTCTCACGGTCTACTTGGTCTATACTCACGGTCTACTTGGTCTATTCACGGTCTACTCAGTCTTCTCGCGGTCTACTCATAGTTTACTAACCTCTGGCTGGCTAACCACAAGGTCCCGCTGGCTGGGTCCAGGATCATCAGGCTTCACCTTGGGAACACGCACGCACACGTCTCCATCGCAAACCACGTCGTACTCTTTACCCGACTTCGTCACTTCGTGGTGTTCTGTCTTTTGGATCTTCGCTGCTGAGCTTGATGTTTCTGTGAAGAATGGACAACATTTCGTTTTAGGAAAGGTATCAAGATTTGAAAACCGTTTGGAGATATGACCTACAAAGCCTATAAAAAAATATACAGATTTTTGCCGCACCCGCCGTGGTGGTCCAGTGGCGAGTAACCTTGCGTGCCGTGCAGGAGGCGATGGTTCGATCCAGGCCGACTCGTACTAATGAGCTTTTCTGAATTTATGTACGAAATCCTTTACGGTGACTTTACGGTGACGGAAACCATCGTGAGGAAACCGGCATGCTTCAATTTCGAGGCATGTATTGTACCCACTGTCTTGTCTATTAGTTTCGGTACTACTATTTTCAGTATATCTCTGACTACCGCCTCGGGGAATATAGTCGTGAGCATATGCTTATTTTTCGAGTGATTTGAAAAATACTGAAAAATTTATTTCACGACGGAATCTTAATCACATTATCATTTGCCATTTCTTTGAGATACGAGGGCGACACTGAAAGTTTCAAGAATGGACCAGTTAGTGACAATGCCAATGAAAAATTTATTTTAATTACGAATAAGAAACTCTTTATCAACCTATAGCCGAAGATTTTATTCGTTTGTCGTTTGTTTTAACGATTTGGCGGCAATTCGAAAAGTGCGTGTCGCGAGGCAAAACGAATTTAGCAGGGAAAAATGTTTTCTCCCCAATTTATTACGATTTTCGTCGTGGTCCTAGTCCATAACAAAGTTAATGATAAACTTCGATTGGTATTTCATAATGAAGCCCTGTCCCTTGACACTTGTTTACAACTGGTTAAATGAGTTTAGGCATGATCGGAGTAATCTCAGTGATTATCTACCTGGGAGATGTCGTTCAACGGCGACAACTGAACAAAACGCCAATGCTGTGCAGCTCATGAGAGAGGCTGATAAGAGAGTGACCTACCAGCAGATTCAGGCAAGCTTCAGCATTGATATGAGTCAAGTGCAAAAGATCCTACACGAATATTAAGGCGTAGGGAAGCTTTGTACTAGATGAATACCCCATAATTTAACCGATTTCAATAATTTCATAGTAAAGCAGAGGGGGTCCACTGCTTCTCACAGAGGTTCCATTGAACGGGACGATACATAAAATGGAATGGAGGCCACTTCTAAAAATATTAAAAGTATTCCCAACCTCCTACTTCTATACACTTTTTATTGTCTAGAAACTTTCAGTGTGCCCCTCGTAACAATGTTAACTCACTAGGTTCCTTGGCAGTTCTGGCAACGTGGACACTGCGAGCAACAAGTTGACAGCTTGTTGCTGTAAGTGCGCCGACGTGGACTTGTAGAACCGTCAGCTTTTCTTAATTTATTGAAAGATAACTCACATGGTAACTCGACAGTTCTGGCGCGGTGGACTCGTTTACAGTTTGTTGCTGTAAGTACGATGCTGACGTGGACTGTAGAACCGTCGGCTTTTCTTTATTTCTGAGATAACAATGTTAACTCACCAGGTTCCTCGGCAGTTCTGGCGTGGGGCGCAGCGGACTCTGCGAGCAACAAATTGACAGTTTGTTGCTGTAAGTGCGATGCTGACTTGGACTGTAGAACCGACGGCTTTTCTTTATTTCTGAGATAACAATGTTAACTCACCAGGTTCCTCTGCAGTTCGGGCGTGGGGCGCGGTGGACTCTGTGAGCAACAAATTGACAGTTTGTTGCTGTATGTGCGATGCTGACGTGGACTGTAGAACCGACGGCTTTTCTTTATTTCTGAGATAACAATGTTAACTCACCAGTTTCCTCTGCAGTTCTGGCGTGGGGCGCGGCGGACTCTGCGAGCAACAAATTGACAGTTTGTTGCTGTAAGTGCGATGCTGACTTGGACTGTAGAACCGACGGCTTTTCTTTATTTCTGAGATAACAATGTTAACTCACCAGGTTCCTCTGCAGTTCGGGCGTGGGGCGCGGCGGACTCTGCGAGCAACAAATTGACAGTTTGTTGCTGTATGTGCAATGCTGACGTGGACTGTAGAACCGTCGGTTTTTCTTTATTTATACAATAACAATGTTAACTGACCAGAGTCCTCGGTAGTTCCCGCGTGGGGCGCGGTGGATTCTGCGGGCAACAAGTTGGCAGTTTGTTGCTGTAAGTGCGCTGCTGACGTGGACTATAGAACCGCCGACTTTTCTTTATTTATGCAATAACAATGTTAACTCACCAGGTTCCTCGGCAGTTCCGGCGCGGTGGACTCTGCAGGCAACAAGTTGACTGTTTGTTGCTGTAAGTGCGATGCTGACGTGGACTGTAGAACCGTTGACTTTTCTTTATTTCCGAGATAAGAATGTTAACTCACCAGGTTCCTCGGCAGGTCTCGCGTGGGGCGCGGTGGACTCTGCGAGCAACAAGTTGACAGTTTGTTGCTGTATGTGCGATGCTGACGTGGACTGTAGAACCGACGGCTTTTCTTTATCTGCAATGAGCGTTTTTCAAGTGGTTTTCTAGGGGATCTATAGATGGCGCTTCGGTCTTCGCGATTCGTACAGTCAACATATCAAAATATGTTTCTTTAAAATAATAAAGAGTGAAAAAGAGTCGCGTGGCTAGAGGATTCAAGGGCGAACGTGTTTCGGCGCGCGGGTTAGGTGGCCACGTAGCTCTGCAATTGTATTTGTGGTGATTCAAGTGTGTCGGTCAGGTGTCGGTCAAAAACAATTCTTGATATCATAATATTAGAATAGAATTAGAATGATATTTCATTAACCGTTTACGTCCGGCATGGCTGTAGGGATTCGAGCCCTTAGCTTTTAAAAAAGGCATACATACGGCATAGCCTTGACATGATATGGCACACTTTTCAAAGGAGCGATGACCATTGGTAGAGATTTTTAAGTAAATTTAACAGAAAAACGCTCATTTTGTGTATTGTGTCTACTATCCAATAAGAACCGGCCAAGTGCGAGTCGGACTCGCGCACATAGAGTTCCGTAACAACCACACTATACAGGGTTGTATATTTGAATTATACAGGGTGAAATTGATATCATTAGCATCCTTTTAAACTAAGAGACTACCCATCCAACTGAACAACTTTTACTATGGGAGCAAACCGATCGGAGCAACTAAAAAATCAGCTGTTGCATACATTTGAGTCGAGTAGGCATTGCAGTTTAGTATGGAACAGCTGATTACAGCTCCGATCGGTTTGCTCCCATAGTGAAAGTTGTGCAGTGTGATGGGTAGACTCTTAGTTTAAAAGGATGCTAATGATATCAATTTAATTTAATTTATAAGTAATAAGTAATAACAAAAAAAATGATTTCTTTTATTCAGCTCGGCATCCTTAGCGCGAGCCCGACTCACACCTGGCCGTTTTGTTCAGTAGATAGCATAAATACTAAGTACAACCCGGCCGAATTAACTTTGCACCTGGCTCGCACGTGGCTCGGAATAAAAAAACTCTTAAACCTCGAAAAGAATAACTCGAAAATGCTAAAGCGCAGGGACACGTGCAACTGAGATGCTATGCTACAGCCTCGCACGGCGTCGGTGTGATCTCGCGGGGGGTAGCAGGAGGGGTATCGAATTCCACGTGCGAGCTATTTATGAGTTCCCGATATTCAAATGTTTAATTCGAGATTAAATAATAACTGCGTAACTCTCAAAAACTGTAAAACTGAACCGTTTTGGTCTATCCTCTTAAAGTATTCTATAAACTAACGGTGCTCGTCCAAGATCCTGTCGATCCTGGTGGCCAGGTTGGTGGGCTGCACTCCGGCACACACCACCTCTAGAGGGGTGCCGTTCCGACCGATGAAGAACAGAGACGGGACCGGTACCAGTTGATCTGTTATGTGCAGGGTCAAGGAAATTGTTTTGGTTTATAAATAAGTTATAGCAGAATCACTAGTAACTTGGTTTTGTTTGTGTCATGTAGTGTGACGTCATACGTAGTCACGTGATCATAATGGCGCGTTTTTGTGGCATATTTTTTAATTAAATTGAAAAATTTATTTTTATTGCATTTAAAGGTGTAATTTTAAATAAATATTAATTCATTGGCATTATTTTAAACATATAAAGTGTTTAAATCATTTTTCCAAAAGTTGGATACTCCCGGATTTTTGTCACAAATGAAGTAGATTTATTTATTTATTTTTTAACATGCTTATATTATTATATTAGCTTCACCTGTATATGACATGCTTTAATTATTATATTACCTTCACCTGTATGTATATACTTTTGTAAATATTATTATTTAGTAGGTTTAATTTTAGAGTGTTGTTATGTTAATACTGTAACAAACTAATTAAATAAGTATGTAAGAAAATCTAGGAAGTTGATATTTCTGTGTGATGTAGCGTTTTTAAACTTTGCAAGCGTATGCCATTGGGATGACAATACAATAATTTGGTACTATCGAGCTGATTTGAAGATAGAGCCAGGAGGTAGATAATGGAACTCTTCAATGGCAAGTAGTCAACTCCTCGAGTTTGGGCTCATTTGGTTTGTTTTAACGAGTTTTTACTAATTTTTACTGTCTGTTTTTTAGTTTTTTTTTAACTGTTTAAATTAAATTAAATTAAAAAGTATTTATTTGTCTCTTATTACAGTTACATAATACAATAAAGCATGGTTTTAAAAATAGCATGGAGACAAAAAGGTTAAGGACTCAGTTTAACAGTTGGGGTTGCCGTCTGCCATTGCTATTCTGTCCCTCCCTTAAACCGAATAGAAATATAATTAGAATACTTATTATAAGGACCGGCCTTGCGGTAGCATTTCCCCTCTGCCACGGTATTAGATCAATTAATCTTGCGCATTTACATTCAATTTTATAACTTATGACTAAACTAGACAGCCTATTATTGCAAAACAATAATTTCGAACTTAGAACGTTTGGGCTTTACACGAGACTACTTTCATGATTTTGAAAATTCAAAATTAGAATCTAAAGTCATAGGCAATAAAATCCAAAGTTGCGGATAACATGTTACCTCGACCCCTGCAAAAAGTGTCAGAAAGTTTGTTAGTAGAATGACACGTGGTTACGCGTCCCGATATAATTAGTCTAAGTTAGAATATAATGCTTAATAACTATAATTATACAAACATTCAGTATTGACACTTTAGACGTATTTTATATATTATTTAACTCATACAGCAGCTTTTACTTGACCAGCTACCTACGAGTAAGTCGCACGGAGCTGGCTGTTGTTAGGAAGTGGGACACGTACTCGGTCCTGGTGGTTGATCATCTTTTTGTACCTGTCGCCATCGAGACCGCGGGGGTTTGGGGTGCCAAGGCTAAAACCTTCGTTGCAGAGATGGCCGTCGACTGAGGGGCGAAATTGTGACCCCCATTCCGGGTCGTTTCTGGTACAGAGGCTAGCCATAGCAATTCAAAGTGGCAACGCTGCAAGCATTATGGGCTCTTTTGCGCCTTTATCGACAAGGGGCAGGTTATTTAACTGAGCAAGCTCAGTATACAAATATTTTATTGTTTTGAAGAAGCATGTATTGTATTCTATGAAGGTTAGTATTATAAAAGGATACACAAGTGAGCGAAATGAGCATAGTTGGGTGAGCCGCTCTTCAGCTTGATCGTGAGGAAGTTGCCCTGGTCGGAGAGTCGCTTAGCAACGACCGAGTCGTCGATCGTTGTCGCCATCTCCGCAGATAACTCGTCCTCACCTGCCGAAAAAAGTAGTATTTTAACGATGCGCAAAGAATGTTATATTTTCTCAGGGTTTGAAATTATCAAGAGAATAAAAAAAATTATTTTCTAAATAAAAATGTGTATGTTGTCCATTCGTTACTAATTACTATCTAAAAGCGGTCAGCACAAGCATCGTCAAAAACAAAGGTACAAAACAGATATTCAAATCAGCAACATGCTTCGTCAAAACAATGAAGAAAATTTGTCAAGATAATTATTTACTTTGATAATTATCAGATAATTATCCAAGCTGATTCTTAGTGTTCAGTAAAATTTCTAACTAAAAGTTCTAAAATTGCTGTTTTTGTTTTACACTCATATCCAAACCACAGCTCACAGTCTTCGGCATTTTCGTTTCGTATCACAAAGATAAATAAAGATAAATAAATATCTTGGACAGTGTCACACAAATTATCTAGTCACATTTAAAGTACCAGAATCTAGCCTGGACTTGTATTATTATGACTAGACAACGATATAGAATACATATATAGATACAAACATCCATGACTCGGGTACAAATATTCATATTCATCATACAAATATTTGTCCCTTACGGGATTCGAACCCGCGACCCTCGGCATAGCAGGCAGGTTCACTACCGACTGTGCTACCGGGCCGTCCGTAAGATAACCAAATAATTGAGAAAAATAACAGAAAACAATGAGAAAAATTATTTCGTGATCGTGAGCTTTTTTCGCGAATCATGATCGGATACACATGCACGATACCAAAGAAAAGGATCAAAAAAAAAAATTAAAAAAAAAAAATGTTTTCTTCTAATATTAGTATAATCACATAAAACAAGGAATTATTAATTGGATCGATTCACCGATCCACACCTCTCACATGCAGATCGATGAAACGACCGAGGATAGCTGTATCCATCCGATCAGCGATCATCTTCAAGATTCTGTTCGGGCTCCCCCGTATTCTGCGCACAACAGACGCGGTCTTTTTGCGTATAATCGCATAAAAGTCATCTATATGTGCATCTGCAAACATGCCAGATGCACTGCAGAATCGTGGGAGCCCCAACAGGACCCTGAGGATATTATTATATTGGACTCTTAGGGCATTGTACGATTTTTGTGTGAAATTGGCCCACAGACCACACGTGTAATAACTTTGACAGTAAGCTCTAAAGAGTGTTAGCTTTACATCACCAGTACAGCGGGTGAATCTGTGTGCCAACATATTCCCTCGAACCGACAAAGCCCTACGTTCCCTCTCGATATCCAGGTCATCTTTCAAATCCTCGGTCACAATGTGGCCAAGGTACCTAAACTGTGAAACACGGTTCAAAACAACTTGATTAAGAGTAAGCGACGGTACACAGTTAGGTTGTTTGTTTTTTCCTCTAAAAATCAT
This sequence comes from Agonopterix subpropinquella, assembly GCA_922987775.1. Lineage (NCBI taxonomy): Eukaryota > Metazoa > Arthropoda > Insecta > Lepidoptera > Depressariidae > Agonopterix > Agonopterix subpropinquella. The sequence continues at coordinate 9,983,581 of OV277719.1, read as the reverse complement.
AAACTCACTCTTTTTCTCATTGTACCTTAATCCGTGCTCCACAGCATAGGTTTCACAAACCTTTAACAGTTGCTTCAGGCCTCAGTCTCAGTCTATGCCGAGAACTTTACGAGAAAGTAAATATAGTTAAATGAAGACTGAATGGCGAACAATAGTTTGAAAATCGTCACTCGTCAGCCCCAAGACCCCCGGTGATGCAATGAGTCATTATGCGACGAAATTGCAACGTAGAACGAACTTCTATGCTTGAAGGATTCACGCTGGTTATAGAAGCGAAAGTTTTACAGCCTGTTCGTACAAAATACTAGCTAAATAACAAAGAAAATCAATAAAATACCTTCAACGAACACAACGAAAATTGCATTTTTTTGTTTTGACAATGTAACCGCCTCGGCTATGCTGCCCTCGTACCAATGCATCCTGGTTATTCTATCAGGTTTCCAGCACAGTTACAAACTTTGGGGGGATGTATTTATGTTGTTTTACACAATTTTTATTGCAACAAAAAATGTTACGGCAACATAGACATGACACAACAAATTTTGACAATTTATTTGACAGTTCTCGTGACAAATGACGTGTTTATTTGTTTTTTTTTACGGGTCGATTTGTTTTGAGTGCAAATCCGATTGAATGCATTCAACAGTAAAATTTGCAATTCACTACTTAGTTCCAACCACCGTGGAAAAACTTTCTTCACTAAAACGCAGCAATGCACGTTAAAATTGTCTTATAAGTCATTATTGAGATGCAGTATATTCGGTGCGTTCAATGAAATTCTTATTTCTGAACGCATCTTTAACATTTAGTTTTGCTATCCGATACTAGATGGCGGTAAGATCCTTTCAAAAACCTTAGTCATAGTATAACTACTCAACAACAGATGGCGCTATAAAACCACCAGTTTTTCTAAAATCTATTTTATTTTAGATTTTTCACTTTTTCATAACAAAATTCAATAGAGATGTCAATAAACTAACCTGCCTTACCTACTAATAGAAAAAAATTACTGTTTTAATCAGCGATTACACTTGCAGTTGGTCAGGTCCGATTTCAGCATACATTGCCGGATTTGCTATCACTATTTTAAAGTGTAGCGATCAAAGCAAGCATTGTATGCCGAAATGTGCCCTAAATGTATGTAAATACTACAGGTAGTTAGGTGATTGAAAGAAAAAAGGTACTTTCGCAATTTAACAATTAAATTCTTTAATTCATGAACTGCTCACCGAGTGCCCCTTCCCACTCGTATCAAGAACTTATGGATATGAGAAGCTTGTTCAAGCTCACCATCCTGTGCGACTCTACACCGTTCCATTTTTTTAAATATGTGCACTTTGCACTCATCTTCATCTATAGGTGGGTAAGGTCTGACAAAATTAACAGAAACCAAAAATGTCCCATATGGGACATTTTTGGTTTCTGTTAATTTTGTATATATTTTGTATATATATTCGGACCGAGTAGGCAACTTTGCAGTCAGTAGGTAGGTATTTATTGAACAGTTGATTTCTTTTTCGCGATTTCGACATTGCATTGGTCCTGAAAAAGTCGTGCAATCTGATAATCTGGAGTGCGATTTTTGCTGAGTTCAGCAGTTGAAAATGTCAAAATTACTATGGAGATACGCATCTTTCTACTGCTGATTTGACTTTCTAAAATCATACTTCAGGAGTGCGATTTTTGTAAGTCAAATTAGCAGTAGAAAGATGCGTTACTCCATAGTAATATTGACATTTTCAACTGCTGAGTTCACAGAATGAGTTTCAAAAATAGCACTCCTGTATAAAGCGCAACAACACTGAACAACTAAAATTTTCAGGGTTCCGTAGTTAAACATGAAACCCTTATACTTTCGTTCATTCTATCCGTCTGTTTGTAGCCCCACCTCAAAATACTTCCTCATTTTGCCCCCTATGTAGGCTACGGCACCCTATCATTGTGTGTCCGACACACTCTTGGCCGGTTTTTTATTTATTTCTATGTCCCACCGTGTGGTCGCGACACCCATCAACATGACTAACTACCATCCTATAACAATATGTCAACAGTTCCCTAATTAGAATCTCACTCATTTCCTCTCACATTATTTTTAACCCAAAAGCAATTAACCAATTTGTTGTCAGAGCAAACGACTGGCAACACCACGGTTGACATACTTTATTTTATTACTCTGGCAACATTTTAGCGTCCCTTTGAAAATGGAACCGAAAATTGCGTCTTAAAATTGAAATGGGCCGCGAAATACTGAGACGGTTTCGCGCCTTTAGAAGTGTTTAGAAAATGTGTTGGAGTAATGGTTAAGCTATTGGAGAACGATATACAACGTTTTAACGAATTAACGCAAAACTAGAAAGTAGTTTGTTTAGAATCGAGAGCAGAATCGAATTATCATGGTTTCAACATAGGATTTTTTTTTGAAAATATTAAATAATTCGTTTGCAGAATTTTAAATTTACTGAACCCGGTGTCAACCCACCGCATGGGCACACTCACCCTACTTACTACCAAAACAAGATTATAAAAATGTATCCATGAGTACGTTAGCGCTTTCTTTCGGTGCTGAAATGATAACAAATCATTTTTGCCTCAAAACTTAAAATGCGAATAACTTAAGATTTTAACTATCAAAATAATGAAATTATTGTTTCTATCTAATTATTTTGTTATAAATCAGTTGGGGTGTATGAGGTTTTGCGCTAATTTATTAACACGTTGTATACGATCACGCACCGAATATAACTCCTTTCAGGAAACTGAGATCGTTAGTTTGCCACCCAGAGCAGAGAGACTAAAGTAAATACCCTTGATAAAACTATGGAGCGAGCGAAGCGAGATCGAAATTTTTTTACATAACTATCTACTCGGTTAATTGTGGTCAGTTCGCTCTTGGTTTATCCATGCAGTAGGTACCCAAATAAAATTAAAAGAAACATAAAGCGCAAAGTTAGCGCCACTTTTCTCCGTGATACGAATAGATTGTAGCTTTCACCTGAAGCGTAGGGCCTGTTTTCGCCGCCCAGAGCAGAGAGACTAAATACCCTTGATAAAACTATGGAGCGAGCGAAGCGAACTCAAAATTTTTTGCGTAACTACTTACTCGGTTGTGATCAGATCGCTCTTGGTTTATGCATGCAGTACTACAATTAAAACAAACATAAAGTGCAAAGTGAGCACCACTTTTCTCCGTTATACGAATAGATTGCAGCTTAAAATACGAGGGCGACACTGAAAGTTTCAAGAATGGACCAGTTAGTGACAATGCCAATGAAAAATTTATTTTAATTACAAATAAGAAACTCTTTATCAACCTATAGCCGAAATTTTTATTCGATTGTCATTTGTTTTAACGATTTGGCGGCAATTTGAAAAGTGCGTGTCGCGAGGCAAGACGAATTTAGCAAGGAAAAATGTTTTCTCCCCAATTTATTACGATTTTCGTCGTGTTCCTAGTCAATAACAAAGTTAATGATAAACTTCGATTGGTATTTCATGATGAAGCCCTGTTCCTTGACACTTGTTTACAACTGGTTAAATGAGTTTAGGCATGATCGGAGTAATCTCAGTGATGATCTACCTGGGAGATGTCGTTCAACGGCGACAACTGAACAAAACGCCAATGCTGTGCAGCTCATGAGAGAGGCTGATAAGAGAGTGACCTACCAGCAGATTCAGGCAAGCTTCAGCATTGATATGAGTCAAGTACAAAAGATCCTACACGAATATTAAGGCGTAGGGAAGCTTTGTGCTAGATGAATACCCCATAATTTAACCGATTTCAATAATTTCATAGTAAAGCAGAGGGGGTCCACTGCTTCTCACAGAGGTTCCATTGAACGGGACGATACATAAAATGGAATGGAGGCCACTTCTAATAATGTTAAAAGTATTCCCAACCTCCTACTTCTATACACTTTTTATTGTCTTGAAACTTTCAGTGTCGCCCTCGTATGTGCACTCAAGTATGGAGCGAGCGAAGCGAGATCAAAATTTTCAGCATCATTACTGGGCTGTGATATGATTAGACCTCTAGGATGATACAAGCAGTATTGAAAATAGAAACTTTCCTACATACCTAATATGAATCACATGTAGCTAGAGCACTTTCTGAACAAAACACGTGCATCTAAGTAAAACTACGAAGCGAGCGAAGTGAGCTCTAAATTTTTTGCGCTACCACTTAGCTGTGAGTCAGAACAGGAGTGACAGGACTAATTATTTGAGTGCCTACCCTAGAATTTTGGGTTGGTAACCCAAGATCCTGGCTGGGGTGCGGGAACTAGATGAAACTCTGTCTCTCTCTGCAGGGGTGTAGGTAAGGTATTTAGCTACTCAAATGCCAGAGGCGAGTCCACTAGTAACGTCGATGACTTCACCAGCTCCATTATAACATCTAAAATTGTCTCCACCAGCCAGCAGCTGTGGGACGAGGATGAGATATCTGTTTAGTTTTGTTTTGTTTGCCGTTTTAATTCATGTGATTGCACTGTTTGTTCAACGTTCGTCATTACACTTTGTTTATTTATGATTAAATCTCTAGCTTTCGCGCGACAGTTGAAAATGTCAAAATTACCGTGGAGATAAGTAGGGTTAAGGCGGTAAAAGTGGCTATAGCGGGAACAGTGGCGCAGGCGCCATTAGTGCGAAAGTAAAAGAGATATCTGTCTATCTCCCTCACTCCTCGGAAGCTCTCGGGATACGAACGAGTAATAACCAGTCGAGTTGCGACTGCAGCAACCTTATGGCGTGTTGTGAGTGATTATACGTTTTCGAAACCGGGAACTGGACGTTCGGGTCCATAGTGGACGTTCGGGGAAAAGGTCATAACTGACCTGATCCGTTTTAACTAGTGAAAAATTGAGATTTAAGGTAAGAAATACTTTGTTTTTACTCCCTACAGTTTTGTTGTATCGATAAAACTATGTTTCTGGTCAAAACTATGTATAAATGGGATTGTTTTGACGCGTAATGTATCTCTCAACAAGCGATAACGTGGCATGTGGTGTGTCATTAATTCAAAATGGCGGTCAAGTACTAGGTGGATCAGACCGCTTGAGTACACAGTGGATCAGATCCACTGTGTACTGTAATGAAATCTACTTCAGATTTGAAATATAAATGAATCTTAAATTATTTGTAATTATTAACTAACTTTCTTAAAACAAGGTTATAAGTCTGTCCCGTATGTGTGTAATATTGTTAGAATTGCAAAAATTCGTATGTTTGTCCGTTAGAGTATCTAAATTGTATGTTCTCAGTAACTAGTAGTATTTTTAGTAATATTTAGGTACTAAAGATTCATAAAAAGTCAAATTACCTACCTCAGTTCATTTATAATTTTAAGACTGAAAAAAATGTTTATTTTATGGTAAATTTCTATTTTTCCAGACCGAAGAAGTGTATTTATGTTAAATAACAGTTGATTATTGTTAAAGTTGAGAAGAGTGTAATTATCTACATGGTACTAAGTTCCTTCCTATATTTTAAGTTCAATTATTACTGTCTTGTAAAACAAATGAGTAATTAAACTAAATAAGAAATTACAAACTGCATTTTATTTTAGATTTATATTTGAAGATTCACTGTGTACCTACCCGATTCACTGTGAACTACAGGTATATTCACTGTACCCGACCCCCGGTACACAGTGGCTCTGAATGTCTTTTTGTTTTAAATGCCTTCTATGTTCTTTTTTAGTTATCGGTAGGAGAAAATACAAGAAAAATTATAAAATAGATTAATTGAACTACGTATACGTCCCATTTGTAAGTTCCTAACACTACTACAAATCAAGAACGAGCTGTTCAAAAAAAAAGTGAGCCACTGTTGCCGCCTTGACCCTACGCATCTTTCTTCTGCTGATTTGCCTTTCAAAACTCGCACTCCTGAAGTATGATTTTTGAAAGTCAAATCAGCAGTAGAAAGATGCATACCTCCACGGTAATTTTGACATTTCAACTGCTGAACTCAGCGAATGAGATTCAAAAATCGCACTCCTGGTGGAAAAGCACCCTAAAAACATTAGGCAGCCGATGACGTTTCCCTCTCCCATTTGTCATAATTGAATAGCCAACTTAATAGCTAGCTAAGTACTTCCTCTATTGTTGGGAAATGCAAGAAAATGAAGCATTATTATGACGTAGAATATACCTATAATATCCGAGCTCACCCCACCCTAGCGTACGTTGAGAAAATATATGAGCGAGCATCGTTGCACCAACACCCAAAAACCGATTTTGAAAAATCGTTTTCTTAATTTATTGACGGTGTTTAAGAGGTTGATCAGACCATCAAACTGAACAACTTTCTCTGCTGTCCCATCCACATACAGGGTCCTTCTTAATATGCTGACACTTTTTTAAGGGGATGATCAGACCATCAAACTGAACAACTTTCTCTATGGGACCAACATCGAAATCGCGAAAAAAAAATCAGCTGTCCCATACATTTGGCTCGAGTAGGTTTGCAGATTTGTATGGAAGGCCAGATTTTTTATTCGCGAATTCGGTGATGGTGCCATAAAGAGAGTTGTTCAGTTTGACGGTCTGATCATCCCCTAAAAAAAGTGTCAGCATATTAAGAAGGACCCTATATGTATACAGGATGTAACAAAACACCCTAGTAATACTTAAGGGGGTGCTTCAGACCACCAAACTGAACAACTTTCTATTCTATTCTATTTTTGTTTAATGGCGTTTCCTTGGTGGATTTTGCCAGTATCTAGTTTAAAAAGAGCAATTAGTGCTTGACGTTGTACGGTAATTGGATATGGCGATCTCAAAGCCCTGCTTTTATACAAAAACACACACTCGAAACCGCCATAAAATGGCGGAGCCGCGTGGCTACTTAAATCGCGAGCCAACGACAGACGTCCACTCGAAAGCCCTCCAGCCACGCGACTCCTGAACAACTTTCACTATGGGGCCAACATCGAGAAAAAATAAAAATGATCTGCTGTCACATACATTTTAGTCGAGTCGGTACTGCAGTTTTGTATGGGACAGATTTTTTAAATTTTTTCTCGATGTTGGCCCCATAGTGAAAGTTGTTCAGTTCGATGGTCTGAAGCACCCCCTTAAGTATTACTAGGGTGTTTTGTTACACCCTGTATATGGGACAGCTGATTGTGATTTCGCGATTTCGATGTTGGTCCCATAGAGAAAGTTGTTCAGTTTGATGGTCTGATCAACCTCTTAAACACAGTCAACATATTAAGAGACCTGTATAAGAGCAAACATCGCTCCCCGAACAACCAAAGACCGATTTTGATATAAGAAAGACGGTTCTGAACAGCATTTAGGTGGAGTAGGTTTGTAGTTTTGTCTAGAACAGCAGTTTTTTTTTCCGATTTCGTTGGTGTTTATTTTTCTATGGTGGTTCCTCAGAGAAAGTTGTTCAGTTTGATGGTCTTACTATCCCCTTAGAAACCGTGAGCACACCTATGCAGTGTTTCTGTGGGCGAAAGGCTACCCACCTATCACCATTTGATACCTACGTCATTCCACCCTCAAACCTCCATGGTAAAAGTGAGCCTTGCTTCAAATGCATGCTTCAAAAGATAATTGAGAAGCTTCTGACCACCCCGAGATTGTAGTCGTGAGTTTATGTACGTATCTATATGATTTCCTGTCCAAACAAACCCAAAATAAAATCAATACCACAACCTCTCGACTGCACGCGCCAACGCTTTCCCGCGCAAAAAAAACGTCAAAAAAACCCGCCCATTTCAATCCGTCAAACTGACACGCCGTCTCATCGTACAAAACGATCACAATTCTTGCTCGTTAGGCATTGATGAGTTTGTTAATTGTTATTTGGCACCAAATTAGATTTAAAGCAGTTTAGTGACGTCCAAATTGATTACAGTTTCAGTTTAGCTATGTTAATTTGAATTCTTGTCATGTTGGCATTACGGTTGGGTTGTTTGTTTTTGTGCCTTTGCCAGTTTGTTAGTCTGTGGTCGCTCTTCCGTGATGAAATAAATTTTGTTTCGCAGTTGGTTGGATTTTGCTGTAAATAATCTTGGAGGAAAAAAAGGATATTTTAGACTTATAATTAAGTAATTAAAAATACTGCCTTCTGCTGTCTCAGCTCTCGATTCGTGTATGTGTTTGATTATAAAATGGGAATAAAAATCAAGTCTAAATTATTAATTACGTTAACGCTATATAGGGTCCAAACGTAAATACTTAATGGGGTGCTTCATCAGAACATCAAACTGAACATCTTTCACTACGGAATCAAATTCGAAGTCAAAAAAATTAAAAATGTTTCATACATTTGACTAGCTTGACGTTGTCTATTGTCTATGGAACAGCTGATTTTTTTCGCGTTTTATGTTGGTCCCCTAGTGAAAGTTGTTCAGTTTGATGATCTGAAGCAAGTCTGTAGCACCTCTTAAGTAACTATTTGTTTTTTTTTTTTTAATTCCAATTACATTTTTAACTACTAAACATATTCTAAGGGTGTGTCCATACAAATGACACTAAACAACTTTTTCTTGGAACATGGCATGGGTCGAAAAATGTTAGGTAATTTTCTGTGGACCGCCCATACAAAAATTCGGATCAGCTTATCGATTTTCTATGGGGAGGTCCAACAATTAATTGATTTTCGTTTTTCGATCCATGTTCCCACTTGCCAAAAAAAGGGAAAGTTGCTTAGTTTCATTGTCTGAATACACAAATAAAAGGTACTTTTTTATAAAGTTTAATGTAATTCAAAATCAATATAAACATAACTAAAAACAAAATGAGCAATAAACAGAAGGGTGACCCACCACTTCACAGTCGCTATAACGCGAGGGGTGTAATTTGCCCCAAACCGATGTGAACCCCAAATCGATGCTTAAGCTTCGGAAACTTACTTACAAATTGTATGTTGTGTTACTAACTTGTTTTAGTGGTAGAATTATAAATATAGTAGACATGGCAGACCAATATAGGCCCTGTCTGATATACAACGTGTTAATGAATTAGCGCAAAACCTCATACACCCAAACTGATTTTTAACAAAATAATTAGATTGAAACAATAATTTAATTATTTTGATAGTAAAATTTTAAAGTTATTCGCATTTTATGTTTTGAGGCAAAAATGATTTGTTATCATTTCAGCACTGTAAAAAAGCGCTAACGTACTCATGGATACATTTTTATAATCTTGTTTTGATAGTAAGTAGGGTGAGTGTGCCTGTGCGGTGGGTTGACATCGGGTTCAGAATTTAATATTTTGAAAAAAATTACCTATGTTGAAACTATGATAATTCGATTCTGCTCTCGATTCTAAACAAACTACTTTCTAGTTTTGCGTTAATTCATTAACACGTTGTTTAATACAGGGTGTAACAAAACACCCGAGTAATACTTAAGGGAGTGCTTCAGACCATCAATCTGAACAACTTTCACTATGGAGCCAACATCGAGAAAAAATAAAAAAAATCTTTTGTCCCATACAAAACTGCAGCGTACCGACTAGACTAAAACGTATGGGACAGCTGATTTTTAAATTTTTTCCCCATAGTGAAAGTTGTTCAGTTTGATGGTCTGAAGCACCCCCTTAAGTATAACTAGGGTGTTTTGTTACACCCTGTATAAAAAAAAACATTCATTTCCTTACAAAAAATTACTAAGTATAAAATTTTATTTTATTTTTAAACTCCCATTCCCACAGGGCTAAAAATAGGTAAATATGAAGGGATTCATAATTCAGACCAAATATTTTTGGTAAAATAATTGTCAACCCACCTCACGGGCACACTCACCCTGTGTGCCCGTGAGGTGGGTTGACATCGGGTTCAGAAAATTTAAAATTTTGCAAACAAATTATTTAATATTTTGAAAAAAATTACCTATGTTGAAACCATGATAATTCGACTCTGCTCTCGATTCTAAACAAACTACTTTCTAGTTTTGCGTTAATTCATTAACACGTTGTAGATCTCGGTCTTTTTGGGTTGTTACTGCAACACCTGCATAATATTGGAGACGCTTACTTGAGTCTATTTTAAGGTGTATATTGTGTCTTGTATTTTTGTTGTCTTAAAAATAAATAAATAAATTGACATAGCCATTGACCAAGAAATGTAAATTGTAATTCTGATCTTTATGTGGAGCCTGAACAAATGTCGAGGACTATCGCCCATACACATACAATTTCTTTGAGGATACCGCTAGGCCTGTGCCCTGTAGTGTGACGTTTACAGGCTGATGATGATCAGCCCCGGATCTAGGTTTTTATCGAGCCGAGGCAAAAACTTGATTTTTTCGCCCCTGCCCTCCAAAGGAGTAGCAATAATTTTTCCCAGGGAGGCCAGATTCACGTTAGGTCGTTGCAATAACACTTACCTAAAACTTGGAGGGGCGAAGCGAGCTTGATATTTTACTGCAGCATGATCAGCTCGTCGCAATAATTATGATCCAAAATCTGGATCGATTTCTGCAATAGGTAAGACTACTCGACTAGGTAGTTTTAATACAAAAAAAGGGTATAGGTACTATATATAGGGTCCTCCTTAATATGCCGACACTTTTTTAAGAGGATGATCAGACCATCAAACTGAACAACTTTCTCTATGCCACCAACATAAAAATCGCGATAAAAAATGTGCTTGTCCATACTAAACTGCAAACCTATTCGAGCCAAATGTATGGGACAGCTGATTTTTTTTTTCGCGATTTCGATGTTGGTCCCATAGAGAAAGTTGTTCAGTTTCATGGTCTGATTATCCAATTAAAAAAGTGTCAGCATATTAAGAAGGACCCTGTATTTTAAAGTCTTTGCAATGAATTTGACGACCCGGTTGGTGTAATGGTTACCACGCCGGACTGCCAAACCAGGGTCCTGGGTTCGAATCCCGGTTCGGTCATGGATGTTTACATGTTTGTGCCGTTGTTGTATGGTTTCCATAATAAACAGCCTATTAATAGTGCTTTCTTGGGATCATTACAATGTATGTGCCTGTGAGCGTTATTTATTATTTATTATTATTATTTAATTATTAGTCAAACTCTTTATTACCGCCCGGGGTGTGACTATGTGAGCCCCGGTTTGACCATTTCCCCATAGAAATAAATCTGCCGGCGCGGCACGGCAATATACCTAGCTGCCAGGTCTATCCGTTTCTAAAGTAGGTAGGTACTAACTAATATTCAAAACAACTGATTACATACCTATTTGTGTATTTAGTACCTTTCGTCAAACAACTCGCTTCGATAATAATACGGTTCCTAACTCTTTCTAATTGCGTTACTGCAAACATTTGATCAAATGTTTGTAATGTTGTACCATTTAGTTGGGTTTGAATAAGATTAGAACGATTATTATATTCCTGTTTGTCCTTTTAACAAATTCTTATTTAATTTAATTACTCTATTTTATTTTTAGTGATGTTTTCGCCTTCAATTCAATTCTACGGGGACAAATTAAAAGGTTAAATGTTAGAGTTGTACCGTTTTACGTTGCGGTACGGATTTTGAGCGCTGTCATTGGTTTTGCTGAACCTTATGTACAAGGCACAATGCACTATTTTCGGCTAAATACTCACGTTCGACCGCTCGAGTCGTCGCCGCACTGCGATCTGTTCGCTGACAGGTTGTCTGACCTACTTCGAGAGTGTATGAGGTTTTGTGAGAGTGTAACAAGAGCTAGCTCTATAACGGGCCAATGAACAGTCTGTGTCTGTGTTGTTTTTGCCTGTCTTTGTTAATTTATGTTTTCTTTTAAGTACCTACCTATAAGTTACATTGTGAAAAGGTTTTAACTGTAATGCAATGTAATACATTTGTTAAATAAATAAAAGTAATACGTACCTATACTTTTTTCAGGAAGATAATTGTAAGAAAAATGTTGGTTCACGGAAACAAATTAATTAATTGACTGACACAATAGTTTTAAAATTGGAATGATATATAAAACAATAACTACCACAGCTCATCCAAATATTTGTCCAAACATTTGCACAAACCCACCCCTTAATTTAATATCAATATTGGATTCGATAACCACCGCTCACTTAGTTAATAGACAGGTAATTTGTACGTTTGCATTTTAGTAATTGCTATGTGTTTTGTGAATTATAAATTAATTGCCTATAAGCTTCAAATAAATTAAGGGTTTATTTATTTAATAAAACAATACTTTATTAGGTACTAGAACAAAGTAAATTAAACAATACTAACATAACGGATAGAAAAAACAAAACAAAAAACACCTAAGCTATAGGTAAAAAATGTCCTCTCCTACTAGGGTAGAGTGCCTAGGTGGCTCAGCGTTGCCTCTTTGGATCGCTAGACTGGTTCTTTTCGCAAAATACCTGCCAGCCCTCCTGTCGCCTGTAGCCTCGAATAGGCGTCATACGGGTTTATTTATTTATTAAAACAATACTTTGTTAGTAGAACAAAGTAAATTAAACAATAACATAACGGATAGAAAAAACAAAACAAAAAACACCTAGGCCTATTTATATTTATAGGCCAGCGTGCCTAAGGCAGGCAGCGTTGCCTCTTTGGATCGCTAGGCTGATCCTTTGTGCAAAATAGCTGCCAGCCCTCCTGTCACCTGTAGCCTCGAATAGGCGTCAGTCATAAGGGTTTATTTATTTATTAAAACAATTCACAAAAAACACCTAGGGTATTTATATTTATAGGTAGAAAATGCTCTCTAAAACCCCCTACTCGGGGCAGAGTGCCTAAGGCGGCATCGTTGCCTCTTTGGATCGCTAGGCTGATCCTTTGTGCAAAATAGCTGCCAGCCCTCCTGTCGCCTGTAGCCTCGAATAGGCGCCTTGAGAGGCATTTGAGGAACATTTTCCCCCCAGGACCCCAGCAACCTAGGATCTGCGAATGGCAGGAAAATGTAGCTGTCACCAAATCCCTGGTACGTTAATTTGGGGCAAGTTCGGATAAATATCCGAATATATCCCGGATATTTATCCGAAGCGACTGACCTCTGCCCTAACCACGAAATTTTTATGTACCTATCGCGTTTCGCCGCTCATCATATTCATTATCTGCAATTGGGTAAATAAAATTAAGAAAGCAGGAGTGCGATTTTTGAATCTCATTCGCTGAGTTCAGCAGTTGAAAATTTCAATTAGTATGGAGAGATGCATCTTTCTACTTCTGATTTGACTTACAAAAATAACACTCGTGGATTATGATTTTTGAAAGTCAAATCAGCAGTAGAAAGATGCGTATCTCCATATTAATTTTGACATTTTCAACTGCTGAACTCAGCGAATGAGATTCAAAAATCGCACTCCACATTAGATAATTAATAAAATTAATTATCATGGACATTGGACATTCAGCCAGAATAATGACTCATCCATCATGCTGCAAGTGCAAACAAAGTAGGTAAGTACAAGTAGGTACACACGGCGACAGATCAACCTACCCATAGTTCGACCTTATGTCCATGAACATAGAGGTCAACTATGGGTAGGTTGATCTGTCGCCGTGTGTACAAACCTAGCAGTGTTGCCAAGTCCCAGCCAGTCTGAATCGCCAAAAATCTCGGGCCAAGTAGCCTAAAGTCGCCTAATTTTTTCCCCGTGTAATATAGCCTAAAGTCGCCTAAAAATACAGCAAATTGGCCAAAATAAATGCTATATCGGCTACTCGCTTTTTTACTACTGCAGTCTATACTCACAATTTAAAAATAGCTGTACTTAAAGCATAACATACACGTACGTTTATGTGGTACACAGTGTGTTGTAGTGTAAAGTTTATGCAGTCTGCGATAAAAAATCATATAATTTTACTTACAATAAGTATAATATTTCAGATTTTTCTTAAAATAGCTTAAAATAACCCAAAAAAGTCAGCTTTTCTTAATATATCCCAGATAACATTTAGCCGTCCTAATGACGTCTTTTTACAGTCTTGCTCGACCTAGGTGACGTACATTTTCGACGTCTGTAGGTCCGATAAAGGACGTACATTTGTCACAACCTAATGACGTCGGATCAAGACGTCCGTAGGCCGTTGTATCAAGACGTACGTAGGCCGTCGTATTAAGACGTCCGTAGGCCGTCGTATCAAGACGTCATTAGGTTGTGACAAATGTACGTCCTTTATCGGTCCTACAGACGTCTAAAATGTACGTCACCGAGGTACGAGACTAGACGTACTTAAACGTCATATCAAGACCGATCCAGGGACCTTAGGGTGCGTCCACAGCTGACGAACGCTCCGCGAATGTGCAGCTCGCGAGCGGCTCGCGAGTTGCGCATTTGCGGCGCGTTCGCCAGATGTGGACGCACCCTTAGGCTGCCTGTCCATTGACGCGAGCTGGCTGGCGGAGCGGGGAAGCGGAGTTTTACTAACCAATCAGGATTGCATAAAACCTCGGCCGAGATTCGGCCGAGCTCCTGATTGGTTAATATTTTCCTCGCTACACCGCTCCGCCAGCCAGCTCGCGTCAATGGATAGGCAGCCTTAGACTGAGATTCAGAGACAAGATTTGAGTATAAGATCCTACTTCGATATGTCAAAATTTTATTGATTTTTACATATCAAAATAGAAACTAATACTCAAATTTCGTTTCTGAATGTCAGCCGTAGAATGACGTTCCTAGACTACGGTGGAGTGAACTAGGGTTGTAAATAAATAAATTAATGAACACCGAAATGTAAAATTTTATTTAAAGATTTTACTTTTAGTAAAAGATGTTCTGGAGCATGCTGTAGCCAGGTTTTGATGCTAACTTCGACGCCCTCTGCCGTTGCAGTTGCAGTTGTGCTAACAACGCCTTCTATAAAGAAACAAGAAAGATACAATTTATTAATTGTATAAAAATGGTCGTGGGAGTAGCACCCACGCACACAGGGCTCCGTATCTTTTTATTATTTGCCAAGATACCTAGATGCCACAACAACAAACTGAATATGTTATGAGGCTACCTCAGTAGGCCTTGCATACCACCTCCGAGAAAACGATAAAAATCGAGATGTGCCACCATCCTTATTAATTTACGTATGCCAGAAAGAGCGCGCATGACGTTTTTCTCGTTTAAACGCTTTGTCGTGGATGGCATGCTAGCCGTGCTGTTGTGGAGTTGTTTACAGTTGTTGAGATTATACCGCTGTGATATACTGAAAAACGGATGGACAGCATAGGCTTAATAATAGGGTCCCATTGACAACCTATGTGTACGGAACCCTAATAATAATTCATTAAAACTAATTATTTGAATTCCAAATAGTGCAAAGATATTGAATGGGGGATTGACGCAAACAATATTGAGATAGTATTGGAGAATTTCGGTAGGTACTTATGTACTCACCTACAATGCAGTCTCTGAGGCGTAGAGTGCAAAAAACTTTTTCGATTTTGGTTTTCGTTGCAGTTTTCATTCCATAGAAATTGTACTCTGCAACTAGCTTGTCGGAAATGTAGGACTTCATTGTACGTGGCACTTTACTGGAAACATCTCAACCTGACACCTGTAAAAAGAAATAAGTTAGTTAGGTACTTGTAAATCAAACCAAAATTATTTTCTTAGACAATATATAAATAACTAGTGGACCCGTCAGCAGCCCCTCCCCAATCACCGGCACCCCTCCCCTCCTGCTATACAATTCTATATCCAACCCTTTAATAATTCTCTGCGTTATTAAATAGAAGCGTCGTCGTAGTTAATTCATACAAGCATCCCGAGAAGCCAGGTTCCCCAAAACTGAAAACTGACTAGCGGGGCTAGTACGCCAACCCACGATAGCGTCATATAGCTCTATCACGCTCTTTCTATTGGGGCGCGAACGAAAGAGATAAAAGACTAAATTTGGCAGATGAATATATACTAGCCCCAGAAGCCGTAGCATCATAGTGTAAAGAACTAATAGTGGTGAAGCTCAGCGGTCGCGGCAGGCCAATCGTGCGGGGCGTGCGGGGGCCGGGAGGAGTGCCTCCCGACCCACGTTGCCTGCGCGCGTATCTTAACAGCGAATTGAATTAGGGTACGCCCGTACCCCGCATGCCGCGCGGGCATAGACTCGACCGCTGAGCTTCATCACTATTATTTTATTTACACTATGGTAGCATGCTACACGTGATACGGCTGTATCACGTCTTTTATCACGTTCGTTCGTGCGCAAATAGAAAAAGAGCGAATGTGTGATAGTGCTGTATCACGGTAGCATGCTACCCATGCAGGAAAGGGATAAAATACGTACCTACCAGTTTCGTAAAACACTTGCTGCACACCATAAAGTTTCAAATTTTCGCTGGGGGACGTGTTGAGATTGAGGATCAGCTCAAAAGCTTTGGGCCTTTTTATGACCGGCCAATACACTTCACACCATCGTGGCTTCAGCCACTCTGAATCCACAATAGAAATAGCACCGCCACCGCAAACAATAAACTGGATCACTGCGCACTTGGCTGGGCGGTCCTCGTCCATTACTAACACACTTTAGGTTCAATTTCTTTGAATAACACTAACTCAACAACAAAAAGGACTCCGCGACACGTCCGATGCGCATAGAAAAATGGCGCGACTGAGCTGAGAAAAAAGGAGGCAAGTCCGTCCGTCCGTCAGTATAACGTCCAACTTGCGTCCAACACAGGACGTATACTGGCTGACGGTAAAATGACGTTCCTAGTACCAACTAGTACGTACTTCTACGACCAACATCGGACTATTCGGACTGACTGTATAAGTACCTTAAAATGACGTCATTTTTAAGTCGCCGACCGTAAATGTTATCTGGGTAGCCCAAAATCGCCTATTTTAATTTGGGATATAGCCTAAATGGCGACCGGTCGCCAATCGTATTTTTTGGTCGCCGATAGACCCCCTGATGTAGCCTAAAAGGCGATAAATAACAGAACACAGAAACATAATATTTTGTGACGTTCCGTTCCACGCAATAAATAACGACAATATTAATTATCTCATTAGCTAAAACATCCAGTTTAAGATGAGCCCTACGTGTTTTATATAGGATGCTCTTAAAGTACACATGTCTGCTTTAATTGTTTTGTCTGTACTATTGTTATGTGTACAATAAAGTGTTAAATAAATAAACTATTGATTGGAAAAAAATGTGTTTGCTGTACCTACAGGGTGTTAGGGTAAACAGTAAAGTTGTATTACTTTAAGGGGTGATTGTACCCGTGATACTGAACAACTTTTCCTGAAAAAGCTAAAGGAAATTGGCAACAAAAATTTTGGAATTTCCATGCTAAATACAATCAATCAGCTGATCGAACGTTTGTGTTAAAAGTCGAAAAGCTATTTTGGGAATTTCCTATAGGTTTCTAAAAGAAAGTTG
This sequence comes from Agonopterix subpropinquella, assembly GCA_922987775.1. Taxonomy (NCBI): domain Eukaryota; kingdom Metazoa; phylum Arthropoda; class Insecta; order Lepidoptera; family Depressariidae; genus Agonopterix; species Agonopterix subpropinquella. Next base: position 9,966,306 of record OV277719.1, on the reverse strand, counting down.
TTCAATAGGTATGTAACTATTCACCCTAACACCCTGTGGAAAACAACTTTTTTTTTTGTGTTTTCGTACCTATATCCTATAACATTTGAAACGACTAAGGTATAAGGTTTAAGGCCTTTCCATAAATTGACTTAGGTTTTGTATTAAAAATAACTTTTCAATAACTCGCGTAATGAAGAGTTTGATTACGGTTCTGCTGGAATCGAACCATCCACCCCACAGCCACGGAAGCCGTGGCTACTAACCACTAAATCAAAACAACTTACTATAAGTATTTACTAGGTATTCACATTAAATCACATTACAACAAAATATTGCCAAAGATGAAAGCTACCGCAACTTAGGGGAGTTCCATAAAACTCGGGCGATATTTAATGGTACGTGTCATTTCGAAGCATTAAGTAAAACGGAACGCGGCCGGCCACGCCCCTTCCGGCGAGCTGTCAGCTTGACAACGCGCGAAAATATTGCCGCGGGATCCGGCCAATATCAATGAATATCCTAATCTACCCCAATACTTAACAAGTTTCGACTTATTATAACAATTGAATGTCGTAAGTGGCCACTAAGTGATAAGGATACTGATGCAGTATGTTTGAAGTTAATATAATCTATTTATCACAATAATATCCACAAAAAAAAGAAAAAGAATCAGAAAAAAAATAATACACCACAATTTTTAGGGTTCCGTACCCAAAGGGTGAAAACCCTACCCCTACCCTAACCCTACCCTATTACTAAGCCTACGTTGTCCGTCCATCCGTCCGTCCGTCCGTCCGTCTGTCCGTCCGTCCGTCGCGTCTGTCCTACCTATTTAGGGCTGTAACTTTAGAACTGTAACAGCTAGATAGTTGAAATTTTCTCAGATTATGCGTTATTACGGTGGATTTGTTAACAAATAATAAAAATGTCAAAAAGTTAAAAATTAAGGGGGGTTCTCAACAACAAACTAGTTTTTATCAACGTTTTTTCTTCACGCTCTATAGTAAAAACGGTAATACGTACAAGCGTCAAACTTAGTGTGATTATAGAGGAAACTCTACAGAATAACAACAAATACTAAAAACCGGCCAAGTGTGAGTCGGTCTCGCGCTAAAGGTCCCGGACGAAAATAGTTTTTTTTCTAAGTTGTGTTCTGTTCTGTTGTGTTGTGTTCTGTGGTGGTGTGGTACGGAACCCTCGGTGCGCGAGTAGCCCGACTCGCACTTGACCGGTTTTATTTATACAGCACAATTAGCATAATTTTTAGTGTGTATTCAGATAATGAAACAAAATAACTTTACCTAAGGAAAATGGGTCAAAAAACGAGGAAAATTTTGGACGTTCCGGATTCAAAAGGATCGATTTTCTAAAAATATGGGAGGCATTGGGAGATTTAGGAGGCACAACAATTTTTTTTTCGACCCCTGTTCCTTAGCGATTAAGTTGTTTAGTTTCATTCAAATCCTGATTCATACACACATAAATTTTTTCTTGAAATTAAGAAATAGGGAAATTGAGAAATAAATAAATTTTAAAAACCTACTTTCAATTTATTTATTTCTGAAATGGAACTACTTACTATACTATACTAGGTAGGTAATGGCCTCGATTCGGAGTGTACCACGACTTAACTAAACTAAATTTATTCCTGTCACTTTCTAAAATAAGATTAAGAAAAGAGACAGAAAACCAACAGCTGACTTTAGTGCTGTCAAAGTGACGTTAAACGCCCAAAAACGCTTTAAATAAGATGGCGTACATTATGATGGCATCTTATTTTGCGCATTTAACGTCACTTTGACAGCACTAAAGTCAGCTGTTGGTTTTCTGTCTCTTTTCTTAATCTTATTTTAGAAAGTGACAGGAATAAATTTAGTTTAGTTAAGTCGTGGTACACTCCGAATCGAGGCCAATATCGTTCGTTCTGAAAAATAAATCGCTTAGGTAGGTACCTAATAAAAATTACGAGAAAGTTAAATAGGAATCGAAATCTTCTTACGGAGTAGGTATAGTTGACTACAAAATAAACCATCAACTAACAAAGTGGGGAACCGACGACAAAATAAAGTGGCGTGACGGGAAAATATAAATCTGCAGTCACTTTGTAATGTTACATAGGGAGTCCCTCTGATCAAGGCGTTGTCATTTCTATTTCAAAGGTAATAAGTTTATTACAATGGGACTCTTTGAATTAGACTTTATGTTGTTGTATTTAAAGATGCAACATTGTGGAAAAGAATCTTAAAAAAAAAAAATTGCAAGTAGGTACCATGGTACAATAAACTGCGCCTGGTAAGAGTTTGCTTGCCGCCATTATTTTGTTCGTTTGTGGCTGTATTTGATATTTGTGAAAAGTTGGTTTTTAGTGATATTTGTGACATAATTTCGTGCGGATTGTGTACCAAAAGGTTGCGTAGATCGACCAACATAACAGGAATCTCAAATACATACGAAGAAAGAACAAAAGTTTTGGTTCAAGTTTACTCGTACATGGTGGTTTTGGGGGCAACGCGCGAGCTTACAAAATCAACCAGAATTTCATTGTCATCTTTCATCTATCATCCCATCATCGCCCAGGAGAGTTCTGCACGAGAATCTTGAAGAAAAGGACGGGCTTTGTTTCTTAATTTTCTAAATTAGTTTTTCATGGTCATTATTGTGTTAATGTGGTGGAATTAGTTTAATAATGTGCCATTAATGGAGGACAATGTAGTAAAGGTGAGAAATAAAGAAGGCGCTCCCGTTTGATTCGGATTGATCCTCACGTAGAACTCTCTTGAATATTGGAATGTGTGTACCATCCTCGCATTTCAATAGTTAGGTATAAGGTTAGTTAGGCTTATAGGCTAGTTTAGTTTTAAGTACAAAGAAAAATGTAACTTATGACCATGCTGTAAGGGCTAGTTCCCATTGCATTTCCGAAAGGATAAATTGTATTAAAAAAAAATAAAGTGCGCCTGAAGTGCGATTTTTGAAAATCATACGAGCGACTTTGCAGTAGAAAATGTCAAAATTACTATGGAGATTATGCATCTTTCTACTGCCAAGTCGCTCGTATGATTTTCAAAAATCGCACTTCTGGTAATCTCTTCCGATCACGTGACTGACCACGTGACTGACACAAGCCTACGTCATCATACCCTTTTACCATGTTTAGCGGCCATTTTTTTGTGACGTAGGCTTGTGTCACTCTGGGAAATAGAAGACCTTGTTTTTTTAGACTATGGTAGGTACCTACTGTAGAGGTGACCTGTGGAGGTTGTAGTGTACAGCAATAAAGAGTAGTTAATGTGGAAAGCGCCGGTAGCGCCGTCTATCGGCGGACGCGGTCTGTGGTGAATATCTATCGTGCATTCGCTCGGTATTCGTCAAGGAATATAACTACTCTCTACCGAGAGGTATTCGTGCACCGACCGCCGTGCTGCGCGGACGTGTGCTAGTCACATTCACTAGTGAAGACTATATCTGTGTTTCATTATATACATCAACCTCAACCAACCCTTAGTAGAAAGGTGTATTCTACATTGGCGACGCCGGGATTCGAAATTCACGTGAGTAAAGTGCTTATCAGTTTGTTGAGAGTTGAAAATTTAAAAATGCAAACGGTGCCTACGAAATAAAATTACACTGTTCCTTTAAGGAAGCTAAGCGATTTATTTAAACACAATCGAAGACGGTTTCTACTAGCGTTGCTTTGTTTGTTGCCTAAAAAGTTACACAGTGTTAAAATATAATTCAAAAGAAAAGTAAAAATAGTTTTGTCCCGATTTTAAATCGTTTATTGGGAATTATCTTAATTATCTGGTGTCTGCTAGCGTTGCTTTATTTTTGCCTAAAGTTCACAGTGATAAAAATATATTTCAAAAGAAAAGGAAAAATAGTTTTTTGTCCCGATTTTAAATCGTTTATTTGGAATTATCTACATACTGTATTTCTTTTCCCACATGTCGACCATCGAATGCTGATGCTGGAGGAAAGAGGGTAGACCAGACAGGAGTAAGGTGTGGGACAACACGTGACGGCGCGGCGCGGCGCCTAGGATGGACAAATGTACGCCAGCTGCGGACATCAATCTTTAAGGTCACGTAATCATTCTGTATTACTTTACACGATTAAAAGAATTTATTCAAAGCATTCCGCAAATAAAAAAGGGCCTCGTAGTCCGTAGCTCCAGTTTCACTGCCCGTTACACGTGACTGGACGGAGTTTCGGTGCTGGTGGGGCAAGGGTGTCCTGGGGTTTTGGAGTCTCTGACTGCTCCTCGGGGAGTGTAGTCGTGAGCATATACTAATGCATGCTTGTAGTCCGTCATTATGGCCTAATAGGTATCCAAAATACGCCCATTAACCTCTTGTATGCCGGAAAAACCAGACACAATAGAAATAAATGGTTTTCATCATGCTGATCCGCGTTCTGGCATACCAAAGGTTAAGAATAGTGTCTTGATTCGAGACGAACAGGATTAGGTAACCAAGATATGCCAAGTGTGTTTATTCCAATTGTTTTTTATACTTATATTGACGCATTGTCATTTTTAAGTAATTGTCGTACTTCGTAGTTGTAATGGTCTCTAATAAAAGTTACTTATTACCATTATGCGTACCGAACATTCTACGTATAGAACATTCGGCGTAACGGATGTTCGGCGTAACGAACATTCAGCATAACGAACATTCGGCGTAACGAACATTCGGCGTAACGAACATTCGGCGTAACGAACATTCGACGTAACGAACATTCGGCGTAACGAACATTCTGATGTCACAAAAACTTTAAGTTGAAATCCAAAGTTTTACGTTTTAAACGTTTTACTTATTGGACATTCTCAGTGTAGGTATGCGAGAACAATAATAATATACAACACATTCGGAGCTTATTTGGTGGTACTAGTTCATGAAAATATTTCAATACAAACATCAATAGTTCCAACATAATTGCCAATCATCATCATCATCCTATTTGTTACCGGAACTTGTTTGACGTAATCTATACTTTATAGAACTTCAATTCGGTAACATTACGTTGATCTTATCTTTGCAGCATTGTTGTTAATGTCATAATTATGGATGTAATCACTCCAGGCGAAACTAATTAGTTTCTTTGGCTATTTGAGCAAGGAATTTTATATTTTAAGGATCAATGTTAATCCAGACAATTATTTACAAAAAGTATCAAAAAGGATCAGAAAATGATCAGGTGATTTCATATTAAATTTAGTATTTCTTGAAATACCTACTCACATTTTAACAAGAAACGCTCATCTCAGTTGAGAGAAGATTAATAACTATATCATATTCAAGCATCATAACATTCATAACCAAACCGATAATACTGGTTAACAATTTTGTTCGCAGATTGTATGTTCCTAGATGTCACAGAAAAACCAGCCTTCAACAGGACGACTGCTAAGGCGCCGATTGAACCATACCTCCTTTCTTTAGTGCTTAATAAAGAGAAAATGTCTCCAATTAATAGCTAAGAGGTTTGAAATGGTCAGGGTGATTACTCTCATATTGTCAGCTTGTAATGTTAATGGTTAGTGCTTTGCCATGTACAACAAACAGTTATTAGCAACGTACAGTTGGTCATTCAATTGACATTGGCAGCTTTTAGCTGGTCATTCAAATGACATTAGAAACTTGTAGCAGGTCATTCAATTGACATTAGCATCTTTCAGCTGGTCATTCAATTGACATAGGCAGCTTTTAGCTGATCATTCAATTGACATTAGAAACTTTTAGCTGGTAATTCAATTGACATTAGCATCTTTCAGCTGGTCATTTAATTGACATTAGCAACTTGTAGCTGGTTATTCAGTCATTCAATTGACATAGGCCGCTTTTAGCTGGTTATTCAATTGACATTAGAAACTTGTAGTTGGTCATTCAATTGACATTGGCAGCTTTTAGCTGGTCATTCAATTGACATTAGAAACTAGTAGCAGGTCATTCAATTGACATTAGCATCTTTCAGCTGGTCATTTAATTGACATTAGCAACTTGTAGCTGGTTATTCAGTCATTCAATTGACATAGGCCGCTTTTAGCTGGTTATTCAATTGACATTAGAAACTTGTAGCTGGTCATTCAATTGACATTAGCATCTTTCAGCTGGTCATTCAATTGACATTGGCATCTTTCAGCTGGTCATTTAATTGACATAGTAACTTGTAGCTGGTCATTCAGTCATTCAATTGACATAGGCAGCTTTTAGCTGGTTATTCAATTGACATTAGAAACTTGTAGCTGGTCATTCAATTGACATTAGCATCTTTCAGCTGGTCATTTAATTGACATTAGCATCTTTCAGCTGGTCATTTAATTGACATTGGCATCTTTCAGCTGGTCATTTAATTGACATAAGCAATTTGTAGCTGGTTATTCAATTGACATTAGCAACTTTCAGCTGTTCATTTAATTGACGTCGCACGTTCACGTCCCAAATACCGCAGTGTCTTAAAACGAAAGTCTTCGATCAGTGTGTGTTGCCAGTGATGACATATGGAACAGAGACGTGGTCGTTCACTCAAGGCCTCATAAAAAGGCTGAAAGTCACCCAAAGGGCAATGGAGAGGGCTATGCTCGGAGTTTCCCTGCGAGATCGAATCAGAAATGAAGAGATCCGCAGAAGAACCAGGGTAACTGACATAGCCCAAAGAGTTGCTAAACTTAAGTGGCAGTGGGCGGGGCACATTGCTCGCAGAACCGATGGCCGGTGGGGCCGAAAAGTTCTCGAGTGGCGACCGCGTACCGGAAAGCGCAGCGTGGGTAGGCCCCTCACACGGTGGACCGACGACCTGGTGAAGGTGGCGGGAAAACGTTGGAAGAGGGCAGCGCAGGACCGGTCGTTATGGCGATCCTTGGGGGAGGCCTATGTCCAGCAGTGGACGTCCATCGGCTGAGATGATGATGATGATGATGATGATTTAATTGACATTAGCAACTTGTAGCTGGTCATTCAATTGACATTTGCAACTTTTAGCTGGGCATCAAATGCTATCAAATTTACTATCAGCAGCTTGTAGTTGGTCATTCAGATGACAAGTCAAATAAATAAAATAATTATTTGCAACTTGCAGCTGGTCATTCAATTGAAAAAAAAAACTGTTATTTCATTATCAGCAGCTTGTAGTTGGTCATTCAAATGACAAGTCAAATAAGTAATTATTAGCAGCTTGTAGTTGGTCATTCCATTGACATTAGCATCTTTCAGCTGGTCATTCAACTGACATTAGAAACTTGTAGCTGGTCATTTAATTGAAATTGGCATCTTTCAGCTGGTCATTTAATTGACATTAGAAATTTGTAGCTGGTTATTCAATTGGCATTAGCAACTTTCAGCTGTTCATTTAATTGACATTAGCAACTTGTAGCTGGTCATTCAATTCACATTTGCAACTTTTAGCTGGGCATCAAATGCTATCAAATTTACTATCAGCAGCTTGTAGTTGGTCATTCAGATGACAAGTCTAATAAATAAAATAATTATTAGCAACTTGCAGCTGGTCATTCAATTGAAAAAAAACTGTTATTTCATTATCAGCAGCTTGTAGTTGGTCATTCAAATGACAAGTCAAATAAATAATTATAAGCAGCTCGTAGTTGGTCATTCAGATGACAAGTCAAATAAGTAATTATTAGCAGCTTGTAGTTGTTCATTCCATTGACATTAGCATCTTTCAGCTGGTCATTCAATTGATATTAGAAACTTGTAGCTGGTAATTCAATTGACATTGGCATCTTTCAGCTGGTCATTTAATTGACATAGTAACTTGTAGCTGGTCATTCAGTCATTCAATTGACATAGGCAGCTTTTAGCTGGTTATTCAATTGACATTAGAAACTTGTAGCTGGTCATTCAATTGACATTAGCATCTTTCAACTGGTCATTTAATTGACATTGGCATCTTTCAGCTGGTCATTTAATTGACATTAGCAATTTGTAGCTGGTTATTCAATTGACATTAGCAACTTTCAGCTGTTCATTTAATTGACATTAGCAACTTGTAGCTGGTCATTCAATTGACATTTGCAACTTTTAGCTGGGCATCAAATGCTATCAAATTTACTATCAGCAGCTTGTAGTTGGTCATTCAGATGACAAGTCAAATAAATAAAATAATTATTAGCAACTTGCAGCTGGTCATTCAATTGAAAAAAAAACTGTTATTTCATTATCAGCAGCTTGTAGTTGGTCATTCAAATGACAAGTCAAATAAATAATTATAAGCAGCTCGTAGTTGGTCATTCAGATGACAAGTCAAATAAGTAATTATTAGCAGCTTGTAGTTGTTCATTCCATTGACATTAGCATCTTTCAGCTGGTCATTCAATTGATATTAGAAACTTGTAGCTGGTAATTCAATTGACATTGGCATCTTTCAGCTGGTCATTTAATTGACATAGTAACTTGTAGCTGGTCATTCAGTCATTCAATTGACATAGGCAGCTTTTAGCTGGTTATTCAATTGACATTAGAAACTTGTAGCTGGTCATTCAATTGACATTAGCATCTTTCAACTGGTCATTTAATTGACATTGGCATCTTTCAGCTGGTCATTTAATTGACATTAGCAATTTGTAGCTGGTTATTCAATTGACATTAGCAACTTTCAGCTGTTCATTTAATTGACATTAGCAACTTGTAGCTGGTCATTCAATTGACATTTGCAACTTTTAGCTGGGCATCAAATGCTATCAAATTTACTATCAGCAGCTTGTAGTTGGTCATTCAGATGACAAGTCAAATAAATAAAATAATTATTAGCAACTTGCAGCTGGTCATTCAATTGAAAAAAAAACTGTTATTTCATTATCAGCAGCTTGTAGTTGGTCATTCAAATGACAAGTCAAATAAATAATTATAAGCAGCTCGTAGTTGGTCATTCAGATGACAAGTCAAATAAGTAATTATTAGCAGTTTGTAGTTGGTCATTCCATTGACATTAATTATTGTGAGTAGCTACGCTATGAATAACTCTAAAGGAATTAATGACTTACTGCACTTTCTTCTTTGTATAGATAAAATCTGTATCTTACCTAATCACTGCAGGCACTGCACTGTTAATTTAATCATTTGTATGTGTTAAAGTATACTATACTGTACTTGAACCAAATCGGTTAATCATAAATTCATAATATTTTAAATAAAGAACATAATTTCAGTGCAAGCAAGTCAAAAAACAAAATGATTTGCAGTTCTGTAATAATATGACGCCAGGCAATTAAGTTTAAACAACAGTTGACCTTAATTCATGTAAATTGTAATTAAAAATAGCATTATTTTTTTAAAGCCTACCAAATGATATAACTGTATGGTTCGTAAAATAGTATCTACATATTAAACGGGTCCATTAAATTGAAACTGCTGATTTCTCAAAACTAGTCCAGTCGACTAACTAAAGGTAACTACTGAACATAGCTGGTAACGAAAGCGACCTAGTGTACCTTACTTAATATTGTTGTCGGTCTGCGTTATATCAGCATTCATGAAACTGTAAAATTATATGGGTTATAAGACCATGCAACTATGAAGTTGTTAGCGAAAGCTAAAATATCATGCAACAATAAAATGATATATATGGGTTACAGAGCCATGCAACTATCAAATTGTTAGCAAAAGCTAAAGGGTCATGCAAATAAAATAGCTGTGAGTGCTTTATTGCAATGGCTGGCACCCGCCAGAATATTTTGAATGCATAAGTGTATGTGCTTATCACAGATTCACTCTTTTGTCCTTACCTCCTCAATTTGATAAAACGGAAATGGATACGATCTTGAAGCAGTGACTTTGACTAGTAGTTAGCCAAAATAAATAAATAAGAGATAATAAAGATCTATGGAACGTTATTTTTGTAGGTTTACTTACCTACCTATCAATAGAAAAATATTTTTAAAGGGAAGGGATAGTATAGAACAGAAGTAACAATAACTCAAATGTGTTAATATAATGAGATTGTAATTTCCATAAACATTGTTTATCGTTGAATTTGGTGTTTGACAATTTCAGATCAATATTTGATAAATATCTATTTTCTGTAAACAAATTAGTCTCAATAAGTAATTCGTAATTTGTTTGATGTAATAGCTTTGATAACAGTCAACACTGTATTGTAATAAGATTTAAGAGATTAGCTAAACTGTGGAGTTTCTTGCGCCGCTTCTTCTCCACGGGCTATACATTCCGAAGCGGTGGTAGATTCGAGTAAAGGTAAAAAATAAATTAAAACAAGAAAGAGATGTAGTGTACAGCAATAAAGAGTAGTTAATGTGGAAAGCGCCGGTAGCGCCGTCTATCGGCGGACGCGGTCTGTGGTGAATATCTATCGTGCATTCGCTCGGTATTCGTGCACCGACCGCCGTGCTGCGCGGACGTGTGCTAGTCACATTCACTAGTGAAGACTATATCTGTGTTTCATTATATACATCAACCTCAACCAACCCTTAGTAGAAAGGTGTATTCTACAGAGGTGACGCATTGTCATTTGTTTCAGGAGGGAGGGGCAAAACCAGGGAAAGTACCTCCATAAAAAGTTCTGAAGGTAAAATAACCTTTTTAAAAAAAAAAATACGCCTTCCGGGGTGGAACTAGAAGACACTTACCTACCTCGTTACCCTCTACAAGCTGTCAAAGTATACAGGGTGCTTCTTAATATCCCGGTCCAGTCGGTGGAAGGAACAGCAGTTTTTTTATCGCGATTTCTATGTTGTTTCCATAGAGGTATTGTTCAGTTTGATGGTCTGATCAACCCCATAAAAACTGTCAGCATATTGATAAGGACCCAATTATTTAAGCTTAAATCGGTCTACTGAATTACTGATACTTATTACCAATATACAACGTGTTAATGAATTAACGCAAAACTAGAAAGTAGTTTGTTTAGAATCGAGAGCAGAATCGAATTATCATGGTTTCAACATAGGTAATTTTTTTTCAAAATATTAAATAATTTTTTTGCAAAATTTTAAATTTTCTGAACCCGATGTCAACCCACCGCACGGGCACACTTACCCTACTTACTACCAAAACAAGATTATAAAAATGTATGCATGAGTACGTTAGTGCTTTCTTTCAGTGCTGAAATGATAACAAATCATTTTTGCCTCAAAACTTAAAATGCGAATAACTTTAAATTTTAACTATCAAAATAATGAAATTATTGTTTCAATCTAATTATTTTGTTATAAATCAGTTGGGGTGTATGAGGTTTTGCGCTAATTCATTAACACGTTGTATACTATCGGACTAAATGCTATACAGGGTGTTAGGGAAAACAGTTGCATTATTTTAAGGGTCCATAGGTTCAGACGAATATTTTCTATGAGAATCGCGATTGCCCAGCTTTGTATTTTCGATTAACAAGAATTAATAAAAGGGGGAAATACATTTATTGAAGAGAAAGACAGATGATGCTATTCCTAGCCGATTTCGGCTACGGCGACTGCGTCTGATCCCTTCGTAATAATAGTATAAAAAACATAAATGTAGGTATATGTATAAAAATCTAAATTATTCGGAGAATCCGCCGCGGTTTGTTTCGGGCCTAAACAAGCCTATGACGCTCGCGGCGTTAGCCCCCAATTAATAAAAGTACTTTTTATAGATTTTTTTAATGATTTCACTAGATAAACTAATGTTGAATATAAGTGAGTATAAATACCAAAAATCTGAAACTATTTTTTTAAGTTGTAACACGAGAAAAATGTTTAAAAATACAAGAAAATACGTCATCTTTGTGACGATTTTCTATCGAGTGAAGTAATTCCAATTGTGTAGGTATTCAATTTATGATTTCACTAGATAAACTATCCAAGAATACTGAGGTATAAATTAGGTTTCGGTAAATTGTACAAATCTAGTCGAAACATGAAAAATAAAAGATGCCTCCAAGGTGTTTCGTCCTACCATAGGGCCTTAAGGGGTGATTGTACCCATGATACTGAACAACTTTCCCTAAGAAACTTAGAGGAAATTCGTAAAAAAAAATTGACTTTCCATACTAAATGCAATCTGCTGATCGAACTTTTGTATGAAAAGTAGATTTTTTTTTGCGAATTTCCTCTAGTTTTCTTAGGGAAAGTTGTTCAGTATCATGGGTACAATCACCCCTTAAAGTAATGCAACTGTTTAGGTACCCTAACACCCTGTATAAATACCTTCCGACGCATTGAGGTGCTCGATATAATCTTCTTTGGTCTAAGGATATAATTATAAAATACCACTAAAACTAAGTATACGCCAACGATCGCTTCTAAAATGTTGTCTTCGTTTTTTTTATTAAAAGTAGATACTTAATTAGGATTATTTCCAGCCACGAGCTTATTAAAACTAATGACACTAGTAAAGTTATTTTAATCTTTGGCTAGCAAAAAGATAAAAATAAGTACCTACTTAGAAAGTATTAGTACATTACTGCAGCGGCCAGCAACAGAGGCAGTGATGGACGAACGTGTAAATGTGGGCCGAGGCGAAGCCGAGGCACACATACGTAAGTCCATCAATGCCTAGTTGTGGCCAAGGCTTGTATAGTACTTTTCTCAAATAATGCGCGGAAATGAAAACAGTAAATTTTCTCAAATAATTCGCGGAAATTAAAACTCTTTTCAAAACCAATGACGAACAACGAACAACAATTTGTTTTTTTTTTCAATAAACAGCTTTCTATTTGCAAGTTAGTTCGAAATTTAAATAAAACCTTTTTTGAGTTACCTCCTTGGTCGCCATGTTTAGGAGAAAAAGATCGTTCCATTTTTAAATTACAGGACAGATATGAGTTTACTATGTAATTTATTTGGCCGCAAAACACGACAGATATGGATTTTCATACAAACATTGCCGGCCGCTGCGCGCATGTATTTGGCCAGTACAGCAATTTCGATTTATCTCGAAGAAGGTTGTCAAAATAATGCTCACATTTCCAAGCATGTTTGAGAAATAGTACATTACTGCAGTGGCCAGCAACAGAGGCATTGATGGACGAACGTGTAAATGTGGGCCGAGGCGAAGCCGAGGCACACATACGTAAGTCCATCAATGCCTAGTTGTGGCCAAGGCTTGTATAGTACTTTTCTCAAACAATGCGCGGAAATTAAAACAGTAAATTTTCTCAAATAATGCGCGGAAATTAAAACTAAGTTTTCAATCTAGGCAGAACTTTTTATTTAAAAATACAGTTGTGGAATGTACAATTTTTGAAATTTAATGTGGACTTTCCGGGGATTATGTTGGTTTGGGATAATTCTAACGAGGTCGAAGTTTGTTGCATAGTATTCTCTTCAGTGTGATTCTGTATTTCAAAGCTTTGATGGGAGGTCGATGGACGAGATTGAATACTTTCGTTGATTTGACGTGTAATGCTACTTTTATTTTCAATTGATTCTTCTATGTAGCTTTCAGCTACCCGGTCAGACTTCCATTATTATCACACCCTCGTTATTTTCTACGTCTTTTATAGTAATATTTGTAATTTCGATACATCGGCATGCACCAAAAATGCCGAAAATAAGAATAACCTGCAACAAAAACAAAGTAGGTAAGTACGCTATAGCTTACGTTCACATAGGTAATTTTCCTAAAAAAAAGAGGTTACAATAAAATAAAAATAAAATAAATAATGCTCACAGACATTGGTTAATATTATCAAGTGTAAAACTTACTTTGAGGTCCAGATACACACTGTCTGGTGCTTCAAACAAAAACATTTTTACATTTGATGCGGTGAAAACTTTTGATTTTTTACATTTGTATCCATCCGACTGTCTTTTGAGCATTGAAGTCAGGTTTACATACTGTTTTAAATTCACGTTATGTTTCATTAAAACTGTACATTTTAGCATTGAATAGATGACCCATAGCGTTGTCGGCTTAACTTTCTTGGCGAGTTCACCGAAATAAGCCAAAAAAACGTGTTCGGATAAGGATTTCGATTTTCTTTCATTCTTCCACTGAACAAAATTTTCATAGGCTTTCAAATATTTCTTTTGATTTTGGCGGTAACAAGTTTTCTATTACGGCTCTTGCAGCCTCTTGAATTTCAGGTGGCGTTAAAATAACTTCAGTATACTCACTGTCTTCACTTGAACTCATTTTGCCAAATACAATTACTCAACAATTACTTATTTTTCCCGCGGTAGTGTTCTTTTTTTTTTTTCAATGAACAGCAGCTTTCTATTTGCAAGTCAGTTCGAAATTCAAATAAAACCTTTGATAAGTTACCTCCTTGGTCGCCATGTTTCGGAGAAAAAGATCGTTCCATTTTTAAATTACACGACAGATATGAGTTTAGTATGTAATTTATTTGGTCGCTAAACACGACAGATATGGATTTTCATACAAACATTGCCGGCCGCTGCGCGCATGTATTTGGCCAGTACTGCAATTTCGATTTATCTCGAAGAAGGTTGTCAAAATAATGCTCACATTTCCAAGCATGTTTGAGAAAAGTTACTTTAAATATCTACCTAGGTACCATGTTGACCTGTTTTCAACAGCAATTTTACCTACTTTTAAACCGACTTCAATAAAAAAGTTTGCTAGAAGAAATCTCTTTATAGATAAGCTCGTCCTTCGTCTAAGATGGTGTTGTTTTCATTTATATTTCCGTGTGTCCAATAAAGTGTTAAAATAAATAAAAGTAAAGATAAAAGTCGGTTTTTAATTCTTTCGTGAAGATCTGATGAAGACAACAGAAAAATCAAGGTCATGACATGAGAGATATTGAACTTTAAACAATACTAAGTTTTAGTACGGATTAGGTAAGTACTAAATCATACTTACCTTCAGATACTTAGTACCTCGCTGTAATCCGAGAAAAATAATAAAAACAGTGGTCTAGTCATCCTGACGGTCAGGTTGTCTGGACCATTTCGTTTGACCAAGTTCTAGTCTTCCTACCTTTTTTATTTGTCCATTTGTACAACTATAGGTATTATATATTTTTCCAGATTCATTAGAAGCACCAAAAAAAGGGTAGCATCTGAAAATCAAGGTCATGCGAGATTGAGAGATATTTAACTTTAAACAATACTAAGTTTTAGTACGTATTAGGTACTAAATCGTACTTACCTTCAGATATTTAGTACCGTCCCACCCATCGTTTCGTGCGTATGTGTTTGTAATGGTTGTTATTACAAATAATTAATATTATCACGATATTGTGCTTAGAACCAGATGCCAAATGCGTCTGTTAAGTTTCCTCATCTTTTGCTCGGATTACCGTGAGGTACTAAATATCTGAAGGTAAGTAAGATTTAGTACCTAATACGTACTAAAACTTAGTATTGTTTAAAGATAAATTCTCTTATGACCTTGATTTTCAGATGCTACCGTTTTTTTTATGCTTCTGGAAAAAATATATGTACATGTACAAAAAAGTTACTAAATCATCACGGAAAAATTAAAAATGTAGGAAGACTAGAACTTGGTCAAACGAAATGGTCCTGACCGTCAGTTTCCTGAATTACAGCATATGGTAAGTACGATTTAGAACCTAATACGTACTAAAAATTTGTATTGTTTAAAGTGCAATATCTCTCACGACCTTGATTTTCAGATGCTATCCTTTTTTTTGGTGCTTCTAATGAATGTGGAAAAAATATATGTACATCTCAAAACTAGGTACTAAATCATAATGGAAAAATAAAAAAGGTAGGACGACTAGAACTTGGTCAAACGAAATGGTCCAGACAACCTGACCGTCATGATGACTGGACCACTGTTTTTATTATTTTTCTCGGATTACAGCGAGGTACTAAATATCTGAAGGTAAGTACTTTTTTTTGGTACATCTAAGGAATCTGGCAATTTTTTTTGGCCTGTACTAATTAGGTACTAAATCATTATGTCAAAATAAAAAAGGTAGGAGGACTACAACAAGGTAAAAAAAATGGTCCAGACAACCTGATCGTCAGGATGACTGGACCGTTGTTTTTCAACTTTTCTCCGTTTGTAGCGAGGTACCTACCTACTAAATATTTGATGATAAGTACCAAATAGTAGTAGTAATGACGACCCGGTTGGTGTAATGGTTACCACGCCGGACTGCCAAACCAGGGTGCTGGGTTCGAATCCCGGTTCGGTCATGGATGTTATATGTTCGTGCCGTTGTTGTATGGTTACCATATTAAAAAGCCTAATTAACTTGGGATCATTACAATGTATGTGCCTGTGAGCGTTATTTATTTTAATAGTGATCCCCCCATTTTGGGGGAGGATTATGTCCAGCAGTGGACGTCTATCGGCTGATATGATGATGATGACCAAATAGTATTAAATAGGTACTAAATCGTGTATAGCTTAAAAATCGAATCGCCGGCTTGGTCCAGACATCCTGACGCTCACGAAATTTAATAGGATGATTTGACCATCAAACTGAACAACTTCCATTTTAGTGCCAACACCGCAATCTCGGTACTATGGTTACATTCACCCCTTAAAGTAATGCAACTGTTTACCTTAACACCCTGATAAATTTACATTTAGATATTGCAGTTTTATATGAAACAGCTGATTATTTTTTTTGCTTTTCTTGCGATTTCAATACAGGGTGTAACAAAACACCCTAGTAAATACTTAAGGGGGTGCTTCAGACCATCAAACTGAACAACTTTCACAATGGAGCCAACATCTAAAGCGCGAAAAAGAAATCCGCTCTTTCATACAAAACTGCAGTGCCGTTTCGACTCAAATGTATGGGACGGCAGATTTTTTATTTTTTCACGACGTTGGCTCCATAGTGAAAGTTGTTCAGATTGATGGTCTGAAGCATCCCCTTAAGTATTACTAGGGTGTTTTGTTACACTCTGTATATGCGCAATTTGTTCAGTTTGATTGTCTGATCATCACTTAAAAAGGAACGCATCTGATAATGCAAAATCGCTAACGCCCTATACAAGGTCTTTCTTAATATGCTGACGGTTTTTAACCGACTTCAAAAAACAAAATTTTAAGAAAAAAATTAAAACCGCCTTCAAAAAAACTAAACAATTAAAAACAATATTGCAGCCGATGACTTTTTCGTTCGCATCTATAGGAACATTAATATGTTTTATTGAAGTCGCTGTCTGTTTTTAATGTTAATTAATGTCCCTATACAGGGTGAAATTGATATTATTAGCATCCTTTTAAACTAAGGGTCAGCGCACACCTAGCGTAAAACTGTTCGAGCATGCGCGAGCAGATTTCATTGATTCAATTGATAATGAACTCTATTCCCATTGAAATAAAGTCGAAAATAGCTTGCAAGTGATTAAATCCCTTCAGCGTCTGTTCGAGTATGCTCGCGTATGCTCCTCGCGACGACGCGAGCAGTCGCGAGCATGCTCGCGCATGCTCGCGCATGCTCGAGCATGTTCGAGCATACGCCCGTGTCGATGCTTGCGATCCGTCGTAAGTGTTGCCACCTCTGCCGGTTTCGGACTAAATCTAGCATATTTTTTAACTACTTTAGCACGAAAAGGGCAATTTAGTACAGAAAATATATAATAATCTAACTCTTTTTGAAAATACAATGAAAATCTCAAAGGTCGAAGCAGATTTAGTAGGTTTTCAAATTGTTCATATTCCATTTTATAGTAGTCATAAAATAACTGTCCCTTGAACTTTAAACCGTAGCACAGGGTGTGGTATTCCCCAAATGTACATCTTTCTTGCCAGGTTGCTTCAACCCATATTCTTCTTTCAATTTTGTGTCGTCCTCTTTTCATTTTATTGATGTGCTCTTCTTGCTCCTCTTCCTCTGCTAGTAACCCAATAATTACCAAATCCCAGTCCACCATACTTTAAAATTACTCTTCGCACGTCTTTACTTTAAAATATTGTAAACACAACTGCAAAATTCACTGTCAACTGTAGCAACACGGGAGCATCCGCGAGACTGTTCGAACACGCGCGAGCATGCTCGCGCATGCTCGAGCATCCGCCGCTGCCGCCGGCGGATTTCGCCTCTGCCGCCGGCGGATTTTGCCGCTAGGTGTGCGCGACTGCAAAGAACATGCTCGAGCATGCGCGAGCAGATTTACGCTGGGTGTGCGCTGACCCTAAGAGTCTACCCATCAAACTGAACAACTTTTACTATGGGAGCAAACCGATCGAAGCAAAAAAAAAGTCTGCTGTTCCATACTAAACTGCAGTGCCTACTCGACTCAAATGTATGCAACAGCTGATTTTTTATTTGCTCCGATCGGTTTGCTCCCATAGTAAAAGTTGTTTAGTTTGATGGGTAGACTCTTAGTTTAAAAGGATGCTAATGATATCAATTTACCCTGTAGATGCGAACGAAAAAGTCATCAGCTGCAATATTATTTTTAATTTTTTATTTTTTTTAAGGTGGTTTAAATTTTTGTTAAAATATTGTTTATTTCACAGCTTTTAGTGGTGAAATACATTAGTTCGACTCAGATATCAGTTATACATGGTGTAACAAAACACCCTAGTAAAACTTAAGGGGGTAGTTCAGACCATCAAACTGAACAACTTTCACTATGGAGCCAACGTCGAGAAAAAATAAAAAAAATCAGCTGTTCCATACATTTTAATCGAGTCGGTACGAAGTTTTGTATGGGACAGCTGATTTTTTTTATTATTTCTCGATGTTGGCTCCATAGTGAAAGTTGTTCAGTATGATGGTCTTAAGCACCCTCTTAAGTATTACTAGGGTATTTTGTTATACCCTGTACACGCTAAGGGTACATCGATACGAAGAAAATGTTGCTGACGGTTGACGGATGACGGTTTGCTGTCTTATTTTGAGGAGTTCTATTGTGTAGCTCCGAAGCGCGTTATCAGATCTTCACCAAATTGAAATGGAACTATCTCGGCGCTAATTCCTTCAGAACTAAAAAGGCTCATCCGAATCTGTCAAGAAATGCCGAAGTTATCGCGTAAATACTTACAAACCAGACCATTACACTTACACGTATAGTCCAAATCTTGAAAACTACTGAACCGATTTCGATGAAACTTGCACTGTTCCCTAAGTTGGAGTAAATATAAGCCAATAAAAAATGCTCACAATCCGATTAATAATTTCGGAGAAATGCTTGGATACATTCGATATATTCGGGTAGACTTAGGTTGCTGTTTTGTAGGGAACAGCATTGGATATGGAACGATTTCCATGTTGTTCACTTAGAGCAAGTTGTTCAGTTTGGTGGTCTGATCATACATACCCTTAAAATACTTTCAGCGAATTGATGAAAAAATAAAGCGAATATCGATGCTTCAAAAACTAAATTATTAAGAGGGTACCAAGTCTTTGGTGTATGTGTGTGTGCAATGAGAGATCACATCGCGAAATCGTAAAATTAAAAAGATACAATCTAAAATGTGTGATCTCTCAATCCTCACAGAGGACCTTCTACATCTGGGAAAGTATTAAGTTTAAACAAAGTTTTTGCTTGCGGACATTTAGAAGTACTTTATTTACAATAAATCTACCATATTTTATAACAAGATACAAAGCATCGTATTGGCTATGTGCGAAGTGGGTATTGGGAACCGTCAAGTCGATCGCATTCGATCGCAGCTTGAATCTATGCAAATCCGGACACTCACTCAACGCTCAAATACCTAAAACTACAAAGACTCCTAACTTAAATCTGGCAGGGATGTTTTTATTGTCATCTACGTGTTCACCAAAAAATATTTTTCGCAATTCAACCCCCAAAGGTGTGAAAACGGGGGTGAAAGTTTGTATGAGAATTTCGTAACAAACAATGGGAATTTCACCTAGTTAGGTATAATAATATAATTTTTAATAGCGACAACATTGCTCATTTATTTAGTTTTTACTTTATCTTAATATAAAAGAACAAACTTTATCCCAACATTTTATATACAAGTAACTCACGGGGCTGTACTGCGCTAGATGGATCTAGTCTGGTTAAGTAACTTGTTGTCATCATCTGACCATCAATTTGTCTTTGTTGAAACCGAACTGTTATTTAGCTGTAAGTTCTCCAAAAAGGAAATAAATAAAATAAATAGTGTCGTTCATATAACCAATACATTTTTTACTGTGCTTTCAATCCACACGCTGCATCAAGAAAAATGTAGAAACTCAAGAAAAATGGCTTAGAAATTAACAAAACAATACGCGTTTGGTAAATGTGTTTAGATACCCATTTAGACTGACATAATGACTAGTAACGGTGGT
Source organism: Agonopterix subpropinquella (assembly GCA_922987775.1). Taxonomy (NCBI): domain Eukaryota; kingdom Metazoa; phylum Arthropoda; class Insecta; order Lepidoptera; family Depressariidae; genus Agonopterix; species Agonopterix subpropinquella. Next base: position 9,946,173 of record OV277719.1, on the reverse strand, counting down.
AATTTTGCACATAAAATTCATTTCTTAATTTTTTTTCATTTTTTTTTGTTTTTTTTTTCATTGTTAACATTTTTAATAATAAGAAGCGTTATTTTAAACATTTTTAAAATCTAGATACCGAGAACCTATAGGCATACTGGCATCGACCAAAACATCTGTATTATCTTCCATTTCTCTGGTTTCCACTTTAGTTTTCTTAGCGTCCTCAGCACTTTTTACTAGTTTTTTAACCGGCTTAATATCTGCATCCAAGCGGTCCATGGTTTGAAATTTCTTGCAATTTTGAAAAAAAGTTAGTAACTGACACTATTCTTCTTCCAACAACTTTTTCTTTTTCTTCTCTTTCTTTTTCGTACGTTTGAAACTGCAAATAAAATCAATACCTAGTCAAAAAAGTGTATTAGTGTAGAAAGTTTCTTTATGGAACCAACACCGAATCGCAAAAATAAAAATTAACTGTCCCATACATTTGGGTCGAGTAAGATTGCACTTTTATATGGAACAGCTGATTTTTTCACGATTTCGAATATGCAAAAAACCGCAGCATATAAAGAGGGCTATCGGAGTCCAGTGGCGCCCTCATCACGTTAATAAAGATTTCTCAATAAAGAAAGCCTAAATTGAAAAAGTGCTCAATTGACAAACTACAAAAGCTTTAAAGCTATTTTCGTAGAATATTTTTATAGGTTTTTTAAAGGTCGAAACATACACATTTTGAAAAAAGAAAAAAAACGGCCGCTTTTGTTTTTATTCGAAACTGTCTAAAAGTGGAATGTTTAGAATCTATAAAAGTATTGTATAACAATAGCTTAAAGGCTTTTGTAGTTTGTCGATTGAGCACTTTTTTAATTTAGGCTTTCTTTATTGAGAAATCTTTATTGATGTGACGAGGGCGCCACTGGACTCCGATAGCCCTCTTAAGAATGACCCTATAGATCGTTCATGACCTAGATTAACAAAAGGCTACATTATTGGGATATTACCGTTGTTCCCCACCGCTTCGGCCCCGGTGGTGGGCCGAAAAAAATGTTATGAATTCGAATACAACACTTACACTTACAACAAATCAATATTAATAAAACTGAAAATTTTATATAGTTACGTTATTCGTTACGATTAGCGAAGTATATTACGAATCTTTCTTCAAAACATAAATAGTTAATATGTGTTGTATTCGAATCTATAACATTACAAGTTAATTATTAATGTTTAAAGCACACTATATTATTGAAAAAAAAATCAAAATACAGTTGATTATAGAACTATTTTCAGTGGTTCCCTATTAAACGCAACTTTATAACCTTTAGCAACGCAACCTCGTACGGCACGTCCGTCCCGGTCGCTAATATCGCTTTTAATTTTAAATTTTTATTTGCTTTTTATATTATTTTTTGTCGACGGGACCAGTTAATGTGCCTGTGACGAAATTTTGTAACGGTCATCGACGGCCAACTCCAAGCAAACGGGTAGTATTTTAGTGGGGGACATCGATCATTTGTTTCCCGTTGGACACCACTGGGGCCGAAGCGGTGGGGGACAACGGGAATAATCCACATTATTACATGTCAATGCGGACAAAGACGCGAGCAACAAAAGCAAGTAACACACAACAACACATCAACATAATACAGGTTACAATATGGTTTCAAAATATTGTATGTAGGTACACTCACCAATTCAGAATCTTCATACTCAGTATCTTCATGGGTTTCAGTGGCGTCAGTCCCGGTCTGCTTTAATTCTTCGAGTTTCTGCGTTATATAAGACACTCGAGCACCGATCGCATTCAGTCTGCAATAATACAAAGTATTAGAGTTCACCCGCGACTTCGTTCGCACAAATTGTATACCAGATTTTAAAAATGATGAGCTATCAAACGAAAACCTTCTTGGATTGCGCCATTTTGATTTTTTTTTCACCGCTAACCAAATCTGACCAGGGTCCACTATGAAATTTGTTCGAGGTCCATACTACTATCTGTCATAGTTTCCGCGGGCTGTTGACCTCATCCGTCAAGAGTCGAGGAAGTCGAAATCATTATAATCATTTTCCTTTATTTATTACAATTATTCCCATCGTCGCAAACAAACAAAACACGAAAAGAAAAAAGAGAGAACGCTGTGCGTGTCTGTTGTTTTCATAACTCTATGGATGCGTTCTGACAAATAAATTTTATCACTTGTTATCACTCATATCCAAGGAATATAATACTCCCTAGGGATTGCTAGGGAGCTCATATCACTTATCAATTATCATAAGCAGATCATTTAGTGAGTAAATCTTTATTAGTACTCACCCGTTATCATATTGTTGAGATTTGGATGATGACATGTCATGTTCTCTGGATTTATCTTGACCTGTCGTTTGCATATGCCTAAAACAAATATCATAATTATTTATAGTTTACAGATGTTTACAGATAGCATGCAGCTTGCATGATTTGTAGGTTCTTAGGGGGGTAAATACAGGATGTAAAATAAAATGGGACAGCTACTTAAACCATCAAACTGAACAACTTTTACTACGGGACCAACACTGAAATCGTGAAAAAACATTCCGCTGTCCCATACAAACTGCAAACATAACTCGGCTGAAATGTAGGTATAGGACAGCCGATTTTTTTTCGCGATTTTAATATTGATCCCATAGAGAAAGTTGTTCAGTTTGATGAAATAAAATTTACACACTGCAACTAGGTAATATAAATTACTTACATTTTCTGTGCATTCCTTATGCTCGCTCACTTTTGTCTTCGATATTTTGTGATTTTCACTTGGATAATAATGTCCAATTAAATGTCCAAAATAAATCCAGCACAATTGAATATAAAACAAATTCACAGCTTCCTTCTCGGTAGATATGTTAGAAAAACGTCTTTTATTACAGATGATTAGCACAACTTTAATCCACCTCTAACAAAACCATAAAATCCATAAATGAAATATAATTTCACGAAAAGAAAATTCGAAACGGCCGACGGGTGGCAGCGGACGCGAGAGTGACACGTACGTCTCGCATAAGCGCCGGAGGCGAACTGCGAAACCACCCGCCCGTCGCCCGCGCACTCTCTTCGTGGACGAGATTTTAAAATTTTCAAATTAACTCATTAAATATTGGTCTTAAAAAAAAAAATTCAAATAGCAATTTTAGATCATAATATTGTCTACACAATGGTGTGCGTCGCAAGTAAAAGCGACTTCAACTTGTAAAGTAGATGCACATAATACCGATTTTTTCCAATATTTAGGCTTTACTTTGAGCACAGGTTTCATATGTATTTTATAGAAAAATAAAAAATATGTTGTATGGCAACTAAAGCCGAGAAGCTGAAGATTATTGCTATACTTTTCATAAATTTCTATGTCTTTCAAATAAGGAGAAGATAGCTTTTGAAAACCAGCAAAATATGGCCCGGCCGTGCACATGCCATGAGGGAGCGTCTTAAGCAAATTGTCTACCTACCCCTTGCGTGTGCTACAGGAGTGCGATTTTTGAATCTCATTCGCCGAGTTCAGCAGTTGAAAATGTCGAAATTACTGTGGAGATACGCACTGCTGATTTGAGTTTATAAAATCGCACTCCTGAAGTACCTATGATTTTTGAAAGTCAAATCAGCAGTAGAAAGATGCGTATCTCCACAGTAATTTTGACATTTTCAACTGCTGAACTCAGCGAATGAAATTCAAAAATCGCAACATCACACTGAACAACTTTCATTATGGAGCCAACGAGCAAACATTGTTTTTTTTTGTGATTTCTATGTTGGTCCCATAGTAATAGTAAAAGTTGTTCAGTTTTATGGTCTGAACCACCCGTATGTAACGCATTTAATTTTACACCCTGTATAACTAAAATTGGCTCAGAAATGACGAAGTTGGTATTCGCTAAGGGCTAAGGTATTGGCTGTGGTAAACAAGATTGTAATAGGTAGGTATTGAAAGTAAACGATATCTATCCTTTTTTTTCTGTTACAAAATATTTTTTTCATAAATTGTGTTATAAAAACTCTTTGGAGCCTGTAGTGTACAGCAATAAAGAGTAGTTAATGTGGAAAGCGCCGGTAGCGCCGTCTATCGGCACGTGCGGTCTGTGGTCAATATCTATCGTTCATTCGCTCGGTATTCGTGCACCGACCGCCGTGCTGTGCGGACGTGCACTAGTCACATTACTAGTGAAGACTATATCTGTGTTTCATTATATACATCAACCTCAACCAACCCTTAGTAGAAAGGTGTATTCTACATTGGCGACGACGGGATTCGAAATTCACGTGAGTAAAGTGTTTATCAGTTTGTTGAGGGTTGAAAATTAAAAAATACAAACGGTGCCAACGAAATAAAATCCACCAGTTAAGGACACCCAGTTAAGGAAGCTAAGCGAGTTATTTAAACACAATCGAAGACGGTTTCTACTAGCGTTGCTTTGATTGTTGCCTAAAAAGTTACAGTGTTAAAATATATTTCAAAAGAAAAGTAAAAATAGTTTTGTCCCGATTTTAAATCGTTTATTTGGAATTATCTTAATTATCTGGTTTCTGCTAGCATTGCTTTGTTTGTGCCTTTGCCTAGTGATAAAAATATATTTCAAAAGAAAAGAAAAAACTGTTTTTTGTCCCGATTTTAAATCGTTTATTCGGAATTATCTACATACTGTATTTCTTTTCCCACATGTCGACCATCGAATGCTGGAGGAAAGAGGGGAGACCAGACAGGAGGAAGGTGTGGGACAACACGGGACGGCGCGGCGCCTAGGATGAACAAATGTACGCCAGCGCCAGATGTGGACATCAATCTTTAAGGTCACGTAATCATTCCTTATTACTTTAAACGATTGAAAGAATTTATTCAAGTCCGTAGCTCCAGGCTCACTGCCCGTCACACGTGACTGGACGGAGTTCCGGTGCTGGTGGGGCAAGGGTGTCCTGGGGTTTCTGAATCTCTGACTGCTCCTCGGGGAGTGTACTCGTGAGCATATACTAATGCATGCTTGTAGTCCGTCATTATGCCCTAATAGGTATCCAAAATACGCGCATTAACCTCTCGTATGCCGGAAAAGCCAGACACAATAGTAATAAATGGTTTTCATAATGCTGATCCGCGTTCCTGCATACCAAAGGTTAAGAATAGTGTCTTGATTCGATACGAACAGGATTAGGTAACCAAGATATGCCAAGTGAGTTTATTCCAATAGTTTTTTATACTTATATTGACACGTTGTCATTTTTATGTAATTGTCTTACTTCGTAGTTGTGATGGTCTCTAATAAAAGTTACTTATTACCATTATGCGTTCCGAACATTCTACGTATAGAACATTCGGCGTAACGGATGTTCGGCGTAACGAACATTCGACGCCACGAACATTCGGCAAACGAACTTTCGGCGTAACGAACATTCGGTGTAACGAACATTCGGCGTAACGAACATTCGGCGTCACGAACATTTGACGTAATGAACGTTCTGAGTAACGTACATTCGACTTAACGAACATTCGGCGTAACGAAAATTCGGCGTAACGAACATTCTGATGTCAAAAAAATTTAAGTGGAAATCCAAAGTTTTATGTTTTGAACGTTTTACTTATTGGACATTCTCAGTGTAGGTATGCGAGAACAATAATAATATACAACACTTTCGGAGCTTATTTGGTGGTACTAGTTCATGAAAATATTTCAATTCAAACATCAATAGTACCAATACCAACATAATTGCTGAACATCATCATCATCCGATTTGTTACCGGAACTTGTTTGACGTATTCTATACTTTATAGAACTTCAATTCAGTAACCTTACGTTGATCTTATCTTTGCAACATTGTTGTTAATGTCATAATTATGGATATAATTACTCCAGGTGAAACTAATTAGTTTCTTTGGCTATTTGAGCAAGGAATTTTATATTTTAAGGATCAATGTAAATTCAGACAATTATTTACAAAAAGTATTAGAAAATGATTAGGTGATTTCTTATTAAATTCAGTATTTCTGGAAATACCTACTCACATTTTAACAAGAAACACTCATCTCAGTTGAGAGAAGATTAATAACTATATCATATTCAAGCATCATAACATTCATAACATTCATGACCAAACCGATAATACTGGTTAACAATTTTGTTCGCAGATTGTATGTTCCTAGATGTCACAGAAAAACCAGCCTTCATCAGGACGACTGCTAAGGCGCCGATTGAACCATACCTCCTTGCTTTAGTGCTTAATAAAGAGAAAATGTCTCCAATTAATAGCTAAGAGGTTTGAAATGGTCAGGGTGATTACTCTCATATTGTCAGCTTGTAATGTTAATGGTTAGTGCTTTGCCATGTACAACAAACAGTTATTAGCAACGTACAGTTGGTCATTCAATGACATTGGCAGCTTTTAGCTGGTCATTCAATTGACATTAGAATCTTGTAGCAGGTCATTCAATTGACATTAGCATCTTTCAGCTGGTCATTCAATTGACATCGGCAGCTTTTAGCTGATCATTCAATTGACATTAGAAACTTTTAGCTGGTTATTCAATTGACATTAGAAACTTGTAGCTGGTCATTCAATTGATATTGGCAGCTTTTAGCTGGTCATTCAATTGACATTAGAAACTTGTAGCAGGTCATTCAATTGACATTAGCATCTTTCAGCTGGTCATTCAATTGACATAGGCAGCTTTTAGCTGATCATTCAATTGACATTAGAAACTTTTAGCTGGTAATTCAATTGACATTAGCAACTTGTAGCTGGTTATTCAGTCATTCAATTGACATAGGCCGCTTTTAGCTGGTTATTCAATTGACATTAGAAACTTGTAGCTGGTCATTCAATTGAAATTAGCATCTTTCAGCTGGTCATTTAATTGACATTAGCATCTTTCAGCTGGTCATTTAATTGACATTAGCAACTTGTAGCTGGTCATTCAATTGACATTAGCAACTTTCAGCTGTTCATTTAATTGACATTAGCAACTTGTAGCTGGTCATTCAATTGACATTTGCAACTTTTAGCTGGGCATCAAATGCTATCAAATTTACTATCAGCAGCTTATAGTTGGTCATTCAGATGACAAGTCAAATAAATAAAATAATTATTAGCAACTTGCAGCTGGTCATTCAACTGAAAAAAAAACTGTTATTTCATTATCAGCACCTTGTTGGTCATTCAAATGACAAGTCAAATAAATTATTATAAGCAGCTCGTAGTTGGTCATTCAGATGACAAGTCAAATAAGTAATTATTAGCAGCTTGTAGTTGGTCATTCCATTGACATTAATATAAGGAATTAATGACTTATTGCACTTTCTTCTTTGTATAGATAAAATCTGTATCTTACCTAATCACTGCAGGCACTGCACTGTTAATTTATTCATTTGTATGTGTTAAAGTATACTATACTGTACTTGAACCAAATCGGTTAGTCATAAATTCATAATATTTTAAATAAAGAATATAATTTCAGTGCAAGCAAGTCAAAAAACAAAATGATTTGCAGTTCTGTATTAATATTACGCCACGCAATTAAGTTGAAACAACAGTTGCACTTAATTCATGTACATTGTAATTAAAAATAGCATTATTTTTTTAAAGCCTACCAAATGATACAACTGTATGATTCGTAAACGGAAAACATTATTAGTGTTTAAATAATAAGTAAGTAACTAATGTTTCAGATACATACCTAAGTATACCTTACATTACACAATATTTTCATGAGTTTCATGACGTTACATGTAACTAACAACTAATAGCTAAATTGGTTATAGTTTATTTTATTGTTATTGTTATAGAAATGTAAAGGTATGTATGTATAAGGGAAATTAATTATAATAACTTATTCACTGTTGAACGGCAGGAAATATTATGCCAATTTATAAAATTTATTTTGGAATACTGCTTTAGTGACTGAATACTTAGGTATAGCAGACAAAATAACTCATAGGGTAGACCACCATCAGACCCTTTGCTAAAACAATATTTGTGAGTACCAAGATAGCGGAATCAAATCTCAAGTTTCTAGTCTAGCATACTGTTGTAGTAGGCTAGACTTCTATTTTATTTTTGGTTTATGGACGGAATGACTTACCAAATGGTGAGAGAATGACAAGCTTTTCAACCACAAAAATTTATTCCAATATTAGGAACAATCGAAGCATAGCATACCTAATGGGGTAGAACTTTTTACAGACCAAAGGGGAAATAGATGAATAAGACAGGGCGTTGGCTGAAATTGTGCTCGTGGCATAGAGCCCTAAATGAGAGCGACAGTAATGTGTGGACTCTGATTTTTTACTTGCCCGTAACATTAAATTGTGACTGCGTATTAAATTGCGAATCTTTTGAATAATTGCAACACCGTCAAAGATCAGCATTAAAGTGGGTCAAAGAACATTTAATTGAATTATTACGATTATTATTTTAATTTAGGTATCAGCATTTTATCTGTATAGGTTGAGTAAAATAGTATCTATTTATTAAACGGGTCCATTAAATTGAAACTGCTGATTTCTCAAAACTAGTCTAGTCGACTAACTAAAGGTAACTACTGAACATAGCTGGTAACGAAAGCGACCTAGTGTACCTTACTTAATATTGTTGTCAGTCAGCGTTATATCAGCATTCATGAAACTGTAAAATTATATGGGTTATAGGACCATGCAACTATGAAGTTGTTAGCGAAAGCTAAAATATCATGCAAAGATAAAATGATATGGGTTACAGAGCCATGCAACTATCAAGTTGTTAGCAAAAGCTAAAGGGTCATGCAAATAAAATAGCTGTGAGTGCTTAATTGCAATGGCTGGCACCCGCCAGAATATTTTGAGTGCATAAGTGTATGTGCTTATCACAGATTCACTCTTTTGTCCTTACCTCCTTAATTTGATAAAACGGAAATGGATACGATCTTGAAGCAGTGACTTTGACTAGTAGTTAGCCAAAATAAATAAATAAGAGATAATAAAGATCTATGGAACGTTATTTTTGTAGGTTTACTTACCTACCTATCAATAGAAAAATATTTTTACAGGGAAGGGATAGTATAGAATAGAAGTAACAATAACTGAAATGTGTTAATATAATGAGATTGTAATTTCCATAAACATTGTTTATCGTTGAATTTGGTGTTTGACAATTTCAGATCAATATTTGATAAATATCTATTTTCTGTAAACAAATTAGTCTCAATAACTTATTCGTAATTTGTTTAATGTAATAGCATTGATAACAGTCAACACTGTATTGTAAATAAGATTTAAGAGATTAGCTAAACTGTGGAGTTTCTTGCGCCGCTTCTTCTCCACGGTCTATACCTTCCGAAGCGGTGGTAGATTCGAGTAAACATAAAAAATAAATTAAAACAAGAAAGGGATGTAGTGTACAGCAATAAAGAGTAGTTAATGTGGAAAGCGCCGGTAGCGCCGTCTATCGGCAGACGCGGTCTGTGGTCAATATCTATCGTTCATTCGCTCGGTATTCGTGCACCGACCGCCGTGCTGTGCGGACGTGCACTAGTCACATTACTAGTGAAGACTATATCTGTGTTTCATTATATACATCAACCTCAACCAACCCTTAGTAGAAAGGTGTATTCTACAGAGCCTAACGATTGTTTCGCGCCCTCTCTTCTAGCTGTCAGAAACGTCAAAAGACGACATTCCATTTTCGAATTCGGGCGCGCGATTTTGATATGCGTTGCAAATTGGATTTGCTGATCTATTTAACCTGTTTTATTCCAAAATGCACTTAATTTTTACTAAAAATAAGAGTGAGATATTTGCGTGCAGATGGCAAAATAGTTGTTTTGTTGACTTCGTCACGCGTTTTGAGTGCACTCAACTAGTGATGTGACATGACGGGAATCATTCGATACGATTGGGGACTTGAATTTAAATTTTAAATTCAGATTTGAGTGTTTGCTTTTTAATGTTTTGTATTTTATATTACCCACTTATATTTTAATTGTCTATAAAAATACTATACGTTGATTTTAGCTTTTTCCTTTTTATTTAAATTGCTTTTATAGTAGCTATTCTATTTATTCATACATACAACAGACAATCAACACACATACATACATACATACATACACAGGGCGTAACAAAACACCCTAGTAATACTTAAGGAGGTGCTTCAGACCATCAAACTGAACAACTTTCACTATGGAGCCAACATCGAGAAAAAATAAAAAAATGTGCTGTCCCACACATTTGAGTCGAGCCGGTATTGCAGTTTTGTATGAAACAGCGGATTTTTATTTCGCGATTTCGAAGTTGGTTCCATAGTGAAAGTTCTTCAGTTTGATGTTCTGAAGCACCCCCTTAAGTATTAGGTAATAGGGTGTTTTGTTACACCCTGTAAGTCTTAGACCATAGGTGCAGTGTAATAAAGTAGATAATTATATTGATTAAAAATTTTGTTTTATCAAATAACATTTTAATCGCATTTTAATAGCGTTAAAAACTTAATTAGATTAGATGAAATATTTTATTAATTATTCCATAGAGTAAATTAAGCAACAAATCTGATTCTTCAGTAATCCTCACATTTTCTAAAGTTACCTATAACACGTCACGTCTAAGTTCTTTGTTTTGTAACTAAACAAGTCATTATATTTTAATAGGCCTCTAATATTTGTAAGGGCGGCATTAGCAAATAGATTTTATTGTTTTCTTTTCTCTATGGCACTAAATAACGCAACACCAACATAATATTAAAATAAACTGCGCATCTAATAAGATTAAAACAATGAATTTAAACTCTATCCCCTTGAGAATCTGCGGAACGCGCGCCTCATCCGTGGCCGCTAATGAAACAAAATTAAGAAAAAAAAACATTCTCATTTCAAAACTTCAAACGTTATTAAACTCAACCAATCACAACTCCCTGTTCTGATTGCGGGGCGTGACTCCACTCATTACTTACTGAATAACTACTCGAAGCGCGCGGAGAAAACACTATCTATCTCGCTTTTATGTTTCAGATAGGAGCGACCTAAAGAGGGATAGGAATAATTTGATTATGAAACACAATTTGGACGGATCGTTGAGCTCGGAGCATTCACAGCGTGTTTTATTTAATTTAATGGTCATATTAACGTTGTTATGAATAAGTTTATTATATTATGGTAGATTTATAGAGGGTGCGGTAATGGTGCGGGATTAATGTGGGGAAATGTGATTTGTCTAGTAAATTGCTCGTTGGGTTTTGTCGTTAGCGATGAGATAGTGTTTTCCAGGGTTTGCTCGGGTGATTTGATTTAACAAAAGTTTTAAAATAGCTGTAGCAATAAATATAAAAGAACAAAATGATTGATAAAAAAGTTAGCAAAGGTTATTTTTGATCAAATTAATGAAACCTAATTGCGTATTTATAGTTAGGTAGGTAAGATATACCGGAAAACCGATAAAAACAAGCTGCACAAAATACCTACTTAGATCCTTGCTGAAATTATTGGAAGATATCTAAAATTATGATTATGGCGAATATATGACTCTGGTCCTGTACCCGGACTTTCGATTTTAAATATATCGAGACCATTTCGGTCCGAACTTCAGTGTAACAAAGTTGACATTGGAACGAAAACGTTCACGCAATTGCGAAGTTCGAATGTCCGGGTAGACCCTCTGATATCTAACAAAGTCGGGCAAGAAAGTGGTAGATAACTTTTGTAATTCTAAAGAAAATGTGGCTTATGAGACTTACAGAGATTGAATTTGTATCTATCTACTAAATTAAAATTGAAAGCAACGTGCCACAAATGACAGTTTTTTGTAAGGTTGGAATGGAAACTAAGCAAGAACAGACTTTTAAGATACCTACCTACCTTTATAATTGAATGTAACAACCATTTTAGATGTTTGACCTATAAAATAAAGGGTAGGTATTGGCCTCGATTCGGACTGTGCCACGACTTAACTTAACTAAATTTATTCCTGTCACTTTCTAAAATAAGATTAAGAAAAGAGACAGAAAACCAACAGCTGACTTTAGTGCTGTCAAAGTGACGTTACACGCCCAAAAACGCTTTAAATAAGATGGCGTACATTATTATGGCATCTTATTTTGGGCGTGTAACGTCACTTTGACAGCACTAAAGTCAGCTGTTGGTTTTCTGTCTCTTTTCTTAATTTTATTTTAGAAAGTGACAGGAATAAATTTAGTTAAGTCGTGGCACAGTCCAAATCGGTACCATTGATAATTAAACACAATGTTATGGTATCCCTAAAAATAGAAGATTCTAAACACCTGTATGAAACTGCGCTATTGTTTTAAAATTTTATTGTTTTCAATACAATATAAATTCAAAGCGTCCATATTGTGAGTTTAATCGAACGTAATGTGGGAATATGATACGAGACTGGACTTAATACGAATTACGTCGATTCAATGCCAATCTAATGGTTTTACGAGGTCCGATAGCTGATTTACAGGGTGTTGAATTAATGAGCAAATACAGGATGTTACGAATAAACATACCTTACCAGCTTTTCCTCGTTGTTATTGACGAACCGGGGGCAAAATCAAAACCAAAATTTTTTATTCAAAATAATATCACATATACAGGGTGAAATTGATATCATTGGCATCCTTTTAAACTAAGAGTCTACCCATCAAACTGAACAACTTTTACTATGGGAGCAAACCGATCGGAGCAACTAAAAAATCAGCTGTTGCATACATTTTGAGTCGAGTAGGCATTGCAATTTTGTATGGGACAGCTGATTTTTTAGTTGCTCCGATCGTTTTGCTCCCATAGTAAAAGTTGTTCAGTTTGATGGGTAGACTCTTAGTTTAAAAGGATGCCAACGATATCAATTTCACCCTGTAGATGGCTTTTTGACGTCATTTTTTGACTCTATACCACCGCGTCGGAAGATGCTCCGTTGAGAGAAGATGCGGCCATAGAAACTCTACAACACACATCTTTTAAACAAAAGGAAATAATATACAAATACAATTAAAATACAATATTGCATTACATAGTGTAACCTAAGAGTGTAACATTGTCAAGACGACATTTTGGTCATTCTAATAATCATCCAGTTTAATTAGTAGGTAACCTTTTTTATAGCGGACTTGTCTAACATGGGACTTAAGCTTTTTGTCTTACAAGTTCAGAATATCCTCTGGTATCTTATTATAAAAGCGTATACAGTGCCCCATGAAAGATGTGTTGACCTTATACTGAGTCGGAAATGTGAGAATACTAATTTATTTTTATTTCTTGTATTGTAATTATGAACGTCACTGTTTTTGGGAAAGAGAGACAAATTCCGAACGTATAAAATATTTTGCAGAGTGCAGTGTTAACCTTCTTTTAAATCTTGATTTTAAAATGATTCTAAAATGTTAAGCTGAACCATAATTATACACTTGTCTAACAGGATAAAATGGGGCAAAAATCTAATCAGTAGAGTTCGCAAAGTAGGTAAGCTTTAGAAGATTATGTGAAGAATTACATGCATTAATAGAAACCTAGTACTGTAGTTACTACAACCAATAGGTGGTACTTAAGCCTCTCCCTCCCTAGTGCAAGGCTCTCTTTCTTACAAGCAAACTTTTGCAATTATCCATCCCGCTTCAATTGCGTGACTCCGGTCAGAATTTTCCGTTTTCTTTGAAAACCTGTATGATTTTTTATGAATTTTCAAAAAATAAGAAAACTCCATCATTCTATACTGTATTGTGAAGAATATAGTTAATTTTCATATTCTTCTGATCAACAATGTAAGAGTAAAACTGTTACAACTGAAAAAAGGGGTGACTTTGGATTCGTTTTTCTTCAGTTTCATTAATTAAAATAGATTTCGAGAAAACCACGTCACTTCTCACTTCCTGTACATACGGCGACAGGTCAGGTTACCCTGTTTGGACTTTGAACTATTAGAAGTTGAACGCTGCGAATCGTGCGAGAGGGTGCGGTATGTTGTTGTTGTTTCGTCTCACAGCACGCTGCGCCCGCGCCGGCAGCCGCGTCTATGCAGGCTCTCTACCGCACTATTTTGTGTTTTGTACGTAGTGTAGTTATGGGTATATAGGGTGCGTAACCTGATGTGTCGCCGTGTGTACATTGTTCAGTTTTGTTTTCTGCTTAAAAGTGCCATAGTTAATGTATAACATGGTTACAAAGTTACTCAAAACCCCTTAAATATTGTGGTGCCGGGTTAGAACAGACAACTCCATTTTACCCCTTGTACCTATGTCATTCGAAGCTACAAAGCGGTCACCCACTTATCACCACTTCACATGCCATTCCATGAAGACCTCATAATGCCAAAAGAGAGCTTTTGTACGTGTTGTAACAAAGCTTATCTTATAAATGTCTTCTTAATGTATGTAAGCTAAGTCCCTATATGTATATAATGTCAACATTACATTATATAACCAACATTACCATCTTCCCCGAAAATGTCTCTTAAAATAATAACCACAAAACCTTTTATCACCATAAATCAGAAGTTGCAGAGAAATAGCCACAATCAATTTAGCGGCGGGAGGGGGGGCTAAGTGGAGAGGGGGGAGGACAAATTGCTCTCTAATGACGGCATCCTCGGCCAAGTGGATGTCGGCGTCTTTGCACGGGATAGTCGACTGGACTCTACTAGCCTACAAGTTAGCGTTTCTGAAAATATAGGTACAACCAATAAAAGGTCATATCATGGTTAATTATTAACTATTTGGTAGGCACTAGGCAGGGCTTGGCAACTGTGACCTAGACATATCTATTGTAGCTGTCACTGTGGATTTTTTCGAGCCCCACGGATTTCAAGAACCATATCTTGCCTTTGGATGGTAGGTCCCTAAATCTGCTGGTGTCATGGTTCTTTACGTATCCACCTATATGAGGGATTTAATAAACCCTTAATGCCTTTGGAAGGTAGATCTCTAATTTATCTGCAGCTATCACTACGTTTCCAGCTAGATGGATGTGAATGACCACTTCGCATTCGCAGAGGTGTAGGTATGGGCACTTTTACTTCACGAGAGAATTTTTAAGTGGATGATTCTACAAACCCCATTTTGTGCAGATGCTTGTTCTTGGCTCGTATTAGGAGCTTGAAGTCGCTGCAATGTAAATTGACGGTAGCTACAGTCCTTTCCAATGAGTATAATCTTACTTAGAGGCAACTAATCCCTTTCAAGTTCTGCCTATGGCCCATATAATGATAACTACAGATTCACTGTGTCGTACCTCACCCCTGATCGTAGCGGTTTTTTGTTCATATACCTAAACAGGAGATTCATCTGTATTTATCGTGCACTCTCATGCACTGAAAAATTATAATTATGCTGCGTATTCTTTGACACGCCTTTTTCCTTTATTGTTCAATAACGATTATGTCTAGTCAATAAATATTACTTACATAAGCTGTGGTTTCGTTGTTGGTTAGTTGAACTCCTTTTCATTTACTACTAGATGTGCGACAAAAAAATCTAAATTCAAACGCGGCACAAAACGATGAATTTGTACAAAGCGCTGACATTGGCAAAACATTTCGATCACCACCAATTACCAGTGTACTCTCCGCAAATATTCCTCTTCACGTCTCTTTCTAGCTCTCTACATTGCTCTATATTCCTTTCGCTTGCATTACACACAAAAGAGTTCTTAATCATTTGAGGCTTGGTCGAAGAAGGCTGTGTTGGTAACAAAACGCTTAAGGAAATTCGACCTTCGTTGGCTTTGCGAAGGTTCAGATTTGAATAGAAGCATGCACATCTTAGTAACAGAATCAAATTCCCAAAATTAAGTCTTATCAACACCTAGTAAAGTAAAATTTAGCGCCTCCTAGTCAAAACATACGTTAACAAAAAATGTAACACCGAGGTAATGACAGTGGTATTACGACGTTGATAATAAAGCTTATATTCGCGTAGCAAACGTGAAGAGCTATTAATAAAATAAAATTACAGTTTGTCTACACCCCGTATGGGGGCGTGGCGGCAAACAGAACAGAATCGTTGTAGCAAGTAACGCAAGGATGTCGCGGCGGACGCACGCGTCAAACGTTCCACATTCAAAATTCTAAGCAATATTTTTTTCTGTGAACTTTTTTACAACCAGTACTATTATACAACTTATTTGTGATAAGTGTTTGGTGTTACCAAGTGATAAATAAATAGTTTAATAAAATTAGAACTGAAAAATTAAGCAATATAAAATAAGTGGCTGAAAAATGGAATCGGAAATAGTTGAAACTCAAACGCAGAAGAAAACTCCAAAACCTTTTTCTATCGAATCTCTGATAGGGACGGACAGAAAGTCACCAGAAATCGACATAGAAAATAATCTATCAGAAAATTCAAGACAGTCAGAAGAAGAAGATGGTGAAAGATTAGACGGTTTGAATCGAATGAGATATTATTTCAACGCTCCATTTTTACAACAAAATGGTGTTAGTTTTCCTTTTTTACTGGGATACCCTGAACCATGGTTAAGAATGTTGGGGTCGAATGCGCCGGCTCCTTTGCCCGAAAATAGAGAAGAAGAAAAGAGAGAGAGCCCCGTGAGCGTCGGGAGTGAGATTGAGAGTGACGGCGGAGAAGATAACACGCAAGGTAAATAACATATACAATAACAAATCTCAAACAAAACTTCTTATTAATAAAAGATCCCGTGGTGACCCCACCACTATTTATTTACCTATCGATATTACAGGCCGAGATTCAGAGACGATTTTTAAGTTATAGTTCGAACTAAGTAGGGTCAACATGTATGGATTTTGACATACGGGAGTTCGAACTATGACTTAAAAAACGTCTATGAATCTCGGCCATATTCATTGTCAAAGGGAAAGGGATCATAAACTAAAGCGTTTATGACAAAATATAATGATTTAAGAAATATCTTTGGAGAAGACTAAACTTTAAATTAAGCATTACATATTTTGCGGTGTGCTTCAGGAGTGCGATTTTTGAAACTCATTCTTTGAACTCAACAGTTGAAAAATATTAATATTACTATGGAGACGTGCATCTTTCTACTGCTGATTTGACATCAAAAAATCATAGATACTCCAGGAGTGCGATTTTTGAAAGTCAAATCAGCAGTAGAAAGATGCGTATCTCCATACATTTCAACCTGCTGAGTTCAACGTATGAGATTCAAAAATCGCACTCCAGACCCTTAATTTGAACGAGTTTCAACATTGAAACTGCGAAAAAAATATCAGCTGATCAATTTTCGTTGAGCAGCCGAGAAACATTTTGTACCGCAAATTCCATAGAATAACAAGTTTTGTGCAATTTCAATTTGATGATGATGTGTCAAGAATGGTCAAGTCTGAAGCATCCTGTAAGCCGTATATCGTATAGTATATCCTGTATACTGTATTGTAGGTATATACTTTTCGACAATATTGAAAATGTAATGTTATACAGGGTAATTTTGATATCACTGCGGATAACTTCAGCATGTATTTTACTCATCAAACTGAACAACTTTCATTATGGAGCCATCTTCGAAATCGCGAAAAAAAAATCAGCTGTCCCATACATTTGAGTCGAATAGGCACTACAGTTTTGAATGGGACAGCTGATTTTTTTTTCGCGATTTCGAAGGTGGCTTCATAGTGAAAGTTGTTCAGTTTGATGAGTAGAATACACGCTGAAGTTATCCGCAGTGATATAAAAATTATCCGGTTACCCTGTATAGCTAAGTAGGTACCTACTGTTAATAAGTAGGTACTACCTACTCAAAAAGCCTTTTCAACTTTTTTCTAAATTGAAATTAAAACATTATTTACCAAGCAAAAAAAATTCCCGGCATTTTGGTATTTCGATCCCGTAGAGGTCCCATCACTAAACAGAAAATAATATTTTATTCTTTCGAATATTATTTTGAATTTAGAAGGCACCATAAAGTTATATCAGGAAGCCGCAATAAGGTTGTCTTTACATTTCTCTGAAAATCTTTCCGACCAAGGTAACCGGAAACATCACAAGAATTCAAAATTCATAAAATTAAATTGAAAAAATACGTACACACGGCGACACATCAAGTTACCCAAAACCAAAATAAGTTGGCCGCGCGACGTTATACATTACTATGCCGACGACGCGCGGCCAGCTTATTTTGGTTTTGGGTAGCTTGATGTGTCGCCGTGTGTACCTTACCTACCTATATAGGTATTTAGGCAAAACTGTAAAAGAAGTAGATATGTTTCTAAATTGACGATATTTACAAAAAAAAACACAAATTTTTGGACTTTTTGTTTGTCTGTTTGTTTGTTCGAGAATCACGCAAAAACTACTGAACCGATTTTGATGAAACTTATTTTGTCTCAAAGCTTATGATTTCACTTAAAATCTGGTACATAATTTCTGCCAACGAAGTAAAGACGAAAAGCTCGCAATCAATAAAAATAGGTTATTAAAAAAACCGGCCAAGTACGAGTCGGGCCACTCGCACACCTAAGGATTCCGTACCACCACACAATAAAAATAAACTTACCAAAAAAATTTGTTTTTTCCGTGACCCTTAGCTTGATACCGTTACCAGCTCACACTTGACCAGTTTTTATTATTTGTTGTTATACTGTAGAGTTTGAACTACAATCACACCAAGTTTGACTATTGTAGGTCCTATTACCGATTTTATGATAGAGCGAGAAGAAAAAACGTTGATAAAAACTAGTTTTTTGTATGGGCATAGCATATGCTCACGACTATATTCCCCGAGGGGATAGTCCGAGATATTCTGAAACTTCAAAACATCCACGTTTCACTAGTGGCACCGAAATGGGGTGCGAAATGGGGCACCGTTGTATGGGGCCCCCCTTAATTTTTTACTTTTTGTGTTTTTTTATGATTTTTTATCAAATCCAATACAATGATACCATATTCTGTGAAAATTTCAATTGGCTACCTTTTACGGTTCAGAAGATACAGCCCTCTAAAGCTAGGACGGACGGACGGACGGACAGCGTAGGCTTATGAATAGGGTCCCGTTTTTCACCCTTTGGGTACGGTTACGGAACCCTAAAAATGAAATGTTGTCCATTATTTTCTATACCGACGGGAGCAGAGCTAGAGCAAGACAACTTCTTTAAAACCATACTGGAAGGGAAGATAGAGGGGAAGAGAGGCAGAGGAAGACCTAGACAGAGTTATACAGGGTGTACAATAAAATGGGACAGCTACTTAAAGGGGTGCTTCAGACCATCAAACTGAACAACTTTCTCTATGGGACCAATATCGAAATCGCGAAAAAAAAATCCGCTCTCCCATACAATACTGCAAACATAACTCGACTGAAATGTATGGGACAGCAGATTTTTTTTTTGCGATTTCGATATTGGTCCCATAGAGAAAGTTGTTCAGTTTGATGGTCTGAAGCACCCCTTTAAGTAGCTGTCCCATTTTATTGTACACCCTGTATAGCCCAAGTGAAGGAAAAGGGTGAAGTCGTGTCGTATCAAGAACTCAAGAGACTAGCGGAAAAGAGAGAGAATTCGAAGATGTAGCAAGCTAAGCGTGAGTCGGTCTCGCACTAAAAGTCCCGGAAAAAAACAAAATTGTTTGTAAGTTAATATACAGGTGTAACAAAACACCCTAGTAATACTTAAGGGGGTGCTACAGACCATCAAACTGAACAACTTTCACTAAGGAGCCAACGTCGAAATCGCGAAAAAAAAATCCGCTCTTTCATACAAAAGTGCAGCACCGTCTCGACTCAAATGTATGGACGGCAATTTTTTTTTATTTTTTCTCGACGTTGGCTCCATAGTGAAAGTTGTTCAGATTGATGTTCTGAAGCACCCCTTAAGTATTACTAGGGTGTTTTGTTACACCCTGTATTGTGTGTCGGTACGGAACACTCGATGCGCGAGTAGTCCGACTCGCACTTGGCCGGTTTTTTTAAATTCAAGAATTATTTCTCTACCACGGACCACCAAACCTATAAATCCCGTGAAATCAGTGAACGCCTACTCGAAATGAACAAAAACAAAATTACACGGCACTCGTCCCATCCCTGCATCTGTACCGTGAAATTGTCACATTTCTGAACGGTACACAATAATGTCAAAAGTTATGGCGCGAATCACGGTAACAAGGTGACAGCTGGTAGATTTTTTTTAAAGGTATTTCATTATACCTAATTGTGTTTTGGGCTCTCTAGCAAAAGGATTTTTTTTTGTATGAATACTGAAATAAAATACATCGAGTCCGTAGAAAGAGAAGTATGTACTTATACATAGTCTAAGATCGAGTCTAAATAGTTAAATACCAACCTCCATCTGCTGTGCAATTTTTGAAACTCATTCGCATTTTTCTATTGCTGATTTATTGGCTGATTTGACAAAAAAATCATACACCTACTCCAGGAGTGCGATTTTTGAAAGTCAAATCAGCAGTAGAAAGGAAAGATGCTTATCTGCATACATTTTCAACGTATGAGATAAAAAAATCGCACTCCTGATCCAAATAAAAAATTTCAAGCCCCTGTGCACTGATCTTAGGGTCGCTTTATACTGTATGACAGTTTTTTTTCTTTAAATTCGCAATAGTAAGGCCAAAGGTCTTCTATCTTCTTTATATTATTATATTAGTTAGTCTTCTATACATTTTCTTCAATTTTTTTTTTGTATTTGAAGGCCAACCATAGAGGTACCTAACCTAACCTACAAGGGAAAATACCTAGTTTCATTGGTAGTTAAAGTTAAGTCTTCTTGTCTTGGCGACGAAAAGTCACGAGCAAGTTTTTATAAAATCCATGATTTCATTTTTAACTGGTGATGCTGCTGCTGCAAGAATGGTTGCAACTACAAACGTACCTACTATGTAAACAATAAAATTGAAATTCTGCAGCATTTCCAAAAAGCAGTGTGAAAATTTAAACGGATCCGGTACGTGATTAAAATCCGATAGTGTTGTCAAATAACCGGCATTTATCGATAAATATCCGTTTCTAATGAAACTGCATTTGCAAGTTTACGAACGATTTAACACTGTCGTTTGATTTCTGAACGCACTATTCACAAATGCGTTCCGAATTCGAGATTTAAAATTCTGATCACGTTGCGATGGCGGGGTCTTTTTGCTGCTACCAAACTGTTGAAACATCAAATGAAATTTTTATTCTTTAGACATAGAGATGTTTTTTGTTTAAAGGATGATTTTGTGGCTGCAAAAGAAAAGTTTGTAAAGTATTTACAATTCATTTGGCGCGTTCGATAACTGTCAAACGGTGGCGAGGCGGCCATAAGAAACGAAATATATTTATTATTTGCTAAACTTATTGGTTTTATCGATGCTTTTTCATGGAAATTGCACTTTGCGCACGGGAATTTTAAAATATTTGTTTTGTGGTTAGAATTAGAATTTATTATGCAATGTTATGATGGTAATTTATGGAAACTGCACAAGGAAAAACATATTTTGATTCTAGCTGGATTTTAACTCGATCAAATCGTTAGCATTAATTTTTTTTTTAAATATACCTACGATGACGAGTCCATCGAGCTTATCTCTAAAGAGATTTACTTATTTAAAATCTAAATATGGAATGGAGAATGTAGGAACTCTCAAAATATCAGTTTCATCGTAAATCAAAGTCTGCAATAATTTGACTGTAGAAACTAAAAAGTCATAATTTCAGAACCTAGAGCATTCTTCTGACATTCTACTCCGCGATTAAACTAGGAAATCTAAGTACTTACCTACTTCACAGCCTAAACTAGGAAACCAACTACGCCGCACAAATTCTACGCCCATAAAAAAAGAACTGTCAAAATAAACATTTGGCTGAATGGCCTTCGTCATTCGCTTCGATCAGAATTGGTCAATAAAAAAAAAACGATGTGGAACTGTGGAAGTCGAGTCAGCGCCCCGCCTTGAGTATGTTTGGGCAGCGGACATCCCTCTATCCGTATTACCTACGTATGAAGTCCCTTGTCAGAAGTCTTATTGGCTGAGTAATAAATGCGAAAGTTACTTGATTTTTAGGAATTCTTATGCCGAGAGGATATCTCTACTTTAATGACTTAGATTTCTTGATGCTTGGTCGTCAGAGAGTATCGATTTTTTTATTAGTTGCGAGTTTTTTTTGGTGTTGTTTTCCTCTGAAAATATAGTTGTTAAATACAAATATAATTAACCTCGAAAAAATTTAAGTGCATACCTATACCTTAAAAGTAGGGATGCAACGATTACGAAGCGGTGCATCGTTTTGCATCTGTAATCGTAATAATCACGATTAATAACGATGCAATGCACCGTAGTAAGAATCGTACGATTATTAAATCGAATTGAAAACGTCAATTGGATTGCACTTGTTGACAAATACCAGACCTGAATACGTCGTGACCTTCTAGAGCCAAAAAACAACATTTAAAAAAATCTGATCTCTCGCTGCCATTTTAGCTCGTTTGGAGCTAAATCTGGTTTTTTATGTCAGATTTGACATTCATTTTATTTTATTTTTTAAATTCAACTGATTCCTATGATTTGATTATCGGTTTGAAGTGAGAAATTAATTCTTGTTCTCGCGATATCCCGTCCACATTTTAAGAGATTAATTTCACACGTAAATCGGACGAGATATCGCTTGATTAACGAGATTGTACAGAATCATGTTCCATATTCCAGTTTTTCAAAGCAAATTGGCCTTTACGAATCCAAAAATCAGAATCCTGACCAAGTGAGCCTTTGAATTAGATCTTAAATAAGTAGAAACAATAACAAAATCTAGGAAAGTTTTTTTTATTATTTATCTTTCATTGAAATGCAAAGAAACACTATAAAAACTCATTCTGAGTATAATCTCAACTAAATTTGTATAAATAATCGTAATGCATCGGCTATCGTAATAAATAACGATTAATATCGTAATCGTAATCGTAATGGCCGAATCGTTGCATCCCTACTTAAAAGACAATGCTCAAAACCAGGCTAAAGATGCGTCATCAATGTCATCATAATTATTTTACCAAAAATATTTGGTCTGAATTATGAATCCCTTCATATTTACCTATTTTTAGCCCTGGGGAGTTAAAAAATAAAATACAATTTTATAGTAATTTTTTGTAAGGAAATGAATGTTTTTTTTTATACAGGGTGTAACAAAACACCCTAGTTATACTTAAGGGGGTGCTTCAGACCATCAAACTGAACAACTTTCACTATGGGGAAAAAAATAAAAAAATCCGCTGTCCCATACGTTTTAGTCTAGTCGGTACGCTGCAGTTTTGTATGGGACAAAAGATTTTTTTTATTTTTTCTCGATGTTGGCTCCATAGTGAAAGTTGTTCAGATTGATGGTCTGAAGCACTCCCTTAAGTATTACTAGGGTGTTTTGTTACACCCTGTATTAAACAACGAACGTGTTAATGAATTAACGCAAAACTAGAAAGTAGTTTGTTTAGAATCGAGAGCAGAATCCAATTATCATAGTTTCAACATAGGTAATTTTTTTCAAAATATTAAATTCTGAACCCGATGTCAACCCACCGCACGGGCACACTCACCCTACTTACTACCAAAACTAGATTATAAAAATGTATCCATAAGTACGTTAGCGCTTACTTTCAGTGCTGAAATGATAACAAATCATTTTTGCCTCAAAACTTAAAATGCGAATAACTTTAAATGTTAACTATCAAAATAATGAAATTATTGTTGCAATCTAATTATTTTGTTATAAATCAATTGGGGTGTATGAGGTTTTGCGCTAATTCATTAACAAGTTGTATACACTAAGTATCTATTTTTAAAATTAGGATTTTTTAAATACTTCCCATCAAATATTTAACGATTTTCTTGTTAAAGATAATAATCTTTGCGTGACAATTTGGCCAGACGCAAGTTCTGCTCAACTTTCATCTAAACTATTATGAAACTGTAACAGAAATGTGTCTGTACATAGAAGATATTTACAAAAAAAAATTACGACCTGGTTTTTACCTGTCCCTGATTCCAAATCACCAATTTTTGGATTTTTCGTCTGTCTGTTTGTTTGTTTTTTTGTTTGGGTGTTTGTTTGTTCGAGCATCACGCAAAAACTACTGAACCGATTTTGATGAAACTTTTTTTGTTTGATAGCTTAACTTCTGACTTAAAATCTGGTATATAATTTATGCCGACGAAGTCGCGGGTATAAGCTCGTAATTAATAATACTTTAATAAAATAAATAAATACCTAACTACCTTGGACATTGTCACACAAATTATCTATGGACTGCGATTTTTGAATCTCATTCGCTGAGCTCAGCAGTTGAAAATGTCAAAATTACTACGGAGATACGCATCTTTCTACTGCTGATTTGACTTTCAAAAATCGCACTCCTGAAGTATGATTTTTGAAAGTCAAATCAACAGTAGAAAGATGCATGTATCCATAGTAATTTTGACATTTTCAACTGCTGAGGTCACCGAATGAGTTTCAAAAATCGCACTCCTGGACTTGTGTTATGATGATTAAGCAATGATATACATACAGGCTGTCCCCTAAATAACAGTCCAACACGTTAAGGGGAAGATAGCTTATCTTTAAAAAATCCATAGGGTTACCAATAAAACAATTTTTTTCTGGATTTTTCCATTTCGTCTACCGGACTTCAGGTTTTACTTTAAATTCGTTTTAGTTAGTTAGATTATTATTATTTTATATTTTATATATTAGATTATTAATTAGAAACACGGAACTGCGCTCCAGAACTGGCATAGTGGACGTGGGGCGCAAGACAGCTCAGCTGAAGTGGGACTGGGCCGGACATGTCTGTCGTATGGATTCGGAAAGATGGGCCAAAATCACCACAGACTGGGTTCCCCAGGATGGTCGCCGTCGTCGAGGTAGACCCAGAAAAAGGTTGAGAGACAACATGGATGCCTTCTTGGAGAGTTGTCCAGAAGTTGCACACAACAGACAGGATTGGAGAGTAAAAGGGGAGGCCTTTGCCCAGCAGTGGGACACAGAACAGGCTAGGTAAAAAAACAAAAGTTAATTAGATAAGCTCTCTTACTCTTAACTTTGGAATGTTACGGGATACCCTGTAGAAGAAATTAAAATACAGGGTGTTAGGGTAAACAGGGTACCCATGGTACTGAACAACTTTCCCTAAGTCCCCTAGGTTCCCAAAGTTTCCTTTGTCCACAAATAAAGATTTTGATTGACTGATTGATTAAAAACCAATAGGAAATTCGTAATTTTGTTTTTTGACTTTTCATACAAAAGTTCGATCAGATGATTGCATTTAGTACGAGAAGTCCAACATTTTTTTAATGAATTTCCTTTAAGTTTCTTGGGGAAAGTTGTTCAGCATCATTGGGTACAATCACCTCTTAAAGAAATAGAACTGTTTTGTTTACCCTAACATTTTGTAGATAATTCGATACAAACATCGATGACTCGGATACAAAAATAATTTTATTCATCATTAGATCATAACAAATATTTTCCCCTTATGCTTATGGGATTCAAACCCGCGACCCTTGGATCAGCAGGCAGTAGGGCATGCTCCCGGGATATTCCGGTACCGAAAATACCGGGAATTCCCGGGATTTCTGAGGCTATCTAGCACCGGGTACTAGTGAAACGTGGATGTTCTGAAGATTCAAAATATCTCTGACTACCCCCTCGGGGAATATAGTCGTGAGCATATGCTTATGCTTATCTAACACCGGTACTTCGGGAAATAAATACCGATTCTTTCGATACTTACGGTACTCAACAATTTATTAATCAAAACTATTATTAATACTGTAACAGAAGTGTGTCAGTACCGTACCTACTTACATTGAAGATATTAACAACAAAAAAAGTTACGATATGGTTTTTAGGTGTCCCTGATTCCATATCACCAATTTTTGGATTTTTTGTCTGTCTGTTTGTTTGTTTGATCGAACATCACGCAAAAACTACTGAACCGATTTTGATGATACGTTTTTTTTTATAGCTTATGATCTGACTTAAAATCTGGTATATAATTTATGCGGACGAAGTTGCGGTTAAATGCTCGTGAATAATAAAAATAGTAGCTGATTTAATTATACTTTAAATGGAAATTTTTAAATAGTCGAATGAAATTATTATTATTTCTTCTAACTTTTGTATTTTTCATATTAACCATCATCAATCATTGATCAGGATCACTTATATTTTTACGACATAATGTAAAGTCTTTTTCTTCAACAAAATCGCGATTTTTAGAAATTATATTCGAGTACCGTTAGTACCGAAATTCCAAGTCCAGTACCGGAAACCCAGTCCCGGTTATTGAGAAGAAACCGGTAAGCTGCACCCCCTAGCAGGCAGGTCACTACCAACTGAGATGTTTCAGCACAAGTATTGATAACTACTAAACGTAGCTAGATGGCGTTGCACGATTATAAATCGCGCTATCAGTGTTTTTCTTGGAAGTGTACATAAGTTTTGTTGAGCCTTGTAATGTCAGAATCAGAATCATCTTCACTTGATTTCTTATGTTTTTGTATTGTGATCACTTTAATGATCACAGTTAATAAAATATACAACGTGTTAATGAATAATAGCCCAGTCATTTTACGGTTTGAGCCGGGACTAATTACCAATTGCATTTTTTTTCCCGCTATAATATACAGGGTCCTTCTTAATATGTTGACACTTTTTTAAGAGGATGATCAGACCGTCATACTGAACAACTTTCTCTATGGGACTATAATCGAAATCGCGAAAAAAAAATCAGCTGTCCCATACATATGGCTCGAGTATGTTTACAGTTTTGTATGGACGAGCAAATATTTTTTCGCGATTTCGATGTTGGTCCCATAGAGAAAGTTGTTCAGTTTGATGGTCTGATCATCCCCTTAAAAAAGTGACAGCATATTAAGAAGGACCTTATAGAAGACCCAATTTGAGCTTAAGAATGTACCAAAATTAAAAAAATTACGTCAGCAACAGTTCCCATTTTAAAATATAGATATTATCTCGTTCTAAAAACCTGATAATAATTTTTTTTTTGACACATATAGGCCTTACCATCATACATACTTCGAACATGGTGTAAATATTTTTGTCTTCTTACAAGGTTTTGAAAAATACATTCGTATTTTCTAATAAATACCTCATTTTTTTAATTTTAATGCCTATTTTATTGATCATAAATAATGTATATTGTTAAATCTAATTCAAATGAGTGCATTGGTATTAATATTATTAATTTAAAAGCCTTCTTGAACACACAATTTTGATTTCTATGTTGCATAGCAATTTTTTTTTAATATGGTTTAGGATACTATTTTTTGTCACTAAATGGTGCCGGTTACAGCTTAAAAGTCCAATTAATAATTACTCCTTACCCCGCCTAACAAAACTCCGTAAAATGACTGGTCTATAATCGCAAAACCTCATACACCCCAACTGAACAGATTTGTAACAAAATAATTAGATTGAAACAATAATTAAATTATTTTGATACTCAAAATTTAAAGTTATTCGCATTTTAAGTTTTGTGGCAAAAATGAATTGTTATCTTTTCAGCAATGAATGAAAGCGCTAACGTACTCATGGATACATTTTGATAATCATGTTTTGGTAGTAAGTAGGGTGAGTTTGTCCGTGGGGTGGGTTGACATCGGGTTCAGTGAATTTAAAATTTAACGAAAAAATTATTTAATATTTTGAAAAAAAATATACCTATGCCGAAACCATGATAATTCGATTCTGCTCTCGATTCTAAACAAACTACTTTCTAGTTTTGCGTTAATTCATTAACACGTTGTATTGTTCAGATTAGGCTACTGAATTACTGATTTATCGGTAGATCTACCGATATACCGATTTAGTTCGCAGCAGGAATTTTAGCCAAATATTTAAGTATTTTGATAAATTATGGTTAGTTAGGAATCTTTTGGTCTTATTTGCAAGTTTGGAAAAGTTTGTGGACTAAATTAGCAGTGCTGCCAATGTAAATTTCTTGATTCCCCGCTTAAGGGCCTATGTCGAAAAATAATTTAAGCGAAACGGGCATGTGATAGCTTATATTACTGCCAGATGCGAGAGAAAGAGATGGGGCGACGCGCGCGCCTGGAACGAATCAAGCGAAAAAACAAACTTTATTTAATTGTGATTGTACTATTTATGTAAGTTCAATTCTGCTCTAATCAAAACTTAGATAATAGCAATCTCTTTTTTTTTAAATCAAGTCATGTTTCTATTATTCACCGTTTAGCAGTTACAAGCGTTTATAGACAAAAACGGAGGCTACTTTGGCTTGTTTTTCTATCGAGAAAATTTGTCTTAATCGTGTTTTGGCTCTAATCAAAACTTCAATTATATGTTCAATTTACACATATCCGCAAATCATACTCCTACTGTTAGTACTTCATGATATATGGAGCTTTGAAGAATCCTTTTTTTTTACATAGCCCCTTAAGTAGGCTCAATTCCCCGAATTTCCCCGATTTCCAATCATGCATTCCCCGAAAATTCCCCGACACTGTAATATTCAAGAAATAAAGCATTTTTTCATGCAAAATGTAGTTTAATGTTTCACAAAATTAGCTTATCAACTTCTTTGTCTTCAAATTTTTATCAAAAAATCTACTTAAATATTTAGGTTACAATGAGTTTTATTTATTATTTATATTTCTCCCACACTTTCGATCTAAGAATAGTGCAATTCGGTTCGAATTTTAACAATACCTCTTCTTTAGACATCCTTTGTTCGACATTTATTACAAATAGTCGATTCCCCGATTTGAATAATTCCCCGCGCTCTCCCCGCACGCACCCCTCATTCCCCGAAAATCGGGGAAATTCCCCGGAATTGGCAGCACTGTAAATTAGGTAATGAAAATTATATTTCATAAGTTATGGAATTGAGTTCATGCTTTTTTAATCCATGCAAAGAAATCTTCGAAATCAACATTTTTACAAAAAGTACCTATTCACTTCACTCAAGTTTCGTTCAAGGCTCAGTATTTCGTCATTCTGGTCCATCAGTCTGGTCATGTTTATTTGACTTGAAGGGAAACTGATATACTGAAGCACCATGTTAGTCGTAGTATAAGAGATAAGTGTACTTTTTGCAACCATAAGCAGCAAGGCTGATTCAGTGTTTATAGGGTGTAGAGCACCTCTGTGATGGGGTTGACGTCGGTCTGCCTGCATATCGTCAGTCGGTTTAGGAGATACAGCCGTTCAAAGGTGAGTTATGGGTGCAAAAAACGGCCGATCAGCAGCAAGGCTGATCGTATGATACTATTGTAATATGCACTGAGGCTATGTGAACAGTACAAAAACTGACGTGGTTCATCAGTCGGTTTAGGAGATACAGCCGTTCAAAGGTCAGTTATGTGTGCAAAAAACGGCCGATCAGCAGCAAGGCTGATCACAGGATACTATTGTAATATGCACTGTAGCTAAGTGAACAGTACAAAAACTGACATGATCCGTCAGTCGGTTTGGTAGGTACAGCCGTTCAAAGTTTCAAAAATTAATGGTAATAAAAAAAATAATCATCTCCCGAAAAGATGATCATAGGATATTATTTTAATATGCACTGTAGTTATGTGAACAGTAAAAAAACTGACATGATCCGTCATTCGGTTTAGTAGGTACAGCCGTTCAAAGTTGCAAAAATTAATGGTTACAAAAAAATAATGATCTCCCGAAAGGATGACTATAGGATATTATTGTAATATGCACTGTAGTTATGTGAACACGATAAAAACTGAGATAATCCGTCACTTAGTTTAGTAGGTACAGTCAGCAGCAATAAGTTGCATACACTTTTGTTCTACGCCGTAGTACTAAAGTGTATAATAACTTATTGCTGCTGACTGTGCAGCCGTTCAAAGTTGAACAAATTAATGTTTATAAAGATTTTATGACTACCGGAAAGCCTGATCATATGAAAGTATTGTCATATACGCACTATACGCAATAGTAGCCGCCGTGTGGTGTCCGGCTTCGAATAGCACCAACCCTGACGGGTGTCGTAAAAGGCGACTAATCTCTAGGGGCATCATCTACATCCCTGATGCCAATACCGCGTGACTCCCGGTTAGAGTCACTGCATCTGACACTTCCTCTGATCGTAGCGGTTTCCCGTTCCATCAGATTCAGGAGGTG
The DNA here is from genome assembly GCA_922987775.1 of Agonopterix subpropinquella. Classification (NCBI taxonomy): domain Eukaryota; kingdom Metazoa; phylum Arthropoda; class Insecta; order Lepidoptera; family Depressariidae; genus Agonopterix; species Agonopterix subpropinquella. The sequence continues at coordinate 9,916,132 of OV277719.1, read as the reverse complement.
GAGGACGAGAGAGTGGATCTGCACCTGCGCAACTGCTTATCCACTTTAATATATTCTCGCGCTGTTGACCCCTGGCAATATTACTGGACACCGAATCAAAAGTCCTGCGGCGATGGAAAATTGGTGGGAGGGTCAGGGCCACGGTGGGTCTAGACTCTAGCTGATTTTCTACACGTAGGCGGTCAGACGAGAGTGGTCGCTCCTGAAATCGACTGAGACAGGAGGACGGATTCGGCAGCACGTCTGATGACAAAGCAGCCCTATTTAGGATCGCTCTGCTTTCTCCAATCCGGGGAGGGGCCTAGAAAAGGTGGCCTAAAAATAGTCTGTCTCACCTAAACTCAGTGGCAAACCGCGGTCACTGGGCACCATTTTAAACGCGGTCGAAAGAAACAGAAAAATATATTACAAAACTTAATATTAGCTACATGGAATGTGAGAACTCTACTGGACAATGACAACAACTTATGTCCCGAAAGAAAAACCGCTGTCATTGCACGAGAACTTTCACGCTATAACGTCGATATTGCTGCAATCAGCGAGACTCATCTGGCAGACAGTGGAGAGCTGCATGAGGACTTAGGTGGCTACACGTATTACTGGATCGGTAAGCCAATAACTGAAAGAGCATCAAGTGGTGTTGGATTTGCTATTAAAAACAATATTGCGAGAACACTTATTGAGACTCCGAAAGGTGTTAACGACAGATTAATGACATTACGTCTCCACACTGCGTCAGGTAAATGCCTATATCTGGTAAGCGCATATGCCCCTACTCTTACCTCATCAGACGACAGCAAACTACAGTTCTATGAGGATCTGCGTGAAGTTCTTTTGAATGTTCCCCCGTCTGATAAACTGGTTTTGCTCGGCGATTTTAACGCCCGTGTTGGCTCGGAATATGAAGCCTGGCAAAATGTACTGGGGAGGCATGGAATTGGAAAGTGTAATGCTAATGGAAGTGCGCTGCTTACCCTGTGTGCCGAATTCGAATTAAGTATCACCAACACTTTTTTCAGATTACCAGAAAAGTACAAAACATCTTGGATGCATCCTCGCTCTAAACATTGGCATCTGTTGGACTACGTGATTGTTCGTACGAGCAATATTAAAGATGTTTTGATAACCAGAGCAATGCGCGGTGCCGAGGGTTGGACAGACCACCGTCTCATACGATCCAAACTAAGGCTTATGTATAAACCCCCACGTAGAGCAGAACACAGAGTGCCACCGAGACTGGCGTTCCGGGGATTGGATCACTGTAAGGACATAAGGAAGGAGCTTGACACTGAGTTTGGGACTGCGACACTCCATTCAGACGGTGCGTCAACGAATGATGACTGGAACTGTTTTGCCGAAACACTACACAATGTTGCTCAGAGAGTTCTTGGTAGGCCGCAGAAGAAAAACCAGGACTGGTTTGATGATTCTGATGCGGAGTTGCGGAAACTTTTTGAACACTCAAGGCGCACCTTAAGAAGCACTACAAATGTTGAGCGTCGCAGAATCATCCAACAAGAACTCAAGACAAAGGTACGCGAGCTCAAGAACAATTGGTGGACAACAAAAGCCGCCGAGATGCAGCGCCTGGCGGACACCCACCAAATGGGAGGCTTCTTTGAGGGCCTTAGATCTGTTTACGGGCCTAGACATAGGCTTACTGCCCCGATTTTTAATCGTGACCATACGCAACGGCTCACGGACTCTAACGACCTCCTTTCGCGTTGGGCAGAGCATTTCAATGAGGTACTGAATCCGAGTTCCCAAGGCGTTGACCTTGCCTATGTCAACTCATTGGAGTGTTTGCCCACCAAACAAGAACTAGACGAGGCTCCTACTTATGACGAATTCTATCGAGCTGTGATGAAAATGAAAAACAATAAAACGCCTGGGCTGGACAGTCTACCCGCAGAAGTTTATAAATACGGCGGTCGAAATATAAAGAACAGACTGTTTGAGTTAATTTTGAGCGTATGGGAATCAGAGAGTGTGCCTCAGGGTTGGAAGGATGCATCCATATGTAAACTGTACAAAGGCAAAGGTAATCGTTCAGATTGCAGCTCGTACAGGGGCATATCTTTACTAAGTGCAGCCGGAAAAGTCCTGTCACACATAATAAATTCGCGCTTGAATTCTCTAGCCGAAACAATCCTACCGGAGAGCCAGTGCGGTTTCCGTCCATCTAGAGGCACGGTTGATGCAATCTTTGTTGTAAAACAACTTCAAGAAAAAAGCCTTGAACAACATCGTAACCTCTACATGTGCTTCGTAGACTTGGAAAAAGCATTCGACCGGGTACCACGAGCTGGTCTTTGGATTGTCCTCGAGAAAACTGGATATCCTGCAAAGTTTGTTAATTTAGTGCGACAATTCCACGATGGCATGATGGCTAAAGTGCAACACGATTGCGACTTTACGGATTACTTCCCAGTCACGAGTGGTGTTAAGCAAGGGTGTGTGATGGCGCCAACGCTGTTCGCTCTTTATTTCGCAGCTGTATTGAGCGATGCCCTTAAAAACTGCAGTGATCAAATCTGTCTGAACGTTAGGTCTGATAAGGGGGTGTTTGATCTGTCTCGTTTCAAAGCAAGAAATAAAATTCTTCAGCTGCCTGTTTTGGAGGTCCTTTATGCCGACGACGTCTGTCTTATGGCTGACTCAATGGAAAGTCTGCAGCAGTACCTCGATCAACTCGATCTGTCGTGTCGAAAGTTTGGCCTAGTGATAAGTGTATCGAAAACCCAGGTTCTGAAACAACCTGCCAGGGGAGAACCTGCGAATGACGCACCACTAAAGCTAGCTGGAAACCAACTGGAAGAGGTAGCATCTTTCCGCTACTTGGGGACCATGATCCAAAGCGACAATCGGTTGGAGACTGAGCTATCCACGCGTATCGCAAGGGCTGCTGCTGCATTTGGGGGCCTGAACCAAAGAGTTTGGACATCGCACGATCTAAAGTTGAAGACCAAGCTAGCTGTGTATAAAGCAATAATATTGCCTATACTATTGTATGCATCTGAAACCTGGTGTGTATACAAGGGTGATATTAAGCGCCTTGATACATTTCATATGAAATGCCTCCGGGCAATCCTCAAGGTGAAATGGCAAGATCGTGTGCCAAACTCGGAGGTTTTACGGCGTAGCCAATCGTACGGTATGGAGGCCTTGATAATGAGAGGCCAGCTAAGATGGTGCGGACATATGATACGTATGGATGATGCTAGACTTCCTAAAGCAGTGTTTTACTCGGAGCTTCGGGATGGGAAACGAAAGTCTGGCGGTCAGTACCTGCGTTACAAAGATGTCCTGAAATGGCACCTGACAGCATGCAACATACCGGTTAAGGACTGGGAGCAACGTGCTCTGATGAGACCAGAATGGCGCTCCACTGTAAAGAAGCGAACTGAGGAGTTCGATGAGATGCGTCTAGCAGATCTTGACACTAAGCGCCAAATTAGGAAGACGCGGCCAAAGCCAAGCTATAACTACACCTATAATGACAGCGGAGAACTTTACTGTTTTACGTGCGATCGGACCTTTAGGTCGAAATTTTGGTTCGCTAGTCACATCCGAACTACTCTACTAGGTGAAGCCCAGGGTGTCGCCGTTGACGGATACGTCAAGGAGGACATCATCATCATACGCAGTAGATATGTAGACACTATTAAAACTGACATCATTGTCTAACAATTCACCGGTTATAAACGCTAAAATGAAAAAAAAAACAACGGGTGGCACTCCGGGAGTGCCGGTAGAAGTGAAAAATTGAACACTAACGTTGTGCATTTTTGATATTTTGCAAAGGTTAGGGAATAATTTCGCGCAAATTGCTTTAATTATCAGTATGAAAGTATTTATGAGGTAAAATAAAATATTCTTTTATTTGCGCTACCGAACACAAACATGACAATTTATGCCGCTTAAACGAAACAGCAGAAACAGGTATACATTTTCGAGTTGCTACTCTTTAGAAATAGGAAGGAAACATGTCGCCTTCAACACAGGGCGAGTTCGGCATTCAGAAAAAAGGTAGACCCGCCCGGATTTGTGAAAATGGCAAATTATAAAGGGGGAGGGATAGGTAGGTCTGTAGGTATGTATGCAGGTAGCTAGGTTTGTAAGTATGTTTGTTATGTAGGTAGGTATGTAGGTATGTATGCAGGAAGATATGTAGGTAGGTATGTAGGTATATAATGTAGGTAGGTATGTATGTAGGTAGCAGTGTGGGTGTGTGTATTCGTTACTTTAAGTAACGATTTAAAAGTTTACCATGTCATTCTAAATTAATCCAAGAATCCACCGAAAACCTGGGCTGAAAACACACCTCCACCTACACCCCCCCCCCCCCCCTCCTTCCCTCCCGCATACACTCATGAACGAACGCACATGTCTGACTGAATCACATGGTTGCTTTCTTTAACTCTTTAGTTACTAAATCGTTTGCTCCTAAATTCGATATAATGAAGGTACGCGTGGACTCCGAACATCCCAACTAGGGTTGCCAACTTTTTTTAGACCAAATATAGTATTTCGAGCCTTAGTGCCCGAAAAAATAAAGTAGATCGGGGAAAAATAAGAAAAAATATAGTATTTTTCGAATTCGTTAATTTAAATTTTTTCAAAAAGATTTTGTTTGCTACTTTTTGGTTTGAATTTTTAATTTATTGGTTTTTATTTTTAAGGAACAATCATTTTTCTATAATAATGCATCCTGTAAACGCAGAAGTCACTGGATTCGATACAGAAGTAATATAATTTCAAAAAAAAAAAGATAAATCTGACTTTAGGAAAACTTGTTTTCACTTTTCAGTAGAATATTTAGTAGAAAATTGTTTATGGAACAAATTGTGTTGAAGAGAAAGAAAATTATTAAAATAATGTTAAGTAATTGGTCATTTTTATTGGACCTAAGTACCAATATATTTAAATTCTCTATAAATTATTTGCTCATCAAAATATAGTAGTTTTGCCTACTATATATTTTTCTCAGAATTATAGTAGTATGGCCCCTAATATAGTAGGATACTATATTATATAGTAGGGTTGGCAACCCTAATCCCAACCAATGATATCTAATGCATCTTGAACTTTTTTGTTTCTCAATCAACCGATTGCTTCCAAAACCTGAGGGTCCATGTGGACACCGAACATGAATCCAATGTCAGATTTGAGAAAAGTAGCCGCCATCTTTAACTTTTTGTTTATCGACCGATTGCTTCCAAAATCGATGTCTGGGGGTTTCTGTGATCTTTTAACACGAATCTGACATCAGATATAAGAATAATCATATTATATTATATTATATATTATATTATTGTAGTATGCACTCTAGCTATGTGAACAGTATAAAAACTGACATGATTCGTCAGTCGGTTTAGTAGGTACAGCCGTTCAAAGGTTATGGCTGCAAAAAATTTTTACCGCCATTAAGGCTGGTTATAAGACGGTATTGTTATTAATTATTAACAATCCCAGGATCGTTTCGAAGACCCGGGATGGCTGAAATATCGCTATTAGAACTTGGTCGTGGTCGAGGTGTTCAAATGAACAACTCGAACAACATTAACAACTCGAACAACATGAAAAACTCGGGCAACATAAACAGCTCTGACGATTTGGTCAACTTATACAATGTTGTCAGAGTTGTCCAAGTTGACCAAGTTTTTCATGTTGTCCGAGATGTTTTGTTGTCGAAAGTACTTAATTGGACAACATGAACAATTTGAACAAGTCAAATCATTTGACCGAGTTGTCCGAGTTGTCCAAGTCGACCGAGTTGTTCATGTTGTGCAAGTTATTCTACCTACTGTTGACTACCTACGAGGTATGCTCGGATCATATCTAACTACCAAAAAGGATAGACTAAGTTTTCACTCCAAAATTTCCTTCGGCACAGTCCTCGGTTGTGTTGTGTCCCTTGATTTTTTCAACGTAATCGTAACTCACCTCTCTCTGCTAGCAGTGATTAAGACTACGGTTTACGTTAGTATATACATGTATATAATTATTCTTTGACTACGAGTAGTATGTTCCTTGATAACTACTGACGGACTGACATAATTAGCATGTCAGTTTAACAGTAGCTACACCACATAATCAGCCTTTTATTAGAGATCGTTATTCTTTTGCAACCATGAGCTTTGAACGACTGTATGTAATCTGATTGACGAATCATGTTCATTACAAGCACAACATAGCATAGTGCTTTTGACTATATTCCCCGAGGGGATAGTCAGTGATACAAATCAGGAAGATATCAAAGAGATAAAACTCTGAACACTCACTTTTCAATACTAATACCTAACGAAACTCATAACCACTAAACTACTTCTAATAATTTTTAGCAGCAAGTTTCTTTTTAACTAGGGGTAATAACTGTTAAACTGACCGACATTATCATGTCAGTTTAAATAGTGTTAACATAGCTACTGCGTATAGTAACTACAGTGCATATAACAATAATATCCTATGATCATCCTTTCGGGAGATCATTATTTTTTATTGTAATAATTAATTTTTGCAACTTTGAACGGCTGTACCTACTAAACCGACTGACAGATCATGTCAGTTTTTGTACTGTTCACATAACTACAGTGCATATTACAATAATATCCTATAATCATCCTTTCGGGAGATTATTATTTTTTTTAACCATTAATTTTTGCAACTTTGAACGGCTGTACCTACTAAACCGAGTGACGGATCATGTCAGTTTTTTTACTGTTCCCATAACTACAGTGCATATTACAATAATATCCTATGATCATCCTTTCGGGAAATCATTATTTTTTTATTACCATTAATTTTTGAAACTTTGAACGGCTGTACCTACCAAACCGACTGACGGATCATGTCAGTTTTTGTACTGTTCACTTAGCTACAGTGCATATTACAATAGTATCCTATGATCAGCCTTGCTGCTGATCGGCCGTTTTTTGCACACATAACTGACCTTTGAACGGCTGTATCTCCTAAACCGACTGATGAACCACGTCAGTTTTTGTACTGTTCACATAGCCTCAGTGCATATTACAATAGTATCATACGATCAGCCTTGCTGCTGATCGGCCGTTTTTTGCACCCATAACTCACCTTTGAACGGCTGTATCTCCTAAACCGACTGACGATATGCAGGCAGACCGACGTCAACCCCATCACAGAGGTGCTCTACACCCTATAAACACTGAATCAGCCTTGCTGCTTATGGTTGCAAAAAGTACACTTATCTCTCGTAATATTGGGTCAGTCTCGAGTCAGTTTCCCTTCAAATCAAATATACTTGACGACTGATGGACCAGAATCATGGTCTAAAAAAACAAGGTCTTCTATTCCATGAGTGACACAAGCCTAGGTCACAAAAAAATGGCCGCTAAACATGGTAAAAGGGTATGATGACGTAGACTTGTGTCAGTCACGTGGTCAGTCACGTGATCGGAAGAGAATACCAGGCGCAGTATATTATTGTACCACTAGCTGTTGCCCGCGACTTCGTCTGCGTTACCCGGATAAAAAGTACCCTATGTGTTAATCCAGGCCATGGTCTATCTGTATGCCAAATTTCATCAAAATCCGTTCAGCAGTTTTTGCGTGAAAGCGGAACAAACATCCATCCATCCATCCATCCATCCATACTTACAAACTTTCGCGTTTATAATATTAGTAGGACAGAATGACCAGAATGACGAAATGCGTGTAACCTCCCTCTAACTGGCACCACGGGCACCAAATTTTTAAGGGGTATTTTATCAATGAAAAATGTATTTTCAGTGGCGTAATCTCACTATCTCACTAATATTATAAATGTGAAAGTTTGTGAGGTTGTAAGGTTGTATGTTTGTGTTTCAATCACGCATAAACGGCTGAACGGATTTGGATGAAATTTGGCACGCAGATAGAATGTGTTCTGGATTAACATATAGGATACTTTTTATCCCAGTAATGGGTTCCTGTGGGATAAGTGGGAATAATTTACAATGATTTACTACGCTGACTTGTGCTGACATATGTATTTGGATAGATTGTAGTGGTAAATAGAAGTTGCTTTTTTCATCGCTTCGCATAGAAGCCGCGTAGCGCATTTAGAAAATGGTTAGATTTTCATACATTAGGTGAAGGTTCGATTCTTGGTCTAGAATCTAGATGTTTTTTTTTTCATTTACGTTTTTTAAATAAAATTACCTACAACTACAATACCATTATCTTTCAGCATTTTTCTTTTTTTAATGCAACAATAGGTAGTCAAACAAGATATTATACACAAAAAAAGGTAAATATTAAAAACGTACAAATAGGAAACCAATCTTAGTGATCGGTAAACAACTATAGATAGAAAGGTATAGCAGAACCCTATCAAAGATCAATAGCTGTAATCTGGACGGATGCCCAGGATGCTTAATACTCTTTGGATGGTGACGCGTTTTCGCTGACTGAGGTACGCGCCAGCCTTCTGGTTACCTGTAGCGTCGACTATCCTAGAAACTATTTTCTTTAATAACTAGCTTCCATCTTCCGGGCATCTGGACCCTAGACCTCTACACCAAAAGGCTGTGCCTAAGACCGGTATATAACCTACCTACCTTTTGAGGAGAAGTTTCCCGTTCTGACCAGTACATGTACAGTACACGTATGTAAATTTACGTTTGTAATTACTTTCGGGGTGGTCACGAACATTGCTAAAAGTACCAAAGCATAATTCGGAAGCTTCAGCGAAAGGTAATACGTAGCGATAATAGTTTATTTCCTGATACCTATTGATTTAAGTAGTAGTCGCCATAGTTGAATCGGCTCTCCCAAACTATACCTAAATTTCTCTTTAAAAAAAAGACATAATACATTACCTGCATTAGGTACTCAAACAAGATATTATACATAAAAATAAGTAAACTATTAAAAGCTAAATAATATGAAACCAATCTTATTGATCAGTGAACCAACTACGCATAGATAGCAGAACCATATCAAAGATCAATGGCTGTCAAGGGGAGGGATGTCCAGAATGCTTTACCTACTCTTTGGATGGCAATGCCTTTTCGCTGACCGAGGTACGCGCTAGCCTTTTGGTCACTTCTAGCGTCGACTAACTTAGAAACTATTTCTTTAATAAACAGCTTCCAACTTCCGGGTATCTGGACGCCACAGGCCCATGGTCTCTACACCAAAAGGTGCAAGTACGTAGCTTTTGTATAAGACCTGCATATGATCTAGCTTACTTTTGAGGAGCGGTTTCCCGTTCTGAGCAGGAATGTAGGTACCTACATGCTAAGTACATGCACACGTATGTAAAACAATTGTAATTCCTTTCGGGGTGGTCAGGATCATTGGTACCTAAAGGTACCAATTACCTTTTTAAGCCTGCACCTGCAGTAAAACTTACTTTTAGTATAATGCTGAGGTTTTAGCGAAAGGTAATAATGATAATAGTGTATTACCCATAAAGTTACTATAGAGTGACTAACAGCTCAGAGAGCAAGATGCTATGTGTAATAGAAAGAAGTACGTGATGCGAGGCAATAGAACCGTTTTTGGGGATCTTATCGCAGGGTAAAAATTTGGTTTCTGTGATTATTTGCGAACCTAAAGTGAAATCGTAGATAATTTTGTGAAATACACTAACACTATTTTATTAAATTATCCACTATTTCACGTTAGATTGAGAATTATACAAAGAAATATAATTTTTACCCAGCCGATAATCTCCTGAAAACCTCCAAAAACGGTTTAATTTGACAACTCAAGTCAATTATTCTACTACTGTAAGGTTTAATAACTTTAATGATACAGCTACTGTACTGTAGTCGCTATAGTTGAATCGACTCTCCCAAAATATATTTCTCTATAAATTAATGAAAAACTTCTACACCTGTTCATCTTGACGCTTAGGTCAAGATTCAGAGACGTTTATTGAATTAATCGTTTCCTTATCTCAAAATTCATCCATTTTCAACGATACTTGGACTTAACTCAAAACGTCTCTGTTGTGTAAGGTGAATTGGAAAAATAAAAAAAAATCCTCTGTCTTTTAACCTTTTCTAGCGTTCTTCTTTTTAGCGTTCTTTAATTTAATTGTAGTATCGTTTTCATCTTAAATTCTTAATAGATGGCGTTAGTCGTATTTTTAAAGCAAATGTGCAACAATTATTAATTCCAATACGACCTACTTTTGTTTTCGCTGAAAAACCTTGAAAGCATGAGCTTAAAAACTTAGTTTATTATCGCGACATTGTCGTTGAAATTTAGATTTAGCTAAAGTTTATTCATGACCTTCTTATTATCTTATCTCATTATGGGGGCTGGCATGCCAGCAACACATCGACCCACTGGTATCTTTTGTGTTTACCCCTACATATTTATTTTCTTCACCCTTAAAAAATTTGGAAAATGAGGGAGACAATAGCATTCAGGGGAAAAAACCTATAATCTCCCAGTTTTGAATAACCATCTCTCAGGAGACACATACGTTTAGCCGCGAAAACATCGCAGTCACACAGTATTATGTATGTTCCATGGTTTCCTCCTCATCTCCGCACGCTCGGCAAATGGGATCTGGGGTGAGCTTTATCGTGCCTGTGGCGTACTGCCCGGTGAGGACTCCGATGATGGCACGAGCTTTGCTCCTGCTGTTGTTCAGTATGACCTGTGAGATTCGTGGTGTTATATTGCTGATAGTGTTGCAGACCCAATAGGCTAGACCATTCTAGCCGTGTCTTTTATCAGCCCATTCCTTAATGGCCATTCTAATGTTACATGCCGGGATTCCTAAACTTGGTTCTGACCATGATCTTAGACGAGACATGAAATAAAATCACTTGTCCACGCTGACGAAGTTGCGGGCAACAGCTAGTATTAAATAATATTTGTTCCTTAAATAGTAGATCTGTCACCTAAATTGAATCACCAAATAATATGAAAACGCTTACCTAAATATTAAATAAGGAATACTTGTAAATAATACCAATCATAAAATAATTAGGTTTTAATATAGTAAAAGTGTCACTTAAACTGAATCACCAAACAATATAAAAAGGTTACCCTAAAAATTAATTTTTGATCACTGGAAATAGTACATTACTGCAGCGGCCAGCAACAGAGGCATTGATGGACGAACGTGTAAATGTGGGCCGAGGCGAAGCCGAGGCACAGAGGCCTAGTTGTGGCCAAGGCTTGTATAGTACTTTTCTCAAATAATGCGCGGAAATTAAAACAGTAAATTTTCTCAAATAACTCGCAGAAATTAAAACTCTTTTCAAAATCAATGACGAACAACGAACAATAATTTGTTTTTTTTTTCAATAAACAGCTTTCTATTTGTAAGCCAGTTCGAAATTTAAATAAAACCTTTGATGAGTTACCTCCTTGGTGGCCATGTTTCGGAGAAAAAGATCGTTCCATTTTTAAATTACACGACAGATATGAGTTTACTATGTAATTTATTTGGCCGCTAAACACGACAGATATGGATTTTTATACAAACATTGCCGGCCGCTGCGCGCATGTATTTGGCCAGTACAGCAATTTCGATTTATCTCGAAGAAGGTTGTCAAAATAATGCTCACATTTCCAAGCATGTTTGAGAAAATAATATTGGAAGGACTGGCGTGTCGGGGCACTAGAAAAAAAAATTACTATTGCAAGCTATTGAGTTTGATACGGCGATCATATCAGTCTAACAGTAGCAATTCGGTTCTGGCAACCTAACCAACTGAGTAAGATACGGCGTAACTTTTCAAAAAAAATTATCTCGAAAACTAAGCATTTTTAAGATCTATTTATTAGGTGACAGATCGATTATTTTGATGATTGACTTACTTTTTACAGGACAGATCTTATTTTCAGGCTATCGAAAAAAGTGATCAAACTATAATTTAAGATACAATTTACATTTAATCTGGTGATTTATACTTAGAGACAGTTTTGATAAATATGATGACTATAATATATTTCTTGGAGATAGATATTATTATTAGGGTATTGCAGATTAGTAACAAATCTAAACTTAGGTGACTGAAAATATTGTTCCCATTTTTAAGTGTCAGCATGTCTCATCGTTCAGAATTTGATGGCAATTATGAGCATTATTGAAAAAAAGGACCTGTAGGGCTACCATGAGTTGCTATAGTAAATTCATTAAACGCAACTAAATTCGTTTTCGTAAATTATTTGTATTGAATTCAGTACAGCGCCTCTGGCGAATAGTTATGTAACTAAAATTTGACTAAAATCCGCACCATGAGTTGCTGTAGTTGACTATCGCCGTTAATGTAACTAAAATGACACTACACTTATTGTAGTTCCCATACAATTTCGGCACCATGAGTTACATATTTGACAGATGTCATAGTAATTTACTATAACGAAAGTAGTTGCGGCTGTCACCTAAATTTTTCTCCGTGAAACAGTTTTATTTGTTGAGTTTTTTTTTCAAATATGTCTACAAGAGTATATTTTGCATGGAGAATGTTAGCAGAAGCTGAATCTGAGGACGAATGGAATATGCAAAGGAGCTACAGTGTTCATATGCGCGCACAAAGTCAAAAGGACCCTTTTCGCCCCCTCACCTCGTGAAATTCATTAAGTGTGCAGTATAACAACTGAGGGTACTGATGGGGCTGCCAATGTTCCGTAGTGCTTCCAATATGTTTACGGAGGCGCACAGTGATGGGTTCCACGCGATAATGCAAAAGCTGTGCATCTCTGCTGGGCCGTTTGCGCTGCAGCCCTAATAGCCACAACCTGCGCGCGTTGGCAGACATATGGTACTCCCCAATGCTGCAACAATGGGTGCGCTTGCATGCCACCTTGTAACTACCCACATCATTGTTTGATAGGGAATCTTTTGTTATTATTGTTTTTCAGGGATCCGTTTTTATTATTACCTATTACTAAGCCTACATTGTCCGTCCGTGCGCCCGTCAGTCCCTTTGTTCTACCTATTTCGGGCTGTAACTTATGAACCGTAAAAGCTAGTTAGTTGAAATTTTCACGGAATATGCGTTATTGCGGCGGATTTGCTAACAAATAATAAAAATGACAAAAAGTTTAAAATTAAGGGGGGTCCTCATACAAGAGACTAGTTTTTATCAACGTTTCGCTCAATCGTAAAAACTGTAATAGGTGCAAGTATCAAACTTGGTGTGATTATAGAGCAAACTCTACAATTTATAACAACTAATAATAAAAACCGGCCAAGTGTGAGTCGGTCTCGTGCTAAAGGTTCCGGAGAAAAAAATGTTTTTGTATGTTGGTGGTGTGGTACGGAACCCTCGGTGCGCGAGTAGCCTGACTGGTACTTGACCGGATTTATTTATTTATAACTAAAATAGTTTGTAAGATCATTGTTTTACTAACATTACTTATATGCATATGGGTTATCTGAATAATAATTTAATTTTTTATTTAATTTAGACTTTCCTATTAAATAAATGACTTATTATTATAGATAAAAGTTTTATTATTTTACATACGATAAAAAGAGCATTATATGCGTTTCCACCAAATCACTCAAAATGCAAATGGTGCTAAGTCTCACAAAGTCACGCCATAGATCAAACTGTGATTCACTGCACCTTATTTTCTTTTTGTCTTTTTGATTGCAAGTCCAGCTAGATTCTGCTACTGCTACTTTAAATCTTCTTCTCTTCCTGTCACTGTGGGGTATATTTAGGGCTTGGATAATAGCTCTCCACCGGTTGCGATCTTGGACAGCACTGTAGATATCCCCTCAGGTCATGTTAAGGCTTTTGGCTTCAACTTTCACCGAGCGGCGGCGCCAGGTTATTTTAGGACAGCCTCTATTTCGTTTGCCTGGTGGGGGTGGGTGTCATGGATGGGTGATCGTCTCCTTAATGCATGGCCTAGCTACTGCCACCTTCAGGCAAGGATCACTTTCTCTATACACTGCTCACTCGTCCGTCTCCATAACTCCTCGTTTGAGATGGTGTTTGTTAAGAAGATCTTCAAGATTTGCCTGATGCATTTATTTTGTTGATGAAAACTTGGAGTCTGTCATAATATTCTTGCGAAATAAATTGAAATTGAACTATAAATAAAATTTCAATCAAAACACATAACACTCACAGATCACTATATAATTGTACTTAAAACGTAGTGATTATATTCTCTTTGATTGTACTGACATAACACTGTTAGAATGAAAACGTAAAAAACTCCATGCAATGCTTACAGTAACAAACCTTTTTAAGGCCTATGGGTAATTTTTGTATGGAAGGTGGAGTCTTTTTTTTTTGAAGCGGCCAGTTACCAAATATTGCAGATATTTTAGGGCTATTATTACCTTACATTATTATCAAAAAAAAATTGTCCTACGGTGTAACGTTTCGGAGATATTTAATGTTAAAGTTTTAAAAAATCACTCTAAAAAGCTCATTAATTGTTACCCATTTAGGTTTCTTTACTACTTTATTTGTTTTTATAGCCCAGAATTATTAGTTTTACCCACTTAAGTACCCACAATATTTAGTTCGTGACCGTATCAGTGTAGAAACTTATACTAATTTAAACGAGCGACCGCAAATTAGCGAGGATTGCGATGCATTCTTGCACAAAATATGCGTGATGAAGTCACAAATAATTAGAACTAATAATTCTGGGCTATAAAAACAAATAAAGTGGTAAAAAAACCTAAATGAGTAACTTTTAATGATCTTATTAGAGTGATTTTTTAAAACTTTAATATTAAATATCTCCGAAACGTTACACCGTAGGACCATTTTTTTTAAATAATAATGTAAGCAAAATGTAAGGTAATCAATCAATCAATCAATCATATATTTATTTCAAGTAACAAGACTCATAATTTAATAAAACAAATGCTGGCTTTTAATAATAGCCCTAAAATACCCACAACATTTGGTAACTGGCTGCATGAAAAAAAAAGACGCCAATATTACCCATACTCCTTTTCGTATTACTTTATGGTATTAACACAATACTTTTTAAATTGCCTTTTTTTGGCTTTGATCTAAGAGGAAGGAGCAAGAAGGTTGAAATTTGGGAAAAAATTTCAACCTTCTTGGAAAGGAGTCTCTTTATTCCAAACCAAAGAGACTCCTTCCTGTTAGACTTTGATGCAATAAGTCGTAATAGTGAAGACGTTGAGCGAATAGATAACATATAATTCGCACCATGAGTTTCATCGCACGCAACGAAAATCGTTACGTATAGACGACAGGCACTATAGCTCATGGCGTTCCATGACTCACTTCACACTTATCGATGTGTCTCTTTCTAATTGCCTATTAGAAACAAGGATAGCAAAACTGGCCAAAATCTTTTGAACCCAAGCCAAAAAAAGTAAATTTAACCCTAGAGTGCTCGCGATATGAGCATTTTGCCGCCCGCGTCAAAAAATTAATGGTATTTTGTAAACGATGCATTTGTAAAAGTCAAGCGTCCCAGTAGCTGCCCCTACATATCTCACCTCCCCATTTTAGAAATTAGAAGAAATTGAGTGCGCGGGTTACCTCACGAAGAAAGGGTTGTTGTAGGTGTGTCGCGTTTGGCGGCAAATTACTCACTGCGCGACTACGCTCGTAAGTAAAATTCATTTATGGTTTTTTACAGTACGTTTAATTATTATTAGTTTCATCGTGTTTGTTGTTTTTTTGATGTAAATATAATAATAATATATTTATTTACGTTATTTTGTCTAATTATTGGGTGTTTTTGTTTTAATTAGTTGATTTAAAAAAATAGGTGAATGATGTGTGAGGTATAAAAAGTCGATACTAATACTTAGCATGTTACAGAAACCAATGAGAAATTGATTTTTACCATCGGAACATCTGAAAATACCCTCAGAAAGAGAAGGTATAATATGAGCAGTGGTCCATCCAAGACAAATAGAAGGACCAAAAAAGAGTGCAATAGATGCGCAAAGTTACTGTGCAACGAACACTTCATGTACACACGGCGACACATCAGGTTACGCACCCCATAAACCCATAACTACACTACGTACAAAACACAAAATAGTGCGGTAGAGAGCCTGCATAGACGCGGCTGCCGGCGCGGGCGCAGCGTGCTGTGAGACGAAACAACAACAACATACCGCACCCTTTCGCATGATTCGCAACGTTCAACGTCTAATAGTTCAAAGTCCAAACAGGGTAACCTGACCTGTTGCCGTGTGTACTATCGGGGACTTTTCCGCCTGACCACTTAAGAAAAAAGTCGCATAATTTCGCCCAAAATTTATTGTTTGGAAACTATTATTAATTGGTCTATTCATCAATAGGGCGGTTTAAGATATCGCTTTTATTTTTTAGTATGCAAGCAAAAATGAGCCTAGTGGTGGTCAGGCGGAAAAGTCCGCGATAGTACATGTGTCAGGACTATTTTACTGAAACACATGCCGTAGATGAAGAAAACATTTAATTTTCTTATTAGGCTTAAATATTTTTTATTTTATGCGTATTGAGATAAAGATGTTACTAAAATTCAAGAAAGGACATCATCGGCATTTTATAAATTGTTGGTCCAAATGTGAAAGTGCCGGCCAACAAAAAATAATGCTATATTCTGTTAGAACTTGTCCGTCTAAGCATTTATTATTCCAAAAACCAAAAGGCACGTTAAAAATGTAAAATTTTATTTTATTTAAGTAGGTAGGTAGGTTGTAACATAAAAATCATTTTCTATATGAGCGGCAAAATGCTCCTCACGCGATCACTCGCGTTTCACGGCAGGGCGCGACTACTCTAGGGTTAAAACGTATTGTGTCAACACCATACATAACATATAGTACCTACGATTAAATCAAAGAGGTTCGTTACTATGTAAGCATGGCATTGTTTACGTTTTTAGAGTTCCGTACCCAAAGGGTAAAAACGGGACCCTATTAGGTACTAACGGTACTAAGCCTACGTTGTCCGTCCGTCCGTGCGTCCGTCCGTCCGTCCGTCCATCCGTCTGTCCGACCTATTTAGGGCTGTAACTTTTAAACCAAAAGAGCTAGTACTTAGTTGAAATTTTCACAGAATGTGCGTTTGCGGATTTGCTAACAAATAATAAAAATGTCAAAAAGTTTAAAATTAAGGGGGGTTCTCAACAAGAAACTAGTTGTTATCAACGTTTTTTCTTCTCGCTCTATGGTAAAAACGGTAATATACAGGGTGTCCCGTAAACCGACTTCAACCCGGCGCATGCTGGTAGGTTAGGTCATGACTAAGCGGAATATCAAAATTTGGCTTTGGTAAAAGTGGCTTAGTTTTCGAGATATTGACAGTTTTAACACAGATACTGCATAGACAATTAATAGCGGGGTGCACTCAAAATAGTGAATAAGGTAAAGAGTTTCACGAATTTCATAAAACTGTCTTTATCTCGAAAACTAAGGACCATTTCCTAAAGTAAAATGTTGACAGACTGATTGATTGATTGACAGATATTTTTATTTTAGTGTATTCTGGTTAGGCATGAACTAACCTATCAGCATCCACCTGGTTGACGTCGGTTTACGGGACACCCTGTATGCAAGCGTTAAACTTTGTGTGATTATAGAGCAAACTCTACAGTATAACAAAAAAATAATAAAAACCGGCCAAGTGTGAGTCGGTCTCGCGATAAAGGTCCAGGAGTAAAAAAAATTTTTTTTACGTTAATATGTTGTAGTGGTGTGGTACGGAATCCTCGGCCTCGATGCGCGTATAGCCCGACTCGCACTTAACCGATTTCCAACAAATAGTTACCATGTCACGGAGAAAAATTAAGGTGACAGCCGCAACTACTTTCGTTGTAGTAAATTACTATGACATCCGTCAAATATGTAACTCATGGTGCCGAAATTTTATGGGAACTACAATAAGTGTAGTGTCGTTTTAGTTACATTAACGGCGATAGTCAACTACAGGAACTTTACTCATGGTGCAGATTTTAGTTACATAACTATCCGCCAGAGGCGCTGTATGGAATTCAATACAAATAATTTACGAAAACGAATAAAGTAGACATACTGCTATCCTTGTTTCTAATAGACAATAAGAAAGAGACACATCGATAAACGGGACCCTGTTTGTAATATCATTGTTATAACATTATTATGCATCTGAGTGATTTCAATAATAAATGATGTGATTTAATTTAATTAAGACTTACCTAATTTAATAAACGGCTGTATTATAGATAAAAGCTTTATTATTTACATACAACATACAATAATAAAAAGAACATTAAATGCGTTTTCACCAAATCACTCAAAATATGGAAGCATCGCCATCGG
The DNA here is from genome assembly GCA_922987775.1 of Agonopterix subpropinquella. Taxonomy (NCBI): domain Eukaryota; kingdom Metazoa; phylum Arthropoda; class Insecta; order Lepidoptera; family Depressariidae; genus Agonopterix; species Agonopterix subpropinquella. The sequence continues at coordinate 9,897,897 of OV277719.1, read as the reverse complement.
TACAATTTCGCGATTTGTACAATTCCATGAATGGTTCTAGAAGCATGTTACTGTTCTAACTATCACACAGTCACGCCATAGATCAAACTGTGATTCACTAGACCTCATCTCATCTTTTTGTCTTTTTGATTGTAAGTCCGGCTAGATTCTGCTATTTTAAATCTTCTCTTCCTGTCACCCCCAATTTAGGACTCTCCACCGGTTACGATCTTGGACAGCACTGTAGATATCCCATCAGGTCATGTTAAGGCTTTTGGCCTCAACTTCCACAGAGCGGCGGCGCCAGGTTATTTTAGGACGGCCTCTATTTCGTTTGCCAAGTGGGTGTCATGGATGGGTGATCATCAGGCCTCCTTAATGCATGGCCTAGCTACTGCCACTTTCGATTAAGGATCACTTTCTCTATACACTGCCATAGTGTAATCAAACTAGTGAGCGCGCTCGGCGGCCGCGACAGGCCAATCGTGCGCGGTGAGTGGAGGCCCGGGGGAAGCGTGTCCTGGTACCAATTTACCTACGCGCGGTACCAATACTGCCGGTGCTTCACCCCCCAGCAAACCGCGCAAGCATAGATCCACCGCGACCGCTAAGCGCACCCACTATTGTTATAATTACGCTATGACACTGCTCACCCGTCCGTCTCCATAGCTCCTCGTTTGAGATAGTGATTGGTCAGAAGATCTTCAAGATTTGCCAGAGGCATTTGTTGATGAAAACTTGGAGCCTGTCTGTGACCGCTTTACGGATGAACCTAATGTAATGATACTATAAATGCGACTAGATAATCTGTGTGACAATGTCCGATATTAATAAATATCTTATTTTCTTAACATTCTTGCGAAAGAAATTTAAATTAATCTATAAAACCCGCTTCAATCAAAAACACATAACACTGTAAGAATGAAAACGTAAACAACTCCAGTGCAATGCTTACAGTAACAAACCTTTTTAATTTAAACGTATTACTTTACGGTATTGACACTATACTTTTTAAATTAGCTTTTTTTGGCTTGGACTCAAATTTTTTTTAGCTAATTCTGCTATCCTTGTTTCTAATAGGCAATAAGAAAGAGACACATCGATTAAGTGTGAAGTGAGTCATGGAACGCCATGAGCTACAGTGCCTGTCGTCTATACGTTAACGATTTTCGTTGCGTGCGATGAAACTCATGGTGCGAATTGTATGTTATCTATTCGCTCAACGTCTTCACTATTACGAATGTAGCCACGTCAGTTGATTTTACTATCACAACTCATGGTAGACGTACTTAAATAATCTTTATCCTTTAGAAACATACCGATTAGGCCCAAAACACATATACGAAATTGCAATCCGGAATTCCGAATCAGGATTATGATTTTGTATAGGATTTGACATCTGCGCAATACATACGATCTTCGATGAGATTACAATTTATACAGCACCCTGTATAATTAATACGTACACACGGCGACAGGTCAGGTTACCCTGTTTGGACTTTGAACTATTAGAAATTGAACGCTGCGAATCGTGCGAGAGGGTGCGGTATGTTGTTGTTGTTTCGTCTCACAGCACGCTGCGCCCGCGCCGGCAGCCTCGTCAATGCAGGCTCTCTACCGCGGCACTATTTTGTGTTTTGTACGAAGTGTAGTTATGGGTATACAGGGTGTATAATAAAATAGGACAGTTACTTACAGGGGTGCTTTAGTTAGACCATCAAACTGAACAACTTTTACTATGGGACCAACACTGAAATCGCGAACAAAAAATCAGCTGTCCCATACAAAAGTGCAAGCATAACTCAACTGAAATGTATGGGACAGTAGATTTTTTTTTCGCGATTTCAGTGTTGGTCCCATAGTAAAAGTTGTTCAGATTGACGGTCTAAAGCACCCCTTTAAGTAGCTGTCCTATTTTATGTTACACCCTGTATAGGGTGCGTAACCTGATGTGTCGCCGTGTGTACCTACCCCGAGATGATAGAGTCTTCATTCAATTATGAATTATGTGCTTTTTGTTTATCCATTCAATTTACTTTGATCGGATCGGATGAAGGGAAAGTACAATTTTCTCTTCGGCACTCCAAAGAGTCCAACAGTCAAACTCGGACACCAGGGCTCTGCCCACACGATAAGAAGAAGAACAGTCATGATAGCGAAACCAGGGCCACAATTGCGCTATTTTATACGATTTTACCGTTAGAACGTTTTTGGTTTTGGTTTAGATTTGGTTTAGCTGATGTAAAAATGCTGTCGCGCTATTTTTTTTTTGAACGGTTATATCGTTGACGTTACCAAAGCAAAACCAAACTCGATGTTTTTCCAGTACTTTAAATCGGGCTCCTTCCGATGGCACCTCATTTACTTCCCAAACAGACAGGTGGAAAAAGTTATACCAAAAATAATAATGGAAAAGGTACTTGCAGCAAGATTTTTCCAGGCAACTTGGCGGCGTTGAATTTACCCCTGTGTCATACACTAGAATCACATTTAGTTCGCCTATGAAATAGGTGCATAATTTTACGGTCGGATCTCGGTCTAATAGGACCACAGATTACCCCCAATAGATACCGCATAATGAACATTTTGTTCACGCCCGAAGTCACCATTTTTGGCGGTAGGTGCGGGTAGCGGGGCACGAAACGGTGCAACGTGATTAACCATTAAAATTTCAAGGTCGCACTACTTCTAGCTCACTTACTCTCGTTGCTTATATCAGAGAAAAACCATAGATGTGTGGCGAGCGTCGGCGGCCCTGTATGCAGTATCTATTGGGGGTAATCTGTGAGTAGGACCAACAGAAATAGGTGTCCCTGGTGGACCTACAGTAGGTCAAAATAGTAGAACCACGAGAAAACGCTAAATTATAGTGTGTCACTCAATGGTCAGGCAATAAAAACAACCGGCCGATCTAACCAAAACATAATTCCTCAGGAAACGACTCTGAGCCCGACCCAGAAGATTCAAGCACCGACGCGAGAGAAACAAGCAAAGCGCGTCGACGGCGCACCGCCTTCACATCCGAACAACTGCTCGAGCTGGAGAGAGAGTTCCACGCCAAGAAGTACCTTAGTCTGACTGAGAGGTCACAAATAGCTTCGGCCTTGAAGCTTAGTGAAGTTCAGGTGGGTACTTAAATACTTATCAAACCGTAGGATCATCTAGAAAAAAGCAAAGCGCGTCGACGGCGCACCGCCTTCAAATCCGAACAACTGCTCGAGCTGGAGAGAGAGTTCCACGCCAAGAAGTACCTTAGTCTGACTGAGAGTTCACAAATAGCTTCGGCCTTGAAGCTTAGTGAGTTCAGGTGGGTACTTAATAGAATCAAACTGTAAGATCATCAGTCCCTACTACTGGTTACTGTTAAAAATTGGTGCAACTTTTACGGATGGTGAAAATGGACGCTAGGATTTCAGATAGCTTTATAGAGCATAATATTATAAGAATGGTAAGTCGTAAATTATGGAAAACTCTAGCAGTTGGGTACCAAAATATTGCAAAGTCAACTAATGGCGCATGGCTTGGAAATTAATCAAGGGAAACGTTCGGTAACAAACACCTATATGTGATTGGCTCGGAACAAAGAGGAGCAAAGCTCGTGCCATCGTCGGAGCCCTCACCAAGCACTACGCCACAGGCACGATGATGCACAAGATGAAACTTAGGTACCCTTGATCCCAGCTGCCGAGCATGCGGAGAGGATGAGGAGACCATGTAAAATATCCTTTGTGACTGTGATGTTTTGGCAGCAAAACTCATGAATCTCTTCGGAGATGGATATCCAAAACCGGGAGATCTTAGGTTTCTATCCCCTCAATGGTATCGCCTCCTTCATTGACCATGTATTTGAAGGGTGAAGAAAGCAAAAAGCATTGGGGCTAACACAAAAGATCCCACTGGGTCGAAGTGTTGATGGCTTGCCAGCCCCCACAACAAGATAAGATAAGATAAGAGAAATTGTATAATGGGTGAATGCTGATGATGATAATGATTACTAAAGCAATCTCTTTTGTTACAGGTCAAAATCTGGTTCCAGAATCGTCGAGCGAAATGGAAGCGAGTCAAAGCGGGCCTAGCATCCGGCAGCCATTCGGGCGGGAAAAATACAAACGGTACCAAAATAGTAGTTCCCATACCGGTACACGTAAATCGATTCGCAGTAAGAACTCAACATCACCAAATGGAGAAACAAAACATGCAATTTAGACTAGAAAGAACAAATCAACCGTTGCCTGGTAGCTTATTACAATCCCAAACATCAGCGTTTTTAAGTGCTAGCAAGATAAATCCGGAACGTCAGGAATCGATAAATCCGTTAAATCAGATTGGGCGCAGCACTATTTATGACCCAAACATGTCCGCTAGATTGGCAAGCTTGAGTCAGAGTGCCAACATGAGATATCCAAATCAAAATGGACGGCATAGCTAATTACGATGGACCATTTTTGTAGATTAGTGTGTAAAATTTAAGTATTGCCTAAATTGTGTATTAAAATAAGAGAGTTATGATTAAAAATAATGTGTGATAATGATAAGAGTTTGTTTTTTTTAATCACTTAAGGACCTATTGTCCCCAAACCTCACTGGCTAAGACAAAGGTATTAAGCATCGCGCTACCAAGTCAAGCACATATCCAGACCGATTTTCATTGAAAAACCATGAAAAAATTATGGCTGTAATCACTATTCCATACAAATATTCGGATTTCTGGATACGTGCTTCACAGTCTCCGCGTGATGCGCAGACGATTCGCAAAAATGGCCGCCATTCTAAGGGCTGTAACAATCATGTACCTACCTAGGTATAAAATTATATGAAATTAGTATAAGATTCAAATTGACAACATTTCATTTTTTTAACCACCTGTTTTTAATGAAAAATATAAAAATAGGTTAAAAATAAGAGATATGTATTTTTCCGATTTAATTTTTAACCTATATTTCAATTTTTAATTTACTTTTGAATTTTTTTGAAAAACATATTTATGGCTATAATACCTAGGCCGCAATAAAATTAAAAATAAAAACTGTCAAATACAATAGAAAAGCCAAGCAGGCAAAGGAATATAATCTCATTCAACCTGTATTTTATTTTTCAGTATTTTTCAAATAACTCTAGAAATAATCTGATAATTTTGATATAAGCTTTGAATCACATAATCTCCTAATGGTTTTCTAATTTTGGTGCCTTTTTTAAAATGAAATGTTGTCAATAAAAATAAGTCGAATCTTTAAAACTATTTTATAAATACCTAGCGGCCTAGCTTTCCTTTTCAAAAACCTGCCTTTTGAAAGTCTTACTACGACAGCCAGGTAAGATTGTCGTGTGGTGCCGGCCAGTGCTGCCACCTTAGCGCTTTCGGCGCTAGATCTTGCGCTTTTTTGGTATCTTTAGCGCCGTATCTCAGAATTTAACACCTAGCGGAGAATCTAGAGCTTTTTTAACTTTTAATAAAGCAACATTATTTGTCTTTGAATATGCTATACAGGGTGTACAATAAAATGGGACAGCTACTTAAAGGGGTGCTTCAGACCATCAAACTGAACAACTTTCTCTATGGGACCAATATCGAAATCGCGAAAAAAAAATCTGCTGTCCCATACATTTCAGTCGAGTTATGTTTGCAGTTTTGTATGGGAGAGCGGATTTTTTTTTCGCGATTTCGATATTGGTCCTATAGAGAAAGTTGTTCAGTTTGATGGTCTGAAGCACCCCTTTGAGTAGCTGTCCCATTTTATTGTACACCCTGTATTTTGTGTTTTTTGATTGGAATATGATTAATATTGATAGCATATTGTGGTCAAAACATGTCCGTAGATTGTACAGTGTTCGGGAGTTTCAAATACGAATGCTTATTTGAAGTGTTATCATTCATTTTACAGGGGACTTAAGAACTGACTGACATAAATTGACTTTTAAATGGGTTTCGGAAAGGCTAATTAGACTAATTAGACAACTTTAAAGGACTTTTTATGTGATTAGAATTAAGCGCCGAATCTAACGCTTTTTTGAGCCGCGATTTGGAATCCAGCGCTTTTTTCTCAATTTTAGCGCCCAATCGATTTTTTGGGATGGCAGCCAAGGATATTGCACCACCCCAGAAGTGCGATTTTTGAAAATCATACGAGCGACTTGGCAGTAGAGAATGTCAAAATTACTATGGCGATTATGCATCTTTCTACCGCCAAGTCGCTCGTATGATTTTCAAAAATCGCACTTCAGCCCATCCCGTGGGTGTCGTAAAAGGCGACTAAAGGGATTAACCGGAGGATGGGCAGCAGCGTTCTCCGAGTATATTAACACCCAACAACGATGGCCAACCCGCCAGCCAAGCGTGGTGATTACGGCAAAACCTACCTTTTGGGGGAGGCCTATGTCCAGCAGTGGACGCATAAAAAAGGCTGAAATTATGACTTACGACAGAACGCTTCAAAACATAGGTGGTAGTTAGTTGTAGCTTTGTTTCTGACCACCCCAAAAAGGGATTATGGTCGTGAATTTATTATGTATAGGTAACTAATTTACTTTTATGGAAATAACTAAATTACTATGTGAGGCCGACCTGCTAGCTTCAAGCCAGTAGTATAAGAGATAAGTGTACTTTTTGCAACCATTAGCAGCATGACTGATTCAGTGTTTATGGAGTGTAGAGCATCTCTGTGATGTGAATGGACCAGGTCTGCCTGCATAACTCCAGTCGCTTTAGGAGTTACTGATGTTTAAAGGTCATTAAAAAATTAACGATCAGCTGCAAGCAGGGTTGGAAAAAAAACAGTTTTTTTCAAAATAAAACAAACAGTTCAAATTGTTTTAAACAAGTGTTCTTTTTGATTTTTGTTTTTTTTTTTTCTTTTTAGTTAAGGCCATTAATTTCAAATCAATAAGACCTATAATTTATGTTATGTTGCGTATCTCTCTAATCAATACTGAACGCTTTACATTCACCCTGTATGTTCTAACTATATATTGGGTAAAACTGGTTTTTGCTATCATAACATTATTTTCATCTACCTATGCTTGTGAGTCTTTATTTTCAGAAATAGTAACATCAGAAACTCGCATTGAAACCGTTTGTCAGATGACTCCAGTTCAGCTTGCATTCTGCTCAAAATAACAAAGTGTGAGCCTAATTTGCAACACCACAAATCACACAAAATTAAAACAGTAAACGTTACATGAATGTCATTGTACAAATTTTGAGTTGCAAAGCTTCTAGTTCTATTTTTTGTACATTAAATCACTGTGTTACAAATAGCATAGACTCAAGTAGTTTTATATCAAGTGGTTTTGTGTTTATGTGTTATGTGTGGTGGTATGTGTTTTCTGTAAGCTATAGAGTCCTAAATATTAATTTATTAGGGTTCCGTACCCAAAGGGTAAAAACGGGACCCTATTACTAAGACTCCACTGTCGGTCTGTCTGTGACCAGGCTGTGTCTCAAGAACCGTGATAGCTAGACAGTTGACATTTTACAAATATTATGTATTTCTGTTGCCGCTATAAGAACAAATACTAAAAACAGAATAAAATAAATATTTAAGTGGGGCTCCCATATAGCAAACGTGGTTTTTTGCCGGTTTTCGGTCGATAAAGGTACGGAACCCTTCGCGCGCGAGACCGACTCGCACTTGGCCGGTTTTATTTTCATTAAGTAGTTTTATACCTTGTTTTTTTCTTAGTGTTTTATACATTGCTTAAAACTTGTTTTAATCTGTGTTTTTAAACACGACATAAAAAACACGGTTTTAATTCAAACTGTTTTAAACACGTGTTTTAAAACAACTTGTTTTAATCATGCCAACCCTGGCTGCAAGGCTGATCGTATGATATTGTTGTAGTATGCACTGTAGCTATGTGAACAATATAAAAACTGTCAAGTTCTGTCAGTCGGTTTAGGAGATTCAGCCAGTCAAAGTTCCGACATTTGAACGGCTGTATCTCCTAAGCTGACTGATGAACCAAGTCAGTTTTTGTACTGTTCACATAGCTACAGTGCATACTACAACAATAACATACGATCAGCCTTGCAGCTTGGCATTATAGCCTAATCGCAGTTGGCGCACATCTTGTCTTGGTAAAATAGGTATGCTGCTTTTTTTTCGTATCAACATCTAAGATGTTCCTATACACGCATTGCTTTATATGTGCCGTTTTAATAGGAAAAAAGAATCTTAGCAAAAAAAGTCAAAACGGTGCATTTTCATAATTCCGTTTGCATTTTTACCTTATCTTTCGTCCGATTACCTACTACTTATCTAAACTATTATAAAACTGTAACAGAAATGTGTCTGGACATTGAAGATATTTACAAAAAAAAAATTACGACATGGTTTTTACCTGTCCCTGATTCCAAATCACCAATTTTTGGATTTTTTGTCTGTCTGTCTGTTTGTTTGTTTGTTTATTTGTTTGTTTGTTTGTTTGGGTGTTTGTTTGTTCGAGTATCACGCAAAAACTACTGAACCGATTTTGATGAAACTTTTTTTGTTTGATAGCTTATCATCTGACTTAAAATCTGGTATATAATTTATGCGGACGAAGTCGCGGGTAAAAGCTCGTAGTAAATAAAATTATGTTTTTAGAGTGTAATACTAAACGTAACCGTTTGTGGGCCTACAATAAATTGACTCCTTTTGCGAGATTGTTCTGACGTGGCTGTTTCATGAAAATCAGTTGGGCAGTTTAAAAAGATGAGCTTTGATTGAGAGCTTTTCCATACCACTATTCAATACTGGTCACTGTCCACATTTAAACGAGTCTTAAATCATTTGAAAACATTATCAATAGCAACCCTAAGTGGGCGTGGCAGTTCAATAATAAACTCAACCGTAACGCTATTACCAATCTCCACTATACCCCGTTGTAATAAGGAACAAAATCGTTTAACACAATCGAGAGCTATTTGGAGAAATCTGATACTTTAGCTGCATTTGAATTTGAATGTTATTCCTAAAGTCATATAGTTCAGTTTTGTTTTGAAGAGGAGTATAGAAGATCAGAAATGTATTGTATTGGATAGTGATGTGTATTTGTGGTAGATAAGGTATATTTTTGATTGTGAAACAGTTATGAATGAACTGTCAAAAGCATAAAACTGAAATGGGATCGCCCTTTGACATGGCGGACAATGGAAATGAAAGATTGCAGATTTTATTGTTTGTTACTTTTATGGAATAGGGCTGTTATGGCTGTTTAGTTTATTCGATTTAGATTTTCAAAAATATCTGATACCGTTGTCCATAATCTTTTAAAGATCACGTCTCTACTAAAACGTAAGTTCTACCTCATCATCTCAGCCGATGGACGTCCACTGCTGGACATAGGCCTCCCCCAAGGATCGCCACAACGACCGTACCTGCGCTGCCCTCATCCAACGTGTTCCCGCCGCCTTCACCAGGTCGTCGGTCCACCTTGTGGGGGCTCACTGACTACCCACGCTGCACTTTCCGGTACGCGGTCGCCACTCGAGAATTCTTCGGTTCGATCGGCCATCGTTTCTGCGAGCAATGTGCCCCGCCCACTACCACTTTAGTTTAGCAATTCTTTGGGCTACTCTGGTTCTTCTGCGGACCTACCTACGTTCAAGTAATACCTGGAGAGACCCACCGAATATTCCCATTTCCTCCCGTGGGTGTCGTAAAAGGCGACTAAGGGATCTACCGGAGGATGGGCAGCAGCATCCTCTGAGTACACACATTCAATCCAACTGCGATCGCCAACCCGCCTGCCAAGCGTGGTGATTATGGCAAATCCCCACATTTTGGGGGAGGCTTATGTCCAGCAGTGGACGTCTATCGGCTGATATGATGATGATGATGATGACCCACTGAACAGCCAGTAAAAAAAGATAAAATAAAAAATATACTATTTGCACGAAAAGACAAGGCCCGAGGACGAATTGGTGAGGCAAGTTAGTAAGTCAATGCTTTCAAAGTAAGTAGATATATTGTCAAGCAAGCCGCTATCTAAATAGATTATCTAGGCCTATGCCACAGCCTATGCTACGCGTTTATGCATGCTATAGGGTCGTATGCTGACACTTTTTTAAGGGGATGATCAGACCGTCGAACTGAACAACTTTCTCTATGGCACCAACTTCGCAATCGCAAAAAAAAAAACAGCTGTCCCATACAAAACTGCAAACCTACTCGAGCCAAATCTATGGGACAGCAGATTTTTTTTTCGCGATTTCTATGTTGGTTCCATAGAGAAAATTTTTCAGTTTGACGTAGGGTTGCCAACTTTTTTTTGACCAAATATAGTATTTCGAGCCTTAGTGCCCGAAAAAATATAGTAGATCGGGGAAAAATAAGAAAAAATATAGTATTTTCGAATTTTCTAATTTAAATTGTTACAAAAAGATATTTTTTGCTACTTTTTGGATTGAATACCGAGTTCTTTTTTAAGGAACAATCATTTCTCTATTTCGTATTCGTTATAAAAAATAATGCATCCTGTAAACGCAGAAGTCGCTGGATTCGATACAGAAATAATATAATTTCTAAAAAAATAGATAAATCTGACTTTAAGAAAACTTGTTGTCACTTTTCAGTAGTATTTTTAGTAGAAAATTGTTTATGGAACAAAATTAATTAATGTGATGAAGAGAAAGAAAATTGTTAAAATAATGTTAAGTTATTATATAATTCTTTAATTGTTTTAGTTATCATTGAGAGTTTTTATAATTATTTTTTTTCCAGTGGTAAACAATTTATTCAATACATACATTTAAAGATAAAAAAGGTCGTCGGGTGCATCCCCGCGAGACATGGTGCCAAGCATGCTGGCAGCGTTCCCCCTTTGAACAGCCAAGCTGAGTCGTTGGCCAAGGAAGCTGCCAGCTCTACGGTCACCGGTGGTCTCGCGGAGACGCATCGAATTTCTTTGCTTCTGGGCCCCAAGGACCCAACGTTTCGAAGCCAATCGGTGCAAACATGAAACATCCTGAGATTTCTTCATTCTTCTTCTTAAGTTATTTGTCGGGGCCGCTGCCTCCTATGGGATGCGACCTGCGTTTGTACCTTTGCGCGATCGCATCTCCAGGGAACTACGCGGGTGCCAGGATCGGCCGCGGAAAGTGCGGCACGGGTAAAACACACCACGTACTCACTTTTAGAGGCAACGCACCTATTTGTGCCAGTAGCAGTGGAGACCGCAGGGCCCTGGGGTACCGAAGCCAAAAACTTCATTAAAGCCATCGGCCGTCGTTTGAGGGAGAGGGGCCGAGACCCCCGCTCCGGGTCGTACCTGGTTCAACACATTTCCACAGCTATACAGCGTGGAAACGCCACGAGCGTGATGGGCACTTTTCAACCGGGTTCGACCCGAGGCGGGCTCTTTGACTGACCACATATTGTAAATTGTGTTTATATTAGGTTAGGTTTTGATTTATTTAATAGTTATATATACCATTCTTATGTAAATATTACTGTAAATAGTGCCTAATTATTACCTAGGTCAAATAAATAGTGCCTCTGTATTTTACTAGATAAACTATCCAAGAATACTTTGTCATTTTTATTGGACCTAAGTACCAATATATTTAAATTCTCTATAAATAATTTGCTCATCAAAATATAGTAGTTTTGCCTACTATATATTTTTCTCAGAATTATAGTAGTTGGGCCCCTAATATAGTAGGATACTATATTATATAGTGGGGTTGGCAACCCTAGTTTGACGGTCTGATCATCCCCTGAAAAAGTGTCAGACATATTAAGAAGGACCCTGTAGGCAAATAAAGTTATAAGCTTGTACAAGTACCTACATATTTTCTTTAACACTTACATCTAACTATATCTACATACCTACAAATACATTGTGTAAGGGACAGCCCTCTGCAAACTTATACAGTGAACTCAGGCCATCAAACTGAACAACTTTCACTATGGAGCTTACCTCAGGAAACGCGAAAAAAATCTGCTGTCTCATACAAAACTGTTGTACCTACCTACCTGGTAGATACGCCCAATCTTTTTAGTAGAGATTTGAGAAGATGCGGCCAGAAACTCTACATTCTACAACCAAAGACTTCTATTAAAACTCCTGTCACTTTATAAAATAAGATTAAGAAAAGAGACAGAAAACCAACAGCTGACTTTAGTGCTGTCAAAGTGACGTTACACGCCCAAAATAAGATGCCATCATAATGTACGCCATCTTACTTAAGACGTTTTTGGGCGTGTAACGTCACTTTGACAGCACTAAAGTCAGCTGTTGGTTTTCTGTCTCTTTTCTTAATCTTATTTTAGAAAGTGACAGGAATAAATTTAGTTAAGTTAAGTCGTGGCACAGTCCGAATCGGGGCCAATACCTACCTAAATTCTTCAGTTAATTAAATGGAAGCCGTCGTGGTCCAGTGGCGAGTAACCTTGCCTGTCGTGCAGGAGGCGATGGTTCGATCCCCGTCCAGGCAGACTCGTACCAATGAGTTTTTAGGAATTTATGTACGATTTGTAACACCACTGGCTTTTCGGTGAAGGAAAACATCGTGAGGAAACCTGAATGCTTCAATTTCGAGGCATGAATTACAAGTGGCGACGGGCTTACCCACCCCCCGTCACACTGGATAGAGTTTCGGTAGGTACTACTAGTGAAATGTGGATGTTATGAGGTTTCAGAATATCTCTGACTACCCCCTCGGGGAATATAGTCGTGAGCATATGCCATAAGATAGTGAAACTCAGACCCAAGAATTTTGATCAGAAGATGTTATATGTTATCCATTCTGGAGTGCGATTTTTGAACATCATACGTTGTAATCAGCAGTAGAAAATGTCAAAATTACCTACTATGTAGATTATGCATCTTTCTACCGCTGATTTCATATTTCATATATTTATTGCAATCACATGGTACAGTTAGGTCTTAAATGTAACAACTTTTGATCTACATATGATACCCTCTGGGAACGGCAACATAAACAATAAGTACATAAGATGTATTTTAAGTACATATTATGTTTGAACGCATGCACGCATGCATGCATGATTTGAACGTGTTATGTTCAAAAATCGCACTCCTGCGCACTGTTGGAAGGTTTTGCTGTTATAAATATACAGAAAGTCGATCTATTTAAGACTAATCGTCGCATATACCTTTCGGCAGTAAACGCCAGATGTGCAGTTAATAGGTACGCATTATAACGCTAATCTATGGGCGGGGCAGGGGTGACAAACAGTTGCGAAATGGGTGTGATACTATAACTGAGTGATTGTTGTTATTAATAGCTGGTGAAAAAAGGTTGGTGGTTGATGGTTCTTCAATATTCTGTAAAATAAAAAATAAAAAAAAAATAAAAAATTAAATAAAATTATTTCACTCAATACTTACTTGTTACATAATTTTATTTAAAACGAGCTTTAACCCGCGACTTCGTCCGCATAAATTATATACCAGATTTTAAGTCAGATGATAAGCTATCAAATAAAAAAAGTTTCATCAAAATCGGTTCAGTGGTTTTTGCACGATACTCGAACAAACAAACACCCAAACAAACAAGCAAACAAACAGACAGACAAAAAATCCAAATATTGGTGATTTGGAATCAGGGACAGGAAAAAACCATGTCGTAATTTTTTTTTTGTAAATATCTTCAATGTACAGATAAAATGGTAAGGAACATAAACCGAACATCTACTGACATTCTCGTACCGCCGCGAGGGGGTGAGGTCAAAGGTGGGGAGCAGGGAGAATCCGCAATGTACTTGGATACGTATTTACTCTTTATAACTGTGTCTATAGTCAACAAAGACATAGGCCACCGTCTCAGAAAAGTAGGCCATGGACTACGAAAACTAGGCTATAGACTATGAAAAGTAGGCTACGGACTACGAAAAGTAGGCTACGGACTACGAAAAGCAGGCTTACGGACTACGAAAACTACGGTACGCCACCGGCTACGAATAGAAGTCCTCTGTCCTCGAAAGGTAAGCCACCTCTACGAAAAGTAGGCCGCCATCTACGAAAATTAGGCCACGGTGATTGCCGTACGGGACATCGAACTTCCGCTGATCGATTAAAGCTTGGTCGAATGAACTACTGAGTTTATTATCGCCGATCGAAAGAATCATAGATCGTTTAACGCTTCGTCGAAAGAACTATTGATTTTTCTGGCACATATCGAATGAACCCTTAATCGATAAACGGCTGGTTGAATCAATATTATAATTTTTTCTCACAGATCGAAGCATAAAAATGAAAGGAATTTGTGTTTACTTTTGTTTTAACGATTAGGCACATTACCTAATTATTTGATAAAAAATATTTTCTATATTATACAGGGTGAAATTGATATCATTAGCATCTTTTTAAACTAAGAGTCTACCCATCAAACTGAGTATCACGGTTATCCTAACATGCTTCTAAGCTGGCCTACATTTAAAATTGGTTCAATCTACCTACTTAGCTTTATTCGAGCCAAATCAGGAGCTTATGGGCTTTGCAACAATATTAAACCAAAAATGACTTAACAGGCCGGGTGGCCTCAGTGACAATAGCAAAGAATGCATTTTTCAAAAATCCCCAGAGGGCGTGGTCGCGCCATTTGGTTTGACATTTCTTTTGGGGTGTGACATTTACACCATTCAAATAAAACAAACTTTGTTTTTACGTGCGGCGAAAATTGGAACTAAAACTACGCAATACTAATCACGAATAGGTAGAATTTTAGTTTGTAAAGTGGCGCCCTCGTTGAACAGTAAAAACAATTTGGTAAGGATTTTTTTCTAAATAAAATTGGGGTGTTAATTTGATCAGCAAAGTTTAATTGTTGTTTATAGTTTGTTAGGGTTCATTGAGATGGAAAATAACTGATTTTATACAAGGTGTTAAGAGGAATATTACAAGCTCAGTCTCAGTGGCGCCCTCGTCACAATAATAAAGATTTCTCAATAAAGAAAGCCTTAAAAAGTGCTACTTTAATAAACTACAAAAGCCTTCAAGCTGTTTTTTTTTTTTTTTTTTTTTTTTTATTAACTATGGGTTTGCTCTTGACCTCAATCCAGTCCTCAGGACGAAGATGGGGTCGTAGATGTAGCGAGCTTACCCAGAAGATGCCTATTCACTCGTACTTTAAAGGAATTCGGGTTGTAAGTACTCGGAAATACTGACGCAGGTAAGGCATTCCACTCCTTGGCTGTGCGCATTATAAAAGATTCAGAAAGGCGCTTGGTGCGGATATAAGCTATTTTCATAGAATAATTTTGTAGGTTTTTTAGGGTTCCGTACCCAAAGGGTGAAAACGGGACCCTATTCCTAAGCCTACGTTGTCCGTCCGTCTGTCCGTCCGTCTGTCCTACCTATTTAGGGCTGTAACTTTTGAACCGTAATAGCTAGATAGTTGAAATTTTCTCAGATTATGCGTTATTGCGGCGGATTTGTTAACAAATAATAAAAATGTCTTAAAGTTAAAAATTAAGGGGGGTTCTCAACTAGTTTTTATCAACGTTTTTTCTTCACGCTCTATCGTAAAAACGGTAATAGTATACAAGCGTCAAACTTAGTGTGATTATAGAGCAAACTCTACAAAATAACAACAAATACTAAAAACCGGCCAAGTGTGAGTCGGTCTTGCGCTAAAGGTCCCGGACAAAAAAAGTTTTTTTTTCTAAGTAATAATGTTGTGTTCTGTGGTGGTGTGGCACGGAATCCTCGGTGCGCGGGTAGCCCCACTCGCACTTGACCGGTTTTATTATAGGTCTAAATCTAAATGAAAAAAAGAATCTTTAGTGCGATTTTTGAATCTCATACGTCGAACTCAGTGTTGAAAATTTATGGAGATACGCATCTTTCTACTGCTGATTTGTCTTTAAAAAATCGCACTCCTGGAGTGCGATTTTTGAAACTCATTCGGTGAGCTCAGCAGTTGAAAATGTCAAAATTACTATGGAGATATGCATCTTTCTACTTAATTGCTGATTGGACTTTCAAAAATCGCACTCCTGGAGTATGATTTTTGAAAGTCAAATCAGTAGTAGAAAGATGCATATCCTTCTGTGGCAGTAGGGCATAGACCAAGAATTTTTCGCCATAGTAAATTAATATTTCTTAGTTTTTCGCTTACTCTGGTAGACGGAATATCAGTGTAACCGGGTATGAGATAGCGATAGTCATAAAATCCTATACAATTTATATGAAGTGACATGTCGGAGTCAGGTGGAGTCAGTACAAAAAAGTGGTTTCGCCGATAAGGACAGCAATAAGGTGGCGATCTCCTTTTTTAACTAGAGCGAATTTGCTATGTGCATCTCTTATTGAGTGAATATGACAAGACACGTGCTTCCTTCTAGCATCCTTCTAGTACCTTCTCCATAGATTTATATATTACTAGCGTAAGGATAGGCCCGTCAGAATATTTTACAAAAACCTTCTTCATAGAAACAAAAATTTACGCCATCTGTCATAACTCGTATACGAACTATATCGTGTCATATATTTGTAGTGCTCTAAATTGACTGTATAGTACTGTATAGTATCAATTATTTTATTAAATAGACTATGTATTATTGTATACATAACCTTAGCATAAGAATTTATATTGTTTAGTTATTAAGTCGTGTTATGTTGTATAGTTTCTGGCCGCATCTTCTCTACAGCGACAACACGTTCCGACGCGGTGGTAGCTTCAAAAAAAGATTTGACGTTTAATAAGTGTGCTTCAAGCTCCTATATTGAATAAATTATTTTTGACTTGACTTGACTTGAATTGACATTTTTCCTTGCATTTTAGAGCCAACGAACTGGGGACAATAGTCAAGCTCATAGGCCATGTCCTTACGCTAGTAATATATATGTCTTTGACCTTCTCTTTCTACGCAGTAGGGTAAAAATAAACCAACTGTCCACAGCTTTATTTTTTAAAATAACCAACTATCGTATCAACCACGACTTGACACCCACAAGCGCATTCACGAAGCACCCTTCAGTTTATAGCCCCCTCTAATGGCTGCGTATTTGCAAATCCTCGTGTCGTTTTAAATCTATTTTCGTGTTATATTTGTAATGCTAATGTGGCAGTCGTTTTGATAGCGATACGGTTTGCACTCGAGTTTTAGGGGTGGGGAAAACTCATCGATATCGGATATCGATAAAAGAAAAAAGCGAGCCTTACACGAGTGCAATTCTCTAAGCGTCACATCGCTGTCAAAAGCAACGACGAGCTCGCATACGGATCGTCGGAGGTTTTATAAGAGTTTGACACATGAAATTGTCAGCTAACCGATGTTACAACGACGAATTTAAGGTTGTGACGATGTTTGCGCTTAGATAATTGCATTGCTGTTGTCCCATTATGATATGTAATATCCGACATCTCACCTTGGTAAATACCAACCTCTCGGACAATGGATTGGTACCATCAGACGGCCAACTCTACCACCGCGCGTGCTCATTGGTCAAATCAAATAGCGCGCGCTTCCCCGGCTTAACCTCGGACGGTAAATATTGTTAGTTGGTTTCGTAGGAGGATGAAAAAGTATTCAATCGCAACTGGTTTCGTAGAAGGATGAACTTGTCTTCGACCGCAACTGGTTAATTACGAAGCTCCAGTTTCGTACGCGGCCGAAACGAAATAAGAAAGCCTCTGACCACATGTTTGTGGGCCGAGGCGAAGCCGAGCTCTTATATGTATATCGTATGACAATTACTCATGCTGTATTGTAAAGATTAGCCAGTCAGCAATGGTCGTATCGAGGCTGACTGCCCAGGATACGTCCGACCACCATTATTTTAATTTAATGCGTGCAGTTCTTATTTTTTATTAATCTTGAATTATAATCTTATAACTTATTTCTACCACACCCCAGTCACTTACCTACTAAATTATTTAAATTATTGTAGTTGTAGCAAAGTTTCTGACTAGCACTAAAAGGTAGGTCGTGAAACTATCATTATATACCTACTTTACATTTTTATTTTTTATTTTGTTTATTATGAAGCCAACATGACACATATAGTTTTACATTCACAATGGTACATTATAATTTTGAGTGTTTACTTGTCATACTTATAGGCTAACTCAGCATGCATAAAAAGCTTAATTTAAATTTAAATCATTTGTGACTCACCTCTCCAATTCCCAATCTATCGACATCGATATCATGAAACGAACATCATTACACCGGAAGGAGAGCATTTGATGCGTAAAATTCATACTGCTGTAGTCGTCTACGGTGAAATCTGTCAGGCAACCCTTATGAATTCAGATTAAATCGGGTAGGTATTAAATGCGGGGTGGGAAATGCACCATTGCCATTTGGGAAACCGGGGATGGATGCGCGGTTATTAATTTTGACAGCTCGCAATGATGAGAGTTAAGTTTACTTTGATATTTTATTCATTTCCGGATGTTTTTTTTTGTATGACATTTTACACATTATAAAAGCCGATGGTTGGCTCCATAGCTATAAAAATTATTCAATTTGAATTCCCGCACTAGCTAAAAGTTTATCCTGTATTTCAAAACAAAAGACATTGCCCCCTACTATATACAGGGTGAAATTGATATCATTAGCATCCTTTTAAACTGACGACCCGGTTGGTGTAATGGTTACCACGCCGGACTGCCAAACCAGGGTCCTGGGTTCGAATCCCGGTTCGGTCATGGATGTTATATGTTTGTGCCGTTGTTGTATGGTTTCCATAATAAAGAGCCTATTTGTAGGGTTTGCTAAATAAGTACACATTTACTGTTGCTCACTAGGCAGGTAGTATATGCGGAGCGCGCACGTCCGCACCCGACAAAGGCTGGCAGGCAACTGCCCCCACTACGCGTTCGCAAAGACACTACATCCCTTCTTTATTTTAATTTAATTTAAGATGTATTTTGTAACAGTACACTTAATATCAAAACTATAAGCAATACAGGTACATATGAATATAATTATTATTATAAAGTCAGTAGTACTACAGCTTGCATTTATTTTATATTTTCTTAATATTTTATATATTTCTATATGAATCTACCACCGCTTCGGAAGGTGCTTCGCTTGGGAGAAGAAACGGCGCAAGAAACTCCACTATGCACATCGCTATAACATAACAATATAATGTGTTATGATTGATAATCTTTGATTATTAAAGGTTACGTTTCTTACTGCTTAATTTCATTTCATTAATAGTTAATAAAAGCTTTCCAGTACCCACAGTACTCTGTGCCAATACTGAGCCCAGTAGGCATTTACATTCAACTTTAGCTTACTACTCTAGAGTCTAGACTATCCCTTTCCTTTTTATAATATTTCAAGATTTTAACTACAATTTGTATTATTACAACATTTAGTTTTATTGTGTAAAATTTAAAGTCTAGTCCCACTTTATATGACACACTATTAATTTTGTAAACTAATTACATTAAATTAATAAACCTTAATTTATTTTTCCTCTTGACCTGTGAACTGTGATCGTTATTTCAGGAGTGAGGGTTGGTTAAGCAAACAGCAAGATAAGATTGACAAATCGTGATCAACTTCCATTCCAAGTAATTTTAAAACTTTGTGGTAGGATAGTACAGTTTATATACTTTTGTCACGTTTGTTAAGTTTGGATTTAAGTTTACTTTTGTTAGGTACTTATATAAAATCCAACTAAGTTTAACCGTACGTAGAACAATTTAAAAATATTATTTTTAGGTTTTATTAAACCAACGTGAGATTGCACATTGTTACTAGAAAAGGTGTACTGTTGAACTACAAAAAAGTATTAGCAAGACTACTCGTAATTTCTAATTAGGCATATGCCTTATTCAATTTTTACTTCAATAGGTAATTGGATTTGATCACAAAACATTTTCATTAAGTATCACTTATACCTTGATTTACTCTCTGGCTAAAATATAAACATTTTCTTTTGGACAATATTGGTGGTGCTCTTAAATTGAAAAGAGTGACCATTCGAAAATAATTTGTTACTCAAACAAACTTTGATTATGTCTTCGTAAAATATCGTTGTCCATGGCACTTAGCGTCAAAATCAATTTCAGTGTGATACGCTCCTTGTACCTGTGGACAGATTTCGAGTAGTATATTATTATTGGCTAGATAGCTATAATGCTTGCCTCATGTTTCCAGTTTCTGCAATGAACTTTATGGAATAATAAACAAAAGGTGTTCAAAAGAAACCTAGTATAGGTACAGGACTATTGCATATAATTGTATGTCTTGTGTGTTCAATTTCTTTGCAAATTTAGAATTAAGTGTTTAGTCTATGTTTTCGCTGTTTATCATTGCATTTTAGTACATAAAGACTGTGACTATTGGGTCACGTTACTTAAATTGGTACATATGTTCCATTTGACAGCATAAAATATAGCTCTAGTATTTGCTAACATTCCATAGATCTTTATCATTTCTTATTTATTTATTTTATATTTATGTCCAATATATATTTATTCTAGACATTTAATAGCCCATAGTTTTAGTTTTACATTGAGTTTTTTTGCCTATGGCTCATTTAGGATTATTTGAACCCGAAAGTTTCTGCTTGTTAATTGTCCAGTTTTGACTAATTTTCATGGCCAGTATTAGTTTCGATACTATAAACATAGTTTTTTAATTTTTATTTGGTCCTTTGCATTTCGTGTATCATGATGACACTTTTAAGTAGGTATGAATGGTCGTGTAATGTCCGGCTTAGAATAGCACCAAACATAATATTAATGTCGTAAAAGGAGACTAAGCAATCCCCTCAGGCTTCGTCAATATCTCGGATGTGCACCGGATGCTCGAATAATGTTTTAATGTCACATTAATATATGCACGCAATATGACGACCCAAAATTACTTTTGGACTATAAATTGACCATTATTCTTTCAATGAAAAGATTTTAACATTTCATTTGATTTAACTCGAATTGATTTGATTTCATTTAATTTCACTCGAATTTATTTGATTCTATTTGATCTCCTCTCATCTCATCTCATTCCTGTCCTATCCTTTCCATTCCTTTTTTTTTTCATTTCATTCAGATAACTACTGGTCAGAGTTACCTGCTTCAGGATCGTATCAATTTACGATTTATAATATTAAGGAAGTAAGGACAAGAGAGTAAGTCTGTGATAAGCACATACACTTAGGCACTTAAAATATTCAGCGTAACCGCCAGCCACTGCAATTAAGGACTTTTAATTTTATAATATGAGTGCAGTAACTATTTTATTTTCATGACCCTTTAGCTTTTGCTAACAACTTGATAGTTGCATGATTCTATAGGTTATAACCCATATGATTTTATAGTAAAGTTGTATGACACTTTAGCTTTCGCTAACAACTTGATAGTTGCTTGGTTCTGTAACCCATATCATTTTATAGTTGCATGATACTTTAGCTTTTGCTAACAACTTGATAGTTGCATGGTTTTATAACACGATGATGATAAGATGATGATATCATTTTATAGTTGCATGATACTTTAGCTTTCGCTAACAACTTGATAGTTGCATGGTTCTTTAACCCATATCATTTTATAGTTGCATGATATTTAGCTTTCGCTAACAACTTGATAGTTGCATGGTTCTGTAACCCATATCATTGTATATTTGCATGACCCTTTAGCTTTCGCTAACAACTTGATAGTTGCATGGTTCTATAACACATAATTATTATCATTTAATAGTTGCATGATACTTTAGCTTTCGCTAATGACCTGATAGTTGCATGGTTCTCTAACCAATATCATTTTATAATTGCATGACCCTTTAGCTTTTGCTAACAGTTTAATAACTGCATGATCCTGTCACCATTGCATTTGCATGGGTTTGCATGGCCTTGCATGGCCTTGTATGTAACTGCATGACCTTTTTGTTTTTACTAACAACTTAGTTACTGAATAGTCCTTTAACTATTGTAGTTGCATATATTTGCATGGCTCTGCATGGCCTTGCATGGCATTGTATGTAACTGCATGACTTTCCCGATTTTACTAACAACTTAGTTATTGAATAGTCCTTTTACTATTGCAGTTTCATATTTTTGCATGACTTTGCATGGCCCTGCATATCCCTGCATGTATGATGCATCTGCTTGACCTTTTAGTTTTTACTAACAGTTTAATCACTGCATGGTCCTTTAACTACTGTAGTTTTACCTACTTCGCACTTTATACTTATCGCCTTTTAGTTCGCGTGACTCGCGCTTCGAACCTAATATTGGGTAGGTATGTATAAAGTGTATTATACTGATACGTAGTCAAGTCTGTAACTATCGGTGCAAAAGATATAGCATATTCAACAGTGTATTTAGAATTGAATTTATCTTGAATCGCTAAGTTAGACGTATGGTATAGATGTAACGGAAATTTGCAAGAAATCCCTTTTTGCCCCCTTGTTAAATAGTTGCAACTTTGCAAGTCATTCCCTTATCACAAGTCCTTAGGATAACTAGGTACAAACAATATTGATTGTGATTGAATATCAAAATCGTTTTACACTGACATACCTATGCAGAAACCTTATGTAATCCGGTAGGTATTTGTGTTAAATTTTATGAGCATTGGCTACTGTTTTGCACCGATTTACTAACTCGTATCTATACGTACGCAGCGTTACATAATATTTATAATAAATAACACTAATAATATTCAAGATGTTATTATACGCCTGTTTTCTACAATTTATAGTATTAATCATTGTAACGAGACAATTAGTAGTCTTCGTAAATATGTATCTGTCTGTTTAACCTTAACCTTAACGGCAACTGTAACCGACCGACCAACCGACCGACCGACCGACTGACCGACCGATCGATCGACTGACAGACGGACCGACCGACCGTATCTGACCTTCAGCTTAACCTTTAACGGTACGCGAGTGCCATAGGGCACCTATCGCTACTCCGTCGAGTTATGTGTAGGTAGGTAACATAGACAGAGTCACGATTACGACACTCTTACGATTTTATGTATTCTGGGATTTCGTAAGAAAGGATTTTGTAAGATCCTCAGACGGCGTCGACTGTAAAGTCGAGGTCCTAATCAAACGGCTTGCATAGATATACATACTCCTCAATCTAGCTGAATAACTTCATATTATGAGATAGTCATTGTCGTAGTCTCTGCCTACTCCGTAGGATTATGGCTTGAGCGTAAGTCTATTATAAAAACATGTATGGTAATGTATTGTACATGACCTTTAGGATTGGAGTCTAGTCGCAGCAATCGTTCAAACAGGTGCTCGATTTGTGGTATGTATATTCTTATGACCTCGACCCCAGCATAGCGTCTATCGTCCTGATGTGTCCCCTTTCCTCTTTTTCCTCCAGCGTTTGATGGTCATAGTTCATGAAAAGAAAAATAATCACTGTTATAGATTGTCAACCACCGCACAAACTAAGAATCCAATGTTTTTTGACATGAAAACTAATGAAATAGGCATAGTAAATAAATGAAAGTACCATGATAGCCCTCGTGGATAAAATTATAATGAATTATCGTTATTGTCCTTTTAAATCAAAATAGAACGTTATTTTAGATAATAGATATTCGCTTTGTTCGTAGTTTTCGGAATATCACTGACCACCCCCTCGGGGAACATAGTCGTGAACACACGCTACTCTGCTGCGTGAAATAATACTTTACAACGTCGCTTTAATTTCAAAATTCCGACGTTGTATTTTGTTTTTATTTCAAAACCAGATAAAATACAGTGTGCACTTACGTAAAATAAGATCCCGTCGTCGCCACATGTAGGGTTTGCTAAATAAGTACACATTTACTGTTGCTCACTAGGCAGGTAGTATATGCGGAGCGCGCACGTCCGCACCCGACAAAGGCTGGCAGGCAACTGCCCCCACTACGCGTTCGCACAGACACTACACTATTAATAGTGCTTTCTTGGGATCATTACAATGTATGTGCCTGTGAGCGTTATTTATTTATTTATTTATTTATTTATTTAAACTAAGAGTCTACCCATCAAACTGAACAACTTTCACTATGGAGCCAACATCGAGAAAAAATAAAAAAAATCAGCTGTTCCATACTAAACTGCAATGCCTATACGCAACACAAATGTATGCAGCTGATTTTTTTTTGCTCCGATCGGTTGATATCAATTTCACCCTGTATAAGCTTCTTGCATATGCCCACGTGACATAGTGTATTCGCAAAGATTTTTTTTGGAATCTTTGTGTATTCGTTTCGGGTCGTTTCGCAGCTGGCAAATGTGTATGATTAAAGAACAAATACAAATCGTATAATAGCTGAAATTATACACAGGATAGGAGGAATATCGTGCTTTCCAATGAAATTATTCTTTTCTGCAGTGGGATTTCTTATTAAATTCAAATTTACCATTTTTTGTATGGGAAACGGGATTGGGCAATGTCTTTTAACCCAGTCTACTAAATAATTCCAGTTGCACATCATTCGTCAAATCACGTAAATTTTAGGCGCCATTTGACAAAAAAAGGTTTTTTTAATTCCGGCGGATTTATCAAAAAACATACCAAACAATAATCGATTAATATTCAGTTTTTTAAATCCCTTTGTCAGACCACGGGCGTCGGATAAAAAAAAAAGAAACAATGAAAGTAGAAAAAATGAGTTATACGATTATACGATTTTAATTTTGTTTGTAGGCAAGTATTTTATTATTCTAAATGCAATAGAATTGTGGCGCCATCGCCATGCCATCAGAAAAACAAGAATATTTAATTATTGTGTTGTTTTTAAATCACGATAACTTTATAAACGTGTTTAGGTTTTTTTATTTTTTTTTAACTGAACAACTCTAATTAAACAACAATATCAACAGATAAATATCGAAATCGCAAAAACCGTCATATTATAGGGTCCTTCTTAACATGCTGACACTGTAGGTGATGATCAGACCGTCAAATTGAACAACTTTCTCCATTGGACCAATACCGAAACCGCGAAAAAAAACTGCGGTCCCATACAAAACTGCAAACATAACTCGTCTGAAATGAATATGGTGATTTTTTTCGTGATTTCCCCTTAAGATAGTTTCAGCTAATTTTACCTTACCTTACCTGACCTTATACAGGTGTAAGGAAAAGTATCATTAACCTTTAAACCACATACTCTACCTCTACCCATCAAACTGAACAACTTACTATGGGAGCAAACAAAAAAAAGTCAGCTGTCTCATACATTTGAGTTGTGTAGGTAGGTAATTAGGTATTGCAGTTTAGTATGGAACAGCAGATTTTTCTTTTTTTGCTCTGACTGGTTTGTTCCTATAGTCAAAGTTGTTCAGTTTGATGAGTAGAGTATGTGGTTTAAAGGTTAATGATACTTTTTCTCAAACATGCTTGGAAATGTGAACATTATTTTGACAACCTTCTTCGAGATAAATCGAAATTGCTGTACTGGCCAAATACATGCGCGCAGCGGCCGGCAATGTTTGTATGAAAATCCATATCTGTCGTGTTTAGCGACCAAATAAATTACATAGTAAACTCATATCTGTCGTGTAATTTAAAAATGGAACGATCTTTTTCTCCGAAACATGGCGACCAAGGAGGTAACTCAACAAAGGTTTTATTTAAATTTCGAACTGACTTGCAAATTAGAAAGCTGGTTATTGAAAAAAAAAAATTGTTGTTCGTTGTTCGTCATTGATTTTGAAAAGAGTTAATTTCCGCGAATTATTTGAGAAAATTTACTGTTTTAATTTCCGCGCATTGTTTGAGAAAAGTACTATACAAGCCTTGGCCACAACTAGGCATTGATGGACTTACGTATGTGTGCCTCGGCTTCGCCTCGGCCCACATTTACACGTTCGTCCATCAATGCCTCTGTTGCTGGCCGCTGCAGTAATGTACTATTCCTTACACCCTGTACCCTGTATACTTACAAAAAAATTATAAAGAAGCAAGACTCTACCTAACATCAAAGTAAACTTTATTGATCATAATCGGTGTACATAAATTAATATTAATAGGTATAGGTAAAAAAACAATGAATAAAGTAGGTAAACCCTATAAACAAAACACCTAACATCCAAAATACTATATAATATAAACTACTATGTATAATTATGACTAAATATTCATTTCCGAGAGATAAGTGTACTTTTTGCAACCATCAGCAGCAAGGCTGATTCAGTGTTTAAAGGGTTTAGAGCTTTTCTGTGATGGGGGTGGATCAGGTCTGCCTGCATAACTCCAGTTGGATTAGGAGTTACTGATGATTAAAAGTCTGTAAAAAATTAAACGATCAACTGCACGGCTGATCGTATGTTATTGTTGTAGTATGCACTGTAGCTATGTGAACAGTACAAAAACTGGCATGGTTCATCAGTCGGTTTAGGAGATACAGACGTTCAAAGGTCAGAATTTTGACTGGCTGTAGGTATCTCCTAAACCGACTGACAGAACTTGACAGTTTTTGTACTGTTCACATAGCTACAGTGCATACTACAACAATATCATACGATCAGCCGTGCAGCTGATCGTTAATTTTTTACAGGCCTTTAATTATCAGTAACTCCTAAAACGACTGGAGTTGTGCAGGCAGACCTGGTCCATCCCCATCACAGAGATGCTCTACACCCCAAAAACACTGAATCAGCCTTGTTGCTGATGGTTGCAAAAAGTACACTTATCTCTTATACTATCAGTTTTATAATGTCATTATTAA
Source organism: Agonopterix subpropinquella (assembly GCA_922987775.1). Taxonomy (NCBI): domain Eukaryota; kingdom Metazoa; phylum Arthropoda; class Insecta; order Lepidoptera; family Depressariidae; genus Agonopterix; species Agonopterix subpropinquella. The sequence continues at coordinate 9,871,322 of OV277719.1, read as the reverse complement.
AGTACCTAATTTTTGTTACTCTTCGTCTCATTTAGGGTACAACACGTAAGTGGTTACTTGCTCAGTGGGTACAACGATAACCTACAAAACGGTACGGTAGTAGATCCACGGTAACTGGTAGCCGAATCTTGAACCCTACTTACAAATCAATAACCAAACAATACCCCAATAAACCAATCGAAGTATCCATTAAAATTCAACGCTTTCGAACCTTTGAAGTTCCCCGTCTCATAGACAATGCAGCACGCAGTTCTCTATGACCGTTTTTCTTTTTAATTTCTTTACAACGCCGCGTCGCGTTCGAAGAATAATTGACTAGATCGTGTCTTGCATGCCTATAGTTCTGATGAAGACTTGGCTTAGCACAATTAAAATTGGTTACGAAGAAAGCAAATGCTATGCGGTTTTAAATAACACCAATCTAGACGGGTGTCGCAAGAGGCGACTAATTCGACATCGTCAACATTAAGCAGCAGTTTTATATAGGACAGCAGTTTTTTTATTTTTTCTCGATGTTGGCCCCATAGTGAAAGTTGTTCAGTTTGATGGTCTGAAGCACCTCCTTAAGTATTACTCGGGTGTTTTGTTACACCCTGTATATCTTCGACATTGTCATTTTTCAGACAGATTATCCCCAGTCCAGTTCCCAGTTGTTCCCAACTGCCTCCGTGGTCTAATGGTTAAGAGCATTGGCTCTCGATACGGAGGTCGTCGGTTCGATTCCCACGGGGGACACCTAGTGATATGTCACTTTGTGCGTTTTTCCCCAGTTGGTTAGGACATTGCAGGCTGAATCACCTGATTGTCTGAAAAGAAAAATTATTCCGTGCTTCGGATGGCACGTTAAGCCGTTGGTCCCGGCTACTATCTCTGGTGGTAGTAGTCGTTACACAAAAACCACGTCAGAGGCCGTAAGGCGGTCTGAAAAAACTGACACCAGGGCTCTGCCCACACGATAAGAAGAAGATTACAATTGATCCATAAGTTCCATCATAAGTAAATTTTGCAAACAAATTATTTAATATTTTGAAAAAAATTACCTATGTTGAAACCATGATAATTCGACTCTGCTCTCGATTCTAAACAAACTATTTTCTAGTTTTGCGTTAATTCATTAACACGTTGTATACTATTACCTATTCTGTGGTAATAGTCAAGTGGACACAATACGTCGCTGACGATGCAGACTGGCCTATATCTTGTAAAATGTCGAAATTGAGTAAAGACACAGAAAACATTATCTATTATAGGTCGCTGCAAAGGGTCTTCTTTCTAACTTAATAAATACCCGAGATAAAATCCAACCCTATCTCAACTAACCCTAAAAAGATCCTAATTCATTAAACAATCGGGGAAGAAAAATGGTTTTTGTGATCCTGAACGTTTTCAAAAAATGATAAAGGGCAGTTTGCATCGTCAGCGACGAATACATGCCTCGAAATTGAAGCATGTCCCCTAGGTTTCCTCACTAGGTTTTCCTCAAGAACATTGTATGGTTTTCCTTCACCAAAAACGTATAGTGGTTAGGAAGATGGAAACAGGTATTGGCAGGAACCTGGCATAGCATAGGTATTGGGTATTGGGTTGTGGTGTTCGTACGTAAAGTATTTAAGGCTATTCTACCGTTGGCGCGCTCCATACAAACGTAGTATGGTGATATTTTCAATACTATCCAATTAAAGTCAAAGAAATTTTTCAAAAACAATCTAGTAACTAATCTCTATGTCGGTATGAAGTCAGATTTTCGTTAACATATACAGTTTTAATGCTAGGATTACTTTAAGATTTGTATGGAAATATTTGTGGCACTGTAACTTTCAAACTATAAATTTTATCGAAAATCTGACTTCATACCGACATAGAAATTAGTTACTAGATTGTTTTTGAAAAATTTCATTGCCTTTAATTAGATAGTATTGAAAATATCACCATACTACGTTTGTATGGAGCGCGCCAACGGTAGAATAGCCTTAAACTCTACATTGAGTGAATCTAGTATCGAACCTCCACCTGCTGCAAGAAAGGACGAGCTACTAGAAACATTAAGTATACATTAAAAATATTGAAACCTATTTAAATAAATTGCGGGAAGACGTATCAAATCTAATTCCCACAACATTCTCGGAACAAGCAAACGTGAAAAACAATTTTAAGACGCTCCCTCATGGCATGTGCACGGCCGGGCCATATTTTGCTGGTTTTCAAAAGCTATCTTCTCCTTATTTGAAAGACATAGAAATTTATGAAAAGTATAGCAATAATCTTCAGCTTCTCGGCTTTAGTTGCCATACAACATATTTTTTATTTTTCTATAAAATACATATGAAACCTGTGCTCAAAGTAAAGCCTAAATATTGGAAAAAATCGGTATTATGTGCATCTACTTTACAAGTTGAAGTCGCTTTTACTTGCGACGCACACCATTGTGTAGACAATATTATGATCTAAAATTGCTATTTGAAATTTTTTTTTTAAGACCAATATTTAATGAGTTAATTTGAAAATTTTAAAATCTCGTCCACGAAGAGAGTGCGCGGGCGACGGGCGGGTGGTTTCGCAGTTCGCCTCCGGCGCTTACGCGATACGTACGTGTCACTCTCGCGTCCGCTGCCACCCGTCGGCCGTTTCGAATTTTCTTTTCGTGAAATTATATTTCATTTATGGATTTTATGGTTTTGTTAGAGGTGGATTAAAGTTGTGCTAATCATCTTTAATAAAAGACGTTTTTCTAACATATCTACCGAGAAGGAAGCTGTGAATTTGTTTTATATTCAATTGTGCTGGATTTATTTTGGACATTTAATTGGACATTATTATCCGAGTGAAAATCCCAAAATATCGAAGACAAAAGTGAGCGAGCATAAGGAATGCACATAACATGTAAGTAATTTATATTACCTAGTTGCAGTGTGTAAATTTTATTTCATCAAACTGAACAACTTTCTCTATGGGATCAATATTAAAATCGCGAAAAAAAATCGGCTGTCCTATACCTACATTTCAGCCGAGTTATGTTTGCAGTTTGTATGGGACAGCGGAATGTTTTTTCACGATTTCAGTGTTGGTCCCGTAGTAAAAGTTGTTCAGTTTGATGGTTTAAGTAGCTGTCCCATTTTATTTTACATCCTGTATTTACCCCCCTAAGAACCTACAAATCATGCAAGCTGCATGCTATCTGTAAACATCTGTAAACTATAAATAATTATGATATTTGTTTTAGGCATATGCAAACGACAGGTCAAGATAAATCCAGAGAACATGACATGTCATCATCCAAATCTCAACAATATGATAACGGGTGAGTACTAATAAAGATTTACTCACTAAATGATCTGCTTATGATAATTGATAAGTGATATGAGATCTGAGAGGGAGTATTATATTCCTTGGATATGAGTGATAACAAGTGATAAAATTTATTTGTCAGAACGCATCCATAGAGTTATGAAAACAACAGACACGCACAGCGTTCTCTCTTTTTTAACCGACTTCAAAAAAGAAGGAGGTTTCTCAATTCGACCGTATATTTTTTTTTTTTTTTTTTTATGTGTGTTCGCGGATAACTTCGTCGTTTATGAACCGATTTCGATGATTCTTTTTTTGTTGGAAAGGAGATATCCCAAGTGAGGTCCCATGATAAGGAAACCAGGATCTGATGATGGATCCCAGAGATATCGAGGGGAACCTTCGAAAATCGTAGTGCCGACTAGAGCGTTTGTTAATTTAAAGCACTACTATTAAATCGAACTAATGAATTTGCCACTGAAAATTGTGAAATAAACAAAATTTTAACAAAAAAATTAAAACCGCCTTCAAAAAACTAAAAAGTTAAAAAATAATATTGCAGCCGATGACTTTCCCGTTCGCATCATAAGAACATTAATTTGTTTTATAGAAGTCGGTGTCAAGCCAAGCCAAAAAATGCAAGCCCTGTCGCGAATCGTACCGGCTTGACAGCGACTTCCATAAAACAAATTAATGTTCTTATGATGCGAACGGGAAAGTCATCGGCTGCAATATTATTTTTTAACTTTTTAGTTTTTTGAAGGCGGTTTTAATTTTTTTGTTAAAATTTTGTTTTTCTTTTCGTGTTTTGTTTGTTTGCGACGATGGGAATAATAGTAATGAATAAAGGAAAATGATTATAATGATTTCGACTTCCTCGACTCTTGACGGATGAGGTCAACAGCCCGCGGAAACTATGACAGATAGTAGTATGGACCTCGAACAAATTTCATAGTGGACCCTGGTCAGATTTGGTTAGCGGTGAAAAAAAATTCAAAATGGCGCAATCCTAGAAGGTTTTCGTTTGATAGCTCATCATTTTTAAAATCTGGTATACAATTTGTGCGAACGAAGTCGCGGGTGAACTCTAATACTTTGTATTATTGCAGACTGAATGCGATCGGTGCTCGAGTGTCTTATTTAACGCAAAAAACTCGAAGAATTAAAGCAGACCGGGACTGACGCCACTGAAACCCATGAAGATACTGAGTATGAAGATTCTGAATTGGTGAGTGTACCTACATACAATATTTTGAAACCATATTGTAACCTGTATTATGTTGATGTGTTGTTGTGTGTTACTTGCTTTTGTTGCTCGCGTCTTTGTCCGCATTGACATGTAATAATGTGGATTATTCCCGTTGTCCCCCACCGCTTCGGCCCCAGTGGTGTCCAACGGGAAACAAATGATCGATGTCCCCCACTAAAATACTACCCGTTTGCTTGGAGTTGGCCGTCGATGACCATTACAAAATTTCGTCACAGGCACATTAACTGGTCCCGTCGACAAAAAATAATATAAAAAGCAAATAAAAATTTAAAATTAAAAGCGATATTAGCGACCGGGACGGACGTGCCGTACGAGGTTGCGTTGCTAAAGGTTATAAAGTTGCGTTTAATAGGGAACCACTGAAAATAGTTCTATAATCAACTGTATTTTGATTTTTTTTTTTCAATAATATAGTGTGCTTTAAACATTAATAATTAACTTGTAATGTTATAGATACACCCTCCTTGAGGGTAGGCCTGTGCCCTGCAGTGGGACGTTTATAGGCTGATGATGATGATGATGATGATGTTATAGATTCGAATACAACACATATTAATTATTTATGTTTTGAAGAAAGATTCGTAATATACTTCGCTAATCGTAACGAATAACGTAACTATATAAAATTTTCAGTTTTATTAATATTGATTTGTTGTAAGTGTAAGTGTTGTATTCGAATTCATAACATTTAACGCCGAAGCGGTGGGGAACAACGGGAATATCCCAATAATGTAGCCTTTTGTTAATCTAGGTCATAAACGATCTATAGGGTCATTCTTAAGAGGGCTATCGGAGTCCAGTGGCGCCCTCGTCACATTAATAAAGATTTCTCAATAAAGAAAGCCTAAATTAAAAAAGTGCTCAATCGACAAATTACAAAAGCCTTTAAGCTATTGTTATACAATACTTTTATAGGTTCTAAACATTCCACTTTTAGACAGTTTCGAATAAAAACAAAAGCGGCCGTTTTTTTTCTTTTTTCAAAATGTGTATGTTTCGACCTTTAAAAAACCTATAAAAATATTTTACGAAAATAGCTTTAAAGCTTTTGTAGTTTGTCAATTGAGCACTTTTTCAATTTAGGCTTTCTTTATTGAGAAATCTTTATTAACGTGATGAGGGCGCCACTGGACTCCGATAGCCCTCTTTATATGCTGCGGTTTTTTGCATATTCGAAATCGTGAAAAAATCAGCTGTTCCATATAAAAGTGCAATCTTACTCGACCCAAATGTATGGGACAGTTAATTTTTATTTTTGCGATTCGGTGTTGGTTCCATAAAGAAACTTTCTACACTAATACACTTTTTTGACTAGGTATTGATTTTATTTGCAGTTTCAAACGTACGAAAAAGAAAGAGAAGAAAAAGAAAAAGTTGTTGGAAGAAGAATAGTGTCCGTTACCCACTTTTTTTCAAAATTGCAAGAAATTTCAAACCATGGACCGCTTGGATGCAGATATTAAGCCGGTTAAAAAACTAGTAAAAAGTGCTGAGGACGCTAAGAATACTAAAGTGGAAACCAGAGAAATGGAAGATAATATAGATGTTTTGGTCGATGTCAGTATGCCTATATGTTCTCGGTATCTAGATTTTAAAAATGTTTAAAATAGCGCTTCTTAATAAATAATAAAAAAAATGAAAAAAAATGAAGAAATGAATTTTATGTGCAAAATTACCACCGTTACTAGTCATTATGTCAGTCTAAATGGGCATCTAAACACATTTACCAAACGCGTATTGTTTTGTTAATTTCTAAGCCATTTTTCTTGAGTTTCTACATTTTTCTTGATGCAGCGTGTGGATTGAAAGCACAGTAAAAAATGTATTGGTTATATGCACGACACTATTTATTTTATTTATTTCCTTTTTGGAGAACTTACAGCTAAATAACAGTTCGGTTTCAACAAAGACAAATTGATGGTCAGATGCTGACAACAAGTTACTTAACCAGACTAGATCCATCTAGCGCAGTACAGCCCCGTGAGTTACTTGTATATAAAATGTTGGGATAAAGTTTGTTCTTTTATATTAAAATAAAGTAAAAACTAAATAAATGAGCAATGTTGTCGCTATTAAAAATTATATTATTATACCTAACTAGGTGAAATTCCCATTGTTTGTTACGAAATTCTCATACAAACTTTCACCCCCGTTTTCACACCTTTGGGGGTTGAATTGCGAAAAATATTTTTTGGTGAACACGTAGATGACAATAAAAACATCCCTGCCAGATTTAAGTTAGGAGTCTTTGTAGTTTTAGGTATTTGAGCGTTGAGTGAGTGTCCGGATTTGCATAGATTCAAGCTGCGATCGAATGCGATCGACTTGACGGTTCCCAATACCCACTTCGCACATAGCCAATACGATGCTTTGTATCTTGTTATAAAATATGGTAGATTTATTGTAAATAAAGTACTTCTAAATGTCCGCAAGCAAAAACTTTGTTTAAACTTAATACTTTCCCAGATGTAGAAGGTCCTCTGTGAGGATTGAGAGATCACACATTTTAGGTTGTATCTTTTTAATTATCTCTTTAAAATTCTAGGACGCAATTCTACAATTGTTTTAGAACTACTGCTAAAACCTGCATTATTTTATTTACGATTTCGCGATGTGATCTCTCATTGCACACACACATACACCAAAGACTCGGTACCCTCTTAATAATTTATAGATTAAGAGGGGACCGTTGGCAACCCTACCTCATCGAGTAACAAGATGCGACCTACCTAGGGTGTAGCACATGAGAAAGGTACGTCTTAAAGTACAGGGTTGCCTGGGCGTAACCTGGAGCATTTTGTACAGTGAGCAAAAAAGTGGGTATTTTTTTTGGTGTCAATTACCTCATCGGGTAACAAGTTGGTATATAGTACATTCGATAGAGCTCATCAAGAAGTGCCAAAATATATAGGGTTGCCTCGCGTAGTCCTGGGACTTTCTCGAGTCGGCCTGATTTTAGAGTGGCAAAAAATTCCAAAAATTACCTCATCTAGTAACAAAATGACAGTTATGCCATTTGATAGCTCTAGTCATCCTATTAATTATTAATAAAGGTTGCCGGCCCTATACCTGGAACTTTTCTTAGTCGGCCGAGTTTTATGTTCGAATGTAAATACTGATTGATGCTACAACGTCGTGGAAATGAGTCCAATGGATGGTTTAGAGATTGGTGGCATGTAGTGATCGATTGTAGGTATTAATTTGGAGGGACACAACCTTGAAAATTTTGTACAGTTAGCAAAAAAAGAATTTAACTTTGCGTTTTCTGAGACTTCTATTACCTCAACCGCAGTTGAACCCATAAAGACTTATGTTCCTTATCAGTAAGAGAATCGAATGGGATGAAAAAAAAAGTTTTGTGAAAATTGCGGTTTTTGTCGATGACTGTACATTTTTTCAAAATCGGTGAATGCAGAAGTAAAACTCTTCAAAAGATAGGGTTAGTCTCCTAAGAACGTTTTCTTGTAGCTATAATGCTTCTGGTAGCTGCCTTTTGTGTCCCATCTTAACTTTCCACCCTGTATATTAAATTTAATAATTATGTTATCAAAAACAGGTTTGAAAACAGACAAAAAACGTTAAGAGGTGGTCCGCAAGATATTTGAAGAATAGGTATTTAAGAGATCTATTACTGTCGCGCTATTTCTGAGCAACCGAGCTACCAGTGCGAAAGTGACAACTGCTGCGCGGACCGATTTTACCTATATAAAATGGACAAAATCACGGTTTCGTATTCCCGTTTCCTCCTCCACAACTAAACCGAGTTTAATAATTCTTTCAAGAAACAAACAAGCTAAGCTTATAAAAGAAGATTGGCAGATTTGGACCCAGCCATTTTTTACGAAAACTATTCAGGCCAGGACGGCGGTCATAATTATTATAAACAGAAAAAAATAAGGCATTTTTAAAAAAAACTTCCACATCTCCAGAAGTCCGGATTCAAAAGTAGAATTTACTAGTAAAATAGACTAATCGTCCAACAAGCAGTAGCAAAACGCAACCACGTCAGCTATTTTCATCTAATATTATCACTGAGGTAATTTCGGTCGTTACAGAACGTATTTTGCTTGGTGGATCTGATAGTGTGTGTGATTTCGTTTTCTTCCATTATCATAATATGGTACGGTTATCGTGAACTTTCATTAAAATATACACAATGAATGTGTAGAAGATTGAGTGGACTATCTAATAAGAAAGATTATGAGTTTCACACACTTGATACAAAAGGTATCATAAGGAGAAATACCTTTTCCCCAACTTCTACAGATTACAACTAATTAACATTTTTGTTAGTTTTGTTTCACTCAACACGTATTACTAAGTTTCATTCATGTATGGGACCTCTATGTCAATGTCAGGGTCTCAAATTATATGGCCTTCCGCCAAACTTCTTTACTTTATAAGGTCTAAGTTCTTATAATTGTTTTAAAAGAGCATTCATTATGTAAATGTACCTTATAAGAAGATTTGGCTAATATTACCTACCTTTATTCTTATAATTTGGTTGGGTAAACGTTAATGAATCCGATTTATATGGCTATAATAAGAGTTCAAAATGTTGTCTTCTTAAAGAGGCTAGTAACATTGCTTTTTAGATTATGACGATAAATATTACGACATATTTGTCCACTGTCGACTTCGATCAACAATATATTGTTGATCGAAGACTGTCGATATAAGAAAGACTTTTGCTATGTCAGGAGTGCGATTTTTGAATCTCATTCGCTGAGTTCAGCAGTTGAAAATTTAAAATGACTGTGGAGATATGTATCTTTCTATTGCTGATTTGACTTTCAAAAATCATACTTCAGGAGTGCGATTTTTGAAAGTCAAATAAGCAGAAGAAAGATGCGTAGCTCCATAGTAATTTTGACATTTTCAACTGCTGAACTCAGCGAATGAGATTCAAAAATCGCACTCCTGTATGTTTTTTTTTTATCATGTCCATCAAAGGGGTATGGGTAATATTGGCGTCATTTTTTTTAAGCGGCCGGGCACCAAATGTTACGGTTATTTTAGGGCTAATATCACCTAACATTATTATGCAAACTAAATAGTTCTGTGGTATAACGTTTCGGAAATATTTAATTTTAAAGTTTAAAAAATTACTCTACGAAGCTCATTAAAAGTTACTCATTTTGGTTTTTTTACCACTTTAATTTTAGTCTGTTTGAATTAATTTGAGTTTAAATGTTAATACGGCCAGGTGCCAAATGTAGTGGGTATTTTAAGGCTCATATTACCTTACATTATTATGCATTAAAAATTGTCCAACGGTGTAACGTTTAGGAGATATTTAATTAAGTTTAAAAGAAAAGACTCTACGAAGCTCGTTAAAAGTTACTCATTTTGTTTTTTTTACCACTGTATTTGTTTTTATAGCCCATAATTATTAGTTTTTAATTATTTGTGACATAATCACGTATATATTTCATGTTAACGCGCCGCAATCCTCGGCTCCTTGCTAGTTTCCGCTCGTCTGTTTGAATTAATATGAGTTTTAACGGTGCCAAATGTTGGGGATATTTTAAGGCTAATATCACCTTACATTATTATGCAAAAAAAATTCCGACGGTGTAACGTTTTGGAGATATTTAATTAACTTTAAAAAAAGAACTCTACAAAGTAGTGGCGATGGCTGGGATTTTTTTCCCATTTGTCTCCAGCAGCGATGGAGGCCATGGCGACAACTGGGTATACACGCCGCAAACGAGTATTCCCAGTCATCGCCACTGCTTTGTTACAGCACTGGCGACAACTGGGAATATAAAACCAAAACTATAAAAACAAATAAAGTGGTAAAAAACCAAAATTTAATTGGTAACTTTTAATTGGCTTTGTAAAGTTATTATTATTTTTTATTTAAAATTATACCGTTTGATTTCTTTTACCGTTCCGAAACTTTCAGGGGTGGTTCAGACCATGAAACTGAATATCACGAAATCAAAAACCGGTGGACTTTGAAACACTCTGTTTTATTTTCACTTTTACTGTCTAATTATTATTATTATTTTACGAAACTATTTTAATTTGAAATATATCAAAATCACTTCAAGAATACTAAAAATCGTCTGTCTCATACATTTAAGTCTACTAAGCATTGCAGTTTAGTATGGAACAGCAGATTTTTTTTCGCGATTTCAGGTTTGGTCCCATAATAAAAATTGTTCAGTTTGATGGTCTGAACCACGCCTGAAAGTTTCGGAACGGTAAAAAAAATCTTCCTGTATATCTCCGAAACGTTACACCGCAGGACTATTTATTTTACATAATAATGTACGGTGATTTTAGCCCTAAAGTACCCGTAACATTTGGTACCTGACTGCTTAAAAAAAGACGCCAATATTACCCACCCCCCTCGTACCCCCTCGCATCCTTTTTAGGTACTTCCGAGCGAGCGCGCTTGAAAACGGCGAAAAATGCTACCAAAGATATTTTGTGTCACGAAAATTTCACTTCGAATTCGAACACCGAGTGCGATTTAATTTGTAAGTGAGCGATCGTCGATATTTGATTCAATATTTTTTATTCAAAATAATATTACACTTATAGGTACAACGTGTTAATGAATTAACGCAAAACTAGAAAGTAGTTTGTTTAGAATCGAGAGCAGAATCAAATTATCATGGTTTCAGCAAGGTTTCAACCCGATGTCAACCCACCGCACGAGCACACTCGCCTACTTACTACCAAAACAAGATTATAAAAATGTATCCATGAGTACGTTAGTTCTTTCAGTGCTGAAATGATAACAAATCATTTTTGCCTCAAAACTTAAAATGCGAATAACTTTAAATTTGAATTATCAAAATAATGAAATTATTGTTTCAATCTAATTATTTTGTTATAAATCAGTTGGGGTGTATGAGGTTTTGCACTAATTCATTAACACGTTGTAGAACACGGATAGCTTTTTGATATCATATTTTTGACTCTACTAAGTAACGCTCTTGACAGATATTAACGCTGCTAACAAAACTGTTTTTATCACAAAAAAATTTACCGAGGCCGTGGGTCTGCCTAGTGCAGAGTTTCCCAAACTTTTTTGAGTCATGCCTCCCCTGTTATTATAAGTAATGTTTTCATACCCCCCTTATCGAAATTTTTATGACAAGCGCGGTTGGATTGGAACGGTGCTATCTGAGACCTGCTGAGCATAAACATGTCGGTAACAAGGAACGAATGGGTGAATTAGTGACTGAAACATGAGTGAATTAATAAAATGATATAATGAGTAGAATTTACGTCATTACATTACGTTACGTTACGTCAGATGGGACTCCCCAATGCTGCAACGTTGGGTACGCTTGCATGCCATCTTGTAGCTGCCCACATCTTTGTCGGATAGATTTTTATAACTAACACAGTTTGTAAGATCATTGTTACTAACACTAGAATGGATCTGAGTTATCTGAGGAATAAATGATTTAATTTAATTTATTTTAATTAACTGGATTTTTCTTTTCAAGATGCAAACGCTTTTTTTAAATACAAGTGCACTGCAGAAGTACAGTTTTCTTTTTTATTTTATCGGCAAAACTGCAGTTTGATTGAGCTTTGTTCCTTTGAGTGACCGACGGACCGACGGACCGACGGACTGACGGACCGACGCGACCGATTCCAATTATTTCATTACCATATACATTATTAGTATTCAGTATTCAGTATTCAGTATTTATTTGCAGTATCACAATAATGAAGTACATACTCACGTGTAACACAAGATCTTATTAAATTATTGTGACGCCCTGTTAGGGCATGGCAATATAATTGCAGAGGGCCTGAAAGTTTTATAACAATTACAATTGTCTACTTAATTATTAGTTTAAGTAATAGAGATGTCGACGTTAACGTCAAGAGCCTAAAATATTAGAACATTGTTGTCCTGGAAAAAATCATTAAGGTTGTAGTAACTTTTTGAAATGAGGATTATACGGACGCACTTGTCATTTCAATTGTTTTTGATCGATATCGGGATTTAATACTTTTTTTAAGTTAACTACAGGGTGTTTAGGGAAAAATGTGAGCCACACCATACCACAAACTAAATAGAGATACTACACCATACTGAACTGAAGCCACCTTTATGATAACCGTTTGAAATTTGACTTTCGAAAAAATCTACTGTTCCATACATTTGAGTCTGTTTCGCATTTCGTAAGGAACAGGGCCTCTACCCGCACATTCGAACTTCGCAATTGCGTGAACTTTGTCGTTCCAATGTCGACTCTATTCTAATAAAGTGCGGACCGAAACAGTGGCGATATAGCGAACATCGAAAGTGCGGGTACAGGGCCAGCTTTATTTTTTTCGGAAATCAGAATCAAAAATCAAATCTTTATATTTGTTAGGAACACGGGTGACACCTGGGTTCGATTCCCACGGGGGACACCTGATATGATTTGTGCGTTTTTCTTCGCAACTGGTTAGGACATTACAGGCTGAATCACCTGTCTGAAAAGAAAGATGATTCCGTGCTTCGGATGGCACGTTAAGCCGTTGGTCCCGGTTACTATCTCTGGTGGTAGTAGTCGTTACATAATAAACCACGTCAGAGGCCGTAAGGCGGTCTGAAAAAACTCTGACACCAGCGGAAAAGTATCGTTAACCTTTAAACCACTCACTGAACAACTTTTACTATGGGAGCAAACCAATCGGGGATAAAATAATCAGCTGCCTCATACATTTGAGTCGAGTAGGTATTGCAGTTTAGTATGGAGCAGCAGGTTTTTTTTTGCTCCGATCGGTTTGCTCCCATAGTAAAAGTTGTTCAGTTTGATGGGTAGAGTATGTGACTTAAAGGTTAATGACACTTTTCCTTACACCCTGTATAATAATTAAAATTGTTCAGTTGGCTGCCCTTTATGTAAGTATGACCATATTAATTACCTTTTTGTAACACCCTGTAAACCTACCTATGTTCCGAGGACAGAATTTTGTGGCGCCCTGGAAAATAGGCTTTTATTAATGGTACAATAATATACTGCGCCTGGTATTCTCTTCCGACCACGTGACTGACACAAGCCTACGTCATCATACCCTTTTACCATGTTTAGCGGCCATTTTTTTGTGACGTAGGCTTGTGTCACTCTGGGAATAGAAGCCCTTGTTTTTTTTAGACTACTAATAGCTTTTATTCAACTACAGGATTGGCCGATGGCTGATGATGATTATTATTATTAGTACTTGTGCTCCTACCAGTAGGAAGACCATGTCTCCACTTACCACAAAGACTTTTTTAAAGGTAAGTGCAGACATTACTTACTCTATTCCACCTTCCTTGTATATTTTTTTCCCTGTGTGTGTTGTGGTATCTAAATTATTATAAAGCTGTAACAGAAGTGTGTCTGTACATTGAAGATATTTACAAAAAAAAGATTACGATATGATTTTTAGATGTCCCTGATTCCAAATCACAAATTTTTGGATTTTTTGCCTGTCTGTTTGTTTTTTTGTTTGTTCGTTTGTTTGTTTGTTTGGGTGTTTGTTTGATCGAGCATCACGCAAAAACTACTGAACCGATTTTGATGAAACTTTTTTTGTTTGATAGCTTATGATCTGACTTAAAATCTGGTATATGATTTATGCGGACGAAGTCGCGGGTAAATGCTCGTGCACTATATAGTTTCAAATTATAAGAAAAAAAATAAGGATGTATTCAGACAATGGAACTAAAAATCAAGCCTGCCGATCAAGTGTTGTGAAACTAAATAACTTTCCATTGGTAACATGGGTTTCAGTCTTTCAGTAAAGTAAACCTAATTATTGATTTAAAATTAGGGATGCAACGATTCGGCCATTACGATTACGATTACGATATTTAATCGTTATTTATTACGATAACCGATGCATTACGATTATTTAAACAAATTTAGTTGAGATTATCCTCAGAATGAGTTCTCATTGTGTTTCTTTGCATTCCAATGGAAGTTAAATCATAAAAAAAAACTTAAAAAAAAAATAAAAAAAAAAAAAAATCTTTATTTCAGATACTTATTACAATCCATATTGATGTTAGTAACACACTTAAATAACTATGTTAGTACACATACTTAAGTGCAGACCGACCCAGTGCTAAATGAAGCTACACTGTCGTATCTACTTGCGACCATCTTCAGAATGCTGTTGGTGCTGGCGCGAACCCTCTGCAGTGCGGCGGCACAGCGTTTGCGGAGCGTGGTGGGAAATCCATCGACATGAGCGTCCGCGAACATGCCTGACGCACTGCAGAAGCGCGGCAGCCCCAGCAGCATCCTGAAGGCGTTATTTTTAAAAAATTCCAGATTTTGTAACTTTTTCTACTATTTGAGATCGCATTCGAAGTTCACGATTATGATTGTTGGATGCGTAGAGGTCAATTTGCTTTGAAAAACACAATATGGAACATGATTCTGTATAATCTCGTTAATCACGCGATATCTCGTCCGATTTACGTGGGAGATTAATCTTTTGAAATGTGGATGAGATATCGCGAGAACGAGAATGTACCTATGTAATACTTCAAACCGAAATTCAAATCAAAGATCTCAATAGAATTAAAAAAAAAATGAGTGTCAAATGTCACCAAAAAATGTCAGATTTAGCTCAAAATGAGCTAAAATGGCAGTAAGAGATCCGATTTTATTTTAATTGTTTTTCGGCTCTGGAGTCTAGTATTCAGGTCTGGTATTTGTCAACAAGTGCAATCCGATTGACGTTTTCAATTCCAATTTAATAATCGTACGGTTCTTACTACGGTGCATTGCATCGTTATTAATCGTGATTATTACGATGATGATGACGGATGACAGATGCAAAACGATGCACCGCTTCGTAATCGTTGCATCCCTAATATTAAGGTACCTCACTGGTCATTGGCAGTGAATCACCCACCTTAACTAGGTTTATGTTTAAGAAAACTCTACAGGGTGTACAATAAAATAGGACAGCTACTTAAAGGGGTGCTTCAGACCATCAAACTGAACAACTTTCTCTATGGGACCAATATCGAAATCGCGAAAAAAAAGTCCGCTCTCCCATACAAAACTGTAAACATAACTCGACTGAAATGTATGCGACAGCAGATTTTTTTTTCGCGATTTCGATATTGGTCCCATAGAGAAAGTTGTTCAGTTTGATGGTCTGAAGCACCTCTTTAAGTAGCTGTCCCATTTTATTGTACACCCTGTATATTACCTACCTCTTTAAACCACCTGTCCATTATTCAATCATAGTACTTTAACTATAAAAATCAAAACAAAATCATTATAAAACACATTTTATTACCAGCACCTGTGTACTATAAAACACTTTATTAAAATTAAAAAAGCTACAAACTTTTTAATTCTAATTTTTTAATTGCGGCTCCTTTGGCGAAGGAATTATGCGCCATGCGTCCTGTCGGCAGGACTAAAGGGAGGTTGGGATGCGTTGTGCATTCTAATGCAACGTTGAATGCACTTTAATTGATTTGTCAGGTCAATTGTATGGTTGGTTATTTAGTTGGTTATACTTTGTTGTATGGCTAGTGACTCAGGCCCTTTGCGGTGAATGAAAATATTACAAGGAACAAGGACGACAATAACACGACGACGACAATAACACGACGACGATAGCTCTGTTGGAGAGGAGCATGCCCCGGAAAGGCAGGTCGTGGGTTCGAATCCCGCTCGCCGCCCGACTTTTGATTACAGGGAAAAGTAATATTAGGTAGGTACCTAATATTTACATGGTTGTTTAAAAAAAACATTTTTAGTCACATTTACCCTCCTGGTTTTTGCAGAAAATTCATTGATATTTTAGCAATAAATATCAATTTTTCTGCAAAAACCCCTAGATTTCGATGTTATTTAATTATACAATGACCAAATAATATGGTCGCTCGCTGGTTTTTATTGTATTGAGGTCTTGAAAATACCTTAAAATAATATCATAATGCAAAAATCTCCAAGGTTTTAGATCATACTAGAGTTTACCCGCGACTATTCAGTAGTTTTTGCGTGATGCTCGAACCAACAAACAAAAAAACATTAAGGGCATGTTTCACCACTTCTGAATAAGTACCTAATAGCTTATCTGACAGTTCGTTTGACAGATTTTTATACAAAATAATGTCAACGTTATTAAGAACTTATTCAGAAGTGGTGAAACAGGCCTTTAGAGCTTATAATAGTTATAGTAGATAAATCTCGAGCTCGCTTCGCTCGCTCCAGTTTTTTAGATTTGTTATACCGACCTATCCTGAAGAAGGGCAGGGCGCCAGTGTCAAGTTTTTGTCTCGGGTTGGACAAATTCTAAGATAGTGAAATGACACGTTCCCACAAAAAATTATCCCTTAGTCGCTTCGTACGATACCGATGAGAGGAAATATGGTGGTCTATTGCGAATCGATCCAACCTTTTAGGGTTTCAGAGAACAATAAATGATGTCAGACCACATACCAAGACTTGACAATGGACTTCGAATATCATATACTAAACTTCCTCCAATTAGGAAGTCTCAATTATCAACGCATTCTAGCACTTACAGCACAAGACTTAAGAGTTAATTTGAGGGAGTTTTAATGTGATCTAGCTGGCTTGAAATTATTTGTAATAGATTAAGTTTAGGTTAGGAACCACCGCGCGCCGCATGCCTTCACGATTGTAGGGACAGCAGAAAACTACACACAAATTGGACCAGTAGTTTTTACGGAAAAACAAATAAGACTAAAATAAAAATTGATTGCATTCCACCAATATCCATTTTTTGTCTTTGTCAAGCATACCTATCCTATGGGAAGCAGTAAGGTCGAACGTCATGCGTTGAAATCAGCAGTAGAAAATGACAAAATTAGTTACTATGGAGATAATGCATCTTTCTACTTCTGATTTAAACATGTGACTTTCAAAAATCGCACTCCAGGTGTGCAGGAGATAATTAGCATAGAGTAAATAAATTAATAAAAAAATATCTGCTCTTCCATACAAAACTGCAAACCAACTCTAGCAAAATGTATGGGACAGCCGATATTTTTTTCGCGATTTCGATGTTGGTGCCATAGAGAAAGCTGTTCAGTTTGATGGTCTGATCATCCCCTTAAAAAATTGTCAGCAGTGTTGGCACGTTCTACTTAAGGTGGTTTCAGTCCATACAAACGTTTGACGCACAATACGCGTACTGGAATTAATAAAAGTAATATTTTATATATGGAAAAATAGTTTAAAAAATCTAGATGTCGCGTATCAAATAACATTTGCAATTTATAATAAAGATAAAAGATATAAAGCTTTGAAATTTTTCATACAAAATTTTCAAAGCTTTATATCTTCGTAATTTTATTATAAATTGCAAATCTTATTTGATACGCGACATCTATATTTTCTAACCTATTTTTCCATATATACAAAGCTACTTATATTAATACCATCTACTCGTATTGTGCGTCAAAGTTTTGTATAAAATTTACCCCTCTGCAACCGCCTTAAGAAGGAACCTGTATAGGATATTGGACTGTGTCTGAAATAACATTATTTTGATTTAATTAGAAGGCTTGAACTTGAAGCGTGTGTGGGGAACTAGTGAACTACTACAGATGGTCAGCACCCACAAGTTATAGCAAAGATGCCAACAGATGGCGATACCGTCGCTCTCAGAAATATGCTCCATACAAAGACAACGTTCATCCTAAATACGTAACTCGTAACCTACTACACATAAGGTTCACAATCGAATGCGGGACATGAATCGCGCAAGAGAAATAATCACAGAGATTCGATATATATACAAGGTCCAACTAAGAACTGTTGGACCACGGCCGGTCCCCAGGCTTCACACATAGCCTGGTGGAAGATCTCCCCTTTTCAATGGAGGAACATTCCCAAGTAGCACCTCCATATTGGTGACCCTCGACAAAGAACATCGCAACCTGAACACCGCAGAGCAGCAGCAACCAACTTCAACCAACCCTTCACCCCCTCGACCAGGTCAAACAAGCAGCAGTCACGCCATCAACCCGAAGCCGCACCAGGTCCTTCGCAGCTGTCTTCACACCGCTTCCTGGGCCTGCAGCTTCCTCAACGACAGTCAGCGTCTGCATAGAAGGATCTCCCGCAGCCCACGTGTCTGAGCTCACCTCCACGTGGCAGTTCTGCTCGCCTTCTCCACGCCTGTCACTCGCCCGCATCACATCAGGACTTGTCTCCCTGACAGATGCACACACACGCAGCACATCGCTCGTCAGACTCACTTGACTGGAGCCCTGCACCTACACTATATGGATACAGACTGCACACTTCGAACTACTCAACGACCTCCGGTCTGAGGGGGGAGTCCTGTGGGGAACTAGTGAACTACTACAGATGGTCAGCACCCACAAGTTATAGCAAAGATGCCAACAGATGGCGATACCGTCGCTCTCAGAAATATGCTCCATACAAAGACAACGTTCATCCTAAATACGTAACTCGTAACCTACTACACATAAGGTTCACAATCGAATGCGGGACATGAATCGCGCAAGAGAAATAATCACAGAGATTCGATATATATACAAGGTCCAACTAAGAACTGTTGGACCACGGCCGGTCCCCAGGCTTCACACATAGCCTGGTGGAAGATCTCCCCTTTTCAATGGAGGAACATTCCCAAGTAGCACCTCCATACGTGTTTCAGATTTTGTATTACTCAGGTAAATTCGTATTTAGGTACATTAGTAAGTATTTTATATCAAACTTCTCTGCGGACCGTACGCCGAGCGCCGCGCCGCCGTCGTCGTCCGGTGCCCTCTCACTCAAGTGAACAAATCTCTTTATTATGATAATTCACACTTTTTTCGTCACACATCCATTGTTTAAAACAAAACGGAAATTATTAACGCCCAGTTATTTGGTATAATCATTTTAATAATGTATTTATCGATTCATTATTTATTAGAATTGATTATTTTTACATACTGTATCGCCTGTGATGCGCTCGTGGCGTAGTCATCAGACCAACAAACTGAACAACATTCTCTACAGGGTGTAACAATACACCCTAGTACTACTTAGGGGGGTTCTTCAGACCATCAAACTGAGCAACTTTCACTATGGAGCCAACATCGAGAAAAAATAAAAAAAATCTGCTGTCCCATACATTTTAGTCGAATCGGTACTGCAGTTTTGTATGGGACAAGTGATTTTTTTTATTTTTTCTCGATGTTGGCTCCATAGTGAAAGTTGTTCAGTTTGATGGTCTGATCATCCCATTAAAAACCTTCAGCATCTTAAGAAGGACACACTAATGGAAAAAGTACCTATTTATTTCGCGATTTAGATTTTGGTCCCATAGAGAAAGTTGTTCAGTTTGATGGTCTGATTATCCCCTTAAAAATCTGTAAGTATCTTTCTTCTTCAGAAGAAAGGAGAAGCAACGCCACGCCCTGGTCATCAGTCCTATCCGATGGTAGACTTCGCATACGCAACATTCTTCTTCAGCGTATGCAGGTTTCCTCACGGTGTTTTCCTTCACCGTTTGAGAGCAATCCTCCACCTCCTCATGGCTCTTCCAACCTCGCAGTTATACGAGGTGAATCGCGGGAGATGCACCCAGTACCTACTTGACCAAGGCTCTTTTCCTGGGCACACTTTCTTGACTCCCTACAAATTATTTCTATGTCCTGTCCCGATCTTGTACTTGAGTGCTATCACAGTCCAGTGGCGCCCTCATCACATTAAAAAAAGATTTCTCAATAAAGAAAGCCTAAATTAAAAAAGTGCTCGACATCAAAACTACAAAAGCCTTCAAGCTATTTTCATATAATATTTTTATAGGTTCGAAACATTCCACTTTTAGACAATTTCGAATAAAAACAAAAGCGGCCGTTTTTTTTTTCTTTTTTCAAAATTTGCATGTTTAGACCTTTAAAAAACCTATAAAAGTATTCTATGAAAATAGCTTGAAGGCTTTTGTAGTTTGGATGTTGAGCACTTTTTTAATTTAGGCTTTCTTTATTGAGAAATCTTTTTTAATGTCACTGGACTGTGATAGCTCTCTTAAACGGTGAGAACAGGGAGAAGTGCAAGATCGGGACAGGAGTGCGATTTTTGAATCTCATTCGCTGAGGCCATACCTTTACACTATGGCCATACCTCTTCGCAACTCTAATTATACTAATTATCTATTTATAATAAGCACAGTTTAGTCATCTCTACCATTTGACCTAGACCCTAATTATTCGGCTCAATTAGACGACCAAATTAATAATGAATTAATAATTAAATTATACAAACTATTGTTCTGACAAATTAGTTTCTAACAATGAGGTCGCTAGATACTTATTTGTGAATGGTTGTGCCGCCCCGGCGAGCTATTATGGCCTCCATGGATGATATTAAATTGTAGTGATGCCAATTAATTTGAAACAAACATGTGGTATCATTGCATTCAGTAGAGTATTTGCTAATTTGCTATGGTTATGTCATGTGTCAAACTCATATAAAAACTTTGACGATCTGAAGGATGCAAGAAGGATGTTACATTTGTGAGCTCGTCGAGTGACGCCCAAAGAATTGCACACCTGCAGTGAATGGTCTCATTCCTGATCTGGTTGATCGGTTTTAAGCTCGATGACGTTTTGACACTTAATATTACCTACACACGACCATTTTTCAGTGCCATAGCAAAGCAAGTGTTGTAGAGTTTCTGGCTGCATTTTTTCTATCGATCCCCTCTACCGAATCCGCCGCGTAGCTCCAGCAACGTTCTATGCCGTACCTATTCTGGGTGCCCCTAGGTCGACTCGGTAGACCCTTCGTAGTCCCTCCAGTAGGTCGCAGTAATAAGCAGATGCTTCATGAGCAATTCGAAAAAGGGAACACATAGGCGTCGTTCAGCTCTACAGCGGAAGACCTTCCGACATGATGGTAGGTATAGTATACTCTTATATATTCCGTGGTATAGCTTGGGTTGGGGTGGTAGAACCAAAAAAATGTATTTAAAAAAAATTATTTTGAAACCTAAGACTTTTTTCACTAGAAATTATTAGATTTTTTTTTTTTTTTATTTATTTATCTAAAACAAAAACAATACATTATAATATCATACAAAGCCACCCTACGAAAACAACGTAACTATGGTTTATATGAGGTGTGGCGAGTTGACTTTAACTCGATACATTTTGTTAGGTAGTATTTCTTAACTATTGATTTGATTTTGTTATATTTCTTTATTTGACAAAGATCATTCAAGACTCGTTCGGGAAGTTCGTTCAATATCTTAGGCAGTAAATATTGCCAAGTTCGCATTCCATATGTGTTGTTGCACCGGTAGATTGTAGGTTGAATGTGTACCTTGTTAAGGCTACTCCTCCCATCTGCAAGGCTCTCTTTCTTACAAGCAAACTTTTGCAATTAGCCATCCCGCTTCAATTGCGCGGCTCCGGTCAGAATTTTCCGTTTTCTTTGAAAACCTGTATGATTTTTTATTAATTTTCAAAAAATAAGAAAACCACATCATTTTATATTGTATTGTGAAGAATATTGTAAATTTTCATATTCTTCTGATCAACAATGTAAGAGTAAAACGGTTACAATTGAAAAAAAAGAGGTGACTTTAGAGTCGTATATCCTGTAGATTGTTCAGTTTTGTTTTCTGCTTAAAAAGTGCCATAGTTAATGTATAAAATGGTTACAAAGTTACCCAAAACCGGGCGGACGCCCCTATCGGTTAAAATGATGACATTTACCGATCATCGTTTATGAAGAGTTCATAGCCTAGCTTCGTAGAAAATTGGGCACCTTGGGAGAGAGATAATTCTTTGAGAGAACTTGAATTTAGTTGAGAAAAAATAATTAAAATTATTTCCTCTACAAAAATTATCTACCGCTCTCAGAATAGCAGCCATTTTATATCTAATCGTTCTAAAAATGGCGGACAATTAACTGATATTCATTACGAATACGATCGAATCGATTGTATGCTAAAATCAAACGCTTGTAGCATTCGCTTTGTAATCGATTGCATTGAAATTATACTAGTCTAGGTATCTACAGGATGCCATCAAATTGAACAACTTTTAGGTGACATGGAACTAACTTTGAATTAGGGGGAAACATCAGCGGTTCCATAGAGATAAGCAATAGCTACTCGACATTTATAATTAACAATACTTAGTTATTTTATTTGGGTAGTTATTTTGTTTCTATTTTAGTTTTAGGATATTTTAGTTTTAAGGATGTTTTTTTTTTTTTTTTTTTTTTTTTATTAACTATGGGTTTGCTCTTGACCTCAATCCAGTCCTCAGGACGAAGATGGGGTCGTAGATGTAGCGAGCTTACCCAGAAGATGCCTATTCACTCGTACTTTAAAGGAATTCGGGTTGTAAGTACTCGGAAATACGGAATACGGATGTTTTAGTTTTAAGATATTTTAGTTTTAGGATGTTTTAGTTTTAGGATATTTTAGTTTTAGGATGTTTTAGTTTTAGGATGTTTTAGTTTTATGATGTTTTAGTTTTAGGATATTTTAGTTTTAAGGATGTTTTAGTTTTAGGATATTTTAGTTTTAGGATGTTTTAGTTTTATTGTGACATTTTCTTTATAACTGCTGTTTTACTTCCTTGAATAAATTTGATCTGATTAACAATAATAATAGAACAGAGTGACTTATTACTTATTATTAATACAATTACCTACAATCTAAGTCTAAGACTAAAGCCTACAATAGCAATTGTTTTCATTACAATAAAGCAATAGTAATTGATTTCAAGAAATCCAAGTGTAATAGACATCGGAAGAAGTGGCGTCCCGATTCCGGAATATAAATAACATTATTGCAGGAAGACTGATGACTCATTTGAAATGACAATAGAGTTAGTTGCCGGTTCGATTCCCGGTTCCTAGACTACGGAGGTTGAAAGCCGTAAAATTACCTTATAATCTTCCGAGAAAAGCGTTTTAATTAAAACATATTTTGTTGACACTGAGGCTGAGATTTAGAGACGTTTTTAATGTTCCATACCAAAATTGGCAAAACGGAACACTTATGAAATCAGCTCGGTGTCTGTCCGTCCGTCCGTCCGTCTGTCACAGGCATTTTTCACCGAGACCGTAAGACATAGGAAGCTGAAACTCGGTACAGATATAGCAAATGCTGAAGTGCGATTTTTGAAAATCATACGAGCGACTTGGTAGTAGAAAATGTCAAAATTACTATGGAGATTATGCATCTTTCTACTACCAAGTCGCTCGTATGATTTTCAAAAATCGCACTTCTGGTCCAATAGCATAAATGAAATAAAAAAACCTAAATTTTTATATTGGGGGGCAATTTGGGGAGTTAGAAAGGGTAAATAAAAAAAAAATTCTACCCTATAGTGTGGGATATGAATCGAGTCTAAAAACAAAATTTTCAATTAAATCTGAGAAATTGCTGCCCCACCTCTATTTCAAAAAATATAGCCGTATAAGATCTGAACAAAATCAGGAACATCAGAAATAACGTGTAGATGGCGGGAAAATTATCAGGGTGGCTCTAACTTAGATAGTTTTTTTTCTATACCCAAAAAACTAACACCAATGAGACCAGTGTAAAATGATCTTCAGTTACTATGTGACCACATACTAAGCAAGTGTCAATTTAAAGTGGGTGTTATCAATGACCCATGTTAAACAACGGGTAGCACGGAACACTAATTGCCCGAGTCCCGACTCGTACTTGGCCGGTTTTTTAAGTCTTAGTTCGAAGTTTCGTATGTCAAAATCCATACATTTTCGACCTTACTTAACTAAGTATAACTTAAAAATCGTCTCTGAATCTCAGCCTGACACTGGAAGGAAGTCTTAAATCTGTCTGATCGAAAGTGTTCCGAGTTACTGTACCGTACTTACATAAACTAACGACCGTAATCCCTTTCGGTGTGGTCAGAGACTTTGCTACACTACAACTTCCAACTTTCTGTTTGAATGTAGTTGTAGCAATGATCACATTTAGCAATTTAAGGGGCGTCCGCCCGGTTTTGAGTAACTTTGTAACCATTTTATACATTAACTATGGCACTTTTTAAGCAGAAAACAAAACTGATCAATCTACAGGATATGAGAAGTGATGTGGTTTTTCTCGAAATCTATTTTAATTGATAAAACTGAAGAAAAACGAATCCAAAGTCACCTCTTTTTTTCCAGTTGTAACATTACATTGTTGATCAGAAGAATATGAAAATTTACAACATTCTTCACAATACAATATAAAATGATGTGGTTTTCTTATTTTTTGAAAATTCATAAAAAAATCATACAGGTTTTCAAAGAAAACGGAAAATTCCGACCGGCGCCACGCAATTGAAGCGGGATAGCTAAATTGCAAAAGTTTGCTTGTAAGAAAGAGAGCCTTGCAAATGGGAGGAGTTTTAGGATGGAATGACGTGTCAAGTGGTGAGAGGAGCCTAGCCTAGCCTTTCGCCCACATAAATACCATAGATTAATATGTATATTGGTTAATAAATACTGCATAAGAAACCTTTAATCTCTTAGTTGCCTCGTACGACAACCACGGGACGAATGGGGGTGGTCCATTCTAAGCCAGTACCTACCATACGGCTTTATTTGTCTGAAAAAAATATTATTTTCAAATAACGCTAAACGCAGTTTGAGTAGGTATATGTTTTATGACGGCCCGGTAGCACAGTCGGTAGTGAACCTGCCTGCTGTGCCGAGGGTCGCGGGTTCGAATCCCGTAAGGGACAAATATTTGTATGATGAATATGAATATTTGTACCCGAGTCATGGATGTTTGTATCTATATATGTATTCTATATCGTTGTCTAGTCATCATAATACAAGTCCAGGCTAGATTCTGGCACTTTAAATGTGACTAGATAATTTGTGTGACATTGTCCAAGATATTTATTTATTATTATTGTTTATGTATTATGCAGTCCTCTTTTCTTATTTCTTGAAATAGGCTGTGAAATAGGGTAGTTATTGACCGACGACCTGGTGAAGGCGGCGAGAACCCGTTGGATGAGGGCAGCGCAGGACCGGTCGTTGTGGCGATCCTTGGGGGAGGCCTATGTCCAGCAGTGGACGTCCATCGGCTGAGATGATGAGGGTAGCTATTTCAAGAAATTATTAAACTCGAAGTATAAAAGATGAGGTCACGACTTCCAATTAAGACATAACAAACTGACAGTCCGTTGATTTATAGACGATTCATTAGAAACAAGGCACGGGACGTGAGCCGAATGCGCCCGCGCAGCCCGCCCGTTTTGTGCGAGGCCGTTATAGATCTTGACATTACAAGTCATTGAGTGCGATTTTTGAAACTCATTCGGTGAGTTCAGCCGTTGTAAATGTCAAAATTACTATGGAGATATGCATCTTTCTACTGCTGATTTAACTTTCAAAAATCATACTCCAGGAGTGCGATTTTTGAAAATCACATCATCAGTAGAAAGATGCTTATTTCCAAAATAATTTTGACATTTTCAACTGCTGAGTTCAACGTGTGAGTTTCAAAAATCGAACTCCAGGAGTGCTATTTTTGAATCTCATACGTTGATCTCAGCAGTTGAAAATGTATGGAGAAACGCATCTTTCTACTGCTGATTTGACTTTCAAAAATATCACTTCTGGAGTATGATTTTTTAATGTCAAATCAGCAGTCGAAAGATGCACGTCTCCATTATAATATGGACATTTTCAACTGCTGAGCTCAGCGAATGAGATTCAAAAATCGCACTCCAGGTCATGCGAAACAATAAATTTTCTTTCAATTGGTTGCCAAGAATAGATCACTGTAGGTGACTAAGGGACAAGGTTTCCTTTGTATATTTTTGGGGTATTTTGGCGATTTTTCGACTCTTAATGAGATGTCATGACTTGGCTCGACCACCTCCCCCCAAATCTCACATGAGATACAGTGGATTGCGTTAATCTGTGCTTGATTGCGTTGGATTTATTTAAAAAATTTCCATATTTCAGTAGAGAAACATGTTTTACTTAATTAAACCCAGCACTTTACGCAATTTTACACTGTATGTACCTTGCTAAATAGGTACGTGATATTTGCCAACCCCAGGAGTGCGATTTTTGAATCTCATTCGCTGAGTTCAGCAGTTGAAAATGTCAAAATTAGTATGTAGATACACATCTTTCTACTGCTGATTTGACTTTCAAAAATCGCACCTCTGAAGTATGATTTTTTAAAGTCAAATCAGCAGTAGAAAGATGCATCTCCGTAGTAATTTTGACATTTTCAACTGCTGAGCTCAGCGAATGAGATTCAAAAATTGCACTCCTGGAGTATGATTTTTGAAAGTCAAATCAGCAGTAGAAAGGTGCATATCTTCGTAGTAATTTTATCATTTTCAACTGCTGAACTCAGCGAATGAGATTCAAAAATCGCACTCCAGTAAGTCAAAAAGCGCAATTGTTAGCAAAAATTTTTGAAAAAATATGTGTAGGTATTGTACAACTTTTATTTATTTTTTTATAACAATAAATTCGCGCCCTTTTCGCTGCTATTCGGCTTTGTGACCCGAAGAGTAATCAATCACCCTGCTTGTTTGCTTGACGGGAACTCGGGTCTGCTCTGCTGAACCTGCTTTTGTAGCAACCATGGTACAATAATATACTGCGCCTGGTATTTTCTTCCGATCACGTGACTGACCATGTGAGTGACACAAGCCTACGTCATCATACCCTTTTACCATGTTTAGCGGCCATTTTTTTGTGACGTAGGCTTGTGTCACTCTGGGAATAGAAGACCTTGTTTTTTTAGACTATGGTAGCAACTCACTTTTAGCACATTGAAGATCAAGTGGTGATAGACTGCCCAACAAACATGACTTGCAATCGCAATCTCACAACAACACGACCGGTAATACGACAATAATGCATTGTCACCATACTCGAGGCTTTCTTATACTGTGCTCGAGGTCCTCGCTGGCAGGGAAAACTCATCGCTTATAAATCAGATGCGTATTGACGAAGAGCCAAGTAAAATGTACCCGGAACCGACGAGCATGCATGGAGAGACTTAAGGTGGTTTCAGTCCATACAAAATTTTGACGCACAATTCGCGTAAACGGCATTAATACTACGAATAAGAATCATGAATATAAGTAATACTTTATAAGTATATGGAAAAATAGTTTAGAAAATCTAGATGTCGCGTCACAAATAACATTTGCAATTTATAATATTATAATTACGAAGATATAAAGCTTTTAAAATGTTGTATGAAACATTTCAAAGCTTTATATCTTCGTAATTATATTATTAATTGCAAATGTTATTTGTGACGCGACATCAAGATTTTCTAAACTATTTTTCCATACTTACTTATATACAAAGTTACTTATATTAATTCTACGCGTATTTATTGTGCGTTAAAGTTTTGTAAAAAATTTACCCCTCTGCAACCACCTTAAACAGGATCCTTCTTAATATAATAATGCTGCTGACAGTTTTTTTTAAGGGGATGATCAGACCATCAAATTGAACAACTTTCCCTACGACAACAAAGTCGAAATCGCGAAAAAAAATCCTAGATTAGTACCTACTTGATCCAATTGTATGGGACTGCAGATTTTTTTTTCCCGATTTCGATGTTGGTCCCATAGAGAAAGTTGTTCAGTTTGATGGTCTGATCATCCCCTTCTTCTTCTTCTTATCGTGTGGGCAGAGCCCTGGTGTCAGAGTTTTTTCAGACCGCCTTACGGCCTCTGACGTGGTTTTTATGTAACGACTACTACCACCAGAGATAGTAGCCGGGGCTTAACGTGCCATCTGAAGCACGGAATCATCTTTCTTTTCGACAATCAGGTGATTCAGTCTGCAATGTCCTAACCAACTGGGGAAAAACGCACAAAGTGACATATCACTAGGTGTCCCCCGTGGGAATCGAACCCACAACCTCCGCATCGAGAGCCCAATACTCTTAACCATTAGACCACGGAGGCAGCATCATCCCCTTAAAAAACAAGGACCCTGTATTATGTTGAAGAGGCGCGAGATGTGTATTAGAACTGTAGCATGTCGTGATCTATTGTCTCTGCCTACCCCAGCAGGACCATAAACGTGAGCATTATGTACCTATGTATGAGTCACCACCTCACAATCAGGCGCAATAAAATCAGAAGGGAAATATAAAATTGTCTATTAAAATTCACATCGCGATTATATCGGAAGCAATCATAGATTTTTATTACTCTTTTATAGTACTTCCATACAGACACCTGTTTGCGTTTTATTATTTATAAATATTTAAATTACTGTCTAACAAGAATTGGAGACCATAATTATGAAATCGCACCTACTTATTCTAACAAATAATCTTATCAGCATAAGAGATATACGTACTTTTTGTAATCATTAGCTGCAAGGCTGATTCAGTATTCATAACATGGTGAATAGCATCTCTGTAATGGGGATGAACCAGTTCTGAATGCATAACTCCAGTCGGTTTAGGAATTCCTAAACCGGCTGTAATTACAGCTGTTTAAAGGTCAGTAAAAAAATAACGAAAAGCTGCAAGGCTGATCATAGGATATTATTGTAATATAATGTACTGTAGCTCTGTGAACAGTACAAAAACTGACATGATCTGTTAGTCGGTTTAGGAGATACAGCCGACGACTGTATCTCCCATGTAGGGTTGCCAACCCTACTATATAATATAGTATCCTACTATATTAGGGGCCCTACTAATATAATTCTGAGAAAAATATGTAGTAGGCAAAACAACTATATTTTGATGAGCAAATAATTTATAGAGAATTTAAATATATTGGTAGGTAGGTCCAATAAAAATGACCAATATAACTTAACATTATTTTAACAATTTTCTTTCTCTTCATCACATTTGTTCCATAAACAATTTTCTACTAAATAAGTATACTACTGAAAAGTAACAACGAGTTTTCCTAAAATCAGAAATATCTATTTTTTTAGAAATTATATTATTTCTGTATCGAATCCAGCGACTTCTGCGTTTACAGGATGCATTATTTTCTATAACGAATACGAAACAGAGAAATCATTGTTCCTTTAAAGTAAGAACTTGGTATTCAAACCAAAAAGTAGCAAAAAAAATCTTTTAGAAAAAAAAAATTAATTAACAAATTCGAAAAATACTATATTTTTTCTTGTTTTTCCCCGATCTACTATATTTTTTCGGGCACTAAGGCTCGAAATACTATATTTGGTCTTAAAAAAGTTGGCAACCCTACCCCAGCCTTGCAGCTGATGGTAACAAAAAGTACGTCCATCTCTTGAAACATATTCTAGTAGTTTCTGACCACCCTGAAACGGGATAACGGTCGTGAGTTTATGTAATGTAAAAAATAAACAACAAAACTGACTAGGTGCGAATCGATTAAAAGGTGCATAGATAAAGAATCGATTCGGCCTCCAAAGAGTTGTTCTATGCTAAACGGCTAACGATACCATCATCATTGTCTTGCCAGTCTTGCTGAGCGTTCCAATTTCAAAATGCAGATCAATGACATAAGAAACTGTAGAGTCGCTCTTATACATAGACGATTTTTTTCGCTTACGCTGGTAGACGGAACATCAGTGTAACCGCGTATGAGATAGCGATAGTCATAAAATCCTATACAATTTATAAATTATGAAGCCGTCGTAGTACAAAAAAGTGGTTACGTCGACAAGGACAGCAATCAGTAGCGATCTCCTTTTTTAACTAGAGCGAATTTTTGCTATACCTACATGTGCGTCTCAAATACCGAAGAATAAACATTAAAATTTTTTCCCGCATATAAAGTGTTGCAATGTACAGTCCAGAGCACGTCAAGCTTGTCACTTTGGACTTTGTACCGTTCTTATTTAGTGCGCTATAAGCGTTACAATCGAGCTGCAAGTGTAAAGCTTGATGTGCTCTTGACTGTACCTATGTTAAGGATAATAAAAGGTTGCGCTCCGAGCGCTATAATTTCGAAGCATATTGCGATAAATAAGTAATTGAAACTAGTAGCGTTCGACAGAGGATGCTGAAAGCATGGTTATCACGTTATTGTATATTTACTTTGATTCCATGTCCGGTGGGCTCCACAAGTGGTAACCTACCTAGGAGTCTGTGTACCTAGGGAGTAAAATCAAACGGGACACTTACCTAAAGGGGGTTCAGACCATCAAACTGAACACCTTTTACTACGGGACCAACACAGAAATCGTGAAAAAAAAATCCGCTTTCCCATACAAAACTGCAAACATAACTCGACTGAAATGTATGGGACAGCAGATTTTTTTCACGATTTCGATATTGGTCCCATAGAGAAAGTTCTTCAGTTTGATGGTTTGATCATCCACTTTAAAAAGTGTCAGCATATTAAGTAGGACCCTGTATTGTACCTACATTAAACAAAAAAAATTACAAGGGCAGCTCCACACATTCGCAGTTAAAAACAATCAACAGACCAACATGGCGGCTAACGTAACAAACAAATTGGTTCGATGACGAAGCAAAATTGACAAATAATGTTATTTACATATTGTTTTGTCACTTTCCACTTTGCTATTATTATTTATTAGTGTCTTTGTTTTTTTTTATCTGACGATAATCTTCATGAATATACACGATCGTACAGTAACGATTTGCCAAGTTCTATGGAGTTTCTACCTTGGTTGGTATTACAACGACCAACGACGGTGACGGCGGTGGTAGGTGTCGACTCTAATGTCCACTACCTTCTTTATGGTGTCCATATTCTTATTTTTCCATATTTAGAATTTTCCAAATTCCTATTTTATTTTCTTATTTTTCCATATTCCTATTATTTCACTTTATTTAAGTATTTTCCGACAGATTTCAGTAACTTTTAGCAAAAAGGTGCCTCATTATCATTTCAGCCTTTTTTATACGTCCACTGCTGGACACAGGCCTCCCCCGAAAGGGAGGTTTTGCCATAATCGCCACGCTTGGCAGGGGCGGGTTGGCGATCGCAGTTTGGTGTTAATATACTCTGAGAACGCTGCTGCCCATCCTCCGCTAAAGGGAGTACCAGAGGATGGGCAGCAGCGTTCTCCGAGTTATTACGACACCCACGGGATGGGCTGGGGTTGTGCAATATTCTTGGCCGACACCACATGGCACTATTTAAGTATAATAATATTGCCTATTTAGGGTCTAAACACTAAAAAATGAAAAATCTCAATGCATAGGCTAAAGTCGCTTTACTAAAGTCGTACGTTAGCTTTCTGTACACAAAAACGTAACCCGTAGTCAACTCGTTCTCAATACACTTAGCTACAATAAAATAATTATATTTCAAATATCTCCCTTTTTTTTAAACTTGGCTGCACCCTCTATGTGCCTCTATCCTTTTCTAAAATCTTTGTCGTATCAATGATCCGTTTGTTTGGTAATTTGGCGCGATTGTCTATGGTACAAGGGTATTGTTTTCTTTTTTCGGCCAGTCATGTTCGAGGATTTAAATCGATTCATTCAGTCTAGTCGGTAGAATCGATGTTCACACCCAATTTTAGCATCCGGCTTTGTTTAATGATAGGTGTATTGGCTATATACACGACACTGGCGCCACACTAGCGCGGCGTAGCGCACGAACTATGTCGGCCAGCCGTGAATTATCGACACTATTATAGTACTGTAAATACTGTGTTTGTTCGAGGATTCTGCCAAAACTACTGGACCGATTTTGATAAAACTTTTATACACCACTAGTTTTTAATTACTAACGTAACTTTAAGGGTGTATTCAGACCATGAATCTAAACAACTTTCCCATAGAAACATGGGTCGAAAAACGTAAAAAATTTTTGGACCTCCCATAGAAAATCGATCGGCCGATCCGCACTTTTGTATGGAAGGTCCAAAAATTTTTCTCATTTTTCGACCCATGTTTCTTAGGGAAAGTTGTTCAGATTCATGGTCTGAATACACCCTTAAAGTTATGTTAGTAATTAAAAACTAGTGGTGTATTTAAATGCTTATTATTAGTGTTAAAAGCTAGCTTATATTTTATTCCGGTACGATGACGGGAGCGGATGCGGACGAAGCCCCGGACAAAATCTAATTTGTATGGGAATTCCCATACAAACTTTTACCTCAGTTTTAACACCTTTGGGGGTTTAAAATGCGTCAAGCCATTTTTAAGTGAGCATCTAGATGCCAATAGAAACTTCCATGCCAAATTTTATGTTAGTAGTCTTGACAGTTTTGGAGATTTCGTGTTAAGTTAGTGTGCGGATTTGCATAGATTCAAGCAAATATGACACAGCTTCACCTTGACCGTGAGTAGTACTTTCTACCACAGCGTGCGCTGCGATCTACTTGACAGTTCCCAACACCCGCTTCGCACATAGCCAATAGATTTTTGAAAATTTGCTTATTCATTGAACGTAAGAATCTGTGCTGGTAGCATGCACACCCGCGATAGCCGTGATACGGCTTTATCACGTCTTTTATCTCGTTCTTTTGCGCGCGAACGAACGAGATAAAAGACGTGATAAAGCCGTATCACGGCTTTCGCGGGTATGCATGCTACCAGTGCTGGTGATAGAGATCATTATAATTAACCATAATGCGTTTAATGCGTAGTTTACAGGTTGCTTGACGGTCAAACAACATTAAAGGAAAACATCGTGAGGTAACCTGCTTACGCTGAAGACATTCCTATGGGAATGTGAAGTCTACCAATCCGCATTGTGCACGCGTGGTACTGAATTACTAAACTAACAACACCGTCCCTGAAAGTATAGCCCAGTCATTTTACGGTTTGAGCCGGGACTTTATTGTTTTTTTTTTGGTATTTAGTATTTAAGAGCCAATATGAACTTAGAAATGTACCAACATTTTAAAAAAATTACGTCAGTGACAGCCCCAAATTTTAATTTTAGCATTTATCTCGTTGTAAAAAACTTGATGGTCAATTTTTTCTTGCACGTTTAAAAGGCTTTACCATTATACATACCTACTTCAAACATGGTTTTAATATTTTTATCTACAGGGTGTAACAAAACACCCTAGTAATACTTAATGGGGTGCTTCAGACCATCAATCTGAACAACTTTCACTATGGAGGCAACGTCGAGAAAAAATAAAAAAAATCTGCCGTCCCATACATTTCAGTCGAGACTGTCTGCAGTTTTGTATGAAAGAGCGGATTTTTTATTTTTTCTCGACGTTGGCTCCATAGTGAAAGTTGTTTAGTTTGATGATCTGAAGCACCCCCTTAAGTATTACTAGGGTGTTTTGTTACACCCTGTATATTTACCTAAAAGGCTTTAAAAAATACATTAGTATTTTCTGTATAAGCTTACGATGAATGGTGATCGCATTTCTTATCTTAACGTGCGTGTCGTACGAGGCGACTAAGGGATAAGGTTTCTTATGCAGTAGATACATCACAGTCCAGTGGCGCCCTCATCACATTAAAAAAGATTTCTCAATAATGAAAGCCTAAATTAAAAAAGTGCTCAACACGAACACTACTAAAGCCTTCAAGCCATTGTTATACAATACTTTTATAGGTTCTAAACATTCCACTTTTATGCTACGGTTCGAAATATGCCAATAGTGCAAACGCTATGCACACGCTTTACCGGTCGGTCCAAATTAGTTAGTACGAATACACTGCTAAACAATTTGTACAATTTGAACCAGCTGTCAATTTGACATGCATATGCTGCACTACCTATTTTTCGTGTGCGGCGTAAGCGCAAGTTGATGACATCACTGAGGACGTCAGATAGCAAACGTATCCGCACATTCGCGCATTATGAACCGATTGTGTGCATGCTATCTCTACCGATAGCGCATATTTGCGCATTTTGGACCGTAGCATTAAATTTCGAATAAAAACAAAAGCGGCCGTTTGTTTTCTTTTTTCAAAATTTGTATGTTTAAAAAACCTATAAAAGTATTCTATGAAAATAGCTTGAAGGCTTTTGTAGTGTTCGTGTTGAGCACTTTTTTAATTTAGGCTTTCTTTATTCAGAAATCTTTTATAATGTGATGAGGGCGCCACTGGACTGTGATAGCCCTCTTAAGCTGATTTTATGGTTTATAAGGTACTGAAAGATCATCATCAGCTTCTATGCGGCTTCTCTACTGAAAACTGCGGCCAAAAAGCTGGGCAAAGCATCCCGCCTTCACCTTTCTACTATCGGACTTCCACACGCACCGCGGGATACCTACTTATCTTATCCCCCTTCTTGTTTGACATCCCACATATCCGCACTAAGCGCCTTTCTGATTCTTTTATAACGCGCTTTTATCTAGGAATTTCGCTGGGAGTGAAAAAAAAATCGGGACAAAATGTTTTAAATGTTAATTCAATTAATCTACGGCTGGCGCCATCTATTATCGAGTAGCAAACACTATTATCAGTACCGCACTCTAGTGTCAAGTAGCGTTATCAATTCTATTTATAAAACTTAACCTTGTTGTCTATGGCATTTTGGCACAAGTAATCTTAAATTAGAGATGGGCGATACTAGTATTTTCAAGAAGTATTTGACTGTTATAAAAATACTAGAAGAATGTCAACATGATTTAGCTTTTTTGATTTCATTGAAAAATTGTGTAGTATGTTGGTTTTTTGTCTTTTTTAGTAAGTAAGTATTATAGATCATAAGGCGCTACGCAAATGATACACAAATTTGCCCGCGGATACGTAGTCTGTACGATGGAACTCTACGGATGTGCGAGATGTGGTAAAGGACAACCGCCGTTCTCCCTTGAAAAAATACCTTATTAAAATGTATAGAAGTTTTGACTGAAGTCAAATGTGTAATAAATTATGGGGGTTTTTATAAAAATGACTCGGATAGTATCATTTATTTTTATTTAACGAGTTATTTAGTCAATTATTATTAATAAATTATAAAAAAGCAGCAACCCCAAAATGGCTGTCAATGATGTTCAGGTGATGCAAGCACAATGTTTTTTTATGTAAAAATGATAAAACTAATAAATCATTATAAAATAAACTAATGCCTGCAGTTAGTTTCTAGTGTTCCATAGTCCATAATAAAATAGAAGTACGGTTATACATTTTTTGTATTATGTGCCGGATGTCCTTTGAGGCAAATAATAATATTTTCGTCATTATCTGTAAACAATAAACATGAAAAATAATGTATATTCTACTCTAATCTTAAAATTGTGGATCTATGTTAGCGTTGATGATTTTACCAATATCTAGTTTAAGGTTTTGCGTAGCTTGATGTGTCGCCCATTGAAAAATTTATAAATAATTTAAATAACAAAAGTGGATGACGTTGTACGGTAATAAATATTTGATTACACCAAGGATTGTTTTATGCACAAAACAGACACTTAAGCCACCATAAAATGGTAGAGCTTCGTTGCAGGCCGGAGAGCAGGATACCAACACGCATCCACCCAATAAAAGACCTGCAACGCGACTCGAAAAATAATCTCAAAGAACGCTTTCAGAAAACTTTTTTGACAGGTGTCATTATAACAACATCGATATCTCAACTGCTACAAAGTATCCCGTGACAGCGCACACTGTCCCACCCCTAAATGTGAACTTCAATTTTGACAGTAGTAATGTAACCAGTGGTCATCTAATTTTTTGCCTCCTTGCATTTTGATACCAAAATATAAGTTATTCGTAAGTGCTATTACGTGAACAAGATGAAAATAAGAGCCCACGCACTTCTTGAACGGTGGAATGCGGCCCGCTAGCATCGGTAAGTATTTAAATCAAACGCAAAATACCAATGAAGTGTCCTTATTTTTAACTGATTAAAAAACCGTAGTCAATTGCCTGTTAACCTTTTAACTAAAGCTAGAGACGCGTAATTTGACGCTGTGCCGTGTATAATTTTATTACGATCCGTTTGGTCGTCGCATACATTAGTCTCCGACGTATATTTCGGCCAAATCGCTGTTACAGTATTGACGACTATAAAACACCTAATAATCTGTTACTTATCGATACATAATTGTTTCGTTATCTATAAATAGTACAAAATTTATATTTTAAACCTTTGATTAGCGTTAAACTGTTTGATAAATAACCGTTGCATAGTTTATCTTTTCGTTCTGAAGTAATCAAGATGTAAAATTATGAACTATTTCATTTTTCAATTCAGTGGTTGAATGAGAAGAATCAGTGCCTTTTTTTTAAGAAGTTGCGAATGTTTTTTTAAATCGTCCAAAGAGGTTTGTTATATTTTTTTTATTTTCTGTTCATGTTTATCTACACTAATATTATAAAGAGGAAAGATTTGTACCTATTTTTGTATGTTTGTATGTTTGTAATGAATAGGCTCAAAAAGTACTGGGCCGATTTAAAAAATTCTTTCACCATTAGAAAGCTGCATTCACCCTGAGTAACATAGGCTATATTTATTGCTAGAAAAGATTAGACGTCCACCCGTGCGAAGCCGGGACGGGCCGCTAGTTTTTTATAAAATGTTTTCTTCAATGTTTTTCTTTTTTGTAAATTCTGCATGAGGAAATGGAAAGGCAAAGGGAACATAGTTACCAGGTTTCCACAATGTTTCAAAGAAATCTACTTAAGTTTTTTTGCAAAATAAGTTATAAATAACATTGTTATCAATAATTCCATTATATCTATGGACGTAAAATAGTGATACAGCAGTTATTTTGCTATTGTTAACAAAGATAAGGAACTTTTTTTTAGTTAATTTAGTTCCAAATTCCAAAGATTCTAATCAAAGTTTTAGTTTTCTTTTTAATTGTTAACATAGAAATGGCAATTCAAATGTAGAATGCATAATAATTTAGAGGAATTAAAATACACAGTAAATTGTTTCAAGATTTTCAAGTTATTTTAAAATAAAACATTTTTTAAACTGAAATTGGTAAGTAAATGACTATTGAATTTTGCCAAAAAACCGGCCAAGTGTGACCGGCCAACTAACTGCACACAATATTATCACCAAGAAATCAGTTTTCTCCGAGACCCTTAGTGCGAGCCCGACACACACTTGGCCGGTTTTTATTATTTGTTGTTTTACCACAGGTCCGGCACTTCAAACAACGTTTTAGATTTGACATGATGACGTTCGCACATGCGCACTTTGCGAAAATTGTGCATGACATATGTGTAGGGTTGACTTAATACGCATCGTATGATCTACATTATACATTTCGTTACTTTTTATAGGTCATTCTGTTATTAAAAATTGTTTTTAAGCTAAAGAATCACAGAAAATATGAATTTAGCTTTATTTTCCAACGTTTATTTTTACAGTGAGAAGGAAAATAAAATATATTTTATGTAGTCAAATCCAACGGGTGCGCGCGCCTGACTGCATTCCCTTGCTCGGCTTCCCTCAAGTTACCACAGAGAGTGTGAGGGGAGGTGAGGTATCTGAAGTCAGAGGGGGGCAGGGAGTGGCCGTTCTGTATGTAGAACTATATACTATTACCTATTCTGTGGTTTTACCTTAGAGTATGCACTATAGTCACATCAAGTTTCACGCTTTTATGTATTGCCGTTTTTACAATCAAGCAAAAACAAAAAATGTTGAAAAAATCCCTTGATTTTTTCCTTTTTTCTATCTACACTAATATTATAAAGAGGAAAGATTTGTACCTATTTTTGTATGTTTGTATGTTTGTAATGAATAGGCTCAAAAAGTACTGGGCCGATTTAAAAAATTCTTTCACCATTAGAAAGCTGCATTCACCCTGAGTAACATAGGCTATATTTATTGCTAGAAAAGATTAGACGTCCACCCGTGCGAAGCCGGGACGGGCCGCTAGTTTTTTATAATTTGTTAGAAAATCCAAAATAATAACACATATTCTGTGAAAATTTCAACTCTCTACCTATTACGGTTCAATAGATACAGCTCTTTAAAGCTAGGACGGAAGGACGGACAGCGTTGGCTTATGAATAGGGCCCCGTTGGCACCCTTTTTGTATGAAGCCCTAAAAACTAACTGCCAACAGTGAAACACATTTGATTTTGATCTTTCATTTGATGTACACACGGCGACAGATCAACCTACCCATAGATGAACTCTATGTTCATGGGCATAAGGTCAACTATGGGTAGGTTGATCTGTCGCCGTGTGTACTTACGTAGTAAATTATTTAAACTGGTACACTCGTCTTGTGGTCATTTTCAATAAATTTTCACCTTAAGTACAGTACAGTGTTATACAGGGTGTTAGGGTAAACAGTTCCATTACTTTAAGGGGTGATTGTACCCATGATACGGAACAACTTTCCCTAAGAAACCTATAGGAAATTCGTAAAAAATGTTTTGGATTTCCCATACTAAAGTCAAAGTCAAAGTCAAAAGCATTTATTGTAAAACTATAGGTGCGACAAGGTTTAAAACAATCAGCAATCAGCTGATCGAAAGTTTTGTATGAAAAGTAGTTTTTTTTGCGAATTTCCTACAGGTTTCTTTGGGAAAGTTGTTCAGTATCATGGGTACAATCACCCCTTAAAGCAATGCAACTGTTTACCCTAACACCCTGTATTATAGCACAGTATTTAGATTACCACCTATAGCTATACAGGTGTAACAAAACACCCTAGTAATACTTAAGGGGGTGCTTCAGACCATCAAACTGAACAACTTTCACTATGGAGCCAACGTTGAGAAAAAATTAAAAAATCTGCATTCCCATACATTTGAGTCGAGACAGTACTGCAAGTTTGTATGAAAGAGCAGATTTTTTTTTCGCGATTTCGATGTTGGCTCCATAGTGAAAGTTGTTCAGTTTGATGGTCTGAAGCACCCCCTTAAGTATTACTAGGGTGTTTTGTTACACACTGTATACAGGGACCAATTTAATATGCCGACACTTTTTAAGGAGATGATCAGACCATCAAATTGAACAACTTTCTCTATGGGACCAACAATACCAACATCGAAATCGCGAAAAAAAAATCAGCTGATATATTTTGCTCGAGTAGATTTGCTATTTTTTTTATTGCTGATGGGTTTGCTCTTGAACTCAATCCAGTTCTCAGGCCGAAGATGGGGTCGAAGATGTAGCGAGCTCACCCAGAAGAAGCCTACGGAACAGCTTATGTTTTTTCGCGATTTCGATATAGTCCCATAGAGAAAGTTGTTCAGTTTGATGGTCTGATCATCCCCTTAAAAAAGTGTCAGCATATTAAGAAGGACCCTATAGAAACTAATCTCTATGTTTGTATGAAGTCAGATTTTCGTTAAAGCATAAGCATATGCTCACGACTATATTCCCCGAGGGGGTAGTCAGAGATATTCTGAAACTTCAGAACATCCACGTATCACGATTAAGTTTACGATTAGTTTTAAAGTTACAGTGCTTGTGTTTTTCATCCAGACCATAAAGGTAAATATACTACGTAAGAGAGACAGTGACAGCTGAGAGAGCGAGATGTACCTAGCGGCATGCCATTATAATAGAAAGAGATACGTGACGCGAGGCAATAGAACCGTTTTTGGGGTTTTGGAGTCCTGGTAAAAATTAGGTTTCTGTGAATAATCGTGAACCTAAAGTGAAATCGTAGATAATTTTGTGAAATATACTAACAGTGTTTCATTAAATTATTCACTATTTTAAGTTAGATTGAGAATTATACACAGAAATCGAATTTTTACCCTGCCGAGGACTCCAAAAAACGTCCAAAAACGGTTTCATTTGACAACTCATGTCACTTACTCTATTCCGTAAGGTATAATATCTTTATGGGGGGGACTGACTAAATAAAAGTCGCAGACATTTTGCGATTTTATAATTTTACTAGTTTTACCGCGACTTCGTCAGCACGGGTCTTTGCGATAAATAATTACGATTTATTCCA
This sequence comes from Agonopterix subpropinquella, assembly GCA_922987775.1. Lineage (NCBI taxonomy): Eukaryota > Metazoa > Arthropoda > Insecta > Lepidoptera > Depressariidae > Agonopterix > Agonopterix subpropinquella. Next base: position 9,831,041 of record OV277719.1, on the reverse strand, counting down.
CTTTAATCACTTGGTTGATACGTATTAGGCGACTCATTGGTGTCCTGTGATTATAACACGGGTATTTTGTATTCTTTTTGAGGCGTAAGGTCTGCCCTGCCCTCCCGCCATAAAGTGGCTGTTTGTATTTGTAAGTATTCAAAGTCAACCCATCTGAGAGCGCGCGCGCCAAATCCGTCGTCACCCCTCCCGCCGCTTTCCATATATTATTAAAACAATTTCTTAAATCTCGCTTCATCATCATCTCAGTCGATGGACGTCCACTGCTGGACATAGGCCTCCCCCAAGGATCGCCATAACGACCGGTCCTGCGCTGCCCTCATCCATCGTTTTCCCGCCGCCTTCACCAGGTCGGCGGTCCACCGTGTGGAGGGCCTACCCACGCTGCGCTTTCCGGTACGTGGTCGCCACTCGAGAACTTTTCGGCCCCATCGGCCATCGGTTCTGCGAGCAATGTGCCCCGCCCACTGCCACTTTAGTTTAGCAATTCTTTGGGCTATGTCAGCTACTCTGGTTCTTCTGCGGATCTCTTCATTTCTGATTCGATCTCGCAGGGAGACTCCGAGCATAGCCCTCTCCATTGCCCTTTGGGTGACTTTCAGCCTTTTTATGAGGCCTTGAGTGAACGACCACGTTTCTGTTCCATATGTCATCACTGGCAACACACACTGATCGAAGACTTTCGTTTTAAGACACTGCGGTATTTGCAACGTGAAGATACTACGTAGCTTCCCGAACGCTTCTCGCTTATGTCGTCGTAACTTGGGGGTGCAATCGATACCGATATATTAGCGTATCAGACCCGTTTGCCGATATACCGTTATCGTCGCCGATATTACCAAATTACGTGTACAATGGGAGACAGCCCCCATACATTTGGCTCGAGTCGGTTTGCAGTTTTGTATGGGCCAGCAGATTTTTTTTTTCGCCATTTTAATGTTGGTGCCATAGAGAAAGCTGTACAGTTTGACGGTCTGATCATCCCCTTCAAAAAGTGTCAGCATATTAGAAGGACCCTGTAGATTGTGTCTGAAATTTAGTACCTTAGACTACTTAGATAGTACCTATTGATTCACCAGACTTCGTTTGTATGGAGCGCGCTCCGAATTTATATCTCCTTAAGAACACGCAAGCACTGGATTTCGGTTTATTATTCGTAATACGGGCGTAATTACGTTCAAAAACTAGACAGATTATAAACGCAGACGATTTGAAACTTTTTTTTTTCTAATTTTACGACATTGACATTTCACCATTCAAAATTCCGGTTCAAAACATTTAGCCAAAAAAGATAACCGCCCGAGTTCAAATCTAGTTTCTTTTTTTTACTTGAATACCTATGCTTCGATTTGAATACCAGTTTAATTTAAAAAACCAGTTACCTCTTATTTAAATGTTAAAACCGACATGTAACCTTAACGAGAAATACAAAAAGTTATTATTAGTTATTCGTTTTTCCGTTTGGAGGGAAAAAAGTAAAAATTGATTTGTATATCCTTGATTCGTCTAAGCACAAGATTCGAAAATAAAAAATTAGCTTGTGTGATATGATATGTCTCTTAAAATAATATTAAATAGTTTTAAAAACTAAAACACACGCTTTTGTCAGTAAAAAGTACAAAAAACTCGTTAAAACAAACCAAATGAGCACAAACTCGAGGAGTTTACTATTAGTAAAAGAGATAAGTGTACTTTTTGCAACCATCAGCAGCAAGGCTGATTCAGTGTTTATGGGGTGTAGTACATCAGCTGCACGGCTGACCGTATGATATTGTTGTAGTATGCACTGTAGCTATGTGAACAGTACACAAACTGTCAAGTTCTGTCAGTCGGTTTAGGAGATACAGTCAGTCAAAGTTCTGACCTTTGAAAAGTTGTATCTCCTAAACCGACTGATGAACCATGTCAGTTTTTGTACTGTTCACATAGCTACAGTGCATACTACAACAATAACATAATAATATAATAATAATAATTTTTTACAGACCTTTAATCATCACCATCAGTAAACTAACATCACTCCTAAACCGACAGGAGTTATGCAGGCAGACCTGGTCCATCCCCATCACAGAGAAGCTCTACACCCCATAAACACTGAATCAGCCTTCCTGCAGTTGGTTGCAAAAAGTACACTTATCTCTCGGAATATATTTGCAATTGAAGAGTTCCACTATCTACATACCTCCTACGTTTTTTGAATCTCATACGTTGAACTCAGCAGTTGAAAATGTATGGAGATACCATAAACTTATTATAATCATAAGTTTATGGGAGATACACGTCTTTCTACTGCAGATTTGTCTTTCAAAAATCGCACTCCTGGATTATGATATTTCAATTTCAAATCAGTAGTAGAAAGATGCACGTCTCCAAACTCCATAGTAATATTGACATTTTCAACTGCTGTGTTCAACGAATGAGTTTCAAAATTCGCACTCCTGGCTCCATCTTTAAATAAACTCGATGGTACCAAATTATTGTATTATTGTCATTCGAACGAACGCTTGCTAAGTTTCAAATCATACATACATATACTGAAGCCACTATCCCGCAGGGGTAGGCAGAGACTACGGCTCGCCACACACTACGATTCTGACATACTTCTCTCGCCTCATCCACTTTCATACATCTCTTCATGCACTTCCGTCGGTTGAGGGTGCTACGCACTTGTCCTTTTCTGAGAAGACCATTAACATTTATTTATTTGGTTTCAATTCAAATCGATATCGATACAACAAAAATAGCAGTAGGTAAGTCATAATTGATTTCCTAGATTTTCTTACACACGAAATTGATATCATTAGCATCCTTTTGAACTAAGAGTCTACCCATCAAACTGAACAACTTTTACTACGGAAGCAAACCGATCGGAACAAAAAAAATCTACTGTCCGTGTCCCATACTAAACTGCAATGCCTACTCGACTCAAATGTATGCAACAGCAGATTTTTTTTGCTCCGATCCGTTTGCTCCCATAGTAAGAGTTATTCAGTTTGATGGGTAGCCTCTTAGTTTAAAAGGATGCTAATGATATCAATTTCACCCTCTAAGTATAGTTTGTTAGTTTACTAAGTGATAGCGCGCACGAGCAACTTTTGTCTCCGCAACTAATTTGTCTCTCACATCAAGTCTACGGGTTTGTATGAAAGTGCGCGCATCTAACGACGGGAGACTTTTCATACAAACCCTGTGAGACACAAATTAGTTGCGGAGACAAAAGTTATTCGTGCGCGCTATCTCTTATATACAAGAGAAGCTAAAATAAGCGTGTTAAAAATGCTAAAAACTCTTGTCAAAAATTGTTAAAATGACTACACTCGTCTCATTGTATGAAGTCAGTGCCAAACAATGCAATAACGTTGCATCGGTGATACAATATCATAGACGAAATATTTTTCACTTACGCTAGTAGACAGAACATCAGTGTAACCGCGTATGAGATAGCGATAGTGACAAAATCCTATACAATTTATATGAAACTAGATGACGAAAGATAAAATATAGGGGTAGATAAATAATATAAAGCAAGACATAGAAACGCTACTTGACATCCATTCACACTTATGACAACCGCCCATTAGAATAAGTGAAATGTCAATAGTAAACAGATACCGTCTTGAACCATAATATCACCAGACCTCCAGCTGGAAGACTCAGCTATTTCCATACGTTAAGAACGAATTTTGCTTGAATTTGCTTAAAAAGTGGTGACATTTGTTTAACAGACGTAACAGATTTACGTCTAATCTAGCTCTGTCACTCTTATGGCAATCTGTGTGTGACTGTAAGGAATGACTATACATGTTTTTGTACAGTTTGATATTGTATATACCTAGATGACTGACTCCGTAGTCAGACAGCCGTCGTAGTACAAAAAAGTGGTTACGTCGATAAGGACAGCAATAGGTAGCGAGCTCCTTTTTTAACTAGAGAGAATTTGCTATGTGCATCTCTTATTGAGTGAATATGACAAGACACTTGCTTCCTTCTAGTACCTTCTCTTTCTACGTACAATAGTTAGATTGAGAGTAATTTCACAAAAGAGAATAGGTACAGAAGTGCGATTTTTGAAAATCATACGAGCGAATTGGCAGTAGAAAGATGCATAATCTCCATAGTAATTTTGACATTTTCTACTGCCAAGTCGCTCGTATGATTTTCAAAAATCGCACTTCAGAAGGGCGGTTTCATACAAATGAGCACGACGCGCACGCACACATATACACGCCCATGCGGCGATCTCGGATCATGGGTCTTATTGTGCAACTCTACCCGATTCAATCGGTATTAAAACGACATAGTGTTTTTTGGCAGTTCTTATCGGTTCTGCTTCTTTATATTTAGTTTAAACAATAGATAATAGAATGATCACAGAAACAAAATATTTCTAAAACAAATCCCAGTAAAGTCATAAATACGTTATCAATCTTGTATTATCGGTAACTTACACTTCCTTTTAAAGTTACAGTGCCTCAAAGATTTCCATCATCATCATCAGCCTATAAACGTCCCACTGCAGGGCACAGGCCTACCCTCAAGGAGGGTGTATGGGCATTAGTCCACCACGCGTGCCCAATGCGGGTTGGTAGACTTCACATACATGTGAAGTCTACCAACCCGCTGATGATGGAAATCTTTGAGGCACTGTAACTTTAAAAGGAAGTGTAAGTTACCGATAATACAAGATTGATAACGTATTTATGACTTTACTGGGATTTGTTTCAGAAATATTTTGTTTCTGTGATCATTCTATTGTTTAAACTAAATATAAAAAAGCAGAATCGATAAGAACTGCCAAAAAACACCGCGTCGATTTCAACCGATTAATTCGGGTAGTTACACACATCAGAATTTCTTCTTCAGTGTATGCAGGTTTCCTCACGATGTTTTCCTTCACCGTTTGAGAGCAGTCGGTTTTACGTACATAAGTTAGAAAAATTCATTGGTACATGGCATGTTGTCCGTGCGGATTCGAACCCGGACCCCCATGATTGGGAGTCCATACCTCTCCGCAATGCGCCACCGACGCTCCCTAATTAATCCTTGCATTGAAAATGTATATTTCAACGACAATCTGAATGAAAACAAGCTTAGAAATAAGCTAGTTTCTAGATTGTTTCCGGAAAATTTCATTGACTTTAATTGGTTAGTACCTATTGAAAATATAACCAAACTTCGTTTAAATGGAGCGCGCCAACGGTGATAAATATCCCCGGAAATTCAAGTGCCGTTTACTCCATCCATACAAACGTATTTCCCTGTTCCCTTTATGGATAACTAGCTTTTGCCCGCGACTTCGTCCGCGTGGAGTTTGGAAAACCCCAAGTATCCTATGTTACTTCTAATACCTCCAAGAATATGTGTACAAAGTATTATGATGATCGGTTAAGTAGTTTTCGCGTGAAAGCATAACAAACAAACTTACATTCACATTTATAATATTTATATTATAATATTAGGGATGAAACAAGAGCAAAAATTAATTATACCAGACAATCCATATCACCTATGCCATATCTGCTATAACGAGGAACCTTCTAAATTGTTTGAAATTACTCAATCTTAACGCCCCGTTTACCCCGTTTATCCAGCAAAGAAGATTGGCAGATTTGGACCCAGCCATTTTTACGAAATCTAAAAGCTATTCAGGACGGCAGTCATAATTATTATAAACAGAAAAAAATTAAGGCATTTTTTTAAAAACTTTCACATCTCTAGAAGTCCGGATTCAAAAGTAGAAATTACTAGTAAAATAGACAAATCATCCAAAAAGCAGTAGCAAAACGCAACCACGACAGCTATTTTCATCCAATATTATCACTGAGGTATTTTTTGGTCGTTACGGAACGCATTTGGCTTGGTTGAACTGATAGTGTGTGTAATTTCAATTTCTTCCATTATCATAATATTATACGGTTATCGTGAATTTTCATTAAAATAAACACAATGAATGCGTAGAAGACTGAGTGGACTATCTTATAAGAAAGATTATGAGTTTCACACACTTGATACAAAAGGTATCATAAGGAGAAATATCTTTCCCCCAACTTCTACAGGTTACAATCAATTTACTTTTTTGTTAGTTTTGTTTCACTCTACACATATTACTAAGTTTCATTCATGTATGGGACCTCTAAGTCTGGGTCTCAAAATATATAGCCATTCGCCAAACCTCTTTGACGAAAAAAGGTAAATATACAAACATAGCCAAAATCTTTCTCATATTATTCATAATTTTGTTTAATGAAAACTGTCTAGTTTTGGAAGAGGAAACAGAGGAACACGAGATTGCTTCTGTCTACTTTATGTTGGTAAAATCAGTCCGAGTTGCAGTTTTAACTTTCGCACTGGTAGATCGGTTACCTCGCAGCGCGACAGCAATAGGTATGTTAAGGGGCTATGTGAAAAAAATTGGATTCTTCAAAGCTTCATATATCATGAAGTACTAACTGTAGGAGTATGATTTTCGGATATGTGTAAATTAAACATATAATTGAAGTTTTGATCAGAGCCAAAACACGATTAAGACAAATTTATTCGATAGAAAAACAAGGCAAAGTAGCCTCCATTTTTATCTATAAACGCTTGGAACTGCTAAACGGTGAATAATAGAAACACAAGACTTGATTTAAAAAAAAGATATTGATATTTTCTAAATTTTGATTAGAGCAGATTTGAACTTACGTAAATAGTACAATCACAATTAAATAAAGTTTGATTTGGCGCTCGATTCGATTCAGGCGCTCGCGCCGCCCCATCTCTTTCTCTCGCATCAGGCCTTAATATAAGCTATCCCACGCCTGTTTCGCTTAAATTATTTTTCGATATAGGCTCTTAAAAACAAATCTCTTGGAGACCGCGTTTCCTATTAACAAAACCCAAAATTTTATTAACCAAGTTAATAAAACAAGTACAAATCAAGCTCGCGTAACATTTTAACCGTCATCGTTAAATTGAACTGGTTCTCAAGGCCCAATTTCTAGTTAGACTTCAATTAAAATTCAGAATCTGTCTTTTATAGATGCCTTCATACGTTCGTTACGACTAGTCTACCAATTAAATTACTGGAATCGTGTAGATACAGTGGGTATAAGAAAGAGTATATTAATATGGCTTGTAATATGGAAAGAATGGATGCTAAGAGCAAGGGTCTCCTTTATAGAATTTCCAGACGCACCGCGGGATATCACCCCTACTTGGTTGACATCCCACATACCCGCACCAAGCGCCATTCCGATTCTTTTATAATGCGCACAGCCAAGGAATGGAATGCCCTGCCTGCGTCAGTGTTTCCGAGCGCTTACAACCCGAATTCCTTTAAAGTACGAGTGAATAGGCTTCTTCTGGGTAAGCTCGCTACATCTTCGACCCCATCTTCGTCCTGAGGACTGGATTGAGGTCAAGAGCAAACCCATCCTTAAAAAAAAAAAACAAAAAAAAGATACCTCGGTATTAGAATGGATGCAGATTGACGAGTGCAATCTCCAGAGTGCTGCAATATACTGACACTTTTTTAAGGGGATGATCAGACCATCAAACTCAACAACTTTCTCTATAGAACCAACATTGAAATCGCGAAAAAAGAAAACAGTTGCCCATATACAGTGTAAGTGACAGCCTAGCAAATACTGAAACGGTGAACTCAGACCATCAAGCTGAACAACTTTCACTATGGAGCCTACATCAGGAAACGCGAAAAAAACGTTTTTTCGAGGTTAGTTTTTACAGCCTGTATTTATCTCGAGTAGGATCGAAATTAGCTCGAAACCGGAGCAAAAAAAAAATCTGCTGTTCCATACTAAACTGCAATGTTGACGCGCGAGTTCGCGGCTCAAATAAATATCTTGGACAATGTCACACAAATTAACTAGTCACATTTAAAGTACCAGAATCTAGCCTAGACTTGTATTATGATGACTAGACAACGATATAGAATACATATATAAATACAAACATCCATGACTCGGGTACAAATATTCATATTCATCATACAAATATTTGCCCCTTACGGGATTCGAACCCGCGACCCTCGGCACGGCAGGCAGATTCACTACCGACTACTACCGGGCCGTCAAATGTATGCAATAGCTGTTTTTTTTGCTCCGATCGGTTCGCTGCCATAGTAAAAGTTGTTCAGTTTGTTAGGTAGACTTAGTTTAAAGGGATGCTAATGATATCAATTTCACCCTGTATTAACTATGTTAACATTTATAGCATAGTCGATTAACATATTTAAACGTATATCAAATGAATGTTTAAACATTATGTAACCTAATGACTCATTACATTATTATTAAACTAGTTTATTTCATTTTCGTCTACACCTACATCTTTATCTTTTTTATTACTAAAAGGTTAAGATTTTTCTAAATATGCTAACCTGCTATTTGAATATGCTAAAGGTGAGCTCGCTACAAATTGCATGAAAAAAGATAGGTTAGTAGTTGTACGAAAGGCCGCAGCAGTGAGACGTACAGGGTGAAATTGATATCATTAGCATCCTTTTTGATGTTCAGTTTGATGGGGGTAGACTTTTAGTTTAAAAGCATGGTACAATAATATACTGCGCCTGGTATTCTCTTCCGACCACGTGACTGACACAAGCCTACGTCATCATACCCTTTTACCATGTCTAGCGGCCATTTTTTTGTGACGTAGGCTTGTGTCACTCTGGGAATAGAAGACCTTGTTTTTTAGACTATGGTTTAAAAGGATGCTAATGATATCAATTCAAATACACTATACAGTCCCACAGGGTGTTTTAATTGCGTTGCATAGAGAATGCTTCAGAACATCAAACTGACCGAATTTTACCATGGGATAAACAATGAATTCGCAAAGAACTTACTGTTCTTTATATTTGGGTCGAGTGGCCATTGACGTCCTCTATGGAAAAACATAAGGGCAGTTTGACCCTGTATTGGCAGATGATGATGATGATTCTAAAACGGACTCCATACAGACCCACAGGGTGTTTTAATTGCATACTTTAGAGCAGGACTTCCCAACCAGTGGGGCGCGCCCCCCTTGGGGGGCGTAGTGATATCGTAGGGGGGGCACAAAGCGTTTGCATTTTAAAAAAAAAAAACAGTTAATGACGTAAATTCTACTTATTATATCATTTTATTAATTTCGTTCATTCATGCAGTTACTAATTCACCCATTCGTTCGTTGTTACTGACATGTTCAGGCTCAGCAGGTCTCAGACTGCACCGTTCCATCCGCGCTTGTCATAAAAATTTCGATAAGGGGGGCATGAAGACATTACTGATAATAACAGGGGAGGCGTAACTCAAAAAAGGTTGGGAAACCCTGCTTTAGGGGGTGCTTCAAACCATCAAACTGACCAAATTCTACTATGGGATCAACATTGAAATCAGGTTAAAAAATCTGCGTAGCATAGCATACCCACGACTATATTTCCCGAGAGGGTAATTAAGAGATATTCTGAAAACTCATAACATCCATGTTTCGGTAGTAGTAACGAAACTCTGTCCAGTGCGACGTGTAGTAGTGAACCTCGAAATATAAGCATGCAGGTTTCCCCCTTTACCAAAAATCCAGTGGTGTTACAAATCGTAGGTACATTAATTCCGAAAAGCTCATTGGTACGAGTCGACCTGGACGGGGATCGAACCATCGCCTCCTGCACGGCAGGCATAGTTACTGAAAACTGGACCATAACGACCACGGCGCACACAAAAATCTGCTGTTCCGTATAATTATGTATTTGGGTCGGGTTCCACCGTTCTCTATGGAACAACAAAAGGTCAGTTTGATGGTCTAAAACACCCCTTAGAGTTCGTGACCCCTTGTACAGGCTGTTATAAGACTCCCCATCAGTTGTCACATCCATCATCTCAGAGATCAAACCAGATATATTAATTGCAGACTGATATGTCAACACGCAGCGGCGCGACCGCCACCGCGACAGCGATCAGGGCCCGCCGCGGTCACAAGGAGCGCTCCAAAAACTTCACGGAACTTGAGAAGAGGACCGTGCTCGAGCTGATCGCGCGACACCGCGACGTGCTGCGGCAGGGGCGCTCCAACAACGCCACCAACCGCAGTAAGCAGGTACTACACTTATGAAGCAGGTACTACACTTATGAAGCAGATACTACACTTATAAATGAAGCCAGTACCACACTTATAAATGAAGCTGGCACTACACTTATGTTACCGCGACGTGCTGCGGCAGGGGCGCTCCAAAAACGCCACTAACCGCAGTAAGTAGGTACTAGTTATATAATAATAATAATAATAATCATTTATTCAAGTGACCAGGACTCGTTTTGTTAGTATACAACTTAACTTAAAGGTTAGTAATCAGAACACATTTTACATTTTACATTTGCCAGTGCCGCGTGACTCATGCAGGACTATGCATCATGCAGCACCGGTTTATGTAAGAGCAGTCGAGCCTTCTCGCGATCATGTTCAGGATGCTATTGCCGCTGCCACGCACTCTGCGCACCAGGGACCCGCAGCGTTTGCGCATCGTGGTATAAAAACAGTCCACACGATGCTCTGCGAACATTCCTGATGCACTGCAGAAGCGCGGCAGCCCCAACAGCATCCTGAACGCGTTATTATACTGAACCCGAAGGGCGTTGTAAGCTTTTTGAGTATAGTTAGCCCACAGGCTGCACGTATAGAAAGATGTACAATAGGCTCGGAATAATGTGATTTTGACTATCTTCGAGCACCGTGCAAACCTACGAGCCAACATGTTCGCTCTCACTGACAACGCCCTCCGTTCTCGTTCAATATCATCATCATCCCTTAGGCCGTCAGTAAGGAGGTGCCCTAGGTATTTAAATTTGTGTACTCTTCGTAAAGGAACCCCATTCAGAGTAATAGAAGGGACATGCTCCATAGTTGACTTACTGACGGCCCCAAAGACCATGACTTCACTTTTTTTAACATTATATACTAGTCCATGAGAACTCGCATATGTCTCACAAATGTATAACAGTTTTCTAAGACCACAGGGTGATGCACTCAGCAGAACCATGTCGTCCGCGTAGCTAATGTTATTCACACATATACCGTCTATATGACAGCCAACTCTGGATCTGCTGAGTGCCTCAATCAGCCCGTTTACGTACAAATTGAAGAGCGTAGGTGAGGTCAACCCCCCCTGCCTCACCCCGCACTCCAACCCGTATGCATCAGACAGGACCCCTGCCCATTTGATTATGAAGCAGGTACTACACTTATAAATGAAGCCGGTACTATACTTATAAATGAAGCAGGCACTACACTTAATTGAAGCAGGTACTATACTTATAAAACGGAGGACATAAGGAGCGCTCCAAGAACTTCTCGGAACTTGAGAAGAGGACCGTGTTTAAGCTGATCGCGCGACACCGCGACGACGTGCTGCGGCAGGGGCGCTTGAACAACGCCACCAACCGCAGTAAGCAGGTACTACACTTATGAAGCAGGTACTACACTTATAAATGAAGCAGGTACTGCACTTATAAATGAAGCAAGTACTGCGCTGCGAGCAGTTCTAAAATCTTCCTAAGGGTCTAGAAAGCTTGCTTCCCTGGCAACCCAATTAAACTTCCCAAGCAAAAATCAGAATACTAAAAAAACGTCACAGAATTCTAAAAAGACCTCGCCTCGCTGGGCTAGAGATAAAATGGCCACCAACCGCAGTAAACAGGTACTACAATTATAAATAGAGCCTCATCTTCCTAAGATTCCTTATAGCGAGTTGGAGTTACTGTAGCATGGTTTCATGGTCCATTGGCATCCATTAAAACCAAACTAAACAACTTTTACTATGGGAGCAAACCTGAAATCGTACAAAAAAATCTGCTGTTCCATACATTTAAGTCCAGTAAGCATTACATAGATAGATAAAGATGCATTTATTTGTATGATGATATACAGGGTGAAATTGATATCATTGGCATCCTTTTAAACTAAGAGTCTACCCATCAAACTGAACAACTTTGACTATGGGAGCAAACCGATCGGAGCAACTAAAAAATCAGCTGTTGCATACATTTGAGTCGAGTAGGCATTGCAGTTTAGTATGGGACAGCTGATTTTTTAGTTGCTCCAATCGGTTTGCTCCCATAATAAAAGTTGTTCAGTTTGATGGGTAGACTCCTAGTTTAAAAGGATGCTAATGATATCAATTTCACCCTGTATATTATCTATTAAGTACTAGATACAGTACGGACACTCACTTCCTCCCACCAACTTTTTACCTCACCCCCTCTATCGCCCTCTGGTTACCGTGCACTGGTTACTCGTTACCTTCTTTGGTTTCTCATGTGCTGACACGTCTTTTCAAATTAATTTTTTTGTATGCAGTGTCCGGGCTGTGATCTAGATGAGCGATGATTACAATACATTCGTATTCAAAATTCGTAATCGTAATTTAACTATACTTATCTTATTAAGTACTATCTGAACCTAAGATTGATTTACCGTTTACAATAACGGATAATGATACCCGCTAACTGATACCTGACTAGGGTTCTCATTTTCATACATACCTGCTCATGTTGTTCTTTTTCGGCGTGGTTAGTAACTTTGTTACAACTACGAACTAACGTTCCCAAACGTTCGTGTCTTATACAGTATAATTATATGTTACAAAAGTAAAAATAAACATTTCAATCTTTTATGGGGGTTGTTGAGACCATCAAACTGAACAACTTTCACTATGGGACCAAAATCGAAATCGAGAGAAAAAAAAAATGTTGTCCCAAACATTTAGCTCGAGTAGATCTGTAGTTTAGTATGAAACATCGCAAATGCATCGCATCTTGGCGATTATGGCAAATCTCCCCATTTTGGGTGAGGCCTATGTCCAGCAGTGGACGTCTATCGGCTGATGATGAACACGTGTTTTTTTTAACCGACTACAAAACAAAAAGGAGGAGGTTCTCAATTCTACCCGTATGCTTTTTTTTGTATGTTTGTTACATGATTACTCGTCAATTATGAATTGATTTTGACAGTTTGTTTCAGAGTTGGTCCCACATAAATTTTATCGAAATTGATTCATGACTTTTTGAAAAAATCTACAACAATAACAAATAAGTACTATAATTATACATAGATGACGTTTTGGTTTGTTGATTCAGACCATAGACTACAGTTATTCGGACTTTATTTCTTAAAATGTTCAACTGATCGTTCAATTTCTGTTTATTTAATTGTGTTTGATCTTTCTACATCATAATCACAAAATAAACTACGAAAAATCGCGCGGAACGTAATAGGGTACCTATTTTCGGATATACGAGTACCTTACCTAGATATGAGAAATCCATAAAATTTTTGGACGTCACTTTTTGCACCACCCAATGCGTCCCACTCATAGATAAGCTACTAGTCCCACTGCAAGGCACAGGCCTATCGTCAAGGATTGTATGGGCGTTAGTCCACCACGCATGATCAATGCGTATTGGTCTAAGAGCAAGAATCTCCTTTATTCTAATCTAAAGCATAAAGACCGCATCAATTTACAATTCTAGTTAGTCTCTTTTGTCTTATGACGTACCTTTAATAGTAGAAGGAGACGGAACTAAAGATCTTTGTTTATGCGGCTGTCCACTTTTCAGTTGTCACTTTTGTGCTAGTGTGTGTGAAAAGTGACCGTAAACATTAGGGCAGTTGTCACTTTGGTCTAATTGGTCTCTTTTGTCCATACTACTTGACACCACACACTCAAACACAAACGTCAAAAAAAGTGGACATTCTTGCAATGATATGACTCCCTCTATGCCTTTAGAATAAAGGAGATCCTTCCTTACTCTTAGGTATTGGTAGACATCCCTACTTGTTATTAACAATATAATTTCAATGACCTTCCTTAAAATAATCAGTTTATCAATGACAACGGTTAAAATATTCTAGTTAGATTGTGATCTGTTTCGCTTATCTTATAATAATACGTGTTTGGACATGTGGAGGTGTGAGGTATTATCCTCTGGTCATCATCAGCCTCTCAGACACACCCTGGACACTTCATACGAACGGGCTCGCACTGACAATAAGAGGTTTTGACTTTACCGAGTGTTTTTAACTCGATGGGACCTACATCAAAATCGTGAAAACAACATCAGCTGTTTCATACAAAGCATAGGTCCTCGGTACACCCTGGACACTACGTAAAAACAGGTTCGCACTAGCAATAAGAGTAGGGATTGCAATCCGGTTTTCCGGATCCGGTAATCCGACGGAACCGGCACCATTTGATGATCTACCGGATCCGGCACCAGCTAGCCGGATCCGGTCCGGAACCGGCAAATGTCTTGAAAATAGCATAAAACCGTTTTTTTAGAGAAAATTCTCATGTCGGTCGTCGCTTATGACGTCACTGAGTCACCTGCTACAAATCCGCACCTACACGCATAGAGATATTGTTTTTTTTTTGGGAAATTGTTAACTTTTTCGAAAAAGTTTATTTAAATTTTTCACCACCAAATTCTTCAAATATCTTTTTGTGATACAAGGCCTGACTTCAGTTTCTTTTCACGTGACGTTGAATTGTAAGTAGGTATACTGGAAGAATTTGTTCAATAACATAGATCCTAAAATCGATCTAGTTCTTAAATTGTTTCTTTGTTAAAAAAATTCTCGAAATAATCAAAAGAAAATGTTTTTTTAGCATTATTAGTACGATAGAAACTTCGTATCTTTTTTATCCCAGTTGCTAGAGACACCTGTATTGTTTTACAGTTGATTTTAAAATGAAAACACAAATTATTATGGATATTACCAATTCGGTCGGATCCGGCCGGATCGGTGAAAATCCGGTCGGATCCGGCCTGATTGAAAATTGCACCAGATTGCAATCCCTAAATAAGAGGTTTTGACTTTACCGAGTGCCTTTTCTCGATGGGACCAACCAACATCGAAATAGTGAAAAGAAAAATCAGCTGTTTCATACAAAGCATACCCGACTGCATATGTATGGGACAGGAGATTTATTTTTCGCGATTTCAATGTTGGTCCCATAGAGAAAGTTGTTCAGTTTGATGGTCCGATTACCCTCTTAAAAAAACCATAATTATTAAGTTGGACCTTATACAGGGTGTAACAAAACACCCTAGTAATACTTAAGGGGATGCTTCAGACCATCAAACTGAACAACTTTCACTATGAAGCCAACATCGAGAAAAAATAAAAATAAACTGCTGTCCCATACATTTTAGTCGAGTCGCAATTTTTTATTTTTTCTCGATATTAGCCCCATAGTGAAATTTGTTCAGTTTGATGGTCTGAAGCACCCCCTTAAGTATTACTAGGGTGTTTTGTTACACCCTGTATGTATGTATAGTTGTATACGTGGCACTGCAGGGCACAGGCTACCCTCAAGTAGGCTGTATGGGCGTTAGCCCACCACGCATGCACAATGCGGATTGGTAGACTTCACATACGCATCAGAATTTCTTCTTCAGCGTATGCAGGTTTCCTCGCGATGTTTTCCTTCACCGTTTGAGAGCAGTCGGTATTACGTACATAAGTTAGAAAAACTCATTGGTACATGACATGTCGGCTTGCGGATTCGAACCCGGACCCCGGAGTTTCCATACCACTTTGCAACGCGCCGCCAATGCTCTCATTAGCAAATTTAGCAAGTCATATTATTTTCATTGATAAATACCAAACCGATGTTCCCATTAAATAAAATAGACTAATTTTATAAATAAACAATAATTCGATAGGTACTATAAAATATTTTCTTGAATGAAACACAACACTATCGTGTTATTACGTTTTTAGCTGATCCAATATTATTGTGATGCGCGTGTAACTTTGTAGTTGGTACAAATAATAAGAGATAGCGTTTTTCGAAATATAATATTTATAAGATTCCTCTACCTTTGTTGAGTCGATGTAGCGTTTTTCTAAAGAAAATATTATCAAGATTTCGCTACTCTTGTTATGTGGACTCCATAGAACATTATAAGAGGGGTTAGAAGTACGAAGTAGGGGTGGAACGTGTCGCCACTGGTTATGCAATAATTTACATAAGGCGTGCCGTGCGGCGTGGTGCGAGCGAGAGGGCATGAGTAATTGTAGCAGCGTGAGCGGGAAGACAAGTGGCGACAGCCGAAGCAAAAGTGCTACTTTGCATTTCTAACCTGTCTAATAATGTTCTGTGGTCGACTCCATTTCATGTTATTCAGTTAGCCATCGTGGTGACGAGATTAGCCAAACAGCATCTTCATTGCTGGCGCCGCCCACATTAGTGTCACGTGACCGCTATTTGCCGCTATCTAGTACACGTACGTCGGATCCATACAAAATGTATGTATGACAACTATAGTCCATAGTTTACCGCATGTGGCCGGTCGGTCCGAGTGCGGTGGGGCTTAAATGTTTCTTAGAAGCTTGGTTTGTCGATAATTTACTCACTCCAAGCGAGGCAAAAATCTAGCAAAATTATCGGTTCGTAATGAGCGTTTTTCTTTTTTAATTTTAGTTCCTAAAAAACTCGACATGTGACATGTTTATCGCTCCATAGAGACGTAGGCGAGATCCTGTCAAAATCATGTCAAGACTGAGCCTGACTTTTTTTTAAAGGCCAAGGGATCGAGCCCATACAATCATGTTAAACGTATTCGATTAAAATTATTCGTAAATAATGAAATATCCAATCAAAAGATGCGTTGGCATCTTTTTGATCATCTTCTCCCTCTTTATTATTTTTCAGAAACACTTTTTGAAATTTTGACCTTTATTCACACAGACCGTAACGCCATCTCTCGATCCACTAGAAAACCAAAAGAAAAACGCTCATTGTGAAGTTACCCGCTTTGTCTAATAACTTGAACCACAATCTAAAGTTGCAGCGAGTACTTATGTTATGTACTTTCCTCGGTAGATATAATTATAGTTTGCCTGCACTCTCTTTGTAAGTTGACAATGGACGTGCATTGCCATAGCCAGCTTTATAATTACGTAAGTTTTCAAATATATTATTGATTATTAACTACTGGGTGTAACAAAACACTCCAGTAATACTTAAGGGGGTGCTTCAGACCATCAAACTGAACAACTTTCGCTATGGAGCCAACATCGAAATCGCGAAAAAAAGATCCGCTCTTTCATACAAAACTGCAGTACCGTCTCGACTCAAATGGGACGGCAGATTTTTTTTTTCTCGACGTTGCGTTGGCTCCATAGTGAAAGTTGTTCAGATTGATGGACTAGGGTGTTTTGTTACACCCTGTATATAATATTACAGCCATATTGTGCTATTTCAAATCAAATTAAAGATGAAAAATTATGTTTCGGACTGGACTTAGGCCCGAGTTCACCAACTACACCATAACCATTGGTTACGTAACCGCTCGGTTAAAATTTAACAGTTGTTTAAACAAACTACGTTTTTTTCGAGTTCACCACTGATTTCTGACCAACGGTTAATTAACCGAACGTTTTTGAATGAAAGAGTCGAAAATGAACGAAGGGTATGTCCAGATGGCACAAACTTTGCGTTTACCTGATCGACGTCCAAAAAAATGATAGGGTAACATTATAATACTGCAAAATGTAATGCCTATTTAGTCGATCGATACCATGTCGTAACTTCTACGTATTTTTTAATTTAGCATCCTTTCTACTTGTCATGGTCAGAATTTTATTGTCTTGTTAAACTTTGTTTTGTTGTCCAACTCTGTGGAATTTTATCGTCGTGATCGTGAAGAAGTGTTTCTAGTTTTCTTTGGAACATAATTGATTATTCAGGGAATATGGATGTATTAACGAAATCTTGTACTAAATGCTTTCTCGTCATATTCCTCGAAATAATTGCGCCGTGTTTGAAATATACGGGGAGTGCGCAAAATTCTTTTAATATCTTCAAAATCATCTAACACATTATCTTTTTTTTTTTTTTTTTTATGTTCGATAGGTAAACATTTGACCCCAATCTCACCTGATGTTGAGTGATGATGAGACCGAAGATTTAGCATGCTTACCTAGAAAGATGCCTATTCACTCTTGCCTTGAAGAGGCCCAGGTTGTATTGCTCAGGGAACAGGTCCGCAGGCAGTGCGTTCCACTCCTTAGCCGTGCGCATTATAAAAGAAGAAGCAAACTTCTTCGTGCGAATTGCTGGTAGGTCAACGACATAAGGGTGGAAACCCAGCCTGCGTCTCGTCCCCCGCAGATGAAAGGGAGACGGAGGTATTAAATCGTGTAATTCAGTCGCACACTCTCCGAAATGTATCCTATAAAAAACAGATAGACAGGCTACCTTGCGACGATGCTCAAGACTTTGTAGCTTCGCCACAGAGGTTGGATCACCTATGAGCTTCCTGGCACGCCTGTCGATTGAGTCCAACGCGGCCAGCTGGTATTGGGCAGACCCGTCCCAAAGATGGCAGCAATACTCCATACACGATCGGACTTGTGCTTGATAAAGTTGTAGAAGCTGTCCCGGAGTGAAGTACCGTCTGACCTTCGAAAGGACGCCCAGTTTTTTCGCTGCGGTTTTCGCCATGGATTCAATATACCGCCCGAAATTCAAATCGGACGATATGTTAATGCCCAGGAGCTCCAGGCGATCAGCTATCGGTATGGACACATTTCGGAAAGTCGGAGTCAAAGCGAAGGGACTCCGTTTTGTGGAGAAAAGGCACGCCTGTGTTTTGTTTGCGTTGAAACTGACCCGATTAGCGTCACCCCAGTCGGACACAAATTCAAGGGCCAAGTTTAATCGCTGCACCATGGCCTCTCGACAAGACTGAGTAACATCCAATTTGACCCCTGCACCGGACAGATATCTGTCAGAAACAGTGCTGTCGTCAGCATACCCAAAGGTTCCGGGCACAAGCATGTCGTTTATATGCAGCAGAAATAAAGTAGCTGACAGAACTGACCCCTGAGGAACACCGGCATTAATAGCCATTTGATCCGATGAGTATCCATCAATGACTACTCGTATGCATCGTTCACTCAAGAAGTCAGCTATCCAGTCGCATAGGTCAATCGGAATTCCATATGATGGAAGCTTGCTTATAAGGCTTGCATGCCAGACCCTGTCAAAGGCTTTGGATATGTCAAGTGACACGGCAAGTGCCTCCCCGTATCTCTCGACAGCCTCACTCCACAGATGTGTGGCATACACAAGGAGATCCCCCGTGGACCGTCCTGGGCGGAACCCATACTGGCGGTCACTGAGGAGATCGTTATATTCAAGGTATGCCAGGAGCCGGTTGTTAAGTACACGTTCCATAGTCTTGCAGAGTATGGAAGTGACTGATATTGGTCTATAGTTGACAGGGTCGGCACGACTGCCTTTTTTGGGCACAGGTTGCACGTTGGCAAGCTTCCATGACTTTGGGACTACCGCAGTCTTAAGTGAGAGGCGATACAGGCGTGTTAAAACAGGAGACAACTCTGCAGCACAGGTGCGTAGGACAATCGCTGGGATTCCGTCGGGTCCGCTAGCCTTGTTCACGTCTAGAGAACGTAGGATTTTAAAAACGAACCTCCTTTTGGCGAATGTGAACTGATGCCATTGAGCATTCAGTACGAGGAATGGTAGGTGGTGTTTTATCTGAGTTCTCCAGATGCGAATTCCCGGCAAAAAGATTAGCAAATAAATTTGCTTTCTCCTCCGCCGAGTGAGCCAGCGATCCGTCAGGTTTTATTAGCGGTGGTAGGGAGGGACGGCCGAAGTTTGCTTCCACCGCTTTGGCAAGCGACCAAAACGCTTTGCTGCCAGCTGGATAGGAGGCGAGCTTAGCCCCTATACGACCTATATGGTCAAACCGGGCCTTTCGCAACACCTTTTTGCAAGATTTGGCGGCTTTGTTGAAGGCTTTCTTCAGTTTTTCGGTGTTCGGAGCTTTCCGCTTTCGAGCATCAGCCCAGGACATATACGCTGACTGTTTTTGCACCTCAGCACGAGAACAGTCAGCGTTGAACCATGGGCGAGCTTTGGCGCCGGTTGACACGTCAGAGTACGGAATAAAATATTCCATACCTTGACGTATCACTTCGGCAATCGCGGTCGCAGCGCTCGACGATTCCTCTGTAGAAAAGCAGGTTTGCCGCCAAGGATACGAAGCAAAGAAGTGTCGCATCTCGTCCCAATCTGCTGACTTGTATCGCCACACCCGTCTCTTACCACAGTGGCCCTGATCAGGTGGGGAGTATACGGATACAGTTTTCACCAGACAGTGGTCGGAGGTACATAAGGGGGCACATACCGACACAGAATATCTGTCTGGATCAGTTGTCAACAGAAGGTCTAAGCAGTTGGCCGTGTGAAAGTCAACGTCAGGTATCCGTGTGGCACAATTGACCAGCTGGCTGAGATCTAGCGATAGTGCAAGTTTGCGCGCCTCTCGTCCAGCGTGATCGGTCTTCTGGTAGGGGAACAGCCATTCTTGATGGTGAGCATTAAAGTCACCCAGAAGGGTCAGTTGCGCCACAGGATACCTTAGCTGAGCCTCCTCAGCCGCCTCTCCAAGATAGTCGAACAACCTAGTCGTCTCCTGATCTCCACTGTGCGAACAGTAGACACAGGCGTAAACAATTTGTTCAACACCCGTCTCCACCAGTATCCACAATACTGAGAAAGAAGGCTCCTCAAGGTTTTTGAGACGCTTGATGCAGATGTCATCGCGAGCGTACACACAGACTCCGGCATGAGGAATGAACCTATGCTCCAGAGAGTACCCAGGGTAGCTGAGGTACGCCGCGTCTGCCGGACATCTGATCTGCGTCTCGGTGAGAAACAGCAGTTGTGGTTTTTCAGTCTCTAGGTGGTGGTGGACTGCTACGAGATTTGAGTGCAGTCCTCGGATATTGCAGAGGTGCACTTTTCAAATTCATTTTCGTCAAAGATATAATTCAAAGCGTCTTGCATTTTTATTTTGTTATTAAAAGTGATGGGTACTACACAATTTCATGGCATGGAGCAGTAAACCAAAGGTTAAACTACGTTGGGTACGTCGTTTAAGTAAATCAGTCAATTACAGTACTTAATCAATGGTTAGTGCGTGGTGAACAGCAAAATATTGTTGAACAGCTGTTTAAGGTTTAAACAGCCGGTTAAAAATTAAACATCTGTTGGTGAACACGACCCATAAACCCGCAACCTGCTAAACCGGGGTTTAACTTTATTCGCGCAGACCGTAGAAAAACAAAAGAAAAAGGCTCATTAGGGAAGTAATTTCTAGGGAAAGATTTTATATTTCGAGATAAGGTTTTACATTTTCGATTTCTCTTTTTTTTTATATAAAGGATGGGTATCTTGCTCTTGACCTCAATCTAGTCTTCAGGACAAAGATGGGGTCGAAGATGTAGCGAGCTTACCCAGAAGAAGTCTATTCACTCATACTTTAAAGAAATTCTGTTGTAAGCGCTCGGAAATACTGACGCAGCGCAGGCAGGGCATTCCACTCCCTGGCTGTGCGCATTATAAAAAATTCTGAAAGGCGCTTAGTGCGAATATGTGGGATGTCAAACAAGTACAAGGGAAGGGGTGATATCCTGCGGTGCGCCTGGATGTCCGATAGTACAATGGGGAAGGCGGAATTATTGACCAATTCACGTAGCAAAACGCTGTTGTCAGTAGTTTAATGTTGTATCTCTCTCTCTTGTCCACAGTTGGTGTGGTCGACAATATGCGAGGAGGTGAACAAGCGTTGCGGGGGGGAGAGGCCGCGCACTCCCGCGCAGGTCAAGATGTGGTACGAGAACTACAAGAAGAAGTGCAAGATGCGGGCTCATGACACTCAGGTGCGGTTTGTTACAATACCATCCGAGGGAATTAGGTGGGACTAGAGTTGTAAATCTACCGTAGTCTACCAAATCGTGAGGTAGACTACCGGTAGGCTACATAAGCTACGGTAGGAAATGTAGATTATTCAGTCGTAGAAATTTTGCCTAGTTCACAATATTTAAGGCGGCTGCCATTTATTATTTGTGATAAATAAGCTAAGAGAACTTCGGCAATAATTTTAGAGAAAGTAAAAATCAATCTAGAACTCGAAAAAACGACATTGATATACACTGTTTTATAAAAGGTTGTTTAAAATGTGATATTATGCACTAAGGCACGATAGCCTAGCTCCTAGGGGTATGGGTTCGATCCCCAGGGCACGTACGTGTACTACTGAAATGTGGTTTTTATGATTTATATTTCATTTCGGTATGGACGGTTTTAAAGAATTAACGTTGGCTTTTTTGTGAAGGAAAACATCGCGAGGAAACCTTCATGTTCGAAAAGAGGGGTAATTTATAGGCTAATTATAATTTAAAATCTTTAAGGTTTAAAATCGTGTTTTGTTGACATTTTAAAATATTTACATAACGTTAATTAATTTGTATTGATTAGTACTTTCTCATATTACATGAGCAAAATTAAAAATAAATCGAAGATTTTTTATTTGAAATCTACATAATCTACGGTATAACTCGGTAGTCTACCGTAGTCTACCATAGTCTACCGGTAGACTACCGTAGGCAGTGGTAGGCTAAGTAGCATTTACAACTCTAATCCTCCCTGATTCAGAATATAAGTAGCTAGAGTTTTCTCGCAACTTCGTCGGCACGGGTTCCCGTCATCGAAGCGACATAAATGATACACCAGATTTTAAGTCTAATCATAAGCATAACACACCAAGTTTTATCAAAATCGGTCAAGTAGTTTTTACGTGATGCGTGAAACGCCGAACGCGAACGCCGCTCGTCCCAGCAAACCCTGGAAAATATGGGCATTGAGGTAAAAGAAATTAAATCCTGAATAATGAATTTTTATTCTTATTCCTGGATCCACCTTTAGTACAACCACAGTATAAGAAAGAGTATCTATTATTAGATACAGTCACAGGTCCGGCACTTCAAAGAACATTTTAGATTTGACATGATGACGTTCGCACATGCGCACTTTGCGAAAATTGTGAATGACATATGTGTAGGGTTGACTTAATACGCATTGTATGAACTACATTATACATTTCGTTACTTTTTATAGTCCATTCTGTGATTAAAAATAGTTTTTAAGCTAAAGAATCATAGAAAATGTGAATTTAGCGTTATTTTCCAGCGTTTATTTTTACTGTGAGGAGAAAAATAAAATATATTTTATGTAGTTAAATCCAACGGGTGCGCGCGCCTGACTGCATTCCCTTGCTCGGCTTCCCTCAAGTTACCACAGACAGTGTGAGGGGGGGTGAGGTATCTGAAGTCAGAGGGGGGCGGGGGGTGGCCGTTCTGTATGTAGAACTATATACTATTACCTATTCTGTGATACAGTATAGACACTCCCTGCCTCCCACCAGCTTTTTACCTCACCCCGTCTATCGCCCTCTGGTTACCGCGCATTGTTTACTCGTTATCTACGAAGAAGACTTAAGGTTCAATTTCTTTGGTTTCGCATGTGCTGACATCATCTTGTCAATTTCAAATTTTTGTATGCAGTGTCCAGGCTGTGGTACAACAAAGTTTATTTACGAGTAATGAATTAATCACCATGTTAATGTCTGTCTGTCACAGCCACAACAACCCGACACGCCTGGTCTGCTGGACGGAATGCTCTGGCAGAGTATTCACCCTCTAGATGTCAAAGGTAACCACAATATTTTTATTTATTTAGTTATAGTTAGCCTTGCTACAACTACAAGGTGAAATTGATATCATTAGCATCCTTTTAAACTAAGAGTCTACCCATCAAATGAACAACTTTTCGTGCTTTTCGTTCTTTGGGAACAAACCGATCGGAGCATAAAGAAAATCTGCTGTTGCATACATTTGAGTCTTGTACGCACTGCAGTTTAGTATGGAACAGCAGATTTTTTTGTTGCTCCGATCGGTTTGCTCCCATAGTAAAAGTTGTTCAGTTTGATGGGTAGACTCTTAGTTTAAAAGGATGCTAATTATATCAATTTCACTCTGTATACCGGAAGATTTTTCTTACCGTTCCGAAACATTCAAGGATGGTTCAGACCATCAAACTGAACAACTTTTATTATGGGACCAAACCCGAAATCGCGAAAAAAAAATCAGCTGTTCCATACTAAACTGCAATTGCTTAGTAGACTCAAATTTATGTATGAGACAGCCGATTTTTTTTTTTACGAATTCAGTTTTGCTTCCATACTAAAAGTTGTTCAGTTTCATGGTCTGAACCACCCCTGAAAGTTTCGGAACGGTAAAAAAATCAACCGGTATATGCTTATTCATGTTGTGAATGGACATTTTAATATTTTATGTAAAATATTTCTGTTATAACGTGAAATAAATGAATCTAATCTCATCCTAAAAAGTTGTAGCAGGAGAAGACAATCAAGGGGGTCCGGGTTCGAATCCGTACAACAACATGCCATGTATCAATGAGCTTTTCTAACTCCGATGCGTATGTGAAGTGTACCGCACCGCATTGCGCACGCGTGGTACTACACTAACGTACATACACCCTCCCTGAGGGTAGTGTATGTGCCCTTATACAACGTGCTAATAAATTAACGCAAAACCTCATACACCCCCACTGATTTATAACAAAATAATTAGATTGAAACAATAATTTCATTATTTTTGTAGTTAAAATTTTACGTTATTCGCATTTTAAGTTTTGATGCAAAAATGATTTGTCATCATTTCAGCAATGAATGAAAGCGCTAACGCACTCATGGATACATTTTAATAATCTTGTTTTGGTAGTAAGTAGGCTAAGTGTGCCCGTGCGGTGGATTGACAACGGGTTCAGTAAATTTTAATTTTTACAAAAAAAAAATTAGTATTTTGAAAAAAATTACCGACGATAATTTGATTCTGCTCTCGATTCTAAACAAATTACTTTCTAGTTTTGCGTTCATTCATTAACACGTTGTATAGGCTGTGATGATGATGATATTAATGTAGTGTGTTTGCGACAGATGAGGAGGGCGAGGCTACGACCAGTGTGGAGGGGAGCCACAGCGTTAAAGATGACGACTGCTTACCTGTCAATGTGAGTTTTATTTCATTTGTACACATTGTTTTTCCATTTGTCTGTCGTACGCTATCGTACGTATAGCTAAATATAAAAAAAGATAATTGTTTTGGTCCATATTTATTCCCGATCCGAATGAAAGGAAATCTTTTTTTTTTATATAAATAAATACAAATATACAGGATGTAACAAAACACCCTAGTAATACTTAAGGGGGTGCTGCAGACCATCAAACTGAACAACTTTCACTATGGAGCCAACATCGAAATCGAGAAAAAAAATACGCTCTTTATCAATACGCTCTCATACAAAACTGCAGTACCGTCTCGACTCAAATGTATGTGACGTTGTTCAGATTGATGGTCTGAAGCACCCCCTTAAGTATTACGGGTGTTTTGTTACACCCATTTGTGTAGGTAGGGTGTAAAAAAACCCTGTTGGAGCCTTAAAGGGTTGCTTCAGACCATCAAACTGAACAACTGTCACTATGGAGCCAACATTGAAATCGCGAAAAAGGTCAGCTGTTCCATACAAAACTGCAAACATTAGTTGACCGAACTGTATGGGACAGCAGATTTTTAGGGTTCCGTACCCAAAGCGTGAAAACGGGAAAAAGTCTACGTTGTCCGTCCGTCCGTCTGTCCGTCCGTCCGTCCGTCTGTCCTACATATTTAGGGCTGTATCTTTTGAACCGTAATAGCTAGATATTTGAAATTTTCTCAGATTATGCGTTATTACGGCGGATTTGCTAACAAATAATAAAAATGTCAAAAAGTTAAAAATTAAGGGGGGTTCTCAACAAGAAACTAGTTTTTACCAACGTTTTTTCTTCACGCTCTATCGTAAAAACGGTAATACATACAAGCGTCAAACTTAGTGTGATTATAGAGCAAACTACAGAATAACAACAAATTCTAAAAACCAGCCAAGTGTGAGTCGGTCTCGCGCTAAAGGTCCCGGACAAAAAGTTTTTTTTTCTAAGATAATAATGTTGTGTTCTGTGGTAGTAGCCCGACTCGCACTTCACCGGTTTTATTTTTCACGTTTTCGATATTGGTCCCATAGAGAAAGTTGTTCAGTTTGATGGTCTGAAGCAACCCTTTAAGGCTCGCAACTGGTTTTTTTTACACCCTGCATATCGTCGATTTATTGATTTAGTGTATTTTGGTCAAAAAATCGATCTCATTTTCAGGAAAATTCTATTTTCGATAATAGATGGCGCTGTCTTAACGGAGATCAAATCCTTGTTATTAATTCTAAAAAAATCCTTGCCCACAGATGTCAAACGGCCGACTTTCAAGCGCGAACGATAGTGACGACACCATGCCAAACGTACTAGAGCCCCAAGTACAAATCATCCCCCAGTCCTCCCCCACGCCCCCCAAACCTATCCCCCTCATCCCCCACATACCAATACTAACAAACCCCTTCGAACAAGCACGGTTACAACACAACTTCATACAAAAACTTAACGAATTATCTAATACACCGTTAAATTTAAGTCATTTGGATGACGAAAAAAGAGAAAATGGAGATAAATGTCAGGAGAATGAACAAATAAAACACGATTGCGGTACCGCTACAGAAGAAGAAAGGTTATATTTCACCGCTAAAAGACAGCATGCGATATGGGAACACGAAGCGAAGATGAAGATATTAAATATGGAATTGAGACAGAAGGAAGAAATATTTTCGCTGCAGAAACAACTGTTTTTGATCGAGCTGAGGTTGAAAATGGATTTTTTGGAGAAAGCCAGCGCGAAGTGAATAGGCTGTGACTGCTTGGTTAAAAAGTTTTTTTAATGTGGCTTCCAAAGACTTAGGTGCGATCAGGTTTTAAAAAAAATAGAAAAAATGAATCGGGTTTTAAAAAAATAGAAAAAAAGAATCGGGTTTAAAAAAATAGAAAAATTGAATTTGGTTTTAAAAAAATAGAAAATACTAATCTGGTTTTAAAAAATATAAAAAAGATGTCATTCTAAATGACATCTGCCCATCTGCCATATTAATTTCCTAATGATATCATTTTTGAGTCACTTGGCAAGTCGGTTTGCAGACGATCAGGTACGCAGGTTTAAAAAAAAAAGATGAAAATGTCACTGACACAGACACACACACTATAATAATAATAAAATATTTTTTTTGTCAAGTTTGTCCATAATAATTCGCAGTCATAAACAAAAATACACTAGCATTACTGTAATGTAATTTTTTTCTTTCATATTTTCATTCAATCAATCTATATTTTAAAAACTAAAAAATATGATTTTGCCCATATAAAACGCGAAAGTAGCACAAAATCAGTTTTTTTAATACCTGATCTGACTTTAAGTCTATAAAATCTACACTTTTCGACTGAGCGGTGATTTTTTATCTAGTTAATACGTGCCATTAATGTTTATTTAATAGTTACCGAAAATGTTGAGCTGTCTATGTTTGAGCACGGAATATTTTTAACCTGTGCAGAAAAAGAAAGGATTGTCTATGGTCTGAAATGGGTATTCTTTGGTACAATTTTGTAAAATGTTTGCAGGAATGTACCAAATGTTGAGTTTAAAAGCTTAAAATGTGATTGAAAAAGAACATAATTATTTTTTATAATCGTTATTTTGCATAGCTTATTATTTTGTATTTTTTATTTTAGCGACATTAATGTGCTTAAGTTTTTATTATGACCGATTTGAATGCGGTCTTTAAAAAAAGTTATTTTTTATAGTATTATATTTTATGAACATTATTTTACTAAGGCAGCTAAAGCATAATTTTTTCTCTAATTAAAAAAAAATTGGACTGCCAAATTTTGTAGTTTTTAAAATGTTTATTTTCTCTAGTACTTATGTAAGAAAAAAGGTTTTTTTAAGAAATACCTAGTTAGATTTGGGGTCAATGTACTTTTGACAAATAAGTGTCAAACGCAAAATGAGAAAAACCTAGTCTTAGAAATGTTATTTTATAATTATATGAAGTAGCTATTTAAAGTAGACTGCATCATAATCGGTACAGTATTTTTATAGTAAAAAAGGTATTATAGGAAAACTAGATTTTCTTATTTAGGTTAGGGTAAAGTGCGTTTGATTTATATATCTGTAGATATAAATGTTCGTAACGCGGTTGGTAGACAGATTTTGATGCGGCTTTTGTAACAAGATAGTCAGTTGTGCACCGTGTAATTAATAATGTGACAGTTTAGATTTTTTTTGTTAAAGAGATTCAGATTTGAGTAAAATGTTATGAAAAAAACTGTCAAAAAAATTATCGTTTCAGTACTGTCCCTTTTTAGCAGGTTAATCTTTAAACATGTTAAAAGGAGACGTCTGTACCTTACATAAAATTTTAAGGATTTTTTGGGTTTAATAATACTTGGGATAAATATCTCCTTTATAAAAGAAATTTTCTTTTGTGCACATTAACAATATTTTTTGTATAGCTACTTCATATAATTTTTTTTCAGTCAGTGACGTGCCAATAACAAAAAACCATTGTTAATAATAATTAATAAATAAATAGTTACTACATTCATAAGATACAGTTACGTTAGACGAATTTTTAAGAAAAAATACGTAAAGTACGTAGAAAATGTTATAAATAAATAAATGTACGGAAAATACTACACAGAATGATATTAAAAATATTTTTAGGGTAAATGTAGGAAAATAGAGAAAAATAATAATGTTTACAGTACAAAAGTATATTAAAAAATACCTCAATGATTAAACAACGTATTGTAAATAAATAAAAATAGGTTAAAAAAATACTTTGTAGAAAAACGTTTTTACGAAGGCGGCTTACACCTTCCGATTTTTTTCAATTGATACTTTTGAAAAAAAAGAACAAGCTTTATTCATCTGGCAACACCAATCGCAAATTTTACAAAAAAATGCAAAGAGAAATTGTTGTCCCTAATCGCGTATCAGGACTTTTTTCCAGTCAAGCCAAACCGCATGCGGGCGAGATATTTCGGCTTACATTAAATTTGATTTAATAAATCTCAAAAAGAATAAAACCTAGCTTGTAATCTATATGCCTAAACCCTAGGAACTAGTGCCATTGCAGTACGTTAGGTTTTGACACATTAAAAATGCAGTCAGATATGTAACGCAAAATGCGTGGCGCTCGCATGCGAGTTCGCATGACAGCCAAAAGAATGCATATGATAGCACTTATAAGTGCAGAAGGAGCAACGTTACAAACGAAGATTTATTCGATCTCCTTGGCAGAATATTAAAGTCAAAATATCTCTCTTTTTTATCTCCAGGCAAATTTATTTAACGGTGTAAGAAACCTTTATACTTTTTGTGGCAATATTTCGGCGGTTATTATTAAAATAACAATTTTAAAATTGTGATGTATTTTACTAAGATCTCAGTTCTGATAAAAATTAAGTTTTTACCTCTAGCAACCCCCTTCAGTGTTATGTTATAAAAGAAAGCTATTATTTAAAAACGAAATAATACGAAAAACATGGTTTTTGAACAAAGTTTATGTTAATCTGATTCGATTGGATATTATTTTATTGATATTAAAATAAAGAATTTATTTTCTGTTCCAACTATTTTTATTCAACATCTTCTATTTTACCTTATTGTAGTAAGAAATAAAATGACACTGACTGGTACCCCCTTCACCCCCGCGCGCTACGAACGACTGACCTGTCTAGACTGCACGACTGATCTGTCTAGATCTCACGACTGATCTGTCTAGACCACACGACTGATCTGTCTAGACCGCACGACTGACCTGTCTAGACCGCACGACTAACCTGTCTAAACGACACGACTGATCCGCGTAGACCACACGACTGATCTGTCTAGATCGCATGACTGACCTGTCTAGACCGCACGACTGACCTGTCTAGACCGCATGACTGACCTGTCTAGACCGCATGACTGGCTTGTCTAGACCGCACAAATGACCCTTTTAGACCTCACGACTGACCTCTCCTGACCGCAAGACTGGCATGTCTAGACTGCACGACTGACCTGTCATAGACCGCACGACTGACCTATCTAGACTGGACTAAGCTATCAATTCATACAACTATGAATAGATAGCTGAAGGGTTGAGTTGAGACTCATTTACCGACGGCGCGGGCCCATCCAAAAAACCACGATTAATATGGGAACGCGTTCGGCGCCGTTCGCCGTGTGGACACGAGGGTAGGGCCTTTGCTCTGCCGTTGGACGTATACAGGGTGAAATAATTTCAAAATGTTTAAAAGGTTGCTATGAATTGAAGAGGATGAGATTTTAGCATCCTTTTAAACTAAGAGGCTGCCCAGCAAACTGAACAGCTTTTAATATGGGAGCAAAAAAATCTGCTCCTCTATCATCTCATCTTTTCCATAGATTAAGTCGAGTAGGTACTGCAGTTTCGTCACAGAATAGGTAAATAGTATACTCCCCACGCCCCCCTCTGACTTCAGATACCCCACCTCCCCTCACACTCTCTGTGGTAACTTGAGCAAGGGAATGCGCGCACCCGTTGGATTTGATTACATAAAATATATTTTATTTTTCTCCGCACAATAAAAATAAACGTTTGAAAATAACGCTAAATTCACATTTTCTGTGATTCTTTAGCTTAAAAACTATTTTTAATCACAGAATGAACTATAAAAAGTAATGAAATGTATAAGTAATGTCAAGTAATGTAGTTCATACGATGTAAAGTACTCTTTGATACGATGCGTGTTAAGTCAACCCTACACATATGTCATATTTACTTGTGGCTCTCGTAAAATTAAACTATGATATTGTTTACAAATTGATATATTGATGGCATATTTATTTCATTAAGACAAAAAATATAGGACATAAAAATTAATTCATAGACAAATAGATATTATGTACATACAATTTTGGTCCATATTTGAAACAAATTGGTTAAATATTTGTATGAATATTAAGAATTGTTATTTGAGATCAATATTGTTAAAATTCAAGGTCTCTCTATCTCTTTCTTCTTTTCTCTACCTCGAAATACATATATCTATCTCAATCTCACAAAAAATCAAGCGATTTGATTTTTTTCCAATTTCATTTTCATAAATAAATAAAATTAAATATCACTCTCTCACGATTTCTATCCCATTCTCTGAAACTCTCTCTCTCTCTGTCTCTCTCTCTATAGTTCTGTCCTTTCCTCACACTATTTCTGTGTCTTTCCCACCCTATTTATCAGCCTCTGTCTCTATATCTGCTCCTGCACTGCCTCTTCTCACACACAATTTGTTTGTCCCATTCTTAACACTGTCTCATTCACACACTATTTCTCTCTGTCCTAAATTATTTCCATCTCTTACATTCTATTTCTGTCTCATGCTAGATATCTCCTCTCGCAATTTTTATCTCTTCCTCTTACGTTAAATCTGTCTCTTCCATTCCACATTCTTTCTCGCTCACTCACGCTATCTCTGTTTCATTCTCACACACTATTTTTGTCTCTTTCACTCACTAGGTATATCTCTATCTTTCTCACACAATATTTCTGTCTCGCACACTATTTCTGTCTGTCACACTATTTCCGTCCCTTTCACTCACTATATCTCTCTCTTTCTCACACACTATTTCAGTCTCTTTCTCACACTATTTCTGTCTGTTTCTCTCACTATTTCAATCTCTTTCTCACAGCATTTCAGCCCCTCACAGCTTTTGAGTTTCTCATAGCACTATCCCCCCGCACTACCGCTGGCACAGGGCGTCCTTGCCGTGCATCTTGAGGTGCGCCTTCAGAGCGGACGCCTTCCTGAACGCCTGCCCGCAGCCGCACGCGTAGGGCCGCTCTCCCGTGTGGCACCTTATATGAGATATCAGATCCTGCCTCTGCACAAACGCCTTCTCACAATACGAGCACTGGAAAGGCTTCTCCCCCGTGTGAGTTCTCCTATGGTTCTTTAGAGTGCCAGAGGCGGCGAATCTCATTGAACAGAGATCGCAGGCGTAGGGGCGTTCCCCGGTGTGAATTCTGCGGTGTTTCACGAGGGAAGAGGAGGTGGTGAAGCCGGAGCCGCAGTCGTCGCAGACGAATGGGTGCGCTCCGGTGTGTTTACGTTTGTGGGCTACTAGTTCGCCTTTTGATACGAATCTGTAATGGAATAAGGATGATTTATTATTAAAGCGCTCGATTGTGTAGTTCAGCTTTGGCCTTGGAAATGATCACTGAAGTTGAACAAGGTCAGGTACGCTGTCTGGATCGGTAAATGTTTAAAACGATACCGTGAGCGTAGCCATATCCACGCGAAATCGTCGCGTTATCTCCTTGATATTTCTGAGTTCAATCAGTGTGCGGGGGAAATGCGTCGATGTTGCAGTGATGACGCTCGTAAAAATCGGGGCGATACAGTTTCAGTTGCGACGTAGATTCGGTGCAGTTCAAATGCAGTACAGTAGATTGAGTGCGCTGCAGTATTTTATAAAGAATAATGTAATATACTTATCGATAGAGACGATGTCATTTCAAAGAATTTGCAGTATATTACCTTCGGTCGCACTCTTCGCACTTGAAAGGCTTCAGGCCCTGGTGTCGCCTCATGTGTTGTGCGAGGTTAGTCTTCTGGCTGAAACCTTTACCGCATATTGAACATAGGAACGGTTTCTCTCCCGTGTGAGTCTGTAACAGTATATATATTTTGTGAGCTGACAGCTAAGTATTGTGCGCGTTTAGAAGTGGGTATTACTTGCGTCATATTATTTGTTGGGTATAATATCATACACACACTATTTACTATATACACACACTATATACATACACTATATACTATATACTATTTACATACACTATATACTACATACCTACATTATATTTATTATAAATTATTTATTACACTACATAATTAAACTTTAAAGTATCCTTTAAGCACACAGGTGGTTTGCAGAGAGTAACAGCACAGGAGTGGTATTTTTGAGTCACACGTTAAAATCCACTGCTGAGTTAGAAGTGTCAAAATTACTATGGAAATTATGCATCATTCGATCATGATTTTGAAAGTGTGAGATTCGGAAATTGCACTCCTGCTCTGTCAGGCACGGCAGAAAATCAACGCCTTGCTTATCAAGTAAGGCACTACGTTGAGTCGTGTCCTATTCACCGTCGCGGCACACACCGCTACTACCTACCTACTATTTCTATTAATGTACTCTGTTGTTTCGTGTGTGCCTTTAATGGTGAATAAAGATTTTTCTTTCTTCTTTCTTTCTGTCTTTCAAGTATAGCAATCCTATAAATATATTAACGAGATTTTGCCTGTGCCTTCGTACGCAATGGCTCCCGTCATCGTAGCAAGATAAAATAATGCCAGTTTTTTTATCGAATTGTCAGTTTCATCAAAATAAGTCCAGTAGTTTTTGCATGATACAGTGTGTTACTTCTATAATCTATACTATTATAGAAGTGTAACAGAAGTATGTAAATGAAGATATTAAATTTACAAAAAAAAAGATTCTATGATAGATATAGATGATAGATAATGATGATGATTTGATTATAGATGTATGTTTTGTTTTGGTGTGCAATAAAGTATAATTGAATTGAATTGATTATAAAATGGTTTTTAGGTGTACCGGACTACAAATCACCAATTTTAATTAAAAAAAATTGAGTTAGAAAGCTTACAATAAGATATAAAAACTAGTAGGTATATATTTTATCTCAAAAAGCCGTGGTGGTCCAGTGGCGAGTAACCTTGCCTGCCGTGCAGGAGGCGATGGTTCGATCCCCGTCCAGGCCGACTCGTACCAATGAGTTTTTCGGAATTTATGTACGATTTGTAACACCACTGGCTTTTCGGTGAAGGAAAACATCGTGAGGAAACCTGCATGCTTCAATTTCGAGGCATGTATTGTACCTACTGTCCATTACATGTGGCGACGGGCTCGCTCCCCGTCACACTGGACAGAGTTACGGTACTAGTGAAATGTGGATGTTCTGAGGTTTCAGAATATCTCTGACTACCCCCTCGGGGAATATAGTCGTGAGCATGTGCGTGCATGTGCATATTTTATCTTGCTACGATGACTTGAAGCGGCGCAGACAAATCTAGTTTTCTTTATAAAGTAAATAGACAGAATAGGACCACTGTTCCACCCTTATATCTTATTTGTATAAAAATCTCGAGGTGCATTTCAGATTTTTTATTTTTATTTTTTCATTCATTCTTCAGACTTTTGGTTTTTGGTTTTTATCAAAACTTGTTGTTCTGTAACACTTCCTGCCTGTATTATGGACAGCCCGATAGCTCAGTTGGTAGAGAATCCAAGGGTTGTGGGCTCGAATCTTGCAATGGGCAAATATTTGTATGATGAATATAACTATTTCGTACTCTCTCTAGTCAGTCATGGATATTTGTGTCTAATATGTATAATTTTTTAGTCATCATAATACAAATCCAGGCTAGCTTCTGGTACTTCAAATGGGATAAGGAATAATCTGTGAGTCCAAGATATTTACTGAATATTAGAGCTATCATAGTCTAAACAAAATAACATACCTTTATATGATCATTAAGCGTAGACAACATAATAAATGCCTTACTACACTCGTTGCATCTATGTTTCTTCTCTACTTTATGACTTTCCTTGTGTATTTCCAAACTTTCTTCCGTTGTGAAATTAGTTAAACATTGTTCGCACATAAATCCTTTATCTCGCGTATGCACGGCCAATATATGGTTGTCTAAATGAGCCTTGTGCTGGAACTCTCGCTTACAAGTCTTGCAAATGTGTTTAACATTTCCCTTTTCTTCGTGATGTTTCATATGATTTGTGTACGAAGATTTTCTATTAAACTTCCTCATGCAAAACGAGCATTCGTATTGGCCGTTGTCTTCGTCGTTTTTGTGTGAGCGTTGATGGATTTTTAAGGCTTTGATTGTGTCAAATTCTACGTTACAATCGGAACAAAGGACTTGACGTTTTATTAATATGTTTCGGGTGCCAGATTTTTTTTCTACTTTGATTTTTGTTGACTTTTT
The DNA here is from genome assembly GCA_922987775.1 of Agonopterix subpropinquella. Classification (NCBI taxonomy): domain Eukaryota; kingdom Metazoa; phylum Arthropoda; class Insecta; order Lepidoptera; family Depressariidae; genus Agonopterix; species Agonopterix subpropinquella. The sequence continues at coordinate 9,796,143 of OV277719.1, read as the reverse complement.
TATACCGTTGCATTCGTTTGTTTTTAAATGAGCTTTGTAGTCTTCCCTCTTGTTGAATACGGTCCCGCAACTGCATGAATACATTTTTAATTCGCTAATTTCTTGCTTGAATTCAATTGGTAGCGTTTCGTATGCGTTCGAGTCGTCAAAGTCCATTGATACATCATTTTGATGATCAAAATCGTTTTCTGTTTCTTCTTTGACTTCCTCTGCTTTATTACTTCGACGTATAGTTAAGTTAGGTAGGTCTAATTGATCGAAAATAGAAAGATTGTCTGTATGTAAACGAAGAGTGTTTCCTTCAAATATGTTAGAATTTGAAGCTGTCATAAGCGAAGTGGAAGGCAGAGAATCTCGATTAACGTTTAAAATATCATTTTCTGCAGCGATTTCGTGTTTTATAGACGATTTTGTTGGTATTTCTAACTCAAAATATTCACTGTTCAAATGGTCGTTTAGAATAGTTTCGGCTTCTAAAAACCGTCTTTTGAATGCGTCTGCTTTGCACATGATCATCTCGCAGTCGGTACAAACCTGTTTAGGCAGTTTATCTCCAGTTTTTATATTAAAATTAGCAACAAAGGTAAGGACGTCGAGTAACGTCTTCTGTTCGCCGTCTATTTTAGCACTCAGGAGTTTCATTTTAGTTGATTCGCACAGACACGTCCTGCAGATTTTATCTGGGTCCAGTTTTAGATTAGTTTCCATGATTATTAAGATGGTTTTTAGCTGGTATTAATATTTTACTGATCAACAAAGGGAAGCAAGCGCTTCGCAACACACAAGACAGCTGTCGCGATCATACACAGATTAAAAAAATAAATGTCAAGCCATTTTGTCTATGGGTACACGGTGCGTTCATCGAATCAGACTACTTTATTTTATTCATGCGTTCATTTAAGTTTGTTCTGCCAAGGAGACTTACTTAAAATTCTCTCCTTTCTTGGATTCATTATTGTCTTAGAGGATCCTTATTGTGCAGATCCCTTGTACCACAAAACATTATAAGAGGGGTTAGAAGTGCAAAGTAGGCGTGGAACGCGTGCCACACGGTTATGCAATAATTTGCATAGCACCATAAGGCGCGCGGCGTGGTGCGAGCGAGAGGGCATAAGTAGTTTAGTTGTGAGTGGGAAGACAAGTGGCGATAGTCGTCTCCGAAGCAAAAGCGCTACTTTGCATTTCTCTTCCTAGCTACTAGGCCTAGGCAATAATATTATGTTATAAGTTATTTATAATGTATGCTCCAGTATGCTCACTGCCTGCTGGGTACAATACCTACCCTTGTCCTTGTTCGAATAACCCTAAGGTAGGGTTTATACAGAAGAGACGCGTGGCGGTGGCGGGTAGTCAAAGTATCACCAATATAAACCTTATATTACGTAGCATAGCGTCGTTTTTTGACGTAAAGAAAAATCGCGCCCCCGCCACTAGACGACGTCGCCTGGAGGCGCGGGCGTAATTCTCCAAACGACTCTATGCTACGTACTATAAGGTTTATATTGCCTCACCCCGCCCGCGAAATGACCGCGCCACGTCACTTCTGTTTAAAAACTCCCTAATTTTATCTTTGCTCCCTAACTATTCAAGAATTTTTAAAACCTTTCAACACTGACAATAACTTGAGAATAACATTGTCGCCATTTTGCGGAAATTTTCTGAACTAGAACTAAGCTCTCATTTTAGCTTATGTACAATCCGGCTTTGTACGATAGGTAGTTAGAAACAATGCTACAACCACAATTTATATCTAAATTATGTGATGATATGGTTTTTAGGTGTCATTCCAAATCACCAATTTTTGGATTTTTTGTCTGTCTATTCGTGTGTTTGTTTTATCGAGCATCACGCAAAAACTACTGAACCGATTTTGATGAAACTTTTTTTGATAGTTTATGATCTGACTTAAAATCTGGTATATAATTTATGCCGACGAAGTCATGGTAAAAGCTCGTTTCTATACAGGGTGAAATTGATATCACTAGCATCCTTTTAAACTAAGAGTCTACCCATCAAACAGAACAACTTTTACTATGGGAGCAAACCGATAGGAGTAAACAAAAAATTCTGCTGTTGCATACATTTGAGTCGAGTAGGCATTGCAGTTTAGTATGGGACAGCAGATTTTTTAGTTGCTCCGATCGGTTTGCTCCCATAGAATTAGATTTATTTGCATTAAGTATGGTATTTACAGGTATAAAATAATAAATAAGGTATCTCACACTTAGCCAAAACATAGGCATGTAAAAACTTAAACAACATAAATATAAATCAAACAATAAAATCAATCAGCTTGTAAATGTCAAACCCCATAGTAAAAGTTGTTCAGTTTGACGGGTAGACTCTTAGTTTAAAAGGATGCCAATGATATCAATTTCACCCTGTATAAGCATGCAGTTGTAGTGGTTATAGCATGATGGATCACTTTTAGCACTCTGTACAATGAACTATGGTCTAAGATAAACCCGTAATATAATTTAAGCTTTATTCATTTTCTACTTACAACTAAGAAATGTACAAATCATAGTTTAAAAACTTTGAAGATAAACATAACTTTTTATAATCCAGCATAGTTTTTCCCACATTGCATAAATTAAGTTGATTTCTCCAGGGTGTTTCGACTTGTCGCTCTATTAAAAAGTGTTTTATTGAGAGGTCTGCTTGTTAGGAACCCAAGGTTCTATCTTGGGCCGGGTCGTACTGTAGGGAGTGTACTGCCCGGTGGTACCAGACATGTTCTCTGAGGGCGGCATCATCCATTTGTGTTTGGGACGGCTTGGGTCCTGCAAGTTGATAAATAATACATTAAAATCTGTGGTGGTAAAGTGCCGAGTAACTTTGTCTGCCGTGTAGGAGGCGATGGTTCGATCCACGTCCAGGCCGACTCGAGAGTACAGAGTTTTTGGAATTTATTTATAACGAGCTTTTACCCGCGACTTCGTCCGCAATTATATACCAGATTTAAAGTCAGATGATAAGCTATCAAACAAAAAAGTTTCATCAAAATCGGTTCAGTAGTTTTTGCGTGATACTCGAACAAACAAACACCCAAACAAACAAACATACAAACAAACAAACAGACAGACAAAAAATCCAAAAATTGGTGATTTGGAATCAGGGACAGGTAAAAACCGTGTCGTAATGTTTTTTTTGTAAATATCTTCAATGTACAGACACACTTCTGTTACAGTTTTATAATAGTTTAGATTTGTAAAACCACTGACTTTTCGGTGAAGGAAAACATAGTGAGGACACCAATGTCGAGGCATGTATTGTACCCACTGTCCATTACAAGTGGCGACGGACTCACTCCCCGTCACACTGGACAGAGTTACGGTACTAGTGAAACGTGCATGTTCTGAGGTTTCAGAATATCTCTGACTACCCCCTCATGTGTCAGAATCATAACATTGGTCGAGCCATAGTCTCATACAGTCACTGTTTCCTTCCTATGGGATAACTACAACTACATGTAATTTTATGTTATGTACATGAATGTTTAACCGATTGGAAATTGCTGAGTCATACCTGGTGTGGCGGAAGATCAGTTTTGTAATGCATCCATCCGAACCATTCAGGGGGAATCTGAAAAAACAAATAAGTAGATTTGATTTCTTTATGGGTTGAGACACATTTACCGATGGCAACCGGGGGAATGTCATTTAGTATGGGCCGTCCATATTCGTCATGAAGCCGTCCGCCTTCGACGCGGCGCACGACTTCCCATACTAAATGAAATTTTTGTATGAGCCGACCGGCGGTCGTCAAATGTGTATCAACCCTATTGCATTCGTGTTCAGCTTAAGGTGGTAAAGAATTACGAGCAAAGTATTTACATGAACCGTAGGGTATTGCAAAACTTCAATAAAAAATTGCAGTTATCTTTTTTTTTTGTTTTATAAAAGTTGAAAACGAAGAGAAACAGTAAGTAGGTACATAGGATGATTAGGATGAAATTGATATCATTAGCATCCTTTTAAACTAGGAGTCGAGTAGGCATTGCAGTTTAGTATGGATTATGCAACAGCAGTTTTTTTTGCTCCGATCGGTTTGCTCCCATAGTAAAAGTTGTTCAGTTTAGTTTAAAAGGATGCTAATGATATTTATTTTATACCAAAATAAAATACAGAGAAAACATACAAGAGGCACAAAATAAGGTGGTCTTATCGCCTCAGATCAAAGACAACAAAAAGTTGTTCAGTTTGATGGTCTGAACCCAACCCACAAATTTTCTTTTTCTATTGGTATTCCCTCACCTGACTACCGTCGTAGTTCATATGGAAGTTGTCAGCGTACTCGACCCAGCGGTTTCTCCCGTAGAAGTAGCGAGGGTTCTCATAGTATTTGTTGCCGAAGTTGTCCGTGCCGACCAGTACACCGTCCTTCAGTTCATCTTGCCTGCGGAGTTCACAAACATTTATTAATAAGCTTTAACCCTCAACTTCTATACTACCCATGATATTTATACACTCATTGTCATTCTGGATTTCTTTCTTCTGAGCTACACCACACTTACCAATTTTTCGATTCTTAATTCCTCTACCCTAAGGTCATGATGCTGATGGTACAATAATATACTGCGCCTGGTATTCTCTTCCGATCACGTGGCTGACCACGTGACTGACACAAGTCTACGTCATCATACCCTTTTACCATGTTTAGCGGCCATTTTTTTGTGACGTAGGCTTGTGTCACTCTGGGAATAGAAGACCTTGTTTTTTTAGACTATGTCTAAGGTTGAGATTAGATTAGATTAGATTTCTTTTTTAACCGACTTCAAAAAAAGGAGTAGGTTCTCAGTTCGACCGTATATTTTTTTTTTTTTTTAATGTGTGTTCGCGGATAACTTCTTCATTTATGAACCGATTATGATGATTCTTTTTTTGTTGGAAAGGAGATATCCCAAGGGTGGTCCCATGATAAGGAAACCAGGATCTGATGATGGATCCCAGAGAAATCGAGGGGAACCTTCGAAAATCGTAGTGCCGATTAGTGCGTTTGTTAATTTGAAGCACTACTGTTAAATCAAACTAATGAATTCACCACTGAAAATTATGAAATAAACAAAATTTTAACAAAAAATTAAAACCGCCTTAAAAAAAACTAAAAAGTTAAAAAATAATATTGCAGCCGATGACTTTTTCGTTCGCATCATAAGAACATTAATTTGTTTTATCGAAGTCGCTGTCCAAGACTTAACTAAATTTATTCCTGTCACTTTCTAAAATAAGATTAAGAAAAGAGACAGAAAACCAATAGCTGACTTTAGTGCTGTCAAAGGGACGTTACACGCCCAAAAACGCCTTATATAAGATGGCGTACATTATGATGGCATCTTATTTTGGGCGTGTAACGTCACTTTGACAGCACTAAAGTCAGCTGTTGGTTTTCTGTCTCTTTTCTTAATCTTATTTTAGAAAGTGACAGGAATAAATTTAGTTAAGTCTTGGACAGCGACTTCGATAAAACAAATTAATGTTCTTATGATGCAAACGAAAAAGTCATCGGCTGCAATATTATTTTTTAACTTTTTAGTTTTTGTGAAGGCGGTTTTAATTTTTTTCTTTCTTTGATTTCTTTGTTGTCTGGAAGAAATAGCTTTTTAGCAATAACCACCTTATTTGTACCTAATTGTAATTGTTTATCTTTATTCAAATGTATGTTTTTGTTGTGCATAAAAGTATAATCCAATAGAATTGAATTGACATCGTCCCCACAAATTAAATACCAGATTTTAAGTAAAATCATAACAAAAACAGTTTCATCAAAATCTGTTCAGTAGTTTTTGCATGATGCTCGAAGGAGTCGCGTTGTAAGTCTGCTATTGAGTAGTCGCGTGACATGTCAGTCATTGGTTGCCCCCTCCCCGGGTTCAAGATAGTGGTCTTTTTAACAGACTTCAAAAAAGGAGGAGGTTCTCAATTCGGCTGTTTTTTTTTGTTTTCATGAGAAAAGTCACCAAAATACATAAACTACCGTACAATGTCAAGCACTCTTGCTACATAAACTAGACATTGGCAAAATCATCACAACCAAGATGGCAGCCATATTTTATTAAATAGAATATACAGATTGTACTTCAGTGAGTGTGCCCTAGAGCTGCATGAGCTCATCCCACCTTCCCCTTTCTACTATCGGACTTCCAGACGCACCGCGGGATATCACCCCTTCTAAGTTGACATCCCACATACCCGCACCAAGCGCCTTTCTGATTCTTTTATAATGCGCACAGCCAAGGAGTGGAATGCCCTGCCTGCGTCAGTATTTCGGAGCGCTTACAACCCGAATTCCTTTAAAGTACGAGTGAATAGGCTTCTTCTGGGTAAGCTCACTACATCTTCGACCCCATCTTCGTCCTGAGGACTGAATTGAGGTCAAGAGCAAACCCATCCATAATAAAAAAAAATAGAATTGAATTGTTCCCAATATCACAATCTACTCTTAAACTACTGAACCGATATTGATTAAATTTTTACAGAGCGAAAGCCTATCGCCCTCAATTAGGGTTGTGGGCATGCCCATCGTGCCCATTATGGCTGGATACGAGGCTGCACGATAAGAAAGAAAGGAGAGTCATTGGTCTTCTATGCAGTGGGCAGCAAACTAAGTTTTTAGCAACTATTTCATCTTTTCTTCACATTATAGCCTTTGTATTATTGAAACAACAACTTTTAGTTATTATCTTGATTAGATACAGCCTGTATTGAGAGATTTGAGAGCTATCTAACGAAAAATATTAATGAAAAACATAACCTACTTAAAATTACATAATGTTGTTGTTTACCTGTAGAGTTTTGCTAGGGATCCTCTTATTCCGCCGTTTTGGCGGATAATGTTGAAGAATGTGACTGCTTTATCGAGCCCTAATATCTTCACAAGGGACATTTTTACGAAAATTTCTTTTCCCAATAATAGCCTAATCGAACTTTTTGACGTCAGTGACACTGCAGTGCTGCCATCACCACGTTTTTATATTCCCATAGATCTTTCAGAATACTTTTCGATAATTTCCCAATTTTTTTTTTCCACAAAATTGTTGTAAATTTTTTTTCCGTCTTTGCTGTCACCTATTAGTCTATTACCACTACCAGCCCCGCAGAAGCTGTAGCATGCTACACGTGATACAGCTGTATCTCGTTTTTTATCTCGTTCGTTTGCGCGCGAATAGAAAGAGAGCGAAGGTGTGATTGTATACAGCTATTCATTATTATTGTTTATAATTTGTTGTTTAAATTGATTATTATTATTTAAAGTATGTTCTGGTTTCGAATTTAAGATTTTTAATTTAAAATTCGTTGACATTAGTAAATTTTTTTGTTCACGACCACTATATAACTGCTATTGTTACTTTAATATTGTGATGTGGGTTTTAAAAATAAGCGTAAATTTGTAATAAACCTAATATTCAGTTATGTATTTCCGACACAATGTATTATTGTTCACGGAAATAAATAAATGAAAATGAAATGAAATGATAGCGCTGTATTACGGTGGTATGCTACCCATGCAGTCTCCTGCATCGTGCTTAATAAATTGCAACTGAACCACGGTTGGATCGCGTGCGAACTATAACTTCTTACACATTCGGTATCGCGCTAATCATTTGACAGCCAGACGTTAGAGCCGTTTTGACACATCACTCAGACGTTAAAGGCTGTCAGTCACAGATTAAATAAGTGTTGAATTCCGTATGGCGCTAAAATACTATGTGATTGACAGCCTTTAACGTCTGAGTGATCTGTCAAAACGGCACCAACGGCTGTCAAATGATTAGCGCGATGCCGAACGTGTAAAAAGTTATGGCTCGCACGCGGTCCAATCACTGTTCAGTGGAGATTTCTTTATCGCGATCTCGGTCTCCCACCAACATCTCTACGAATAACATTTTCCAGAAGTAGGTAGTCATCTCGCACACGTACCAAATTTTGAGCGTGCCAACTGCCACCTAACCATTTTGAAGATGTAGTGTACAGCAATAAAGAGTAGTTAATGTGGAAAGCGCCGGTAGCGCCGTCTATCGGCGGACGCGGTCTGTGGTGAATATCTATCGTGCATTCGCTCGGTATTCGTGCACCGACCGCCGTGCTGCGCGGACGTGTGCTAGTCACATTCACTAGTGAAGACTATATCTGTGTTTCATTATATACATCAACCTCAACCAACCCTTAGTAGAAAGGTGTAATCTACATTGGCGACGAGGATGGGATTCGAAATTCACGTGAGTAAAGTGCTTATCAGTTTGTTGAGAGTTGAAAATTTAAAAATGCAAACGGTGCCTACGAAATAAAACTACACTGTTCCTTTAAGGAAGCTAAGCGATTTATTTAAACACAATCGAAGACGGTTTCTACTAGCGTTGCTTTGTTTGTTGCCTAAAAAGTTACACAGTGTTAAAATATATTTCAAAAGAAAAGTAAAAATAGTTTTGTCCCGATTTTAAATCGTTTATTGGGAATTATCTTAATTATCTGGTGTCTGCTAGCGTTGTTTTATTTTTGCCTAAAGTTCACAGTGTATATTTCAAAAGAAAAGGAAAAATAGTTTTTTGTCCCGATTTTAAATCGTTTATTTGGAATTATCTACATACTGTATTTCTTTTCCCACATGTCGACCATCGAATGCTGATGCTGGAGGAAAGAGGGTAGACCAGACAGGAGTAAGGTGTGGGACAACACGTGACGGCGCGGCGCGGCGCCTAGGATGGTCAAATGTACGCCAGCTGCGGACATCAATCTTTAAGGTCACGTAATCATTCTGTATTACTTTACACGATTAAAAGAATTTATTCAAAGCATTCCGCAAATATAAAAGGGCCTCGTAGTCCGTAGCTCCAGTTTCACTGCCCGTTACACGTGACTGGACGGAGTTTCGGTGCTGGTGGGGCAAGGGTGTCCTGGGGTTTTGGAGTCTCTGACTGCTCCTCGGGGAGTGTAGTCGTGAGCATATACTAATGCATGCTTGTAGTCCGTCATTATGGCCTAATAGGTATCCAAAATACGCCCATTAACCTCTCGTATGCCGGAAAAACCAGACACAATAGAAATAAATGGTTTTCATCATGCTGATCCGCGTTCTGGCATACCAAAGGTTAAGAATAGTGTCTTGATTCGAGACGAACAGGATTAGGTAACCAAGATATGCCAAGTGTGTTTATTCCAATTGTTTTTTATACTTATATTGACGCATTGTCATTTTTAAGTAATTGTCGTACTTCGTAGTTGTAATGGTCTCTAATAAAAGTTACTTATTACCATTATGCGTACCGAACATTCTACGTATAGAACATTCGGCGTAACGGATGTTCGGCGTAACGAACATTCAGCATAACGAACATTCGGCGTAACGAACATTCGGCGTAACGAACATTCGGCGTAACGAACATTCGGCGTAACGAACATTCGACGTAACGAACATTCGGCGTAACGAACATTCTGATGTCACAAAAACTTTAAGTTGAAATCCAAAGTTTTACGTTTTAAACGTTTTACTTATTGGACATTCTCAGTGTAGGTATGCGAGAACAATAATAATATACAACACATTCGGAGCTTATTTCGTGGTACTAGTTCATGAAAATATTTCAATACAAACATCAATAGTACCAACATAATTGCCAATCATCATCATCATCCTATTTGTTACCGGAACTTGTTTGACGTAATCTATACTTTATAGAACTTCAATTCGGTAACATTACGTTGATCTTATCTTTGCAACATTGTTGTTAATGTCATAATTATGGATGTAATCACTCCAGGCGAAACTAATTAGTTTCTTTGGCTATTTGAGCAAGGAATTTTATATTTTAAGGATCAATGTTAATTCAGACAATTATTTACAAAAAGTATCAAAAAGGATCAGAAAATGATCAGGTGATTTCATATTAAATTTAGTATTTCTTGAAATACCTACTCACATTTTAACTAGAAACGCTCATCTCAGTTGAGAGAAGATTAATAACTATATCATATTCAAGCATCATAACATTCATAACCAAACCGATAATACTGGTTAACAATTTTGTTCGCAGATTGTATGTTCCTAGATGTCACAGAAAAACCAGCCTTCAACAGGACGACTGCTAAGGCGCCGATTGAACCATACCTCCTTGCTTTAGTACTTAATAAAGAGAAAATGTCTCCAATTAATAGCTAAGAGGTTTGAAATGGTCAGGGTGATTACTCTCATATTGTCAGCTTGTAATGTTAATGGTTAGTGCTTTGCCATGTACAACAAACAGTTATTAGCAACGTACAGTTGGTCATTCAATTGACATTGGCAGCTTTTAGCTGGTCATTCAAATGACATTAGAAACTTGTAGCAGGTCATTCAATTGACATTAGCATCTTTCAGCTGGTCATTCAATTGACATAGGCAGCTTTTAGCTGATAATTCAATTGACATTGGAAACTTTTAGCTGGTAATTCAATTGACATTAGCATCTTTCAGCTGGTCATTTAATTGACATTAGCAACTTGTAGCTGGTTATTCAGTCATTCAATTGACATAGGCCGCTTTTAGCTGGTTATTCAATTGACATTGGAAACTTGTAGTTGGTCATTCAATTGACATTGGCAGCTTTTAGCTGGTCATTCAATTGACATTAGAAACTAGTAGCAGGTCATTCAATTGACATTAGCATCTTTCAGCTGGTCATTCAATTGACATAGGCAGCTTTTAGCTGATCATTCAATTGACATTAGAAACTTTTAGCTGGTAATTCAATTGACATCAGCATCTTTCAGCTGGTCATTTAATTGACATTAGCAACTTGTAGCTGGTTATTCAGTCATTCAATTGACATAGGCCGCTTTTAGCTGGTTATTCAATTGACATTAGAAACTTGTAGCTGGTCATTCAATTGACATTAGCATCTTTCAGCTGGTCATTCAATTGACATTGGCATCTTTCAGCTGGTCATTTAATTGACATAGTAACTTGTAGCTGGTCATTCAGTCATTCAATTGACATAGGCAGCTTTTAGCTGGTTATTCAATTGACATTAGAAACTTGTAGCTGGTCATTCAATTGACATTAGCATCTTTCAGCTGGTCATTTAATTGACATTGGCATCTTTCAGCTGGTCATTTAATTGACATTAGCAATTTGTAGCTGGTTATTCAATTGACATTAGCAACTTTCAGCTGTTCATTTAATTGACATTAGCAACTTGTAGTAGCTGGGCATCAAATGCTATCAAATTTACTATCAGCAGCTTGTAGTTGGTCATTCAGATGACAAGTCAAATAAATAAAATAATTATTAGCAACTTGCAGCTGGTCATTCAATTGAAAAAAAAACTGTTATTTCATTATCAGCAGCTTGTAGTTGGTCATTTAAATGACAAGTCAAATAGATAATTATAAGCAGCTCGTAGTTGGTCATTCAGATGACAAGTCAAATAAGTAATTATTAGCAGCTTGTAGTTGGTCATTCCATTGACATTAGCATCTTTCAGCTGGTCATTCTATTGACATTGGCAGCTTTTAGCTGGTCATTCAACTGACATCAGAAACTTGTAGCTGGTCATTCAATTGACATTGGCATCTTTCAGCTGGTCATTTAATTGACATTAGCAATTTGTAGCTGGTTATTCAATTGGCATTAGCAACTTTCAGCTGTTCATTTAATTGACATTAGCAACTTGTAGCTGGTCATTCAATTGACATTTGCAACTTTTAGCTGGGCATCAAATGCTATCAAATTTACTATCAGCAGCTTGTAGTTGGTCATTCAGATGACAAGTCTAATAAATAAAATAATTATTAGCAACTTGCAGCTGGTCATTCAATTGAAAAAAAAACTGTTATTTCATTATCAGCAGCTTGTAGTTGGTCATTCAAATGACAAGTCAAATAAATAATTATAAGCAGCTCGTAGTTGGTCATTCAGATGACAAGTCAAATAAGTAATTATTAGCAGCTTGTAGTTGGTCATTCCATTGACATTAGCATCTTTCAGCTGGTCATTCAATTGATATTAGAAACTTGTAGCTGGTAATTCAATTGACATTGGCATCTTTCAGCTGGTCATTTAATTGACATAGTAACTTGTAGCTGGTCATTCAGTCATTCAATTGACATAGGCAGCTTTTAGCTGGTTATTCAATTGACATTAGAAACTTGTAGCTGGTTATTCAATTGACATTGGCATCTTTCAGCTGGTCATTTAATTGACATTAGCAATTTGTAGCTGGTTATTCAATTGACATTAGCAACTTTCAGCTGTTCATTTAATTGACATTAGCAACTTGTAGCTGGTCATTCAATTGACATTTGCAACTTTTAGCTGGGCATCAAATGCAATTCAATTGACATTGGCATCTTTCAGCTGGTCATTTAATTGACATAGTAACTTGTAGCTGGTCATTCAGTCATTCAATTGACATAGGCAGCTTTTAGCTGGTTATTCAATTGACATTAGAAACTTGTAGCTGGTCATTTAATTGACATTGGCATCTTTCAGCTGGTCATTTAATTGACATTAGCAATTTGTAGCTGGTTATTCAATTGACATTAGCAACTTTCAGCTGTTCATTTAATTGACATTAGCAACTTGTAGCTGGTCATTCAATTGACATTTGCAACTTTTAGCTGGGCATCAAATGCTATCAAATTTACTATCAGCAGCTTGTAGTTGGTCATTCAGATGACAAGTCAAATAAATAAAATAATTATTAGCAACTTGCAGCTGGTCATTCAATTGAAAAAAAAACTGTTATTTCATTATCAGCAGCTTGTAGTTGGTCATTCAAATGACAAGTCAAATAAATAATTATAAGCAGCTCGTAGTTGGTCATTCAGATGACAAGTCAAATAAGTAATTATTAGCAGCTTGTAGTTGGTCATTCCATTGACATTAATTATTGTGAGTAGCTACGCTATGAATAAATCTAAAGGAATTAATGACTTACTGCACTTTCTTCTTTGTATAGATAAAATCTGTATCTTACCTAATCACTGCAGGCACTGCACTGTTAATTTAATCATTTGTATGTGTTAAAGTATACTATACTGTACTTGAACCAAATCGGTTAATCATAAATTCATAATATTTTAAATAAAGAACATAATTTCAGTGCAAGCAAGTCAACAAACAAAATGATTTGCAGTTCTGTAATAATATGACGCCAGGCAATTAAGTTTAAACAACAGTTGCACTTAATTCATGTTAATTGTAATTAAAAAAAATAGCATTATTTTTTTAAAGCCTACCAAATGATATAACGGTATGGTTCGTAAAATAGTATCTACATATTAAACGGGTCCATTAAATTGAAACTGCTGATTTCTCAAAACTAGTCCAGTCGACTAACTAAAGGTAACTACTGAACATAGCTGGTAACGAAAGCGACCTAGTGTACCTTACTTAATATTGTTGTCAGTCAGCGTTATATCAGCATTCATGAAACTGTAAAATTATATGGGTTATAAGACCATGCAACTATGAAGTTGTTAGCGAAAGCTAAAATATCATGCAACAATAAAATGATATGGGTTACAGAGCCATGCAACTATCAAATTGTTAGCAAAAGCTAAAGGGTCATGCAAATAAAATAGCTGTGAGTGCTTTATTGCAATGGCTGGCACCCGCCAGAATATTTTGAATGCATAAGTGTATGTGCTTATCACAGATTCACTCTTTTGTCCTTACCTCCTTAATTTTATAAAACGGAAATGGATACGATCTTGAAGCAGTGACTTTGACTAGTAGTTAGCCAAAATAAATAAATAAGAGATAATAAAGATCTATGGAACGTTATTTTTGTAGGTTTACTTACCTACCTATCAATAGAAAAATATTTTTACAGGGAAGGGATAGTATAGAACAGAAGTAACAATAACTCAAATGTGTTAATATTGTCACGGCCGCTGTCAAATGTCAAACGTAAAGAAGGCATTCGAAAATTCGGCCGGCTCATTAACAACCGCCGTGGTCTTACGGTCTAAGGTTCCGCCTCCCATGCTGGGGGGTGACGGTGCGAATCCGATCCGCGCCAAAAATATTTCTAGATTTTTGTGTTTTTAGAAATGTTCTAGAAGGAAGAGAGAGAAGGAATATTTAAAAAGGGACAAAAGGTGAACGTGTCTAGGAACTTCGAGAAAAGAGGCGAAATTACGAATATTTGAAAAGAACCAGAAAAGTGGGCGTGTCTTCGATCGGTTTCGAAAAAGGAACGCGGGGTTAGAACTATCTGGAGGAAAACAATCGAGTAAAGAAAAGAAGATCGAAAAAAGGGGTATTCCGGAATGTTCTGCGGGATATAAAAAGGCGGCGAATTTCGACTGGCGGCAGTCCTTGGTTAAACAGTGAACAGTGCGAAACAAAAGGAAGAAAAGTAAAAGTGGAAAAGTACTAGTGAAGAGAAAAGTGCTAAGAGTGGAACAGTGAGTAGACTAGTGTCAGTGTAGTCGTGACGTCATAGCGTTACGCGTGTCGTGTCGTCACAGTAGTGACGTAGTGGACTGTGAACAGTGACAGTAAGTGGTGCACGGGGAATCCCTGCGGGGAGGACCCGGTGAAGTGAACCGTTTAGGGGAACCTCTGCGAGGTGGACCGTTTGTAAGTGTATCCCAAATAAACTCTGTAAAATTGGACTTAGCGTTTCACTCCAATCCCGGAACCCGTAGCTCGTAACATTTGGTGTCAGAAGTGGGATTGGAGTAAGATGCCGCTGGTGCCAAAAGAGTTAAAGGGTGTCACCACCCGAGCCATGTCGGAAGCGCGGCAGGAAGGTGCGGCCCCTGTTACTGACGTGCAGCGATCCCCGGGGAGAAGACCTGAGGGGGGTGAGGTGCAGCGCACTCCAGAGCAGAACCCAGGAAACCTCCTCTATCAAATCCAGTGCATGATGGAAGAACAAGCTCGTCGTCAGGAGGAACAGGCAGCTCGCCGCCAGGAGGAACAGACTCGCCGTCAGGAGGAGCAGGCTCGCCGCCAGGAGGAACAGGCTCGCCGCCAGGAGGAACAGCTGCGCGCACTGAAAGAGGAGCAGGCTCGCCGCCAGGAGGAACAGGCTCGCCGCCAGGAAGAACAAATGCGCACGATGCAGGAGGCGCTTCATAAAGATATCACGAAAGGCTTGCGGCAGGCAGTAGAGAGAGTCGACGCTGTAGAAGGAAGGCTGGATCGCGTGGAGGGTGAGTTTGCCAAAATCCGGCGAGAGGTTGAACAGACCAAATCTCATAGCCGTGTCGCCGCTGTTTTTGACTCACCTATGCAACCAAAAGGTGTGAAGACTCCGGTTTACGATGGACTGACGTCATGGCCTGCCTTCAAGCTACAATTTGAGACAGCGATGAAAGTTAATGGCTGGGGCAAGGAGGAGGCGGAGCCTGCGTTGATATTAGCACTCCAGGGACAGGCTCTCACAGTACTAGAAGCCGTGGGTGCTGGAGGAGACCTGTCGTTCGACAATCTTTTTGGAGCTCTGGAGGCTAGATTCGGCGATGGACATATGGAACACGTGTATCGGGCGCGGTTGAAGGAACGTAACCAACATGCTAACGAGAGTCTGCAACAGTGGTCCGTGGAAGTGGAGAAGCTCGTGCGGAAGGCTTTTCAGTCGTCACCGGCAGTCATCGATAACATGCTCCTGCAGACCTTTACGGATGGGATACGGGACCCGGAGGTGCGAGCTGCGGTACGACTTGGGCACCATGTTACACTCAGGGACGCTGTTGCTCATGCATTGGAAGTGGAAGCTGTACGTCAGGATCCTCGTTCCGGTCGTCTCATGGGGATTGTGGTGACTGGAGCGTCAGCGCCGAGAAATCGGAGTGACAATTATATGTGCTACAAGTGTGGTGAACAAGGGCATATTCGTAGCTCCTGTCCAAACCGATCAGGCCGTCGTTATGTGTGCTACAAGTGTGGTGAACGAGGGCATTTTCGCAGCTCCTGCCCGGGGCGCACAGGCCGTCGTTATGTGTGCTACGAGTGTGGTGAACGGGGGCATATTCGCAGTTCCTGCCCGAAGCGAACAGGTCGTCGGGACATAGGAGTCTCGACTAATGAGCAGCAGGAGAACTGGAGGACGTTGGCCGGTTATGATGCAAACCCAATCATTAGAGTCAGGCAAATATCGGACGGAGATAGTCTGTTAGTTGAAGGAGGGGTCAATGGTAGAATCTGTCAACTAACTGTGGATACCGGAGCTTCGAGGACGGTGGTTAATGCTCGACTGATAAGCGAAATGGGAGGTTATCAGGAGACACGACTTCTGCAGCGAAATAAACTACAGCTAACGACTGCTACCGGCCAGCGCATACCAGTTAAGGGGGAGTTGGGAGTTTCAATTACGATCGGTGGGACTCTTTTCAAACATGAGGTGATTGTAGCTGAGATAGTGGACGATTGCATCATTGGCTTGGATTTCTTACAGAATCACCAGTGCGACATAGACATGAAGAACAAAGTGCTGCGATGTAACACAGAGGAGGTTCCGATGGGAGGTGGATCATCGGGAAAGGTTTACTGTGTGGAAAGAACGGTCCTCGAGCCTAGATCACAGAACTTGGTACCTGTTGTTTTGCCCAAGAGTAACGATGGGAGCCGTGCTGTGATGGCAAAGGTGGCAGCTGGGACTTGTTGGATTACGGCGAGGAAAGTTGTTGGACCAGTTTCTTCTGCTTCGATTCCGATACTTAACGTTAGAGGTGTGGACCTGACGATTGGGAAGCAGAAGGCTGAGGGGAATGTAGTATCGAAAGTTGTGGAAGGTTCCAGCAAGGACCGGGCAAGGCCGCAGGCGATGATAGGGAAGAACTCGCTCTCTAAGAACGGCGCAGAGATTGGTAGAGTAGACCTGGTGAAGCACGCGAACAATACAGGAGATGTAGCGCCAGTCGAGCAGCAGCTTAGGCGCATTCCGCTTACTCGTGAGAAGGGGGAAGGAACACCGGTTTGGCTGCATAATCCGGCTCGTAAGAAGGAGAAGCGTCCGAAGTTACAAGCAAGTTGGAAAAGGCCATTTGAGGTAGTAACCAGGATGAACGTCGGCCAATACCGACTCCGGCGTCCACCAGGGAGCCCGTTGAAGGTAGTTCACGTTGATCGGTTGGCTCGATATTTCGGCAGTAATGATGCTCGGGACGAGCAGAACTAAGGGAGGGGCAGTGTCACGGCCGCTGTCAAATGTCAAACGTAAAGAAGGCATTCGAAAATTCGGCCGGCTCATTAACAACCGCCGTGGTCTTACGGTCTAAGGTTCCGCCTCCCATGCTGGGGGGTGACGGTGCGAATCCGATCCGCGCCAAAAATATTTCTAGATTTTTGTGTTTTTAGAAATGTTCTAGAAGGAAGAGAGAGAAGGAATATTTAAAAAGGGACAAAAGGTGAACGTGTCTAGGAACTTCGAGAAAAGAGGCGAAATTACGAATATTTGAAAAGAACCAGAAAAGTGGGCGTGTCTTCGATCGGTTTCGAAAAAGGAACGCGGGGTTAGAACTATCTGGAGGAAAACAATCGAGTAAAGAAAAGAAGATCGAAAAAAGGGGTATTCCGGAATGTTCTGCGGGATATAAAAAGGCGGCGAATTTCGACTGGCGGCAGTCCTTGGTTAAACAGTGAACAGTGCGAAACAAAAGGAAGAAAAGTAAAAGTGGAAAAGTACTAGTGAAGAGAAAAGTGCTAAGAGTGGAACAGTGAGTAGACTAGTGTCAGTGTAGTCGTGACGTCATAGCGTTACGCGTGTCGTGTCGTCACAGTAGTGACGTAGTGGACTGTGAACAGTGACAGTAAGTGGTGCACGGGGAATCCCTGCGGGGAGGACCCGGTGAAGTGAACCGTTTAGGGGAACCTCTGCGAGGTGGACCGTTTGTAAGTGTATCCCAAATAAACTCTGTAAAATTGGACTTAGCGTTTCACTCCAATCCCGGAACCCGTAGCTCGTAACAATATAATGAGATTGTAATTTTCATAAACATTGTTTATCGTTGAATTTGGTGTTTGACAATTTCAGATCAATATTTGATAAATATCTAATTTCTGTAAACAAATTAATCTCAATAAGTAATTCGTAATTTGTTTGATGTAATAGCTTTGATAACAGTCAACACTGTATTGTAATAAGATTTAAGAGATTAGCTAAACTGTGGAGTTTCTTGCGCCGCTTCTTCTCCACGGGCTATACATTCCGAAGCGGTGGTAGATTCGAGTAAAGGTAAAAAATAAATTAAAACAAGAAAGAGATGTAGTGTACAGCAATAAAGAGTAGTTAATGTGGAAAGCGCCGGTAGCGCCGTCTATCGGCGGACGCGGTCTGTGGTGAATATCTATCGTGCATTCGCTCGGTATTCGTGCACCGACCGCCGTGCTGCGCGGACGTGTGCTAGTCACATTCACTAGTGAAGACTATATCTGTGTTTCATTATATACATCAACCTCAACCAACCCTTAGTAGAAAGGTGTAATCTACAGAAGAGATTTTTTTTGGTGTATTTGTTGTTATTTTTTCTCAATTAAGTCATCATTAGGTATTAACAAATACATTGTATCTTTGATTGACTGATTCTTAGCATTCATTTAAAGTAATTTAGTTGAGTTGTGAGTAATTTTACAGCTGAAATGAGACTTGTCTGAACCACACTTTGGTCAATTCAAAATATTATTTATTTATTGTTATTATTATTGAATAACCAATTTGATCAGACCATTCTACTCAAAAAATGTCTTTCCCCATCAAAACCCTGCTAAATTGTATAGGTACGCTAAACTCCTACGAATAAGAATGTATAGAAATGTACACACGGCGACAGGTCTGGTTACCCTGTTTGGACTTTGAACTATTAGAAGTTGAACGCTGCGAATCGTGCGAGAGGGTGCGGTATGTTGTTGTTGTTTCGTCTCACAGCACGCTGCGCCCGCGCCGGCAGCCGCGTCTATGCAGGCTCTCTACCGCACTATTTTGTGTTTTGTACATAGTGTAGTTATGAGTATATAGGGTGCGTAGCCTAATGTGTCGACGTGTATACATCAAGCTCAAAAAGTGGCACCAAAAAAAATTGTACCGTGTTCTAAATTTGTTCCTTAAAATCTGTACCTTGCCACCAAATCTCATACAAAATGTCATTTTTCATTAGGTGCCAAAAATTATGTTGATTTTGTTTAGTTATTCTTCTGTAGTTATACTTATTGGTAAACTCCTAAAGAATCCCCTAGACATTAAAAATTACCTCAAATTCAGGGGAGAAGCTCTTAAGTGGCATCACTGAACTGTCACAGTGACAACTGTCTCTGGGGATCAGAGACAAAATGATTTTTTTTTAATTTGTAGCTCAGGATTCTTGGGTATTTACTAATTCATTTAATGATTGTTTCACTTTCGATGTTTTTTCTGATTCTGACTTTAGTAGGATAAGATATGATAAGATAAATGCTTATTTTAACTTTTGCTTAAACGGTAGACCGAAAACGAGGCAAGCCTGGTACGCGATAGTATAAATATGAAATAAAATATATGACAATATGGGATCTAATAGTCAAAGGGGATTTATGATTAAAAGATGCCATCAAGTCAAGAAGTTTAAAATGCCACTCGTATTTATTTATAAAACGTAATGATTACTTGCCCAGTGTTTATTTTATTGTTCCAAAAGAGTTGTGCAGATTCCACGCAACTCTAAAGAACTTGTTGGTGAATAGTTCACCTGTAATAAAAGCAATCAGCACTGCCCAACACTAGTCAGTAGAAAATTCTGCATATTCACGGAAGGTTACTGCGAAACTTTGAAATTTTATTATAATTTCGGAATTAATTAAAATAAAACTTAAACAATTATGTGTAATCTATCACCAGTGATAGTGTTTATATTATAACGTGTTTGTGAATAATTATTTTTTGTACACGTGACTTACAAAGTGGTTTTCAAGATGAGGCTGGCCGGGACAATTTTCTCAAATGTTACCAAAATGCTGGACTTTTACTCTCAATTCAACCCTTCGCCGCTGTCTATAAAACAATTTATAGACTTTGGTAAGTGCTTTATTGATTTTTCACCTTCCCTAAAGCTCAAAACTGCTCAAAACCTTGGTTAGAGTCTGAAGGTCGGTTTGTCAGAACATCGTAATAATTTTGTGTTTATTTACATTTGTAACGATATTCGCAGTTAGGCCTTGTTTATCTGCTAAAGAATTCTTAAAATTTGCATCACATTTGAATAATCGAGAATTTTTGTGTTTTTTTTTGTGAAAATTTTTTTTTGTTGTGTGAACTTTTTTTATGTAATTTAGATAAGTACTTACCTATATTTGGGGTTCAAAGTACATACCTACTGCATGTTATGAGTTTTAATTTATGTTCGTAATACAGACTGCTCTAAAACAGTGATGGAAAACATCATGAGGAAAC
Organism: Agonopterix subpropinquella; assembly: GCA_922987775.1. Lineage (NCBI taxonomy): Eukaryota > Metazoa > Arthropoda > Insecta > Lepidoptera > Depressariidae > Agonopterix > Agonopterix subpropinquella. The sequence goes on along the minus strand of OV277719.1, from coordinate 9,775,793 downwards.
CTGGATACGCTGAAGAAGAAATTGTGATGTGTATGTCAAGTATATCGCACAGCATTGTGCATGCTTAGTGGACTAACATACATACACCTTTCCTGTGGATAGGCCTGTGCCCTGCAGTGGAATGTTATAGGCTGATGATGATGACATACTGGCATACCTACTTATATTGATAGTATATCCCGAAAACAAACCAACAAAATCAACTCTAAAACACATTTTCTTCATTGATAATCAGAGATTGGATAATTCATAATTGGATGCATATTTGCCTAAAGCTGACGTGTTTGCTATTATGGAGTGCACTTTAGTATCGGAGCGATGATAGCCCATACGGAAGAGAGCTAGCGCCTCAATCCTGAGGCCGCGGTTCGATTCCTGGCCTGTACCACTAAGTTCTTCGGAATTTATGTACTGTTTTATTTATCATTTACTAGCTCGGCGGTGAAGGAAAACATCGTGAGGAAACCTGCATTCCCGAGAATGAAAAGAAAATACCATAAGTTCGGAGGTATGCGTAAATATGGGTGAGCTTGGGGCGAACACAAAAGGACCAGCGCCGGTCTCCGTGTTACAACGACCCTTGCTTGCAATAGCCCAACCACAAATAATCAACCAATTAGTATCGGAAAAAAAGTTTTTGTTTATTTTAGTATTTTTAAGAAGTCGCTTTCATACTATGCATCCAGTTAGTCATGCATTTCTGGACTTCCACAAGACATCTCGTGATTTATTTTACTGAAAAAAAAATATATATATTTTTTTAATTAAATAGTTGTAAGAAGTTGCTTCCATACTATGCACCCGGTTAAGAGGGCTATCACAGTCCAGTGACGCCCTCATCACATTAAAAAAGATTTCTCAATAAAGAAAGCCTAAATTAAAAAAGTGCTCAACAGATAAACTACAAAAGCCTTCAAGCCATTGTTATACAATACTTTTATAGGTTCTAAACATTCCACTTTCAGACAATTTCGAATAAAAACAAAAGCGGCCATTTTTTTTCTTTTTTCTTTGTATGTTTTAGACCTTTAAAAACCTATAAAAGTATTCTATGAAAATAGCTTGAAGGCTTTTGTAGTTTATCTGTTGAGCACTTTTTAAATTTAGGCTTTCTTTATAGAGAAATCTTTTTTAATGTGACGAGGGCGCCACTGGACTGCGATAGCCCTCTTAATTATTCATTCCCAGATTTACTTGTATCCCGAAAATCAGAGGGTTTAGGTGACATATTGCATAAAGACTGTGACTATTGTGTCACAATTTTAATATTGGTCAACAGAGCAACAGACTTTACAGAAAGAACCTGTTTCATTGACCTTCATAATTTTTTGTGCAGTTGGCAATGTTCATGCGAAATCCAGTTATGAATCATTTTGTTAAATGAGGACGTCCTGTTTTAATTTCCCAATAAATGAAGACAATTTAAACTACGAATAAGAATGTATAGAAATGTAAATCAAGCTCAAAAAGTGACCCCAAAAAAAGTACACAGTGTTCGAAATTTGTTCCTTAAAAACTACACCTTGCCGCCAAAACTCATACAAAATGTCATTTTTCAAAGGGTGCCAAAAATTATGTTGCTTTTGTTTAGAGTTATTCTTCCATAGTTATTCTTATTCGTAGAATTTAAAACATTTTTTTTTTGTCAAGGTTGTCTTTGACCATCGAGAGGGGAAATGCCGCTAGTATCCTGGGGCCCATAGAGCCGGGGTTGCGTGAAGCTGGACCTTTGCATGGGCCTTAATCTTTATGTTGACGAAGCATGTTGCAGATTTAGAATGATTAAGTTTTTGTTGAAGCATGTTGCTGATACCCAATCATGAATGGTTGGATGGATTCATGGATGTTTCTATCTAATATATTCTACATATCATTGTCTTATTATCATATACTACAAGTCCAGGCTAGATTCTGTTTCTTTAAATGGATCTATATTCGCAAATTAATTAAAATAAATTGAAAATTGCTTGTTGTAGTATTTTTAAAAGCTTTATACCGTGACTGCAGGACGAAGAATAAGAATGACAGACAAACTTATGTATGTGACAAAATGTGACAGGTATATTTCACAAAGTATAGGTTACCTACAACCAGGACTGCGATTTTTGAAAGACATATGTTGAACTCAGAAGTACAAAATGTCAAAATTACTATGAAGATATTCATCTTTCTACTGCTGATTTGACTTTCAAAAATCGCACTTCTGGAGTATGATTTTTGAAAGTCAAATCAGCAGTAGAAAGATGCATATCTTCATAGTAATTTTGACATTTTCAACTGCTGAGTTCAAATTATGAGTTTCAAAAATCGCACTCCAGGCACAGTATAAGAAAGAGTATTACTAGATACAGTATGGACACTCCCTTCCTCCCACCAACTTTTTCACCTCCTCCCCCTCACCTCACCCCCTCTATCGCCCTCTGGTTACCGTGCACTGGTTACTTGTTACCTACAATGAAGACTTAAGGTTCACAGGACTTGGTTTCGCATGTGCTGATGTCATCTTGTCAATTTCAAATTTTTGTATGCAGTTTCCGGGCTGTGCTCCAGGTACCACGCACGCCTTCTTGAGAGTATGCACCAAATCACTAATCAAGAACTTAATTACGCATTAGATTAAGAAAAGTTTTGCGCCAGACCTGTCTGTACAATACATAAGAAATACGATACATATTATTCACTTGAAACAAACATAAAGTAGGTACTTTTAAGTGTTTATTAAGGCCAATACATTGTCATTGAACACCTCCCAGTGTGTATAGTGTTACTCATGCACGTTGCACTCTGAAGCGACCTCAATTCTACATGCACGCAGTAAATTCACATTTTAATACATTATTATTTGTCATCGTTAGCCTATATAGGTCCCACTGCAGGGCACAGGCCTACCCTCAGAGAGAGTGTATCGGCGTTGGTCCACAATTCGTATTGGTAGACTTCACATACACATCTGAATTTCTTATTATTTTTTTTTTTATCAATCAAAATCTTTATTTGTGACACACAGGTAGTACAGTTGTTGTAAGTACAAAATATAAAAGTTCTCTGTGATCTACCATTAGGCACACAAATAATAGGTGATAAAATTATAGGAAGTAACAAAGGTTTAGATAGATGTGCAAAGTTATGAAGTACATCAAGTATAATAGTTATTTGTGGTCAATTCGATTTATAAATATATGACAGGTTATTCAGCATATATGACAGGTTTCCTCACGAATGTTTTCCTTCACTGTTTGCAGTGTTGCCACCTAACCTCCGGACCAAGCAGCTAGACCGTACCCAAAATGTGGCTACATACTGGAAATTTCACTGTCGCTAAAGTGGCTAAAAGTGGCTGAACAATGAAAAGTAAAAAAAAATACATAAATATGCTAAGACGCAGTTTAATTGGATCAATAATGCTGATTTACAATCATTTATTCTATAAAATTATGCTCTTTTTAATTTTTTGAATAGAAATGTGGAATTTTGAGTGAGTTATTGTAACACATTCTATTACTATGTTGATGTTTTGCAATTCTCGTCGTAGAAATAGCCTTTTGACTTCTACGTTTAGGTAATCGGATCTCAAAAACAGTAAAAAACGCTCTAAGAACCCTTTAAAATGATTAACTTTAGCTTAATAAATTGGTATTTATTAATAATATAAATAAACAAAAAAAGTGGCTAGAATAAGTGGCTAAAACATTTAGCCACCGAATATTTTTGTAGTAGCTGACAAGTTCAAAAATGTCGCTAGATCTAGCTAAGAAGTGGTTAAAGTGGCAACACTGACTGTTTGAGAGCAGTTGGTTTACAGACATAAGTATAAACATGCTCACGACTGTATTCCTCAAGGGTCAGTCAGATATTCTTAAAAAACTCTAAATATCCTCATTTCGCTAGTAGTACCGAATCTCCGTCCAATGTGAAAGGGAGTGACCCTGTCCCCACTTATAATCGACAGTGGGTACAATACATGCCTCGAAATTGAAGCATGCAAGTTTCCTCACGAGGTTTTCCTTCAGTGAAAAGTCAGTGGTGTTACAAATCGTTAATAAATAAAATACCGAAAAGCCATTGGTATTAGTCGACCTGCACGGCTAGCATGCCACCCACGACAAAGCGTTTAAACGAGAAAACCGTCATGCGCGCTCTTTTTGGCATACGTAAAATAATAAATAATAATTAAGTAAAATAATAATAAAGATGGAGGCACGTCTCGATTTTTGTCGTTTTCTCGGGGGTGGCATGCTAGGCCTACTGGACAGGAATCGAACATCACTCGAGAACGGCTTGACCGATTGCGATGAAACTTGGGATCTTACAGCAGGGCTAGTACGCCAACCCGCAATAGGGACATTTAAAACATCCATCTGTCAAGGTGGGTTGTTTTGCACATGCCGGGGAAGGTAAATAAATTAAAAAATGGCCAAGTTGGTGTCGGCTAAAACTGATTCTTGAGGCAGTACGAAGTTCGCCGGGTCAGCTAGTTAATTATAAATGAAGAAAACGAAGATTTAACTGATAAAAAAATAGAACTTTCTTGAATGTGCCACATGTTGTAAAACATAAACATTGGTAATTTTAAATGTGGTTATCTCGAAAAATGCTTGTTATTCTCACAAAGTACCTAGAGATGTTATTAAAAAAACAAATATTGTGATGCCACCAGGCTTGCAATATAACCATAATGATAAGATGCTTATGTGCCTACCTACTTTGTTTAATCTATCTGATATCTTTTCTTTCTTGCATAACAGAAAAAACCGACCAAGTGCGAGTCAGACTCGCGCACCGAGGGTTCCGTATCACCACACAATATACAGGGTGTAAACTTAAGGGGATATAATTCAGAGCTTGCTCCATACAAACGAAGACTGGAGTGCGATTTTTTAATCTCATACGTTGAACTCAGCAGTTGAAAATGTATGGAGATACATACCTTTTTACTGTTGATTTGACATTTAACAACAAATCAACAGTAAAAAAAGACTAGTAAAAAGATGCGTATCTCTATAGTAATTTTGACATTTATTTACAACTGCTGGGTTTAACGAATGAGTTTCAAAAATCGCACTCCTGGTTATATTTTCAATCATCATCATCATTGGCCTTTCCATCTATAAAAGATGATTTAAGCAGCGTCTTGGCGGCACTTATGCTCGTGACTATAAAGCCCGATACGAGAGCGACAGGTACGGCAAGTAAAATTAGAGTTTGCTGTGCCAGTTGGGTTTGCAAGTCTATTATGTCTCCTTTCCCGCTTTTCAGCCAAGGAAGCAAACCACGCCCTATCGCGCTCAGCTCTTCCCTCCGCTAAATGTTTCCTCCACAAGTCGCGGTTCTGTGCGAGATCCTCCCAGCTGCTGGTGTCGATTGAGAACGTGGACATATCTCGCTTTACGCAGTCCTTGAAGCGGAGACGTGGTCTCCCGACACTTCTCTTGGCATGCGCTACTTGACCTAGAAGGACTTGACGTGGCAAACGAGAGTGATCCATGCGATGCACGTGCCCCAGCCACCGTAGACGTCTCTGTTTGAGAATTGTGGTTACGCTGGGCAGCTGTGCAATTTCTAGCACTTTCTCGTTTGTCACTCGATCCCTCCAGGTTATGCCAAGAATGCTTGACATCGCATGTGGAAGTGGTTAATTCGTCTCTCCTGCTTTGCGTACGACGTCCAGGTCTCAGGTAAGTATTGAAAATATAACCAGATTTCGTTTGTATATGGAGCGCAACTTTTCCTGTTGGACCATCATTGTAAAAATTGTAATTCATAAGTTTAGGTTGAGTCGATGTTGAAGTTTTCTAAGGAACAGCTGTTTTTCGCGATGTCGTAGCCTTATCGTTTATTTTTACACTCTGTATATCTACAAATTATTGTACAGCTGCCCTGACATTTGTCCCAATCTTAACCGCCATTACATAGTCCCCCTATTATAGCAAGGGCAACCTTCAAAAGATTTAATTTTACCCTTGTTGAACTTGAAAGGGCTGCCAGATTGTATAATTTGATACAAAAACTGTATAATTGGGTGGAAGATTGTATCCTCTATGTATCCTGTACACTCATGTATAATTGGATACAAAACAAGCATTTAACTAAATAACAAGCACACAGACCAGTTACCTAAAAGCCGCTACTCAGTCACAATCATAGATACATAAATATTTTCGGCTTTTAGACCAAGTTTTCGCTCAAAACAAGTCTCTGAACCTCACCATGAATCTCGACCTTATTGTTGTGCATAGAATAGAATGTTATCTTATTTAGGTTGAACCAATAAATGATTCAAAAAAAATCGGTGAAAAAATACCTTTTCGAACAAAAAAAAAATCAAATTATTCGATAAATGATAAAAAATATATTTTATAAATGCTTCGGATTTTTTTACCCCTGATTGTATCCTGCAGGATACAACCTGCAATTTTGTATAATTTCGCGGAGATGGCTGTATAATTATAAAAAATCCACTGGCAGCCCTGCTTGAAAGAACTTACTATCAGTTTAAAATAACAATGTGCATGACCTTGAAGGGCCGTTCGATAACTTCACTCGGTTGACAAGGGAATGTAGACTCTATGTAAAGGAAATAATCATTTGAATGACTCGAGTGAAGTTCGTGTGATTGAGTGACGTCACATTTGCGAGCGAGGTCATGCACATTGTTATTTTAAACCGATAGTAGTACAGTTGACTGAGTCATCTCTTCGTGCGTATGAAACTTTGATATTGAATTTACGGTCTTAGTACATACATAAACTCACGACTATAGTCTTTCGGGGTGATCAAAAACCTTGTTACTATACAACTACCAACCATTAAACTATTAGAGAGCGCGCACGAGCAACTTTGGTCTCCGCAACTAATTTGTCTCTCACATCAAGTCTATGGGCTTCGCGCATCAGCGGCACAGTATAAGACAGTAATCTATTTCCATACAATGATGCCAAACGCGGCGTACGCCTCGTTAGGCCAGTCATTTTACGGAGTTTTGTTAGGCGGGATAGGGAGTAATTATTAATTGGACTTTTAAACTGTAACCGGCACTATTTAGTGACAAAAATAGTATCCTAAACCAAATTAAAAAAAATTTGCTACGCAACATAGAAATCAAAATTGTGTGTCCCAGAAGGCTTTTAAATTAATAATATTAATACCAATGAACTCATTTGAATAAGATTTAACAATATACATTATGTTTGATCAATAAAATAGGCATTAATATTTAAAAAAATCGGTATTTATTAGAAAATACGAATGTATTTTTCAAAACCTTCTAAGTAGACAAAAATATTTACATCATGTATGGATCATCATCATGGATGGTAAAGCCTTAAATATGTGCAAAAAAAAATTATCTTCAGGTTTTTAAAGAACGAGATAATATCTATATTTTAAAATTGGAACAGTTGCTGACGTAATTTTTTTTAATTTTGGTACATTCTTAAGCTCAAATTGGCTCTTCAATATTATATCGAAAAAAAAATGCAATTAGTAATTAGTCCCGGCTCAAACCGTAAAATGACTGGGCTATCGTAGCACGCACACACTGACAATTCTCTGCATTCTTGTCAGTCTGACATATTTCAAGTGTGTGCGTGCTACGAGGCGTACGTACTGGCGAGCACACATACAAGCCGCGTTTGGTACCATTGTATGAAGATAGGTTACTGTCTTATACTGTGTCAGCGGTCTAAACCAGTACATTAGTTACTAAGAACTTTTGTAAGGTCAATTATATGTTGCTCATATGATTGGGTCGCAAACTCACTTCCGTATCGTATAGGATCTCACCGGTCTACCCTATCTTAGCCCATTAACCAATTTGCGCCACCTAACCAGATAAGATCATTACGTAATTACCTATCAAGCTATCACGCGCGCCAAGTCATGGCCACCGTGATATTATCAAAACGTGATATGACGTAGATGACACTCGAGCCCAGAATGCATTTCGTTTTCAATTGGCAATCTATCCCGGTGACATTGGAAGTCTCAATGTTACATTAGTACCAGACAGTTTTTTTTTATAAACTCTTAAAGATCGGGAGTTTTCGGGATATTTTCATTATCATCCCTGCTGCAGGTTTTGCAAAGATGATCACGTCAATGGTTTTAATCCATTTCAAAATAATCAATTTTAAAGGCAACATGCATTGTCCAAAGGCACAGGTACAAAGGCACAGTCAAAAAGTCCACGACAAACAAGCTTCGTCACAAAAAAATTTACATAAAACTCTTTGACTTATTATTATAGTCAAAGATACGTTTCGTCAGCGAAAGAAAAAAAAATACAAAATCAGAAAAACACACACTAAACGGGCCTTTCGTCATTAATCGTATTCGGCACAAAGGATCCCATCACACCGGCTGCGTTCCCGCGCTGGATGACCTGATGAAATTCGTTGCACCAGATACGACCCAGAGCGGACATCGTTGCTACTTTCCACCATCCTCCTGCCCAGATACCTCCCTCCCTCATGGTTTTAATTACCATGATGGGTCTCGTGTAAGCTTGGATGAGACTGCCCCGTATGAGAAGTGACAAATACCAACTTATTCTGCAGGGGAACATTTTGGGGAGACTAATGCCTGGTAGAAGAAGGACTTCCTGGCTTAAAAACTTATGTGAATGTGTCAATATGAACACCACCTCACTGTTCAGGGCTGCAGTCTCCAGGGTCCGACTAGCCCCAACGATAGCCAACCTCAGATAGGAAATGGCACCACAAAAAGAAGAAGAAGCTTGGATATTTGGTAGTGGTATTAAAGTCGTTTTAACACGAAAGTCTTCGATCAGTGTTTGTTGCCAGTGATGAAATATGGAACAGAGACGTGGTCGTTCACTCAAGGCCTCATAAAAAGGCTGAAAGTCACCCAAAGGGCAATGGGCTATGCTCGGAGTTTCCCTGCAAAATGGAATCAGAAATGAAGAGATCCGCAGAAGAACTAGAGTAACTGACATAGCCCAAAGAATTGCTAAACTTAAGTGGCAGTGGGCGGGGCACATTACTCGCAGAACCGATGGCCGATGGGGCCGAAAAGTTCTCAAGTGGCGACCGGAAAGCGCAGCGTGCGCCCCGCACCCGGTGGACCGACGACCTGGTGAAGGCGGCGGGAACCCGTTTGATGATTTTTTTTTTTTTTTTTCAAATACAAATATTCTTTATTGCACAATTACAGGTATAATAGAGGTTTCACTGTAACTTGCCAGTGTCAGCATGCAACAATTTTTATATTATTTTCTTTGGGGGAGGCCTATGTCCAGCAGTGGACGTCCATCGGCTGAGATGATGATTAAAGTTTCTTATCATGTTGTTGTGAGTTAATGTTTTATTATGTATTCTTTTCAAGTCTACGTAATCATTTTCACTAAAAATGTGGTAGTTACTACCCGGCTCGGTACTTATAACGCGTTGCAAATTTTCCGCGTTCTGTTTTGTCATTTCTGAATCACAACCAGACGGTACCCAGGCTCGCGCAGGCCAAACAAAATGACGTCACGGAAAATAACACAAAAACCAATTACCTCGAGATTAAACTAACAAACCAGTTGACATGTTGGTCAACAAACGCCAGGAAACCCTGGCGTTTATCCAGAATATACGTGTTGCTAGGAGAAATTTCTTTTCTCTTTGCAATTCGGCCGATTGAATTGGCAATTGTACGAAACAGGGGTTCCCAAACTTTTCTTTATTACGTCTCCTTTGTGCGAACAAAAAATATCTACGCTCTCGGTGTCACAATTTTATTAGGGTCTCTGTAATAAAAGGAAAGTGAAAGCGCGAGCGAGCGAGCCACTGTTGTCGAGATCAAAAGTCGAAGAGTGCGGATTTGACATCCAGCTCATTAGGCTCGGCGCAAACGAAACACCGACCACAGCCTCCGGTGGTTGTTGCGGCCGCGGGCATTGGTGTAGTCAGTTGCGGCCACCGGCCACACGTGTGCGGCGAGCTCCTACGAAATGTCTTGTCGCTGGCCACCGGTGGCTGTGGCCGGTGTCTCGTTTTGCGCCGAGCCTTATGTCTATGAAACAATGCAAATTTTCGGTGCGTATGAGATATTATATCTCGTCGTGCCCCCCTTTGCAAGTCGTCGCATCTCCTTTGGGGGGCGCGCTTGCCACTTTGAGCGCTCTTCTTTGCATGTCATCGCGTCTGCGCTTCCCACTTTGAAAACCAATGGTATAGCATAATACGTTAAATAGGTATGTATAGATCTGTCTGTCTCATTGGCAATAAGCAGATTCAAGCTTTCATTCGATACGCTCAGTCGATTTCGACTTCGGCGATTGCTTGATTAGTGATTACTGATATAATGGTCAATGAAATACCTGTTCATACATGTTGTTCACAAGAAGTCACTTTGAAAATTTTACGAAGATTCAGTCATTATGAAGATAAAGTTGTATTTAATTTTATCTAACTGCCTCCGTGGTCTCATGGTTAAGAGCATTGGGCTCTCGACACGGAGGTCGTGTCGTGGGTTCGATTCCCACGGGGGACACCTAGTGATATGTCACTTTGTGCGTTTTTCCCCAGTTTGATTAGGACCTTGCTGGCTGAATCACCTAATTGTCTGAAAAGAAAAATAATTCAGTGCTTCGGATGGCACGTTAAGCCGTTGGTCCCGGCTACTATCTCTGGTGGTAGTAGTCGTTACATAAAAACCACGTCAGAGGCCGTAAGGTGGTCTGAAAAAACTCTGACACCAGGGCTCTGCCCACACGATAAGAAGAAGTTGCTATATCTTCTGATTCTCTTTCCTGTGTTAAGAGGTCTGGCCTTTGCCCTGTAATGGGACCCCACAGGCCAATGCCACTAATAAGGAACTGCTGCTCAGCTAACTAAAAGTTTCCGCGACATAGTAATAGATCCATTTATATCTATTTTTATAACAAGCGGAACGTACGTTTTGCATGCGTTATTTATTGCACTGCAGTTCGCATGGTCACGTGTAACATAGCCATTAATCTATTCTATGCTATACATCATCATCAGCCTATGTAACCTATTGGTAGACTTTACATTCGTATCACAGTTTCTTCTTCAGCGTATGCAGGTTTCCTCGCTATATTTTCCTTCACCACTTGAAAACATTCGGTATTTACACATTCATCTATCTAGTTAGCTTACTACTGCATGATACAGGCCCCTTGAATAGGTTTTATGTACGTTAGTCCACCACGCGTGCACAATGCGGATTAGTAGACTTCATACACGCTTTAGAATTTCTTCATCAGCGTATGCAGGTTTCCTCACTATGTTTTCCTTCACCGTTTGAGAGTAGTCAGTATTATAATATACAGGGTGAAATTGATATCATTAGCATCCGTTTAAACTAACAGTCTACCAATCAAACTGAATAATTTTCACTATGGGAGCAAACCGATCGAAGCAAAAAAAAAATATGCTGTTCCATACTAAACTGCAATAAATAAAATAAAAATAAAAATCATGTATTTCAGACTTTCGCCCATATAAGTTAGAGGTAGTAGGTACATAGTTAAAATTAATAGAATTACATTAACAATATTATAAATTATCCAATACAATGGGTCTGACAAACGTTTTTCACTTTACATGTCAAATAAATATTCAAAAAATTACGAAAAAAACTGTGTTTTTACTTTTTTTATATCTTCAAAAATGGCTGAGATATTAACGATCAAATTGCGTATTTCCGGACGAAGGTTTTTAAAAACGCGGGCGGGCGCCCACTAGCCGATGACGTCACACCCCCGGTCATTCGTCAGTCGCGCTCTCGTACGCTCGCTGCTGTGCAGTAAACATCGAGTTCTCTTCAGTGAAAATGGAAAAAAAAAAAATTGTATTGTGCCTCAGTGTTTCAATTCAACTGTGAAAACACCCGATAAACTCTTTTTTTATGTGCCTGAGGACCCAAAAATGAGAAAGAAGTGGATGACGGCCATAAAAAGAGTAGATGCAATAGGGCCTAAAACTAAAGCGCACTGCTGTGAAGACCATTTCGATGTTTTTAAACTAATAAAACACAAATAATCATCAACAACATCAACCTCGTACGTGCAAGATGTGGATTGCGATTGCGAGTACCTACCTAGATTTTTTAAATCGTTGTCCATAATGTAGGTCCTAAATAAAACACACACAGACACACTTTAAGGAAGGTTAAAGCTTGAACAAATACCTACCCGACAGTAGGTAATGCTTACATAAAACATACACACCTTTTCATCTTTATTCCGCGAATTTGACAGCCCGGTAGCACAGTCGGTACGGTAGTGAACCTGCCTGCTGTGCCGAGGGTCGCGGGTTCGAATCCCGTAAGGGACAAAATATTTGTATGATGAATATGAATATTTGTACCCGAGTCATGGATGTTTGTATCTACAGGCAGGCAGACATCATTGGCATCCTTTTAAACTAAGAGTCTACCCATCAAACTGAACAACTTTTACTATGGGAGCAAACATCAAAGCAAAAAAAAAATCAGCTGTTGCATACATTTGAGTCGAGTAGGCATTGCAGTTTAGTATGGGACAGCAGATTTTTTAGTTGCTCCGATTGGTTTGCTCCCATAGTGAAAGTTGTTCAGTTTGATGGGTAGACTCTTAGTTTAAAAGGATGCCAATGATATCAATTTCACCCTGTATATATGTATTCTATATCGTTGGCCAGTCATCATAATACAAGTCCAGGCTAGATTCTGGTACTTTAAATGTGACTAGATAATTTGTGTGTATTTGTGTGTTTGTTTGTGTGTTTTGTGTTTGTCCAAGAAATTATTATTAATTATTATTATTTCGGCAGCCGTAAAATCCTTATTCTTCATAAAATATTGTGCCACCACCAAACTATCCACTCTTGGCAGATTGTCCGACTGACCTTTTTGAAAACCTTCATCCATTCTACACACCACACGGTTTACTTTAGTGTAATCTACACTAATATTATAAAGAGGAAAGATTTGTACCTATTTTTGTATGTTTGTATGTTTGTAATGAATAGGCTCAAAAAGTACTGGGCCGATTTAAAAAATTCTTTCACCATTAGAAAGCTGCATTCACCCTGAGTAACATAGGCTATATTTATTGCTAGAAAAGATTAGACGTCCACCCGTGCGAAGCCGGGACGGGCCGCTAGTCGGTTATAAAATTAATGTAAAAGTATTATTTCCTTGAAATACAAGCACACTATCAGGTATAAACGAAATTAAACGAATTTTTGACGAACAAACGAGCGCCGCGCTGTGTCGCGGTCGCGGGGGTGTGACGTCAAAGCGTGAGCGCGCGTAAACTCGGAAATTTTAAAAAGCGCTTAAACTTCTCGTCGTCATAACTTCGGAAATACTGCATATATTGAAGTGAAATAAAAACTAATGTAATGTAAATGATCTACGCTAAGATTTTAAGTGTATTTTTTAGTAATATTTTGACCCTTTTGTGTTCCCCATTATATTAACTTAAAAAATTTCAGAATAAAATTACATAAAAAAAAAAATAACAATGTCAATTGTTACTACAATGTCAATTATTACTACTATATAAATATAGTACCCACTCTGTTCACCAGTTTGACCCAATGAGCCAGAATGGGACAGTCAAATTTATCAACAATAGCCTTCAGAATGGTGTTGGTGCTCCCCCGCGTCCTGCTCAGCAGAGAGGCCGTCTTCTTCCGCATGATCGCGTGGAAGCCATCAGTTCGCATTTCAGCGAACATGGTCGACGCGCTGCAGAAGCGTGGGAGCCTCAACAGCATCCTGAAGGCGTTGTTATATTGGACACGCAAAGCATTGTAGGCTCGTTGCGTATACTTAACCCATAGGCTGCTAGAGTAAAAAGATTGGCAGTATGCTTTAAAAAGCGAAACCTTTACCTCGGTCGAGCATCGAGCAAACCTACGAGCCAGCATGTTGCTTCTCACCGACAATGCCCTGCGTTCCCTTTCAATGTCATGATCATCTTTCAGGTCATCCGTCAAAACATGTCCTAGGTACTTAAAGCTAGTCACTCTATTGAGACATACACCATTTAGTACAATAGGAGGCACATACTCAGGCAGCTTGTTACCGGCTTTAAACACTAAAACTTCACTTTTCTTGGGATTGTATCTCAACCCATGTGACTTAACATACCCTTCACAACAGCACAGTAACTTCCTAAGGGCACTGATCGAAGGGAAGAGCAACACCATATCGTCTGCATAACTGATGTTGTTAACACATGTATTATCAACAAAGCAGCCTGCGTGGATGTTGCTGAGCTCCACGATCAGTTGATTCATGTACAAGTTAAACAAATTAGGTGATGTTAGTCCACCCTGCCTTACTCCACATTTCAGTCGGTATTCATCTGACATCTCTCCGGCCCATCGAACTACATTTATCTGATTTTGATACCAGTATTTAAAAACATTATTTAATTCGGGAGGTACACCAATACTTTCTAATTTTTGCCACAGAACGTCATATGACACCAGATCAAATGCTTTTGATAAATACAGAAAGCAGGCATATATGGGTGTTTTTCTGTCTGTGTAGTACCTGACAGTATGCTTAAGAGACAGGATGGCACTCTCAGTGGAGACTCCAGATCTGAACCCAAACTGTGCATCATGAAGTTTTAAGTAGCCATCAAGTCTGGCATTAAGCAAACTGTCAAGCACTTTCGCTACAACTGTTGCTAGAGAAATAGGCCTATAATTACCCTTATCAGAAATATCACAAGTCTTATTTTTCACAATAGGTACTACAATTGTTCTCATTAGGTCCGTAGGTAAGTACGAGTGACTCACACACAGATTGAACAGTAGGGCCAATACACGGGGTAGCAATGCCTGCGCGACACAAATGTATGCAACAGCCACTGACAAACTCTAGCGATAGACACGCCCTTTCATAGAAGCAACATGTCACACAAAATAACACAAAATGGCACATGGCAGTCTGTCATTGCCATAGTGACGAAATGAACTCGGGAACATCAATGCGGTTCGGAAACCGCATTCAAGTGGAACATGTTGCTTCTATGAAAGGGCGTGTCTATCGGCAACAGCAGATTTTTTTTGTTGCTCCGATCGGTTTGTTCCCATAGTGAAAGTTGTTCAGTTTGATGGGTAGACTCTTAGTTTAAAAAGATGCTAATGATATCAATTTCAACCTGTATAGGTAAGGTCATTCCCAATATTTAAATTTTTCTAAAGAGTATGTGCCGAACATCAAACTGAGCAACTTTTTCAACGGCACCAATGTCGAAATCGCGAAAAAAAGAAAAAAGACTGTTTTTAGAAATTCAGTTTGTTTGTGCACGCAACACTTAAAAAACTACTGAACCGATTTGGATGGGGTTTTCACAAAAGCGTAGGGCTTAGTTTGCATTAACATTTAAGGTTTGGTTTATCGCAATCGGTGTTCTCAATCAAAAGTTAAGGGTGTTTAAAGTCAGTGGTCTGCGCGTACGTAGTCGCGTGCGCACTTGCGCAGCTAATAAAAATAAAAAAAACTTTTTTGCGCATGAACGTTTGTTGGCATAACTACCATTAGTTGCAGTTTCAAAGTCCATGAAAACACTTTTTATCGCTTACTGCGGTTTTGCTTTGACGTTATCTTGAGATTCTGATGTCAATTTGCTTCGATAAAATAAATACGCAAATTGTGAAGGTTGATGATGATACGATTGATACGAGGGGCACACTGAAAGTTTCAAGACAATAAAAAGTGTATAGAAGTAGGAGGTTGGGAATACTTTTAATATTTTTAGAAGTGACCTCCATTCCATTTTATGTATCGTCCCGTTCAATGGAACCTCTGTGAGAAGCAGTGGACCCCCTCTGCTTTACTATGAAATTATTGAAATCGGTTAAATTATGGGGTATTTATCTAGTACAAAGCTTCCCTACGCCTTAATATTCGTGTAGGATCTTTTGCACTTGACTCATATCAATGCTGAAGCTTGCTTGAATCTGCTGGTAGGTCACTCTCTTATCAGCCTCTCTCATGAGCTGCACAGCATTGGCGTATTGTTCAGTTGTCACCGTTGAACGACATCTCCCAGGTAGATCATAAATCACTGAGATTACTCCGATTATGCCTAAACTCATTTAACCAGTTGTTAACAAGTGTCAAGGGACAGGGCTTCATCATGAAATACCAATCGAAGTTTATCATTAACTTTGTTATGGACTAGGAACACGACGAAAATCGTAATAAATTGGGGAGAAAACATTTTTCCTTGCTAAATTCGTTTTGCCTCGCGACACGCACTTTTCAAATTGCCGCCAAATCGTTAAAACAAATGACAATCGAATATAATCTTCGGCTATAGGTTGATAAAGAGTTTCTTATTCGTAATTAAAATAAATTTTTCATTGGCATTGTCACTAACTGGTCCATTCTTGAAACTTTCAGTTTCGCGCTCGTATCATCGTAATCATAATCTCATTGCATATACGAATTAACAGAATATTTGCCTACTTAAATAATATGTTCTTCAGATTATACAGGGTGAAATAGATATCATTGGCATCCTTTTAAACTAAGAGTCTACCCATCAAACTGAACAACTTTCACTATGGGAGCAAACCGATAGGAGCAAAAAAAAACAGCTGTTGCATACATTTGAGTCGAGTAGGCATTGCAGTTTACTATGAGGTGGTATGGGACAGCTGATTTTTTAGTTGCTCCGATTCCTTTGCTCCCATAGTAAAAGTTGTTCAGTCTGATGGGTAGACTCTAAGTTTAAAAGGATGCCAATGATATCATTTTCACCCTGTAGATGGTAACCGATTTTTTAATTTTTTTTATTAGTCCCTTTCATCCCACTGCTGGGCAAAGGTCTCCCCTTTAATCCTCAAACCATCTCTGTCCTGTGCATGCTCTGGCCACGCGTCATCGAAGTCATCCAGATCGTCCCGTAACCTCTTCCTAGGACGACCTGGACGCCGACGACCATTTTCTGGGATCCAGGGCGTAAGAGGAGGAGGAGACAGGGGTGGGGGGGGGAGGGGCTTACACGCTCAGTATTTCGTCATTCTGGGTCCATCAGTCTGATCATGCTTATTTGATTTGAATGGAAACTGATATACTTCTTCTTTTCGCGTGGGCAGAGCCCTGGTGTCAGAGTTTTTTCAGACCGCCTTACGGCCTCTGACGTGGTTTACTGATATACTGAAGCACCATGTGTCTCGAGTTTCCCTTCAAATCAAATATACATGACCAGACTGTTGGACCAGAATGACGAAATACTGAGCGTGTAACCTCCCTCTAACAATAACCCCCTCAAAACTATGATACATAACTGGATACATTTTGGAAATTCCCATAATTAAATTTATCTTTATTGGTTATCAAACAGCAAATAACATAATTTCTAATGCAACAACATTTAAATTTTACAGCGCCAATTACATGATAAATAACACGTCTTAAAAACGTTTTAAGGTACAAAGAACAAAACGTACAAAATACAGGGTCTTGCTATCGAACTTTTGTATGAAAAGTCGAAAAAAAAATTGCGAATCTACTAAATTCCTATAGGTTTCTTAGGGAAAGTTGTTCAGTATCATGGGTACAATCACCCCTTAAAGTAATGCAACTGTTTACCCTAACACCCTGTATAAAAATCTACTATTTATCTTACAGGGTGTTAGGGTAAACAGTTGCATTACTTTACGGGGTGATTGTACCCATGATACTGAAAAATACTGAACGAAAACGCGGAAAATAATCAGATTACCCATACATTTGGGTGATTTGGGTCGAGTAGGATTGCAGTTTTGTATGAAACAGCTGATTTAAAGAAACTTAAATATGTCAATACAAGGATTATAGTAATACATAATTAGCACGATAATTGAACTCATTGATGCGTATAAGTAAACAGCTAATGGATGCAATCGAGTGCATTGTGCATTGTTTATCACACTCGATGTTTGACGTTGAATATACGTGACCTAGTTTTGATATCGTATGTTCAAGACTTTATTTACCACAACTTTAGCTTACTCTGAGTTACATACATACATAAACTCACGCCATTGTCCCAAGGGGGTAGGCAGAGACCACGGACCGCCACACGCTACGACTCTGACATACTTCTTTAACCTCATTGACATTCATAAATCTTTTCATGCACTTCCGTCGATTGAGGGTACTACGCACTTGTCCTTTTCGGAAAAGATCATTGATTTGATCGTGGTATGTTTTCCTCGGACGGCCTCTCCCAACACTTCCGCTCACCTGTGCTTGATAAATTTCATTCGTAAGTCTTCTTTCATTCATTCTCTCTACGTGACCGAACCATCTAAGCATACCCCTCTCAATCCTTGTTACTATATCATCCTTCAACTTACACCAATCCCTTATCACACTGTTCTTGATTCGATAAACCAAAGTAATACCACACATACTTCGTAAGGAGCGCATTTCAACTGCATTCACTCGACTTTCATTCCTTTTATTCCATACCCAACATTCACTACCATACATTAGCGTACTCTGAGTTTCCATATAATATATCGAAATATATACACTGAACAACTTTCCCACAGAAACCTATAGGAAATTCGCAACTTTTTTTCGACTTTTCATACAAAAATTTGATCAGCTGATTGCATTTAGTATGGGAAGCATACATTTTTTTTACGAATTTCATATGGGTTTCTTAGGGATAGTTGTTCAGTATCATGGGTACAATCACCCCTTAAAGTAATGCAACTGTTTACCCTAACACCCTGTTTATTTTTAAAAATCGATGTCTATTTTTAAGAATAAAAACAATTTTGACCGCAAAAAGACAAAAACCCTCTCGGAAACGGCATCTTTATATTTAGTTAGGGCCACGTGAATTAAAAATCGAAGTAAAAATAAAATTCTTAAACGATTCGCCCCTAATGCCGAAACAATTTGCCCAGCTGTGGGACAACACAGGAAAAAAATACTATTTAATTTCGGGGCGTTTATTGTGTCCATCATCCATTAAAAGTGGTGACGGGCTCACTACCTGTCACATGGAACAGAGAGTTAGTGAAATTTAGATTTTACGAGCTTTTACCCGCGACTTCGTCCGCATAAATTATATACCAGATTTTAAGTCAGATGATAAGCTATCAAACAAAAAAAGTTTCATCAAAATCGGTTCAGTAGTTTTTGCGTGATACTCGAACAAACAAACACCCAAACAAACAAACAAACAAACAAACAAACAGACAGACAAAAAATCCAAAAATTGGTGATTTGGAATCAGGGACAGGTAAAAACCATGCAGTATTTTTTTTTTGTAAATATCTTCAATGTACAGACACACTTCTGTTACAGTTTTATAATAGTCTAGATGAATACCTAATTAGAACATAAAATCTCACTAACACTGTCTGTAATTATAGTTATTATTCCACGACTTATACAACGTGTTAATAAATTAGCGCAAAACCTCATACACCCTAACTGATTTATATCAAAATAATTATATTGAAACAATAATTTCATTATTTTGATAGTTAAAATTTAAAGTTATTCGCATTTTAAGTTTTGAGGGAAAAATGATTTTTTTATCTTTTCAGCACTGAAAGAAAGCGCTAATGTACTCATGGATACATTTTTATAATCTTGTTTTGGTAGTAAGTAGGGTGAGTGTGCCCGTGCGGTGGGTTAACATAGGGTTCAGAAATTTTTAAATTTTGAAGACAAATATTTTGAAAAAAATTACCTATGCTGAAACCATGATAATTCGATTCTGCTCTCGATTCTAAACAAACTATAGTCTGTCTATAAAGTCTTGACAAAAAATGAGGGCGCTGTCTCCACGCAAGAACGTCAAAATCAAGCATAACCTGGCAACACCACCATACTAAAATGATTAGTTGAATGATCGCCTGGAGCTCCTGGGCATTAACATATCGTCCGATTTGAATTTCGGGCGGTATATTGAGTCCATGGCGAAAACCGCAGCGAAAAAACTGGGCGTCCTTTCGAAGGTCAGACGGTACTTCACTCCGGGACAGCTTCTACAACTTTATCAAGCACAAGTCCGATCGTGTATGGAGTACTGCTGCCATCTTTGGGACGGGTCTGCCCAATACCAGCTGGCCGCGTTGGACTCAATCGACAGGCGTGCCAGGAAGCTCATAGGTGATCCAACCTCTGTGTCGAAGCTACAAAGTCTTGAGCATCGTCGCAAGGTAGCCTGTCTATCTGTTTTTTATAGGATACATTTCGGAGAGTGTGCGACGGAATTACACGATTTAATACCTCCGTCTCCCTTTCATCTGCGGGGGACGAGACGCAGGCTGGGTTTCCACCCTTATGTCGTTGACCTACCAGCAATTCGCACGAAGAAGTTTGCTTCTTCTTTTATAATGCGCACGGCTAAGGAGTGGAACGCACTGCCTGCGGACCTGTTCCCTGAGCAATACAACCTGGGCCTCTTCAAGGCAAGAGTGAATAGGCATCTTTCTAGGTAAGCATGCTACATCTTCGGCCTCATCATCACTCAACATCAGGTGAGATTGGGGTCAAATGTTTACCTATCGAACATAAAAAAAAAAAAAAAAGTTCCTCAAACATTAATGCCAAGACTTTATAGACAGACTATACTTTCTAATTTTGCGTTAATTCATTAACACGTTGTATTTGCTAATTTGTAAGGTGGCTAAACCCAACATACAGAAACTACTTGTACCTATTCTACTTGTTTCCATGCAAAAATTGCAACGCAATTTTTTTTTACTAACAACTCTTATCGGAAAATCTTAAAAGTATGAATACAATCAGCACTCGAGAACCCAGAAAATACTGGAAAATACAACAGTATCGAGTGTTTTTTTATTTAGTTATCAATGTGTGTCATTGACATGTGTAAATACAAGGTAAAATAGTGTTTATCTTATTTACAGTTGATAAAAAGGACCTTGATTGTGACAACAAATGTAATAACAGAGTTTGCGGGAGTTTGCAATATGTGTATGCGAAGTATATACTATGCCTGAGACCTACATGGTGAAATTGATATCATTGGCATCCTTTTAAACTAAGAGTCTACCCATCAAACTGAACAACTTTTACTATGGGAGCAAACCGATCGGAGCAAGAAAAAAATCTGCTGTCCCATACTAAACTGAAATGTCTACTCAACTCAAATGTATGCAACAGCTGATTTTTTTGTTGCTACGATCGGTTTGCTCCCGTAGTAAAAGTTGTTCAGTTTGATGGGTAGACTCTTAGTTTAAAAGGATGCCAATGATATCAATTTCACCCTGTATATTCTCCAAAAGGGTAGTCAAGTCAAAGATATTCTGAAAACTCCAAACATCTACATTTCACTAGTAGTATCGAAACTCTGTCCAGTGTGACGTAACGGGTAGTGAGCAGATCGCCACTTATAATGAACAGTAGGTACAATACATGTCTCGAAATTGAAGCACGCAGGTTTCCTCACGATGTTTTCGTTCACCGAAAAGCCAGTGGTGTTACAAATCGTACATAAATTCCGAAAAACTCATTGGTACGAGTCTGCCTGGACGGGGATCGAACCATCGCCTCCTGCACGGTAGGCATGGTAGATTTTTATATTATAAGAAGATGTATAGTCTTTTCTTATACAGGGTGTAAGTGACAGCCTAGCAAATACAGGGATATCATCCTTTTTTGGTTGACATCCCACATATCCGCACCAAGCGCCATTCCGATTCTTTTATAATGCGCACAGCCAAGGAGTGGAATGCCCTGCCTGCGTCAGTATTTCCGAGCGCTTACAACCCGAATTTCTTTAAAGTACGAGTGAATAGGCTTCTTCTGGGCAAGCTGGCTACATCTTCGACCCCATCTTCGTCCTGAGGACTGGATTAAGGTCAAGAGCAAACCCATCGTTAATAAAAAATACTGAAACGGTGAACTCAGATCATCAAACTGAACAACTTTCACTATGGAGCCTACCTCAGGAGACGCGAAGAAAAATCAGCTGTCCCATACATTTGAATTGAGTAGGTACAGCAGTTTTCTATGGGACAGCAGATTTTTTTCGCCTCTCCCGAAGTAGGCTCCATAGTGAAAGTTGTTCAGTTTGATGGTCTGAGTTCACCGTTTCAGTATTTGCTAGGCTGTCACTTACACGTATGTGCATCAGTAGTTACTACGCTGTACCATACTCTAAATTTACTATAATTATTATCATACTCTGGTAAACATTACGCAAAACTATGACGTTGTATTATTATTTGTGAACACACCTCTTGCTAAAATTCAAAGTAAACCTTTTGATCTAAATACAAGTTTTGTTGACTATTAAAAACCCGGTCACTGGTGTCATGGAGCACCTGGTTTTGTACCATTGTGTACCCTTCAACGGCCAAGTCACACAACATTAACTATAATAATAAAGAAATCGCAGTAAGGAACCTTAGACTTGGCACGACTTTGTCTAGATTTCATTACTTTTTAGAGATAAACAAGCAGCTCCATCGAGACTTGGCTAGTTTTTTACAGAATGTTTTTGGTGGGATTTCACTTCTTTGTGTAGAAACGTGGGCATATTGATTTATATTATTAGATGTTGGGCTTTTGTGTTTTCTAAATCAGGGTCACCACTGGTGACTCACCAGGTGTCCAGATCTTCGATTATCCTAGTTTTTATAGTTTTCCCTTTGTGTCCATTAAATCCTAACTTTGTACCAAATTTCAGCTCTCTGAGTTTATGGGAAGTACTAGTTCTATTCTGATGATCATGAGTGAGTGAGCGTCATAAAAGCGAAACTTTGCTTTCGCTTAACTTCGGAACTAAATGACCTACAGACTTGCAATTTTGGATTTTAAGTATATGATTATAGCTTACTGGATGACGAAAATTTCTGCGTTGTGGTCTTATCCAGAGGTTCTCAAATAGGGGCCTGAAAATGCGGCGAAATGGTTCCAGTAAAGGATGGTACGGCAGTGTTTGCTTCGCACTCGACTTCGGCGGGGGCACTACCGTGCCCCCCGATAAAACTGTAACAGAAGTGTGTCTGTACATTGAAGATATTTACAAAAAAAAAGATTACGATATGGTTTTTATGTCCCTGATTCCAAATCACCAATTTTTTGATTTTTTGTCTGTCTGTTTGTTTGTTTGTTTGTGTTTGTTTGTTTGAGCATCACGCTGAACCGATTTTGATGAAACTTTTTTGTTTGATAGCTTATGATCTGACTTAAAATCTGGTATATAATTTATGCGTACGAAGTCGCAGGTAAATGTTTAGTTTATAATTTATGAACCTGGCACTACTGCACTATTGTTTATGAATTGATTAGGCACGTTTCTTGCCTTATCTTTCAAAACAAAATAGTGTGATAAAGTAAATACCTACTTACTTCATTAACTTTATTATTGTGAAACTATGTCGTGACGTTAACCACACAACATTAAATAGTAGTTAGGTCTAATTCATCATCATAAATGTCTTGCCCATTTCCCATTATTTGGGGGTCGGCGCAATATGTGATCCTCTTCCATTCATATCTCTTAGCTGTCATTTCAGCACTCCCTCCTCTCTTCTCTTACACATATCATCCTTCACACAAACTATACATCTTTTCTTCGGCTTCTTCTTTCTACTTCTTCTTTGACGACCCGGTAGCACAGTCGGTAGTGAACCTGCCTGCTGTGCCGAGGGTCGCGGGTTCGAATCCCGTAAGGGACAAATATTTGTATGATGAATATGAATATTTGTATCCGAGTCATGGATGTAACAAAGTAATCTACAGGGTGTAACAAAACACCCTAGTAATACTTAAGGGGGTGCTTCAGACCATCAAACTGAACAACGTTCACTATGGAGCCAAGATCGAAAAAAAATTAAAGAAATCAGCTGTGCCATACATTTTAGTCGTGTCGGTACTGCACTTTTGTATGGGACAGCAGATTCTTTTTATTTTTTCTCGATGTTGGCTCCATAGTGAAAGTTGTTCAGTTTGATGGTCTGAAGCACCCCCTTAAGTATTACTAGGGTGTTTTGTTACATATAAGTATGTAAGTATTCTATATCGTTGTCTAGTCATCATAATACAAGTCCCGGCTAGATTCTGGTACTTTAAATGTGACTTGATTATTTGTGTGATAATGTCAAAGATATTTATTTATTCTTTAGAATTTGGTCTACTTAATTGCATTGCAATTTAGGTTCCCATGTTTTTAGTATCGATTTTTAACATTTTTTGCGGTTTTAAATCGACCATCCCATTTCATTTCTTGCGCAAAGTTTTTCTTTCTCAGAACATTATAAGAGGGGTTAGAAATGCAAAGTAGCGCTTTTGCTTCGGAGACGGCTGTCGCCACTCGTCTTCCCGCTCACGCTGCTACAACTGCTCATGCCCTCTCGATCGCACCACGCAGCGCGCCTTATGGTGTTATGCAAATCATTGCACAACCTGTGTCGACGCGTTTTACGCCTACTTTGCACTTCTAACCACTTATAATGTACTGTGGTGCCTGCTGGCTGTCACAACACAAGACACGTAATTCTAGGTTTATTGGTCATAAAAATAAAAGTTAAGAAACTATAAATGGATCAACTTTACTTAATTTTACTGTTTCCATGACGTGTTTCCTGAAAATTTAATGATTCTATTACATTACGTGGCCAAAGCGTTTAATCAAAATTATAACATCACGAAAACATATTTATCAGTTTAAATCATAATTTACCGAGAATAAACTCATACTACGTCATGTCTTACTAAAATATTTACCGAACGCCTACCTAGGTCTCGCGCGATGTATCTAAATTTTCTAGAAAAACACAACGATACGTAAACAGAAAATTTTCCCAAATTACTGTCTAGTTTGTTGCTGTGAATTAAAATAACCTTTGTGATGCCTGGCTCAGAATTCAGATTAGATTAGGTAATTTCTTTGTTCTCGTGTGGTGATACGTCAGAGAACTAAAGTGGTTGATGTAGCTCTGAAAATTTGCAAGCTGATCTTGCATTGGTCATGTTCGGAAGGAAGCTGGCATAGGTATTGGTTTATATCATGGATATAAAATACCTACGCCACCTTCCTAGTTGTTAGTTCTTCTGCCGAAGAACTGACAACCCATGTCTATTGTTGCCAACCCCTATTGAACATCCTAGACCTTTCAGAAATTCCCCTAAAGAAACGGTTTGGATATTTTTCGCAAAATCGAAAAACCTGTGATGAAATTGGTTGTCAACTAGTCATCCGTTGTCGACAATGTTATTGTGCCTTATTTTTATTTGTGTCTCTGCTGTTATTTTTAAGGTAATTGTGTCTTTCATGTACTTTTTAATACCTATTCAAATGAGGCTGGTTCGGATAACGCGTGTCCAGCCCTCGATTCTGAAGCCTGATTATTATGATTTAACCATAGTACGAGTATCTCCCAATACCATTGACTTACCAACTACTGGACCTAGAGTCCGCGCTCAAAACGTAAAAAAAGAACCAATTAAGCGACAGTCTTCATTTTATCGGCCGACTACGCGCACGCGCGGGCGCGTGAGATGTGTGAGATGGAAAAGAATTTCAGAATTTTCAATGTTTTTAGTTGGATTATCTTTTTTTTATCTACACGGTTTGTGTAGTTTAGTTTCGGACACATTTTTTTTTCGAAAATTTTGTACTAGACTCGGCGTCCATAGTATTCTACGTCAATGCCCGAAACTTTCAGTTTTGTTCAGAAAAAAGGCTTGCTCCCAAAAATCTCCTAAAAAATTTACGTCTATTGAATATGAGCGACTTGGTAACATAAATGCCGGAAGTTGGAAAGGTATTGTCATAAATGTATTAACAATTTAAACTTGTATTTTCCTTTATCCCCATTACATCAACACAGCTGATTCACAGCACGTCAACACATGTATAAATACAATACATAGCTACGTATACAAGTTGGACTTTGTCCACGACACGGTGACCGAACTGTACGAATATCAAGGTCAGACTTGTATATAAATAATGCGAAAAGTGCGAAGTCCATTGTACTCTGGTGCTACGTCACTTTTTTTTTGTTATTAGTTCTGTTTTGAATGTTATTGCCTTTTTTAGGGTTCCGTACCCAAATAGTGAAAACGGAACCCTATTGCTAAGCCTACGTTGTCCGCCCGTCCGTCCGTCCGTCCGTCTGTCCGACCTATTTAGGGCTGTAACTTTTGAACCGTAAGAGCTAGATAGTTGAAACTCAGATTATGCGTTATTGCGGCGGATTTGTAAACAAATAATAAAAATGGCAGAAAGTTAAAAATTAAGGGGGGTTTTCAACAAGAAACTAGTTTTTATCAACGTTTTTTCTTCACGCTCTATAGTAAAAACGGTAATACATACTAGCGTCAAACTTAGTGTGATTATAGAGCATACTCTACTGAATAACAATAAATTCTAAAAACCGGTCAAGTGTGAGTCGGTCTCGCGCTAAAGGTCCCGGACAAAAAAGTTTTTTTTCTAAGATAATAATGTTGTGTTCTGTGGTGGTGTGGTACGGAACCCTCGCTCGGTGCGCGAGTAGCCCGACTCGCACTTGACCAGTTTTTTTGTTTTCCGCAAATTACAGCTCTACAATGTACCGTCTACTAACCAGTACAACCAGGAAAATAATTCCCCTCGTCAATCTTCGTATGCGCCGAGTCCCCCGACAAAACTCGGAAGTCAAAAAGGGTGCAAAGTCGGATAGCAGCGAAAAAACAATTAACTAATCGTGGCAATGGCTTCAAGGTGGCACATCCTGATTGGTCAATATAATTTCGCGCGGTATTCAAATCTGTTAACTTTAACTGCGCCTGCGCAGGTACATCGGGGTAACTTTAACTTATAAATTCTGGTATACTACTGTACATACTTTCACTATGGGCCAACATCAAAAACGCGTAAAATAATCTGTTCTATAGTATAGGGTGTTAAGGTAAACAGTTGCTTTACTTCAATTTAAGGGATGATTGTACCAATGATACACGTACTGAACAACTTTCCCCAAGAAACTATTAGCCTAGTAAATGTATACATTTTACCTTGCAAAAGGTCCGGTATCCACGATTTTTTTATATGTTATACGGGTATAGGTCCTTATTAAAAATCCAAGTTTTCGACCTTGAGGTGCTGCCGCGGGCTCTGCCATGTCCATAAAAGAACGTAAATTTCGAAGATTTTTCAGTTTTCATTATTTAAAATCTAAAGCTTAGGTTTTAGAGTAAAATTATGTTTTAGAGGAATTAAGAGCACTAAATGCGCTACAGTTTGGTTTTTGAATCATCTTTTTATACTGTATAGTTACCGAGATACAGCACTTCAAAATAAGGGCAGTTAGGGCTAATTCCCAACTGCCCTATGCCTGTGAGTGCAGAAAAGCTGGGCTCAAGAGGGTTTTTTGTATGTAGGTAATCTCTGGAAGTACCAAACCGATTCGTAAAATTCTTTCACTGATAGAAAGCTACACTATCCCTGATTACCATAGGCTACATTTTATTTTGTAAAAAAAAAAAATTCTTTTCGATATCTAAGTATTTGTTTACCAATTGACATTTGCTGAAAATTTACAAGTGTCGCATCTTATGGTTCAAAAAATATATTGTAGCGCATTATTTATACTTCTTCTGAACACCTTCACAGTGAAACCTAAAGTTAATAACATATTTAATTTAAAAAAAAACGAAATTTTAAGGAATTAGTCATACCTCTCCATACTTTGAGGTGTTGTATCTTGGGAACTATTAAGTATACAACGTGTTAATAAATTAACGCAAAACCTCATACACCCCAACTGATTTATAACAAAATAATTAGATTGAAACAATAATTTCATTATTTTGATAGTTGAAATTTAAAGTTATTCGCATTTTAAGTTCAGAGGCAAAAATGATTTGTTATCATTTCAGCAATGAATGAAAGCGCTAACGTACTTATGGATACATTTTAATAATCTTGTTTTGATAGTAAGTAGGGTGAGAGTGCCCATGGGGTGGGTTGAATTCGGGTTTAGTAAATTTTAAATTTTACGAAAATATTAATTAAAATTTTGAAAAAAATTACCTATGTTGAACAAACTTCTATCCAATCCTATCGATTCTAAACAAACTACTTTCTAGTTTTGCGTTAATTCATTAACACGTTGTATAAAGATGATTCAACTATCAAATTGTAGCGGATTTGGTCTTCTTTAAAGCTTTAGTAAACAAGTTTGCTCTAAAAGCCAACGTTTAAGTTTTACTGAAAAAGTCTCAAAATTTTCGTTGTTTTATGGTCACAGCAGAGCCCGCGGCAGGACCCCAAGGTCGAAAACTTGTATTTTTATTAAGGATCTCTACCTGTATAACATATCCAAAAATCCCGGATACCCGACCTTTTGTAAGGTAGGGTATCATTTTCCAAACAGATTTACTGAACTATATAGGAAATTAGAAAAAAAGAAAAAAATCACCTGCATTCAACTGCATCGAACGTTTGTATGAAAAAAGAGGTTTTCTTTTACGAATATATATATTTTTTTTTTGCTTAGGAAAAGTAGTCATGAATCATGAGTATAATCACTCATTCAAGTTATAACACTGTCTATCCTAACACCCTGTATACATTTGGGCCGAGTACTTATTTACATTTTCTATGGGTCACCAAACAAAGATCTTGTTCTAAATACCTACCTCTTTACTAACATTTTATGAGCTGTTTTACTAACAATAGGTTAAGTTTTCTGTCTGTTACTAGCACTTTTATGGACTAACTGTCCGAAATAAAGAATTGTTTAATTTAATTTAACCCAATTTTCTCTCTTCCCATCCACATTAGAATTTATACATAAAACTATCCAGTGCTTATAATTTCTAGAAAACGACCTCTGTTTGGGAGCGGTTGATAACCTTTAGTATCTTTTATAAGATAGTTTGTAAACAGAATGTTTTGTTTTGGACACTGGTATATTACGACGACGCGTATTGTATTCTCTAACAACGCTAGCTAATCTTAACGTTGTTTTTTAACCTATTAAAAAAAAAAAGTTGTGAGTAATTCATTATCAATTCGTTCGTACGTGTGTGTTTTTCATTTGTTACACGATAACTTCGATCGGTATTATAGCATATATTTTATCTAAACTATTATAAAACTGTAACAGAAATGTGTCTGTTCATTGAAGATATTTACAAAAAAAAAATTAAGTACGACATGGTTTTTACTTGTCCCTGATTCCAAATCACCAATTTTTGGATTTTTTGTGTGTCTGTTTGTTTGTTTGTATGTTTGTTTGTTTGTTTGCTCGAGTATCACGCAAAAACTACTGAACCGATTTTCATTAAACTTTTTTGTTTGATAGCATCTGACTTAAAATCTGGTAGGTACCTATATAATTTATGCGGACAAAGTCGCGGGTAAAAGCTCGTATTTTATAAATTAATCTGAGAAGAATGTAGAGATTAGGCTTCATCATCATCATCATGTCAGCCGATGGACGTCCACTGCTGGACATAGGCCTCCCCCAAGGATCGCTACAACGACCGGTCATGCGCTGCCCTCATCCAACGGGTTCCCGCCGCCTTCACCAGGTCGTCGGTCCACCGGGTGCGGGGCGCACGCTGCGCTTTCCGGTCGCCACTTGAAAACTTTTCGGCCCTATCGGCCATCGGTTCTGCGAGCAATGTGCCCCGCCCACTGCCACTTAAGTTTAGCAATTCTTTGGGCTATGTCAGTTACTCTGGTTCTTCTGCGGATCTCTTCATTTCTGATTCGATCTCGCAGGGAAACTCCGAGCATAGCCCTCTCCATTGCCCTTTGGGTGACTTTCAGCCTTTTTATGAGGCCTTGAGTGAACGACCACGTCTCTGTTCCATATAACATCACTGGCAACACACACTGATCGAAGACTTTTTTAAGACACTGCGGTATTTGGGACGTGAAGACATTACGTAGCTTCCCGAACGCTGCCCAGCCTACGATCAGGCTTTGGTGTTAGAATATTATGATGTGACTCTTTCATTCTAATAATAATAAACAAATTTAAATTTCATTCCCAAAAAACTCAACTGATGTCATTTTCACTTTTCCGGTACTCGGATTATTCAAGTTGCAGAACTGATTTTCTTTTCTGTATATAAAAAAAAATGGAAGCGAGACGAAACTCAGTGATCCATAAACCCACTTATTGATGCTGAAAGGAATTTTTAATTCGGGAGTCTGTAATCGATTCAGGAATTATTTCAGGATCGGCTCAAACGAAAAGGGTTTCTTTTGATAAAACAGTAATATTTGATGTCGTACGAAAACATTATTGGAAGTCCTGAAAGATATCTATCAGGCATTCTGCGTATCTAACACAAATATCCCTGCGTTTCTGCCTTTTCAGATTACATACATTTTGCGTGTCTACTATTTCAAAATATTTGGCATTATTAGAAATAAATTTCTGGTAGTATGTTGTCCACTGCTATACAGAAGACACGGGTACGCGCTCCCGGCCTCCTCGAGCTATCATTACTGATTTCCCATTCCTAGCCACAGTAATGATATCCTTAATCCCCTTTTCTCCTTCCTTTCAAAACAAATCCCGTCTTTCACCAAATCCTATTCCTCTCCGCCAATCCAAGGTCGCCGTGCCGAGGGATGCATGGCTAGGGGCGAGCCTAGTCATAAGCGAGCCTGATGTTCGGGACCGGGTGAATCCGAACACTATGTAGCCTTGCTTCCGCATGCGGGGCTCTGTGGAAGTGGACCGTATATTTCCCTTGCTGATCGTGGGAACACAATGAGGCCAAATAATTTTATAGAACTCGGTGGCGGCGGTGGAGCTCGCCACTCATCACGCCAAGGTGTACCACGGGGCGAAAAGCGGGTTGCGGAGTGTCGCATTGCTACGCTGAATGTTCAGGGAGGAATGAAAGATAAGATGGATGAAGTGTGTCAGGTAGTGAATGAAAGATGTCTTGATATTTTATGTGTGAGTGAGACCAAACGAAAAGGGAAGGATGTTACCAACCATGGTCCACTGACTGCTATATGGTCTGGTGTCGGTCAGACGGAAAGAGCATGTCAAGGTGTAGGGGTCATCCTCTCCGATCGGATGGCTCAATGTCTGAATGGATATGAATGCGTGTCACCCAGACTTATTTGGGCTAGACTCAAATTAGGGCTAAGCCGCATATTCTTGCTGGCTGTATACGCTCCAGATACAAAGCTGTCCATGCCGGAAAGGGAGAAGTTCTGGGACAGCGTTAGAGACATCCTTAATACATGTGAGATGAATGAAAGGATTATTATGTTGGGTGATTTCAATAGTTGGATCGGAGTAAAACGGGATTTGTATGAAACAGTTTTAGGCAAGTATGGCGATGATAAAGTGAATGAAAATGGTGTAAGCTTGTTAGATATATGTCTGGAGAAGGATCTCTTTGTGACGAACACTTTATTCGCACATAAGAAGATCCATAAGTACACATGGGAAAGGGGAGAAAGTCGAACAATGATTGATTTTGTTATTGTAGATCGAAGACTCAAAAGTAAGGTTGTCGACACCAGAAGCTTTCGTGGAGTCAGCAGCGTGGGAACGGACCATTATTTAGTTTTGTGCCGAATTAGTGGTCTGTTTAAGTCCTGGCGACATAGACCACGTAAATCAACAACCTGCCTCGAACGCATCAGGGTTGAAAAGTTACAAGAGAAGGATGTGCAAGAAGAATATTTGAAAGAATTGCGTAAAAGGACTTCCCACGTATGGGAAGACTTGTATGATGGGGGAATGAAAGAGCTTTGGGAAACTGTGAAGACTTCTTTAGTTGAATCAGCTACCGAAATATGTGGAGTGGTGAAAAGGAGGCAAGGAAGAAGGATGGATGAGAACTGGTGGGATGATGAGGTAAAAAAGGTCGTGCAAGAGAAGAAGAAAGCCTGGCTAGACTTTCTAGCAGTAAAAGCTAATGGAGACGTTAATGCGGTAGCGAAGATGGATGCTTATAGAGAAGTAAAAAAGAAAGTAAAGAAAGTTGTGGAGCAAAAGAAGAAATGCATAAAAGAGAAGTATGAGGTTAAGCTCTCTGACGATTTTAGGACCAACCTTAAACTGTTTTGGAAGCAGGTTAAGGTGGCTCGTGGAGCGTCGGGAGCGACGAAATTAAGTGTTATAAGGGACGAGGATGGAAGAGTGCTGAATGACGAAAGACTGGTTTTAGAGCGTTGGAAGAATTACTTTGAGCAGCTTTTTGATAGTAGCCAGGATGAGGCTCCCGATAGCGGAGAAACCTCAGAGCCAGCATGCTCAGAGATAGGTATGGAAGAAGAAATTACGGGAGATGAAATAGTGAAAGCGTTAAAAAGTATGAAATTAGGTAAAGCTGCAGGTTATGACAGGGTAAATGTCGAAATGCTAAGAAGTGGAAAAAGTGTAGTGACAAGCTTGCTGTGGAAACTTTTTAATATGTGCTGGAGGGACGGTCAAGTACCAGATGACTGGTGCAAAGCCGTCATCGTCCCATTATATAAAGGCAAAGGTTCACAGCAAGAATGCAAGAACTACCGCGGCATCAGCCTTCTTAGTGTAGTTGGCAAACTGTATGCAAAAGTTTTGATTGAGAGAGTGATGAATGTAACTGATGAAAAAATGTGGGACGTACAAGCGGGATTCAGAAGAGGTATGGGTTGCATGGATCAAGTCTTTTCTTTAAGGTGCATCTCAGAGAAATACTTAGAAAAACACCAAAAAGTATTCTGCGCCTTTGTAGATCTTGAAAAGGCATATGACCGAGTGAACAGGAGTAAAATGTGGACGACACTGTCAGCATATGGGGTTGATGACCGCTTAGTGCAGGCTTTGAAGTCCCTCTATGAGGGCTCTAAAGCCTGTATCAGAGTTAATGGGGCGTACACAGACTGGTTTAACATCTCTAGGGGTGTGAGACAGGGATGTGTTGCGTCGCCATGGCTTTTCAATCTTTATATGGATAGTTGTCTGACTGATTTGAAAGAGATGGAATGCGGTATAAGAATGGATGAGCTTAGTGTCAAGTGCCTTTTGTATGCTGACGACCAGGTGATACTTGCGCCGTCGGTGACGGAGTTACAAGACATGTTGAATGTGATGAATGAGTCGTTGAAGAAGAAAGATATGAAAGTCAATGTATGCAAGACGAAGGTAATGGTTTTGGAACGTGAAGACGATGTTACAGAATGTAACATTGTTATGGAAGGAGACAGAGTGGAACAGGTGAATGAATTTGTATATCTGGGAAGTTTGTTTAAGAGAGATGGAAAGTGTGACGGGGATGTGGAGCGAAGAGTGACTGCGGGAAATAAGGTAAATGGGGCCCTGCACGCCGTGGTGAGTAGCCGGTCTGTATCAAAAAGGGCACGTCTGGCTATTCACAACGGTGTGTTGGTGCCTACGCTAATGTATGGGAGTGAATGTTGGGTATGGAATAAAAGGAATGAAAGTCGAGTGAATGCAGTTGAAATGCGCTCTTTACGAAGTATGTGTGGTATTACTTTGGTTGATCGAATCAAGAACAGTGTGATAAGGGATTGGTGTAAGTTGAAGGATGATATAGTAACAAGGATTGAGAGGGGTATGCTTAGATGGTTTGGTCACGTAGAGAGAATGAATGAAAGAAGACTTACGAATGAAATTTATCGAGCACAGGTGAGTGGAAGTGTTGGGAGAGGCCGTCCGAGGAAAACATACCACGATCAGATCAATGATCTTTTCCGAAAAGGACAAGTGCGTAGCACCCTCAATCGACGGAAGTGCATGAAAAGATGTATGAATGTCAATGAGGCTAGAGAAGTGTGTCAGAGTCGTAGCGTGTGGCGATCTGTGGTCTCTGCCTACCCCCTTGGGACAATGGCGTGAGCTTATGTATGTATGTATGTATGTATGTATGTAGAAATAAATAAAAGCGGTCAAGAGCGAGTCGGGCTACTCGCGCACCGAGGGTTCCGTACTACACCACTACAGACAGAACAACATTATTAATTTAGAAAAAAAAAACTTTTTCCGTCCGGGACCTTTAGCGCGAGACCGACTCACACTTGGCCGGTTTTTAGTATTTGTTGTTATTCTGTAGAATATGCTCTATAATCACACTAAGTTTGATGCTTGAATAGAGCGTGAAGAAAAAGCTTTGATAAAAACTAGTTTCTTGTTGAGAACCCCCCTTAATTTTTAACTTTTTGTCATTTTTATTATTTGTTAACAAATCCGCCGCAATATCTGAGAAAATTTCAACTATCTAGCTATTATGGTTCAACAGTTACAGCCCTAAATAGGTAGGACAGACGGACGGACGGACGGACGGACAGACGGACAGACGGACAGACGGACAGACGGACACACGGACAACGTAGGCTTAGTAATAGGGTCCCGTTTTCACCCTTTGGGTACGGAACCCTAAAAAGTATAGAATTGATACTGTGCTGCGTATCTTAGATTATGCATACAAACCATTTTGAATACAAAGACTCGGATAAAACATATTTATGTTCTCAAAGAGACTATGTGATACGAGGCTGCAGGTTTTGCAAAGAGGAGATGGAAACTCCTCTGCACCTTCTGAGTCTGTGGCCCCCTGATGTACAAACGCAGTCCTCGACTAGACGACCTTGGTTGGTTGGTGTAATGGTTACCACGCCGGACTGTCAAACCAGGGTCCTGGGTTCGAATTCCGGTTCGGTCATGTCATGGATGTTATATGTTCGTGCCGTTGTTGTATGGTTTCCATAATAAAAAGCCTTTTGTGCTTGCTTGGGATCATTACAATGCCTGTGAGCGCTATTTATTTATTTAATACTCATCTAGGCAGACAAGTATTGACACGAGATGAGATACAATCAATCCTTATCAAAAACCTACTACGATTCTTGACAGCAGTACGGATTAGTAGGGAACTATAAAAGGAGCGTTCTCAAAAGACCTATGTATTATATGGAGGTGCTATTGGGAATATTCCTCCATTGAATAGGGAAGTACTTCCGCCAGGCTAGGTGTGATGCCTGGTGTCCGGTCGTGGTCCAACAGTTGGACCTTGTATATAATTATATCAAATCTCTGTGATTATTTCTCTTGCGCGATTTATGTCTCGCATTCGATTGTGAACCTTATGTGTTTGTAGGTTACGAGTTACGTATTTACGATGAACGTTGTCTTTGTATGGAGCATATTTCCGAGAACGACGGTATCGCCATCTGTTGGCATCTTTGCTATAACTTGTGGGTGTTGACATCTGTGACAAGTCCCCACAACTACATTAGTGGTAGTGGCACATGTGTAAGCCTGTCAAGGCTCCATACCCCAAGTAACTGATGGCTCTATGATCTGACACAAAATAAATGAATTGAATAATAATAATAAAAAACTTTGGTTTGTATTTTTTTTTCAACTGTTTAGTTTCGGTTTTATTGTAAAATAGGTGTAGAATATATTGTTATATGAAAACGATTAGCATCAGAAAGTAGGTGAGCGCAATTAAAATGCAAGAGCATTGTTTGTTCGATTCATTCATGCATTATTTATGACGAGGGAATCGATAGTTATATAGGGTCCTTCTTAATATGCTAACGATCCTGCGCACGTACCTACGGGGTTCTCACCCCCCTACCCCTTCAAAAATTAAATTATAATTATTTCTAGTTGTAACCTACATGTCAGAATCTTTTATAATGCACAGTCAAGGAGTGGAATGCCTTGCCTGCGTCAGTATTTCCGAACGCTTACAACCCGAATTCCTTTATACGAGTGAATAGGCTTCTTCTGGGTAAGCTCGCTACATCTTCGACCCCATCTTCGTCCTGAGGACTGGATTGAGGTCAAGAGCAAATCCATCCTTAATAAAAAAAATGTCCATTGACAATTGCGTGATAACCCCAGGACAGAACTTGATAGGCTTTTTCAGAATCATATGACAAGTATGCCCTTTCATTTCCCGCAAGTCTCATCAGTAGAGGCTCTTGTAGACCAAGTTCCATACACTTTTGCCCATTGTCACGTTTGCTAAGATAAATTATGGTTCTAGAAATATTTAATTCGAAAAAGAAACGAGAAACGTATATTATATCTATATCGCTACATCAAATCGAGATAAAACCATAACAATGCTATAACTACATAATAACAAAGATTTCAAGGTGAACCACTACAGAACATAGAAGATTAATTAATGGTGTCTATTATCTGGTTTGTTACATAATAGATGAAGATATATACCTCAGAGGTTTGCAAAGGTAGCAGTCTCCATATAAAAAATCCCGCGACTTCGTCTTCGTCCGCGTGAATTACCCCTTTAAGGTGGACTTCCGATGCCAGCGGCCGATGCGTCTAAAGGTGGACTTCCGATGCCAGCGGGGGAGGCTTTTCGAAATATCCTTTCTTAGTGCACCCCTGCATCTGTAGAATACGTATTCCTTTCATGTTTCATTCTTCAGCGGTTTCTATGCGTTGTCTGTCAGTCAGTCACGGAACTCTTTCATAAGTAGGTATAGGGAGTCACGTTGCAGGAACTGACCCGAGCACTTGTCTCGCGTGGTTTCGCGCGTCGCGTTTTTGCCTGCCACGAGGCTCCGTATTCCTAAATCTCTTCTTGTTCTTGTCCAAAAACAATCCCTGAGATTGGGATAGATTCTCCCAATAAACTACTTGACACTGGCGGAAATGCAGTGCTAACGCACAAGCAAGAGTCCATTAATTTATAAAATTTAAAAAAAAGTAGGTATAGATTACAAGTCTATTGAAATGAAAGCTTATGATGAAAAGTGCCATGTACAGTCGCCATCAGATATATCGTAGCATACAAGGTGTCCAAATATTTCTGAGCAGTGCTAATTTTCATTAAATTATTTACAGTAAATGTTACCAATTATATTGAGAGCGATGATAGCCCATACGGAAGAGAGCTAGCGCCTCAATCCTGAGGCCGCGGTTCGATTCCTGGCCTGTACCACTAAGTTCTTCGGAATTTATGTACGGTTGTATTTATCATTTACTAGCTCGGCGGTGAAGGAAAACATCGTGAGGAAACCTGCATTCCCGAGAATGAAAAGAAAATACCATAAGTTCGGAGGTATGCGTAAATATGGGTGAGCTTGGGGCGAACACAAAAGGACCAGCGCTGGTCTCCGTGTTACAACGACCCTTGCTTACAATAGCCCAACCACAAATAATAATAATACCAATTATATCTAAACGTGTATTTTGTCATAAATATGTGAACAGCGAATTTTCAATAATTTCTTTACAATGTTATTTAAAATTAACATGTAAAACAACGGAGTAAGGTTTTTATCCGAAACTGTTCAGACCATGACTGCGTCGATATATTTGATGTTTTCGGCGTTCCTATATTTTTGATTGACTATGAGTAAAGAAATTATTGAAAATTAGAACTGCTTAGAAATATTTGACCACCTTGTTTGCTACGATATATCTGCTGGTGACTACCAGTACTACTGGTGGCTTGGTCTGTACCAATGAGTTTTTTAACTTATGTATGCACGTAATACAGGCTGCTCTCAAACGGTGAAGGAGAAGATCATACGCTGAAAAGAGAAATTCTGATGCGTATGTGAAGTCTACCAATCCGGCACGCGTGGTGGACTAACGCCCATACATCCTCCCTGAAGTTAGGCATGTGCCCTGCAGTTTACAAGATAAGAATTTAAAAATGTTCACCAAAGCCTTTCGTCCACAAAACATGTAAAACGAAACTCCATCCATTAGTAACTTCGTACAACTTCATACAAACTTACGGTAGTCTTTCTTTCTTATCGTGTGGGCAGAGCCCTGGTGTTAGAGTTGTCTCAGACCGCCTTACGGCCTCTGACGTGGTTTTTATGTAACGACTACTACCACCAGAGATAGTAGCCGGGATTTACGGCTTAACGTGCCATCCGAAGCACGGAATCGTTTTTCTTTTCAGACAATCAAGTCATTCAACCTGCAATGTCCTAACGAACTGGGGAAAAACGCACAAAGTGACATATCACTAGGTGTCCCCCGTGGGAATCGAACCCACGACCTCCGTGTCGAGAGCCCAATGCTCTTAACCATTAGACCACGGAGGCAGTTACGGTACGGTAGTAATTATAATAGTACTCTGTGCACCCACGTTTAAAATCATCATCAGTCTATAAACGTCCCACTGCAGGGCACAGGCCTACCCTCAGGGAGGGTGTATGGGCATTAGTCCACCACGCGAGCCCAATGCGGATTGGTAGACTTCACATACACATCATAATTTCTTCATCAGTGTATGCAGGTTTCCTCACGATGTTTTCCTTCACCGTTTGAGAGAAGTCGGTATTACGTACATAAGTAAGAAAAACTCATTGGTACATGGTATGTTTTCCGTGCGGATTCGAACCCGGACCTTCATAATTGGGTGTCCATATCTCTCCGCAACGCGCCACCGATGCTCTCGATGATGCGACGTTTAAAATAGTTAAAGACAATACATATTAACCAGCCATTTGTACCCTTACGTTCTTCTATTCTGTTTTTGTTGCTGTATGTTTTTGGTGTGCAAATAAATAATATTTATGTTATGTTATGTTATTAAATGTGTTGGAAATTTCAATCACCAATATCTCCTAGACTTAATGGATTTATTTTCCGATCCACTGGTTTAGAAAACAAGATGTGTGAATATTGATTTTTAAATTGTTTCAGAACAAAGAGTAGATTTTATTAACATTAGATTGGATAGATTATTATTCAATTCAATTCAATTATACTTTATTGCACACCAAAACAAAACATACATTTGAATAAAGACAAAGAATTACAAGTAGGTACAAATAAGGCGGTCTATTAACATTAGATTGGATAGATTATTATTGTTATTAAATTCAGAACAAAGCATTTTCTTTTATCGTTGCATAGATTAACGTTCTGTATGTTTGTTTCAGGTTTGAACGCGTGTGAGAGAAAGTCATTCCTGTTCCTGAGGAAGGAATTGCCTGTCAGGTAAATATGGTTACAGGGTGAAATGTAATTCGACATTTCCTTGAAGCAGCGATTACATTACCAAACATTCAGAGCCGATTTCATTACACTTACGGCTGACATA
The DNA here is from genome assembly GCA_922987775.1 of Agonopterix subpropinquella. NCBI lineage: Eukaryota > Metazoa > Arthropoda > Insecta > Lepidoptera > Depressariidae > Agonopterix > Agonopterix subpropinquella. The sequence goes on along the minus strand of OV277719.1, from coordinate 9,736,814 downwards.
GCCCAAAGAATTGCTAAACTAAAGTGGCAGTTTGCGGGGCACATTGCTCGCAGAACCGATGGCCGGTGGGGCCAAAAAGTTCTCGAGTGGCGACCGCGTACCGGAAAGCGCAGCGTGGGTAGGCCCTCCACACGGTGGACCGACGACCTGGTGAAGGCGGCGGGAAAACGATGGATGAGGGCAGCGCAGGACCGGTCGTTATGGCGATCCTTTGGGGGAGGCCTATGTCCAGCAGTGGACGTCCGTCGGCTGAGATGATGATGATGAAGGCATACATTCGCTACACTTTAAAATAGACAAATCCGGCAATGGCACCGATTCGGACTGTGCCGCGACTTAACTTAACAAAATTTATTCCTGTCACTTTCTAAAATAAGATTAAGAAAAGAGACAGAAAACCAACAGCTGACTTTAGTGCTGTCAAAGTGATGTTAAACGCCCAAAAACTCCTTAAATAAGATGGCGTACATTATGATGACATCTTATTTTGGGCGTGTAACGTCACTTTGACAGCACTAAAGTCAGCTGTTGGTTTTCTGTCTCTTTTCTTAATCTTATTTAAGAAAGTGACAGGAATAAATTTAGTTAAGTCGTGGCACAGTCCGAATCGATACCAATGTATGCCTAAATTGTGTCCGACCAACTGCAAGTGTAATCGTTGAAAGAGGTCAACTGTAAGGCAGAGCTAAAGCAACCTATATCCATAACTCTACTATAACCGTCTATAATCTTGTGTCCTGATGAAGAGGGCTTCATCATCATCATATCAGCCACAGCTGGACATAGGCCTCCCCCGCAGATCGCCATAACGAGCGGCCCTGCGCTGCCCTCATCCAAGGGGCTCCCGCCGCCTTCACCAGGTCGTCGCTCCACCTTGTGGGGGCTCACTGCCTACCCAAGCTGCGATTTACGGTACGCGGTCGCCACTCGAGGACTCTTCAGCCCCATCTGCATTCGGTTCTGCGAGCAATGTGCCTCGCCAATTGCCACTTTAGTTTAGCAATTCTTTGGGCTATGTCTGCTACTCTGGTTCTTGTGCGAATCCCTTCATTTCTGGTTCATAGCTCTCTCCATTGCCCTTTGGGTTGCTATTAGTCTTTTTATGAGATCTTTCAGTGTAGAGATTGTAGCTAGATCGGCGAAAATGTAGTACCTGCTTAATATAATGATCATTAAACCTTCTTCTTCTTATCGTGTGGGCAGAGCCCTGGTGTCAGAGTTTTTTCAGACCGCCTTACGGCCTCTGACGTGGTTTTTATGTAACGACTACTACCATCAGAGATAGTAGCCGGGACCAACGGCTTAACGTGCCATCCGAAGCACGGAATCATTTTTCTTTTCGGACAATCAGGTGATTCAGCCTGCAATGTCCTAACCAACTGGGGAAAAACGCACAAAGGGATATATCACTAGGTGTCCCCCGTGGGAATCGAACCCACGAACTCCGTATCGAGAGCCAATGCTCTTAACCATTAGACCACGGAGGCAGTTATTAAACCTTTTAAAGTACCTAATAATGAAGCATACAATCACAAAATTAATATGAATGCGCTACGATAAGCGCGTGTGTCGAAAGCTAAACGATACAACAATCACAATGACTCACTGTTTACGATCGAATCGAGGTCCGCAACCATTAGCGAGGTGCACATGGAAAGACACGTGGTACGGGTGTACTTATTCGGTTTAGTGCTGGAATGATCTCGAGGATTCGAGTCTCGTAATCTTTGTCATGCGTCCTCCGAGAAAACAAAAGAGGTAAGAGATGTGAGAACGCACCACTGACGCGTCTCCTACTGGGTGTTAGGGTAAACAGTTGCGTTACTTTAAGGAGTGATTGTAGCTATGATACTGAACAACTTTCCCAAAGAAACCTATAGGAAATGCGCAAAAAAAGTTTCCTCCTCAAGCCGCGCCACAAAACTCTGTCCTCGGCCTTCCTCATCCAGTCGCTCCCCGCTACTTTTTTTACGTCGTCTATCCATGCAGCGGGCAGCAGGGCGTCCCACACTACGCCTACCAGTTCGCGGTCTCCACTCTAGAACTCTGTCCCACCGGTTGTCAGTTCTTCGGCAGATATGACCAGCCCATTGCCACTTCAGCTTGCTAATTTTCTGAGCTATGTCAACCACTTTAGTTCTCTGACGTATCACTTCATTTCTGATGTGATCTCTTAAGAGAAACACCGAGCATAGCTCTCTCCATAGCTCGCTGAGCGACCTTGAATATCAATTACAATTGAAGAGATGGACTTCCCTACTAAATGCAATCAGCTGATCGAATGTTTGTATGAAAAGTCGATTTTTTTTTCTAGTTTCCTATAGGTTCCTTAGGGAAAGTTGTTTAGTATCATAGGTACAATCACCCCTTAAAGTAATGCACCTGTTTACCCTAACACCCTGTATGTTTGGTTGTTGAAATCGATGTACATACCCATCTTGACTTAACCGGATTATCGGTAATGGTGTCGATTCGAACTGTGCCACGACTTAACTTAATTTATTCCTGTCACTTTCTAAAATAAGATTAAGAAAAGAGACAGAAAACCAACAACTGACTTTAGTGCTGTCAAAGTGACGTTATACGCCCAAAAACGCCTTAAATAAGATGGCGTACATTATGATGGCATCACATTTTGGGCGTTTAACGTCACTTTGACAGCACTAAAGTCAGATGTTGGTTTTCTGTCTCTTTTCTTAATCTTATTTTAGAAAGTGACAGGAATACATTTAGTTAAGTCGTGGCACAGTTCGAATCGACACCAGTATCGACATAATGACATCTCATAGATAAGTATCACCAATACATCACCAATAATCACCATAATTACGATGGAGGTGAAAGGTTATCGCTTGCTGTGTGTTCACGTTTAATACACATAATTAACATACATACATACACAAACTTGCTAGGGTTGTTCCTTGTTCCTATATTCTGTGTCCCTACTTATCCCATTAGGTTTTATTAACTCATCAAAATATATCCGTATTCATTAGCGATAGCGGCGGGTCTGTGTGGAAAAGTGATTACATCGCATATGCTCACGACTATTCCCCGAGGGGGTAGTCAGAGATATTCTGAAACTTCAGAACATCTACGTTTCACTAGTAGTACCGAAACTCTGTCCAGTGTGACGGGGAGTGAGCCCGTCGCCACTTGTAATGGACAGTAGGTACGATACATGCCTCGAAATTGAAGCATGCAGGTTTCCTCACGATGTTTTCCTTCACCGAAAAGCCAGTGGTGTTACAAATCGTACATAAATTCCGAAAAAGTCATTGGTACGAGTCGGCCTGGACGGGGATCGAACCATCGCCTCCTGCACGGCAGGCAAGGTTACTCGCCACTGGACTACCACGGCTACAACGGTAGTATGTGACACCCTGCTGCCCGCTGGACAAACGACCTAAAAAAGTAGCGGGGAGCGACTGGATTAGAAAGTCCGAAGACAGAGTATTGTGGCGCGCCTTGGAAGAGGCCTATGTTCAGCAGTGGACGATGATAGGCTGATGATGATGATGAGGTATCAGGATATCTTCATCCTGACTTCTAGTGGTGATAGCCTTGTGTTGTCTCGTACCATAAGCATGGGATGGGGTGGTCAATACCACAACTACAGGGTGAAATTGATATCATTAGCATCCTTTTAAACTAAGAGTCTACCCATCGAACTGAACAACTTTCACTATGGGAGCAAACCGATTGGAGCAAATAAAAAAATCTGCTGTTGCATACATTAGAGTCGCGAACTCGCGCGTCGACATTGCAGTTTAGTATGGAAGAGCTGTTTTTTTTTTGCTCCGATCTGTTTGAAAAAGTTCCCATAGTAAAAGTCGTTCAGTTTGATGGGTAGACTCTTAGTTTAAAAGGATGCTAATGATGTCAATATAGTATAGTATAGTTAAAGTGAGTTCGAATCGAGATGGTGAAACCAATGGTACCGCTGTCATTGTCACGTATTGTATCAGATCCAAGGTTGACCGATTAAATTCTAGACAGGATGCGTTTCTACATACATACATAAATATAACACATACTAGAGTCATTAAGTAGACTGATATACCTATGTAAAGATATTATATTACCTAAGTATGTAATGTTATGTTATGTTTATGTGTTATATTATGCGATAGGAAGTTGTACTTCCACGGTCATAAAATACACATAATAAATGTCTATTTGTATATATTGTATTTATTTTGTATGCTCACAAATATTGCTACCTACATGTCGTGTACAACTACATATAATATCTTTAAAACTCTGAATATCTATGTACCTACATATAGGGTCCTTCTCACAGACTTATAAAAGAGGTTAGAAGTGCAAAGTAGACGTGGAACGCGTGTTATGCAATGATTTGCATAACATCGTAAGGCGCGCGGTGTGGTGCGAGCGAGACGACATGAGTAGTTGTGGCAGCGTGAGCGGGAAGACAAGTGGCGACAGTGGTCTCCGAAGCAAAAGCTCTACTTTGCATTTCTAACTCCTCTTATAATGTTCTGTGGACCTTCGTAATATGCTGACAGTTTTTAAGAGGAGTCGATCGAACCATTAAACTGAACAATTTTCTATAAAGCTTTAAATGTTTGTTTATTTGTAACAGCATCACGCAAAAACTACTGAACCGATTTTGATGAAACATTTTTTGTTTGACAGCTTATGATTTGACTTAAAACCGGGTCCTTCTTAATATGCTGACACTTTTTTAAGTTGATGATCAGACCATCAAACTGAACAACTTTCTCTATGGCACCAACATTGAAATCGCGAAAAAAAAATCAGCTGTCCCTTACATTTGGCTCGAGTAGGTTTGCAATTTTGTATGGACGAGCAGATTTTTTTTTCGCGATTTTGATATTGGTGCCATAGAGAAAGTTGTTCAGTTTGACGGTCTGATCATCTCCTTAAAAAGTGTCAGCATATTAAGAACGACCCTTATAATTTGTGCGTACGAAGTCGCGGGTAAACTCTAGGTTAAAATAAAATCTTAATTAGTCCGACTGAATTAACAAATTGAAAGTACTTCCACTAAGTGCTACCAACAGATGTGTTGTTTACGTTTAATTCATTCATTACTGTCATAATTCATAATTAAAACGTCCTGTAACACCGGATAAGCAATTAAAAGCATGCTCACGACTGTGTCACCTCGTGGGGGTATTCAGAGATGTTATAAAACTAATTTACTTTGTTATCATTATCAGCCTATAAAATATCCCTTGGAATCGGGAAATTAAAAACAGGTGTGTTAGGATTTGTTTTATAAGGGAAGTCGCGGGAGCGGGGAAGGGCAATGCTTGATGTCGTCGGTCAATTTCGGGAGCGAATTTAGTCTTGTGAGGACATTGTATGAAGTAACTTGTGCAGTTAATAAAGGTGTAAAATGGTAATCGTATTTGTTTTCTTTCACTTCAGAAGTGGTAAGTACCAAAAAGTTTTATGTTACTATTATTATAGTAGGATATTGACATGTTTTTGTGGTTTTTAGGATTTTAATTGGATCAAGAAAATATTATTCGGAAAATATTATTTTAATTTAAATCAGTATTCGAGCAGGTACTCAGACAACTTTTAAATGAAATTACCTAACACTTGTACATTTATTTTACTATTATTATTTAATTTAACAACAAAAGAGATTGGTTTACATGACGGCGTTAAGTATTTACTAGAAACGCCTTATAAAACCGATAATTATGGGAAAATTAGAACAAATTTAAATATTATTGTTAATATCAATTTTTTTTGTTTTTTTTTCGTTTTGTTGTAAAATTTTCTTTCAAACTATATCTTGATGACTCTCTGTTGTTCTCCCTCACTAGAAAGGTTGTTTAGCAAGAATACCTAAATAGCTTAAGAGATGAGACGAGATGAGATGTGTTTTTGCATACATTTATCGAATTTCAGTTAATTGTTAACGATTCAAAGCTTCGTTACTATGGCCTTCACTATTTCTACTTAAAGCTCGACATCCGATATAATGTTAAACAATGAGTTCATTTACCATAGTGTAAATAGTCATGGCGGGGCCAATTTTAATCTCCCAACTACTAAATATTGTTTACATAAATTAGAATGGAATGTTACTCTTGTTCTAGGGGACCAATGTTTTGCTTATAGGTACTTAGAATGCGAACGAGATGTTTTAAAACTTAGTTTATGATTATGACGGTCGCAGGCATCGAACATGTACATAGTTGGTTTTATTTTCGAGTTCCAGGCAATAATGAAAAATGGTAAGGCGCCTCGGTGTCTGGAGACACCAGATGATGTAGAAGATCGGCGACTTGAGGGCCAGGCAGCGCTACCAGTCTTAGTCGAGACGTGACAGCGTTTCCGGGCATCGCCGGAGCCGACCGCTAGAGCACAGCAGTTCCCGTGATAACGGTAGGCCGTACGAGCGGGAGCGCGAGATGCAACCTTGAATGTTAATAATGAAAGTCCTGAAAGACAGCTACGCCGGGCAGAACGTTCTACTAGCCCCACGCTTTCTAGTAAAGAAACTTCTGTTTGAAAAAGGTTTGAGTGTGGTACCGTTTCTACAGCTGGGATGATAAAACAACAATCAACTTCACTATGCAAAAACTCCAAGGTTTGGCTAAGACGTGGTATGAATACGTTTTGATTGGATCGATGTGGCCGCATTGCAAGCAAATGAATCTGATGCCGATCGATTGTGATACTGGTAGCAGTATTGATTAATGATAATGATTAAATTGCTGATTTATGTTTGTTATTATTTGTAATTCATATAATTCAGATTCAATTATTTTTTTATTTTTCTAGAGTACTGTGGTATATTCATAAAGTTTATTAGATTATGAAAATAGTTTTGGGTTTACTTTTTGGATCGATTCCAGAGACATGTGATTTTGCAAGAATTGATGGGTTTGCAAATATCACTGCCACAGTATTTCACAGTACCTATTTATAATTGAATTAAATATTGGTTATAAAATGAATGGGTTCATAACTAGACAAATGAATCGTTTGGAATGTATTTTGTTTGTAAGAATGGATAATGGGTTTACATAATTATATAATACATTCCAGAAAAGTTATAAGAATTGTTGTGTTAAAGCATTTTAGTAAGCAAGTATACGTACATTAATTCACGATTGCCTATTTTCTTTGCTATTGCTAAAAAGTCACAATGGTTTATCTAATTCTTATATAAATTGTATCTTCATCAAGGAAGTCTTATTTTAATTATGTTTAACATGATTAAAGTTCATTTGGTTGTGAAACTATAGTTTTGTAATACTATTAATGATTATGAGAAAAGATGGGTTCATAATCATATGATTGGAGTTGTCCTAATTGTAAGAATTGATGGGTTTACAAATATCACTGCCACTGTATTTCATAGTATGTATAATTGAATTAATTATTGGTTATGAAAAGGATGGGTTCATAACTAGACAAATGAATCGTTTGGAATTTATTCTGTTTGTAAGAATGGATAATGGGTTTACTTATATATGTAATACATTCCAGAAAAGTCTTAATTTTATAAGAATTGTTGTGTTAAATGAATGAATGAACGAAATATACTTTATTTACACCAAATACAAATTACATTACACAATAGGAAACAAAACTGTTAAAGCATTTTAGTAAGTAGGTATACGTACACTAATTCACTATCGCCTATGTTCTTTGGTATTGCTGAAAAGTCACAATGGTTTATGTAATTCTCACACAAATTGTATCTTCATGAAGGAAGTCTTATTATTTTAATAATGTTTAACATGATTATAGTTCATTTGGTTGTGAAATTATAGTTTTGTATTACTATTAATGATTATGAGAAAAGATGGGTTCATAATCATATGATTGGAGTTGTCCTAATTGTAAGAATTGATGGGTTTACTTTTGGGACCGTTTCCACGTGATTTAAAGAAATTGGACTGGTTTGAAAATATTGTATTACTATTAATGATTATGAGAATAGATGGGTTCATAATCATAATGATATGATTGGAGTTGTCCTAAATTTAAGAATGGATGGGTTTACTTTTGGGACCGATTCCACGATTCGACGTGATTTTGCAAGAATGGGTTTGCAAATATCGCTGTCTCGGTATTTCAAAGTATTTACGATTGAATTATTATTGTTTATGAAAATAAATGAATTTACAGCAATGATAATGATTTTAATGATATTGATTTGATAGAATTGTTATGTTAAAGCATTTTAGTATAAGTACATTAATTCACTATTGCTGAAAAGTCACGATGGTTTATATAATTCTCGTATAAGTTGTATGTTCATAAATGAAGTCTTATTGTATGTTTAACATAAAAACTTAAATTTATTCGTATAACGTAATTGACCGAATGTTAGGATTTTTCTGGACCGTGCATGGGGACATGCACGAGGTCAGGATGGACGAATGTTAGGATTTGTTTTATAAGGGAAGTCGCGGGAGCGGGGAAGGGCAATGCTTGATGTCGTCGGTCAATTTCGGGAGCGAATTTAGTCTTGTGAGGACATTGTATGAAGTAACTTGTGCAGTTAATAAAGGTGTAAAATGGTAATCGTATTTGTTTTCTTTCAGGTGGTTAAAAAAATTCAATGTTGTCAATTACAGATTATGTTTATGTTATTGATTCACCACAGATCATTCTATTGCCTTATTATTTACACCATAGGTTTTTCCAAACAATTTTCCTTTCCTGCTGCCATAGCACAAAAAATTGCCTTATAATTTTATCATGGGAACAATTTTATTTTATTTTCCTTACACAAGGTAGCACAAATAACACACAGATTTCCTCACTGGGTTTTTCATTATAACAAAACATGTAATTCCATAATAAACAAGTATAAAACTGCAAATTGAATTTAAAAAACTTCTCCCTATAAAATGAAGAAGGAAGTATAGAGAAATTGGGTTGCCAGCAAATAAAACTACAAATAAGTGTGGCTAGATTTTCGGCTACTACTTAAGTACCTAATTATTTGTTAAACTATAACACAATTTTCTTAGAATATCAAGCTTTTTCCACGCTGATCAATGAAAGAAGTTTCCACAGGAGTTGATTTAGGAAAAAGCTTGTACAAATTGTACTTCGGTGAGTGTGCCCAAGAGCTGCGTTAACTCATCCCACCTTCCCCTTTCTAATATCGGACTTCCAGACGCACCGCGGGATATCACCCCTACTTGGTTGACATCCCACATATTCGCACCAAGCGCCTTTCTGAATCTTTTATAATGCGCACAGCCAAGGAGTGGAATGCCTTACCTGCGTCAGTATTTCCGAGTACTTACAACCCGAATTCCTTTAAAGTACGAGTGAATAGGCATCTTCTGGGTAAGCTCGCTACATCTACGACCCTATCTTCATCCTGAGGGCTGGATTGAGGTCAAGAGCAAACCCATAGTTAATAAAAAAAAGCTTCTTTAAACATCTTTAAAACCTAAACTTAACTCCATATTTCTCTCTCACTTCCAGACTGGCGAACATAATGAAAGAGATAGCGCTACTACCAGAGAACCTGCTTCGGATGCCGTCAGTGGGCCTCGTGAACCAGTGGTACGAGAGGTCCTTTGAAGAGATCATTCAGTTTGAGAAGATGGAACCCGAGCAGACGGTGTTGAGTCAGTAAGTAGCCACGTTCATAGCAGATAAGCCCGTAATTTGTACCGATATCTTCGGGTTCCTCTCCATTACTGTCAGTTGACAGTTAGTTCTGCATATCTCTGGCCAAACGAAACGGCTCTTCATCGCTGGCGATGCCTGCCCATTCTTGATGCACCTATACTCACACTTCTTTTAGACCCAAACGCGTGTGACAGCCGGCTATGACCACTGCATCTGACCCCACCTCTGATCGTATCGGTCTCCCGTTCCGTCAGACATAGGAGGGTAAGGAAGAAAGAGTGCATCTGTTTTTAGCGCGTGCACTTATGCACTTCAAAATATCCAGCGTATCTGACTGCTTTTCTATAAAGATTAGCAGTCGCCGTACCTAGTCGAAATCTATTACTAGAAATCATCATCATTGTATCCGAAACCATCATCATGTCAGTCGATGGCCGTCCACAGCTGGACATAAGCCTCCCCCAAGGATCGCCACAACGACCGGTCCTGCGCTGCCCTCATCCAACGTGTTCCCGCTGCCTTCACCAGGCCGTTGGTCCATCTTGTGGGGGCCTACCCACGCTTGCGAGAACTCTTCGGCCACTCCGGTCATCAGTTCTGCTAGCAATGTGCCTCGCCCATTGCCGTGTTAGTTTAACAATTCTTTGGGCTATGTCGGCTACTCTGATACTGCGAATTTCTTCATTTCTGATCAAATTAAAGATTGAAAAATTAAGTCTCGGGCGGGACTTGAACTCTTCCAAATCGGGGAATAGCGTTATCCAATTTCGCTACCGAGCCCACTAGAAATAGAACGAAATTTTTAATCTGTTGCGTCTGGAGGGGACGTGCTCTTCATTTCTGCTCTAGGATATCCGGAACTACATGACACCTAATCGTAACTTTAATATCTTCGTTGCAGGTTCTGCGAGCGCCTCGTCCACATTCGCAACCGTCACGCCGACGTTGTACAGACGATGGCGCAAGGAGTGCTGGAGCTGAAGGAGTCGCACGAGGTCGACTCCGGCATTGAGAACTCGATACAGTACTTCCTCGACAGATTCTACATGAGCAGGATATCTATTAGGATGTTGATTAATCAGCACAGTGAGTAGCTTAAAGTATTTCGTCTTTTCCATAATAAAACACTGAATACGCCATTTAAAGGCAGGTATCCCTAGTGCAAGCGTCTCTTACAAGCAAACTTTTGCAATTAGCCATCCTGCTTCAATTAAAAGCAAGATCGTAAAAAAACGTATTTTTTAACCGACTTCAAAAAAAGGAGTAGGTTCTCAGTTCGACCGTATATTTTTTTTTTTTTTTTTTAATGTGTGTTCGCGGATAACTTCTTCGTTTATGAACCGATTGTAATGATTCTTTTTTTGTTGGAAAGGAGATATCCCAAGGGTGGTCCCATGATAAGGAAACCAGGATCTGATGATGGCATCCCAGAGAAATCGAGGGGAACCTTCGAAAATCGAACTGCCGACTAGTGCGTTTCTTAATTTAAAACACTCCTATTAAATCGAACTAATGAATTCACCACTGAAAATTGTGAAATAAACAAAATTTTAACAAAAAATTAAAACCGCCTTCAAAAAAACTAAAAAGTTAAAAAATAATATTGCAGCCTATGACTTTTTCGTTCGCATCATAAGAACATTAATTTGTTTTATAGAAGTCGGTGTCAAGCCAAGCCAAAAAATGCAAGCCATGTCGCGAATCGTACCGGCTTGACAGCGACTTCAATAAAACAAATTAATGTTCTTATGATGCGAACGAAAAAGTCATAGGCTGCAATATTATTTTTTAACTTTTTAGTTTTTTTGAAGGCGGTTTTAATTTTTTGTTAAAATTTTTCATCAATATCTTTTCTTTTTTATGTTTGGGGTAAAATCCATCGGGTAGAATCACTGCTATAATTAATAACCTTTTAAATTATGATATATTCAGAAGACATGGTGTATGGTGATTCTTGTAAAACTGGTTATAAATCGGAAATCGAACTTACTTTGGTCCTCTTTTCTATCGAGAAAATTTAATTTAATTTTATTGGTCGTGTTTTCAACGGTTAGATTCACTGCAGAAAGAACGTATCTACACACTGTTATTTGAACCATATACAGGGTGAAATTGATATCTTTTGCATCCTTTTAAACTAAGAGTCTACCCATCAAACTGAACAACTTTCACTGTGGGAGCAAACCAATGGGAGCAAGAAAGAAATCGGCTGTGGCATACATTTATGATGCGTAGGCATTGCAGTTTGGTATGGAACAGCTGACTTTTTAGTTGCTCCGATGGATTTGCGCCCATAGTGAAAGTTGTTCAGTTTGACGGGTAGACTCTTAGTTTAAAAAGATGCTAATGATATCAATTTCACCCTGTATATTAAAGGTTATCAAAAACCGGTTTGAAAACAGACAAAATTGGTTCCACCCTTTGGGTTGGGGCCTTTGTCCAGCAGTGGACGTCTATCGGCTGATATAATGATGATGAATGTGACTAGACAGATGACAGTTTGACACTATCATGTGAACTTTTTTTGTGCCATGAGATTCTGGTAGACAACACAGACCCTGTGGGGTTTATAGGCCAATTATGATGTTTATTACTATTAGTTTACACAAAAATCGAACATCTATCCCAAATCAAGCCTGTCTCTTCCCAGCCCTCCTGTTCGGTGAACAAATAGGCGCTAAGCAGGCGTCTGTCAACGGTATGGGCAATGGAGGTCGTCACATCGGATCCATAGACCCTGCGTGCGACGTGGTTGCGGTCGTGCGAGACGCGTACGAGAACGCGAGGTTCCTCTGCGATAGTTACTACCTGGCGTCGCCTGAGCTGGAGCTTTTACAGTGTGGAGGTTGGTACATAAGAATAGTACACTATAGAAACGAAACTAGAGTGACAGACGCGTTTAAGGTCACGTTAATGTCATGTTGGTTTAACCAACTAGTCGGTCAGGGCTTGCGTCTGCGATATAGGTACCGAATAAATGACAGGAATAATAAATCTTATAAACTATTATAAAACTGTATCAGAATTGTGTCTGTACACACGGCGACAGGTCAGGTTACCCTGTTTGGACTTTGAACTATTAGAAGTTGAACGCTGCGAATCGTGCGAAAGGGTGCAGTATGTTGTTGTTGTTTCGTCTCACAGCACGCTGCGCCCGCGCCGGCAGCCGCGTCTATGCAGGCTCTCTACCGCACTATTTTGTGTTTTGTACGTAGTGTAGTTATGGGTATATAGGGTGCGTAACCTGATGTGTCGCCGTGTGTACATTGAAGATATTAACAAAAAAAGTTGGTTTTTAGGTGTCCCTGATTCCAAAACACAAATTTTTGGATTTTTTGTCTGTCGGTTTGTTTGTGTGTTTATTTGATCGAGCATCACGCAAAAACTACTGAATAAATTTTGATGAAACTTTTTTGTTTGATAGCTTATGATCTGACTTAAAATCTGGTATATAATTTGTGCGGACGAAGTCGTGTCGTATAACTATAAAGTAGGAAGGGTTATTTGGTCTCACAGAGCGGTGGTCGAGATTAATCAAAAGAGATGTAGGTCGTTCGGCAGCCAAGTGGGTTGACGACATCTGGAAAAGGATCGGCATGACCTGGATGCGATTGGCACAGGACCGAGAAGGATGGCAAAATAGGGAGGAGGCTTATGCCCTGCAGTGGGTAGATACGGGCTGAAACTGATGATGTTTTCTTGTTTCCACAGTGCCAAGCTTCCGACCAAGGCAAGTGGTCTACGTACCGTCGCATCTCTACCACATGTTGTTCGAGTTGTTCAAGAACGCGATGCGCGCAGTCATGGAGCATCACGAGGAGAACCCGCCGCCGATCATCGTCAACATCATCGAGGGGAAGGAGGACGTGTCGGTGAAGGTTAGTGCAGATTTGTGAGCTAGGAATAGTGTAGGACCAAAGATACTGCCTTCGGGGACTACTGTTTTGTTTGAAGAAAAGACATAATTTTAGACGTTGTGGAGTACCTACATGACATTTCTTGCGTGCTGTGCGATGTGCGAAGTGGGTAATGGAAACTGTCAAATCGATCGCAGCGCCCGGGGTGGCAGAAATTTGTACTTTTTCCAGACAAGCTGTGAAAATAAGCTTGAATCTAATGCAAATCCACACTAACACGAAATCTCCAAAACCCTCATGACTACAAACTTAAAATTTGGCATGGAAGTTTCTATTGGCATCTACATGCTCACTTAAAAATGGTTTGTCGCATTTCAACCCGTAAAGGTGTTAAAAGTGAGGTAAAGGTTTGAATGGAAATTTCGATACAAATTCGGTTTTGTCCGTGCCTTCGTCCGCATCGCATATACGCCAGTTTTTAAGACTAATAATATGCTTTTAATACAAAAAGTTTTATCAAAATCGGTCCAGGAGTTTTGGTAGAATCAAATCTTGAATTTGACGACCCGGTTGGTGTAATGTTTACCACGCCGGACTGCCAAACCAGGGTCCTGGGTTCGAATCCCGGTTCGGTCATGGATGTTATATGTTCGTGCCGTTGTTTTATGGTTACCATATTAAAAAGCCTACAGTGCTTAACTTGGGATCATTACAATGTATGTGCCTGTGAGCGTTATTTATTTACTTATTTATACATACATACATATTCTCACGCCTGTCTCCCACTGGGGTAGGCAGAGACAAAGGAACGCCACCTGCTACGATCCTGACATACCTCTCTAGCTTCCTCCACATTCATAAGACCTTTCATGCATGCTCGTCGGTTTCGGGTAGATCTGACCAGGCCCTTCTTAAGCACGTCGCCAATTTGGTCTGTATATGTACGTCTAGGCCGTCTCCTTCCAACATTTCCACTTACGCTTGCCTTATAATAATAATAATAATATTGCCTTATAATCTGCTCTCATCCATTCTTTCCACATGACCAAACCATCTCAACATACCTTTCTCTATTTTTGTCACTACGTCCTCTTTCAGACCACAGCGTTCTCTAATACAACTATTTTTCAATTTATCCATCACATTTACACCACACTTATTTATTTAATTTAGTTTAAACTTTGACGTAAAACTTCAAGACAAAATGTTGTGTTCCCCAGATCTCAGACCTCGGCGGAGGCATCCCCCGCAGCGTGTCCGATCTCCTGTTCAAGTACATGTACAGTACTGCACCTAGACCTTCCAGGTCCGACGCCCACACTGTACCGCTTGCTGGTGAGTTCTAGAACACAGGAGGGAAAAATCGGTTGATTGACTTTTAAAAAGTACCCTATAAGTATGTTAAACCCTGATGGTTTTTTAAGGGAATGATCAGATCAACAAACTGAATAACTTTCTCTATGGAATTAACACAGAAATCACAAAAAAAATCGGCTGTTCCACACAAAACTGCAAACCTACTCGACACAAATGCTAGGGATATCTGATGTTTCTTTCGCGATTTCGACGTTGGTCCCAAGGAGAAAGTTGCGAAAGTTTGGTGGTCTGATCATCCTCTTAAAAAACCGTCCGTGAAAGTTGGACCCCTGTATAGGGGTTCTATTCTAAACTAACCAGACAAAAAGTTTAAGTCCCATGTTAAACAAGTCCTCTGCAAAAAAGGTTACTATAAACTCGATGATTACTTGAATGACCAAAATGTCTGGTCTTGACAATTTTACACTATGTAATGCAATATTGTATTTTAATTGTACTTTGTACATTTTGTTTTGTTAAAACTGATCATTGATGGTAGAGGTGGTGGTAGAGTAAAAAAATGATCATTTTTTGACTCTACCACCGCGTCGGAAGGTGTTCCGTTGAGAGAAGATGCGGCCAGAAACTCTACAACACACATCTTTTAAACAAACCAAAATGTACAAAGTACAATTAAAATACAATATTGCATTGCATAATGTAAAATTGTCAAGACCAGACATTGTGGTCATTCAAATAATCATCGAGTTTATAGTAACCTGAACCAACTAAGAATATATGTTTTGTTCCACGTTAGAAGAACAAATTTGAATCCCTTTTTTCGTTGCATGGGGAAAAAATTTGTTTATTCTTCATTACCGTTTTTGGGTTACTGTTATAAGTGTCCTCATGCCAAATCACGATTCAGTAGGTTCAAAAATGAGGGCATAATTGAGGTGGGGCATGCAAACAGAATAGTCGAAAGTCTAAGGGTTCCTTTTTTATCTACGGAACCTACAAACATACAGGGTCCTTCTTAATATGCTGACACTTTTTTAAGGCGATGACCAGACTATGAAACTGAACAACTTTCTCTATGGAATCAACATCGAAATCGCGAAAAAAAAAACAGTTGTCCCATACGTTTGGCTCCGAGTAGGTTTGCAGTTTTGTATGGAAGTGATGATTTTTTTTTCGCGATTTCGATGTTGGTCCCATAGAGGAAGTTGTTCAGTTTGACGGTCTGATCATCCCCTTAAAAAAGTTTCAGCATATTAAGAAGGACCCTATATATCCTGTGTTAGTAAGATTAAAGGTATATTAAACTTGTATTGCAGGTTACGGCTACGGTCTGCCAATCTCTCGCCTCTACGCGAGGTATTTCCACGGCGACATCGTGCTAGTGTCGTGCGAGGGACACGGAACTGATGCGGTCATATACATGAAGGTAACAAGTAACTTTTAATGAGCTTTGTACAGTTATCTTTAGAATTAAATACGTTGTGGGTATACTAAAATACCCACAACGTTAGGCCGCTTAAAAAAAGACTCCAATATTACCCACACCCCTTTAGGCTTGAAATTAAACCAAAAATGCATGTCACTAGGTCACGCATCCTTTGAATAAGGTACCTATCTATTTATATTTTTTTCTTTCTTAAACGCGATTTTTTACTATTTTATTATCTGCTACTATAAATACAGTGTGTAAAATTAAATGGAACACTTACTTACAAAACTGCAAACATAACGCGACTGAAATGTATGGGACAGCGGATTTTTTAATCGCGATTTCGATTTTGGTCCCATAGAGAAAGTTGTTCAGTTTGATGGTCTGAAGCACCCCTTTAAGTAAGTGTCCCATTTAATTTTACACCCTGTATTCATGAGATTTACTTCATTAACGAAAATGTTGTTTTCTCCCCACAGGCTCTATCAAACGAAGCGAACGAGCTTCTACCAATTTTCAACCGCACAACATCAAAGTTCTACCGCCCAATGCCTCAACTGGCAGACTGGTCTGGTTCCCTCAATACAGCAGCCATATCACACGCCAAGAGCCGCGAGAAGCAAAAGCCTCTCATCTCCACCAGCCTATAGTGCGACGATCTGTGACGTGTAGTGAGACTTTGGTGAGGTGACGGCTTTATGTGACCAGAAGTGTGGTAAATAAAAAGTTGGGAGCAAGCGAAGCGAGTTCAAAAAATTTGGAGCTCGCTTCGCAGTGTGTATCTGTGGTCGCCAGAGCTGTGTGAGTTTATGTATTCGGTAAATAAATTGTTGGGAGCAAGCGAAGCGAGATCGATAAATTTCGAGTTCGCTTCGCAGTGTTTTAAGTCGGCTATGGCAAAAGCTCTGTCAGTTTATATGTATTATCATTAAGTAAAACATTAGAAGTGAGCAAATTCTCAGTAACGAATCAATTGTAGCCAGAGCCAGAGCTTTGTAGTACCAAAATAAAAATTTGGAGCCAGCGAAGCGAGCTTGAAATTGCACTGTGCTACGACTGTTGTGGCTAGAACTCTGTCGGTTTAGATATTCAATGCAATAATGAATTAAAAAAGCTGGAGCGTAAGAAGCGAGCTCGTAAATATTTTGTGTGATTTTATCAAATTTAAATACTTTAGAATCAATAGGAAATGGTTTCGCTTGACTTAAAAAATATTTTAATTAAAATATCGTATTGTGTAAAGTGAAGCGGTGAGCCTTTATCGATATGTCGATAGAAATAGTGATGAGAAAGTTTTATATATCGTAATTAAGTACTTTATTTTTTGTAAGATATGTTAGTTTCGGATATGCCAAGTCTCGATATTAAAAATAATTTATTGGGGAAAAATATTAAGTGAATTAAAGTTCTGTTTTTCCTCAAAGAAACAATTTATTGTATTCGAATTCACATAAAATATCTTTAAACCTGTTTAATATCTACAATAACATGAACTAAGTTGCCATTATTTCTAAACAATAATTCAGGGTGAAATTGATATCATTGACATCCTTTTAAATTAAGAGTCTACCCATCAAACTGAACAACTTTTACTATGGGAGCAAACCGATCGGAGCAAAAAAAATCAGCTGTTGCATACATTTGAGTCGAGTAGGCATTGCAGTTTAGTATGGAACAGCTGATTTTTTTCTTGCTCCATTCGGTTTGCTTCCATAGTAAAAGTTGTTCAGTTTGATGGGTAGACTCTTAGTTTAAAAGGATGCTAATGATATCAATTTCACCCTGTAGAAGTTAGGATACAGCACAGTAATCAAACATTTAAGTGGGTGGTTAAGACCATCAAACTGAACAACTTTCTCTATGGGACCAATATCGAAATCGAGAAAAAAAAATATCGTCATCATCATATCAGCAGATAGACATCCACTGCTGGGCATAGGCCTCCCCCAAAATGGAGAGATTTGCCATAATCGCCATGATTCGATGCGTTTGCGATGTTCCATACTAAACTACAGATCTGCTCGAACTAAATATAAGGTGAAATTGATATCATTAACATCCTTTTAAACTAAGAGTCTACCCATCAAACTGAACAACTTTTACTATGGGAGCAAAAAGATCGGAGCAACTAAAAAATCTGCTTTCCCATACTAAACTGCAGTGCCTACTCGACTCAAATGTATGCAACAGCAAATTTTTTTTTGCTCCGATCGGTTTGCTCCCATAGTAAAAGTTGTTCAGTTTGATGGTAGACTCTTAGTTTAAAAGGATGCCAATGATATCAATTTCACCCTGTATATGCGACAAAACATTTTTTTAAGCGATTTCGATGTTGGTCCCATAGTAAAAGTTGTTCAGTTTGATGGTCGTTGAGACCATCAAAAACTGAACCCCCTTAAGAGTTTGAAATGTTTATTTTTA
This sequence comes from Agonopterix subpropinquella, assembly GCA_922987775.1. NCBI lineage: Eukaryota > Metazoa > Arthropoda > Insecta > Lepidoptera > Depressariidae > Agonopterix > Agonopterix subpropinquella. The sequence goes on along the minus strand of OV277719.1, from coordinate 9,718,178 downwards.
CCGTAACACCCTGTATTTAAAACAGTGTTATTTTTACCCGACCGCCACAGAAGGAGGATAATGTTCTTTTGTATATCTTTATTACTCATGTGATACTCGGCTTAGGCTAAATTTTTAGTTTTTAAGTATGTCCCTTTTTTAACAGAGTTTTCATTATTATAAACGGTCTAGTGTTAGGGTAGAGACTGATTCTTTGTAGTTTAGAACGGAATGTGGGTATGCTCACGACTATTTTCCCTGGGGGGATAGTCAGAGATATTCTTTATTATATTCAAAATATCCACATTTCACTGGCAGTGCCCAAAGTCTAGTGGAGTAGGTACTGCAGTTTTGTATGAAATAACAGATTTTTAATTTTTTATCTGTTGGCTCCATAGAGAAAGTTGTTCAGTTTGATGGTCTAAACCGTCCCTTTAAATATTACTGGGGTGTTTTGTTACAACCTGTATAAAATATATTTTATTAAGTTATATCTTTTCAGTAAAAAAATATTTGAAAATAACGCTAAACTTACATTTTTAGTTATCCTATTGGCTGTGTGCAGGACACTAGCGCCATCTAGCGCACTACGGCCCCGTGGATTATTTGTACATAAAATGTTAGGATAAAGTTTGTTATTTTAATTTAAAATAAAGTAAAAACTAAATAAATGAACAATATTGACGATATTAAAAATGTTATTCTTATTCTTTGTTACAAAATTCTCATACAAACTTTCACCCCCGTTTTCACACCATTGAGGGTTGAATTGTGAAAAATCTTTTTTTGTGAACATCTAGATGGCAATAAAAACATCTCTGCCAAATTATAAGTATTAGTATTTGCTGGTTTGATATTTGAGTATTGAATGAGTGTGCGGATTTGCATAGATTCAAGCAAATCTGACACAGCTTCGCCGTCAGAAGTACAAATTTCTGCCACAGCGTGCGCTGCGATCGACTTGACAGTTCCCAACACCCACTTCGCACATAGCCAAACTGGATAAACTATAAAATTGTCTCTCTTAAAATTGCTGTGCCCTCCTAACAGGGTTCACAATGTTGTACTTTTATAAGATTACACCACCTATTGTATATACCATTGTGAAACGCAATAAAGCATTGAGTATTGAGTATTGAAAAGTTTTGAAACGACAATAAAAAACAATTACGTCATTAGTCATTATTTAGTACCTACCTACAATTTTTCATACAAAGCGCCCGATTAAGAGTTGCTGCTTTGACTAGTTGGAAACTCGCAGATTTTGGTAGTTATGTTAAATCTCTGACCATCTTCAAAAAGGGACTGTCGTGATATTGTGTGGTAAACACTTGACCGTTATAACTTGAGCTCTGTTAATCAAATAAAAGGATAGGAATGGGGGCTCGCCAAAATATGGACTGAAATAATTTATTGGTTATAAAAATTATGTATTTGTGATTTCGAGCTTTTAAGAGTGTTGTTAAAACGTGGCAACATTCCAACCGGTGTGGTCTTTTTGTTTATTAATTCTCGAAAATGAAAATCTATTAGGCCCTTTACACACTGCGACTTTTAGCATCGATGAAGCGCGTTTTGAAACGCGCGACTGCATCGCGACACCAGCAATGAACAGATTTTTGCGTCGATGCTGTCGCGCGTTAGTATCGATACAGTCGCGCGTTAGCATTGATACACACGCGATGCTAACGCGATACTGCATCGAACCTGCATCGCTACAGTTCAATGGCCAGCTTCTGCATCGCGACTGTATCGATGCTAAAAGTAGCGCAAGTGTGTAAAGGTTGACCATTTGCGACTGCATCGATGCTGCATCACGACAATATCGCGACTGCATTGCTGCTAAAAGTCGCAGTGTGTAAAGGGCCTTAGTCATCTCATTAGCATGGACTTGGAATGATGAAGGATACCAATCCTCCTTACAAGCATGGAAACACGAAAATGAGCGTTTTTCTAGTTTTCTATGGGCTCGATAGATGGCGCTACGGTCTGCGCGAATAAAGGTCAAAATTTCAAAAAGTGTTTCCTTAAAATAATAAAAAGGGAAAAGATGAGCAAAAAGATGCGATTTAATCGAAAATATGAAACTACGTCTACGTTTACGTCTGACATGGTTGTATGCTGGTTGTATGGGCTCGATCCCTTGGCCTTTAAAAAAAAGGCAGGCGCAGTCTTGACATGATTTTGATAGGATCTCGCGAACGTCTCTATGGGGCGATAAACATGCCATCTGTCGAACTAAAAGAACTAAAGGAACTAAAAGAAAAGAAAAACGCTCATTGCCCATTGCGGTCGGTAATGGTCAACCTTCGTAGGTCGATGTTTCAAATTGTAGGTTTATATCCCTTTCTATCAAAACCATAAAGGTATCATATTGAGGAACTGACAGCAGAGAGAGCGAGATGTACCTAGCGGCGCCACTGTATAATAGAAAGAGATACGTGACGCGAGGCAAAAGAACCGTTTTTGGGAACTTGTCGGCACAATCGACTGGGTAAATATTCGTACTCTGTGAATAATTAGTGAATCTAAAGTGAAGTCGTAGATTATTTTGTGAAATATACTAACACTGTTTCATTAAATTACCTACGATTTCACGTTAGATTCACAATTATACACAGAACTCGAAGTTTTAGGGTGTCTATAAATGCCGACAAATGCACAAAAAACGGTTTCATTTGACAACTCATGTCAGACTCTATTCCGACAGGTATAATAACTTTATGATCAAAACAAACATTTTATAAAACCTCTTTTTATTTTTATTTTCGTCGTTGGATTAGAAAGGGACAAACCAAAGGTGACGATGAAAACGTACGAATAAGGTTGAACATTACCGACCTCTAAGGGGTGTTATCATGTTTCACCGCTTGTTAGGCAGTCGGTACTCCAAGGTATAGACAATACCTATCTCTAGTTTCCTGGGCATTAGTCATTTTTAAGGAGGTATACAGGGTGAATTTTTGAGACGGGGCAGTAAGGGCAGGTAACTTAACCGTTGTAGCTACAGCGAAACATTCTTAAGAGACTATCTAAAAAATCCACCCTGTATATTTCCAGAAGAGAAGCCTTGTTCCAATGATGTTCTAAATATTAGAACAATGGGGCGTTTTCAAAAATCTGGAGATGGCAATATTAAAAGTAAAGAAAAACTTGTCACATTGACAGTTTAAAGTGCAGCCTAGCTAGTACGCCAACCCGCGATACGGCTATATCACATCTTTTATCTCGCTCTTTTGCGCGCGAACAAACGAGATAAAAGACGTGATATAGCCGAAGCCGTGGTGGTCCAGTGGCGAGTAACCTTGCCTGCCGTCCAGGAGGCGATGGTTCGATCCCCGTCCAGGCCGACTCGTACCAAAGAATTTTTCGGAATTTATGTACGATTTGTAACACCACTGGCTTTTCGGTGAAGGAAAACATCGTGAGGAAACCTGCATGCTTCAATTTCGAGGCATGTATCGTACCTACTGTCCATTACAAGTGGCGACGGGCTCACTCCCCGTCACACTGGACAGAGTTTGGGTACTACTAGTGAAACGTGGATGTTCTGAAGTTTCAGAATATCTCTGACTACCCCCTCGGGGAACATAGTCGTGAGCATATGCTATGCTATGCTATGCTATGCTATATAGCCGTATCACGGCTATCGCGGGTTGGCGTACTAGCTAGGCTGTTTGTCTATGGTTTGCATCATGTTTGGTGTTGCCAATGGATAAATACCAATAAACCGAAAAACATAAATGAACATTCAATGTCCAAAAAAGTATATTATGAATTCAAAGTCCAAGTTTTCACGATTGCAACGCCATACTTTCAGTGTCATTGAACAATTTTTTCTTATGAAAGCGCCTCATTGTATTTTATATTCTCAATATTGTAATAAAACAAAACAGGTTAAAAAAAATCGTAAAAATTTACACAACTACATTGAGTTTAATTATGTATAGGTTTCCCAGATAATGTCAAATACCATGTTTTCATGACAGAATTGTGACAAATGACAAATATAACTTGATATTTTGAAAATAGTGACTAAAAAAAGTACTCAAAATTTACTTATTCATAAGCTCTTAAGGTTTAAATATATCAACATTTTGTTTAGTAAGTAAGTTTGTAATTATAAGCGAATGGTACGATTGAAAAAAATGGTTTCATTTTGAAAGATTACTTGTTTCTGTTGACGCATTACGGAAAAAAACGGTAGCTATTTTTATCAGTGATACCAAACATATGGCAAATGTTGGCGTTTCATTTTAAAGTAATGCAACTGTTTACCCTAACACCCTGTATAAGTTTAAGACTTATGAAGATAAGGTTGAATTTCAAACATTATTGATTTTTAAACATGTTACAGGCTGTGCTATTTCGAATCAAATTAAAGATTGAAAAATTAAGTCTCGGACGGGATTCAAACCCACACTCTTCCAAACCGGGGAAGTGCGTTATCCAATTTCGCCACCGAGCCAACTGCTCACGAGACCGAATTGAATTGAATTTGATTACTTTTTTGGTCACACAAGTTCTCGAATGAGGGATTTTCCGACGGCCATTAAAAAAGAAAAAGTAGTTCCAAATGGCTCGATAGATGGCGTTGACAAAACATGGATGAGCGACCTTGCAGATAATAAAATACAAATAAAATAGTAAAATTGTTGTTTCTCAGTAAGCAGAAAAATATGAACATATACTTTCTTCAACGGATGCGTCTAACGCGTCGGTGCGTTTCAGAATATATTTGACTACCCCCTCGGGGAATATAGTCGTGAGCATATGCTATGCTATGCGTCTAACTTGGTGACAAGCATTTTTTTCGCCTCCACCTCGGCTGAACGCCATCTTTCGCGGCATGTTGGAACTACGTTTTACTCAGAAAACTCCTCATTGATTAATAATCATGTAATTTCTACCGGTTATCGTTTCTATGGTGCCATACGCCCCGTTTAGACTAACAAAAATCTTTCAAAATGAAACTCTATCAGTATCGAAACAAGCGTGCTTTCATACAAAACACGAAGTATATCACTAATCTAATGCAGTGTTAACACAAATAAATGTTAAGTACAATCAAAAATGATGTAATTTTTAAAATATTATAAAACACAATTCTATCCCTGGCCTATGTATGATTGAATTAATTTGTATTTTATTTCAATAGAATTGTCTTAAAAGGTTAATAAACACCATAAAGGTAAAGATCATACAAAATTTAGTTGAGAGACGTCATTTAATAAAATTATTCTTATTCATTGAATGATTATGTAACTAGTATGTAATAGAACTCACTAATCACGAACATACAGTGGTCGCTTACTAAAGGACTCATAAAAAGGAGAAATAAAGAGATTCGCAGAACCAGATTGGCAATGGGCGGGGCACATTGCTCGCTGAACCGATGTACGTAGGAGCCGAAGAGTTCTCTACTGGCGACCGCGTATCGGATAGCACAGCGTGGTTAGGTGAACCAATGACCTGGTAAAGGCGGCGGGAACCCGTTGGATGAGGGCAGCGCAGGACCGGTCGTTGTGGCGATCCTTGGGGGATGCCTATGTCCAACAGTGGACGTCTATCGGTTGATATGATGATGCACTAGAGGCGACACAACTAACAAACTTCATGCGCCGCATGCGATATAGATTTGCTGAAAGGTGATGCGATATCGCCGCAGTGCAGTATCATTTCTAGTAGGAACATAGTAAAAAAATAGTTCAATGTTCTTAATAGTATTTTTTTTAATTCAAGTTTTTTGTTTACATCGTAAGACATTCCTATTGAAATATAATTATTATTTTTAAATAAAATATTTAAATAAGTGATATGTGTCTGAACGAAAATCTTGTTTTATCATACTTTGTAAAAACATGCTGTATAAAATTGTTACCTAATTGGTGTTTAAGAAAGTTTGTTTAAAAAATATCATTAAAATAAGCTGCATTTTGATTTGTTAGAAAAAGTTAGGATTTTGTTTAAATTATTTAACATAATAAATGAAATCAAGTTACTTTAGCAGATTGTATAAAATCTATTATGATTTGTTTTCATGTGACTTTTAACATTACCGCTATTGATATGAATTAGCGTAGAAATATGGCGTAGTAACTGTTTTAGGTTGAACAAAGTTAATTTATACAAATAAAAATCTATTTTGTAGCTAATTGAGTTGTTTTATTTTTACTCTAATGATTTTTTGTAGACGGGTGTCTCTATCAGATAGAATACATATTTATTAGAAAAGGTATAATGTAAAAGTACTTACATATAATTTATCTAAGACCTATTTGTGTATCCCACTGTCACAGGCCCGACACTCCTCGTACGTGTGAGTCCCCGCGTCGGTGACCTTGAGGCGGCGTGTGTATGCTATAGGGTTGAAACTTGCGGAAAACGAATAATGTGTAAGTTTACACTGGTGCAAGGAAATAATAAAAGATAAGGTAGGTAAGTACTTAATTTTTATTTACGTAAATTCAATTTAAATTATCCTAGTGCAATTGTGGGTATTGTGGCATTTTTAAAAATCAATGTACCTAGGTATTTAAGATACACGACTCATACAAATCTTACTACGTATGTGTAGGTACACACGGCGACACATCAAGCTACCCAAAACCAAAATAAGCTAACCGAGCGTAGGCATAGTAAGGTATAACGTCGCGCGGCCAGCTTATTTTGGTTTTGGGTAGCTTGATGTGTCGCCGTGTGTACCACTACCACCTAATATCGTCAATGGTTAGTAAGGAGCATTATCGATACTCCATCAAAATTAATAGATTTTGAATTGACGTTTAGAATAATAATGTAACTTACGTTTCTGGATCATCATTAGGTAATGAACAGAAACTCTTATCACTGTTATCTTTCTGATTGTTGCCACAACCGTAAACACAACAATAAATTGCACTTTTCATGATTCGTATTATTTGGCGTCGCACGCTTCGTTCGCCGTTCGCCGAGTCAAAGAAAATATTTATATCAACGGCCGAGTCGTGCCGTCATGCGAGCAAGAGCAGCCATGTCATTCGACCGTCAATGACATGACATCCCACCCGCTCGCAACCCGCGCACCCCCCTGCGCTCGCCCGACCCGCACACATAGCCGCGAGCGCTTTTACGAGCACACATGCATGAGTGTCGCTTCTTTTCGCGTAGTGTATATTTTCTTTGCCACTGTAGCATAAACTATTCTGTTTTGTATGTACCTCTAGGTCACAGAAAAACAATCATAGGTACCGGAACTGAATGGTAAATAGTACTCACACACAGTAAATAAATACTAGTTACTACCAGTTAGAATCAATGTATTCGATCTCACCAGCTGTTTCTATTGGCTATGTGCACGACACTAGCGCCACACTAGCGCGGCGTAGCGCACGAACTATGGCGGACAGCCGTGAATTATCTACACTATTATAGTACTGTAAAGACTGTGTTTGTTCGACGATCCTGCCAACACTACTGGACCGATTTTGATAAAACTTTTTATATTTAAAAGCTTATTATTAGACTTAAAAACTAGCTTATATTTTATCCCGGTACGATGACGGGAGCGGATGCGGACGAAGCCACGGGCAAAATCTAAATTGTATCGGAATTCTCATACAAACTTTTACCTCAGTTTTAACACCTTTGGGGGTTGAAATACAACAAACCTTTTTTAAGTGAACATCTAGATGCCAATAGAAACTTCCATTCCAAATTTTAAGTTTGTAGTATTGACAGTTTTGGAGATTTCGTGTTTAGTTAGCATTAGTTAGTGTGTGGTTTTGCATAGATTCAAGCATATTTTCACTGCTTGGCCCGCAACAGTACAAATTTCTGCCACCCCGTGCGCTGCGATCGACTTGACAGTTCCCAACACCCACTTCGCACATAGCCAATAATCTCGACCTAGAGGTTTCAGGACGCAAATATATGCAATGACAGGCCAAGAAGTGATAGCTGACTCACTGCTTTCTGTAGTCCAAATGTAGTGAGAAGAAAATTCTTTTATAAGAAAAATGGTAACGTCCAAACTAGGCATGATAAAACTTAAAACAATCCAATATTAAGTACTCTTTTGGTCATTAATTCATTATTGACCTAAGTTATTGGCTACACTGCCATAGGATCACTCCCTACCCTAGTCAGTATAAGAAAGAGTATCTACCCTAGTACTCGAACCCAAAGGAACGGAGATGTAAGTGTTGACTTTCGCAATAACGTAGGGAACCCGCTTAAGGGGGTTAAGGGGGTTCAAGAGCTGCGACAGTGGCGCCAGCAGTATTAAAATTAATTGTGTCTGAAATACAATCATTTTCATGAATATTTTACGTTTCGCGACAATCGCAACTGATTCTCCATTTTATAATCCATTACCTTAGATCCATTACATAATAATTCACACTAAGCCTAAAAGCTATGTATTGCAAATATGCTAAAAGTTCTCCAATGTGGCCACTTTTAGCACATTTGCAATACATCGATTTTATGCTTAGTGTGAATTATTATATAATAGATTATAAAATGGACCCTTAGTTGCGATTGTCGCGAAACGTAAAATATTCATGAAAATGTTTGTATTTCAGGCACAATTAATTTAAAACTGATGGCGCCACGGTCGCAGCTCTCCGACCACCTTAACGACCTCGATCGAACCATATTGTATTTTACCGCCTGTGCAGCACCTACTGGTGCTGCCATCTTTATAACGTTGTAGAAACTACGCAATCTATTTCATGACACCGTATGCCACGCACGCCACGACATTAAAATTTGTTGTCATGACGTTGACAGTTCCAACAACAAAATGTCAAGTGAAAACACTCCTACTGCCAGCTGTACGATTTTAGGTTAGAAATCGTGGATTTTCTTGTTATTTTGTGTTTTTATACGTGAAAGTGAGTGAAAATGAAGATATATACGAACGATAATAACACTTCTACGCTAAAATTGCTAATAGCGGCTAATTTGGCGGGCAAAAAAGTAGAATTGAGGAATGCTTCGTTCTCAGGTATATTTCTTTTTATTTTATTTTAATTATTAGCTCTATCTAAGTAAAATCTGCATGAAAACTTTTACTTTTAACATCGTTCTGCTATAGGCAAGTATTTTGGAATATAATTTCACGTATAAACGCTTGAAAATGCATGTTATGAATTGCATCAGAAACTGCACGCATATTACTTGTTCTTTGTATTAGGTACATTTTTACCTCATTTCTGTACTTTTAATTAAGATTCCTATGCTAATTTATAATTTTAACATCCTATTATAACTTCATATTTGAATCTTATAAGAAAAGTTCTATTCCGGAATGAAAATGTCTCACAGTGTTGGCTTGGGCTTAAAAAGAAAGGAAAAAAAATTATATTTGAGGGGTATAGTATCAAAACCCGCTATAATAACTTTGTCAAAAATTACACAACATTAAAACTTAACAGGGTTTTTTTACTCTAACCAATTCGTTTATGACATTGCAACACTAATTTTAGCTGGACCAACCATAAAGTTATTATACCTGTCGGAATAGAGTAACTGACATGAGTTGTCAAATGAAACCGGTTTTTGTGAATTTATCGGCACTTATCGGCACCCTAAAACTTCGAGTTCTGTGTATAATTGTGAATCTAACATGAAATCGTCGGTAATTTAATGAAATAGTGTTAGTATATTTCACAAAATAATCTATGATATCACTTTAGATTCACTAATTATTCACAGAGCACGAATATTTACCCAGTCGATTGTGCCGACAAGTTCCCAAAAACGGTTCTATTGCCTCGCGTCACGTATCTCTTTCTATTATACAGTGGAGCCGATAGGTACATCTCACTCTCTCAGCTGTCAGTTCCTCTATATCATACCTTTATGGGACCTTTTAACAGAAAATATAACGCTATAAAACAGTTATAAGCATTTAAAAATCCATTATAGAGGAATTTGAAACTAACCTGTGTGTTACTATGGAAGTATGGCAGGTTTTGAAAATTAGCGGTCATATTTTGGCGGGTTTTGCAACCAATCAATCCCAACAATAAAATGGCGGGTGTATGGCGATGGAGGATTTTTATATACGGACATCCGCTGTTATAGCGGCTTTTGATCCGGAATCTTTTTTTTAATGGCTGATTTATGGCTTTTTTAATAATTTTTTTTATTTTTCTTTTTTTTTGTTTTAGTGGATTTTTCTACAAAACTAGATGATCAATTTAAAGCAATTATACCTACTACTACATACAAATTTTCACAGATTACTGATATGTAGCAAGCTACAGATGCGACAGTGAAATTTGCACTTAGTTCAAACATTTCCGTTCTGGCGTTCTGTCGTCAAGCTAATGTGGTACTTTCTAACGATGCTACTAACTCGAATTTGGTCACTAAGCGTTATAGCGGGTTTTGATACTATATCCCTCAATTATTCTGCATAAGTTTAGGTGAATGTAGCCGGTTTTACTGCTTATTTTACTACCTACTTTACTTTTTTTTGAAAAATAAGAACCGCATTAACGATTGACGAAATTGATGACGACCCGGTTGGTGTAATGGTTAGCACGCCGGACTGCCAAACTAGGGACCTGGGTTTGAATCCCGGTTCGGTCATGGATGTTATACATAATTATGTTCATGCCGTTGTTGTATTATATGGTTTCCATATTAAAAAGCCTATAGTGCTTGTTGTATATTGATAATGAATAGGACACTTATTATTATCTGTGGTTAGCATAGACACAAATGTGAACTGTCAAATTACGCGGTTTTTCATTACTGGTTGTAACGTGTTCAATAAATGATTCTTCTGAAAGTTATCTGCATATAATTTATGAAGTCCTGCTGAAAACTTAATATTGGCGACGAAAAAACCAAGAAGATGGCTGTAGCTAATGTGACAAGTATAGTTTTGCCTGGGAAATTTGAACCACACAAAGATAAGTGGGAAAATTACAAGGAGCAGTTGTTCTTCGCGTTGGAGGCAGCAGGTCACCTGGAAACTGAACAAAAACGAGCCCTGTTCCTGTCTCAGTGTGGCAAGGAAGCATTCGCACTAATTGTATCATTGTTGTCACCAAGAAAACCGAGCCAAGTTCCATTCGAAGAGATCATAAGCGTGCTTGACAAGTTCTTCATCCCAAAACCGCATCCAGTGATAGAAACAGAAAAATTCTATAAAAGGAAACAAAAGCGCGGCGAGACTATTACAAGCTTTGTGGCAGCATTACATGACATAAGTTCACGTTGTGAGTTCAAAGACCTGGAGCGGCGCATTGCAGAACAGTTGATTCTCGGGATATGGGATGAAAACATAAAAAAGGAATTGCTCAAGATTAAATTAGAACATTTGTCGTATGATTATGTAGTGCAACAAGCTTTGAATTTTGAGTCAATTCAACAGAATAAAGAAGGAAATGCAGAGTCAAAGATTCATTTTGAGGTTGCTGGATTGAGTGCTAATAAGGGCGAGCCGATGGATATAAATGCAATCAGTAATCAAAAGCCATGTGTACACTGTGCAAAACATCACGGAAATGCAAGATGTAGATTTGTGAATGCAACCTGTTACAAATGTCATAAAAAGGGACACACTCAAGCAGCGTGTGGTGAGAAAATTGTAAATAAACCAAAGATGCGAGTAAATGAATGTGACGATTGTAGTGCCTCATCGGAAGAAGAAAAGGCAAACGATGAAGACAGTTTTGGAGTTCATGGGGTAGCCGGTGAGGCGCGCATCAAGCCCTTCATGGTGGAGGTGTTGTTGAATGGCGTTCCTGTGGTTATGGAGGTGGACTCGGGTTCTTCGCGCTCTATTCTGCCGCATAGTGTGTATCTACAGAACAAGAATAGATTCCCGGAAAAATTGACGCCGTTTAAAAACAAATTAGTAACATGGACAAATGATGCATTGAAAATCAAAGGAGAGATGACCGTGGATGTCGAATTAAAGGATAAGAAAGTTAAGTTACCATTGTTGGTGAGCTGCGGGAAGGGGCCAGCACTGTTAGGACGTGCCTGGTTTGAAGCATTGGGAATATCAGTGTATGGTGTAAACTCTGTAAGCGAGGAGAAAGAAAAAAGCTTTAGTCAAAAGTTTCCTCAGTTATTTGATGACAAGATGAACAACTACAAGGGGCCAATGGTTCATATCGACTGTAAAGAAGGTACTACGCCTGTCTTCCAGCGTGCTCGACCAGTACCATTCCCACTGAGAGAAAAAGTTAACGAAGAATTGAAAAGAATGATGGCAGAAGACATTATTACGCCGGTGAAGCATTCAAAATGGGCTACTCCCTTGCGGATAGTACCAAAGCCAGATGGAACATTAAGATTATGTGGTGATTATAGGAGTACAGTGAATGCAGCCTGCCTGACAGATAGTTACCCACTTCCCACAGCAAATGAAGCCTTTTTTGAACTGTCAGGTGGTAAATTTTTTTCAAAAATTGACCTGAAACATGCATACAACCAAGTGAAGGTGGACGAGCCAACAGCAAACCTCTTAACATTAAATACACCACTGGGATTAATGAAGATGAATCGTTTGGCATATGGTGTAAATGCAGCAACAGCAATTTTTCAACGGCTGATGAGTAACTTGTTGGCAGGTATTGAAGGAGTGGCTTGTCTACTAGATGATGTGGTTGTTAGTGGATCAACGATGGAAGAACATGACCAAAGAGTTGAAGTAATACTGCAACGACTTGACGAAATCGGCCTCAAACTGAATAAAAAGAAATGTGCATTCGCTGCTCAACGTGTCACATTTTTAGGATATGAAATTGATGAAACAGGTATCCATCCAACAAAGGAAAAGATTCAGGAAATTGCAGAGAAGCCAGCGCCCAAAGACAAGAAGACATTGAAAGCTTTCCTCGGACTGTACAATTTTTATGAACGATTTTTAATGGAAAAAGCCATTGTATTACAACCACTCTACAGACTTCTTAAAGACAAGGTGAAATGGCAGTGGGGCAAAACCGAACAAGAGGCTTTTGAAAATGCAAAAAAATTGCTCACATCAGTATTCAAAGGTATTTGAAAAAATCTTTCTCTCTAGACTAAAGCCGGTACTGGATGAGGGAAATATAATTCCAGACCACCAATTTGGATTCCGAGAGGAGCACTCAACCATTGAACAAGTACACCGAGTAGTCAATAAAATAAGGATGTCACTGGAAAGGAAGGAATACTGTTCAGCTGTGTTTCTGGATATACAACAAGCATTTGACAAGGTCTGGCATAAAGGACTCTTATTTAAGTTAAAAAATCTGCTACCAAATTCATTCTACATGATACTGAAATCCTACTTGTCGGAACGAAAGTTTCAAGTAAAGGTCGGGGATGAGATATCCAACCTGTACAAAATACAGGCATCTGTCCCTCAGGGCTCGGTCCTCGGACCGGTGCTATACTCATTGTATACAGCAGATCTACCATGCACCGTTGGAGTGCTAACAGCTACTTACGCTGATGATACGGCATGTCTTGCCAGTGACAAGAATCCAGTGCGAGCTACTGAAAAACTTCAAACTCATCTTATCAAAATTGATCGGTGGCTGGAAAAGTGGAGAATAAAATCTAGTGCAACAAAGTCAAACCAAATCACTTTTACACTACGTAAGGGAGATTGCCCGCCTGTAACAATGGGAGAAGAACAGTTGCCACACCTAAACTGCGTAAAATATCTCGGGCTCCACCTGGACAGAAGACTTACCTGGGCAAAGCATATAAAGGTAAGGAGAGACGCGGCAGATCTACAGATCAAGCGACTGAATTGGTTGATGGGACGACAATCTGCCCTCTCACTGAACAACAAGTTGCTTGTATATAAAAGCATCATCAAACCTATCTGGACGTATGGTATCCAACTTTGGGGCTCTGCCAGTAACTCAAACCTAGAGATACTGCAGAGGTTCCAAAATAAAACACTGAGATCAATATCTGGTGCGACCTGGTTCACAAGAAATAATGAAATACATGAATACCTGGAAATCCCAACTATCAAAGAGGAGGTCAAAAAATTCTGTATAAGATACAAGAAAAGGCTTAAGGGACACACAAATAGATTGGCCAGAGGTCTATGCAAACATAATATAAAGACACGGCTTAAGAGGTGGCACATACTAGGTCTCGAATCGAGATGGTCATAAAATGGGCATGAGGCTTGGTGAAGAATCACCCATGGATAAAACTCACAAGCTAGAACAGACATACAATCTGATTATGGCCACTGCTGGCCGATTGCAGATTAAACCAGTGAAACAAAAAAAAAAAAAAAACATCAGATTTAATGTTAGTGCATTATAGCTTGGAAAGGGAGTTGCTACTACTGTGTGATGCTAGCGAATATGGCGTTGGAGCAGTTCTCGTTCACAAAATGGATGATGGTGCAGAAAAACCTGTAATAATGAGCTCTAGAACCTTGCAAGACCATGAGCGTCGCTATGCCCAAATAGACAAGGAGGCTTTAGCTATCATGTTCGGTCTTAAAAAATTCAGACAGTATCTGATTGGTCGTAAGTTTGTGATATGCTCTGACCATAAACCATTACTTGGAATATTTGGCAGAGGAAAACCAATTCCAGAGCTAATATCAGCACGTATGTTGCGATGGGCATTGATGCTGAACACATTTGATTATGAGATTCAATACCGTCCTGGCAAAGCGATAGGTAATGCAGACAGCCTTAGCAGAATGCCAACGCCGAGCACAGAAGGAGAAGAAGAGATTTTCTTATTGGAACCGTCTGATCTAATTGGCGTTAATTCAAAGAAAATTGCCAAAGAAACTGACAAGGATCAAGTGCTGAAGAGAGTTAAGTTCTATCTGTTACATGGGTGGCCAGATAAGGTAGATAGTGAGTTGTTGCCCTTCCAAAGAAGAAAGGAGTCCCTATCCTTAAGCAAGGAGTGCATTCTGTGGGCTAACAGGGTAGTTATACCGAAGAGCATGCAGCAGATAGTTCTAAAAGCATTACATGAGGGACATTGTGGAGTAGTGCAAACAAAGATGTTGGCCAGAGCGTATGTCTGGTTCCCTACTCTAGATGTAGATATTGAAAATTTAATAACACAGTGTGATGCATGTCAATTAAACCGAAACAACCCTCCGGTTACTGAGCACAGCTGGCCAGCTGAAAACAAACCTTGGTCAAGAGTGCACCTGGATTTTATGGGGCCGTTTATGGGGAAGACATTTCTGGTGCTTGTAGATGCTTACAGTAAATGGCCAGTTATAGAAATGGTGTCATCAATGTCAAGCAAAACTGTAATAGATATATTAAAAAAGGTATTTGCAGACCAAGGATTGCCAGATGTGATCGTTTCAGATAATGGCCTAGCCTTTACAGGAGCCGAATTTCAAAACTTTGTTAAGAAAAACCAGATTCAACACTTAACTGGAGCCCCGTACCATCCGGCCACAAACGGCCAAGCAGAAAGGACAATACAAACAATAAAAAACAAGCTTAAGAAAGTATCAGATTTGCCTTGGCAGGAGAGAATAATAAAAGTATTATTTCACATGCGCACCACACCGAGCACGGTGACTGGGAAAAGTCCAGCGGAAATGTTAAATGGACGAAAATTTAGAACAGCTTTATCACAGCTCCACCCTGACACAGATTTGACACCAGATAAGAGGGAAGAGAAGGAAGATGATAAGACAAAGGGTGAAGGAAGAAAAATAAAAAGATTCTCAGATGGAGATCACGTTTTATTTAGAATTTACAATATGAACCAAAGATGGAAGCGAGGGATTGTTATGAAGCAGGTGGCCCCAGCATTGTATGAGATACAGACTGAGGACGGTTCAGTTCATCGTAGACACGTGGACCAATTGCTCCGGACCAGATCTAATGAGACACAAAAAAATTATGATCAGCGTAATGTGACTAGTGATGATGATACAGACAGTGTAGTGATTCCACCACCTGAAGAGTGGCCTGAAATTATCGGATATTAGAGATCTTATATGCTAGTGTTATGATGTTAAGTGATTATAAGGCGTTCTTTACTTGGGGGAAAGGTGTTGTATATTGATAATGAATAGGACACTTATTATTATCTGTGGTTAGCATAGACACAAATGTGAACTGTCAAATTACGCGGTTTTTCATTACTGGTTGTAACGTGTTCAATAAATGATTCTTCTGAAAGTTATCTGCATATAATTTATGAAGTCCTGCTGAAAACTTAATAGTGCTTAAGGTGGTTCCAGAGGGGTCAAATTTATACAAAACTTTGACGCACAATACGCGTTAATATAAGTAACTTTGTATATATGGAAAAATAGTTTAGAAAATTTAGACATCGCTGTCGCGTCACAAATAACATTTCCAATTTGCAATAAAATTTTGTATGAAAAATTTCAAAGCTTTATATCTTCGTAATTATTATATTATAAATTGCAAATGTTTTTTGTGACGCGGCATCTAGATTTTCTAAACTATTTTTCCATATACAACGTGTTAATGAATTAACGCAAAACCAGAAAGTAGTTTGTTTAGAATCGAGAGCAGAGTCGAATTATCATGGTTTCAACATAGATAATTTTTTTCAAATTATAAAATAATCTTTTTGCAAAATTTTAAATTTTCTGAACTTGATGTAAACCCACCGCACGGGCACACTCACCCTACTTACTACCAAAACAAGATTATAAAAATGTATCCATGAGTATGTTAGCGCTTTCTTTCAGTGCTGAAATGATAACAAATCATTTTTGCTTCAAAACTTAAAATGCGAATAACTTTTAAATTTAATTAAATTAAATTATTGTTTTAATCGAATTATTTTGTTATAAATCAGTTGGGGTGTATGAGGTTTTGCGCTAATTCATTAACACATTGTATAAAATATTACTTTTAATACATATGAGTTGATGGTAATTATATCAAACATCTCACATGTCATATGTGTGTTTTTCATTTTTTTCACTTCTGGTTTTTCCAATGTCACATAATTTTCTCTGTTAAAATAGTTTTACAAAAACCACCGTTTCATGTTACAATAAATAATATATTGTTCACGAAATGTTGCTACTTATTGCTACAATAATAACTAATCGGATGCATAGTATGAAAGCGACTTCTTAAAATTATAACATTAAACAAAAAACTTTTTTTTTCATTCCAAAAGTGCACTCGATAATAGCCAACACCTCAACTTTAGGTAAATATGCATCCTATTATGGCTTAGGGCTCTTACAGACGAGCGACATTTTGCTGTCGCGGTGGGTCGCAGAGCATCGCGTTCATACATTTTACGGTCGACGTAAAGTGTCGCTCGTCTGTTAGAGCGCTTAGTCAAAACCTTCAAATGAGCTGGTGAGGCTGCTGATATTGACACAGAAATTCTGAAAGAAGATTGGCAGATTTGGACCCAGCCATTTTTTACGAAAACTAAAAGCCATTCAAGACGGCGGTCTTTTAATTTAATTATTATTATAATTAATTATTATAAACAGAAAATCTTAAGGCATTTTTTAAAAAACTTCCACACTTCAAGTCCGGATTCAAAAGTAGAAAATTACTAGTAAAATTGACAAATCGTCCAAAAAGCAGCAGGAAAACGCAACCACGACAGCTATTTTATCATATCTAATATTATCATTGAGGTATTTTTGGTCGTTACGGAACGTATTTGGCTTGTTTGAACTGAATGTGTGTGTGATTTCGTTTTCTTCCATTATCATAATTGGTTATAGTGAATTTTCAATAAAATTAAAACAATGAATGCGTAGAAGATTGAGTGGACTATCAAATAAGAAAGATTATGGGTTTCACACACTTGATACAAAAGGTATCATAAGGAGAATCTCCTTTCCCCCAACTTCTACAGATTACGACCAATTTACATTTTTGTTAGTTTTGTTTCACTCTATAAGAATTACTAAGTGTATGGGACCGCTATGTCTGGGTCTCAAATTACATGGCCTTCCGCCAAACTTCTTTCCTAAAATATTAAAAATATAATGCAAATTGCTTTCTACATTCCAAGGTACTAACAAAACTAATCTTTAACACAATAATATAGAGTATATAACTAACAGGGTGTCGGTACTAAAGCTACGTCCTGCATTGCAGATCCAATGTTCGCAGGCCCCCGCTGTCTGCCGCTCCTGGAGGTGGACGATCAGCTGAGTTTCTTCTCTAGTAACGCTGCGGCTCAGTACCTGTTCCCTGTGCTAGATCTATCTGAGAATGGGCAGTGGTACGTTTTTATTTTAGCTTACACACATAAACTAATGACCTCGTCCTCGATGCCTTGTTGGTTTTGTTTGGTGGAGTGTGTCAGGTTCAAGCAAGCACGGGATTCACTGATGAGGGAACTGAGGGTGAACAAATTCGATGTAGGTGCCTTTTCAAAATTCAAATTCAAAATTTTTTTATTCAATATAATATCGAGAGCGTCGGTGGCGCGTTGCGGAGAGGTATGGACTCCCAATTATGGGGGTCCGGGTTCGAATCCGCACGGACAACATGCCATGTACCAATGAGTTTTTCTTACTTATGTACGTAAAACCGACTGCTCTCAAACGGTGAACGAAAACATCGTGAGGAAACCTGCATACACTGAAGAAGACATTCTGATGTGTTTGTGAAGTCTACCAACCCGCATTGGGCACGCGTGGTGGACTAATGCCCATACACCCTCCTTGAGGGTAGGCCTGTGCCCTGCAGTGGGACGTTTATAGGCTGATGATGATGAATATAATATCATATAGTAGCTTTTTGACGTCATTTTTTGACTCTACCACCGCGTCGGAAGGTGTTCCGTTGAGAGAAGATGCGGCCAGAAACTCTACAACTTTCACAAAGTATTAGCTAGCCCTTCTTCAGATGAGGCTAAAAAGTTGTTCACCTTCGTGACTTCTTCAGTGAATCAATGATGCGACTAAGAAAGAAAGAAAGAAAGTTTAGGATACGATGGGACTGATATGTACATGTGTATAAAACTCCCTAATTAACAGTAAAAAAAAAAAATCGAAAACCATAGTTCCTTATTAACAGTCTATGATGTGATGCTGATCATACATAAGACGTCACCACTTGACACATCATTCCATTCTTACGATAAAATTTCCAAAACCGGGAGATTTTAGGTTTCTATTTATTTTCCTCGTTCACCGACTTGTATTTGAAGGGTGAAGAAAATAAAAAGTATACTGCTAACACAAAAGATTCCATTGGGTCGAAGTATTGCTTGGCTTGCCAGCCCCCACAGCAAGATGAGATAAGAAAACTTATATTGCTAAATGTGAGCATTGCTACAATACATTCTTAAGGTGGTTTCAGTCCATACAAACGTTTGACGCACAATACGCGTAGACGGAATGAATAAAAGTAATATTTTATATATGGAAAAATAGTTTAGAAAATCTAGATGTCGCGTATCAAATAACATTTGCAATTTATAATATAATTACGAAGATGTAAAGCTTTGAAAATTGTGTATGAAAAATTTCAAATCTTTATATCTTCGTAATTATATTATAAATTGCAAATGTTATTTGCTACGCGACATCTAGATTTTTTTAACTATTTTTTCATATATACAAAGTCACTTATATTAATGGCGTCTACGCGTATTGTGCGTCAAAGTTTTGTATAAAATTGACCCCTCTGCAACCGCCTTAAACAGAAAGTTGGTGGTTGTAGCAATGTTTCTGATCGCCCCGAAAGGGATTACTGTTATGAGTTTATATGTATTACTGTTGCTGAATACCTATTCGGTAATATATGTACATAGGTATTTCCAAAGTATTACATTTTAATGAACATAATACATGTTACTGAGAGTAACTGACATAGCCCAAAGAATTGCTAAACTTAAGTGGCAGTGGGCGGGGCACATTGCTCGCAGAACCGATGGTCGGTGGGGCCTGCTAGTTGTCGAGTGGCGACCGCGTACCGGAAAGCGCAGCGTGGGTAGGCCCCTCACACGGTGGACCGACGACCTGGTGAAGGCGGCGGGAAAACGTTGGATGAGGGCGGCGCAGGACCGGTCGTTATGGCGATCCTTGGGGGAGGTCAATGTCCAGCAGTGGACGTCCATCGGCTGAGATGATGATGATGAATACATGTTATTCGCAGCCAACAAATGCAAGAATGGGAAGCGACTCGCCTCCAGCCGGCCGTGGCAGCCGTGCTCGGCAGTAAGACCGTCGCGGCAGATCTGAAGCAAGTGCTCACGTCACTGCTCGTCATGGTCGAGAACATGCTGAAACATAAGTATATTCTTGGGGTGAGTTTACCAGTCTTTATTGCAAAGCTTATTATTTTTTTAATTGTTTATTTAGATAGTTTAAAACCAAAGAATTTACATGGTGAGTTGGTGACACATCAAGCTAAGCTATACAAAACCAACATAAGTGCCGAATGCAGGAAGCTGGCATAAGTATTGTCTATACTTTGGAAGGCACACTGCCTAAAGGTGGACTTCCGATGCTAGCGGCCGACGCGTCTGACGCGCGCGGCTCGCGGCCGACGGCCGATGCGGCCATACTAGTTACTATGAAAACGTATGGCGCCGCTTCCGATGCCAGCGACTGACTCGCGCGCGACTGACGCGCGCGGCCGATGTCTATCGCATCGGCCGCGGCCGCGCGCGGCTATGCTCTGACGTCACGCGGAACAAGAATGTTTGCCAGACATATTACGATGTTTTTACCGAAAATTTGCTTAATTTTCACTATTTTTTATTTGTATTTTATTATCTGCAAGGTCGCTCATCCACGTTGCGATAACACCATCTATCGATCCATTTGAAACTAATTTTTCTTTTTTCGGAAAATCCCTCTTGCCTACATAATTATTAGCTAGACAGCGATCCATATATAGGTTAAAAACCCAAGGGGACGCAACGCATCCCTGTCTAATTATAATAACTCTTAAAAATGTATTTTATCAAAAATCCTGTTTAAAAAATGCATTCATATATTTCTCTAAACCTATCAATCTATCAATCAATCGAATATTATTTATTAAAATATGTATTCTTTTTTTTATTTGTGTTTTTAAACAAAACACCAAAACATAAGAACATACCCTAAACTTCGGGGAAAATACCCTAAAGTGATAACACTCTGCACAATAGGCACGCGTCAGTCGCTGACCTCCGAAGTGAGGTCTGTCGTCGGCCGCGCGCGTCTGACGCGAGGTTCTGTCAAATATGACAGAACCTCGCGTCAGACGCGCGCGTTAGTCGCATCGGCCGCTGGCATCGGAAGTCCACCTTAACAAGCGGTGAAAAATAATAATACTCCTTGGTGGTCGGTAATGATCGTTCTTCTTTCGTAAATTCCCGTTTATGTTTTCGACTGTGTTTTCGACGTTACTTTGTCCCTTTCTAATCCAACGACAAAAATTTAAAAAAGTTTATTTTTTGTTCTGATAGAAAGGGACACTAAAACGTTGGAAATATCGACTACGGAGACGTACGAAAGAAGGTCGAACATTACCATTTGGGGCTAAAACTAGACGTCCAGAAACTGTTCCTCTTATTAAATTAAATGGTGTTCCTCTTAAAAGAGTTGAACAATTTAAATATCTCGGACATCTCATAACCTCTGACCTCAAGGACAATGCAGACATTGAAAGAGAGCGAAGAGCGTTGTCTGTCAGAGCTAATATGATTGCCCGCAGGTTCGCACGTAGCTCGAAAGAGGTCAAACTCACATTATTCAGAGCCTACTGCACATCATTCTATACGTGCAGCTTGTGGGTAAATTATACTCAAAAACAGTACAGCGCTCTTCGCGTTCAATATAACAATGCATTCAGGGTGCTGATGAGGCTGCCCCGCTTTTGTAGCGCATCCACTATGTTCGCGGAGGCGCGCACGGATTGTTTTTATGCCACGATTCGCAAAAGATGTGGCTCCTTAATCCGCAGAGTGCGGGACAGCACCAACAGCATCCTGATGATGATTGCCGACAGACTGGACGGGCCGTACTTGGGTCATTGTTGTAGGATGCACTTGTCGCGCAACTAATGATCGCTTGACTGACATATTGAATTGTAATTGTAATTGAATTGAATATAATTGAAATGAATGGAATGTAATTTAATTGTATTTAATTTAATTTAATTGTATTGTGTAAATTTATGTGACATTGAACATTTGTAATTTGAATATTAAGCACCTACTAACATAGTTTACATAAGTGTGTTACTAACAAAATGAATCATGGTTATTTGAATAAATACATTTATTATTATTATTATTATTACCGACCGCTATGGCCAATTTTCTTGTTTCCATGCTTGTAAGGAGGTGTGGTATCCTTTATGATTCTAAAATCCTTGGGCATATGTTAGGCAGTTGACAGTGACGATTTATCATGACGATATTTTTAATTGCAGGACAAATTATCGGCGGCCGATATATCAATATGGAGTACTCTATATCCTCTGTGTTACAACAATGATCTCAAACAGCAATACTTGACTGAATTCAAGAACATAGCTAGATGGAGCGATGAATTAGCTGGTGCCAGAGCGATACAGGTAAATTGTCTTTATTAATTATGATATCGGCGGCCGATATATCGATATGGAGTACACTATACCCTCTGTGTTACAACAATAAAGTTACTATACATTACGGAATAGAGGAACTGACAGCTGAAAGAGCGAGATGTACGTAACCGCACCACTATATAATAGAAAGAGATACGTGACGCGAGGCAATAGAATCATAGATAATTTTGTGAAATATACTAACACTATTTCATTAAATTATCCACGATTTCACGTTAGACTCAGAATTATAGACAGTGCTCGAGTTTTTTCCTGCAAATAATCTCTTAAAAACAGCCTGAAAACGGTTTCATTTAACAACTCAAGTCAGTTCCTCTCCTACTGTAAGGTATTAGTACATTACTGCAGTGGCCAGCAACAGAGGCATTGATGGACGAACGTGTAAATGTGGGCCGAGGCGAAGCCGAGGCACACATACGTAAGTCCATCAATGCCTAGTTGTGGCCAAGGCTTGTATAGTACTTTTCTCAAATAATGCGCGGAAATGAAAACAATAAATTTTCTCAAATAATTCGCGGAAATTAAAACTCTTTTCAAAATCAATGACGAACAACGAACAACAATTTGTTTTTTTTTCAATAAACACCTTTCTATTTGCCAGCTAGTTCGAAATTTAAATAAAACCTTTGATGAGTTACCTCCTTGGTCGCCATGTTTCGGAGAAAAAGATCGTTCCATTTTTAAATAACACGACAGATATGAGTTTACTATGTAATTTATTTGGCCGCAAAACACGACAGATATGGATTTTCATACAAACATTGCCGGCTGCTGCGCGCATGTATTTGGCCAGTACAGCAATTTCGATTTATCTCGAAGAAGGTTGTCAAAATAATGCTCACATTTCCAAGCATGTTTGAGAAAAATAACTTTATGGCTACAACACTGATCTCAAACAGCAATACTTGACTGAATATAAGAATTAGCTGGTGCCAGAGCTATGCAGGTAATTGTCTTTATTACTTAAAATATCGACGGCCGATATAACGATATGGAGTACACTATACTATACCACAGGTCCGGCACTTCAAACAACGTTTTATATTTGACATGATGACGTTCGCACATGCGCACTTTGCAAAAATTGTGCATGACATATGTGTAGGGTTGACTTAACACGCATCGTATGAACTACATTATACATTTCGTTACTTTTTATAGTTCATTCTGTTATTAAAAATAGTTTTTAAGCTAAAGAATCACAGAAAATGTGAATTTAGCGTTATTTTCCAACGTTTATTTTTATTGTGTGGAGAAAAATAAAATATATTTTATGTAGTCAAATCCAACGGGTGCGCGCGCCTGACTGCATTCCCTTGCTCGGCTTCCCTCAAGTTACCACGGAGAGTGTGAGGGGAGGTGAGGTATCTGAAGTCAGAGGGGGGCGGGGAGTGGCCGTTCTGTATGTAGAACTATATACTATTACCTATTCTGTGACTATACCCTCTGTGTTGTGTGTGTATTTGCTCGTGCCAGAGCTATACAGGTAGGTAATTTTCTTTGTTTATAATTCAATCAAACAATCAAATCTGCCCACATGAACCCACTGCTGGGAATAGGCCTCCCTTTAATTGCGCTATTCTTCACGGTCCTGTGCTAATCTGATCCTATGCGAACCCGGCACGATGTCATCAGACCAACGTGCTGGTGATCTGCCTACTGACCTCCGTATCTCTCTTGGCCAGCACTCTGATACTGCCTCGGTCCACCGGCCATCTTCACGTCTAGTCAGTGTCCTGCCCATCTCCACTTCAACTTTGTGATCCGCTTACCCACGTCTTCGACCTTGGTTCTTTGTCGAATTTCGACCTAAGGTACTCGGTCCACTAGTTATATGCCGAGCATGGTACACTCCATTCGCATTATTCTGGCAGTTACCTTCATCAGCGTATAAGCTTGGCGATTCAAAGGGGGAATGCTGCCAGCGTTCTAGGGACCTTCCCGCAGGGAGAGGCTTTGAAGGAGGTTTATAGATTTTAGGTATAGAAATTGACGAAGCTTGTTGCAGATATATGGGATGTATTTATTGACGAAGCCTGTTGTGGGTGTGAATGTTGTACCTATTGCCTTTGACGAAGCCTGTCGTGGATACACACTTTGTACTTTTCGTTTTAAATAAATATATTCGCATTATAATTAGTGATACGATATATCGGCGGCCGATATATTTTACCTACAGGAAAAAACATATCAATAAAACGGTGCTATCTCTAAGAAGCTATTTCATCCAGACAAAATTTCTCTTTATGGCAAATCCCCGCCAACATTGCTCACAGAACCGATGGCCGATGTGGCCTGCTAGTTCTCGAGTGGCGACCGCGTACCGGAAAGCGCATTGTGGGTAGGCAGTGAGTCACAACAAGGTGGACCGACGACCTGGTGAAGGCGGCGGGAACACGTTGGATGAGGGCAGCGCAGGACCGTTCGTTGTGGCGATCCTTGGAGGAGGCCAATGTCCAGCACTGGACGTCTATCTGCTTAGATGATGCTGATAAACCCTTTTTATTGTTAACATTTTTACAGGAAGCAGTGAAACAGTGGGGTGGTTCAGCAAATGGACCTTTTGGCGCGTCATCTGCCCTCGGAAACGCGCCCGTTGCCAGCCTAGTGTCTCCAGTTGGGTGAGTGATGATATATTTTGTTATGGAATGCTTATTCTTCTTGCTGCTGTTCATACAAGTTTTTCTCAAGTTCTTTCTTACCTATCTTTCAAAACACTGACATATTTGATAGTAGTAATAGACTATACAACGCGTTAATGAATTAAAGCAAAACTAGAAAGTAGTTTGTTTAGAATCGAGAGCAGAATCGAATTATCATGGTTTCAACATAGGTAATTTTTTTTCAAAATATTAAATTATTTCTTTGCAAAATTTAAAATTTTCTTAACCCGATGTCAACCCACCATCGGGCACACTCACCCTACTTACTACCAAAACAAGATTATAAAAATGTATCCATGAGTACATTAGCGCTTTCTTTCAGTGCTGAAATGATAACAAATAATTTTTGCCTCAAAACTTAAAATGCGAATAATAAAATTATTGTTACAATCTAATTATTTTGTTATAAATGTTGGGGTGTATGAGGTTTTGCGCTAATTCGTTAACACGTTGAACCTTTAATGTCAGTGTTCAAAGTACAAAAATTAGTTCCAATGGTTTTTCGCAACATGACGATGTTTTTTATTTTAATGCTCGGGCAATTCAAATTTCAAATTCAAAATAATTTTATTTCAGACAAAGTCCATAGATTGTTAGTATACATAAACTTAAAAACTATATTAGTACAGTATTATCAACTTGTAGTCCTATACCTACATAGCCTATTTTCTGATAGAGGGGGCAGCGGAGAGGTGTAGTTTCGTCTAGTGCCTCCAGACGGGACAGTGTGGCCGGTTTGAAATGGTGTTCAGGAGACTGTTGGCGCTACTTTGGACGCGACGCATCAAGGAGGCGACTCTACTGCGTATTATGGCGTGAAAGGAAATCACACTTGCCGCCGCGAACATCCCTGACGCGCTGCAAAACCTCGGAAGCCCCATCAGCAATAAGCATGGCAACCGAAGATCGCTTACTAAAATAGTCAGACAAGAGCGGCCAGAACTCTAAATCAGGCCCTGCATTTAAGCTAATAAAAAATGACATGAATGCAATTCAAAGAGCCTCGTAACCATCCGAAATGTGCACTACTATTCCGAGAGATAAGTGTACTTTTTGCTACCATCAGCAGCAAGGCTGATTCAGTGTTTATGGGGTGTAGAGCTTCTCTGTGATGAGGATGGACCAGGTCTGCCTGCATAACTCCAGTCTGTTTATGAGTTACTGATGATAAAAGGTCTGTAAAAAAATAACGATCGTATGCACTGTAGCTATGTGAACAGTACAAAAACTGACATGGTTCATCAGTCGGTTTAGGAGATACAGCCGTTCAAAGGTCTGAACTATGACTGGCTGTATCTCCTAAACCGACTGACAGAACTTGTCAGTTTTTGTACTGTTCAGCCGTGCAGCTGATCGTTAATTTTTTACAGACCTTTAATCATCAGTAACTGCTAAACCGACTGGAGTTATGCAGGCAGACCTGGTTCATCCCCATCACA
Source organism: Agonopterix subpropinquella (assembly GCA_922987775.1). Taxonomy (NCBI): domain Eukaryota; kingdom Metazoa; phylum Arthropoda; class Insecta; order Lepidoptera; family Depressariidae; genus Agonopterix; species Agonopterix subpropinquella. Next base: position 9,691,580 of record OV277719.1, on the reverse strand, counting down.
GAGATGCTCTACACCCCATAAACACTGAATCAGCCTTGCTGCTGATGGTTGCAAAACGTACACTTACCTCTTATACTATATCAACGTAACTGCTCGCGAATGTACTCGCAACACTCCTTACATACCTAATAACTTGACAAATAACATAACATAACAGATCTTTATTCAAATAATAATTTATTGTAACAGATCTCCAGATGAATCCAGTATAGAAGCAGGTCCTACCCCTGAAGAAATAGAAGCCGCCAAAGAGAGTTGGTTGAATGGATTGAAGAATCTACAGCCGCCGCTGAAACAGGAGAAATTGGTGTGAGTATGTTTATTTGTAACATATTGCTTTTTTAGGTTTGAACCTCGTCTGTGCGGCAGTGCTGCGACCTTTCTCGCTCTAGCAAATGACATTCCTGAGAAACAGAAAAGGATAGAGCGTAAAACAATGCGATTCCGTGCTGATAGATGAGGCTCAACCCTTAGGGCTCTGTACATCAAAAAACTCTTATAGGATCAATTTATTGTCCGTCCGTCTGTTCGTCTGTCAAGACATTTTTGCAAATCCACATACTCAAAGCGAAATCTCCAAAACTACACAGAATATCAATTTTAAAATTTGGCATGGAAGCAAACCGATCTTAGAAAAATAAATATCCACTGTTGCATACATTTGAGTCAAGTAGGCATTGCAGTTTTTTTTATTGCTGCTTCTCCGTTTGCTCCTATAGTAAAAGTTGTTCAGTTTGATGGGTAGAATCATAGTTTAATAGGATGCCAATGATATCAATTTCACCCTGTTCCTGTAGACACATAATCTGTGGTAGTAGAGTAAGTATGTAATTTTTTTTCTTTACAGGTTACCAGTAAAAGGGCGTAAGAACGTATTAATTACGTCAGCCTTGCCGTACGTCAACAACGTACCTCATCTAGGTAATATTATAGGATGTGTTCTATCTGCGGATATATTCGCAAGGTAAGTTGTTACGTTTTGGACCGCTAGGTGGCGTTACTAGTATGTTAGGTATAGAGAGTTTTAACGGGTTTGGTTGTTTCAGATATTGTCGAATATGTGATTACAATACATTATATATATCTGGTACGGATGAATATGGTACCGCCACAGAAACTAAGGTATGTTATTGAATAAAATCACTCACTGATATCAGAAAGTGTCTTTGCGGAGAGGTATGGGCACTCAATCATGAGGGACCGGGTTCGAATCCGCACGGACGACATGCCATGTACCATGAGTGTTCGTAACTTATGTATGTACGTAATACTGACTGCTCTCAAACGGCGAAGGAAATCATCGTGAGGAAACCTGCCTACGCTGGAGAAGAAATTCTGATCTTTATGTCCATACCACGACAATCGATTACCGCGCAGTTTTTCATTCAGAGGAGCTACTTTCAAACTTCCTCTAATTATACTTATTCCTAATCTTGTCCATTCCACTTCCATTAAACTAACTTTATCAGGGTATAACAAAAAATTAAAACCGCCATCAAAATGACTAAAAAGTTAAAAAATAATATTGCAGCCGATGACTTTTTCGTTCGCATCATAAGAACATTAATTTGTTTTATGGAAGTCGCTGTCAAGCCGGTACGATTCGCGACAGGGCTTGCGTTAGTTTTTTGGCTTGGCTTGACACCGACTTCTTTAAAACAAATTAATGTTCTTATGATGCGAACGAAGAAGTCATCGGCTTCAATATTATTTTTTAACTTTTTAGTTTTTTTGAAGGCGGTTTAAATTTTTTGTAAAAATTTTTTTCATTTCACTATTTTCAGTGGTGAATTAAAATAGTAGTGCTTTAAAATAACAAACGCACTAGCCGGCACTACGATCTTCGAAGGTTCCCCTCGATCTCTCTGGGATGCCATCATCAGATCCTGGTTTCCTTATCATGGTACCACCCCTGAGAAATCTCCTTTCCAACAAAAAAAGAATCATCAAAATTGGTTCGTAAACGACGAAGTTATCCGCGAACAAACACAAAAAAAAAAAATGTGTCGAATTGAGAAACCTCCTCCTTTTTTGAAGTCGGTTAAAGAAGTACCAATTATTGTTATATTATTATTTCCATTCATAAAATAAAATAATAGAAAAAATAGTTTTGTCGCAAGTTCCCTGTTAATATAGATACATATTGCAGGCATTAGAGGAAGGTGTGACGCCGCGAGAGATTTGCGACAAATACTACGACATACACAACGCGGTGTACCGCTGGTTCAACATCGGCTTCGACTACTTCGGCCGGACTAGCACGCCCGAACAGACCAGGTTAGTATCACCATCTCAGCTGATAGACGTCCACTGCTGGACATAGGCCTTCCCCAAGGATCGCCACAACGAACGGTCCAGCAATGCAATTTTCTAAGCGCAAACATCGTCAAAACCTTAAATTCGTCGTTGACACATCGACGAGCTGACAATTCGGTATTTGCTATGGTTATGTCATGTGTCAAAAGGATGTTACATTTGTGAGCTCGTCGATGTTTTTGACAGCGATGTGACGCTTCTTTCTTCTTTCTTGTCACGATGTGACGGACGCTTAGATAATTGCATTCCTGCGTTGCCCTCATCCAACGTGTTCCCGCCGCCTTCACCAGGTCGTCGGTCCACCGTGTGAGGGGTCTACCCACGCTGCGGTTTCCGGTACGCGGTCGCCACTCGACAACTCTTGGGCTCCACCGGCCATCGATTCTGCGAGCAATATGCCCCGCCTATTGCCACTTTAGTTTAGCAATTCTTTGGGCTATGTCTGCTACTCTAATTTTACACACTAGGGTTACAATCACACACCACCTATAAACAGTAACTTTAATCAACTAGAAACTGGTTTCCCTAGAAACAAGCAGGCTTTCGCTTGCCTACGATGGGAACCCCTGGTAAATGAATTCGGTATACTATCAGTTTAAAATAACAATGTGCATGACCTTGAAGGGCCGTTCGATAACTTCACTCGGTTGTAAAGGAAAACGATGCCCGCCATCCGATGCACAACCATGCCCCAGTCAAACCTCGACTTAAGTCTCGCAAAAGCTTCGCCACAAACAGGACCTTGGACGGAAAAACAGCGGAAGAGTTTCGAATGCGACATTGGAGGGAACAAACAACACATCTTCCCAATTTCGTCAAACCAGCTGAAATACTACCACCCGGAGGGAAGGAGGAATGGCCTGTGTGGAGAGCCTTGAACCGTCTGCGGGTTGGAGTGGGTAGGACCAAGGATAATCTCTTAAAATGGGGAATTATCCCCCAAAACAGCAACACTTTATGTCAATGCGGATTACAACAAACTACCCCGCACCTAACAGTCTGTACAGGTGGACCACAATGTGGAGAGGAGGACCTAATGAGCGCATCAGCCAGTGCGACAGAGGTGGCAAGATACTGGAAACTGACGATTTGAAGAAGACGTGACGATTCCACACGAGAAGAAGAAGAAAGGAATATAGACTCTATGTAAAGGAAATAATCATTTGAATGACTCGAGTGAAGTTCGTGTGATTGAGTGACGTCACATTTGCAGGCGAGGTCATGCACATTGTTATTTTAAACTGATAGTACATAATTTTTTTTTCTCAAACATGCTTGGAAATGTGAGCATTATTTTGACAACCTTCTTCGAGATAAATCGAAATTGCTGTACTGGCCAAATACATGCGCGCAGCGGCCGGCAATGTTTGTATGAAAATCCATATCTGTCGTGTTTAGCGACCAAATAAATTACATACTAAACTCATATCTGTCGTGTAATTTAAAAATGGAACGATCTTTTTCTCCGAAACATGGCGACCAAGGAGGTAACTTATCAGAGGTTTTATTTAAATTTCGAACTGACAAGTAAATAGAAAGCTGTTTAGTGAAAAAAAAAAAAAAATTTTGTTTGTTCTTCGTATGGTTCTTCGTCATTGATTTTGAAAAGAGTTTTAATTTCCGCGCATTATTTGAACAAAATTTATTGTTTTAATTTCCGCGCATTTTTTGAGAAAAGTACTATACAAGCCTTGGCCACAACTAGGCATTGATGGACTTACGTATGTGTGGCTCGGCTTCGCCTCGGCCCACATTTACACGTTCGTCCATCAATGCCTCTGTTGCTGGCCGCTGCAGTAATGTACTATTTTCTGCATTCACCCCAAGTGTACTTTTAGTTAATATTACTTTAAGATTTTTATGTAACCATTTTTTATACCTTTATGACCTTTATTTAAATAAATTATTTTCATTTTCATTTTCTGGTTCTTCTGCGAATCTCGTGGTAATACTGTAACTGTAATCTGTTATTGGCTTTTCTATAAATGTGTATACCTTAGACTTAGAAAGCTATAGTTTGTTCTTCTTGATACCTGTGAAAAAGGTACGGAGCGATGCGTAAGAAATAAGAGCGACAGAGACTTAAAGCCTGACCATAAAAAAAATAACTGCACTATGTTGAGGAAAATCATTGGAACGTACTTGGAACACAGACATTAAAGGTTATAGTCGATTGTAGCGCCCCCAAAGCAGGATTTTCATTTTTCTGGTCAGAATTTACTTTACGTTATGTAGGTATGTGACAGAAGTCACAGGTTTCTAGCTAAATTTTAAAAACTATAGTTTAAACTCGCTGTTGATTACCTATAAAATCATATTTGTTTTTTCTAGGATAGCGCAGGAGTTGTTCCTGAAGCTTAGAGACAACGGCTTCGTGAGCTCACAGTCAGTCGACCAGCTGCTTTGTCAGAAATGCGACAGATTTCTTGCCGACAGGTGAGTTTTTTCGGAATTAGTTCCAATCAAGCAATTATAAACATTATGCTTAATTATTTCAAAACGAAAAAACTTTATTAGTATAAACAAACATGAAATCTTGACAGATTCGTGGAAGGCACCTGCCCGCACCCCGGCTGCCTCTACGACAGCGCGCGAGGCGACCAGTGCGACAAGTGCGGCAAACTGATCAACGCAATAGAATTAATAACACCCAGGTGCAAAGTGTGTGGCACCACACCCACTGTGAGGGCCAGCGAGCAACTGTTTATTGAGCTGGGGCAGGTTAGTGACAGATTGGGTAGATTTGTGACAGATTGGGTAGATTTGTGACAAAGTGGGTAGATTTTTGACAGATTGGGTAGATTTGTGACAGATTGGGTAGATTTGTGACAAAGTGGTTAGATTTTTGACAGATTGGGTAGATTTGTGACAGATTGGGTAGATTTGTGACAGATTGGGTAGTTTGTGACAAACTGATCAACGCCATAGAACTGATAAGACCCAGGTGCAAAGTGTGTGGCACCATTCCCACTATGAGGGCCAGCGTGCAACTGTTTATTGAGCTGGGGCAGGTTAGTGACAGATTGGGTAGATTTGTGACAGATTGGGTAGTTTGTGACAGACTGATCAACGCCATAGAACTGATAACACCCACGTCCAAAATGTGTGGCACCACACCCACTTGAGGACGAGCGAGCAGCTGTTTCTTATTGACGAATAGGTGGGGTAGATTTGTGACAATAGTTGAGGTAGATTTGTGACAATAGTTGGGGTAGTTTTGTGACAGTAGTTGGGGTAGATTTGTGACAATAGTTGGGGTAGATCTGTGACAATAGTTGGGGTAGATCTGTGACAATAGTTGGGGTAGATTTGTGACAATAGTTAAGGTAGATTTGTGATAAATATATGGGTAGGTTAGTAATGAATACTTTGGTGTATGCGAGAATTATTTGGGGTAGATCTGACCTGGCCCTTTTTAAGCACGCCGCCAATTTGGTCCGTGTATGTTCGTCTAGGCCGTCCCCTTCCAACATTTCCACTTATACTTGCCTTATAGATTGCCCTCGTCTATCTGCTCTCATCATCCTATAAAATTTCTAAGCTTGTCAAAATTACGCAGCTATCTTGGACGCACTATAGCGGCTTGATAAGTATACAGGGTGAAATGATATCATTAACATCCTTTTAAACTAAGAGTCTACCCATCAAACTGAACAACTTTTACTATGGAAGCACACACAAAGCAAACAGATCGGAGCAAATAAAAAATCTGCTGTTCCATACTAAACTACAATGTCAACGCGCGAGTTCGCGACTCAAATGTATGCAACAGCAGATTTTTTTTCGCTCCGTTCGGTTTGCTGCCATAGTAAAAGTTGTTCAGTTTGATGGGTAGACTCTTAGTTTGAAAGGATGCTAATGATATCGATTTCACCTTGTAGATTTATGTTTGTATCATGCAATAAACTTTGATATTATCTCAACAGTTAGAACCCTCGCTACGCTCGTGGATATCGAAGACAGAAGCGACGTGGTCGGCGCCAGCCAGGGGAGTGACGCGCGCGTGGCTGCGCGAACCACTGCGCGCTCGAGCTGTGACCAGGGACCTGAAGTGGGGCGTGCCCGTGCCTGTGCCGGGGTTCACTAATAAGGTACTATTTGAATGAGAGCACAGTTAACTGTTCAGTCTACCAGAGAACATAGCCGAGTGTACACGCTGCATAACCTAAGCCAAAGCTTTTTTTTTCAAATGTGTTTAATGGCTCTGGAAACTATGTCCTTTAAAACCATATCTACGTTTTCTTCTTCAAATTCTTAATTTTGATGGCGGATGAGGATGATAGATGACGATAAATTCCAAGCCTCGAAACTCGAGTTTTTGGAGACAATCGAAAGACGCATGAATCGCAGAAGTCCACAGGAAAGAGGTGAACCGACCGCTTGCCGCGCTAAAAATGACGGAACACTTTTCCTATTTACGCCCATACACCATCATATTTCACTGAACTGTATATTGTTCATTTGCACGGCACTTTGTTACGCAAAAAAACACCGATTTTACGAACCAAAACTTCATTTACAAATTCGATGAAATATGAGGACTCCAAACGTAGCTGTTCAAATCCCGCCAAAAACTATAACCCAAAGCTGAATTATGCTGAGTCACAGCCCGGACACTGCGTACAAAAAAATGAAATTGACAAGATGACGTCAGCACATGCTAAACGGGTTTAGGGCTGCCACAACTTAAGTTGCGTGCGGTACAACTTGTGACGGGCAGATGGCGCGCGTGACATAGTGGATGAACGAATGAGAAAAATTGAAGAGATTATCTTTAGGTACCGTAAAATAAAGAGATCCTTCCTCTGAGGGAAAAATATAATATGAATGATAATTATATAAACTTCTTGCATGAGAAATTTTTCATCTCGCAATGCCCATCTTGCACCTTTACTCTTGCAAAATAAAAATAGGCCGGGGAGCAAAACTAAGACTATAAGCATTAGCGTTTTAAATTCTCTGCTATTTGTTTGCCAGACAGTCAATTTTTTTTTCATTTATTTCTTTTTTCGTAAATAAAACGCATTGACACCCGTCTATTCAAAAAAGAGATTTTATCCTTCACCTATGCTCTTTGTTTCGAAAACATAAATTCTAGATGGTGACAACCTAGGCTACAGGTAACTCCCGAGGGCGACAGAGGGGTGAGGTCTGGGTGAGGTAAAAAGTTGGCGGGAGGAAGGGAGTGTCCATACTGTATCTAGTAATAGATACTCTTTCTTATACTGTGGCTGAGTGTTGCTATAATAATAATAAAATATTTATTTATTCACGTAACAAGGATCTATGAGTATACATAGTAGTTAGCTATAAAGTTGCTGACTGTTTCTTCTCCATTTTGATTACTTGTGAAGCGATTGTGAATGTAGAGTCAGTGAAAGAAATAATAAAAGGTAATAATCATGAAAGATTTTATTTAAAGTTCACTTTTTCGCAGACGGGTTTTTGATTTTTTAAATTAACTTTTTTTCAACATTTTTTTGCACTGAAAAGATACAATTTTATGTAGTCAAATCCTACGGGTGCGCCTGACTGCATTCACTTGCTCGGCTCCCCTCAAGTGTCCCCAGAAAGTGTGAGGTGAGGTGGGGTATCTGAAGTCAGAGGGGGGCGGGGAGTGGCCGTTCTGTATGTAGAACTATACTATTACCTATTCTGTGTCTGTGCTTAGATTCTTTATTGTACACAAAAACATAGTTATGAAAAAAATGATAATAAGTCGTAATGTACAAATGCGAGCTTAACTCTAGAAGAGTTTTCTTCCAGGAAACCATTGAGTGAAAGGAAAACTAATATGTTTGAGTAAAAATCAGTGTGCACACAAATAAATCTACTTAATTACTTATGAGAGATAGTAAAATGAATCCTATAAAACGTGTTAATGAATTAACGCAAAACTAGAAAGTAGTTTGTTTAGAATCGAGAGCAGAGTCAAATTATCATGGTTTCAACATAGGTATTTTTTTTCAAAATATTAAATAATTAATTTTCTGAACCCGATGTTAATCCACCGCACAACACTCACCCTACTTACTACCAAAACAAGATTATAAAATTGTATCCATGAGTATGTTAGCACTTTCTTTCAGTGCTGAAATGATAACAAATCATTTTTGCCTCAAAACTTAAAATGCGAATAACTTTAAATTTTAATTATCAAAATTTTTAAATTATTATTGAAATCTAATTATTTTGTTATAAATCAGTTGGGGTGTATGAGGTTTTGCGCTAATTCATTAACACGTTGTATAATAAGCAACAATCCTATATAATAAGAAACATGTGCAGAATGTGTTTAAGTATTGAGACGATATCTAGGCTGATGATAATTGTAATTTAGTTTATTTATTGTTAATTTGGTTGCAGGTGTTCTACGTATGGTTTGACGCGCCTATAGGCTACATGAGCATAACACAAAATGCAACAAAACAATATGAAACTTGGTGGAAACCTGATAAGGAATATGATGTGAGTTTTAATTTATATTCAACACCTTATACTACACGAGCTTTTACCCGCGACTTCATCCGCATAAATTATATACCAGATTTTAAGTCAGATGATAAGCTATCAAACAAAAATAGTTTCATCAAAATCGGTTCAGTAGTTTTTGCGTGATACTCGAACAAACAAACACCCAGACAAACAAACAAATAAACAAACAAACAGACAGACAAAAAATCCAAAAATTGGTGATTTGGAATCAGGGACAGGTAAAAACCATGTCGTATTTTTTTTTTGTAAGATATCTTATTTTATTTATTTATTTATTTAAGGACTGCCAACAAAGTATACACTATTACATTCTGAATACATTTTAACATAATTATTAAGTGTTACTTCCTTTACAGGCTGTCACAACATACATTGTAGCTTAAGTATACATATATGTTAAGTCATACCGCGACAGAAAAATGTGGGTACCTACACAAATCAGTTGATAGTTGCATTTGCACTTAGATATATTTATGTTACAAATTAATTGTTTACTTAAACCACTGAACAACAATAGGTACTAAACATAAAAATATATAATAATCTTCAATGTACAGACACACTTCTGTTACAGTTTTATAATAGTTTAGATTAGATGTAAATACCGGAGTAGTGTGGTCATATTGAAAGGTTGTTCTACGAGAAAAAAAACTACTACTTTTTGAAAAGTAGAAGTGCCAAGTGTGATACTATTTTGAAAACTTGCGCCATACATTTATACAGGGCGTAGTCTCAAAGTTGCCAAAGAGAGAAATGTTACCGCAGAAGTCTGACAGAAAATTGTGTTTTCTTTAAAATGTTTGGCACTAATCCTTTATTTTTGAATTGGGTCCACTGAATAAATTACGTCACAAGTATTTTCATGAAAAAAAAATATACACATTTATTATCACTACATTGCAGGTTGGCGATTTCCACAATAAATAATAAATATCTTGGACAATGTCACACAAATTATCTAGTCACATTTAAAGTACCAGAATCTAGCCTGGTCTTGTATTATGATGACTAGACAACGATATTAATACATATATAGTTACAAACATCCATGACTCGGGTACAAATATTCATATTCATCATACAAATATTTGTCCCTTACGGGATTCGAACCCGCGACCCTCGGCACAGCAAAATTTCAAAAATCTCAAAATTTCGAAAACTATCAAATATGATAGCATAGCATAGCATATGCTCACGACTATATTCCTCGAGGGGGTAGTCAGAGATATTCCGAAACCTCAGAACATCCACGTTTCACTAGTAGTACCGAAACTCTGTCCAGTGTGACGGGGAGTGAGCCCGTCGCCACTTATAATGGACAGTGGACACAATACATGCCTCGAATTTGAAGCATGCAGGTTTCCTCACGATGTTTTCCTTCACCGAAAAGCCAAAGCCTTGGTGTTACAAATCGTACTTAAATTCCGAAAAACTCATTGGTACGAGTCGGCCTGGACGGGGATCGAACCATCGCCTCCTGCACGGCAGGCAAGGCTACTCGCCACTGGACCACCACGGCTTCTCAATCATCATCAAATATGATATTCTTTCTTATTTTTCCCTGGCCCTGTACCCGGACTTTCGAACTTCGCAATTGCGTGAACGTTTTCGTTCCAATGTCAACTCTAACACAATGAAGTCCGGACCGAAACAGTCGCAATATATCGAAAATCGAAAGTCCGGGTACAGGGCCTGAACAGTTATAAACTTGCTTATCTCCTGTTTTCGGCTTGACGTTGAGAATTGGGACATTCTTTTTAAATCATTCGATTTGATCTTCTGATCATCCCCTTAAAAAATCTTGCCGTGGCGATCGCTAGCAATGTCACAGATTATTAACAGTTACGCAATGTTAACAAAGTCTTCAAATCTCCCAGGTGAAACTGTACCAGTTCATGGCCAAGGACAACGTTCCGTTCCACGTGGTGATGTTCCCGGCCACCATGCTCGGGGTCAACGAGGGTCACCAGCTCGTCAACCATATCTATGCTACCGGTATGTTACATTTGTTTTATTTATCTCTGGTTTAATAACAAGCACAATGTGTTCCACGCGGTGATGCCACCATGCTCGGAGTCAAAGGTCACCAGCTAGTCAACCATATCTATGCTACCGGTATGTTACATTTGTTTTATATATCTCTAGTTTAATAACAAGCACAATGTGTTCCACGTGGTGATGCCACCATGCTCGGAGTCAAAGGTCACCAGCTAGTCAACCATATCTATGCTACCGGTGTGTTACATTTGTTTTATATATCTCTGGTTTAATAACAAGCACAATGTGTTCCACGCGGTGATGCCACCATGCTCGGAGTCAAAGGTCACCAGCTCGTCAACCATATCTATGCTACCGGTATGTTACATTTGTTTTATTTATCTCTAGTTTAATAACAAGCACAATGTGTTCCACGCGGTGATGCCACCATGCTCGGAGTCAAAGGTCACCAGCTCGTCAACCATATCTATGCTACCGGTATGTTACATTTGTTTTATATATCTCTAGTTTAATAACAAGCACAATGTGTTCCACGCGGTGATGCTACCATGCTCGGGGTTAACGAGGGTCACCAGCTCGTCAACCATATCTATGCTACCGGTATGTTACATTTGTTTTATATATCTCTAGTTTAATAACAAGCACAATGTGTTCCACGCGGTGATGCCACCATGCTCGGGGTCAACGAGGGTCACCAGCTCGTCAACCATATCTATGCTACCGGTATGGAACATATGTTTTACTTAGGCGTCTCTGGTTTTATAAGGACAAGTGGCACTTCAATCCTCACAGGTGAAAAGACCCACCCAAGACAAAAAGACTTAAACGTACCATGTCTGGACAGTTCCATACATTTTAGATTTAGTATAGTCTTGGCGCAAACAGATGTCGCTACTGACCTGAACGAGAGATAAATCTTAATTAAACGTTATTAGATCACTATTATTTGAGTTTTGTTCCACGGAAATAAATTATATAGATTAATTTTCTTGAAAATTTTAATAACAAATGTGTTTTAACACTTATTTTAACGTAATTAAACATTGCTGTAGTACCGTTACTCACCACCGGCGCTGTACTTGCGCGAGTTTTCATATAAGAAGGTGGCAACTTTCTTAGTATGGCTATTGACCCTCTGTTGTGTATAATTTATTTACTCTATGCTCGTACCAAGCGATTTTTTTTCTTAACACTTTATTGTACACACAGACACACAAGGCGAGCTTATCTCTTAAGGAACTTCTTCCAGAAGCATTTATTTTGTTTAGGTTTCTCTGTTTAGCCTGGAAGGTCAAGTAGTTGTTTCATTGCAATGAACTCTCTTGTAAATTCAAACGATCGAAAGTACAAAACAGGTTCAATATAACAATCTTTTTCTTTGTTTGATTTCAGAATATCTAAACTATGAAGAAGGAAAGTTCTCTAAATCTAGAGGGGTCGGAGTGTTTGGGACTGATGCTCAGGTAAACTAAAAATATGTACATAAGCATATGCTCACGACTATATTCCCCGAGGGGGTAGTCAGAGATATTCTGAAACCTCACAACATCCATGTTTCACTAGTACCGTAACTCTGTCCAGTGTGACGGGGAGTGAGCCCGTCGACACTTGTACGAGGGCGACACTGAAAGTTTCAAGAATGGACCAGTTAGTGACAATGCCAATGAAAAATTTATTTTAATTACGAATAAGAAACTCTTTATCAACCTATAGCCGAAGATTTTATTCGTTTGTCATTTGTTTTAACGATTTGGCGGCAATTCGAAAAGTGCGTGTCGCGAGGCAAAACGAATTTAGCAAGGAAAAATGTTTTCTCCCCAATTTATTACGATTTTCGTCGTGTTCCTAGTCCATAACAAAGTAAATGATAAACTTCGATTGGTATTTCATGATGAAGCCCTGTCCCTTGACACTTGTTTACAACTGGTTAAATGAGTTTAGGCATGATCGGAGTAATCTCAGTGATGATCTACCTGGGAGATGTCGTTCAACGGCGACAACTGAACAAAACGCCAATGCTGTGCAGCTCATGAGAGAGGCTGATAAGAGAGTGACCTACCAGCAGATTCAGGCAAGCTTCAGCATTGATATGAGTCAAGTGCAAAAGATCCTACGCGAATATTAAGGCGTAGGGAAGCTTTGTACTAGATGAATACCCCATAATTTAACCGATTTCAATAGTTTCATAGTAAAGCAGAGGGGGTCCACTGCTTCTCACAGAGGTTCCATTGAACGGGACGATACATAAAAGGGAATGGAGGCCACTTCTAAAAATATTAAAAGTATTACCAACCTCCTACTTCTATACACTTTTTATTTTCTAGAAACTTTCAGTGTGCCCCTCGTAATGGACAGTGGGTACAATACATGCCTCGAAATTGAAGCATGCAGGTTTCCTCACGTTGTTAAAAAGATGTACAGGGTGTAACAGAACACCCTAGTAATACTTAAGGGTGTGCTTCAGACCATCAAACTGATCAACTTTCACTATGGGGCCAAAATCGAGAAAAAAAAAATCTGCTGTCCCATACATTTTAATCGAATCGCGCTGCAGTTTTGTATGGGACAGCTGATTATTTTTATTTTTTCTCGATGTTGGCCCCATAGTGAAAGTTGTTCAGTTTGATGGTCTTAAGAACCCCCTTAAGTATTACTAGGGTGTTTTGTTACACTCTGTAGATGTAGTGAAAGTGTATAGTATTTGTATTTATTTATTTATCAGATACATCAGTGAAAGTTTTTCTTTTCTTTTTTAGGGTTCCGTACCCAAAGGGTGAAAACGGGACCTTATTACTAAGCCTACGTTGTCCGTCCGTCCGTCTTTCCGTCCGTCTGTCCGTCTGTCCGTCCGTCCGTCCGTCTGTCCTACCTATTTAGGGCTGTAACTTTTGAACCGTAATAGCTAGATAGTTGACATTTTCTCAGATTATGTGGTATTACGGCGGATTTGTTAACAAATAATAAAAATAGCAAAAAGTTAAAAATTAAGGGGGATTCTCAACAAGAAACTAGTTGTTATTAACATATTTTCTTTACGCTCTATCGTAAAAACGATAATACATACAAGCGTCAAACTTAGTGTGATTATAGAGCAAACTCTGAAGAATAACAACAAATACTAAAAACCGGCCAAGTGTGAGTCGGTCTTGCGCTAAAGGTCCCGGACAAAAAAGTTTATTTTTCTAAATTAATAATGTTATGTTCTGCGGTGGTGTGGTATGGAACCCTCGGTGCGCGAGTAGCCCGACTCGCACCTTCCAGGTTTTTTAATTAACTCCCTAAAAAACGTAACAGATGGCTTGTTCATCGCTCCATAGAGAAGTGAGCTAGACATGTCAAGACCGCAACTGTTTTTTTTATAAAGGCCAAGGGATCGAGCCCATACAGCCATGTCACACGTAAAAAGTTCATAATTTTCGCTTAAAATGATTCGTAAATGATGAAATAGGATGAAAAATTCCATGGCATCTTTTTGATCATTGCCCTCTTTATAATTAATTTTAAAGAAACATTTTGTTATTTTGTTCTTTTATCTCGCTATTGATTGATAAAACCACAGGGAAATCGATTATTATACTGCTGTATTATGTTTGTGACAGGACACAGGTATACCGTCGGATGTATGGCGGTTTTACCTCGCCAGCATCAGACCTGAAACATCAGACTCCAGCTTCAGTTGGGTCGAGCTGGGAACCAGGTAATATACAAAATCCTTCTTAATATGCCGACACTTGTTAAGGGGATGATCAGACCGTCATACTGAACAACTTTCTCTATGAGACAAACATCGAAATCGCGATAAAAAATCAGCTGTCATTTGGGTCGAGTAGGATTGCAGTTTAGTGTGGAACAGCAATTTTTTTTCGCGTTTTAATTGTTGGTGCCATAGAGAAAGTTGTTCAGTTTGATGGTCTGATCATCCCCTTAAAAAACCGTCAGCATATTAAGAAGTAAGTACGCTATAATACACCACTAGTTTTTAATTACTAACATAACTTTACATTGGTGCCTACGCTAATGTATGAGAGTGAATGTTGGGTATGGAATAAAAGGAATGAAAGTCGAGTGAATGCAGTTGAAATGCGCTCCTTACGAAGTATGTGTTTTATTACTTTGGTTGATCGAATCAAGAACAGTGTGATAAGGGATTGGTGTAAGTTGAAGGATGATATAGTAACAAGGATTGAGAGGGGTATGCTTAGATGGTTTGGTCACGTAGAGAGAATGAATGAAAGAAGACTTACGAATGAAATTTATCGAGCACAGGTGAGCGGAAGTGTTGGGAGAGGCCGTCCGAGGAAAACATACCACGATCAAATCAATGATCTTTTCCGAAAAGGACAAGTGCGTAGCACTCTCAATCGACGGAAGTGCATGAAAAGATGTATGAATGTCAATGAGGCTAGAGAAGTGTGTCAGAGTCGTAGCGTGTGGCGATCTGTGGTCTCTGCCTACCCCCTTGGGACAATGGCGTGAGCTTATGTATGTATGTATATATAACTTTACATGATGGGTCGAAAAACGAGATTTTTTGGATCTCTTTTAGAAAATCGGTCGGCCTATCCGCACTTTTGTATGGAAGTGGAAGGTCCTATAATTTATCGTGTTTTTCGATCCATGTTCCTCAGGCAAAGTTGTTCGGATTCATGGTCTGAATACACCGTTAAAGTTATGTTAGTAATTAAAAACTAGTGGTGTATAAAAGTTACCTATATCGTTGTCTAGTCATCATAATACAAGTCGAGGCTAGACTCTGGTCACAGAATAGGTAATAGTATATAGTTCTACATACTCTGGTACTTTGAATGTGACTAGATAATCTGTGTGTGACATTATTCAAGATATACAGGGTGTAACAAAACACCGTAGTAATACTTAAGGGGGTGCTTCAGACCATCAAACTGAACAACTTTCACTATGGGGCCAACATCGAGAAAAAATAAAAAAGTCTGCTGTCCCATACAAAACTGCAGTACCGACTCGACTAAAATGTATGGGATAGCTGATTATTTTTATTTTTTCTCAACGTTGGCTCCATAGTGAAAGTTGTTCAGTTTGATGGTCTGAAGCACCCCCTTAAGTGTTACTGGGGTGTTTTGTTACACCCTGTATTCTTACTTATTTATTTAATTGTTTGGTCGCAGGAACAACTCTGAACTGTTGAACAACCTCGGTAACTTCTGTCACCGGTCGCTCAGTTTCTGCTCAAACACGTTCAAGGGTCAAGTACCGGAGTTGAAGTTATTGCCGCATCACTTGGAACTCATGGCGCTTGTCAATAGAGAAGTTAACGGTAAGCACTTAACTCTGAACTGTTGAACAACCTCGGTAACTTCGTTGCTCAGTTTCTGCTCAAACACGTTCAAGGGTCAAGTACCGGAGTTGAAGTTATTGCCGCATCACTTGGAACTCATGGCGCTTGTCAATAGAGAAGTTAACGGTAAGCACTTAACTCTGAACTGTTGAACAACCTCGGTAACTTCGTTGCTCAGTTTCTGCTCAAACACGTTCAAGGGTCAAGTACCGGAGTTGAAGTTATTGCCGCATCACTTGGAACTCATGGCGCTTGTCAATAGAGAAGTTAACGGTAAGCACTTAACTCTGAACTGTTGAACAACCTCGGTAACTTCGTTGCTCAGTTTCTGCTCAAACACGTTCAAGGGTCAAGTACCGGAGTTGAAGTTATTGCCGCATCACTTGGAACTCATGGCGCTTGTCAATAGAGAAGTTAACGGTAAGCACTTAACTCTGAACTGTTGAACAACCTCGGTAACTTCGTTGCTCAGTTTCTGCTCAAACACGTTCAAGGGTCAAGTACCGGAGTTGAAGTTATTGCCGCATCACTTGGAACTCATGGCGCTTGTCAATAGAGAAGTTAACGGTAAGCACTTAACTCTGAACTGTTGAACAACCTCGGTAACTTCGTTGCTCAGTTTCTGCTCAAACACGTTCAAGGGTCAAGTACCGGAGTTGAAGTTATTGCCGCATCACTTGGAACTCATGGCGCTTGTCAATAGAGAAGTTAACGGTAAGCACTTAACTCTGAACTGTTGAACAACCTCGGTAACTTCGTTGCTCAGTTTCTGCTCAAACACGTTCAAGGGTCAAGTACCGGAGTTGAAGTTATTGCCGCATCACTTGGAACTCATGGCGCTTGTCAATAGAGAAGTTAACGGTAAGCACTTAACTCTGAACTGTTGAACAACCTCGGTAACTTCGTTGCTCAGTTTCTGCTCAAACACGTTCAAGGGTCAAGTACCGGAGTTGAAGTTATTGCCGCATCACTTGGAACTCATGGCGCTTGTCAATAGAGAAGTTAACGGTAAGCACTTAACTCTGAACTGTTGAACAACCTCGGTAACTTCGTTGCTCAGTTTCTGCTCAAACACGTTCAAGGGTCAAGTACCGGAGTTGAAGTTATTGCCGCATCACTTGGAACTCATGGCGCTTGTCAATAGAGAAGTTAACGGTAAGCACTTAACTCTGAACTGTTGAACAACCTCGGTAACTTCTGTCACCGGTCGCTCAGTTTCTGAGCAAGGGTCAAGTACCGGAGTTGAAGTTATTGCCGCATCACTTGGAACTCATGGCGCTTGTCAATAGAGAAGTTAACGGTAAGCACTTAACTATGAACTGTTGAACAACTTCGGTAACTTCGTCGCTCAGTTTCTGCTCAAACACTTACAAGGGTTATGTACTGGAGTTGAAGTTGTTGCCGCACCATTTGGAACTCATGGCGCTTGTTAATAGAGAAGTTAACGGTAAGCACTTAACTCTGAACTGTTGAACAACCTCGGTAACTTCGTCGCTCAGTTTCTGCTCAACCACGTTCAAGGGTCAAGTACCGGAGTTGAAGTTATTGCCGCATCACTTGGAACTCATGGCGCTTGTTAATAGATAAATTATCGGTAAGAACCTAAATAGGGCCTGTTTTAACACTTATGGATAAGTTCTCGATAACTTATCTGACATATCGTTTTACATATGCCTAGCCAAAGGGTCCAGTGTTCGAGACATTTAATTTTTATTGAAGACCGTCGAAAGAATGGAATTGGAAACTTTGGTAATATTTTTAAATTGAATGTAACTTTTTTGAAAAATGGTCTTATCGATTTATATGTATACCCGTAATATCACGATATTTTTCAATGAAGTGATGAACATGCCATCTGCTGGGTTTTTAGAAAATTTAATTTACTTAAAAAGAAAATTAATTCTTATTGATTGAATCTAATGCCGGCTCTTCGTTCTCGCCGAGAACAGGGGAGACAGGCCGAGAACGAGAGTGTGGATGCCCTTCATTGTTCTCGTGGCGTCGTAAGCCATACATATAGTAATTTTCCCTTGAAAGTTCTCGCTGAGAGTTCTCGGCGAGAATTCTCGGCGAGAGTAAAGTACGGGCATAAGGCGCTGTCCTATTGCCATCGCTCGCGCGATCATGCGGTCGTCCGACGAAAATCATTGTGCCACTGTGCGTTTAAACTTACTTATATCTGCGGAATATCCTGTAGAAGGTCGTGCTATCATGAGATGCGATCGAATTGTTCTATTTTTATTCAGATATAAGTATGTTTAAACGCACAGTGGCACAATGAATTTCGTTCGTTCGCGCGAGCGATGGCAATAGAACAGCGCCTAAGGTTAGTCAGTGTCTACGATAGTAATGTCCTTATTTAATTTTATTCCTTTTTCAATGTGAACAGCGTACGTACAAAACATGGAGAAGGGGCGTCTCCGCGAATCTCTACGTCACGTGATGAGTGTATCGCGTCTCGGCAACCAGTTCATGCAGAGTGAACAACCCTGGGTGCTGCTGAAGGGCTCCGATGACGACAAGTGAGATAATTGTTTTATTTATTTCACTTGTAACCTGCATGCTTGAATTTCGAGGCATGTATTATACCCACTGTCCATTACAAGTCGACAGGCTCACTCCCCGTCACACTGGACATAGTATCGGTACCACTAGTGAAACGTGGATGTTCTGAGGTTTCAGAATATCTCTGACTACAATCGGGGAATATAGTCGTCAACGTATGATAATTTAACTTGTAATCTGGGGGCCATTTTCTACAAATATTTGTCTACTTAAACATTTTTGTGAAGTCTTACTTATTTTTGCCCTTGCAAGTATGTTGAAAAACGTCGTATGAAACGCTTGAGCGTTGGTCATTACAGTCGAGGCTGGCTGGTCGAGGATTTCAGCACGAGCTGTAGGCGAGGGCTGCAATCGAGCCGAGAACTGAGCTCTTCTATTCTTAAACTATTGTGTTCTTCCATTCTGGAGCGTGGTCAATAATAATAATAGTAATAGTCAGCAATAAGTCTATGTTTTCAACCTGTAAAGCGACTCTGCTCTCTGTCAGCGTCGTATACAGGGGTGCTTCAGAACATCAATCTGAACAACTTTCACTATGGAGACAACGTCGAGAAAAAAAAAATCTGCCGCCCATACATTTGAGTCGAGACGGTACTGCAGTTTTGTATGAAAGAGCGGATTTTTTTTTCTCGATTTCGATGTTGGCTCCATAGTGAAAGTTGTTCAGTTTGATGGTCTGCAGCACCCCCTTAAGTAATACTAGGGTGTTTTGTAACACCCTGTATGTTGTCGACTTGAACAGTATTTTTTACTACTTGTACTAAGGGTTCTTCCACTAAAGAAGCACCAGCCGCAGGCGAGGGCTGTAAACGAGCCGAGACTTAGGCCGAGAACTTAACTCACTTGTATCATAATGTACTATTTCTTTATTATTGTGTTCTTTCTATCAGGGAGCGTGGTTCAACAGCAATAGGTCTATGTTGTCAACTAGTGGGGCTACTCTGCGCTCTGTTAGCGCCATACATGCCGGTCACCTGTTTGAACCCTATCTCATAATAATAGGGGAGCGGAATGCACAATAGTAGTTAACCAAGGGATGAAAGTGACCCATTTCACACGAGATGTTTGGCGCCCCGAACGAACGTGAGGGGCGCCCATAGTTCGAGTGTGAAATGGGTACTTTCACCCGAGTTAAACACTCTGCTTTTCATCACGATTACGAGGAAATTAACCAAAACCAGATAATGCAAAATCAATTTCTGAATTGATATTCGCTCGATGAATTCATTTTAGGCTACGTTTCAAAACGTTTGAAAATCACTCGGGGACCAATAGGAAGTAGAAAAAAAACATACGAAGATTGTGGATGCTAGAGTGACACAGATATACTTCCCTAGTGATTTTTACACGTTTTGAAAAAGATCCGCAAAATTTGCAACATGTGGCTTTCCCTCCGTTTTTTTTTTCAAGTTTTTTTCTTTTTCGCGCAAGGCTGCATTCCGAACCTACGCCCTAGGTGCACCCCGACCGCAACTTTTCGCACCAACGCCGTTCAGGAGTGCGATTTTTGAACATTATACGAGCGACTCGGCAGTCGAAAATGTCATAATTACTACGAGATTATGCATCTTTCTACTGCCGATTCGCTCATATGATGTTCAAAAATCGCACTTCAGAGCCTCAGTGAAAAACGTTCTACCATAGTGCGAGTTGAAAAAACAACCGCACCCAAAGGTCCTGAACGCAGTCTTGCGAAAAAAAGAAAAACCTTTTTTTTAAAACTAGCTTGGAGTTTTACGCGCGAAGTGAGACAAAATGGACGGGGCTTTGTTTCTTAATTTTCTAAATTAGTTTTTCGTGGCTATTATTGTGTTAATGTGGTGGAATTAGTGTAATAATGTGCCATTAATGGAGAACAATGTAGTAAAAGTGAGAAATAAAGTAAGGCGCTCCCGTTTGATTTGGATTGGACTTCTCGCGTAAAACTCCATTGAACATTAGAATGCGTCCATCCTCGCATTTTAATGTGTTAGGGTTTAGGCTAGGAGGAGAGTTCTGCACGGGAATCTTGAAGACAAGAATGGGCTTTGTTTCTTAATTTTCTAATTTCGTTTTTCGGTGGTCATTATTGTGTTAGTGTGGTGGAACTAGTTTAATAATGTGCCGTAATGAAGAACAATATAGTAAAAGTGAGAAATAAAGAAGGCGCTCCCGTTTGATTCGGATTGATCTTCGCGTAGAACTCTCTTGAATATTGGAATGTGTGTACCATCGACGCATTTCAAGATCATATATTATCATGGATATTCCTATTATCATGGAGACAGGCACCAAAAAGAACTTAATTCGAAATTCGAACTGGCCACCACGAGTATTGAACACAAAAAAAGAAAAAAAGGCGCGAATACTGCAAATCTCTGTAACTATTGCTACGAACAAAGTAAAAAAAAAATTCATTTTTAACCGACTTCAAAAAAGGAGGAGGTTTCTCAATTCGACCGTATATATTTTTTCTTTCCACAACTGGAGTGCGATTTTTGAATCTCATTAGCTGAGTTCAGCAGTTGAAAATGTCAAAATTACTATGGAGATACGCATCTTTCTGCTGCTGATTTGACTTTCAAAAATGGCACTCCTGAAGTATGATTTTTGAAAGTCAAATCAGCAGTAGAAAGTTGCATATCTCCATAGTAATTTTGACATTTTGAACTGCTGAACTCAGCGAATGAGTTTCAAAAATCGCTCTCCTGGTCTAATTTTTCAAATATCTACTTTCACTTTGAATTTAATAAAATAGTGTTTTCTAAATACTATACTATTGAACTCTAATACTTTGTTATAAACTCTAAAAAAAGAATTGGTTTCTAACCATAGAGAATTTACACGCTCCCCTGGGTTTCTAACAGTATTTCTTTTTATTTTCTCGCGGAGGGTGTGAAAAGTAGAGTATGGTCCTCGGGGATAAACGTGTTTTCATCTTGGGCGAGCTTGAACCCCTCGCTTCACTCAGGATTCTAGTCTTAACTCCCTCGCTTCGCTCGGGAGTTAACTCTAAACTCCCTCTCTGCGCTCGGGAGTTAACCCTAGAATCCCTCGTTCCGCTCGGGATTCAATATCGCGCCCGTGATGAAAGACACTGCTTTATCCCCTTGGTACATAATCTACTATATCGAAGTGTGGCTGTATAGGTTTCTGCCTTTGCTCAGTATAGACGTAGATTTTTTTTAATTACTTTTCCGCCCTAGGGAAGAAATGTATCACTTTCAACCCGCTTCTTAGATAAACAATAACCTACTTTCAGAGTATGAGTGATGAAAAATATATTTTAGTTTTATCTTCTTAGTAAAAAAAAACATTTGAAAATAACGATATACTCACATTTTCAGTTTTTTTTATAGCTAGATTACAATTTTTAATAATATGATGAACTGTAAAAAGTAATGAAATGTAGATGACGTCACTTGTGGGTATTTAGTACAAATTTTCATACATCGCGCGCGTTGTGACGTTCGATTAAAAGTTGCTAATTTGACTAATTGTCCGATCCCCTATTGGGTTTTTCCACTTAGGGTGCTCGAGCCGAGAACTTAGCTCTACTATTAACTATTGTGTTCTTTTTATCAGGGAGCGTGGTTCGACAGCTATAGGCCTGTGTTGTCAACTGGTGGGGCTACTATGCGCTCTGTTAGCGCCGTACATGCCGGAGACGTGTCGCAAGTTGAGGGAACAGTTGAAGATATCGACGGAGGTGCTCAGGATCAACCCTGTGTAAGAATACTGATAGTGATACCATGGAATTATTGATTTTAAATTTGATTTTTTTCTTACAACTTTTTTACCCGACTGCGAGACGCAAAGGAAGGCTAATTTTAAAACGAAGTGCTAATTGTGATACCATTTTAAAAACTTGATTAAATGAGCCAAATTTTGAAATAACTGGCCAGGTTAGCGCCATAATTTTTTCCTACAACGTGTAATCTCAAAAATGCCAAAGAAAATATTATACTGCTGAAGTTATTCTTTAAAAAGTACATATTTATTTGTTTTTGAATTAGGACTGCTGAGACGATTATTAAATATTGCGTAGCAAGTATTTTAATGAAAAAAAAAAAATTATAATTTTGTAGTCACTACATATAAAACGAACGTTGGTGTCTTAAGCAAACAGACGCTGTTTGAAACATCTATTTAGATGAAACAAGGCCCATGATGATGACATATAAAAAATTGGCGCAGGGTCGCGATTTTCACTGTATTAAAACATTTTGAAAAATATGAAACTTATAATTTTTATTTTTCCCTGAATAGTTATAAACTTGCCCATCTCCTGTTTTCGGCTTGACGTTGAGTTTTAAGACAACCTGTTTCTATAGAAAAGCTTTATTTCAAAAAGTTTTTTTTACTATTAATTCTAAACGCACATTCTTCTTGCACTAAAAGTATGCTATTTTTATATAATATCTGGTTACTTTATACAGGAATCCATCGTTCATCCAATACCTGCCGTCCGGGCACGTGATCGGCAAACCGGAGCCGCTCTTCGCCAAGATAGAACCTGAGAGGCTCTTGGAGCTCAAGGCTAAGTACGCGGGGACCCAGAGCGAGAGAGCTAAGGTACGTATCATGTTGTACTGTATTTGTAACCCCCGACGCAAAAAAGAGGGGTTTTATAAGTTTGACGCTTAGACTACTTATATCCGGACCGGCCTTGCGGTAGCATTTCCTCTCTGCCACGGTATAAGAGCAATGATCATGTACATTCAACGTTCAATTTTATAACTTATCACTAAACTAGACAGCCTATTATTGCGAAACAATAATTTCGAACTTAGAACATTTGGGGTTTACACGAGACTACTTTTCATGATTTTGAACATTCAAAATTAGAATCTAAAGTCATAGGGAATAAAATCCAAAGTTGCGGATAACATGTTACCTCGCCCCTCGCAAAAAGTGGCAGAAAATTTGTTAGTAGAATGACACGTGGTTACGCGTCCCGATATAAGTAGTCTAAGGTTTGACGCCTATGTCGGTCTGTCTGTTTGTGGCATCGTAGCGCCCGAACGGGTGGACCGATTTCGATGCAATTTTTTTAAATAGAAAGCTAATTTTTGTGGGGGTGTCCTTAGCTTTGTTTCATTAAAAACTGTTTAGTAGCTTTTTTAGTAATTTTAAAAATTATGAAATAACATTAAATTAAAAAACCCCCTCTAAAAACAAACATTTAAATAAGTAAGAAATAATTTGGTCACCTATTGTTTTTGATGTAAGCAAATGTATGTTTTACTTTTTGACTCTCTTTACGATATTTTAGGTCAAATAATGTGTCGGGGACCGCAAGTGATTGGCCTCGATTCGGACTGTGCCACGACTTAACTTACCTAAATTTATTCCTGTCACTTTCTAAAATAAGATTAAGAAAAGAGACAGAAAACCAACAGCTGACTTTAGTGCTGTCAAAGTGACGCTTTAAATAAGATGGCGTACATTATGATGGCATCTTATTTTGGGCGTGTAGCGTCACTTTGACAGCACTAAAGTCAGCTGTTGGTTTTCTGTCTCTTTTCTTAATCTTATTTTAGAAAGTGACAGGAATAAATTTAGTTAAGTCGTGGCACAGTCCGAATCGGTACCATTGACGAATAAAAACTATGATCATTTCATAGCGGTCCTCTACGCATTAATTGACCTAAAATATCGTAAAGAGAGTTAAAAAGTAAACCATACATTTGCTTACATCAAAAACAATAGGTGACCGAATTATTTCTTACTTTTTAAATGTTTGTTCTTAGCGTAGGGGGTTTTTCTTTAATTAGTGAAACATACAGTAATACCAGGTTTCAGTCTTGCCAGCCGGATCTTGTCAAAAGTAACCGGAAATACATGAAAAAGTAACCTTTTGGTGTGAAAAGTAACCTTTCATATGTTTTTCCAGTAATAAGATAGGTACCATTAAAAGTTGATAGACAGATGTTGATGATAAAAAAAATATTGTAACGTTTTTAATTTTCAGTTTGCATTTTTTATCCGATTGATTGATCGAGCGAGTAAGTGAGACGCTTTAGTCATTTATGATTTGTTCTCCGATTTGGTATACCTACATTAGTGCGAGAGAGAAAAACGTGTTTTTAGGAGTTGCACTCACTAACGTTTTGCGTTACAAAACATTGCAAATAATATGGAAAAGCGTTCAGTTTCATGGAAAAATAATAATTTTAACATTGATTATACAAATTCCGAAAAAATCTCCTAAAAGTAACCTTTTGAATCGTGTAACCAAAAAGTAACCTGACACAGCTAGAAATCACCTAAAAGGTTACAAAAGTAACCTTCTGGCAACACTGCCAGGTTTATAAGTCTTAACGATGTACACACGGCGATACATCAAGCTACGTAAAACCAAAATAAGCTGGCCGCGCGTAGGTAGAGTAATGTATAACGTCGCGCGGCCAGCTTATGTTTGTTTTGACTGATGACTTGTTTAAACGTGCTATTTTTCTTTTCAGCTAAACGGTGAGACTGGAGGTAACGCTTCTGTGGCTGAACTAGAAGCTGCCGTAGCGGCTCAGGTAATTGTTACATTATGGAGGTGCTACTTGGGAATGTTCCTCCATTGAAAAGGGAAGATCTTCCACCAGGCTATGTGTGATGCCTGGGGACCGGCCGTGGTCCGATAGTTCTTAGTTGGGCCTTGTATATATATATCGATTCTCTGTGATTATTTCTCTTGCGCGATTTATGTCTCGCATTCGATTGTGAACCTTATGTTTAGTAGGTTACGAGTTACGTATTTAGGATGAACGTTGTCTTTGTATGGAGCATATTTCCGAGAGCGACGGTATCGCCATCTGTTGGCATCTTTGCTATAACTTGTGGGTGCTGAACATCTGTAGTGTTCCCCACAACATAATGCAATATTATACTATACCTACTCTGGGGTAGTCAGAGATATTATATACAGGTTGGTGTAATGGTTGCCACGCCGGACTGCCAAACTAGGATCCTGGGTTCGAATCCCGGTTCGGTCATGGATGTTATATGTTTGTTCCGTTGTTGTATGATTCCCATAACAAAAAGCCTAAGGTTTACCTTCGTATCATTACAATGTTTGTGCCTGTGAGCGTTATTTATTTATTTATTCTGAATCCTTAGAACATCCACTTTTCACTAGTAGTAGTACGAAAACTGTCCAGTGTGACGGGGAGTGAGCTCGTTGCTACTTGTAATGGTCAGTGCGTACAATACATGACTCGAAATTGAAGCATGTATGTGTGCATGTGTGTACATGTTTCCTCACGATGTTTCAGACCGAAAAGAACACAAATCCTACAGAAATTCTCAAAAACTCATTGGTACGAGTCGGCCTGGACGGGGATCGAACCAACGCCTCCTGCACGGCAGGCAAGGTTACTCGCCACTGGACCACCACGGCTTATACAGGAAATTGATATCATTAGCATCCTTTTAAACTAAGAGTCTACCCATCAAATTGAACAACGTTTAATATGGGAACAAACAAATCGGATCAAAAAAAAGTCTGCTGTTCCATACATTTGAGTCGACTAGGCACTGCAGTTTAGTATGGAACAGCTGATTTTTTATTTGCTCCGATCGGTTTGCCCCCATAGTAAAAATTGTTCAGTTTGATGGGTAGACTCTTAGTTTAAAAGGGTGCTAATGATATCAATTTCACCCTGTAAATTCATTATCATCATCATCACAGCCTATATAAGTCCCATTGGAGGGCACAGGCTTACTCTCTGTACGTTAGTCCACCACGCGTGCACAATGTGGATTGGTAGACTTCACATATGCATCACAATTTCTTCTTCAGCGTATGCAGGTTTCCTCACAATGTTTTCATAAAAATTGAATCTTTTTATAAATAGGGAGAAAAAGTGCGTCAACTGAAAGCGTCAACAAAAGACAAGTCGGTGTGGCAGCCCGAGGTGAGCAAGCTGCTCGAATTGAAGAAACAACTGACAGCCGCACAGACAAACACACAGACACACACACAGACACAAGCGCAAGGAACTACGGGGTCTGTGGCAGACCTGGTGAAGGCTATCGCTGAACAAGTAAGATTCTAGTACCTATCAATCAGTTCAGCGATACTATTATAAAAGTCATCATCATTGTTACGGTAGAACCGAACAATATTTTGCCCGCGTTGCAACCTAGTTTCCGCACCTAGCGATAGATACGTAATTATACATAAATTAGCGTTAGCGACCTACATAACTTTAGTGTAAACTTAGAGTAGACACAGATGAGCATTCAACATCTAACTTTGTAACATTTTACTAGTAATAAACTTTATTGTGAATCTGTGTGGTTTACATCTCAACATCAAGACTACAGCGCGGGCCCCTACATTCTTTTTGGTCCTTCGAGCTGCAACAGGTATTTGGTGTGTTTGTATCTCTCTTACGATAGCGGATCGGTTGCCGGCCTCCCACAAGCGGGTCTCACCGGTTAAATTGAGAAGTCGCATTAATATCGTATTGGGGGTGCAAGCGCACTGGATAGCCAACAGCGACCTGTGGATTACTTCAACTGCCAACGGTCAACATCAACTAGCAGCGGTAAACATCAAACTTAAAACTTACACCGCAAACATCAAACTTATTCAACGAATATTCAAATTATAACTGGAAGAGCATCTACAACTAGCAGCAATGAGCAGCGTCGATCAACTAATTGCTTCGCAAGTAACTGTCTTCAATGACTTGAAGAAAATCTGTTCAGACTACCGAAAGGATGGATCGGTTAAGAAGAACTTACAATATCTGGAGAAGCGTTCGAGCGTACTTAACTCTACATGGGACTTATTCGAGCGTAATCATCAACTAATCGAGCAAACTGGAGTGGTGGATATTCCATATTTCCGAGAACAGGTGTACACGAAAGCCAAAAACATGTATGACAACATAATAGGAGATATGCAGGCGCGAAAAAGCGCTTTGATAGCAGCATCAATGGGAGGTGGTGAAGAAGAGTCCGAATTTACTTTTGAAGATGCGTTATTCGATGTTCCGGCTCCGGAAGCAAGGGATAGCAAGGAGAGAACGAGAGAGCTTTTGCGTCAACAATCATGTAACTTCAAAGCTTTCGCAAGAGTCATCGCGAAAGTGAGCTTCAGTAGCAGTACGGAGAAATGGGAGCTGGAAGATAATTTGAACGTTATGAAAAGTAAGTGGGGACAAATTGAAAAGCTTCATTGGCATCTGGACTACATCTTAACGGATGACGGAACAGAAGGAAAAGAGTATAGAGAGAAATACACCCGCATGGAAAATGTGTACGACGATCTGAGAAAGAAGTTGAATCATAACATTTGGAACAATGCGCATTACGAAAAGGCGACACCAAAGATTGTAATTCCCGACTTCTATGGTAATTACAATCAATGGACAACGTTTAAAGATCTTTACATCGAGAGTGTGCATAACAACCCGCTGCTCTCGAATGCACAGAAAATGCAACATCTAAAAACCAAGCTAAAGGGTGACGCTGAAAAACTAGTCCAGCATCTCGGAATAAGCGCAGACAACTATACTTCATGTTGGGAGATCATCACGCATCGCTACGATAACAAGCGACTACTGTTTACATCGTACATAAACACACTTCTTAACCAGCCCACCATACAACAGGCAAACGCCGTGGGGATAAGAAAACTTCACGACGTAATGCAAGAATGTCTGAACGGACTAGGAAACATTGGTATCGACATAACTACTTGGGATCCGATTATCGTCCATTTACTCGTTCAAAAGCTGGATAGCGCAACTTACAACGAGTATATGAAAGACCTCAAGGACCCTAGAGATTTGCCTGACCTTGAGGAATTCTCGAAATTTTTGGAGTCTAAGTTTATGGCACTGGAAGCATTACAAGGCGGCACGAACCATAGAACATCAAACTTTTCATCAAACTCAAACAAACATCAAACTTTTCATCAAACATCGAACAAGCCGCATAACAACAATCAGTCACTACGCAAACATTATAACAATTATAATGTATCTAGGTCAACGTATTACAAACCACATAACTCGCCCAAGGCCTTCTTTACTACAACGCGGACATGCCCACTATGCAAATCTGAGCATCCATTAATGCAGTGTCCGAAGTTTTTAGACATGAACGCAGCAACGCGCCTTGACACAGTTCGTAATCTGCAAGTATGCACAAATTGCTTGTATAGTCATGCTGGAAAGCAATGTTTATCACGGAAGAAATGTAAACTGTGTCACAAGTCACATCATACACTCATGCATGGCACAGAAATGGAACAACCAAACAACAATGGGGGTGTCCAGCAACCAGCCATCATGGCCCCGCCACATGTGAACAACCTTACTAGTGGAGAGAAAGAAGTTTTATTGACAACTGTACAACTAAAGGCGAAAACTATTGACGGCGATTACATCAACTTAAGAGCTTTACTTGACCAAGGCTCACAAGTCAGTCTAATAACGGAAGATGCGGCCCAACGACTGAGGTTACCGCGTCGTAAAGTCAGCGCCGTGGTCTCTGGAGTCGGAAGTCTCTCAGGAAACTGCAAGGGATCAATTAACTTAGAATGCAAGTCTATTCATTCAGACTACACATTCAAAACAGAAACATTGGTGATGAACAAATTAATCAGCAACTTACCAAGTACTTCATTCTCTATAGAAAACTGGCACTACTTAACTAACTTAAAACTAGCCGATCCACACTTCAACGTATCGGGCCCAGTTGACATACTTTTGGGCGCCGATATATACTCAGAGATGATACTTAGCGGAGTAATGAAAAGCGACGACAACAATCATCCCGTAGCTCAGCAAACTAGAGTTGGGTGGATCCTGAGCGGGAACGTAAAAACATTTAACTGTCTTGTGACTCTCAACGAATTGGAGAACATGTCACGTTTCTGGGAAACTGAAGAAATTCCCGAGAATACAACATCAACTAGTGATAATGATTACTGTGAAAAGTATTACGAAAAAACAACAATGAGACTACCCGACGGGAAGTACGTGGTAAAAATGCCCATGAAACCTGACTACAAAGCGAACTTGGGTCCTACGAAGCCGCAAGCACAGGCCCAATTTCTTCAGCTGGAACAAAAAATGCGTAAAAATAAGGAATTTGAAACTGAGTACAAACGATTTATGAACGAGTATATAGCTATGGGTCATATGAAACCAGTAACTAGCGAAACAAAAGCAAAAGGTCAAGTTTATCTACCTCATCATGGCGTGCTTAGGGCTGAATCAACTACGACAAAGCTGAGAGTCGTTTTTAATGCATCATACAAAAATAAAAACGAGTACAGCCTCAATGACCTGATGTACACCGGCCCTAATCTACAGAAAGACATGCTAACCCTACTGATAAACTGGAGAGTGCATAAATACGTCTTTACTGCGGACGTAGAGAAGATGTACAGATACATAGGATTAAATGAGAATCAGCAAAACCTTCAAACAATAGAGAGAGAGAGAGAGAGAGAGAGAGAGAGAGAGAGAGAGAGGATGGAGAGATTCCCCACAGCATCCTTTACAAGAATGGCAACTATGCACGGTCACCTATGGCACGAAATCTGCGCCTTATCTCGCTATGCGTACACTACATCAACTAGCACGAGATGAGGAAGCCAACTATCCGGTGGCTGCGAAGGTCCTACGACACTTTTTCTACATGGACGATTTGGCATACGGTCACGACGATATCGAGGAATCCAAAAAGCTGGTCAAGGAATTAATCGAACTGCTAAAAAGAGGAGGGTTTAACTTAAGAAAATGGACTAGTAACGATCCAACAATCCTAGAGGACTTGACTGATGAGCAAAAGAGCAACAAAAACACTATAAACTTCAAGCAAGAGAATCAAGATCAAAGTACAACTAAAATGTTGGGCATAAGCTGGAATCCCGCACAAGATTCGTTCTCATTCCGATGCAAGCTCAACGAGAGAAATAAACATACCAAGCGAACGGTACTAGCCGACATAAGCAAGCTCTACGACCCACTCGGCTGGCTAGCACCTATAATAATTAAAGCGAAGATACTATTCCAGAGAGTCTGGGCAAGTAAGATAGGTTGGGATGAAACCCTTCCGAGCGAGATGTTAAAGGAATGGGAAAATCTAAGAAACGACCTCACGAACATAAATAACATCAAACTTCCACGTTGGCTACGCTGCATTAATAACAAGATTGAAATACACGGATTCTGTGATGCAAGCGAGAAAGCCTACGCCTGCGCTATCTATAGTCGAGTATTAAACGAGAACGACGAGTACGTTATAACTTTGATTGCAGGGAAGACAAAGGTCACACCCCTGAGTAAGAAGGTCACGTTACCACGCTTAGAACTGTGTGGAGCACTACTACTCGCTAAGCTATTAGAAAAACTAAAAGCCACATTAAATCAGAAAGAAGTTAAAGTACATTGCTGGTGTGATTCAAAAGTAACATTAGCGTGGATTAGCGGCAATGTAAACAAGTGGGAAAGATACATCGCAAACCGAGTGACCCAGATAAGAAACATAGTTCCGGCTAGCGACTGGTCCTATGTAAAGTCAGACGAGAACGCAGCGGACTGCGCTACCAGGGGCCTCTTACCCTCTCAACTTCTACCCTTCCAGCTCTGGTGGGAGGGGCCGCAATGGCTGAAAACAAATTACAGAAAAAATAATCAAGTAAACGAAACATTTACAACAAATGAAGATAGCAAAACGAATTGTTATGTTATGAAAAATGACACCACAGAAAGTGAAATTATAAATTCATTATTAAATAAATATAGCCAACTAAGGCGTGTAACACGAGTCGTCGCTTGGATTTTGCGAGCCGCAGCAATATTACGTAACAAGCAGAAGAGAACCGACTCGGAAGTAAGGGAAGTGACTAATCTAACACTTCAAGAGATTACCCGAGCGTCGGAATTAATTTTCAAAACTATTCAAAAGCAACATTTTAGAGAAGAAATCGAGCGACTTAACAAAAATACTAACATTCCGAAAAAGAGTAATCTGACCAAATTGACCCCTTTCATCGATGACAAAGGTTTACTTCGAGTTAGAGGGCGCTTATTTAACTCTATGATGCCAGCAGAAGCGAAACAACCAATCATTATTCCGGCAGCGGGAAGGTTAACAGAGCTCCTAATCCAGGAGGCACATCAAGAAACTCTCCATGGAGGGGCTCGCCTCTGTCTTGCCTATTTACGGCAAAAGTTTTGGATAATTGGCGGAAACAAAACTGTAAAGAAGCAATTACGTCAATGCGTACGATGTCATCGCTATAAACCGCACCGGAACCAACAACTAATGGCAGATTTACCAAAAGTAAGAGTAACGCCGGGGAAAGTGTTCAGCAGCACGGGGGTGGATTTTACAGGATACGTTGATATAAAGATAAACAAAGGACGAGGAATCAAAACCTGTAAAGCCTATATTGCCATATTTATATGCATGGTAACGAAGGCGATCCATCTAGAGTTGGTATCGGATTTATCAACACAAACATTCCTCGCCGCGTTCAAACGAATGTGTGCAAGACGGGGCACACCAAAACATATGTATTCAGACAACGGGACAAACTTTGTGGGCGCAGCTAAGGTCCTACAGGAAGAGTTTCGCCGCAACAAAACATTTGAAACATCAGAATTCTTCGACGAAATGGCTCATATGTCAGTGGAGTGGCATTTTAATGCCCCACTCTGGCCGTCTGCGGGGGGCCTATGGGAGGCTGGAGTAAAATCAATGAAGTACCATCTCAAGCGAGTGCTCGGGGAGCAGAAACTTACCTTCGAGCAGTTTACTACCCTACTAGCCCAAATCGAAGCATGTTTAAATTCACGCCCGCTATGCCCACTATCGGAAGATATTGAAGACTTAGAATATTTAACGCCTGGTCACTTTCTCGTCGGCGGGCCACTCTTATCCCTTCCCCAAGAAGAAGAAGACATCAACCAGTATGATCTAAGGAATAGATGGAGGTTAATCGAGCAAATGAACATACACTTCTGGAAACGCTGGTCAAATGAATACCTCCACGAAATGCAGATCCGTTCCAAATGGCAACGTCCTGAGAGAAACCTAGAAAAAGGAGATGTTGTGCTGGTAAAAGAGGAGAACTTACCAGCAGGAAAATGGGCACTAGGAAAAGTATCAGAAGTACATCCAGGAAGCGATGGCCACGTGCGAGTGGTCTCTATTAAAACGAAGAAAGGATACATCAAACGACCGATCAGTAGACTCGCTCCACTTCCAAAGCAAGAGGAAGAGCCCGTACAAGCAATACGAAGTAATAACAAGAACAAGAGCACTATAAAAGGCAGCCTATTCACATTATTAACAGTTATGCTTCTGATGATTGGAACCGTCAGCTCAGCACCGACTCAAAACTACAAAGTAACCCCTATAGAAAACAACAAACCTATATATTTTGACGAAATAGGGCAATTACAACTTATTCACGATGAATGGACACTGCTTATATACTACAATCTAACTACATATTGGAGAGCAACAGACAAACTACATACCTACATAGATCATATCGACAAAATATGCCAGCGAATGAGTTATGTACCCTGTGACGCTCTCGTTAAGCAACTACGTCACGAACTACGTCAGTTAAACGAGTACAACTCCTTACTTTTATCTCAACATTTGCAACGACAAAAACGAGGCTATTTCGATGGAGTCGGGAAATTAACAAGAACTTTATTCGGGGTCTTAGATGAAGAATTCGCCGAAAAGTATGAAAACGACATAAAAATCTTACAAACAAACGAAGACTACTTACTACAACTCTTGAAGAATCAGACCGTCATCACCGAGGCTGAAAATAACATAATTAAAAGGAGCGACGAATTCATGAATAGTCAATTTGAGGTCATGCATGCCTACATGAACATTACAAGCAAGGAAATAGAAAAGATTGAAAACAAAGTGCAGATGTTATTTACCGTAAATGACATACATTCGGCCTCAATTACAGCGACACTAATTATAAACAATCTGCAACGTATACAAAGAATGTTACTAGACGCCCTATCAGATATCTATAAGGGGCATCTAGACGTTTACTTATTTTCAGCATCGCAACTTATTAATCAACTAACAATAATAAAAGGAAAGCTTCCACGAGGATTGTCTCTACCTGTAAAAGATATACAGGAGGATATTCAGGAAATTTACAAACATCTCTACGTCAAGGCAAGGATCACCGATAATTACCTATTATTTGAGATACATATACCATTGATCAACGAGGAAGAATACACAATATACAGAGTGATCCCGATCCCATTCAAGAGACAAGGTCAACTGAAAGTAGTACAACCATCGTCAAACAAAATCGCCATCAACTTCATACAAAAGTCATACATTATTATAAACGATAATGACGAGCATCATTGTACTACCTATAGCATAGATAAGTTCATATGCATGGCGCGCCAACCTGTCTACAACTTACACGACAAGAATGCGCCGTGCGAAGTGAATGTATTCAGTCAGCAAACTCCATTGTCCTGTGTCATCAATGACATAGAGTGCAAGGACACCTGGACTCAACTTCATAAGCCGTATTGGTGGTTGTTTACATTCTGCGATAAAAATATAATGAGCATAATTTGTGCCGATCAAGTTACACCGATTGTCATAGACGGAACAGGTGTCATTGCACTCAAGCCGCAATGCATTCTACAAAAGAATGATGCAACCATATATACCTACAGTCATTTAGGAAGTAGAATAACTTTGGACTCGGAAATAGAAGTACCGACCATTAACAACTCAATCAACAACATCTTCGATCTGAACTGGAAAAATAAAGAGATCAACATCACTGAGAAGAAAACATTTACTACAAAGGATTTCATTAAGATACAAGAACAGTTAACCTATCAGAAAGAGAAGGAAAAATTGCCTGTCTCAACAGGATTGAACGTCCACGACATATATCACTATTCTGTTACATCTTTGCTGCTTGGGAGCGCACTTGTGGTCGCTCTCGTTATATGGTTGAAGAAAAAATGCAAGAGAGAAACAAAAATACCTACACCTACCGAGAACAAAGAAAAGAGCACAGTGGAGATAGAGGTGAAAGAGATAAGTAGGCCAAGGCCTCAACGTGAACACACCTACAGCACACCTTCGAAGACAGTACCGAGGAGTCGAGATAGAGAGTTCGCGTTTTATGATTAGCTTAAGTAATTTTTTGCTTTGTAATGAATGCTCATTTGCGCTTGATTATTGACTAGAATTAGGATAGCCCTTGTATTATGATTGTACTTTAATAACAAACTTTTTTATGCTTTATTTTTCCCTCGGGAGCATGTTACGGTAGAACCGAACAATATTTTGCCCGCGTTGCAACCTAGTTTCCGCACCTAGCGATAGATACGTAATTATACATAAATTAGCGTTAGCGACCTACATAACTTTAGTGTAAACTTAGAGTAGACACAGATGAGCATTCAACATCTAACTTTGTAACATTTTACTAGTAATAAACTTTATTGTGAATCTGTGTGGTTTACATCTCAACATCAAGACTACAGCGCGGGCCCCTACAATCATCATCATGATGATAAACGTAATCGTAAACGTAACGTGGTATTATAAAAGTATTGTAAAATATTATACAATTTTGATGTCCCCACCAAATTAACGATTTTTTTTGTTGGTTGTCTGTCTGTCTGTCTGTTTGTTCAAGTATCACGAAAAAGCTACTGGACCTATTTTTATGAAACTTTTGGTGTTTAAAAGCTTACGATTAGAATTAAGAAATGGTATAATAATTTATCTCTCTGCGATGACGGGAGCAGGTGCGCATGAATTCGCAGGCATTATAGTATACGAGCTTTTACCCGCGACTTCGTCCGCATAAATTATATACCAGATTTTAAGTCAGATGATAAGCTATCAAACAAAAAAAGTTTCATCAAAATCGGTTCAGTAGTTTTTGCGTGATACTCGAACAAACAAACACCCAAACAAACAAACAAACAGACAGACAAAAAATCCAAAAATTGGTGATTTAGAATCGGGGACAGGTAAAAACCATGTCGTAATTTTTTTTGTAATTATCTTCAATGTACAGACACACTTCTGTTACAGTTTTATAATAGTTTAGATATGATATACTCGGTGACTCGTGACGGCGTTTAACACCCTCGCTACGCTCGGGTGCTTCCTTCATGCCGTGCGATAATGCACCACCAACTTAAATCACACGTATCGTAATGTTCTTCTTAATTACTATAAATTTTTATTGTACACACAATAGAAAAGACAAAGGGCAAACGGCGGGGTTGGCATTTAAGTTAATACCCGTCTCTGTTTAGCGTTTAGACCGCCTTAATTTTGTAAAATGTACAGGGTGAAATTGATATCATTAGCATCCTTTTAAACTAAGAGTCTACCCATCAAACTGAACAACTTTGACTATTGGGGCAAAGCGATCGGATAAAAAAACTGCAGTTGCATACATTTGAGTCGAGTAGGCATTGCAGTTTAGTATGGAACAGCAGATTTTTATTGTTGCTCCTATCGGTTTGCTCCCATAGTGAAAGTTCTTCAGTTCAATGGGTAGACTCCTAGTTTAAAAGGAAGCTAATGATATCAATTTCACCCTGTACAGGGTGTAACAAAACACCCTAGTAATACTTACTGGGGGTGCTTCAGACCATCAAACTGAACAACTTTCATTATGGAGCCAACATCGAAATCGCTATAAAAAAATCAGCTTTTTCGTACAAAAGTGCGTCTCGACTCAAATGTATGGGATGGCAGATTTTTTAATTTTTTCTCGGCGTTAGCTCCATAGTGAAAGTTTTTTAGATTGATGGTCTGAAGCACCCCATGATGGTCAAGTATTACTTGGGTGTTTTGTTATACCCTGTATAATTGATATGGCAGGGTGAAAAAGTGCGACAAGTGAAGGCGTCAACGAAAGACAAGTCAGTGTGGCAGCCCGAGGTGAGCAAACTGCTCGAACTGAAGAAACAACTGACAGCCGCACAGACACACACACAGACACACACACCGGCACAAGCGCAAGGAACTCAGGAGTCTGTGGCAGACCTGGAGAAGGCTATCGCTGAACAGGTGAGATTAGACCGTCAACACACCATGGCATAAATTCCAACTCTGTGACATGCACTCGACTCGAGATATGCATTTCTATTACTTACTAAAAAATAAAGGAAGGCAATAAAAATTATTATAAAGGTATTTTACCCCGGCCCCGATTTAAAATGACCCGGCCCCGCGTTCATGTGTAAGGAGATGATCAGATCATCAAACTGAACAACTTTCTCTATTTCTCTAAAAAAATAACTGTCCCATAGGTTTGGGTCGAGAATGATTGCAATTTTGTTTGAATCTGCTGATTTTGCGATTTAGATGTTGGTCCGATAGTGAAAGATGTTCAGTTTGACAGTCTAAAGCACCTCTAGTATGATTTCTGTACTTGCCCGCGACTTGGTTTAGTACTACTTGTCGCGGAAAGAGGTCATTTTCTATGCAAAGAAAGCGCGTCGCGAGTTAAGAATTCATACTAGCGGGGCTGTATATGTCATTATCTTTAATTTACTGTCAATATATGATTATGTGTAAGTATAGCTGATTGATGATGTTGTTTAATACGGCAGGGTGATAAAGTGCGACAACTGAAGGCGTCAACGAAAGACAAGTCAGTGTGGCAGCCGGAGGTGAGCAAACTGCTCGAACTGAAGAAACTACTGACAGCCGCACAGACACACACACAGACACACACACCGGCACAAGCGCAAGGAACTCAGGAGTCTGTGGCAGACCTGGAGAAGGCTATCGCTGAACAGGTAATATAATTTTTATGCTCGTTCTGCATTATCCCATGCCAGATTTTACATGCAACATCTGAGTGTGCGGACGAATTCCCGGGCATAATCTAGCATGCTATAGCAAGCATTATAACTTGATACCTGTCTCTTTTTTAGCGTCAAGACCTAAGAGCGATATACTGATGTAACAAAATATAGGTCGACCAGAATCTCATGGTGTTAAAAAAGTTTAAAAATATAGATTTTTCACATGGCGTAGTAACTATTAAATAATCTGTGACATGGCAGTGTCAAAATGTCATCTGTATCATGGGCTTTAAGTAATAGTCATACTAATTATGAAATCAAAGCTGCACTTTTAGATGGAAGCAAGCCGCTTTGCACAGTGATAGTAGGGACCAAAATAAGCGATTTGACCCGCAGCAGCGCAACTTTCATCCCTTAGGATAATAGATGGCGCCACTTCATTAAAAAAAACCGAAAAATTCTACAAGCCAAACGGCTTCACCGATTTCTATTATTAATATGTCAATCGAAAGAATATTTATTAGTTTATGACAAAAAAAATAAAAAATAAAAATATCTATAATGGCTGCAAAAAGCCATGCATTTTTGTAAATTTTTTAAAGTTATTGTTCCGTTTTTTCTTAATAACATTAAAAAAATGTATGAATTGGGTATATTTTTAATTATTCACATTGTTAATAAATCAATAACAAGTTTAATAAAAAAGCTGCATGTCAATATCTTTAATAGTTTGGAAAATATTTAAGATTACATAAGCAGGTAAGGCGCGCCCCAGTCTTAGTAATTATGCAAAAATTACTCAATTTGGTACTGGAAGCAAGCCGCTTTGCACAGTAATAGAAGCGACTAAAATAAGCAATTTTACCCGCAGCAGTGAAACATTAATCGTTTAGGATCACAGATGGCGCCACATATTTTAACAAACTTCAAAAAATTATAGAAACTAAACAGCTACACCGATTTTAATTATTTAGGTGTCAAACGGTTCGTCTTTTTATGTTTCAATTTAAAAAAATTAAATAGTCAATTATTTGTAGAAATTGAAAGTGCAAAAATAATAAAATATATACAAAAAATTTAAAAATGTCATGTTTTCACTAAACTACGTTGAACTATGTATGAAGTGTGTATTTTTATTTTAGACAGATTTATTTCGAATCTAAAGATGAAAACTGCATCGAAATCGGTTTAGTAGTTTTATAAATATTTCTAATTTCTGCTGATAAAAGTCCACAAATCAAGGATCGCCACAACAGGACCGGCCCTGTACTATCTTCATCCAACGAGTGCCCGCTACCTTCACCGGATCGTCGGTCCACCTTGTGGACTACCCACGATACGCTTTCCGGTACGCGACTGCGCGGTCGCCACTCGAGAACTCTTCAGCCCCATCGCCCATTCGTACGTTAAGCAATGTGCTAAGCCCATTCCTACTTTAGTTAGAAATTCTCCGGGTTGTGTCGGGCTGTCGGCTACCCTGGTTTTCTTGCGGACGGACCTCTTCATTTCTTAATCGATCTCGCAGGGACAATCTATACAGGAAGATTTTTTTATCACCATCCAAATTTTAATAAAATGTTTGTTTATGAAAAAAAATCGATACGTGTTTTTTCTTTTAGTATCGCTCAGTACTAAAATATTGAGATATGACTACGCAAAAATGTCTTAAGAAAAACAATTCGACTGGACACAGTACGCACCTACCTGTGCCACAGATTACTTATTAATAGCTACTACCACTCGACCCGATTTCGCGCGCTTTTTCGAATTTAGAACTTTGCTTTTCAAGAACGAAAACTAACGAACGAATCTCTGTGGTCAGTAATTTTCTTTGGGTCAGAGCCTTTTAATTTTTAGAAAAAGTTTATTATGTGTCATTGTGTCATTCAAAGAGTACTTTATTACAACCGTGTCAATGAACAAAAATAAACAAAATAAGGGACTAGTATAACATTTAAACAATGTTTTGAAAGTGTTGTGTGTTCCTGTTAAGTTTACAATGCGTGGGACTCTGAAGCTAGGGCTCCGCCCCCCGGTCCTGCCGCACTACCCGGTCGGTACGAATACGAAACTCGATGACCAAGCT
This sequence comes from Agonopterix subpropinquella, assembly GCA_922987775.1. NCBI lineage: Eukaryota > Metazoa > Arthropoda > Insecta > Lepidoptera > Depressariidae > Agonopterix > Agonopterix subpropinquella. Next base: position 9,652,003 of record OV277719.1, on the reverse strand, counting down.
TTATGGAAAATTCTGTAGGATATAATTTTTAAATGTGCAATTTTGACCTGCCCTTTTTTTTAATGAAATGGGTTCTATAAGTGATACCAAACATGTAGAAAAAATTTGGATGGTGATAAAAAAATCTTCCTGTATAGCCATCTCCATTGCCTTTGGGTGACTTACAACATTTTTACTTGGCTTTAATTTAGTGAGCGACCATGTAATAGCATAATTTATTATATTATATTTGTATATCATTTCAAATCATATCTATTTACTTACGTATGATTTCCACAGCCGCCCTTGCAGAATTTTTATTACATTGCAGAGGACAGGGTGCAAGCTAGGTCGACGTGTCGGCAACCACAGCGCATTGTGTCCGTGACAGCCTGATTTCTAAGCGAATTGGTTGAAGAATATTTTCTGTTTAATAGTTCTCATCCCATGCCCATCTTTTTAGGGATGTAACCTTAGATCAAAGGTGGATGGACTTCACAGTAGTTAAAATATACAATGGTCAGTGCATTGTGCGCAGCCTGATTTACAAGCGTATTAGTCGAAGAGGGATAATTCTGACAAATTGCAACTTTTGACCATTGTGGAGCCCATCTTACCTTAGGAGGTCTTGTTACATCATCATAAAAAGATAGGCATGGGATGGGAACTATTAAATTGAAAACATTCTCCGACCAATGTACTTATAAATGAGGCTGCGACGGACACAATAAGCTGTAGTTGCCGACACGTCGACCAACCTTGCACCTTGCAGTGTAAAATATTCTGCAAAAGCGTCTGTGGGAATCAAACGTAAGTAAAGTACCTACCTATAAAATTTTGAAATGCTATAAATAAATATCTTGGACATTGTCACACAAATTATCTAGTCACATTTAAAGTACCGGAATCTAAACTCGTACACCACAACTACAATACCAATCACCAACTACAATACCTGGCTATACTAATATTATTATAATAATACTAAATGAAGGCATAGTTTGAAGGCTGCAAGTCAACCAAAGTGCAATGGGCTAGAGGGCTAAGCTCGGAGTTTCCCTTTCTAAATCAAATCAGAAATGTATTCGACACAACCCGAAGAATTGCTAACTAAAGTGGCAATGGGCTGGGCATATTGCTCGCAGAACAGCTGGCCGATGCTGATGGGGCAGAAAAGTTCTCGACCGGCGACCGCGAGGTCGCGTACCGGAAAACGTACCGTGGGTAGGCCTCCACTAGGTGAACCGACGATCCGGTGATGATAGTGGGTACCTTTTGGATGAGAGTAGTGCAGAACCAGTTGTTTTGGCGATCCTTGAGGGGGCCTACGTCTAGCAGTGGACGTTTATCGGCAGAAATTAGAAATATCTACATAACTACTAAACCGATTTCGATGCAGTTTTCATCTTTAGATTCGAAATAAATCTGTCTAAAATAAAAATACACACTTCATACATTGTTCAACGTAGTTTAGTGAAAACATGACATTTTTAAATTTTTTGTATATATTTTATTATTTTTGCACTTTCAATTTCTACAAATAATTGACTATTTAATTTTTTTAAATTGAAACATAAATAAAAAGACGAACCGTTTGACACCTAAATAATTGAAATCGGTGTAGCTGTTTAGTTTCTATAATTTTTTGAAGTTTGTTAAAATATGTGGCGCCATCTGTGATCCTAAACGATTAATGTTTCACTGCTGCGGGTAAAATTGCTTATTTTAGTCGCTTCTATTACTGTGCAAAGCGGCTTGCTTCCAGTACCAAATTGAGTAATTTTTGCATAATTACTAAGACTGGGGCGCGCCTTACCTGCTTATGTAATCTTAAATATTTTCCAAACTATTAAAGATATTGACATGCAGCTTTTTTATTAAACTTGTTATTGATTTATTAACAATGTGAATAATTAAAAATATACCCAATTCATACATTTTTTTAATGTTATTAAGAAAAAACGGAACAATAACTTTAAAAAATTTACAAAAATGCATGGCTTTTTGCAGCCATTATAGATATTTTTATTTTTTATTTTTTTTGTCATCAACTAATAAATATTCTTTCGATTGACATATTAATAATAGAAATCGGTGAAGCCGTTTGGCTTGTAGAATTTTTCAAAGTTTTTTTTAATGAAGTGTCGCCATCTATTATCCTAAGGGATGAAAGTTGCGCTGCTGCGGGTCAAATCGCTTATTTTGGTCCCTACTATCACTGTGCAAAGCGGCTTGCTTCCATCCCAAAGTGCAGCATTTCCTTAAAATATCTCCATAACGACTAAGACTATAATGCAACTGTTAACCCTAACACCCTGGGCCTCTACCCGCACATTCGAACTTCGCAATTGCGTGAACAAAATCCAATGTCAACTGTATTACAATGAAGTGCGGACCGAAACAGTGGCTATATAGCGAACATCGAAAGTGCGGGTACTACAGGGCCAGTAATATCAGAGTTAAATAAAAATTATCTTGACATAGACGGGAGCCGGTGCGGGCGAAGTCGCGCGCAAAGGCTAGCTTTGTGTATTTTAATTGATTTTAAGCATTATCGGTTCCAGGGTGACAAAGTACGCAAACTGAAGACTTCGACCAAAGACAAGGCGGTGTGGCAGCCGGAAGTAAACGTGCTACTGGATTTGAAGAAACGACTCGCCGCGCTACAAGTCAAATAAATTATATTATATTTATTTATTGTTTAAGTTTATTATTTACTTCCGTCGTTCATAAACTACGTCACAGAATGGTACCGATTCGGACTGTGCCACGACTTAACTTAACTAAATTTATTCCTGTCACTTTCTAAAATTAGATTAAGAAAAGAGACAGAAAACCAACAGCTGACTTTAGTGCTGTCAAAGTGACGTTACACGCCCAAAATAAGATGCCATCATAATGTACGCCATCTTATTTAAAGCGTCCAAAATAAGATGCCATCATAATGTACGCCATCTTATTTAAAGCGTTTTTGGGCGTGTAACGTCACTTTGACAGCACTAAAGTCAGCTGTTGGTTTTCTGTCTCTTTTCTTAATCTTATTTTAGAAAGTGACAGGAATAAATTTAGGTAAGTTAAGTCGTGGCACAGTTCGGATCGAGGCCAATATCTGTTACAAATAACAATGTGCATGATTTTGAAAAGCAGTTTACTAATTTCAGTTGGTTAAGTATGATCTGAACCCATTAACTTCCACTCAGTTGCAGAAACGCTCATTAGAGTTAATCCTCCATTAAATCTGTTGCTAGCTTTTACTGTGTCAACAAGACAAAAAGTGACAGGAAGAGATTTAATGGAGGATTAACTTCAATGAGCGTTTCTGCAACTGAGAGTTAATCTAAACTATTAGAAAACTGTAACAGAAGTGTGTCTGTACATTGAATATATTTACAAAAAAAAGATTACGATATGGTTTTTAGGTGTCCCAGATTCCAAATCACACATTTTGAACTTTTTGTCTGACTGTTTGTTTGTTTGTGTGTTTGTTTGTTTGATTGAGCATCATGCAAAAACTACTGAACCGATTTTGATGAAAGTTTTTTTGTTTGATAGCTTATGATCTGATTTAAAATCTGGTATATAATTTATGCGGACGAAGTCGCGGGTGAACGCTCGTTATATATAATTTGCTGACTGGCTAATCTTTACACTATAGCATAAGTGATTGTCGTGCGATATAGCTCATACTAACACAAAAGAAAAAGTTAGTAAATGGCTATTATTTTAGATTCCTTTTGTGCTAAAAACAAAACCTAGAAAAAATTTGTCTACTGTGATATTTCATTAGCAAAAACGAAGATCTAGGAGTGTATTTTTCTGTGACAAAATTACGTTAGTTTCCCCTTCGTTTTCCTTCTAACTTCATGGCTTAAAGCAATGACAAAGTAGGAAAGCTAGGACAAAGTAAATATCAAATAAGAGGGCTATCGCAGTCCAGTGGCGCCCTCATCACATTAAAAAAGATTTCTCAATAAAGAAAGCCTAATTTAAAAAAGTAGTCAACACGAACACTACAAAATCCTTCAAGCCATTGTTATACAATACTTTTATACAGGGTGAAATTGATATCATTGGCATCCTTTTAAACTAAGAGTCTACCCATCAAACTGAACAACTTTTACTATGGGAGCAAACCGAATGGAGCAAAAAAAAAATCTGCTGCTGCATACATTTGAGTCGAGTACGCACAGACATTTAGTATGGGACGGCAGATTTTTTAGTTGCCCCAATCGGTTTGCTCCCATAATAAAATTTGTTCAGTTTGATGGGTAGACTCTTAGTTTAAAAGGATGCCAATGATATCAATTTCACCCTGTAGGTTCTAAACATTCCACTTTTAGACAATTGCGAATAAAAACAAAAGCGGCCGTTTTTATTCTTTTTTCAATATTTGTATGTTTAGACCTTTAAAAAACCTATAAAAGTATTGGACGTATCGTATCGTATCGTTTGTTGTATTTGTATTGGCGTGAGCTTATGTATGTATGTAGTATTCTATGAAAATAGCTTGAAGGCTTTTGTAGTGTTCGTGTTGATTACTTTTTTAATTTAGGCTTTCTTTATTGAGAAATCTTTTTTAATGTGATGAGGGCGCCACTGGACTGCGATAGCCCTCATAAGTAACTCCATATGAATAGATAATAATTTAATACAATATAGAAGCAAAACCAACAGGAGATTTGTAGGCGTATCTTGACATTTAATGCGTCAGTTTCGTTTCTATAGTGTACTATTATTATCTACTAGGCCCGCGACTTCGTCTGCACAAATTATATATATACCAGATATTAAGTCAGATCTTAAGCTATCAAATAAAAAAGTTTCATCAAAATCGGATCAGTAGTTTTTGCGTGATGCTCGTTCAAACAAACAAACAGACAGACAAAAAATCCAAAAATTTGTGATTTAGAATCGGGGACACCTAAAAACCACATCGTAACTTTTTTTTTGTTATTATCTTCAATGTACAGGCGCACTTCTATTACAGTTTTATTATAGTTTAGATTCGTATGGTAACACGTAGTTTATGAACGACCACGTATTTTTAAGTTTAACTTAAAAATAAAGTTTATTTATTTTTCCGTCCCAGCGTTCATTTTCAATGATCTTTCATAGGGCAGTGACGTCAACTTATCCCTTAGACTAATTATATCGGGACGCGTAACCACGTGTCATTCTACTAACAAACTTTCTGCCACTTTTTGCGGGGGGCGAGGTAACATGTTATCCGCAACTTTGGATTTTATTCCCTATGACTTTAGATTCTAATTTTGAATGTTCAAAATCATGAAAAGTAGTCTCTTTCATAGGGCAGTGACGTCAACTTATCACAAATCTATAAGATTTTTTTTAATGACTAAGTAAAGGAGTCAATTTATTTTAGGCCCACAAACGGTAACGTTTATTGATGGTATTACACCCTAAAACATAATTGAATTTATTATGTACACACGGCGACAGGTCAGGTTACCCTGTTTGGACTATGAACTATTAGAAGTTGAACGCAGGCCTATGACAGCTTAGTTCTGGTGTAGCCGTTGTGGCGCTGTTTCCCATCGTCCTCATTGGACGATGATACATTGTATCATCGTCCAATGAGGACGAGATACAACGCCATATTGAACTTACAACAACAGCAGCCTCATGCCGTGTTGTTGCGTCAGAAGCTTATATCTTGTGATTTTCCTGGTATTTTAGCTTCAGTTTAGAATCCTTGAGAAGCCTCAATTCTTCTCCGTCGTATGACATAATAATATCGTTGAATAGTTTGTTCCTTGATCAAATATCCCTATTTTTGCATCCTGGAATCTGTGTATACATACCTATAAGTACAAGTTCTATACACATTAGTTTGACGACAGAACGCCACAACGGAAACAACGGAACTAAGTGCAAATTTCACTGTCGCATCTGTAGCTTGCTACATATCAGTAATCTGTGGTTGAACGCTGCGAATCGTGCGAGAGGGTGCGGTATGTTGTTGTTGTTTCGTCTCACAGCACGCTGCGCCCGCGCCGGCAGCCGCGTCTATGCAGGCTCTCTACCGCACTATTTTGTGTTTTGTACGTAGTGTAGTTATGGGTGTATAGGGTGCGTAACCTGATGTGTCGCCGTGTGTACTAATCGGACGAAAGATTAGGTAAAAAATTCAAACGGAATTATGAAATAAATATTAATAAATGCACCGTTTTGACTTTTTTGCTAAAATTAATGTTCCCTGTTAAAACGGCACATGTAAAGCAATGCGTGTACAGGCTGCATATGCTGTGTATGTGTGCACATGGTCACAGTATAAGACAGTAAAACATCTTCATACAATGGTACTAAACGCGGCTTGTATGTGTGCTCGCCAGTACGTACACCTCGTAGCATACACACTGATGATATCTAAGGCAGCCAAGGCAGCGACAGACGGGGCTACGCGGAGATATTGTCGGTATGTGCGTGATCCGAGGCGTACGTACTGGCGAGCACACATACAAGCCGCGTTTGGTACCATTGTATGAAGATGTTTTACTATCTTTTATACCATAGAGTAATAGTACATTACTGCAGCGGCCAGCAACAGAGGCATTGATGGACGAACGTGTAAATGTGGGCCGGGGCGAAGCCGAGGCACACATACGTAAGTCCATCAATGCCTAGTTGTGGCCAAGGCTTGTATAGTACTTTTCTCAAATAATGCGCGGAAATTAAAACAGTAAATTTTCTCAAATAATTCGCGGAAATTAAAACTCTTCAAAATCAATGACGAACATCGAACAACAATTAGTTTTTTTTTTCAATAAACAGCTTTCTATTTGCAAGCCAGTTCGAAATTTAAATAAAACCTTTGATAAGTTACCTCCTTGGTCGCCATGTTTCGGAGAAAAAGATCGTTCCATTTTTTAATTACACGACAGATATGAGTTTAGTATGTAATTTATTTTGTCGCTAAACACGACAGATATGGATTTTCATACAACATTGCCGGCCGCTGCGCGCATGTATTTGGCCAGTACAGCAATTTCGATTTATCTCGAAGAAGGTTGTCAAAATAATACTCACATTTCCAAGCATGTTTGAGAAAAAATATTATAATACCTAACTAGCTGACATTCCCATTGTTTGTTATGAAACCTTTGGGGGTTGAATTGCGAGAAATCTTTTTTTTGTGTCACGTATTATAGATGACAATAAAAACATCCCTGCCAAATTTTAAGTTATTAGTCTTTGTAGTTTTAGGTATTTGAGCGTTGAATGAGTGTCCGTATTTGCATAGATTCAAGCAAATCTGACACACCTTCACCGTGAGAAGTTCAAATTTCTGCCACAGCGTGCGCTGCGATCGACTTGACAGTTCCCAATACCCACTTCGCACATAGCCAATACTGTGACAAGGTGGTAACAACCCTTCATTTTCTCACAGTTGCGTAACGATCACACTGCCCTATGATCACAATGTATTACCGTAGATTATGTGTTCATAATTTATTGTACATTTTACTTTATATGGGAGCAAATGTAATAAAAAACTTATTACAAAATCAAATTTTGTTTTATTTATTTATCGTACAAATAATTTCATGCCTTGATTACATTAAAATAGCGGAAGGTAGGTGACGTTCTTTCATTAAGTACTCGAAAAAATGGATCTTCTTTTCATGTACTTACTGAGTGAAAAGTGATGCCGTGTGATTTGATTTTTATTTTTTAATGATTTGTACAACGAGTTTTAAGCATGCGAAGGCATTGTGGTACCTTTATCCCGCCTAGAATAAAACAAGTATCTCGATCACGCAATATGGCGCGCGAATATTCCGAGAGATAAGTGTACTTTTTGCAACCATCAGCAGCATGGCTGATTCAGTGTTTATGGGGTATAGAGCTTCTCTGTGATGGGGATGCACCAGGTCTGCCTACATAACTCCAGTCGGTTTAGGAGTTACTGATGATTAAAGGTATGTCAAAAATTAACGTATGTTATTGTTGTAGTATGCACTGTAGCTATGTGAACAGTACAAAAACTGATATGGTTCATCAGTCGTTTTAGGAGATATACAGCCGTTCAAAGGTCGGAACTTTGACTGGCTGTATCTCCTAAACCGACTGACAGAACTTGACAGTTTTTGTAGGTACTGATCACATAGCTACAGTGCATACTACAACCTACAACAATATCATACGATCAGCCGTGCAGCTGATCGTTAATTTTTTACAGACCTTTAATCATCAGTAACTTCTAAACCGAATGGAGTTATGCAGGCAGACCTAGTCCATCCCCATCACAGAGATGCTCTACACCCCATAAACACTCTGAATCAGCCTTGCTGCTGATGGTTGCAAAAAGTACACTTATCTCTTATAATATAAGCAAATAAGGCGACGGGGGCTCAATTTCTGCGGTCCATGCGCTTGTAGGCTAGACAACTATCTTGCAATTTTAATTTAATCAAAGCTTTCAACCTGTGCTTTCAACTTACGTAGGTACAGTCTTCATCAGATATATCGTAGCATACAAGGTGTCCAAATATTTCTGAGCAGTGCTAATTTTCATTAAATTATTTACAGTATATGTTACCAATTATAATTATCTAAACGTGTATTTTGTCATAAATATGTGAACAGCGAATTTTCAATAATTTCTTTACAATGTTATTTAAAATTAACATGTAAAACAACGGAGTAAGGTTTTTTATCTGAAACTGTTCAGATGTTTATGGCCACCATGACTGCGTCAATATATTTGATGTTTTCGGCGTTCCTATATTTTTGATTGACTATGAATAAAAAATTTATTGAAAATTAAAACTGCTTAGAAATATTTGACCACCTTGTTTGCTACGATATATCTGCTGGTGACTGTACTAGATAATACCTATTGTAATACAGAAGTCTGTGCTAGATACCGATGACACAGAGTACAGACATGACAAATGTACCAGTGAGTTTTTCTAACTTACTATGTATGTACGTAATGCCGACTGCTCTCAAACGGTGAAGGAAAACATCGTGAGGAAATCTGCATACGCTGAAGAAGAAATTCTGATGCGTAGGTATGTGAAGTCTACCAATCCACATTGAGCACGCGTGGTGGACTAACGTACATACACCCTTCCTGAGGGCTGGCCTGTGCCCTTTCCCTAAGAAACCTGTAGGAAATTCGTAAAAAAATAATGTGGACTTCCCATACTAAATGCAATCCAGTTGATCCAACTTTTGTATGAAAAGTCGAAAACAAAAATTCGTATATTAGTGCGATTTTTGAAAATCATACGAGCGAAAGATGCATAATCTCCATAGTAATTTTGAAATTTTCTACTGCCAAGTCGCTCGTATGATTTTCAAAAATCGCACTTTATGTTTCTTAGGGAAAGTTGTTCAGTATCATGGGTACAATCACCTCTTAAAGTAATGCAACTGTTTACCCTAACACCCTGTAGTAGGCTGATGATGATACAACGTATAGATACCTACGTACCTACGCCCCCAATTACCTAGTCCACCGTAGCAATGCGCTAGCTGTAACCCACAAAAAATAATTCCAACGCATATTTCAACCAAATCTTTTACATCCAATTCAACATTTCTAAACTGGGCCTATAAAAAAAAAGTAGCAGGTACCAAAAAGCACCTTTTAAAAAAAACCCTGTAGATTTCCGCAGTCGAAAACTGTAAAGATAACAAGGTAAGATGATTTAATTCATAATGCTACTATTCCATACACAAATTATGTCTCTCCGTTTGAATTTTATGTTAAATGTCGTAAATATCAAAATGGATTGGTTTTGGGACTTAGTGTGTGTTATTTAGCCTGTTATTATGAGAGCAAACCTGTTTCGTTGTACGGGTCCTTAACAGCGGTTCTCAAAGTTTTCTCAACGGTTCTCGAAGTTGCGTAGCTAGCGGGTTCGTAGACGTTCACATCGGTTGTGCGCCTTTTGGCTGGCTTTCATACACATCTTTTAATGCACTTCCGTCAGTTGAAGGTTCCACGCACCGCATTTGTTCTTTTCGGAAAAGACCATTAATTTTATCGTGGTATATTTACTATGCTGTTTATACAAAAGAGACGCGTGGCGGTAGCGGATAGTCAAAGTAACATAATATTCAACCTCATAGTACGCAGCATAGCATCGTTTTTGTCAAAGGGAAATCGCGCGCGTGCTACCAGGCGACGCGTCGCCTGGAGGCGCAGGCGTAATTCTTCAAACGACGCTATGCTGCGTACTATAAGTTTTATATTGCCGCACCCAGCCCGCGTCACGTCCGCGCCACGTCACTTCTGTTTAAGCAGCACCTTAGAGCGTCGGTGGCGCGTTGCGGTGAGGCAAGCACTCAATCTCGAGGGTCCAGGTTCGAATCCGCACGGACGACATGCCGAGAACCAATAAATTTTTCTAACTAATCATTCATCATCATCATTTCAGCCTTCTTATACGTCCACTGCTGGACATAGCCCTCCCCCAAAAGGCAGGTTTTGCCATAATCGATATTAATTCTAATTAAATATACAGGGTGAACTTGGTATCATTGGCATCCTTTTATAAACTAAGAGTCAAACTGATGGACTAAGTGGTGTGCCCCTTGAGGGTAGGCATGTGCCCTGCAGTGGGACGTTTATAAGCTGATAATGATGAGGTATATTTTCTTCGGACGATCTCTCCCAAAAAATCAGCTTCTTTAATTTTATAATTCATAAAATATTTTGAAAATGTAATCGGTATTTTGGAAATATTATAGGTACTTAAGTATTTAAATTTTATTTACAGTAATATTTACATAAGAATGGTATATACATATAACTATTAAATAAATCAAAACCTAACCTAATATAAACACAATTTACAATACTAAGCGGTACTTTGAAAGCTGAGCTTTATCTAAGTAGTTGTCTTGTGGTCAGTCAAAGAGCCCGCCTCGGGTCGAACCCGGTTCAAAAGTGCCCATCACGCTCGTGGCGTTTCCACGCTGTATAGCTAGGGAAATGTGTTGAACCAGGTACGACCCGGAGCGGGGGTCTCGGCCCCTCTCCCTCAAACGACGGCCGATGGCTTTAATGAAGTTTTTGGCTTCGGTACCCCAGGGCCCGGCGGTCTCCACTGCTACTGGCACAAATAGGTGCGTTGCCTCTAAAAGTGAGTACGTGGTGTGTTTTACCCGTGCCGCACTTTCCGCGGCCGATCCTGGCACCCGCGTAGTTCCCTGGAGATGCGATCGCGCAAAGGTACAAGGTACAAAGGTAGAGGGGCAAAACAGGCGGATAAACTTGTGCTCGGGACGTTTGCCGACACCAGCGCTCTGCGGATTATGTCATTAAGGATATAGTGTCGTGGCCATCGTCCCGAACACTTCCTACAGCTTAAGGCATGATGGCCGTTGGCCTGCACCCAGGACCCACAGATGCATTGGTGCGGCACGCATATCTCACAACCAAGTCTCAAGGCTGCGGCAATTTAAATAAGGTCATTGTATAGATTAGGGTAGGTAGTTATAAAGTTTCAAAAATCTCTAAAAAACAATTCTTTTTAAAACACATTTAGAATGTGTTGTAGGTTAATTAGAACCTAAGAATCATTCTTCTTCAACGCCTAAAGTTCATAAGCGTCAGTTTACATCCATAATTACGAATTAGGTAATCCCTGTCTATTCACATTTCCTGACAAAAGAATCCAAAAATAGCTAAACCAATCTATAACTGTCAATTAACTAGGCCAAATTGGTACCGCTAATGATACAAAAAGTTTAAGAAACTCTGTTTTGGACCAACTGCCGCGTACATATCTATAGCTACCAACATTCGAGCTTTTTGTGTCCTTTCTCTTTTGATTTTCAACCTTATAATCCCAACTATAAAGTTGGAGTTACTTTGAATGGCTTAGAAACTATGGCCACGCAAATGCAATCTGATACAGACGAAGGAATTTAATCTTAAAGTTAAGTGAATACGGTTTATAATAAGTGAATAACGGATTAAGCTCGACTTCCAACAAAACTTTTTTTTGCTCTCAGGTAAAAATATCTTTCGAAACGATTTCATGGCAGTTGAAATAAGACGCGGTGGCGTTCGAACGCGTTACTTAACAAGTTCCTTAGTTATTTAGGCTTTTAGTTACTAAAATGTTAGTGTTTTTAGTGAAAAACTTGAATTAAACTTTAGTCGAAATAAAATGGTTTAGTAATAACAAGTGAATGTTCGTTTCAAATAGTGTTTTATTAAACTTTTAAGTGTTTTTTAATAGTTGTGTGCGTGCAAAAAAGGATGTATATTTCAACTTTATGAAACTGGATTTCGTGATTCTCCATTTTGTATGGTAAGTTTTAGGTTCTTTTATGTACCCAAACATATTGTTGATGAAGAAATTAAAGCGTTACATTTCGATTATCACTGGCCGGTGAGAACAAAGGCCGATCGGAGATAAAACTAGTTTTGAAAGTAGGTGGTTTTTAGTCTGTAGTTAGTAAGGATGTTTGGTAAAGGATCGTTGCCCTTTTTTGTTGTGAAAAAAGTTTGCGTGGGCGGTAAAATAGAATAGTGTTGGGATTGGTTCGGATGTTTGGGTGTTTTTATCGATGTTTTCTAGGTGTTTTTTCTTAAAGATAATTTTATGACAATTAAATCTGTAGGTAGTTAGCAGAAAACATAAGAGTTTCAATATAAAATTATTAGTTATATGTTCACGCTATATCTTTCTGTTTTAAACCTAGAGACTTAATATTATTAATATTGAATTAATTATCGTTTAAAAACATCTTCAAACTAAAATATAATGTAATCAAAATAATTTTTCTGAACACTCAATTATTTCATCAAAATAAAAAGCGTGTAATTTCAACAATAGTCTGTTAAGGCTGTCAAAACTATGTGATTGATATGGAAATAAAAGACGATTACTTGATGCAATGTTGCCAGCAGTGCGACGTACAAATGCTCTAAACAAAATCTCTAGCAAAATAAAAGTTTTGTTGGAAGTCAAGCTTAATCCATCATCATTCACTTATTATGAACCGTTTTCACTTAAATTTCTTCAATACGGATCGATTTTAGCCACAGAGCTTTTTCGGTACAAAACATGTTTTTTTAAGAAAACGCTATGGAGTGAGCGTAGCGAGCTCGAAATTATTAGAAATGCATCTTAGCTGGTACCTCGTCAGACAGGACTACTGATTCAAAATCTCCAATTATTTGAAACTTTTTCATATAGCTGGTAGGCAGGAGCCAGGACCTGCCCGCGGACGACTCCCGAGACTCTATAGCGGACCACCGGTTGGGTACCACTGTTCTAGTGGGACACTATTAAGAGCTCCCCCACACTAGCGTCTTTGGAGCGTCGTCGTCTTCCCAGCGTCCACGCCGCGTCGACGCGATGTCGACGCGGCAGCGACGCGGCGTCAGCGCTGGCCGGCCGCCAAACGCCGGGCTTACGCAGCGCTGGCGTCGCGTTACTGCGGCGCCAACCTCCTTACATTCTCTATTATGATTGGCGAGACGCGGTAACTCGACGCCAGCGCTGCGTAAGCCCGGCGTTCGGCAGCCGGCCAGCGCTGACGCCGCGTCGACGCGGCGCGGACGTTGGCTCGACGACGACGCTCCAAAGACGCTAGTGTGGGGGGGCTCTTATAACCTACATTATGGAATTATTAACTTGACTACAATGCGAAATAGTTTTTTTGGAAATGCCCTACTTATAATTATTAAGAAATTGCAAAAACACGATTGAGGGCAGCACTTGAGGCTCTGTTCCCCATTAATAATGTTCAGTAAAAATCGCGTTGTCAAGCAATAGTACCTAACTAATCCTATTTCGATTTGCGTAAAACTAGCGTAAAAATTGCAAAGCTAGCAACACCTTCAGCTTCTCCCACAGCTATCAAATTAATGCTAGCATTATGTTACTTAGCGTGGAACTAATTCTACGGTCGTCGGTCGTTGGCTTCACATACGTCGTTAACGATAATTATTGACAAATTATCAACTAAAACACATCTCAATCTGGTTATCTCGTAGTTTTTGGAATACTATAATTTCTTTGCTACCGTTAACGCATTTAGAATAATATTAATAAGCAAGCTATTTTCTTAACCCCTCGTTGACATTCCAGGCGCAATATTATTGCTATTGTTTTTGAAATGGAGACAGGTTAAGGCTGATAGTTTCGCCTTTAAAATGTTTTTATGTTTTTCATTACGCTAAAAACGAACTTTATAAAGAAAAACCGATAACGTGTGATTCGCACTCGCGCACCGTGGGTTCCATATCACCATATTTTCCAAAAATAATGTTTTTTCCCTTAAAACCTTAAAAATAAGAAAATACAGTGTGTTAGGGTAAACAGTTGCATTACTTTAGAGGGTGATTGTACCTATGATACTGAAAAACTTTCCCTATGAAACCTATAGGAAATTCACAAAAAAAAAATGACTTTTCATACAAACTTTCGATCATCCTGATTGCATGGCATGGCAAGGTACTATTTAGCGACTTTGTTGTGTTGAAATCGACACGATAAGCAAGCAAGCATCAGAGGGTCTACCCGCACATTCGATTCGAACTTTTGCGTGAATGTTTTCGTTCCAATTTCAACTCTATTACAATGAAGTGCGGACCGAAACAGTGGCCATTTAGTGAAGATCGAAAGTGCGGGTAAGGGGGCTGATTGCATTTAGTATGGAAAGTCCAAAATTTTTATTGCGAGTTTATTGTACTTAAGGGGCGTCCGCCCGGTTTTGAGTAACTTTGTAACCATTTTATACATTAACTATGACACTTTTTAAGCAGAAAACAAAACCGAACAATCTACAGGATATGAGAAGTGATGTGGTTTTTCTCGAAATCTATTTTAATTAATAAGACTGAAGAAAAACGAATCCAAAGTCACCTCTTTTTTTCCAGTTGTAACCGTTTTACTCTTACATTGTTGATCAGAAGAACATGAACATTTTCAACATACTTCACATAGAATGATGTGGTTTTCTTATTTTTTGAAAATTCATAAAAAATCATACAGGTTTTCAAAGAAAACGGAAAATTCCGACCGGCGCCACGCAATTGAAGCGGGATGGCTAATTGCAAAAGTTTGCTTGTAAGAAAGAGAGCCTTGCAAATGGGAGGAGTGGCCTATGGGTACAATCACCCCTTAAAGTAATGCAACTGTTTACCATAACAACCTGTGTAGTAGGTAATGTTCCTTCCACCACATAGTCTGGCTGGGTCATAACTAAGACATTAATAGTCCAGCCGGTCATGCATCATGCTCATGTCTCCTTAACCCCTTTATATGCGTAATGTAATAAACACAAGGGGCAATTTAGTTTCAATAAATGATTTCCTTTTACTAACAAAGACGTTCTGTTTCTTTTGCGTAGGACATTGACCGCTAAAATAAAAATAAACAAACAATTGCCTCGATTCGGAGTGTACCACGACTAAACTAAACTAAATGTATTCCTGTCACTTTCTAAAATAAGATTAAGAAAAGAGACAGAAAACCAACAGCTGACTTTAGTGCTGTCAAAGTGACGTTAAACGCCCAAAAACGACTTAAATAAGATGGCGTACATTATGATGGCATCTTATTTTGCACATTTAACGTCACTTTGACAGCACTAAAGTCAGCTGTTGGTTTTCTGTCTCTTTTCTTAATCTTATTTTAGAAAGTGACAGGAATACATTTAGTTTAGTTTAGTCGTGGTGCACTCCGAATCGAAGCCATTAAGTAGCTCATCACGATCCCTTTAGGTGGATTCAGAAACTTTGCAACAATGAGGCGTTTTTCAAGTGCAGTAAAAAAAAAATTCTGCAAATGGCGTGGCGTCAGCAAAAGCCTATGCCTAAAAATGGCGCCTTTTTTCTTTTTTTTAGCGCGGCCATTAATCAATCTTTAATATTATAGTTCAGAATAAAGTTTAAATAACACTTATCCGACAAATATCTCGGAACTCAGTCCGAACTAAGATATAAAGGCTTGAAGTGCACGTAATAGTAATATTTTCAACTTCAAGCCTTTATATCTCCGTCCGGACTGAGTTTAGGGATATACATGTTAATAAGTTTTGTTTGTTACTTTATTCTGAAATAAAATATTCAAGTTTGGTTGCTGGCCGCGCCAAAAACAACGGCGAAAAATAAGGCACCAACCTTACATACAAAACCCGCATCGTCTTTTGACTAATCTAGTCGATTTAAAAAAAAAATGGCTGCCATCTTGGTTTTGATGATTTTGCCAATGTGCTTGACTTTGTACGGTTACATAAGTATTTTGATGACTTTAAGGATTTTTTCTTTCGAAAAGAACACTATCTTGAGTCACCACTCGAGCTTCGTTGTAGAGGGGGCAAGCAACGACCGCCACGCGACGCGACTACCCCATAGCAGACCTACAACGCGACTTAGCGACAAAAAAACCTGTCAATTCGAAGGTTAATAAAGGTTGGTTGTCTATGGTTTTCTCTTTTAAGGGTGATATTAATCGATGTGTGATTCTGGTTTAGAATCGACCACCCCATTTCTTTTCGTGAGTGTCGTAACAGGCGAGTGAGAGTTGCGGTTTCTAATGCAGTGTCATTTGGTGATAGCTAGCCCATTAGCTATCCTATCACCACTCACTTCACCAGTCACCACTTAAAACGTTATTTCTTTCTGAAACCAATGAGCTTAAAGGTAAGTGTAACGTGGGTGTCTCACTCGTGGGTGTATACTTGGCATGGTTCAAATTATAATAATATCGATAAAATAACATCACTAGGTAAAATTGTCGAATGTTTACAAAATGGTGTAGGTACTTAAAAAAAATAGCGGACACACTTTCCCAGAAACAAAATTACACCAATTTATTTTTCTCACAGACTCCAAAACAAAACAATACAAACGCAATGCGTGACATAATTTCGCCAATTGACTTTAATATCATCAATTGACCTTAAGATCATCACGGCACCAAGTGAGATACCGCAATAAAGCTACAATAAAGCTGTTTTGAATTGCTTTTACAATTTACAGAGCTACATAAGCGAAATAAACAAAACGAAATCTTATATGATAAAATAAGCTACAAGCGAAATTTAAAAAAAGAAATCTTGTAATAATACACTCCAACACTGCATTATAATAAAATTATTATAAGATATTACTCTACCTATGTAATGTTGTTGTCACTCGATAGTCGATTATCGGTAGTGTTGTTACGTTACTCATAGTTAAAAAGTACTTACCTACCTATCGATAGTGGCCAGTAGGTACCTATTCTCAGTTCTATAATCAGTACAACACTAATGACTATAATATGGGCGTCTACTGCATTTCATCTTGGGCTAGGGAGATATAGGCAAGATCATTAGCCACTCATCAATATCAAGTCAATACTAAGACGTAACCACAATTTTATAAAATTAGAAAAGAATAGCAGGATTACCAAGTGCATTGGTCACTACGCCATAGGCACGATGATGCACAAGATGAAACTCACCCTGGATCCCAGCTGCCGAGCATGCGGAGAGGATGAGGAGACCATGGAGCATATTCTTTGTGACTGCGATGTCTTAGCGGCAAAACGCATGTGCCTCCTCGGAGATGGATATCCGAAACCGGGAGATCTTAGGCTTCTTCCCCTCAATGGTATTGCCTCCTTCATTGACCATGTATTTGAAGGGTGAAGAAAGTAAAAAGTATTGTCCCCACAACAAGATAAGATAAGATAAGTGCATTGTATTGTATTGTGTGACGATGGAGCATGAGCATGTGACAATCCTTGTCGTATGTTCAGTGGACGTTGACGGCTTCCTATGATTTCTAAAGCAAACAATGTAAACTAAAAACAGAGTCATTACCGTTTTATGACCCTAAACGAGCTCGAAAAAGGTAATTTCGTCATTACGTGACTCCCAAACTTTTATCATCAAGTGAAAGTTTGATTCTATCATACCTACCTACTTATTCTATTCCCACAGAACATGAACTTATAATACCTAAGTAGTTGACCGTTTTTATACAATTGGAATAACTAGGGTTGTGACAAAATATATCACTACTTACGTTGCTAAATTATCGATAGTTTTCCTATCGATAGTTTACATTTGATAAAAAACCATTCAATCGATATGCCTAGTCATGTCGATAGTCAACTATCGGCAACACTATTAGAATAGAAAAACTTTATTTCGACCAACTGAGATCATAATTTACTTTTTGTTATTTTAATTACGTTTTTTTTTCTTTTTAATTTTTTTTTTATTACTAGTTTAGGTAGTAGGTATAAATTGAAGTCCTCCGCCACGTTTTTCTCTCGCCCTGTATCTCTGTACAGGCTAATCTCAGGAACTACTGTACGGATTTTGATAATTATGGTTTTCATTAATAGATAGACTGATTCATGAGGAAGGTCTGTTTGTATGTGCCCGTGCGAAACCGGGGCGGGTCGCTAGCTTATGCATAATTTTAGAGCCATATAGATTTGGTGATGATTGATGAAAGAAGATGGGCAGATTTGGACCCAGCCATTTTTACGAAAACTAAAAGGTCTTCAGGACGGCGGTCATAAATATTATAAACAGAAAAAATTAAGGCATATTTTAAAAAAACTTCCTCATCTCTAGAAGTCCGGGTTCAAAAGTAGAAATTACTAGTTAAATAGACAAATCATCCAAAAAGCAGTAGCAAAACGCAACCATGACAGCTATTTTCATCACTCACTATCACTGAGGTATTTTTTGGTCATTACGGAATGTATTTGTCTTAGTTCGTGATTTCGTTTTCTTCCATTATCATAATATTGTACGGTTATCGTGAATTTTCATTAAAACAAACATAATGAATTCGTAGAAGATTGAATGGGCTATCTAATAAGAAAGATTATGACTTTCACACACTTGCTACAAAAGGTATCATAAGGAGAATAACTTTCCCCCAACTTTTACAGGCTACAACCAATTTACTTTTTTGTTAGTTTTGTTTCACTCTATACGTATTACTAAGTTTCATTCATGTACGGGACCTCTAAGTCTGGGTCTCAAATTACAGGGCCGGCCGCCAAAATTCTTTGGTATACCTCCCCCAGAGAAACATGAATTTCATCAAAAAAGTCTAATGAAATGAAAGGAGAAGGAAAATGAAGAATACGACATGAACATAACTTTTAGACTTTAGTATGCTTGCTTTACATACTCTAAGTTTCAGACAGAAGTCAAAACAATCTCTGCAAAAAGTCTTTTGTTACAACCCTATTACCCGTTCCAAACAGAAAGTCCCTTAAACCAAGGCATTTTCATCTTTATCTAGCAGTCATAAGAGTTTATCAAATGACTTCTGTCTGAGGCGAACATAATAGTTCTAAAAAAATTGGTGTCAAAGGTCAAGAGAAAGCTTTCCATGCAAAAACTAATCTAATGCCTATTTATTTAGAGATCAATTTCAAGTATCGCGCGTATTATTGATTTGGCATAGTTGTTAGAGCAGTAAATAAATAACGTAGACTCAATTTGACACGATTCCGTCTTTTGATATACAGGGTGTAACAAAACACCCTAGTAATACTTAAGGGGGTGCTTCAGACCATAAAACTGAACAACTTTCACTATGGAGCCAAAATCGAAATCGCGAAAAAAAAAAACTGCAGTACCGTCTCGACTCAAATGTATGGGATGGCAGATTTTTTTGATTTTTTCTCGACGTTGGCTCTATAGTGAAAGTTGTTCAGATTGATGGTCTGAAGCACCCCCTTAAGTATTACTAGGGTGTTTTGTTACACCCTGTATAGGATAGGGCACAAATTTGTTTGGTACCATTGCTTGCTTTGATCCCTACATTTTAGAATATAGAGATTAAATCGGGTAATGTAATGCCAACATCTCGGGCCAGTAGCGTAGCGAGGGAGGGGCGGTAGGGCAGGAGGTGCGGAGGTGCACTTTAATAGGGGCGGCAAATTCGGGAAGAATATAGATTGTTTGAGCTCTATGTCTATAACCAATTCGTAGAGCAGAGAAAAATCGAGCTCGCTCTGCTCGTTCTGAGTTTCGGTTTTATGTACCAACACATAATCCTAAAGAGTTCTGACCACAGCTAAAGACGTGATGGTGCTAAAAATTTCGAGATTGCTTCGCTCAATCCATAGCTTTTACATAGGCTACTTTGCACATGTTTTGTACGTAATAAAAAGCTCTGGCACTAACCGATTTGTATTGAGGAGAAAAGTCGAGCTCGCTTCGCTTACTCTAAGTTTCTATACACAAAAAATACCGGAGCGAGCGGAGCTAGCTCGAAATTTTGTTGCACATATACAGGGTGAAATTGATGTCATTAGCATCCTTTTAAACTAAGAGTCTACCCATCAAACTGAACAACTTTCACTATGGGAGCAAACCGATCGGAGCAACTAAAAAATCAGCTGTCCCATACTAAACTGCAATGCCTACTCGACTCAAATGTATGCAACAGCTGATTTTTTTTGCTCCGATTGATTTGCTCCCATAGTGAAATATGTTCAGTTTGATGGGTAGACTCTTAGTTTAAAAGGATTTTTTTTTTTTTTTTTTAAATAATAAAAGTAATTTATTTGCACCACAACTTAGAATCTATTATGTAATTACAATGTAATAGCACAGTGATAACAGCTACGAAGTCGTGCTGGTCTGGTGCCTGCAATAGACAACAAGGTCTGGAAATTACAGTTCACCAGGCCTCCACTCCGGCGACTGGACCAAACTTAAGTGCTAAACTTACGATTACTAGTGTGAAAAGTGGGTAATACTAAAAGCTGCCAAAAGGATGCCAATGATATCAATTTCACCCTGTAGATGTACAGTCTATCAAGTAGTATATCAAGTCGAGCTCGCTTCGCTTACTCTAAGTTTCTGTTTTTGCATAAGATGCCTGATCACAACCCGACTATTCGTTCTAATGATAGACTGTACAACTATATGTGCAAAAAAATTTCGAGCTAGTTCCGCTCGCTCCGTTATTTTTTGTGTAGGTGTTAATATAATGATAAGGGGGTCCAAAAACGTCTTTGCATCTCGACTCGAAGGTCAACTTGGGACAGGGATATGTGCCCTGCCTGCCTACCTATTTGTATGAAGAATGCAACTTTCAAAACGTCACTGCAATCAGTACCAGTGTTAAAAGATCAACACCAAATACGGTAGGACATATTTTATGTAAAATTTGGACCATATTACCGAATATCTTTTCATCTCGCATACGAAGACCCGCGTCCAAGCAACTGTCATTCTTATAACATTGTTTATAAGAGTTATATCAGGAGACTTTAGTTAAATCCTTACATCACACCTCTTTGTCACGTATGAAATCCAAAAACCAAGCTATTTTCAATCATGTTTGGTTGGTGTTAAGAGTGATGTCAGGTGATTTCGTTCAGTGGACAGTATGGGACGGTTTACCCTGGGCTTGCAAAATGCACTTTCGAAAGGTGTAACAATGCAGCTTCGCTTTTGTTATGGTTTCTATAGTGTGGAGCAGAGAAGTTTACATGATCGGTAAGGCCTCACCATAAAATACAAATTGCATGCAACATTCTTATACCTAACTACTTTTAGGGTCAATTCACACTACCACAACCACACCACGTCGCAGCGACAAAATGTGGTCAATGGTTACGTGTGAATAGTGTCGCAGCGGCTTTTTGCAGTTGCGTTGTGGTACCGACAAAATGTCGATGTGGTTGCGTTGTCGCTGTCGTTGCGATGTGGTAACCACGTGGTCATGTGCAATTATACTCCGGCTTCCGTAGAGGAAACACGGCTTGACGGCATGTCGTGGCGATGTCGCCGCGGTGCCGCCGCCGGTGGTGGCGTTGCCGTCGCGATGTGGTTGCGATGTGGTCGTATTACACAGGTGGTCGATAAAAACGTGTAAATTGTAATATTCATTTTCAATACAAAATATACGCCCGACCACATGGCGTCATTGTGGTGTGGTTGTGGCTGTGGTGTGGTTGTGGTACGTGTGAATTGACACTTATAAAAAAAAAAATGTGTTTTTAACCCTGAGGTTATGTCAGCCCATTCTTATACTTACCCAATAATCTAAGAAACTGGAATACCTTACCTACTACCTAGTAGCGTATTAATTATTCTATGGTAGCACAATATTTCAAACAAAACATATTCAATTCAATTCAATTCATTTATTTTAATTCAGATCGTGGATTCATATTGGTGTTAGTAACAATGACTTAAGACTATGTTAGTGACAAATTTTTTACATTTATTTAATATTAACAAAAGGGGGCCTAGAGCCCTTATGTAGGCTATTCCAGTGTCCAATGATGGGACACTGGAGCCGCTCTGCAATGGGCTCGAGGAGGGTGTTGGCGCTGCCCCGTACCCTGCGCAGCAGGGAGGCGGCACGTTTGCGTATGATGGCTGCAAAGCTATCTACTCGCGCCGCCGCAAACATGCCCGATGCGCTGCAGAAACGAGGCAGCCCCAACAACATCCTCAGCCCATTATATTTAAAAATATTGAAGACATTTATTATCTTATAATTTATTTTTAAATATATGATAAGATAATAAATGTCTTCATGCGTCGTAATTTTTACTAGGTACGTAGGGGGTGCAGCAAATGCAGGAAAATTTTAGATTGATTGAGCTCTGTTTATATCTATCACCAAATTCACCAATTCGTAGAGCAAAAAAGTCGTGCTTGCTTCTAGGTTTCTGTTTCAATTAGGTACTGTATACATGCATACACATAATGCAAAAATATATGCATGCATGTAATAGTTTTAAGCAAAAGTTCAAATAAACATTTATCTTATAATTCTAGAGTTCTGACCAAAGCGAAGACGTGGTGCTAAAAATTTCGAGCTTGCTTCGCTCGATGCATAGCTTTTACTAAGGTTACTTTGCACATGTCTTGTCCGTTATTTAGAAAGCTCTGGAGTGCGTTTTTTGAATCTCATTCGCTGAGTTCAGCAATCAAAAATGTCAAAATTATACAATTATACAATTGTCTATGGAGATACGCATCTTTCTACTGCTGATTTGATTTTCAAAAATCGCACTCCTGAAATATGATTTTTGATAGTCAAATCAGCAGTAGAAAGATGCGTATTTCCATAGTAATTATGACATTTTCAACTGCTGAACACAGTGAATGAGATTCAAAAATCGCACTCCTGGTTCTTTCTCCAACCGATTCTTATTCAGGAGAAAAGTCGAGCTCGCTTCGCTCCCTCTAAGTTTCTATTTTTGCAATGGTAAACCAAAAGATGTCTGACCACAACACACAAGTTCGCTTCGTTAATTTTTGTCTAGGTCTTCTTATAAAGATAAGGGGGCGGCAAAATCAGTCTGTGCCAAGGGCGCTAGAAACCCACAGTACACCTCTGTATGTAAGTCCATATCAATTTATATTTAGGTAGGTATATTAGGTCATATTTTTGCAAGAGATGAATGTGTCATTTTACTTATTTTTAACACTAGACTTTTGAACAAGGAACAGGAGTGCGATTTTTGAAACTCATTCTTTGAACTCAGCTGATTTGACATTAAAAGATCATACTCCAGGAGTGCTATTTTTGAAAGTCAAATCAGTAGTATCTCCATACATTTTCAACTGTTGAGTTCAACGTATGAAATTCAAAAATCGCCATCTCAGTCAATCGCCAATCTCCAGGCTTTATTATGATAAGAAATTAAATTTTTTCAGTTCTGTTAATTTTGATAAATGGGTTGATGTTAGCTATGAATTTAAATTTTTTATACAACGTGTCAATGAATTAACGCAAAACTAGAAAGTAGTTTGTTTAGAATCGAGGGCAGAATCGAGAATTTTATTAGTTTTAAGATATTGCTGCGCCCTTCTAGGGTTTATGTGTGTACTGTACCATATTTTAAGATCTTTGTAACCACATAACGTAATAAATGATATGATTATGAATTATCATGTTTTCAACATAAGTAACTTTTTTCAAAAATTAAATTTTTATTTGTCAAATTTAAAAGTTACTGAACCCGATGTCGATCCACCGCACGGGCACACTCACCCTACTTACTACCAAAACAAGATTGTTAAAATGTATCCATGGGTAAGTTAGCGCTTTCATTAATTGCTGAAATGATAACAAATCTTTTTTGCCTAAAAACTTAAAATGCTAAATAACTTTAAATTGTAACTATCAAAATACCTAATGAAATTATTGTTTTAATCGAATTATTTTGTTATAAATCAGTTTCACGATGAATTGCTAAACTTAAGTGGCAGTGGGCGGGGCACATTGCTCGCAGAACCGATGGCCGGTGGGGCCGAAAAGTTCTCGAGTGGCGACCGCGTACCGGAAAGCGTAGCGTGGCGTGGGTAGACAGTGAGCCCCCACAAGGTGGACTGACGACCTGGTGAAGGCGGCGGGAAAACGTTGTATGAGGGCAGCGCAGGACCGGTCGTTGTGGCGATCCTTGGGGGAGACCTATGTCCAGCAGTGGACGTCCATCGGCTGAGATGATGATGATGATTAACACGTTGTATAAGTAAGTAAATAGGTAACCAATCTCTGTCCAAAGTTTACACTTCGAATTTGTACAATAGTTTCGAATGTCGTGATGTCACGTCACGCGCGTGATTACCGATATTTTAGGCTTGTTATCTTCCAAAACGGAAATTGTTTCGTAATGGGAAAGAAACTTGGATAATCTGCGGTTAAAGAAAAAAGTTGGAGGCAATGCACTCTTGATGTGAAAAATTGGTTGTCACGTTTTGTTGTTAGTGACTAAACACATTTCATATTTAATTCTCCTTTTGGGGACTAATTCAAGTGGAAATCTAAACTATTATAAAACTGTAACAGAAGTATGTCTGTACATTGAAGATATTTACAAAAAAAAAAAGATTATAATATGGTTTTTAGATGTCCCTGATTCCAAATCACCAATTTTTGGATTTTTTGTCTGTCTGTTTGTTTGGGTGTTTGTTTGTCCGAGCATCACGCAAAAAATACTGAACCGATTTTGATGAAACTTTTTTGTTTGATAGCTTATGATCTGACTTAAAATCTGGTATATAATTTATGCGGACGATGTCGCGGGTAAAAGCTCGTAGCATGTAAAATGTTTTGTAAAAACAAATTTTAAAAATTATAATCAGCCGATTGCGATGGAGCTCTTTTAGATGACTTTAGATCTTGATGATCTACTTGAACAACTTTTAGTATGGAGCCAATATATGGGGTTAAAAAATTCATTGGTAACTAAACGACTTCGGGTTTTGTCGTGGACTCTGCGCAAACGAAGATTGCCGAGGACCTACATGATCATTTGATCTTGTACCCTGGCAGAGGGAAATGCTAACGTAACGTAAGGCAGGTTAAATAGTCTACAATTTTTTTTGCCATCCTGATCCACGATAGTAAATTGTGTACAGTCGGCCGCAATAAGTTATATACACTTTAGTACTACGACGTACTACTACGAAAGTCAGAGAACTAAAGTGGTTGACATAGCTCAGAAAATTAGCAAGCTGAAGTGGCAATGGGCTGGTCATATCTGCCGAAGAACTGACAACCGGTGGGACCGAGTTCTAGAGTTCGAGAGACCGCGAACTGGAAGGCGTAATGTGGGACGCCCTGCTGCCCGCTGGACAGACGACCTCACAGATTACCCCCAATAGATACCGCATACAAGGCCGCCGATGCGCGCCACACATGTATGTTTTTTCACTGATATAAGCAAATAACTGATCACGCCCCTTCAGTACCGACCAAGTATTGGATCCGCGTGCACTCAATTTAAATTAAAAAATTGCCTATCTTTTTACGATTTTCTGAGCACAAACTTTATGAAAAATGTCAGTTTGTGCCATAAAGTGGTGTGGGAAAAACTCTCGGACATCCAGCTACGAGAAAGATGGCATTACTTTCCATCGGTAAAAAACATTTTCATTATTTTTTGTTTTTCGGAGTTCAAGTTATAGTGGGCGGTACAAAAGTTGCTTCTAAAAAATTGCAGCTCACGTTGATGTCTTTTTGAAATGGTCCCTTTCTCTCATTAGTTAATTTTGGTAAATCTATCACTTTCGTACATTGACACGAATTTGTCACGTGCAATGCTAGTGTTGTTCGTCTCTGCATTCGGGCCGGTATCGATGTTTTTATAATATGCCATATTATTACAAAGCATTTTTAGGCGTGGATTTTAAAACGGTGTTACATGTTGGGGACATTGACACGTGCAATAATAGTGTGTTTCTTCTATGCGGTACGACCGCTATCGATAGGTTTATTATATGCTTACAATTTTTTCTCTTATTTTATTTGTATCTTAATCTTATAAATTTTACTAATATTAAAGTATGTTTATCACTCAATCTCGGTAAAGCAATTGAACGGATTCAGATGATACCCGGTACAGTAATATAGTATGAAATACAACATAGGCTACTTTTAAATTGTGGGACATTATCTGATTCTCACGGAAAAACCATTTATCGCATAGGAAAACAAGAATAGGATATTTTTATACCGGGATAAAATAGTGAGGTGTATTATATTGAATAGAATCTACTTGATTGAAACGTACCTAATCAAAAATTATGTCTATAAAATATGTAATAAAATAGCAGAATCGAATTATCATGGTAGGTAATTTTTATCCAAATTTTAAATAATTTTTTCGAAAAAATTTTAGTTTACTAAACCCGATGTCATCCCTCCCCATGGGCACACTCACCCTACTTACTACCAAAACAAGATTATTAAAATGTATCCATAAGTACGTTAGCGCTTTCATTCATTGCTGAAATGATAACAAATCATTTTTGTCTCTGACCTTAAAATGCGAATAACTGTCAGAGTCGTAGCGTGTGGTGATCTGTGGTCTCTGCCTACCCCCTTGGGACAATGGCGTGAGCTTATGTATGTATGTATGTTTAAATTTTAACTATCAAAATAATGAAATTATTGTTTCAATCTAATTCTTTTGTTATAAATCAGTTGGGGTGTATGAGGTTTTGCGTTAATTCATTAACACGTTGTATGTAGGTACTTACTATAATACTATAAAGAGAAAATATTAGATTTTTTGTATGTTTGTGACAAATAAACACAAAAACTACTGGACCTATTTCAAAAATTGTTTCGCTACTGGCAAGCTGCATATGTCAGCGAGTAATATAGACTATCTACACTAATATTATAAAGAGGAAAGATTTGTACCTATTTTTGTATGTTTGTAATGAATAGGCTCAAAAAGTACTGGGCCGATTTAAAAAATTCTTTCACCATTAGAAAGCTGCATTCACCCTGAGTAACATAGGCTATATTTATTGCTAGAAAAGATTAGACGTCCACCCGTGCGAAGCCGGGACGGGCCGCTAGTATTTTATAATTTGAAATTCCCGAGGGAAAAGCGTTTTGGCCGCAGATGGAACCGCGAGGCGGAAGCTAGTTTGTTATTATACAACGTCTTAATAAATTAACGCAAAACTAGAAAGTAGTTTGTTTAGAATCGAGAGCAGAATCGAATCAACATAGTTTCAACATAATTATATTTTTTTTCAAAATATTAAATAATTTGTTTGTAAAATTTTAAATTTACTGAACCCAATCTCAACCCACCGCACAGGCACACTTATCCTACCACCAAAACAAGATTCTTAAAATGTATCCATTAGCACGTTATCGCTTTCATTCATTTCTGAAATGATAACAAATCATTGTTGCCTCAATACTTAATAACTTTAAATTTTAACTATCAAAATAATGAAATTATTGTTTCAATCTAATTATTTTGTTATAAATCAGCTGGGGTGTAGGTATGAGGGCTTGCGCTTATTCATTAACACGTTGTATAATACACTTCTATGATATCGGAACATCAGTGCACGTAGTGCCTTTCTGAATTAAAGTGAAATAATAATCATTTTTTCAATAATCGAATAAGTTAATTGTTGCGTAATAACAATAATTTAATCACCTGTCTTAGGCTGAATAATCATTAACCATGACAACATTTATCGATACTTTTTATTACACTGTCGCATCACTAGTGTACACGCTCGGAGAGTGCTGGGAGTAGTGCGACCTTGAAATGGCCAATCATGTTGCATTTGTTTCGTGCCCCGCTACCCGCACCTACCGCCAAAAATGGTGACTTCGGGCGTGAACAAAATTTTCATCATGCGGTATCTATTGGGGGTAATCTGTGGACGACCTAAAAAGGTAGCGGGGAGCGACTGGATGAGGAAGGTCGAGGACAGAGTTTTGTGGCGCGCCTTGGGAGAGGCCTATGTTCAGCACAGGACGATGATAGGCTGATGATTATGATGATGATGACTACGACGTGATGATGATGATGATACTACGACGTAGAACAAAAGTGTATACAACTTATTGCGGCCGACTGTACGTTACATAATCTATTCTAATTTTCCATCTTAGTTTTGATGATTTTGCCAATGTCTAGTTCTAGTACTTATATCAAAAGTGCTTTAGATTTTACGGTTATAAAAAACTTGGTGACATCAAGGATTTTTTTTAAATTTTAATTTCAATTAGAGCTTCGTTGTAGGCCAGAGAGCAGGCCGACTCACAACCACCCAGTAGCAGACCTACAACGCGACCAAAGCATACGAAAGTTATCTAGTCATAACGCGACTCCCATTTTATAGCTAGGCTAGATAAATAAATGTTACGTACGACAAATAACAGAGTTTATGTAAAATTAAGATCTAATAAAAGGCGTCTGTCCACGTAAAACAACAGTAACTGTTGACAAACGACTGACCGGCCAACGACCCGAGTGATCGTTCAATCATTTCATTCATTATAATTACCTAACTATCACGGATCTTAGAGTTCAACTAAACTTGAACCCAAGCGAGATAAAATAGTACCTACCTAATGATAATCCACATAATCCATTTCCATCCAGTTACAATACATAGACTGGACATTTAAAAAAAAGTT
This sequence comes from Agonopterix subpropinquella, assembly GCA_922987775.1. NCBI lineage: Eukaryota > Metazoa > Arthropoda > Insecta > Lepidoptera > Depressariidae > Agonopterix > Agonopterix subpropinquella. The sequence continues at coordinate 9,623,133 of OV277719.1, read as the reverse complement.
TAGTGGGTTTTTAAATACACAGATAGGGATGGGCATTTTTTTGTCGATCAACATCGATAGGTGGTAATTTTTTTAAATATCGATATTTTATTCTCGAATTGCCCATCCCTACACCAGTAGTGTACAAAATCGTCTTTTAAGTAAAGTAGAAACATTATTTTTATTGACAATTTTGTCATACAAATGCTTATAAATATAGGTAGGTAGATCGGTTCGTTCGTGACGTTTAGTTTTCCAGTAGATTAAAAACTTTTATGTGACGACCCGGTTGGTGTAATGGTCGCCACGCCGGACTGCCAAACCAGGGTCCTGGGTTCGAATCCCGGTTCGGTCATAGATTTTAAAAAAATGCAAAATATTTTTATTTCAACATGCGTAACTGAACAGAAAATGATACAATTAGATGATTGATATGTTTGTGCCGTTGTTGTATGTATGCTATATGTATGATTCCCATAACAAAAAGCCCAAGGCTTACTTAGGATCATTTACAATGTATGTGCCTGTGAGCGTTATTTATTTATTTATTTTATGATTTCAAAAATATTTAAGATAATTATTTAATCGTAGAATTAAAGTGAACTCAATCGTCGAAAAAAAAAGTTCGGTCAGCTGATTGCATAATAGGGACCTCCTACTGGGTCACAGATTACCCCCAATAGATACCGCATGATGAAAATTTTGTTCACGCCCGAAGTCACCATTTTTGGCGGTAGGTGCGGGTAGCGGGGCACGAAACAAATGCAACATGATTGGCCATTTCAAGGTCGCACTACTCCCAGCACTCTCCGAGCGTGTACACTAGTGATGCGACAGTGTAATAAAAAGTATCGATAAATGTTGTCATGGTTAATGATTATTCAGCCTAAGACAGGTGATTAAATTATTGTTATTACGCAACAATTAACTTATTCGATTATTGAAAAAATGATTATTATTTCACTTTAATTCAGAAAGGCACTACGTGCACTGATGTTCCGATATCATAGAAGTGTATTATACAACGTGTTAATGAATAAGCGCAAGCCCTCATACCTACACCCCAGCTGATTTATAACAAAATAATTAGATTGAAACAATAATTTCATTATTTTGATAGTTAAAATTTAAAGTTATTAAGTATTGAGGCAACAATGATTTGTTATCATTTCAGAAATGAATGAAAGCGATAACGTGCTAATGGATACATTTTAAGAATCTTGTTTTGGTGGTAGGATAAGTGTGCCTGTGCGGTGGGTTGAGATTGGGTTCAGTAAATTTAAAATTTTACAAACAAATTATTTAATATTTTGAAAAAAAATATAATTATGTTGAAACTATGTTGATTCGATTCTGCTCTCGATTCTAAACAAACTACTTTCTAGTTTTGCGTTAATTTATTAAGACGTTGTATAATAACAAACTAGCTTCCGCCTCGCGGTTCCATCTGCGGCCAAAACGCTTTTCCCTCGGGAATTTCAAATTATAAAATACTAGCGGCCCGTCCCGGCTTCGCACGGGTGGACGTCTAATCTTTTCTAGCAATAAATATAGCCTATGTTACTCAGGGTGAATGCAGCTTTCTAATGGTGAAAGAATTTTTTAAATCGGCCCAGTACTTTTTGAGCCTATTCATTACAAACATACAAAAATAGGTACAAATCTTTCCTCTTTATAATATTAGTGTAGATAGTCTATATTACTCGCTGACATATGCAGCTTGCCAGTAGCGAAACAATTTTTGAAATAGGTCCAGTAGTTTTTGTGTTTATTTGTCACAAACATACAAAAAATCTAATATTTTCTCTTTATAGTATTATAGTAAGTACCTACATACAACGTGTTAATGAATTAACGCAAAACCTCATACATCCCAACTGATTTATAACAAAAGAATTAGATTGAAACAATAATTTCATTATTTTGATAGTTAAAATTTAAACATACATACATACATAAGCTCACGCCATTGTCCCAAGGGGGTAGGCAGAGACCACAGATCACCACACGCTACGACTCTGACAGTTATTCGCATTTTAAGGTCAGAGACAAAAATGATTTGTTATCATTTCAGCAATGAATGAAAGCGCTAACGTACTTATGGATACATTTTAATAATCTTGTTTTGGTAGTAAGTAGGGTGAGTGTGCCCATGGGGAGGGATGACATCGGGTTTAGTAAACTAAAATTTTTTCGAAAAAATTATTTAAAATTTGGATAAAAATTACCTACCATGATAATTCGATTCTGCTATTTTATTACATATTTTATAGACATAATTTTTGATTAGGTACGTTTCAATCAAGTAGATTCTATTCAATATAATACACCTCACTATTTTATCCCGGTATAAAAATATCCTATTCTTGTTTTCCTATGCGATAAATGGTTTTTCCGTGAGAATCAGATAATGTCCCACAATTTAAAAGTAGCCTATGTTGTATTTCATACTATATTACTGTACCGGGTATCATCTGAATCCGTTCAATTGCTTTACCGAGATTGAGTGATAAACATACTTTAATATTAGTAAAATTTATAAGATTAAGATACAAATAAAATAAGAGAAAAAATTGTAAGCATATAATAAACCTATCGATAGCGGTCGTACCGCATAGAAGAAACACACTATTATTGCACGTGTCAATGTCCCCAACATGTAACACCGTTTTAAAATCCACGCCTAAAAATGCTTTGTAATAATATGGCATATTATAAAAACATCGATACCGGCCCGAATGCAGAGACGAACAACACTAGCATTGCACGTGACAAATTCGTGTCAATGTACGAAAGTGATAGATTTACCAAAATTAACTAATGAGAGAAAGGGACCATTTCAAAAAGACATCAACGTGAGCTGCAATTTTTTAGAAGCAACTTTTGTACCGCCCACTATAACTTGAACTCCGAAAAACAAAAAATAATGAAAATGTTTTTTACCGATGGAAAGTAATGCCATCTTTCTCGTAGCTGGATGTCCGAGAGTTTTTCCCACACCACTTTATGGCACAAACTGACATTTTTCATAAAGTTTGTGCTCAGAAAATCGTAAAAAGATAGGCAATTTTTTAATTTAAATTGAGTGCACGCGGATCCAATACTTGGTCGGTACTGAAGGGGCGTGATCAGTTATTTGCTTATATCAGTGAAAAAACATACATGTGTGGCGCGCATCGGCGGCCTTGTATGCGGTATCTATTGGGGGTAATCTGTGTACTGGGTGTAACAAAACACCCTGGAAATAAGGGGGGAACTACAGACCACCGACAAAAAAATCATCTGTCCCATACATACATTTAAGTCGAGCCGGCGGCAGCACTGCAGCTTTTTATTTCGCGATTTCGAAGTTTTTTGCGTGTACATAGTACCCAATTTGTTTTTCCTAATTTCCTTTAGGTTCCTTGGGGAAATTAGTTCAGGAGGAGTTCAGTATTACCTATAGTACTGTACTCTTATAATATTCCGTGGTATTATGAGTACAATCACCCATTAAAGTAATGCAACTGTCAACACAACACCCACGGGAAGAAATGGAGTGGTCTGTTCTAAACAGGAACCAACCGGTACTTAATTATTAATTCAAAGCGTGCAGATGGCGAATGGCACTTTATAATAGAATTGAGTCTTTTTCTTTTGTCTCTAAACTCGGATAAAATAAAAACAGCTGAATTCACCGGATGTCGGTCAGCTGGCAGCCATATTGTTTTTGCAATACGTCAAAATAAAATGTTGAAATGCTTATCGAGTTTTTGCTAAAGATGTTTTAGAACTTGTTTAAATTGTAAACTCGATTTAACAGAAATAAACAGTTAGCTTTTTTTTTGGAAAAATAAAATTCCTACTTAGCGTAACAAAGTCTCATGGATTTTTAAATTCAGGTAGGTAGCTAGTTATCCTAGTTAGAGTTAGTTAAGTTATTAGGTACTTAGTTAATAAAAAGTAGTTAGTTTTGACGTAAAAAAGTATCAAATAGCTACAAAGTCTTGAGGACTTTGTTTCGTAGTGCTGTCTGAAAGTCGATAAAATTAATCGATGATTGTGAAACCCTATAAAAACTCTATGTTTATTAATTTAGTAGGTGAGTTAGGTGTGTATTGGTGTAAAAAGAAACACATATTACATACATAAACTCACGGCCGTAATCACTTTTGGGGTGGTCAGAAACATTGTAAAAAGAAAAACTGAAGGTATTTAATTTAGTTTGTTTCGTGAAGGCAAAACAAATAATTATTTTATTTTTAGAGCGTTTTCTGCGTAACGTGATTATTTGGATGCATCGTTTACTTTATAGGTAGTCAAAAGTCTAGAGTCAATTATTACCTATAGGGTACAAAATTAAAAGTATTAAATGTTAAACGGTGTGCTTCAGAGTTCAGATCATCAAACTGAACAACTTTTACTACCAATATTTAAATCGCGAAAAAAACCATTCTATAGAAAATTTCAACAACTCCTCGACCAAAATTTATGAAACACCCGAATATTTATCGTGTCATAACGCATTCGAATTCACACCCGAGTACGATTTTTGAATCTCATTCGCTGAGTTCAGCAGTTGAAAATGACAAAATTACTTTGGAGATATGCATCTTTCTACTGCTGATTTGACTTTCAAAAAGCATACTTGGAGTGCGATTTTTGAAAGTCAAATCAGCAGTAGAAAGATGCGTATCTCCACAGTAATTTTGACATTTTCAACTGCTGAACTCAGCGAATGAGATTCAAAAATCGGACTCCTGTATTCTGTCGGGAAATTAGCTTGGTCCACATTTTAGCCACAATATTTAGCATGTAGGTATAATATTATCTTAGTGTTCATTTATTAATTAATATTTTCTGTTTTCAGATACCGCATCTGAAACATGTCGCTGGCGGATGTGACGTCAGCGCGGAGCTCTCCAGCGCCGGAAGCATGTCCAGAGTGCGACACTAGCGCTTCCGTTACTTCCGACTTGCATAAGGTTGGTATAAAACGTTACCCTCGTTTTCACCCGACCCAGAGTCGAGTGAAAATGTTGGAACGTTAAAATGTAGAATTTTAAATTGACTAGAATTTGGATAGAATCTTGATACATTCTTAGATGTAGAAGTGGCTCATCCAGCAGCCAGATGGGCTGATGATTTATAGCGAAGGCAGCTGGAAAGACCTGGATGCGACTCGCATCGCAAAAGCCAGGAAAGATTGGCATAATGGGGAAGAGGCTCATACCCAGCAGTGTGTGGACAAAAGGTGATGATTAAGATGATGATAAAAAAATAAAACTTTAGAAACATCATGAATGCGTTTTGGAAATATTTATTTATTTATCAAATACCTAAGAGGAGTACGATTTTTGAAAGTCACAGGCTGAGTAAAATGGCCGGTATTCATCGATTACCCAAAGTTTGCATTGTTTAATCTTACCGGTGACTAAATTCAATACGAGGCACTATTTACCTTCAATGCGACAGGTTTGTTTCTAATTTATTCATTGCCATCTACAGAATTTTTGGTTTTACTAATCTTGGAAAACGCCCTTCATTGTTTTCATCATAATAAAATTATTGTTCACATTGTCTTGCAAAAAGCTCATTTCTTGCAACACTGTATTGTAGTGTAAGCAAGTTAAAAGCCTAGATCGTGGGTAAAACCAAACAATGTACAATAAAGATAGGATCAAATTCTTCAAACGGTAGCGTATCGTGCTATCATCAATCGCTGTTGTTTTTCTTTTAACGACAGATTGTAGGCGTGCCATACTTTTTATTTAGCTATTGTACGGCTAGATGGCTAGATCTCGTCTTCTGAAATGTTTCTATAAAAAGTGCTAGAGGAATGAGTTTTAAAATTATATAAGCCTTTAGTTTAGATTATTTAATAAGAAAAAAATACCGGAGACACACTGGACAGAGTTTCGGTAGGTACTAATAGTGAAACGTGGATGTTCTGAGGTTTCAGAATATCTCTGACTACCCCCTCGGGAAAAACAGTCGTGAGCATATGCATGCATGCAAAAAAATACCATTGCCTTTTATTCTTAGAAGACGAGAGGCATTTTAAACCGGAGATCTGTCGCGATCAAACCTGTCATGGTTTTCTTTGTAAAGAATGAAGTTCCATTTATAGGAAGTTTTGCATTCCAGTAATCATGACTCATGCACGACATATTCCCGTAATCATGCCACACAAAATACACATTTTCTGCCATTTTCTTTTTTCTGTCTTTTTATTTTTCTTTTCTGTAACTGAAATATCTCCCGAAAATCGTTAGTTTTCCATGTTTCTTTTAAAACATTTCGGTGTCTTTGTTATTTTATGTAGCAGTTGAAAAGGAGTTTCTACCAATTTTTTATATTAAGACAGAAATAATGAATTATACAACATACAGACATATCTTATACCAAGTTGTAATTTCGTCAAGCAAGCTACCCTATTTTGTTCTTTCTGTTTGTAATTTTTCTATGTTAAAATACATAAAAAGTTTAAAACGTTATCCAAAACTTTTTCAGTATCAGGTAGCCTGCACATGCAAGCCGGCGTCAGTGCAGTACGCATGCGCGGACGACCCCGGTCCCCCTCCTCCCGCAAAGACCGACACCCCGCCCGCGCTACCACCCCGGCCACCTACCAGCGTCCTGGCTGCTACCAATAGAAGAAATAATGGTAAGTTGGACTTTATTGGCTAGAGAGATAGAAGTTAGTTTTGATTGTAATGTGGTAGGTGTTTTTAGGTTATAATTCATGTTGATAAGATGGTACTCGTAATATGGAATTTACTTCGAAAGTGTAAGTATGGTAGGTGTTCGAATTTTGAAAAGTTTGTCAGTTGATGGAATTGGAAAAAAATTAATGCTTGATGATGTCCGGTCCGGTCCAGCATTTTTTCTGTGAAGTTTAGGGATCGATTATGAAAAAAAAAGGGAAAAATTGATGGTTTCCGGTCAATTTCGCATTTCAAGTCTGCTTTTGCTATAATAAATGATATTCGGATTGCAAAAAACGTTTTTCATCAAAAATAGAATAGGATGACATTTTCTATTGCGTGACATAAAGTGTAACAATTAAAAGAAATACCAAATGTAACACAAAAGCAGGTGTAACAAAACCTTCCCACGACAACCAAAATTCACAAAGAATCATGAAACCTTTCAAAAATTCATTCACCCATTAAATAGGTACCTTACCTTAACAATAAAAAAAATACTACCTGTTCATACAAAACCTTTTTTTTTATCTTACTGTATCAAAAGAGGTCTTTCAATGTTGATATATCACACGCAGACATACATGTATGTAAAATCTATAATTCACAATCGGAATTCCTTTAATGTAAGACCCTTTTTACCTGAGCACCATAAAGTAACCACTGCTTCTGCGCGAAAACCATTGTCAATTCACATAACCTAGCTTACCATTGCATTAATGTAACCCAATTTTTTTGACATAAAATCTGTGCAAAACTACGAAATAAATAAAGGACCACTCTAAATAAAATATCGTTGAGTGAAATTGTGTTTTTGCGTAACAAATGTGACGTGTATAAAATTTTATGTGAATTGATTTAGATAAACAAGTTACAAAATTGTTTTTTTGTCTAACAAAGGCACCAATTTGGAATTGTTTTGTTTTTAATAGTGAATTTTAGTGATAATTCCGTTGTTATTCTTTATAAATGAAGTGTTCGTAAATTGTTTTATTAATTGTTGCTTTCAAAAGGTCATTGTTCTTTATTTCGTTTACGAATGGTGTTAATATCGATTTTATAGAAATGGCGGGTGATTCAAACGTGTTTGTGATTTTTAACGTCCTCTGATAAATCTGGTTTTTAATCTGTTAATTATTAAAAAAGTTAATAACTAAAACAAAAATAATAATGGCGCGAAATTGTACTTGAATTTTCAGTCCTCTTTTTGACGAAAAAAATTATTGTCGCTATTTGGTTCAAAAACGTGGTAAACACAAATATAAGTTAAGGAAATGCAAACTTGCGGTATCATGCAAGTATTACAATATCAAGTATCGACATCGACATCTCAACCGTCGATTGCTGCTGATGTTGCACAACACTATGTGCCGCCGCCGCCATATTTTGGTAATTTTTTTTTTATATTTACCTAGTTATACAGGGTGTTAGGGTAAACAGTTGCATTATTTTAAGGGGTGACTGTACCTATGATACTATACAAATTTGCCTAAGAAAAATAATAGGAGAGTAGCAAAAAAATTTACTAAAGACATTTTTTTTTTTGCATTTAGTACCTATGGAAAGTCCAAAAAATTTTTTGCGTATTTCCTATAGGTTTCTTAGGGAAAGTTGTTCAGTATCGTGGGTACAATCACCCCTTAAAGTAATGCAACTGTTCACCCTAACACCCTGTATTTCGATAGGACACATAACATTATTTTATTTCTTTACTTAGGAGGTGTTCATTTTGTAGATAGTAGTTAAAACAGAAAATTAGAGCGAGCAAAGCGAGCTTCGAATTTTTTCTGCTCTACGAATTCGTTACACTTAGACAGAGCTCAATCAATCTATACAAGGTGTAAGGAAAAGTATCATTAACCTTTAAACCACATATAGACGGAGATCCGACCGTAAAATTATGCACCTATTCCTTAGGCGAACGAAATGTAATTCTAGTGTATGTTTATACAGGGGTTAATTCAACGCCGCCAAGTTGCCTAAAAAAATCTTGCCGCAAGTGCCTTTTCCATTATAATTTTTGGTATAACTTTTTCCACGTGTTTGTTAGGGAAGTGAATGAGGTGCCATCAGAAGGAGACTGGTCTAAGGTACTTTAAAAACTAGGGTTGCCACCTCTCAATCTGCCGCAAGACTAGGGTTGCCAGATTAAAAAATGTCATATTTGGACCTGGCAACCCTATAGTTGCGGCAGATTGAGAGGTGGCAACCCTAGTTTTTAAAGTACTTTAGACCAGTCTCCTTCTGATGGCACCTCATTCACTTCCCTAACAAACACGTGGAAAAAGTTATACCAAAAATTATAATGGAAAAGGCACTTGCGGCAAGATTTTTTTAGGCAACTTGGTGGCGTTGAATTAACCCCTGTATAAAAATACACTAGAATTACATTTCGTTCGCCTAAGGAATAGGTGCATAATTTTACGGTCGGATCTCGGACTAATACTCTACTCTGCAAAAAAATTATCAGCTGTTGCATAGGTACATTTGAGTCGAGTAGGCATTGGAGTTTAGTATGGGGCAGCTGATTATTTTTTTGCTCCGATCGGTTTGCTCCCATAGTAAAAGTTGTTCAGTTTGATGGGTAGAGTATGTGGTTTAAAGGTTAATGATTCTTTTCATTACACCCTGTATAGGGTCCTTTCTTAATATGCTGACACTTTTATAGGGGATGATCAGACCGTCAAACTGAACAACTTTCTCTATCAACCAAGACCAACTAGGTCTAGGGACCAACATCCAAACCGCGAAAAAAAAACAGCACTTCCAAACAAAACTGCAAACCTACTCGAGCCAAATGTATGGGACAACAGATTTTTATTTCGTGATTTCGATGTAGGTCGCATAAAGAAAGTTGTTCAGTTTGATGGTCTGATCATCCCCTTAAAAAGTGTCAGCGTATTAAGATAAGGACACTGTGTATTTTTCTCGAATTTGCCGCCCCAAGAAGTGCCACCCATGGGAGACGAAGCCAGTTGTAATGACCGGGAGTGTAGAATCGTAGCAAATGACGTTAAGTTGTCTCTGCCTACCCCAATGTGAGACAGGATTGAAGATATACAGGGTGTAAGGAAAAGTATCATTAACCTTTAAACCACATACTCTACCCATCAAACTGAACAACTTTTACTATGGGAGCAAACCTGTCAGAACAAAACAAAATCCGTTGTCACATACCTACTAAACTGAAATACCTACTCGATTCAAACGTGTGGGACAGCAGATTTTTTTTTCTGACAGGTTTGCTCCCATAGTAAAAGTTGTTCAGTTTGACGGGTAGAGTATGTGGTTTAAAGGTTAATGATACTTTTCCTTACACCCTGTACAGGATCTCTCTTAATAGGCTGACGGTTTTTGTGGGTACGATCTGGCAGTCAAACTTAACAACTTTCTCTATGGGAACACTCTCTATCGAAATCGCTGTTAAAAATAAATCTGCTGTTCCACACAAAACTGCAAATATATTCGGTCAAAATGTATGGGACAGTTGATATATTTTTTCATAGATTTTTATTGATTTCGATGTCAGTCCCACAGAGAAAGTTGTTTAAGGGGCTATGGTTTAAAAAATAGGATTTTTCAAAGCTCCATATATCATGAAGTACTAACAGTAGGAGTATGATTTGCGGATATGTGTAAATTGAACATATAATTGAAGTTTTAATTAGAGCCAAAACACGATTAAGACAAATTTTCTCGATAGAAAAACAAGCCAAAGTAGCCTCCGTTTTTATCTATAAACGCTTGTAACTGCTAAACTGTGAATAATAGAAACATGAGACTTGATTTAAAAAAAAGAGATTGCTATTATCTAAGTTTTGATTAGAGCAGAATTGAACTTACATAAATAGTACAATCACAATTAAATAAAGTTTGTTTTTTCGCTTGATTCGTTCCAGGCGCGCGCGCCGCCCCATCTCTTTCTCTCGTATCTGGCAGTAATATAAGCTATCACACGCCCGTTTCGCTTAAATTATTTTTCGACATAGGCTCTTAATTTGATTATCTGACTATAAACATATTGGTTCCATAGTAAAAGTTGGTGATCCGAAGGTTGGTGGTTCAGTTTGGTGGTCCGAAGCATCCATCCCATAAACTAAAGTATTTAATTTTACAGGCTGTATAATGAATGTTCTAATACCTCTTTTACAGCAGCAGTGGGCTGTAGTAGCGAGGACACGACATGCCGCCGACGCAAGTACGCGTGGTGGTGCGTCGGCTGTGGCGCTCTAGCGGCTGCATTAGGGGGCTTGTTGGCTGCACAACACATCCTATTGAGAGCTTATACAGCCTCGCCGCAGCATTTGGAAACTGTACCGGCAGCTGTACCTGCTGCTATGGTGAGCATGATGTTATCTTAGTACAAACTGAATGAAGATTTTACATCGCTTCTGACATGCGTGGTGGTCCGTCGATTGTGGCGCTCTAGCGGCTGTATTAGGGGGCTTGTTGGCTGCACAACACATCCTATTGAGAGCTTATACAGCCTCGCCGCAGCATTTGGAAACTGTACCGGCAGCTGTACCTGCTGCTATGGTGAGCATGATGTTATCTTAGTACAAACTGAATGAAGATTTTACATCGCTTCTGACATGCGTGGTGGTCCGTCGATTGTGGCGCTCTAGCGGCTGTATTAGGGGGCTTGTTGGCTGCACAACACATCCTATTGACAGCTTATACAGCCTCGCCGCAGCATTTGGAAACTGTACCGGCAGCTGTACCTGCTGCTATGGTGAGCATGATGTTATCTTAGTACAAACTGAATGAAGATTTTGCATAGCTTCTGATATGCGTGATGGTCCGTCGATTGTGGCGCTCTAGCGGCTGTATTAGGGGGCTTGTTGGCTGCACAACACATCCTATTGAGACCTTATACAGCCTCGCCGCAGCATTTGGAAACTGTACCGGCAGCTGTACCTGCTGCTATGGTGAGCATGATGTTATCTTAGTACAAACTGAATGAAGATTTTGCATAGCTTCTGATATGCGTGATGGTCCGTCGATTGTGGCGCTCTAGCGGCTGTATTAGGGGGCTTGTTGGCTGCACAACACATCCTATTGAGACCTTATACAGCCTCGCCGCAGCATTTGGAAACTGTACCGGCAGCTGTACCTGCTGCTATGGTGAGCATGATGTTATCTTAGTACAAACTGAATGAAGATTTTGCATAGCTTCTGATATGCGTGATGGTCCGTCGATTGTGGCGCTCTAGCGGCTGTATTAGGGGGCTTGTTGGCTGCACAACACATCCTATTGAGACCTTATACAGCCTCGCCGCAGCATTTGGAAACTGTACCGGCTGTACCTGCCGCTATGGTGAAATTTTGTTCCATAAACAGCTTTCGACACGCGTGGTCTTCTTCATATCGTGTGGGCAGAGCCCTGGTGTCAGAGTTTTTTCAGACCGCCTTACGGCCTCTGACGTGGTTTGACACGCGTGGTAATGCGTCGGTTGTGTTGTGGCACTCTAGCATTTGGGGGTTTGTTACAACACCTCCATTGAGAGCTTATACAGCCTCGCCTGGTGAGGTTTTGCGTTTTGTTGTGAACAAATGTGTATATGACGCCAGGTGCTGTCTTGCATTTCTGGCAACGTCTACAAGTTCCTCTATCATAATGTACTTACATACGTATAAAACCGAATGTTCTCAAACAGTAACGGGAAACATCGTGTGGAAACCTGCATACTTGAAGAAATTCAGATGTGTATGTATGTACCTACAATATATGATCCCGATCACACACTTGTGAACGCTGAACGAATCGAATTTTAGAAAGAAAAGAATTCGGAAGGTACCTAAATCCCAGACGAATACAGATGACGTCATCAGAACCTTCGCGTACAATGCTTAGACAATGTGCCCGCATTCCATTCCACCTTAACTGTGTTGCCACCTTTGGGTGTTTTCCCTCAATTTCAGGGGATATTTTCACGTTTCAAATTATTTATTTGAAGGAGGCTAGGAAATAATTTGACAACTATAAAGGCTGATGATGATAATACTGTTGACGTCTCTTTTTTTAAAATTAGCGTCTTCATCCCACTACTGGGCAAAGGCCTCTCCCTTGCTCTTCCACTCGTTCCTGTTTTGGGCAACCTCTGGCCACTGGTCGTCAAATTTATCCAGGTCATCCCGCCACCTCTTCCTGGGTCGACCTGGACGCCGCCGACCGTTTTCAGGGGTACAGGGCATGACGGTTTTTGTCCATCTCTCAGGATGCATCCGACAGACATGACCGGCCCACTCCCATTTAAGTTTGGCGCTTTTCTCTAGTTGATGTCTTCTTGACTATTATAAAACTGTAAATTTGAAAAAAGAATTTTGTTTGTTTGTTTGGGTGTTTGTTTGTTCGAGTATCACGCAAAAACTACTGAACCGATTTTGATGAAACTTTTTTGTTTGGTAGCGTAACATCTGACTTAAAATCTGGTATATAATTTATGCGGACGAAGTCACAGGTAAAAGCTCGTATGTTAATAAAATTACGATTTAAATGTTACAGTTGGTGTTGACCGGGGTCTGCATCATGAGCTTAGCCAGACGAAGAAACAGATACAGCTATATGGTAAGAAAAGTATGTCCATTTTTGTGCTATTTACATTATAGTTTGCTAAGTTTATTTTAAGATTAGGGCCTTGATTCACCACATCTGAATTCGTTCTTGATAGCTTACCTATCTGGAAAATCTTAAGATGTATCTTTTAATACGAATGTCAAACGATCTTTCCGGTAAGCAATTTAGAACCTATCGAGGTGATGAAACAGGCCCCTAAGTGTAGGAACATACCAACACTTCTTCTTATCGTGTGGGCAGAGCCCTAGTGTCAGAGTTTTTTCAGACCGCCTAACGGCCTCTGACATGGTTTTTAGGTAACGACTACTACCACCAGAGATAGTAGCCGGGACCAACGGCTTAGCGTGCCATCCGAAGCACGGAATCATTTTTCTGTTCGGACAATCAGGTGATTCAGCCTGCAATGTCCTAACCAACTGGGGAAAAACGCACAAAGTGACATATCACTAGGTGTCCCCCGTGGGAATCGAACCCACGACCTCCGTTTCGAGAGCTAATGCTCTTAACCACTAGACCACGGAGGCAGTGCACGGATACCAACACGAAACGAACACACAAAACCACCAACACTAAAATTACGCGGCGTAATTTAGGTGGTCACTTGAAAAATGTCGCCATCTGGTGTGTCGGCGTTATAATATAAGAAAAAAAGTGGCCGTGCCCACACCAGGATGTTAGGGTTACCTACCAAATCCAAAATTCTCGGATGGTTTAGTCACTTAACGAAATAATTTCACACAAAATCTTTTGCAAATAAGTAAATAATCTATAGCTGATGAATTAACATAATTATTAAAAATTGTTCTGGCTACAATACATTCTTATTATGGAAAACAGTTGCCAATGTTGCCATTGCTTCGCTCGCCCTAAGCCTCTGTTATTATTATACTGAATTAATCATTCAAGACTTAGTTCTAATCTAATCACACATAGCCCAGTCATGGACGGATGTAGCGTTAACATTTTCAAGCTCGCTTTGCTCGCTCGCTAGGTGCACTTAGTTTATGCCGAATACTAAGTTCTGCTTGTTCAGTTTGTTTTAGTTGTGGCACAGCATGGATAAACTACGAACTTTTTGACTACAACCGAATTGTGCTAACAAATTTTGAGCTCGCTTCGCTTGCTCCGTAACATTATTGTAGATAGGTATTCTCGGTATAAAATTGGGTGGAAAATTTTATCTCTGCTCCGAGCGGAAGAAATCTACTCTACGCCACTGGGGCCTGAGCCCCCCTGGAAAATAGCTCTTTACACCAATGTCAATTATGAGGGTGGCCCGTTCCCTGCAGTGGGATATATTTAAAAGCTGATGATCTTCTTCTTATCGTGTGGGCAGAGCCCTGGTGTCAGAGTTTTTTCAGACCGCCTTACGGCCTCTGACGTGGTTTTTATGTAACGACTACTACCACCAGAGATAGTAGCCGGGACCAACGGCTTAACGGCACCATCCGAAGCACAGAATCGTCATTCTTTTCAGACAATCATTTGATTCAGCCTGCAATGTCCTAACCAACTGGGGAAAAACGCACAAAGTGACATATCACTAGGTGTCCCCCGTGGGAATCGAACCCGACCTCCGCGTCAATAGCCTCTTAACCATTAGACCACGGAGTATAGGCTGATGTTGATGAAATTGAACCATCCTAACACAATGATAATCTTTGCAGATAAAAGTGGTGGGAGCTTGTTGCCTCGTGTGCGCCATGACGTGTGTGCTGGTCACCATCACCACGACTGTCATACATATGAACAAGTGAGTATTAAACATTGAGGAAGGAAATATAGAGTTAACATCGCGCTTCTTGACGTTGTCCTATTCAACTACGGCGATATAGTACTCTGGCATTTAGTCGCTCTCTCACTGCGGTCACGTGTAGCAGTTACATTGAAAAAAAATTATCTACATAAAAATTGCCGTGGTTTGTACTGAGATACTGCACAAACAATTGAATAAATGTAAGTAAATGTAAAGAAATAACTTTTCATAGGTAACCAAGATAAATTAATTATTAAAAAGAATATTTAATATTATTTTAAACAATATTTTTTTCCCGCTCTCGAAAATATGTTAAGCAAATGCAAATAAGGACAAACCTATACGCGAAAAAGAGAAGACAATAGATATTGCCAGTCATATAAGTTACGAGCTTTTACCTGCGACTTTCGTCCGCATAAATTATATAAGTACCAGATTTTAAGTCAGATGATAAGCTATCAAACAAAAAAGTTTCATCAAAATCGGTTCAGAAGTTTTTGCGTGATACTCGAACAAACAAACACCCAAACAAACAAACAAACAAACAAACAAACAAACGAACAAACAAACAAACAAACAAACAAACAAACACACAGACAGACAAAAAATCCGAAAATTTGTGATTTGGAATCAGGGACATCTAAAAACCATATCGTTTTTTTTTTTTTGTAAATATCTTCAATGTACAGACAAATTTCTGTTACAGTTTTATAATAGTTTAGATAGTGAAGGACAAACCTATATAGGCGAAAAAGAGAACACAAGTTTGTCGCACTATCTCTATACTTCCTTCCTCTACGGTATTAAACACCTAAAGTAGCACCACAAGGCTGTATAGAAGCTGTACAGGAGCTGGTTAGAGGCAGTACAGACTCAGCCTCATAGAGGCGGGGTTAGCATACCAGTAGCCTTATGGTGCAAGCTGAAGAGATTGATGATAGTCTGCTGAGTGATTTGTCTCTAAATTATCTCTGATCTGAGTAGAACGGGAATAAGATAAGTATTGAATAAAACCGGCCAAGTGCGAGTCGGGCTACTCGCGCACCGAGGGTTCCGTGTTCCGTACCACACACAGAACAGAACACAACATTATTTACTTAGAAAAAAAAAACTTTTTTTGTCCGGGACCTTTAGCGCAAGACCAACTCACACTTGGCCGGTTTTTAGTATTTGTTGTTATTCTGTAGAGTTTGCTCTATAATCACACACAGATTGACGCTTGTATGTATTACCGTTTTAACGATAGAGCGTGAGGAAAAAACGTTGATAAAAACTAGTTTCTTGTTGAGAACCCCCCTTAATTTTTAACTTTTTGACAATTTTATTATTTGTTAACAAATCCGCCGCATAATCTGAGAAAATTTTAACTATACGGCTATTCGGCTATACTTTCTTTCTTTTCTTCTATTTCTTCTTTATTACGGTTCAAAAGTTACAGCCCTAAATAGGTAGGACAGACGGACGGACGGACGGACGACGTAGGCTTAGTAATAGGGTCCCGTTTTCACCCTTTGGGTACGGAACCCCAAAAATAATATAAAAATTGTTGCATGCTGACACTGGCAAGTTACAGTGAAACCTATCTATTGCAATGTTTGACCCATGTTTGACCTCTATTAAGTATACCTGTAATTCTGCAATAAAGATTTTTGCAACGATTGATTGGTTTTTTTTTGTTTTTTTTTATTTTTATTTTTATTTTTGACTGTAATGCAATGTAATACATTTGTTTGTTTGTTTTTTTTTTAAGTTATGAATAAGCTAAGCTTAGAATAAGGCCCATAACAGATTACTCTAACTGTATTGTACTCTACTCTATTTGTATTTGTTGTATTTATAGATCAGAGATAGCCATGAGATAGCAGACTATCATCGGTTCCTTTCCATGAGAATAAGTGTACCTAATAAAACACGTTTGTTACAGACTGCAAACGCTGAAATTCTGCGAGTACACCAAGTTGACGAGGACATGCACGTGCTTCTCCATGCCCCATGACTCCCACCAGGCCGCCAGCGACGATGATGGTAAGGATACATGCCATGACAGTGGCCCTAGTCGTTCATCGTTATCTCGCCCGATAGACATCCACAGTTGCTCGTTGGCCTCTAAAACGACCGGTCCAGCGTTGCCCTCATCTAACGGGTGGCAGGAACCCGTTGGATGAGGGCTGCGCAACACCTCGTGAAGTTGGCAACCTTCCCGAGGTCGTCCTAGCCTAGGGTTCATCATATCTCAGCTGATAGACGTCCACTGCTGGACATAGGCCTCCCCCAAGGATCGCCACAACGATCGGTCCCGCGCTGCCCTCATCCAACGTGTTCCCGCCGCCTTCACCAGGTTGTGCTAGCCTAGGCTTCATCAGAACCTCAGCCGATAGACGTCCATTGCTGGACATAGGCCTTCCCTGCAGATCGCCACAACTCTTGGTCCTGCGCTGCCCTCATCCAACGTGTTCCCGCCGCCTTCACCAGGTCGTCGGTACACGGTTCAATACTCTGCCGTGCAATTTATAAACGCAGTAACCAACAGTTTGATAGTTTCGAGTAAAACGCGCTCAAAGATTCGACCGTGTTTTGTGGTGCCACGAATTCTACAGTAACCTTTAGTCTATTTGAAGTCACTTTTTATATAGAAAAAACAGTGTAGATTTTAAATTTTGCATCAAATGTACTTAATTGTAGTAATTAAGCATTAAAGTAATCCAAAATTACTTTATACCTAGAATCACATTAGTTTAAAGGCAGGATTAAACAACGCATGAATGCAGTGAATTCGTTGCTTACTGCGCTTATGCGTAGCAATTTCACATAAAATGCATTTGAGCTATGCAGTAAAGTATTGTACTGCGTTCATAAGAAGGAAGTGTCAAAACTATATCAAGCAAGTCGATAGTATAATTTTTTTAAAGTGAAATTAAAGTGAAATTAAAAAATTCTGGACCACTATTTTACTTAAATAAAAAAAAAATATGCTTATTCTATGGCGTCGATTTGAATTTTAATTCATAGCTAACACTTTTTCCAAGATTTTTTCATAAATCAATGTCTGATCATACTGAGCAATTTAAATAAATCGATAACAATGAAGGTTAATTTTATTTAAAAAAAATACAAAGTTTTGAAATCATGCGGTTTTTCTTTTGTATGAAAAGAAGTGTGCGTTTTACTGAAATAACTTCCTCGTTTTGTTAGCTTTCTAAAAAGGTATAAATGTTTTAGAAAAAAATGTAATTACAATGTCAAAAAGGTTTTTTACTTAGTACGTGACACGTAGAGGCAACATTCTCCTGGAGAAAAATTTTACGATTTTTTTTAGATAACATTATTTATTAATTTAAATCTACACATCTTACTCAGAGTGAGCCCCTCGGTTCCATACACATACACGCAAACACTTTCTTAGTTCATTTTCGTTTACTCTTGAAGTAAAGGTAAAATCTCATTACCTCCGCTGCGTTTATTATGCGCTGCCTTAAGTCTTCTACGTCGCTTACTGGGGTTTGATAAACAAGGTCTTTTATTGTGTCCCCAGACATAAAAATTACATGAGATCAAGTCGGGACTTCTTGCAAGCCAAGGAGTGGCTTTCCTCTACCAATCCCTAAAATGGTTATGGCACGTTGCTGGCCCGACTTGCAACTTATTCGAATAGATGGATTGGTAGAGGACGGCCAACTCATGGTCTGCAAGAAGCCCCGACTTGACTCCATGTAATTTTCGTGTCTGAGGTAACATGAAAGACCTTGTTTATCAAACCTCAGTAAACGACGTAGAAGACTTATGGCAGCGCATAATAAATGCAGCGGAGGTAATAAACATAAACATAAACATAAAAAATCCTTTATTGAAATTTTACAACATGTAAACAAACAATTGCGGCACTGGCGGCTTGCGGCAATGAGATTTTACTTTTACTTCAAGAGTAACTAAAAATGAACTAAGAAAGTGCTTGCGTGTATGTGTTCGGAACAGAGGGGCTCACTCTGAGTAAGATGTGTAGATTTAAATTAATAAATTATGTTATCTAAAAAAAAAAAAAAATTTTTCTCCAGGAGAATGTTGCCTCTACGTATCACATACTAAGTAAAAAAGCTTTTTGACAT
Organism: Agonopterix subpropinquella; assembly: GCA_922987775.1. Taxonomy (NCBI): domain Eukaryota; kingdom Metazoa; phylum Arthropoda; class Insecta; order Lepidoptera; family Depressariidae; genus Agonopterix; species Agonopterix subpropinquella. The sequence continues at coordinate 9,604,032 of OV277719.1, read as the reverse complement.
TTTCTAAAACATTTTATACCTTTTTAGAAAGCTAACTAAAAGAAGAAGTTATTTCAGTAAAACGCACACTTTTATTCATAAATTTTTTTGAGAAAAACGCATGATATCAAGATTTCGACGATTGACATGATTCAAGGAACCGAGGGGCTCACTCTGAGTAGACGTAACTACATAACGTAACGTTTTTGGTTGTGGTTTTGTTTTGGTAGTATCGTTGAAACTTAGGGCGATTGAGGCCCGGGACAGGTGAAACTAGCTTATGAGCTCTCACTGCACTGCGTTCATGCTATGGATAAAGAACTGTTGGAAATAACATTTTATTACGAATCAACGACTAAAGAGCACCCACTGCGTTTATGCTATGGATAGAATAAAGTTTATAGCAATAGAGAAGTAAACATAAAGATCCTAACCGTGCGTGTGTGCCCACGTCGTTTATGCTAAGGAAAGGTGAACAAAAAAGGTGGCGCTCTGCGAATTCAACAGACGTAAGATCACTTACTCCACACATTCTTAGTAAGATCGATGTCTAGGGTGGACCCACTGCGTTGATGATTTTTATTTTTCCTATTTCTAATGTAGCTAGCTAAAAACGGGTTTTATTTCCTGGCAGATTTCAATTTTTTGGCAGATTTAAATTTTTGGGCAGATTTCAATTCCTAGGCAGATTTAAATTTTTGGGCAGATTTCAATTTTTGGGCAGATTTCAATTTTTGGGCAGATTTCAATTTTTGGCAGATTTCTATTTTTTGGCAGATTTAAATTTTTGGGCAGATTTCAATTTTTTGACAGATTTCGATTTTTGGGCAGATTTTAATTCCTAGGCAGATTTCAATTTTTGGGCAGATTTCTAATGTAGCTAGCTAAAAACGGGTTTTATTTCCTGGCCGATTTCAATTTTTTGGCAGATTTAAATTTTTGGGCAGATTTCAATTCCTAGGCAGATTTAAATTTTTGGGCAGATTTCAATTTTTGGGCAGATTTCAATTTTTGGCAGATCTCTATTTTTTGGCAGATTTAAATTTTTGGGCAGATTTCAATTTTTTGACAGATTTCGATTTTTGGGCAGATTTTAATTCCTAGGCAGATTTCAATTTTTGGGCAGATTTCAATTTTTTGGGCAGATTTCAATTTTTTGGCAGATTTAAATTTTTTGGGCAGATTTCAATTTTTTGGCAGATTTCAATTTTTGGACAGATTTGAATTCCTAGGCAGATTAATTTTGGGCATATTTCAATTCCTAGGAAGATTTCAATTTTTGGGCAGATTTCAATTTTTTGGCAGATTTCAATTTTTGGGCAGATTTCAATTTTTGGGCACAATTAAATTTTTGTGCAGTTTTCACTTTTTTGACAGATTTCGATTTTTGGGCAGATTTCAATTCCTAGGCAGATTTCAATTTTTGGGCAGATTTCAATTTTTGGGCAGATTTCAATTTTTGGGCAGATTTCAATTTTTTGGCAGATTTCAATTTTTGGGCAGATTTCAATTCCTAGGCAGATTTCAATTTTTGGGCAGATTTCTTAAATTTTTTGGCAGATTTCAATTTTAATAATTTCAGCTCAGTCGCAGAGGGTTAATATAATTTGCGCGATACGAATTGTGCATAACGTAACGTTTTTGGTTGTGGTTTTGTTTTGGTAGTATCGTTGAAACTTAGGGCGATTGAGGCCCGGGACAGGTGAAACTAGCTTATGAGCTCTCACTGCACTGCGTTCATGCTATGGATAAAGAACTGTTGGAAATAACATTTTATTACGAATCAACGACTAAAGAGCACCCACTGCGTTTATGCTATGGATAGGTATGTTAGTGTAGACTTAAATTAATAAATAATGTTATCTATAAATAAATCGTAAAATTTGCTCCAAGAGAATGTTGCCTCTAAGTATCACGTACTAAGTAAAAAACCTTTTTTGACATAGTAATTCCATTTTTTTCTAAAACAATATACCTTTTCAGAACGCTAACAAAACGAAGAAGTTATTTCAGTAAAACGCACACTTCTTTTCATACAAAAGAAAAACCGCATGATTTCAGGATTTTGTATTTTTTTTTTCAAAAATTAACCGTCATTGTTATCGATTTATTTTGAATTGCTCAGTATGATCAGACATTTATTTATGAAAAAATCTCGGAAAAAGTGTTAGCTATGAATTAAAATTCAAATCGACGCAATAGAATAAGCATTTTTTTTTATTTAAGAAAAAGTGTGAAAAAATTGGGTTATTGGTAAAAAACCTTAAATTCCAAATATCTCGAAAACTATTAATTTCCGACCCCACATATGGGGGTTTACATAATTGCATTTCGGCTGCCCTTTAACATCCTGAAAGCAATACGTCGAATTACAAAATGTATAAAACATAAAAAATAAACGCGGCAAGAGTTCGCACTGCATTTATACTAAGGATGTGCTCTAGTCATTTATGAATATAGTTACGTATGAAGAATCCTTACCGTAACTACTGCATTTATGCTATGGTATGTTTGGAAAAAAATATTATTTGTCATTATTTATAAGCAGTAAGATTACTTACTGCACACATTTATAGGGTTCGCAATGTCGAGGGTGCCTTTACTGCATTTATGGTTTTTGCTTTACCTCCTTCTAAGGTACTTACCGAAAAACGGGTCTTTTTTTTCCGAAAGATCTCATCGCGAGGATGCCAAATATGTAATAAACTCAATTTTGAAAAAAATGCACCCACTGCGTTTATAAATTGCGGGGCAGTACTATCCAATTAAAATCAATGAAATTTTTCAAAAACAATCTAGTAACTAATTTCTATGTCGGTATGAAGTCAGATTTTCGATAAAATTTATAGTTTTAAAGTTACAGTGCCACAAATATTTGAAACTGTATATTTTAACGAAAATCTGACTTCATACCGACATAGATAAGATAAGATAAGATAAGATAACGTTTATTTTTAACTTTTGCTTAAAACTATAACATTAAACGGTAGACCAAAAACGAGGCAAGCCTGATACGCGAGGTCTACGATTGGGTATCCTTAACAATAAACAAAAAATTAGATGCATTACAAGTTAGATAATTGACAATAAGTTACAGTTACAGTACAATTGAAACAAAGTGAAAGAGTGACGTGAGTGAGTGTGGACATAGAGATTAGTTACTTGATTGTTTTTGAAAAATTTCATTGACTTTAATTATAATATTGAAAATATCACCATACTACGTTTGTATGGAGCGCGCCAACGGTAGAATAGCCTTAATGTTTCAAAAAAATTTTTTTTGTAACACTGTATAGAAAATCGAAAGCCCGAGTAAGGCGGGGGCTCTGGCTTAGTAGAGCAAGAGCTCGTGACGATCAAATCTTCGTTATTTTATAAAATGTACGAAATGTACGTTTCTCTGCGTATGTCCCTAACGCTCAGTTGCAGAAACGTTGATTAGAGTTAATCCTCCATTAAATATCTTGCTAGCTTTTACTACATCAACAAGACAAAAAGTGACAGCAAGAGATTTAATGGAGGATTAACTTTAATGAGCGTTTCTGCAACTGAGTGTAATACAGGTAAAAACGATCCCCGACTATGAAGTTTGGATCACGATGGCTTTGTCAGGTAGCAGGTTTAAATTGTCTATCAGATTTTTTTGACCGCTACGTTTCTTTCGCAGGAGTCCGATGTGTGTTCGAAGGTGTGTCGGACTGCGGTGTTGTGCACGGAGCTCTATACTGGTGCCTGAGAGGAGTGTTCGCGCTCTCCGTCAGCGCTGTGCTAGTCTGCATCTTCAGCTGCATGCTAGCCTACCAGCTGCTCAGGTGAGTCCACTAGCTTGACCTCAATCCAGTCCTTAGGACAAAGATGGGGTCGAAGATGCAGCGAGCTAACCCAGAAGAAGCCTATTCACTCGTACTTTTAAGGAATTCGGGTTGTGAGCGCTCGGAAATACTGACGCAGGCAGGGCATTCCATTCCTTGGCTGTGCGCGCATTATAAAAGAATCAGAAAGGCGCTTGGTGCAGATATGTGGGATATCAACCAAGGGGGGGTATCTATTATTCCCCATTATTCCCCGGTATTCCCCAGTTGGTTAGGACATTGCAAGCTGAATCACCTGATTGTCTGAAAAGAAAAATGATACCGGGCTTCGGATGGCACGTTAAGCCGTTGGTCCCGGCTACTATCTCTGGTGGTAGTAGTCGTTACATAAAAACCACGTCACAGGCCGTAAGGCGGTCTGAAGAAACTCTGACACCAGGGCCCTGCCCACACGATAAGAAAGAAAAAAGAAGAGGGTCTGCGAGAAATGAAGTTACGCTCGTGGTCCCATTAGTGGAACAATTTAAGAAAATTTAGCACTTTTCGCAAAGAAAGTAGTCCGCAAAAATGGAAAGATTTCAAGTTGTGCCTGATTGAGTTATCCACGAGTCCTCATTTTATGTTAACTACATAATACAATTAAAAGACAATGCAAATCATTAATTGACCAAAAATATTTGGTCTGAATTATAAATCCCTTCATAATTATGTATTTTTAGCCCTGTAGGAATTGGGGTTTAAAAATAAAATACAATTTTATAGTAATTTTTTTGTAAGGAATGAATGCTTTTTTTGTATCCTATTTTTTAAATATTTCCCATAAAATATTTAACGATTTTCTTGTTATAATAATGCTTAGTACATTTCTTATCTTTAGGTGACAATTTGGCTAGACGCAAGATCAGCCTAACTTTCATATAATTTTGGGCATGATCTTTTGGCAGCTAATGATTTTGAATATAGCGAAGAAATTTTGGAACCTCTCTCTACAAGCTCATGCCAGCCCGTGTGAACATGAAATAAAAAAATATTTTGTGATCATCTCATGCCATATATTAATAATTTACTATAATTATTTAATGTAGGAATATGACCACAACCTGCCGAAATTACCCAGCGTAATTTCGGTCGCGTCTTGAAAAATTTGCGTGAACTGTCGCCCCCTGAGCGTATAATTTCTCTATAGTGACGCCAGTCGGAATTTATGCAAAAGCATTGCATGCGTAATGCGTAATTTACGTCGCATAATTTCGACAGGTGCGTTCTTGCACTTGATACATCTTGCAGCGGCATAAAATAAACATTTAGAAGAATAAAAGTATCAATAATAAAAATACAAGTCGCGCAATTATAATAAGACGACAATACTATTCATAAAAGAACATAGATTGCAATTTCTTATTAAGCGATTTCAAAGCAATTTGCTGAACATGGAATCTATTCTCCAACAGTTTAACACTGTGCTGCAAATCGGTCAACTCAGATTTAACCTTCACATAGTCCATTATATTAGGAACTTCATACGCCAATCTGACTTTCTTAACTTCATCTAAATGCTGTTCAAGTCCGTATACTTGATCAGAAATAACTGTATTTTCTTTATCCAATGCTATAGTTAACCTTTTTTTATTTTTTATCATGTCCATAACGTTTAGAAGATAAGCGTTCTGTTCCATCATTGATTTCTTGTGTATAGCTAGATTCAAATTAGCATCTCCCGTCATTTTCTTCAATTCAGCAAGCTGGAGAAGCTTTTTGTCTATGGTTTTTAAACACTCTCCGTTTTCTATTTTGAGTTTTTCAAAGTCTACAGGTCTTAAACTCTCGCTCAATTCAGCCTTCACATGAATTTGGCCAGTTAGTTTACTGAATCTAGTGTTTAAAGTGCTTGTTCTGAGTCGTAATTTACCTATTTGACTGTCGGAAATTTTCACCCATTCAGTCATGAATCGTATCCAAATTTCTGCTGGGATCCTTTGTGCTATTTTGTCCCAACCGTCTATGATTACTTGCTGATTAAACATCTCTGTTGCTTTTTCTATATCTAATACTCTAAGACCGATCTCTTCTAACTGGGCTTTGAGTAACGCATGCTGTTTGGCTGCCTTGTGCCTGGCCTTTTCTAGAGTGTGAACAAGTATTTCCATCTCGGTTGAAACGAGTTCAGATCTTTCCAGTACGTTTATTCTTGGTCCTGTACCAAATATGACGGTTCCGCCAATTCTGGCTGAAGATTCTGCTCTTCTGGTTGATACTTTGGATGGGCTGGTTAGTAGTCTTGATGGGCTGGTTAGTGATTCCATCAATCCGAATCTGAGGGTAGAAATAGATAATACATTGATAATTTATAATTCAAGATAAACAGTCGAAGCTACCACTTAAGTTTAGCAATTCTTTGGGCTACGTCAGTTACTCTGGTTCTTCTGCGGATCTCTTCATTTCTGATTCGATCTCGCAGGGAAACTCCGAGCATAGCCCTCTCCATTGCCCTTTGGGTGACTTTTGTGGGCGGTGCACATTGCTCGCAGAACCGATGGCCGGTGGGGCCGAGAAGTCCTCGAGTGGCGACCGCGTACCGGAAAGCGCAGCGTGGGTAGGCCCCTCACACGGTGGACCGACGACCTGGTAAAGGCGGCGGGAAAACGTTGGAAGAGGGCAGCGCAGGACCGGTCGTTATGGCGATCCTTGGGGGAGGCCTATGTCCAGCAGTGGACGTCCATCGGCTGAGATGATGATGATGATGATGAGTCGAACCTACCGCGTCGAAAAAAATTGTATCACTCTTCACGCACACAGAGATATGTTGTGTGACGCCTCACGCACACAAACATAAGAAACTTGGCCCGTTTGTTTTAGTACGTTAGAAGCGTGAGGCTCTATCTTGACATTATAAAAAATCATAGAGAAATGTTATATTTATTATGTACCTGTGTAACAAAAATTTTTTTTAGAATCAACTTGAAAAGCCAGTTTTTGCCCGTGCATTTGTCTGTGTGGAATACAAAATGTCATTTTTCATTAGGTGCCTAAAGTTATGTTGCTTTTTTTTAGAGTTATTCTTCTATTTCTATAGTTATTCTTATTCGTAGTATGTAACGCAGTTAAAGTTCACACTTTGTATATTTTGTGGTTAAAGTCAGATTTAATACCTTGAGGTCTGTGACTTGACGAAGCTACCCACATTGAGAGAGGAGTTGCTCTGCAGTTTGAAGGCATACTCCAGAGCTTGCTGGACCCCATGCATCAACGAGGGTTCCAGTCTCATTATTGTCTTCTCGAAGACCTCGTTCTCGAGCGTAAGCACTCTTATTTGGTGTTTTAGTTCGTTTACCTGCGAAGGGAAATAACTTATAGACCGACCAGAATAATAAAAAGACTCGCCATGTTGTGGAAAATAATAATCGCCACGCGCGATCGCGTTCCGTCTATCTTATTTGCTCTAGCAAATGACGTTCCTGAGTGACAGAAAAGGATGGAGCGACAGAAAAAGGCGATGCGGTGCTGCCAGATGAGGTTCAACCCTAAACCCGCGACTTCGTCCGCACAATTTATATACCAGATTTTAAGTCAGATCATAAGCTATCAAACAAAAAAGTTTCATCAAAATCGGTTCAGTAGTTTTTGCGTGATGCTCGATCAAACACACACAAACAAACAAACAGACAATACAAAAAATCAAAAAATTTATTTGTAATCAGGGACACCTAAAAACCGTATCGTTACTTTTTTTGTTGTATCTTCAATGTACAGACACACTTCTGTTACATGTTTTATAATAGTTTAGATTGTAGCACATAGACGATCGAGCTTTGCTTGGCGTCTCATAGTAAAACTGCAATCCTACTCGACCAAAATGTATCAGATTTTTTCGCGATTTCAATGTTTGTCCCGTAGAGAAAATTGTTCAGTTCGATGGTCTGATCATAGCATAGCATAGCATATGCTCACGACTATATTCCCCGAGGGGGTAGTCAGAGATATTCTGAAACTTCAGAACATCCACGTTTCACTAGAAGTACCGAAACTCCAGTGTGACGGGGAGTGAGCCCTATGTAATGGTCTGATCATCCTCTTAAAAAAGTTAGCATATTAAGTTGCTGAAGAAATTCTGATGCTTATGAAGTCTACCAATTCCGCATTGTGCGCGCGTGGTGGACTAACGCACAAACTGACATACAGGTATGTAGGGTAGGCTGAGGGAGGCTGAAGGTCAGCCAAGCCATCAGCAGCAAGGCTGATTCAGTGTTTATATTAGTTTTAGTGTTTAGTGTTTGTAGAGCATCTCTGTGATGGGGATGGACCAGGTCTGCCTGCATAACTCCAGTCGGTTTAGGAGTTACAGATATATAAAGGTCAGTAAAAAATTAACGATCAGCTGCAAGGCTGATCGTATGATATTGGTGTAGTATGTACCTACCGTAGCTATGTGAACAGTATAAAAACTGTCAAGTTCTGTCAGTCGGTTTAGGAGATACAGCCAGTCAAAGTTCCGACCTTTGAACGGCTGTATCTCCTAAACCGACTGATGAACCATGTCAGTTTTTGTACTGTTCACATAGCTACAGTGCATACTACAACAATAACATACGATCAGCCTTATTTTTTTGCAGACCTTTAATCATCGGTAACTCATAAACCGACTGGAGTTATGCAGGCAGACCTGTTCCATCCCCATCACAGAGATGCTCTACACCCCATAAATACTGAATCAGCCTTGTTGCTGATGGTTGCAAAAAGTACACTTATCTCTCGGAATAAAAGCCTGTGCCCTGCAGTGGGACGTATATATAAATGTGATATAAATGATCGAAGTTACCCACCTTTTTAATAAGTTCCTCATCAGATAATTCGTCAATATCACTGCTTACAAATTGACTAATCGACCTCGAATGTTGACTAACACTACTCCTTTGTACATGCGAATGAGACATTTTTACAAAACAAACTAAAATATATTTTTATAGAAATACGTTGACGTGTGATTTGCCAACAATTTTATTTATGCTTTTCGAGAAACTGTTTGGAACTCCTTAGGGGTTCAAGAACAGGGTTGAAAATGCTGTGTAGTTACAGTTTCTAACAGCATGACATTTTGGTTCCGTGGCAATAAACACGTTGCCATGGTAACGAATGACGTTGAGTTTCTTCACAAAGGCGCGTCAATTTTATGGCTTTTCGTGTTGAGAATAGATGTTTGCCGCTTCGAGTATGGATTTTCACACAATAGCGAAAGTTGAAGGACTTTCTTTGTGACTACACTTTACTGTAAGAAAACTATCAGTAACATTTTTATTATTGAAGAATGAAGTTACAGAAGGTTAGGCGTATCGTCGTTTCGGGGTGGATAGAGATATTTCTACAACTACCAACATCATTATACCTTTTACAGTAATTATAGCACTCTGTGATAATATGTTGTAGCTATTTTCTCTGCGCCTGTAAGCATTTTACTTGGGACGGGAAATTCGGCAAAAATAGAAATTGATTCAGCTCTGTCTATAACCGATGTAGAGCGGAGAAAATTCGAGCTCGCTTCGCTATGCTTCTTATCCTTAAAAGTTCTGACCACAGCTAAGACATCATACTAAAAATTTCGAGCCCGTTTTGCTCGATCCATAGTTAGGTGCTCATGTTTTGTACGAAAAGAATTGTATGGTACCCATAACAAAAAGCCTAAGGCTTACTTTGGGATCATTACAATGTATGTGCTTGTGAGCGTTATTTATTATTATTATTTATTTTTATTTATTTTAAAGATGTCTCAACTTCTCGAGCCATAGCCTGAGTAGTTATTCATTTCGTTATTTTGGCGGTGGGGCGCACAAAGTGACATATCACTAGGTGTCCCCCGTGGGAATCGAACCCATGACCTACGTGTCAAGAGCCCAATGCTCTTAACCATTAGACCACGGAGGTAGAGGTCGTTAAAATCGATGTACCCTTACAAACATTTAAAATTTCTAACTTTGTCAACAGTCACGAGCGTAAGAAGATGTACTGGGAACAACTGGAGCTGCGCTGCAGGTCTCTGTACCGTCCACCACCTGGACCAATTCTTCCCTCTGCTGGAAGACCTGCACAGGTAACCTGACATTTGTAGCTATGAGAATATTGACAAGATGTACTGGGAACAAATGGAGCTGGACTGAAACCACCACCTGGACCCAGTGTCCCCACTGCTGGAAGACCTGCACAGGTAAGCCGACATTTGTAGCTATGAGACTATTGACAAGATGTACTGGGAACAACTGGAGCTGGACTGAAACCAACACCTGGACCCACTCTTCACTCTGCTGGAAGACCTGCACAGGTAACCTGACATTTGTAGCTATGAGACTATTGACAAGATGTACTGGGAACAACTGGAGCTGGACTGAAACCACCACCTGGGCAAACTCTTCCCTCTGCTGGAAGACCTGCACAGGTAACCTGACATTTGTAGCTATGAGACTATTGACAAGATGTACTGGGAACAACTGGAGCTGGACTGAAACCACCACCTGGACCAACTCTTCCCTCTGCTGGAAGACCTGCACAGGTAACCTGACATTTGTAGCTATGAGACTAGTGCCAAGATGTACTGGGAACAACTAGAGCTGGACTGAAACCACCACCTGGACCCAGTGTCCCCACTGCTGAAAGACCTGCACAGGTAACCTGACATTTGTAGCTAAGAGACTATTGATAAGATGTACTGGGAACAACTGGAGCTGGACTGAAACCAACACCTGGACCAACTCTTCCCTCTGCTGGAAGACCTGCACAGGTAAGCCGACATTTGTAGCTATGAGACTATTGACAAGATGTACTGGGAACAACTGAAGCTGGACAGAAACCACCACCTGGACCCAGTGTCCCCACTGCTGAAAGACCTGCACAGGTGAACTGACATTTGTAGCTATGAGACTATTAACAAGATGTACTGGGAACAACTGGAGCTGCACTGAAACCACCACCTGGACCAACTCTTCCCTCTGCTGGAAGACCTGCACAGGTAACCTGACATTTCTAGCTATGAGACTAGTGCCAAGATGTATTGGGATCGAATAGAACTACGCTGCAGGTCTCTGTACCACCCACCACCAACTGGACCAACTCTTCCCTCTGCTGTAGGCCTAGCATGCCACCCCCGAGAAAGCGACAAAAATCGAGACGTGCCTCCATCTTTATTATTTTACGTATGCCAAAATAGATAGATAGATATCTTGGACATTGTCACACAAATTATCTAGTCACATTTAAAGTACCAGAATCTAGCCTGGACTTGTATTATGATGACTAGACAACGATATAGAATACATGTATAAATACAAACATCCATGACTCGGGTACAAATATTCATATTCATCATACAAATATTTGTCCCTTACGGGATTCGAACCCGCGACCCTCAGCACAACAGGCAGGTTCACTACCGACTGTGCTACCGGGCCGTCGGCCCACTGCTGGAAGACCTGCACAGGTAAACTGACATTTGTAGCTATGAGACTATTGACAAGATTTACTGGGAACAACTGAAGCTGGACTGAAACCACCACCTGGACCCAGCGTCCCCACTGCTGAAAGACCTGCACAGGTGAACTGACATTTGTAGTTATGAGACTAGTGCCAAGATGTTCTGGGAACAACTGGAGCTGGACTGAAACCACCACCTGGACCAACTCTTCCCTCTGCTGGAAGACCTGCACAGGTAACCTGACATTTGTAGCTAAGAGACTATTGACAAGATGTACTGGGAACAACTGGAGCTGGACTGAAACCACCACCTGGACCCACTGTCCTAACTGCTGGACGACCTGCACAGGTAAGCTGACGTTTGTAGCTATGAGACTATTAACAAGATGTACTGGGAACAACTGGAGCTGGACTGATACCACCACCTGCACCCACTGTCCCCACTGCTGGAAGACCTGCACAGGTAACCTGACATTTGTAGCTATTGGAATATTGACAAGATGTGCTGGGAACAACTGGAGCTGGACTGAAACCACCACCTTGACCAACTCTTCCCTCTGCTGGAAGACCTGCACAGGTAACCTGACATTTCTAGCTATGAGACTAGTGCCAAGATGTATTGGGATCGAATAGAACTACGCTGCAGGTCTCTGTACCACCCACTCACTTCACTCTGCTGTAGGCCTAGCATGCCACCCCCGAGAAAGCGACAAAAATCGAGACGTGCCTCCATCTTTATTATTTTACGTATGCCAAAATAGATAGATAGATATCTTGGACATTGTCACACAAATTATCTAATCACATTTAAAGTACCAGAATCTAGCCTGGACTTGTATTATGATGACTAGACAACGATATAGAATACATATATAGATACAAACATCCATGACTCGGGTACAAATATTCATATTCATATTACAAATATTTGTCCCTTACGGGATTCGAACCCGCGACCCTCGGCACAGCAGGCAGGTTCACTACCGACTGTGCTACCGGGCCGTCAAAAGAGCGCGCATGACGGTTTTCTCGTTTAAACGCTTTGTCGTGGGTGGCATGCTAGCCGTGCTGGAATATCTTGCGTTATTTGACTAAATTGTAAATGTTTCAGAACACGTGCAGCTGCTGTGCGCAGTGTCATCCGACGCAGCCGACCTGGGACCTCAGTCTGCAGCACAGGTTCTGGGCACCTGGTAATTACACTTTTTAAATTTTTAGGGTTCCGTACCAAAGGGTGAAAACGGAACCCTATTACTAAGCCTACGTTGTCCGTCCATCCGTCCGTCTGTCCGACCTATTTAGGGCTGTAACTTTTGAACCGAAAGAGCTACACAGTTGAAATTTTCACAGATTGTGCGTTGTTAGGTTGTTACGGCGGATATGCTAACAAATAATAAAAATATCAAAAAGTTCTCAACAAGAAACTAGTTTTTATCAACGTTTTTTTTCTCGCTCTATGGTAAAAACGGTGATACATACAAGCGTCAAACTTTGTGTGATTATAGAGCAAACTCTACAGTATAACAACAAATAATAAAAACCGGCCAAGTGTGAGTCGGTCTCGCGATAAAGGTCCCGGAGTAAAGTTAAACATTTTTTTTACGTTTATATGTTGTAGTGGTGTAGTACGGAACCCTCGGCCTCGGTGCGCGAGTAGCTCGACTCGCGCTTGACCGATTTTTATTTGAGATTCCATTATCATCTAAAAAGCATCTCTTTACAACGTATTCAAAATGTTTTGTGTTTAATCATGTACATTTCCCACCCCAGTTTCAACCCCATAACCTGAGAATTTTTTTTTCTTTCTTCAGCGAACGTATGGTATGTCTGTGGGTGTGGGTTAGGGTTGCCAAGTTTTTTTAGACCAAATATAGTATTTTGAGCCTTAGTGCCCGAAAAAATATAGTAGATCGGGGAAAAATAAGAAAAAATATAGTATTTTTCGAATTTGTTAATTTAAATTTTCTCTGAAAGATATTTTGTTACTAGTTTTTGGTTTGAATACCAAGTTCTTAGTAGTAATTTTTAAGGAAAAATCATTTCTCTATTTCGTATTCGTTATAGAAAATAATGCACCCTGTAAACGCAGAAGTCGCTGGATTCGATACAGAAATAATATAGTTAATTTAAAAAAAAATGATAATTCTGACTTTAGGGAAACTTGTTGTCACTTTTCAGTAGTATATTTAGTAGAAAATTGTTTATGGAACAAATGTGACGAAAAGAAAGAAAATTGTTAAAATAATGTTAAGTTATTGGTCATTTTTATTGGACCTAAGTACCAATATATTTAAATTCTCTATAAATTATTTGCTCATCAAAATATAGTAGTTTTGCCTACTATATATTTTTCTCAGAATTATAGTAGTAGGGCCCCTAATATAGTAGGATACTATATTATATAGTAGGGTTGGCAACCCTAGTGTGGGTGCATTTATAAGTAACAAGCATTTACCCGCCACATGCAATAGACAGTGGGTAAATATTACATGCCTCGAAATTGATGCTCGTTGATTTCCTCACGATGTTTTCATTCACCGAAAAGCCAGTGTGGTTACCAAATCGTACATAATAAATCCCGAAGAACTCATTGGTGCGAGTCTGCCTGGACGAGGATCGAAACTATCGCCTCCTTCACGACTTGCATGGTTACTCGCCACTGGACCACCATGGCTTTTTAGGGTTCCGTACCCAAAGGGCGAAAACGGGACCCTATTACTAAGCCTACGTTGTCCGTCCGTCCGTCTGTCTGTCCGTCTGTCCTACCTATTTAGGGCTGTAACTTTTGAACCGTAATAGCTAGATAGTTGAAATTTTTTCAGATTATGCTTTATTACGGCGGATTTGTTAACAAATAATAAAAATGGCAAAAAGTTAAAAATTAAGGGTGATTCTCAACAAGAAACTAGTTTTTATCAACGTTTTTTCTTCACGCTCTATCGTAAAAACGGTAATACATACAAGCGTCAAACTTAGTGTGATTATAGAGCAAGCTCTACAGAATAACAACAAATACTAAAAACCGGTCAAGTGTGAGTCGGTCTTGCGCTAAAGGTCCCGGACAAAAAAAGTTTTTTTTCGAAGTTAATAATGTTGTGTTCTGTGGTTGTGTGGTACGAAACCCTCAGTGCGCGAGTAGCCCGACTCGCACTTGACCGCTTTTATTTAAATAATTGTTACTTATTGTTCGCAGGTCGTATAGGCAACCTATACTCTCCGAACCCTGGGACTGGACGCAAGACATCAGCCTGGAGCTGGTTTCCGTGGCCGAGGAGTAACAGCCAGAAGTAAGTAAACTTATTACTACCTTATAAGCGTAATATAAACCTAAGGATTTCGTCTCAGATATAAACAATACAGGGTGTAAGGAAAAGTATTAACCTATAAACCACATACTCTACACATCAAACTGAACAACTTTTACTATGGCAGCAAACCGATCGGAGCAAAAAGAAAATCAGCTGTTGTATACCTTTGAGTCGAGTAAGCATTGCAGTTTGGTATGGAGCAGCTGATTATTTTGTTGCTCCGATCGGTTTGCTCTCATAGTGAAAGTTGTTCAGTTTGATGGGTAGACTCTTAGTTTAAAAGAATGCTAGTGATATCAATTTCACCCTGTATATTGGATCACATAGATTAATTTTAGTCTCAATCTTATCGTGTGGGCAGAGCCCTGATGTCAGAGTTTTTCAGACCGTTTTTCAGTCTCAATGAAGTGCCAGAAATTAGTTCAGACTGTTTTTTTATTCTGTTGATTATATTAGATAACTGCCTCCGAGGTCTAATGGTTAAGAGCATTGGGCTCTTGACACGGAGGTCGTGGGTTCGATTCCCACGGGGGACACCTAGTGATAATTATGTCACTTTGTGCGTTTTCCCCCAATTGGTTAGGACATTACAGGCTGATTCACTTGATTGTCTGAAAAGAAAGATGATCCCTTGCTTCGCATGGCACGTTAAGCCGTTGGTCCCGGCTACCTATCTCTGATGGTAGTAATCGTTACATAAAAACCACGTCAGAGGCCGTAAGGTGGTCTGAAAAAAGTCTGACACCTCGATAAGAAGAAGTTTATGGGACAAAACACATTGTTTGGGAGGAAACGCGAGTATAGGCCAGTCATTTTACGGAGTTTTGTTAGGCGGGGTAGGGAGTAATTATTAATTGTACTTTTAAACTGTAACTGGCACCATTTAGTGACAAAAATACTATCCTAAACCATATTAAAAAAAAATTTGCTACGCAACATAGAAATCAAAATTGTGTGTCCCAGAAGACTTTTAAATTAATAATATTAATACCAATGCACTCATTTGAATTATATTTAACAATATACATTATTTTTGATCAATAAAATAGGCATTAAAATTTTAAAAATGAGGTATTTATTAGAAAATACGAATCTATTTTTCAAAACCTTCTAAGTAGGCAAAAATATTTACACCATGTTTGAAGTATGTATGATGGTAAAGCCTTAAATATGTGCAAAAAAAAATTTATCATCTGGTTTTTTAAAACGAGATAATATCTATATTTTAAAATTGGAACTGTTGCTGACATAATTTTTTTTTAATTTTGGTACATTCCTAAGCTCAAATTGGCTCTTCAATATTATAGCGAAAAAAAATGCTATTAGTAATTAGTCCCGGCTCTAACCGTAAAATGACTGGACTAAGTTGGAATAAAATCGAATGAGAAAATCATCGACTGGGTATAACACAGGTTAGTCCATAAAGTTAATCGCACTTCCGTCGGTAGAGGGTGCTGCGCACTTCTCCTGGCCTTGAAAACCTACCTCACTAATAAACTATCTCTATTCCAGCTCCCGCTGCAGAATGGGGGGTGTCCCCCAATCAGGCGACAGCGCCTACGGCTTCTGCGATACCGACACAGCCCCACAAAACCCACAAATGCAATACGAAGAACGTGCTTCTTACCCGTCCAATTTCAACCAAACCTTCCAAAGACCTCAAAATCCCAATCAATTCCCTCAAAACTCCGCATACCCTCAGAACACGACTGCATTCGCTCAAAACCCAACTGCATTCGCTCAGAACCCGTCCGCATTCGCTCAGAACCCGTCAGCATTCGCTCAAAACCCCAGCGCATTCGCTCAAAATGCTGCTATCGCTCAAACTCAAGTGGCGTTCTCGCAAAGTGGTCAGTTTGCTCAAAGTGGGTTTTCTCAAGAAGGATTTGGGGAAGCGAGTGGGAGCTTTGATGCACAGACAGGAGTTTGGGGACCTCCACCTCCCTACAGTCCTCAAGGAAGGAGTGGTAGCAGGTGAGTTATTTATTGCACATTTATTATTTTATATTCATTAAATTCAGCCCAAGCGTCGTCAAAAACAAAGGTACAAAAACAGACATAAATCAGCAACATGCTTCGTCAAAACAATGAAAACAAAACAGACATAAATCAGCAACATGCTTCATCAAAACAATGAAAACAAAACAGACGTAAATCAGCAACATGCTTCATCAAAACAATGAAAACAAAACAGACGTAAATCAGCAACATGCTTCGTCAAAACAATGAAATACAAGCTCAGTCATCAGTCAGTTCATTAAATTTCATTTGGCACCGAAACTTCTTATTTAAAAGTCTTACGTTTCATATTTTATTGTTTGAAACTTCTGAAATCTTCAATTTGCTGAAGATGAACCGAGTTACAATAAAAATCAAAACATTCTGAAAATTTTGCTCTATATTATGATGACATTCTGATGATGATGGCTGGTTAATGATAATGATGGATGATTGTAATGACAGTCTGATTTATAAATGAATTATACGCACAGGCTAATGCACTTGAAAAAAGATTAATTCAAAAAGTTAATTAGACTAATGACGTAGTTAATTTACTTTTCAAGAATTTAACTTGAATTAGTATTCAAGGTAAATTCTTGACTTCAACAGCTTGATACAAGATAATTAAAGCCTATTGGCTTGTTGCCAACATTTTGACAAGCTGATTATAATGATCTCAGATTGACGAACTGATGGTAATGACAGGCCGATCATGATCACAGGCCGATGATAATGACAGGCTGATTATGGTTATGGTGACAGACCGATTACTTAATGATGACAGGCCGATAATAACGACAAGAGGCCGATGGAAGTGACATGCCGATCATCATAATAGTAGCCGATAATGACGATAGGCCGATGATAATGACAGGCTGATATTATTATGGTGACAGATCGATCATGATGACAGGCCGATAATAATAGACCGATGATAACGCCCCGGGCCGATGATAATCACAATTGTTAACTATTTGTTACAGACACCACCTGCACCAGGACCCGGCGGCCGCGACGCTCCTGCATCACCACCACATAGAGCACCGCGCGTCCGCACACGACGCACACACACACGCACACACCTGCCGCAACTCCTACCTGCAGCACGATATGAACATGCACCCTGATATGACTCTAGCGCAGATGTACCCCGAACGGATGCAGGTAAGAATTTTAGGATTCAAACTTAAGAGGGCTATTACAGTCCAGTGGCGCCCTCATCACATTAAAAAAGATTTCTCAATAAAGAAAGCCTAAATTAAAAAAGCGCTCAACAGATAAACTACAAAAGCCTTCAAGCTATTTTCATAGAATACTTTTATAGGTTTTTTAAAGGTCTATAAAGCCCGCACTACACTCTCGCCGAGAATCCTCGCCGACAACTGGGCGGCACTTTCAAGGAAAATTACTATGGCTTATGACGCCACGAGAACAATGAAGGGCATCCACACTCTCGTTCTCGGCCTGTCTCGCGCGTTCTCGCCGAGAATGAAGAGCCGGTGTAAAGATAGTTGAAAAGAGAAAAAAAACGGCCGCTTTTGTTTTTATTCGAAATTGTCTAAAAGTGGAATGTTTAGAACCCATAAAAGTATTCTATGAAAATAGCTTGAAGGCTTTTGTAGTTTATCTGTTGAGCGCTTTTTTAATTTAGGCTTTCTTCATTGAGAAATCTTTTTTAATGTGATGAGGGCGCCACTGGACTGTGATAGCCCTCTTAAACTCGAAATTTTTTTTTAAAGCCTAATCAAAATCCGTTGCATAGTTTTATAGATCTAAGCATACATAGGGACAGACAGACAGCGGGAAGCGACTTTGTTTTATACTATGTAGTAATGTGTTAACTTACTATTTTATTATATTCCTTTGTAGAGAAGTAGCGGCGAGAAACTCTACAACACACATCTTTTGAACAAAACAAAATACTTATACAAAGTCATGGTACAATAATATACTGCGCCTGGTATTCTCTTCCGACCACGTGACTGACACAAGCCTACGTCATCATACCCTTTTACCATGTTTAGCGGCCATTTTTTTGTGTCACTCTGGGAATAGAAGACCTTGTTTTTTTAGACCATGTACAAAGTACAAATTATTTGTATAATATTGAATTCCATAGTGTAACATTGTCAAGACCGGACATTTTGGTTTTGTATGATGGTACGGATATCTCCGTTTGTGATTCAGAGTTTGTCATTAATCTACGGAACACAAAAAATACTTGATTATTTGTGGTTGGGCTATTGCAAGCAAGGGTCGTTGTAACACGGAGACAAGCGCTGGTCCTTTTATGTTCGCCCCAAGCTCACCCAAATTTACGCATACCTCCGAACTTATGGTATTTTCTTTTCATTCTCGGGAATGCAGGTTTCCTCACCTTCCTTCACCGCTGAGCTAGTAACTGATAAATACAACCTTACATAAATTCCGAAGAACTTAGTGGTACAGGCCTGGAATCGAACCGCGGCCTCAGGATTGAAGCGCTAGCTCTCTTCCGTATGGGCGATGATATCGCCCAAAAAATACTTGCTATCAGTTTAAAATAACAATGTGCATGACCTTGAAGGTCCGTTGGACAACTTCACTCGGTTGATAAAGGAATGTAGATTCTGTGCATAGTCTAAAAAAACAAGGTCTTCTATTCCCAGAGTGACACAAGCCTACGTCACAAAAAAATGGCCGCTAAACATGGTAAAAGGGTATGATGACGTAGGCTTGTGTCAGTCACGTGGTCAGTCACGTGATCGGAAGAGAATACCAGGCGCAGTATATTATTGTACCATGATTCTAAGCAAATAACTCGAGTGAAGTTCGTGTGATTGAGTGAAATGAAAAAAATGAAAAATAAATTTATTATAGCAATATACATACAATAGTTTTTGATTTACACTTTACATATATTTAAGAGTATACAATTAGTGTAGGTACATTGCTATGAGGTTAAAAAACAAACATTTATACGATTTCCTGTGGTCCCCAGACGAAGCAAGCTTGGATCTAGGGGACCGGTTCAACGATATTATTATAATTATTATTATTGTTAACCTCGATTGTCTCAGTAGGTACTTAGTATAATTCAGATACAACGATTAAACAAAAAAGGAAGAATATAATTACAGGACAACAACACAAATAGACTAAGATCTGAAAATTAACATGCGGCAGATAAAATTTAGGTACTGTTAGTAATTACAAGCACTATTTAGATCAAACAATGTTGACAGAATTGGCATATGAGTACATTGAGAAAACGTAGTGACCTCACATTTGGGAGCGAGGTCATGCACATTGTTATTTTAAACTGATAGTATACAGATAAGTCACACCCACAAAACATCTTGACATCTAATTTATTACATGATCTGATTACAGGAAGAAGCAAGATTCAACACGTTGCGAGGCCACCTGGTTCCATACAGGAGCTGCCAGAGACTCGGCATGAGCGCGGGAAACCTGCACCGAGACTGTAGGATGGACGACGCGGCTGTGGAGTGGCATCTCAAGAACAACTGCAAAGGTACTGTTGTCTACAGGGCTAAGACGAAGGATCTCTTTAGCAATAGAGGGAGCCATACCATTGCAAGAATGTCCACTTTTTTGACGTATATGTTTGAGTGTGTGGTGTCAAGTAGTATGGACAAAAGAGACCAACTAAACCAAAGTGACATTTGCCCTAATGTTTACGGTCACTATTTACACACACTAGCACAAAAAGTGACAAGTGAAAAGTGGACAGCCGCATAAACAAAGATCTATAGTTCCGTCTCCTTCTACTATTAAAGGTACCGTCATAAGACAAAAGAGAGTAACTACAATCGTAAATTGATGCAGTCTCTATGCTTTAGAATAAAGGAGATCGTTGCTCTTAGCTACATGGTAACAAAACAACCTAGTACAATACTTAAGGGTGTTCTTCTGACCATCGAACTGTACAACTTTCACTATGGAGCCTACATATAGAAAAAATAAAAAATAAAATCAGCTGTCCCATACAAAACTGCAGTACCTACCGACTCGACTTAAAATGTATGGGACAGCATAATCTGAACGAAGAACAGGCACGAAGATTAGTTTCTGTTTGATTGTGATTAAAAAATTTCGTGTGTATCATGGTACAATAATATACTGCGCCTGGTATTCTCTTCCGATAACGTGACTGACCACGTGACTGACACACAAGTCTACGTCATCATACCCTTTTACCATGTCTAGCGGCCATTTTTTTGTGACGTAGGCTTGTGTCACTCTGGGAATAGAAGACCTTGTTTTTTTAGACTATGGTGTATATGAAGCGCGCTAAAGGGCAAGAGGACTATCGGAGTCCAGTGGCGCCCTCGTCACAATAATATAGGTTTCTCAATAAAGAAAGCCTAAATTAAAAAAGCGCCCACTTGACTAACTACAAAAGCCTTCAAGCAGTGCCGGATTAACCATATAGGCAAAGTAGGCACGTGCCTACGGGCCCAGCACCGCCGAGAGGCCCCGAGGCTCGTGAGAAAAAAAAATCGTTTTTGTATTTGAATTGATTAAACAATTAAGGAAAGATTAAAAAAAAATTTTCATTTTCATAACGTTTCCTTTAATGATATCCCACATAATAATTTTAGAATAATTAAAACTTTTGACTCCTAAGCTCAATTATAATAATAAATCTTTTTTTGACTGTACTCTTCTAATTGGGCCCTTAATTGATATAAAAAACGATGTTTCAGCTTCTTATAATATAAGAATTTTATATATTATATAAAAATCTCTTTGTCTCCAAGATAAACGAGTTTACGAGTGTTACAGACAGATTGACGGACAGACATCGAGGTGATTCAATAAGTGTTCCGTTTTCCCAATTTTGTTATAGAACACTACGCAGACTACACTATAGGTTTTGGATCGTGTTGCAACATCCGTCATTTTAGTAGATATGTGCTGTTTTATTGCGACCACCTAATCTGGACCACACTGGAAAAAAATCATTGTTACGCCCATGGGCAGGGGGGCCCCGAGACTTGCATTGCCTAGGGGCCTCTGCATGGCTTAATCCGGCCCTGCCTTCAAGCCATTGTTATACAATACTTTTATAGGTTCTAAACATTCCACTTTTAGACAATTTCGAATAAAAACAAAAGACGCCGTTTTTTTTTTCTTTTTTCAAAATTTGTATGTTTAGACCTTTAAAAGTATTCTATGAAAATAGCTTGAAGGCTTTTGTAGTTTGTCAAGTGGGCACTTTTTTAATTTAGGCTTTATTTATTGAGAAATCTTTATTATTGTGATGAGGGCGCCACTGGACTCGAATAGCCCTCTTAAAATGCATTTGAAAAGAAAACACTTGTTAATAGTTTATAAATGGACCCAGAATGCTACCAGGCTGTGCCTAGACCAAGAGTAACTGACATGAGTTGTCAAATGAAACCGTTTTTTGTGTATTTGTCGGCACTTATCGGCACCCTCAAACTTCAAGTTCTGTGTATTATTGTGAATCTAACGTGAGATCGTAGGTAATTTAATGAAATAGTGTTAGTATATTTCACAAAATAATCTACGACTTCACTTTAGATTCACTAATTATTCACAGAGCACGAATATTTACCCAGTCGATTGTGCCGACAAGTTCCCAAAAACGGTTCTATTGCCTCGCGTCACGTATCTCTTGCTATTATACAGTGGCGCCGCTAGGTACATCTCGCTCTCTCAGCTGTCAGTTCCTCTATATGATACCTTTATGGCCTAGACAGACCATCATCATCAGTAGTCTTTAATTATTAATTATTTAATTATTTTGTAATTAGTTTCAGATCAAACCGGCGAGCCTTGTCAGAAGACAGGCAAAGAGAACTTGGGCTTCCAGAATGACAAGAATTCTCCAGTGAGGTGAGTTAGGAAAAACAACACATTAACCTACCTACCTAGATAAAATCTGAAAATAGTTTGCACCTAAGTAGGTAAATAATATAAATATATATATATACAGGGTGAAATTGATATCATTGGCATCCTTTTGACTGAACTGAACAACTTTTACTATGGGAGCAAACAAATCGGAGCAAAAAAAAAGTCAGCTGTTGCATACATTTGAGTCGAGTATGCATTGCAGTTTAGTATAGGACAGCAGATTTTTTAGTTGCTCCGATCGGTTTGCTCCCATAGTAAAAGTTGTTCAGTTTGATGGGTAGACTCTTAGTTTAAAAGGATGCTAATGATATCAATTTCACCCTGTATGTGTTAGGTACCTGTAACTTACAGACCTTTCAATATGCTTAATGTGAGCCTCGCTGCTACTGTAATGTTTCGGACCACCCCGAAAGAGATTGTGGTCGTGAGTACGCGATGTACTTATGTCCCTAGACGTCACAATTAAAATTTTGCTTCTTCTAAGTAGCTAGTCAATGGTACCAGAATTATAAGATCCCGACCTGCGCAGTCGAAAAATTTTAAAATTTTAAAATCGCGCGAAATTATATTGACCAATCAGAATGTGCCACCTTCAATACCTTGCCGCTATTTGCTAATTGTTTTAGCGCCCTTTTCGCTGCTATTCTACTTTGCACCCTTAGATTACTAAATGACTTCGGGTTTTATCGGGGGACTGCGCAAAACGAAGATTGACGAGGTATATTATATTGACGGTATGACGGCCCGGTAGCACAGTGGGTAGTGACCCTGCCTGCTGCGCCGAAGGTCGCGGGTTCGAATCCCGTAAGGGACAAATATTTGTATGATAAATATGAATATTTGTACCCGAGTCATTGATGTTTGTATCTATACATCGTGTTAATGAATTAACGCAAAACCTCATACACCCCAACTGATTTATAACAAAATAATTAGATTGAAACAACAATTTCATTATTTTGATAGTTAAAATTTAAAGTTATTCACATTTTAAGTTTTGAGGCAAAAATGATTTGTTATCATTTCAGCAATGAATGAAAGCGCTAACGTACTCATCGATACCTTTTAATAATCTTGTTATGGTAGTAAGTAGGGTGAGTGTGCCCGTGGGGTGGGTTCTCATCGAATTCAGTAAATTTTTAATTTTACAAATAAATTATTTAATATTTTGAAAAAAATTACCTATGTTGAAACCATGATAATTGGATTCTGCTCTCGATTCTAAACAAACTACTTTCTAGTTTTGCGTTAATTCATTAACACGTATATGTATTCTATATCGTTGTCTAGTCATCATAATACAAGTCCAGGCTAGATTCTGGTACTTTAAATGTGACTAGATAATTTGTGTGACATTGTCCAAGATATACAGGGTGAAATTGATATCATTAGCATCCTTTTAAACTAAGAGTCTACCCATCAAACTGAACAACTTTCACTATGGGAGCAAACCGATCGGAGCAAAAAATTATCTGCTGTTCCATACCTACTAATCTGCAATGCCTACCTGACTCAAATGTATGCAACAGCAGATATTTTTTTGCTCCGATCGGTTTGCTCCCATAGTAAAAGTTGTTCAGTTTGATGGGTAGACTCTTAGTTTAAAAGGATGCTAATGATATCAATTTCACCTTGTATACATTGGTTAATTATTCTGTAGGTACAAACTACTTGCGTTCATATTCATATTACTTTAGAAACAAAATACTTTGCGATAAAACAACACTTAGGTAATTTATTTTTGTTCAGGTCATCTATTCACGACTGTCACCGGGTCGTGACTCAGAATGCCGAGTCTGAAGTATATTTCGCAGACGTTTCAAGTTGCTGCAACGTTTCCGTCAAGGTATGTAGAATATTCTATCTAAACTATTATAAAACTGTAACAGAAGTGTGTAACATTGAAGATATTAACAAAAAAAAGTTACGATATGGTTTTAGGTGCCCCTGAACCGCGAAAAAAAATCACCTGTCAACAACATTTGGCTCAAGTAGGTTTGCAGTTATGGAACAGCTGATTTTTTCGCGATTTCGATATCTGTGCCATAGAGAAAGTTGTTCAGTTTGACGGTCTGATTATCCACTTAAAAAAGTGTCAGCATATTGAGAAGGATTCGAACCTATATTGTATTTCAATGGATTTTAAATTAATTAAACAATTTTCACCCCCAGGCCGACTGCTGCATAAACCCCAACGTATCAGCCTTAGTCGGCACCATAGAAAATCACCCAGAGTCCACGTCGGAATCAGACACCGGCTCCTTCACACTAACGCGACAGCAGCGCCCCCAACCACAAGTAGGTTCAAAACGGCGACCGAGACAAGAAAAACATTTGAAAAATCAAGAAAAAAGACTCCCCGACCTAAATAACTCTTTGAGACTAACAGAGCAACAAATTGAACAGTTGAACAATTCCATGAGAATCGAACGAATGAACGATTCTAGGGTCAGCGATAGAATGAGTGACCGGAACGATTCTAGAGATCGATTGAATGATCCCAGGATTGTCAGTGAGTCGAGAATTGAGAGGATGCATGATTGTAGGGTCAGTGACCGAATGGGTGAGCGGAATGATTCTAGGGACCGATTGAATGATTGTCGTTTGAACGATTCTAGAATCGAACGGATAAATGATCCGAGAATCGAGCGAATGAATGATTCTCGCATCAGCGACCGTATGAGCGATTCTAGAATCGAACGAATGAATGATTCTAGAATCAGTGACAGAATGAACGATTCTAGACTGGAACGAATGAACGATTCTCGCATCAGTGATAGAATGAACGATTCTAGAATCGAACGTCTCAATGATTCTCGAATCAGTGACAGAATCACCGATTCCAGAATCGAAGACCGTAGAATGTCAGAATTAAATTCCAGTATTAGAATCGAGGGTAGTCCCAAAACGAGGGCACATATAAGCCCGCTACGTCTCAAATCTAGCCCTAAAAACCTACCTAAGGAACATCCTAGGCAATCCAGCTCCGATTCAAACTTCGCAACAATTTCACCCCTATCCCCAAACACAGAAGAATCATTATTGTCTGACGACGGTCAGGATCAGGTTTACTCCAATGAACCGGAGACCTCCAAATGCTTAGGCCCTGATTCTCAATATGAACCAGTAAGGGAGGAAAAAGAAGAGATTTTGAAAACTAATCACCATCATTGCTATAGTGACACTAATACTATGGATTCGGGATGGCAGAGTGGGTCTGAGAAACAGGTCACTGATTAATAAGCTAATCAGAATACCGAAGACCGAACCTAATCGTTCCGATAGTAGAGTTTTTTGACAAAACCCACTACGGGAAAACTCGGATAGTAGATTTTGCTGACAAAGTCCACTATTGGAGTTTATTGATCAGATACCGTTTTTAAAACTCCGATAGTTGATTTTGTTGACAAAACCCACTACGGGAAAACTCCGATAGTAGATTTTGCTTACAAAGTCCACTATTGGAGTTTATTGATCAGAGACCGTTTTTAAAACTCCGATAGTAGATTTTGTTGACAAAACCCACTACGGGAAAACTCCGATAGTAGAATTTGCTGACCATGCCCACTATTGGAGTTTATTGACCAATCAGAGACTGTTTTTAAAACTCCGATAGTAGATTTTGTTGACGAAACCCACTACGGGAAAACTCAGATAGTAGAATTTGCTGACAATGCCCACTATTGGAGTTTATTGACCAATCAGAGACCGTCTTCGAAACTCCGATACTAGATTTGGTTGGCAAAACCCACTACGAGAAAACTCCAACTGTAGATTTTGCTGACAAAGTCGACTATTAGAGTTTATTGACCAATCAGAGACCGTTTTTAAAACTCCGATAGTAGATTTTATTGACAAAACCCACTACGGGAAAACTTCAATTTCAATTTTTTCTCAATAAAAGCAAGTGGTTAAAAAAAAAATTGAAGTTGTCCATTGAATGATTCTTGCATGGAATGAATGATTCTCGATTCGAGTGATGTATGATTCTGGTTTCTCTATCCAGTTTAATACTAAATAAAAACAGTATTTAAAAAGTAGAACGTAGAAGTGTATGTATGTAGGTATAATTATTAAACTATAAACTTAAGGTTTATTATTACAGAATGAACAAATTTTATCTTGAATTTGCCCACAATCTAAAATTGTAAACTGTTCATTATTTAATTATGAACGCAAAGGGATATCGACCCTTGGGTTTTGAAAAAAGACAGGCACAATCTTGCCATGATTTCAACATGATCATGAAAACAATAATTTCTGTGTATTTTAAAGTTTGTAAATAAATCGTTAATTTTAGTGTAACTTTAGTTAAGTATTAAAAGTTTAGATAAATCATTACTACCTATGTGTATTTTTGCTCTCTAAATGATATTTTGATTTTTGAGATTATAAACATGATTTTGTGATTGTACAATACTCAAAATTTATTCTGTAAAATTAGTGTAGATTTCGAAAAAAAAAAAGATATTTAAAAATCTTTTATTCGTAATAGAAATAAACTTTAGAGGAAATCATAAGTATTGAACGAATTTATGAGCTTGTACTATTTATGTAACTTAGATAAAATCAAAGGGAGGAAGATGCATTTTAAATACAGTTACCACATTAACATATTGTCAGTCGGTGCCTCTACGAGGTAAGCGCTTCTAGCTTCAAAATTTCGAAACCTCTATATATTTTAAACATACCGCCTTCAAAAGTCACATTATATAATAACAGGCTTTGACATTTGAAGGCGGTATATCTAAAATATATACAACGTGTTAATGAATTAACGCAAAACCTCATACACCCCAACTGATTTATAATAAAATAATTAGATTGCAACAATAATTTCATAATTTTGATAATTAAAATTTAA
Source organism: Agonopterix subpropinquella (assembly GCA_922987775.1). Taxonomy (NCBI): domain Eukaryota; kingdom Metazoa; phylum Arthropoda; class Insecta; order Lepidoptera; family Depressariidae; genus Agonopterix; species Agonopterix subpropinquella. Next base: position 9,576,724 of record OV277719.1, on the reverse strand, counting down.
AGTTATTCGCATTTTAAGTTTTGAGATAAAATTGATTTGTTATCATTTCAGCACTAAAAGAAAGCGCTAACGTACGCATGAATACATTTTTATAATCTTGTTATGGTAGTTAGTAGGGTGAGTGTGCCCGTGCGGTGGGTTGTCATCGGGTTCAGTAAATTTTAAATTTTGCAAAAAAATTATTTAATATTTTGAAAAAAATTACCTATGCTGAAACCATGATAATTCGATTCTGCTCTCGATTCTAAACAAACTACTTTCTAGTTTTGCGTTAATTCATTAACACGTTGTATACAGGTTGAAATTGACATCATTGGCATCCTTTTAAACTAAGAGTCTACCCATCAATCTGAACAACTTTTACTATGGAAGCAAACCAATCGGAGCAAAAAAAATATCAGCTGTTGCATACATTGGAGTCGACTAGGCATTGCAGTTTAGTATGGGACAGCTGATTTTTTAGTTGCTTCGATCGGTTTGCTCCCATAGTAAAAGTTGTTCAGTTTGATGGATAGACTCTTAGTTTAAAAGGATGCCAATGATATCAACTTCACCCTGTAGTGTTCGAATTTTTGAAGCTAGAGGTACTTACCCCGTAGAGGCACTTACCCCGACTGACTATACATAATATGGTTGATTATTATTATCAATGGTTTTGAGTATAATCGATTGATGGATTGATCGATCGAGAAATGTTTGTCCTTGCCTTTGAAACGAGAAATGACTAATAAACGTGGTCGTACATGTACTCTTCCTCTTTTTGTTTTATGTATAATGTTGTACCATAGTTACTGACTACCCAGAAAAGGGTGATGGTTGTTAATGAGAACTTTGAGAACCTTGCCAATAAATTGTGAATTGTTGTGTAGTTATTGTGCCAAGTAGACGATTTTTAGATATTTTCTATTCTTTGTTACAGAAAATAGAGTTTAATAGGAATGCATTTAAAACCAAAAGTTAAATAAACATGTGAACAATTATTTCAGAACCTACAATATACGTTTGCATAACAATTAATTTAATAAACACACGGGGGACACCTAGTGATATGTCACTTTGTGCGTTTTTCCCCAGTTGGTTAGGACATTGTAGGTTGAATCACCTGATTGTCTAAAAAGAAAAATGATTCCGTGCTTTGGATGGCACGTAAAGCCGTTGGTCCCGGCTACTATCTCTGGTGGTAGTAGTCGTTACATAAAAACCACATCAGAGGCCGTAAGGCGGTCTGAAAAAACTCTGACACCAGGGCTCTGCCCACACGATAAGAAGAAGAATTTAATAAATCAATATCAAAATTTAATAAATAATAAATGTCAGAATTACTGTGGAGATAAGCATCTTTCTACTGCTAACTTGACTTACAAAAATCGCACTCTTGAAGTATGATTTTTGAAAGTCAGATCAGCAGTAGAAAGATGCATATCTCCACAGTAATTTTGACATTTTCAACGGCTGAACTCAGCAAATGAGATTCAAAAATCGCACTCCTGATTGTCGCCATATTTTTGATCACTGTCATGTCTTTAGAGATACTTGCAAGATTAAGACAAATAAAGAATCGAATACGTACACACGGCGACAAATCAGGTTACGCACCCTATATACCCATAACTACACTACGTACAAAACACAAAATAGTGTGGTAGAGAGCCTGCATAGACGCGGCTGCCGGCGCGGGCGCAGCGTGCTGTGAGACGAAACAACAACAACATACCGCACCCTCTCGCACGATTCGCAGCGTTCAACTTCTAATAGTTCAAAGTCCAAACAGGGTAACCTGACCTGTCGCCGTGTGTACATTACAGATTACATTACTTTTTAAATTGTATTTTCTATTGAACTCTGCTTTTTGTAATAAAAAGACCAAACATCGTAGATTATTGTAAAATCTTGATAATTGAGAAACGGTTTTGTCATAAATCTTTCAATTAAAACATTATAGTTTTTAATAATGTTTGTAGGACGTTGTAAAAGTGTCTCTTTTTTATAATTCCTAATGACGTTTTTCATGTTGTCATGTTGTCAATAATAAAAAATTTTGTTTACGTTTTTATTAATATAATAAAATGTTAAACAGTTTTTAATCAAGCACATTAAAATCAACGTTTATTGACAGTTTTTGCAATAAGTTTTGATTGATTTTGATGTTTTTTAATTAAATTAACAGCAATTAAGCATGCAGTATTATGGAAAACGCACTCAGCAACGAAGCAAAATGCAAAGTGTGTTATTATTCTAGAACAGAAAATGGATTGGACTACAATGACTTGCCACCATGAATTTCTCGCTTAAATGGTTCAAGCAATCAAGAGTGCGATTTTTGAATCTCACTCGCTGAGTTCAGTAGTTGAAAATGTCAAAATTACTGTGGGGATACGCATCTTTCTGCTGCTGATTTGACTTTCAAAAATCGTACTACTGGAGTATGATTTTTTAATGTCAAATCAGTAGTAGAAACAAGCATATCTCCACAGTAATTTTGACATTTTCAACTGCTGATCTCAGCAAATGAGATTCAAAAATCGCACTCCAGGCCAGAAACTATCTCACACGTGCAAACTGTATTTAAAAAGCTTTGTGTGCGTCTTCCTTTTTTCATGTAATCTAAGTTTTTATTAGAAATTCAGTTACATAACTTACAAAATGATATTGCCAGTGTTGCCATATTTGAGATTTATTTTTGAAACAAAAAATGTTCTAAATTTTCTTCCATTTACAAAGTAATATTTTTAAATTAAAAAAAAATTTGTAAATACGAATTTATTTTTAGAAAATTATCTTTAAGTTATATTAATTAATTTTTATTCTTGTATAACTCGTAGTTTTTGAATCTACCAACGTTCAGTGTAATAAAAAATCTACTCTTAATAATTGTTCACGCGAACTTATTGATGTGTATATTTTTTTCAGTGTTAAAATTATGCGAATAAATGTATTTTTTTGTAGATTATGAATAATAATTATCTGTAATGCAAAAAATGGAATTGTTTATTCTTTAATTGTCAACAAAAATGTATGTAATGTTAATATTTTTTTTATTTAACTGCTTTGTTTTGTAACTGTTTAGTTAAGTATGTGAACAGAAAAAATCGTACAATTATTTGGAGAAATTATACTTCATACAGGGTGTAATGTAACAAAACACTCTAGTAATGCTTCAGACCGTCAAACTGAACAACTTTCACTATGAAGCCAACTTCGAAATCGCGAAATAAAAATCATCTGTTTCATATAAAACTGCAGTTCTGGCTCGACTCAAACGTATGGGACAGCAGAATTTGTAAATTTTTTCTCTTTGTTGGCTCAGTGTGATGGTCTGAAGCACCCCCTTAAGTATTACTAGGGTGTTTTGTTACACCCTGTACAGGGTGTTAGGGTAAACAGTTGCATCACTTTAAGGGGTGATCGTACCCATTATACCTACTAACCAACTTTCCCAAAGAAACCTAAGTATTGGAAATTCGCAATTTTTTTTTTCGATTTTTCATACAAAAGTTCGATCAGTTGATTGCATTTAGTATGGAATGTTTAGAACCTATATAAGTATTGTATAACAATGGCTTGAAGGCTTTTGTAGTTTTGATGTTGAGCACTTTTTTAATTTAGGCTTTCTTTATTGAGAAATCTTTTTTAATGTGATGAGGGCGCCACTGGACTGTGATAGCCCTCTTAAAGTAATGCAACTGTTTACCCTAACACCCCGTATAGGCAGGTAATTTCAAATGTATTTTGATTCTGGAATTGACTTACTTAAAACAATAGGACTTTGTATTTTATCTTTTTGTACCAACTAATGTATGTATTTACAATAATTATTATAGTTTTATTTTAATAGTTACGTTCGCTCGTTGTGAACTTACTGTTAGTTCAATCAGTTATTAATGGTTCTATTAAAAGACTGAAGATCTTTAACTGATGTTTTTAATTTCTTCCCTGTTTAATTTTTAATTAATTTTAATTTATTTATTTATTCACAATATAAGTTTACAGCGTCAGCCAAAACACTTATATGCTAGGTAGATATGTAACAATAGTAGTGTGATATGTAGTATGTAATTATGTAACAATTCTGCTTTCGATCTTTAACGTTTCATTAAGGAACAAAACAACAAATTTATAAAAAATACAGTACTACTATCATTAAATATGTCGGCATGTGACTGTAGTGTGAGCAATTCATTGAGTAGACAAATCGCGCGAGCTGTTGGGGCATGCGCGGCGCTGCAGGTGCGCGAGCGCAATGCGGCGAACAGCGGCCGCATAGAAGGTACCGAGCCTATTGTGCTGCCCTCAATCGTATTTTTTTATTTCTTAAGAGGGCTATCGGAGTCCAGTGTCCTCATCATATTAATAAAGATTTCTCAATAAAGAAAGCCTAAATTAAAAAAGTGCTCAATTGAAAAACTACAAAAGCCTTCAAGCTATTTTCATAGAATACTTTTACAGGTTTTTTAAAGGTCGAAACCATGTTGAAACATACACATTTTGAAAAAAGAAAAACAACGGCCGCTTTTCTTTTTATTCAAAACTGTCTAAAAGTTGAATGTTTAGAACCTATAAAAGTATTGTATAACAATGGCTTGAGAAATCTTTATTAATGTGATGAGGGCGCCACTGGACTCCGATGCCCTCTCATTTAAAAAAAAACAAGATTGTCACACTGTAGTCCTGATTTCAATTTATCGAAATATTACGGAATATTATGTTATATGCTTGTAGGCGGTTTTAAAGATAATAACTACAAATATTATAAAAACAAATCCGCAGTGACCCGATAAATTAAAAATCAGCAAATCAGCAATGACTCATCTTGTTTTTTTGAAATATTGTTTAGTTGCAGGAAGCCGACCGCCATGTTGCCAGTGATGACATATGGAACAGAGACGTGGTCGTTCACTCAAGGCCTCATAAAAAGTCTGAAAGTCACCCAAAGGGCAATGGAGAGGGCTATGCTCGGAGTTTCCTTGCGAGATCGAATCAGAAATGAAGAGATCCGCAGAAGAACCAGAGTAACTGACATAGCCCAAAGAATTGCTAAACTAAAGTGGCAGTGGGCGGGGCACATTGCTCGCAGAACAGATAGCCGGTGGGGCCAAAAAGTTCTCGAGTGGCGACCGCGTACCGGAAGGTAGTGGGTAGGCCTCACACGGTGGACCGACCACCTGGTGAAGGCGGCGGGAAAACGTTGGATGAGGGCAGTGCAGGACCGGTCGTTATGGCGATCCTCGGGGGAGGCCTATGTCCAGCAGTGGACGTCCATCGGCTGAGATGATGATGATGACCGACATGGCCAATTTTCTTGTTTCCACGCTTGTAAGGAGGAGTGGCATCCTTTAGCGGGTTTCCAACAGCTATGTGGCGTCTTTATAACTCATAACTCATTTAATCTTTTTTTTTTTTTTTTTTTTTTTTAGCTTAGCTCCTGAAGGTTTTTACTTCGGAACCCGTCAAAACTACTCCGATTTAGATATTTTTTTTTTAAATGAAGGCAGTTTATTTAAAATAGGTACTAACTACAACCTTTAGGTACATTTTAAAAAAAGACGCCTTTTTTTTTCGTATAGAAATTTTTGAGCCAGTGTAACTTTGAAACTATATAACATAACGGAAATTTGATAAACCACAGACAAGGATATTAGTTTCTAGATCGTGTTAAAAAAATCACCAAATTTATTTCCTAATATTCAAAATAGAATCAAAGTTCGTTTGTATGAAGCGCGCTCATCAAGGTTTATTCGTCAGCCAATCTCAATTAAAATTGCCTCAATGTAAAGAGAATGTCCTGTTCTTAACTTCTTACATGAATTCAAGTTGTGAATCATTTTTATTTAAAAGTTTTATTTTTTGGGTTATAACTTTTTACCTGACTGGGAGTGTCTTAAAAAAAATCATGAAAATCGTAGACCGGAGTAGTTTAGACCGGTTCCGAAGCAATAAAAAGAACTTTTTAAAGCTACAGGTAGGTACTCGGTTACTTACCTTATTGCCTGTGTGGCTTGGTGATGGATTTTACACCTTTTCATTGGCACTAATCCGATTTTTATAGGAAAAAGGAAAAAAAAAACAAGATGTTATTGAAGATTGTTTTTTTTCATTACGTGTAATTTTTTCACTTCGTTAATTGATTTAGGTATTAAACAAGTTTTAAAAAAGCGGACGGTAAAACTCACAATAATAAGTTTTTTACTTTAAATAAATTAAAATTTAAAGTAGATATAAAGCACCAAAGACAGAAAATAAAATAATAAATATAGGATGCTATAAAATGGTGAAAAATAATAAAAAATTAAATTATCATGTTCTTCATTGTTCACACAGAATTAAAAAAAAAAACAATTTCTAAAGCCCGCTTCTAGAGCGCGTGACATAAAAAAAAACAGACATTTCATAGAGAAATCAGGAGTATACAAAAAGTACAAAAGTATTTAAATTGATACCCAAGTAGGTACAAATGGAATGTATAATATTGATGTCTAAAATGAACCCATAAAAATAAAATAAACATACTTTATTTAAGACTAAAATATTGTTCATTTAAAAAAGGAGAGAATTAACTATAACCGGGAATAAAATAAAATAAAAATAAACAATAAAAGAAAAAAGTTATTATGGCTAGAAAGTAAACACAAGGGTGTCTTAATAGTTCACTTATGACTATCGTAAAGGTGGATTTTAAAATAGCTATAATTCCGAAAATGTATTTCATACTGTTGTAATGAATGTAACCCTTCTAAGGTCAAAACTGAAATATTAAGCTAAATTTTACAATTATCCTGTATATTGTATTTATCATAAGACTAGTGGACTTAAATGCGTTAGCATTATAACTTATTTTGAGTTTTAAAAATAAGTAGGCACCTTATTTTATTTTATGTTATTTTTAAATCACTTTGACTTAATCCTAAAGTTCGATGTTTAATGGTATTAAAAAAAAATTATCTGGTTTACTAAAATAAAAAAATAATGACCATTACTAATTTAGTGTGCAGGATAATAACATTTTAGTAAGCTCTTTAAACGTAGCATTTACTAAATTTTCATTATATTCAGTTTCTAATTTAAAAATCGTGATAGGAACCTCTTAAAATCGATGTTCTAAAAAGGTTCTATAATATTTTTTTAGTAATGAACATCAATGCCATCTATAAAGTATGTTGAACTACGTTTAAAATTGCTGTCAGAAACACTCTACTGACACTTTGTTTATTATTACAGAATGTTCAGAAAGTAAATTATTTTTAATCATTATTATTCAAGTAGTATTTAAGCCATTCACTAAATTAGTTTTTAGTAAGAGCAACTATCAGATATAATTCCTCTATTAATTATATTATTACAAACTTAAAACTAAATTGTTCTTAGGAAATGTAAGTACATTAATTATTATGTACTTTCACTTGAATTTCTCCGCATTTAGATCTGATGCTTGCTTTAGATTTCAGTAACTGGTTCTTACACATCTTTTTGAGTGGCTAATCGTTTTCTACAAACAAAAACCTAAATCTGGTACAATGAACAATTTTCTATGGAATTTTCTCTGTAGTGGAGATCTGTTTGATTTTGATTTAGCTAGCAAGCATTTACTATAAAAATTTTCGTTGCCAAATATATTTTTTTTAATTGAGATCCTTATTAATATTAGGACAATCGTGTCCTATATTCAATTAATTTTGGAGTACTTAAGTGTCAAGTTATTTATTAGTAACCATTGAGAGTTACTAATAAAACGTGTTCGAAAAAATAATATCGATAACAATTTATTAGTAAAAATCGTTAAAAGTAGTAGACTTTTATTACTATGGTACGCATCAAAAAGAAGAAATGTTTTTCAATATAATAATTAATATCATTAGATAAAACTAAATTTATTTGGGTACCTAGGCTTCTGTCCAGTTACTGAAATAATGAGGGAAAATATAAAAAAATTGGCTGACATATCAAACAATATCACAACAGATTAGTCGTTCCATTTATGATTTTAACTTTAGTAAATCCAGTAATTTCACATTACTAAAAAGTTCAAAATTTTTTAACACGTTTTACTAATAACTTCCAAACGATTTTACAAAAACCAATCAATTAAAACAACTATTTATTATTTAAATTGAACGATAATTAAAGTTACTAAAATTAGTAAAGAACTAAACGTAATGTAACTGCCCTTATTGACTGGTTCGTCCTGTGTGTGCAAAACTAGTTTGTTGTCCTGGGTTCGCTCGGCTACAGTGGCTGGGGTGCCGTCGGTGTCTCCGAGAAGCTGATTTGCTACTTTTAAGTTCTTTAGTAGACCTAGTAGTTCTTCTGCTGGCAAAGAAAGAAAAAATAATTAATTAAGTGCTTAGTAATTTGCAATAAAGCACTTTTTCAGTGAATTTAAAGTGTTCTTTTTCAAATATTATTGATTTTAAACGATGTACAGTAATGTTGTGCTATTTCGAATCAAATTAAAGATTGAAAAATTCAGTCTCGGGCGGGACTTGAACCCGCACCCTTCCAAACCGGGGAAGTGCGTTATCCAATTTCGCTACCGAGTCCACTAGCCAGAGAACGAAATCAATCTTTAATTTGATTCGAAATAGCACAACATGGCTGTAACATGTTTAAAATCAATAATATTTGAAAATGGAACAGGAGTGCGATTTTTGAAACTCATTCTTTGAACTCAGCAGTTGTAAATGTCAAAAATCTTTCTACTGCTGATTTGACTTTCAAAAATCATACTACAGGAGTGCGATTTTTGAAAGTCAAATCAGCAGTAGAAAGATGCGTATCTCCATAGTAATTTTGATATTTTCTACTGCTGAACTCAGCGAATGAGATTCAAAAATCGCACTCCTGTCCTGGGTGTGTCATCTATACCGTATGAATTCCAGTTGTAATGCTGGACTTGCGGGTTGGCTAGTTTGTAATAACTTCCAGTAGATGTCGCTCAAGACGCAACAGATTGAAAATTTCGTTCTCTGGCTAGTGGATTCGGTAGCGAAATTGGATAACGCACTTCCCCGGTTTGGAAGGGTGCGGGTTCAAGTCCCACCCGAGACTTAATTTTTCAATCTTTAATTTGTTCTTTTTTCATTTTGTTTCTAGGGTTCCGTACCCACCCAAAGGTTGAAAACTGGACCCTATTACAAAGCCAAAGTATTTGCGTTTTCATGATCTAATTTATCTTATGTTAAGCAAAAGAACGAGACAGCCATACTAACCACCTTCTCTGTCCCCGTCTTTCCAGTCCACCTTTATAAAAGTAGTGAGGGACACTTCATAAATTTTGTTCGAGTCGGAGTTCGTGGCGATGGCTCGCCGTTTTCTTCCATACCCAGTTACACCGTTGCTGCATTGCACCTTGAATAAAGAAAAAAATACATTAACATTTTTGATGTCAAAACTTCATTAGCGGCGTTGTGCACTTTTTTGATATGGGTAAAAAATGTTCACGCGTCAAAAAAGTGTTGTGAAAATTCGCAGTTTTTCTCGATGACTGTACATTTTTTAGAAAATAGTTTGTGAAGAATCGAGAGCAGAATCGAATTATCATTCATGGTTGGTAATTTTTTTCAAAATATTAAATATATTGTTAGCAAAATTTAAAATTTTCCGAACCCGATGTCAACCCACCCCACGGGCACACTCACCCTACTTACTACCAAAACAAGTTTATAAAAATGTATCCATGAGTACGTTAGAGCTTTCTTTCAGTGAATGATAACAAATAATTTTTGCCTCAAAACATAAAATGCGAATAACTTTAAATGTTAACTATCAAAATAATGAAATTATGGTTTCAATGTACCTAATTATTTTGTTATAAATCAGTTGGGGTGTATGAGGTTTTGCGCTAATTCATTAACACGTTGTTAGCATTAGCATCACACATCATCCCCCCCCCTCTCCCCCCTACTAATATCGACGACCCGGTTGGTGTAATGGTTACCACGCCGGACTGCCAAACCAGGGTCCTGGGTTCGAATCCCGGTTCGGTCATGGATGTTTATATGTTTGTGCCGTTGTTGTATGGTTTCCATAATAAACAGCCTATAAATAGTGCTTTCTTGGGATCATAACAATGTACTATCAGTTTAAAATAACAATGTGCATGACCTTGAAGGGCCGTTGGATAACTTCACTCGGTTGACAAAGGAATGTAGACTCTATGCAAAGGAAACAATCATTTGAATGACTCGAGTGATGTTCGTGTGATTGAGTGACGTCACATTTGCGAGCGAGGTCATGCACATTGTTATTTTAAACTGATAGTATGTGCCTGTGAGCGTTATAATATCATCATCATCATATTACTCGTGATCATTAAAGTGATCACAATACAAAAATATTAGAAAATCCTACATTTGGCGACGAGGAATTCTAGGTTTAACTACTCAACCACGCATAATGTCCACTTTCAAGAACAACATTGATAGCGCGATTTAAAATCGTACAGCGCCATCTAGCGACATTTGGTTGGTATCAATTGAACGCAGGCTTACGATCAAGGCCAAACAGTGTTGCCACCTATCCTCCGGACCAAGTAGCTAAACTGAGCTAAACCGTACACAAAAAGTGGCTAGATACTGGAAATTTCACTGTTGCTAAAGTGGCTAAAAGTGGCTGAACAAAGAAAAGTTTAAAAAATACATAAATATGCTAAGACGCAGTTTAATTGGATCAATAATGCTGATTTAAAATCATCTATTCTATAAAATTATGCTCTTTTATAATTTTTTGAATAGAATTATTGAATGTTGAATGAGTTATTGTAACCCATTCTATTACTACGTTAATGTTTTACAATGCTCATCGTAGAAAATAGCCTTTTGACTTCTACGTTTTGGGTAATCGGAACTCAAAAACAGTAAAAAACGCTCTAAGAACCCTTTAAAATGATTAAATTTAGCTTGATAAATTGGTATTTATTAATAAATAAATAAACAAAAAAGTGGCTAGAATAAGTGGCTAAAACATTTTAGCCACCGAATATTTTTTTAGTAGCTGACACGTTCAAAAATGTTGCTAGATCTAGCTAAGAAGTGGCTAAAGGCTGCCTATACAAGGTCCTTCTTATCTTAATATGCTGACACTTTTTTAAGGGCATGATCAGACCGTCAAACTGAACAACTTTCTCTACGGGACCAACATCGAAAATCACAAAAAAAAAATCTGCTGTCCCATACAAAACTGCAAACATACTCGAGCCAAATGTATGGGACAGTAGATTTTTTTTTCGCGATGTCGATGCTGGTCCCATAGAGAAAGTTGTTCAGTTTGATGGTCTGATCATCCCCTTAAAAAGTGTCAGCATATTAAGAAGGACCCTGGTACAGACGATAGGTATACAGGATGTAACAAAACACCCTAGTAATACTTAAGCGGGTGCTTCAGACCATCAATCTGAACAAATAAAAATAATCTGCCGTCCCATTTGAGTCGAGACGGTAGGTACTGCTGCAGTATGTACTGCTTTTGTATGATAGATGCGAAGCTATGTGCGAAGTGGGTGTTGGGAACTGTCAAGTCGATCGCAGCACACGCTGTGGCAGAAATTTGAACTACTGACGGTGAAGCTGTGTCAGATTTGCTTGAATCTATGCAAATCCGCACACTAACTTAACACGAAATCTCCAAAACTGTCAATACTACTAACTTAAAATTTGGCATGGAAATTTCTATTGGCATCTAGATTCTCACTTAAAAAAGGCTTGTCGCATTTTAAACCAAGGTGTTAAAACTGAGGTAAAAGTTTGTACGGGCATTCCGATACAAATCGGATTTTGTGCGGGGCTTCGTCCGCATCCGCTCCCGTCATCGTACCGGAATAAAATATAAGCTAGCTTTTAACACTAATAATAAGCTTTTAAATATAAAAAGTTTTATCAAAATCGGTCCAGTAGTTATGGCAGAATCCTCGAACAAACACAGTCCTTTACAGTACTACAATAGTGTAGATAATTCATGGCTGGCCGACATAGTTCATGCGCTACGCCGCGCTAGTGTGGCGCTAGTGTCGTGCACATAGCCAATAGACGAAGAATTTTTCGCTTACGCTGGTAGACGGAATGTCAGTGTAACCGAGTATGAGATAGCGATAGTCATAAAATCGTGTTCGTATAGCTAGCGTACACATGAAAGGGATTTGGCTGGGACTAGCGCCAATAAATAGTTCATAAATAGTGCCTAATTAGTACCTAGGTCAAATAAATAGTGCCTCTATACTTTACGAGATATCGATTTTTATTACCTGGTACGCTGCCTTGACGTCAAGGTAGCGTACACATTTTCTGTGGCTAAAACGGCTTGCATTGCAGCATCGAATTTACACTCAAAAAATAGTTCTCAAATAGTGCCCTAGGCATCCAAAATCTCATGAGGCTAGGTCTTCAGGGAGCGGAGATATAAATAAGTCTTTTAAATAAACCACGGAGCTGGCGTTGCGCTGGCGTACACACGAATTAACAATTTTTTTCTTACAGAAGGAGAAGTTTCTTTTTATAAAAACTACATCAAATAAATAGTTCCTGAAATAGTGCCTCTGCCAGTACTAATATTTTATGTAATGTAAAGTCGTAGTGAAACAATATAAAAAATTGATGCAAAGTTCTTCATACTAAACTTTAGTAAAATCTCCGATACCGATACCGATTTTGTTATAAATCAGTTGGGGTGTATGAGGTTTTGCGCTAATTCATTAACACGTTGTTAGCATCACTCAGTGTTGCAAAAGTCACTTTAATAAAATCGGTAGCATAGGCGACAAAAAATCGGTAGAAATCGGTAGATTGCCTAAAGTTATGGAATGTTTGTAAAGTTCAGGTTTTAAATGTCGTATTTTTTCCGAAAGTGCTCAATCTCCATCAAAATCTAAACGACGTTTATAATTTTGTGTCCGTGCGGAAAATTGAAACTTGAGTGAAGTTTCACTTCACTCTTTGTAAAATTTTTGTAGTATCGAAAAATATTGATTTCGAGGATTTCTCTGCAGAGATTTAAAAAATATGAACTTTATTCCATTCCATAACTTATAAAATAGTATTTTATTACCTATTTCAGTCCACAAACTTTCAAATAAGACCATAAAGATTCATATATATCCAAATTTTTAATTATCTGCCACACAAAAAAGCAAAATGCATCAATATTTGCCTAAAACATCTTCTATGAAATAAATCGGTTGATTACAATCTAAAATCGGTAGACAGTAACCGAAATCGATAGATCTACCGATAAATCGGTAGCTTTTGCAACACTGGCATCACTTCATCCCCCCCACCCCTACTAATATCATCATTATATTAATTAATCGTGATCATTAAAGTGATCACAATACAAAAATATTAGAAAATCCTACATTGGCGACGAGGAATTCTAGGTTTAACTACTCAACCACGCATAATGTCCACTTTCAAGAACAACATTGATAGCGCGATTTAAAATCGTACAGCGCCATCTAGCGAAATTTGGTTGGTATCAATTGAACGCAGGCTTACGATCAAGGCACAGATTATTAATAGTTACTACATCAAGGCCAAATCGCAAAAATGGGTGGAGATGGACCAAGTTTGTGCGACCGTGCGATCGACCTTGACCGTGCAATTTGGCTAACGGGCGATTTAGCCTTGACAGAAAGCTTGCGATCAATGGCTTCATCAGTTCATCACTCGCGTTTTTCAACTGCGATTAGAACCTACGGCATATGAATCGATAATAGGTAATAGTTAGTTTAGAATTTAGATAGTTGCATTCAGGGCTGCCAGTAGATTTTTTATAATTATTCAGCCATGTCTGCGAAATTATACAAAACAAATACAAAATTGTCATGTAGGATACAGTCAGGGGTAAAAAAACGATTCTAATAAAAATAAGATTTTTTGATTCCTATTTATCAAATAATTCGAAATTTTTTATTTACTGCAGGAATTCGTTTATATTACAAATTAGAAAAGAGAACCCACTCATAGCAACATTATATTATGCATCCACCTTATGTCAAATTGGGAGTTTTTGGCGGGATTTGAACAGCTACGTTTGGAGTCCTCATATTTCATGGAATTTTTATTGTTTATAGTGAGTTTTGGTTCGTGAAATCTATGTTTTTTTGCGTAACAAAGTGTCGTGCAAGTGAACAATATACAGTTCAGTGAAATATGATGGTGTATGGGCGTAAACAGGAAAAAGTGTTCCGTTATTTTTAGCGCGGTAAAGCGGTCGGTTCACCTCTTCCCTGTGGACTTCTGCGATTCCTGCGTCTTTCGACTGTCTCCAAAAACTCCAAAGAAGCGTCAAAACGTCGAACACCAACGTTTCGAGGCTTAAAATTCATCGTCATCTATCATCCTCATCCACCATCAAAGTTAAGAATTTGAAGAAGAAAACGTAGATACGCTTGAAAGGACATATAATAGTATCCAGAGCCATAAAACACATTTGAAAAAATATAACCCTCCTTCTGGCGCAGTCGGGTAAAAAAAAATTATTTCAAATTGAAGGCTAGCTACTGCTAGCTATACATATGTTCCTTGCTTTTAGGTTCCTATTTTACCTAGTTCGAATCAGGTTCGAATATTTGTTGAAGGCTAGCGTTACCGATGATTAAAAAATTCACGATCAGCTGCACGGCTGATCGTATGATATTGTTGTAGGTTGTAGTATGCACTGTAGCTATGTGAACAGTACAAAAACTGTCAAGTTCTGTCAGTCGGTTTAGGAGATACAGCCAGTCAAAGTTCCGAACTTTGAACGGCTGTATCTCCTAAACCGACTGATGGACTGATGAACCATGTCAGTTTTTGTACCTTTCACATAGCTACAGTGCATACTACAACCATAGAGTAAATAAATTATACACAACTATAACAATATGTATGTTTGTATTTATATATGTATTCTATATCGTTGTCTAGTCATCATAATACAAGTCCAGGCTAGATTCTGGTACTTTAAATGTGACTAGTTAATTTGTGTGACATTGTCCAAGATATTTATTTATTTATTTATTTATTTATATCATATGAATAATCCGTGAATTTTTTACAGACCTTTAATCATCAGTAACTCCTAAACCGACTGGAGTTATGCAGGCAGACCTGGTCCATCCCCATCACAGAGATGCTCTACACCCCATAAACACTGAATCAGCCTTGCTGCTGATGGTTGCAAAAAGTACACTTATCTCTCGGAATATCCTGGTGTATAACGTTGCGCGGCCAGCTTATGTTTGTTTTGAGTAGCTTGATGTGTCGCCGTATGTACGTGCAACTGGCAGTTTGGCTGTTACAAATGTGTCTATTTAGCCATAGAAGTAGGTCGATAGAATTCGCACTCACCCCCTGGCATTTATCGAGGCAGACAGTGACAGTCCCCTTGAACTGTACGTAGGTGGTATCCGGGAACTTGAACGCCCTGAACTTAGCAGCGAGCACGTCCCCGTCGGTCGTCACGAAGTTATCGAAGAGGTAAGGGTCTACAGAACACCTGGAATTAGGAGAGAAATATTTGAATAACCAGGATACCGGAGGACTTAGCTGGTGGACGCATCAACCTGCATCTTCTGCTTATCGTGTGGGCAGCGCCCTGGTGTCAGAGTTTTTTCAGACCTTACGCGTTTGGTTCTGTACCCAAAGGGTCAAAACTCTGACACCCTACTGGTTATCAGTTCTTCGGCAGATATGACCAGCCCATTGCAACGTCAGCTTGATACATTTTCTGAGCAATGTCAACCCCTTTTAGTTCTCTGACGTATCACTTCGTTTCTGATATGATGTCTCAGAGAATCACCGAGCATAACTCTCTTCATAGCTCGCCGAGCGACTTTGGATTGATGAACTAGTCTTATCATTACTTTAGCCATAGATTTGGTATAATATAGTATTTCGAGAGCGTCGGTGGCGCGTTGCGAAGAGGTATGGGGACACTCTAGCTCATTGACCACGTGTTATTGTGGCAATGAGATTTGTCTTAGGTACGTAAAGCCACACTGCCCTCAAACGGTGAAGGAATACTTTGTGAGGAAATCTGCGCGTGGTTAAACACCCATATACTCTGCTTGAGGGCAGGCCTGTGTGTGTCTAGGGTTGCCAACCTTAGTGCACGGATTAGCGGGAAATTTGCAACCAAGATGCGGGACTGACCTAGCTGTCAAAGTATAAGAAGTCGAAAAAACAATAAAATCAATAAAGCAAATCAAAAATCAGTTTTTGAGTCTTCAATCAGTCCCTATTGTTTATAATAAAAGTTTAAAGGATGAAGTGAAAAAAAAATCAAAAAACCTACCTTTACCTACCTGTAATAAACGCACCTTATATAATGTACAAAAACTGTATTGTTTAGTTAGAAGCTTTTGAATCGGAAACGTAAATCGGTCAATTGGGTAAACTCGTTCTGATGATTTTAAGAACAGAAAATTAATACATCTGTAGGTCTGTGCATTTAAAAAAGAACGCATGATTAGAAAAGAAACCTAAAGTGTTAAAAATAACCTCTTCCGAGTCATCTCACTTCACATCTACTTCTGCCCGAACCGAAAGGTTATCCAGAAAACGTGACAATTGGCGTCCCGCACACATACCTAATTCGCGGGACACATTCTCTTAGGGTCTAGAAACGGGACGCCTCTCGCGGGACGGTTGGCAACCCTACCTGTGTCCTGCAGAAGGACGTTTATAGGCTGATCATGATATTAATGCACAGCATAGCATAATATGTCGCCTCTTACGGAACCCAGGGTTGGTGCTATTCAAAACCGGTTACCACGGCAACTAACCCGTTAAAAATAATGGTCTCCTGCTGCTTCCCCGTGTCGGTGACATGCATATAGTTGACCAGAAGACCGTAGACGGGAGCCGAGGTGTCGTCCAGAAAGACCTCCATCGATAGCGGAGTGCCCGGGCTTACTGAGATCTCACCTGATACTCTGCAATAGTGAAACAATGGTTAGGTTAGGTTAGGATAGAATCTGTTATGTGGGAATGCGTAGTGGGCCAATGCCCGAAATGATGCCTTAGGCCAGAAATCCACCAAAGCGGAGTGCAGATGTGTAAATCCAACCTTCTTATGGTGTGGGCAGCAAGCCCTGGTGTCAGAGTTTTTCAGACCGCCTTACGGCCTCTGATGTGGTTTTAATGTAACGACTACTACTACCAAAGATAGTAGCCAGGACCAAAGGCTTCAGGAAGCACAGAATCATCTTTCTTTTCAGAAAATTAGGTGATTCAGCCTGCAATGTCCTAACCAACTGGGGAAAAACGCACAAAGTGACATATCATTAGGTGACCCCGTGGGAATCGAACTCACGACCTCCGTGTATGAGATCCACAGAGCCCAATGCTCTTAACCATTAGACCACGGAGGCAGTTACCCAATAAAATAAGTTGATTCTGTCAAGCGAAGAAAATTTTGCAATTCAATTGGTTTTATAAATAGGTACAGGGTTATGAGCACAGTAGGTAGGTACCTAAGAAGAAAGAAGCCACTGCTGCAATATAAGTATATTATAGTACCTATTACGCCAATTGACTAAGAAGCAGATTGCCTAACTGCCGATGCCTATACCTGTGCCTATACTTTGTGATTGCCTAGCACAGAACCTAACATAGAACAGCTCTGCTCCGCGCCGCTTTGGTGGATAATCTAAGACGAGCTGTATGTCTGTATCATAAACGCACGCTTTTTGTGTGTGTGTGTGTCATGTATGTGGTAAGTAAGGAAAACTTACTGCTTGCCATTTTGTTTGACGACTGCTCCGAGGACAGGTTCCGGGGCTTTGCCTTCCTCGTATCGAGTGATGTTTAGCACACTGAAACAGATAATGCAAATTGAAGAGGTTTAAAATGTCTGCATTCTAACTTCTTCTAACTGATTCTAAATTCGTGTAGTGCCCGGCGAGGGCTCCGACGATGGCACGAGCCTTGCTCCTGCTGTTGTTCAGTATGAACTTTGAAACACGGATTGCGGATAAATTTCTTAGAGTGTTGTAGACCTGCAAGGCCACTCCAGCCTGTGTATTTTATCAGCCCATTCCTTAATGGCCATTCTTATGCTGCATGCCAGGATTCTCACACTTGGTTCTGTTCCAACCATCTTTCGTTCTGACCCAACCCTCGCCAGCTCGTCAGCATTCTCATCACCCTGGACACACCGGTATGCCCCAGGACCCAAACTAATCCTTCACTATTTATGATGACCAAGTTCCACTTACTCAGGCTCGTTAAAATCCAGCGGGAAGGAGTCCACAGCTCGCCTGGCCAACGCTCGAAGTTTATTTGTGACCACGCAGCGGACGGCCATCGTCTCCCTTCCACCCTCGGCATCTTCTATCACTATCTTGTGGTAGAACGTCCGTTTACCCTGAAATGTCACAAGAGGATTGATTAGTTTATAGCTTAGACTTTATATCCATTTTTGTATGGGGAGGGTATATTTTTCGGATAGAAGGATGAGCCTGAGCACACTTGTTCCTTAGGTGGTCTAGTGTG
This sequence comes from Agonopterix subpropinquella, assembly GCA_922987775.1. NCBI lineage: Eukaryota > Metazoa > Arthropoda > Insecta > Lepidoptera > Depressariidae > Agonopterix > Agonopterix subpropinquella. The sequence continues at coordinate 9,558,263 of OV277719.1, read as the reverse complement.
AAAAACGCCCGGAGGACTCCCTCTATCACCCCGCCATGGGGATGGAGGGGGGGTTGAACTTTTCAGATACCGCACTCACTGTGATTCGTCATAACTGCCAATTTCTAGCTACTAGGGCATGTTTGGTATCGTTTTTGACTAAATCAAAGTAGCTTAGTTGATTTCTGAAACAAAAAAAAATTATTCCCATACAAAAAAATTGAAAAACAGTGAAAAATAAAAAATAAGTAAAATTTTTTTTTTTTATTACCATAAACTTAAAACCGCTAGCAATATCGGACTTTAAAAAATATATTTGGAAAGCTGCTTTTATACAGATTCCAAAAATATAAGGTTTGTTGAGAAAAAAGCAAAAAAAAATTTAAAAAAAAATTTACACAACTAGGCAGGAACAAAAAAAATTAAATGAAATGCAGGAGTGGACGTAGAAGTCTCCAATTTTGTATACAATTAGTAGTTACTATAAGCATTAAGGGAAAACTAAAATATTTTACAATATTATACCAGTTTTCTTGATACATAAACTGCACAAATAACTTGGTAATCTTGTGTATTTATACAGGATTACAAAGTTATACTTGCAGTGTACCTGCATATTGTCATGTCTTGTTGACTGACATATCAACGCACAGCCCAAACCACTGGTTCTAGAGATTTGGAACTTAGGTTCTTTATATAGGACGGTTTACAAAATGAAAGGAAACATCAGATGACATCATCAACATCATATATTTACAATAAAACAGATTAAAATATTATTTTTCTTCCTGTATACATTTGTTCCTGTGCACTTTAGTTGCCGTTGCAAACACCGGCACCTGTTGGTGCCGCACCCCTTTTGCATCTACACCTAATCATTTCGATGCAGGCTTCAGCAGCAACAGGCAAGTCTGTCCATGTAGGTTGCCAACTATCGCCGACTTTTGTCCATCCCCAGTTAGATGGATCAGGAAGATCTTGAATCGGCGACATTTGACCCCATACATGGACAGCTTGAAAAACTGCCCTCAAGAAATGTTGATATAGAGCCGCTTTTGTGGGTGGTATATGCTCTAGTTGGCGGTCTTTTTTGGTAAATAAAAGTTTTCTCGCTTCGTTTACTGTAGTACAGGAACTGGATCTAATAAGGAAAAATATGTACCGTTAAAATGTTGCTTTGTTACTTATTAGGTACCTAGTTTTATGAAGTTACCTACCTGTCATATAAAATTATAACAAACTTTTCAAGGATGGCAAATGAGTCCACCAAAATACCGCAAGGTTGGGCGAACTTCCTGAGAGACAACAAAAACAAGGAGGAATTATTTCAATTGCTGTCTTCTTTTTGCTATTCTTACCATTTTGATGAAAGTAAAGACGTTATTATTACAAACGGATCCAATGTGCTGTCAAAACGCTCTCGCAATATTGAAAGATTAGCTCCATGCAACCATGAAGAGGCGGACTCAAGAATGATGATTCATATGGCTGATGCAGTACACCAGGGTTGCTCGCGGGTGATGATTCGTACTGTTGACACTGACGTCGTGGTGCTTGCAGTCGCAAGTGTACCACAAGTGTCTGGGCTAGAGGAGCTATGGGTGCATGTAGGCACTGGAAAGCACCACCAGTATCTACCTTGTCATGAGTATATAAATTCTTGTTATAATAATACCACCTTTACATCTAAACACGTCATCTTGATTTAGCAATTAAAAAACTTTCTTCTTACAGGACCACAAAAAACAAAGGTCCTTCCTTTATTCCACGCATTCACGGGGTGTGACACAGTTTCTAGTTTAATAGGAAAGGGAAAAAAAGTGCAATTGAGACATGGAACGTTTTCCCTACTGCCACAGATGGTTTTTGGCAGCCTATGAAGACAGGAACAACGACTCATTTGCCATCCTTGAAAAGTTTGTTATAATTTTATATGACAGGTAGGTAACTTCATAAAACTAGGTACCTAATAAGTAACAAAGCAACATTTTAACGGTACATATTTTTTCCTTATTAGATCCAGTTCCTGTACTACAGTAAACGAAGCGAGAAAACATTTATTTACCAAAAAAGACCGCCAACTAGAGCATATACCACCCACAAAAGCGGCTCTATATCAACATTTCTTGAGGGCAGTTTTTCAAGCTGTCCATGTATGGGGTCAAATGTCGCCGATTCAAGATCTTCCTGATCCATCTAACTGGGGATGGACAAAAGTCGGCGATAGTTGGCAACCTACATGGACAGACTTGCCTGTTGCTGCTGAAGCCTGCATCGAAATGATTAGGTGTAGATGCAAAAAGGGGTGCGGCACCAACAGGTGCCGGTGTTTGCAACGGCAACTAAAGTTCACAGGAACAAATGTATACAGGAAGAAAAATAATATTTTAATCTGTTTTATTGTAAATATATGATGTTGATGATGTCATCTGATGTTTCCTTTCATTTTGTAAACCGTCCTATATAAAGAACCTAAGTTCCAAATCTCTAGAACCAGTGGTTTGGGCTGTGCGTTGATATGTCTGTCAACAAGACATGACAATATACAGGTACACTGCAAGTATAACTTTGTAATCCTGTATAAATACACAGGATTACCAAGTTATTTGTGCAGTTTATGTATCAAGAAAACTGGTATAATATTGTAAAATATTTTAGTTTTCCCTTAATGCTTATAGTAACTACTAATTGTATACAAAATTAGACACTTCTACGTCCACTCCTGCATTTCATTTAATTTTTTTTGTTCCTGCCTAGTTGCGTTAATTTTTTTTTTTTTCATTTTTTTTTGCTTTTTTCTCAACAAACCTTATATTTTTGGAATCTGTATAAAAGCAGCTTTCCAAATATATTTTTTAAAGTCCGATATTGCTACCGGTTTTAAGTTTATGGTAATTAACAAAAAAAAAAATTTTTACTTATTTTTTATTTTTCACTGTTTTTCAATTTTTTTGTAAGGGAATACATTTTTTTTGTTTCAGAAATCAACTAAGCTACTTTGATTTAGTCAAAAACGATACCAAACATGCCCTAGTAGCTAGAAATTGGCAGTTATGACGAATCACAGTGAGTGCGGTATCTGAAAAGTTCAACCCCCCCTCCACCCCCATGGCGGGGTGATAGAGGGAGTCCTCCGGGCGTTTTTCACACTAGACCACCTAAGGAACAATTGTGCCGAGGCTCATCCTTCTATCCGAAAAATATGGGTGTTGTCCTATAATGACCCAGCTATTACCAGCAATTCCTAAAGTGGGGTTTGTGGAACTCAAGAGTTCTGCGGAAAAGTCAGCGGGGTTCCAGCAATGAACGAGTTAGCGACGTTTTTCAATAGGGTGATTCCATGGTGAAATTGACAAGATGACGTCAGCACATGCGAAATCAAAGAAATTGAACCTTAAGTCTTCTTCGTAGGTAACGAGTAACCAGTGCGAGGTAACCAGAGGGCGATAGAGGGGTGAGGTACAAAGTTGGTGGGAAAAGGGGAGTGTCCGTACTGTATCTAGTAATAGATACTCTTTCTTATAGTGTGGTATGACCATGCTCATGAGACTGATTAGTTAGACCAGCAATTCCTAAAAGTTATTTGTGGAACCCAACAGTTCCGTGGAAAAGCCAGCGGAGTTCCAGGAACGACCGAATTAGCGGCATTTTTCAATAAGGTGAGATTTGTCAAATGAGCCGTATGACCATGTTCTTGAGATTAATTAGTAAGACCAGTTATTCCTAAAGTGTCTGTGGAACCCAAAAGTTCCGCGGGAAAGTCAGCGGGGTGCCAGGAATGAACGCGATAACCTCGTTTGTCAATATGGTGCGTCCAAATGAGACACATGACCATGCTTATGAGAATTCTTAGAAAGGTTTTTTGGTGTAAGTTCAAATAAAAGGGATTTGTATTCCGCGGCTTTTTTATGTTTAGGTACAGCTGGTTTAGATAAACTGTGAAGGAAGAGATTATGAGGAAATTCGCACATCTGAGAATAAAGCCTACCTAGTATATTATTTATAAGTGTATGAGTTTTCCTTTGCCAGAAGGATGGAAGACGCTCGTATCCTCGGTGTCTTGATTCATCAAAAATAGAGTGATTTGGAGTAACTCTAATCAGTAGGCATACGGTGTTGATGTTGATGATGTCAGAGGGGTTTTAGACTCATACGACACCCGTCTGGACTGGTGCTGTTACAACTTTCAGTGATTTTATTGAGGATCCTCGTGACTCCACACTTGTGCGGGTCCTGGAGGATCAGTAGGCATACGGTGTTGATGTTGATGATGTTGGAGGGGTTTTAGACTCGTACAACACCCATCTGGACTGGTGCTGTTACAACTTACAGTGATTTTATTGAGGATCCTCGTGACTCCACACTTGTGCGGGTCCCGGAGGATCAGTAGGCATACGGTGTTGATGTTGATGATGTCGGAGGGGTTTAGACTCATACGACACCCGTCTGGACTGGTGCTGTTACAACTTACAGTGATTTTATTGAGGATCCTCGTGACTCCACACTTGTGCGGGTCCTGGAGGTCCAGCATGAATGTCGCCACATTTTCTTCGATATTCGGCGTGCACGGCTTGTAGTCTGTAATCAATTATAATAAGTAGTTTAGGACTTTCAGGCTTAAATATCTGTGTGAATGGTTCGATATGAATACCAGCTAAAGAGGGAAGAAAGGAGCGGAGATGTTGGAAGGCAATTAGGTCTGTCGCCATTATACAGGGTGTTAGGGTAAACAGTTGCATTACTTTACGGGGTGATTGTACCCATGATACTGAACATCTTTCCCCAAGAAACTAATAGGAAATACGCAAAAAAAAATTGCGCTTTCCGTACTAAATGCAATCAGCTGATCGAACGTTTGTATGAAAAGAATTTTTTTTTGCGAATTTCTTTTAGGTTTCTTAGGGAACGTTGATAAGTATCATGGGTAAAATCACCCCTGTTTACCTTAACACCCTGCATAAAATACAATGAGTATGACCACAACCAAAGAGGACCATATTGGCTTTAAAAAAACAAACAACTCATTTAATAAAATGTTACCAATCTACAATGTCCATTTCTTCCTGACTTTTATCATTTATTATAATCTAAAATACACAATACACTAAACAACGAGTAGTGCTTAGGCCCCAGGCTAGGCCCCCAGGAACGGGTGCCGAGAACCTAACCTTTTCTATTTACATACTGAGGTCTGAGGGTCATTACCGATGTTCGACCGCTGGGCACCTAACCAAACCCTCACCTATCTGGTAAATGAGTACCTCTGTGGTTTCCCCGGTGGAATTGAAGTACTCCATAGGTTAACCCCGTTAGCAGAAGTCTGGCAGAAACACCTTGACTTCGAAATCTAATTCTTTCGGATCCAAACAGGAAGACAAAGTATGCCATACGATAATATGATGATGGAGTAATCCAACGATATGGAGTGGATGGAGTATAAAGACAGCTTTTTTACCCGCAGTTAAGAGGATAGGTGGCTCTCGAAGAAATTTGGAGAATAGGCCACTTTTCCGACTGTATACGTCGTAATAACATAACATAACATAAATATTCTTTATTTGCACACCAAAAACATAAAGCAACAAAAACAGAATAGAAGAACGAACGTAATTTGTCCGATCCTCCTCTCCCATACATTCCACCGACTAAAGTGCGAAAAAGACAACTGCAGCTCGGACTGATTTTATCAACATAAAATGGACGGAATAAGCATTTCGTATTCCCCTGTTTCCTCCTCCAAAACTAAACCGATTTATGTAACTCTTTCAAGAATAATATGAGAAAGAGTTTGGATAAGTCTACTATGTTTTGCTTTTTGTTGTGTTTATAGTCGTCTGTTTTCTGGATGTCTGAAAACGGGCGGTAATGCAAAAAAAGCAAAAAATTTAATTTTTACAAAAAAATAAAAACCGACTTCAAAAGTTAAAAAAGTGAGAAAAAATATTTCAGCCTATGACTTTTACGTTCGAATCTATAAGATTTTTTTTTTCTTACCTATTTCATCCCTCTGCTGGGCAAAGGCCTCCCCTTTAATCTTCCAACCATCTCTATCCTGGGCAAGCTCTGGCCACTTGTCGTCAAAAGCATCCAAGAAAATTAATTTGTTTTATCGAAGTCGCTGTCAAGCCGGTACGATTCGCGACTGGGCTTGCAGTAATTTATTGGTTTGGCTTGACACCGACTCCAATAAAACAAATTAATTTTCTTGGATGCTTTTGACGACAAGTGGCCAGAGCTTTCCCAGGATAGAGATGGTTGGAAGATTAAAGGGGAGGCCTAGGTAACATAGATTGTATGGGAATTTTTTTTGCTCTACTGTCATTATCATACATGGGAGGAAAAAATACGTGTGTGTGTATGGAAAAAACGGTAGGTACTAGTCTATCGTCCGAAGGCGATTTTTCTTTATGGAGGCGGAGGGCCCTTGGGACTTTGCCAGGGGGCTCATGCATGTGTTAGAATATTTGACTTTATGTAATCGAAAACTATATGTAAATTAACATCGTTCAGGAAACTTAGAAATAGAAGTTCTCTTTAAAGTGAATGAGTTGCGAGTCGAGTCATGAGTTTGAATCTAAATTATTTAATCTACATTGCATATTTAGACTTGGCAATATCTATTAAAAAGCAAACCTTTGACACCTTTTTTACCATCTATTAATAAAAAGCAAACCTTTGTTGACATTGTTTAGTAACTTATTTTGATGAATGTTGTTGGAATTGTGATATTAATTATACAGTGATAATTACTCTAATTCTGTAATATAATAATTAATGATTAAGTATAGTTAATCCAATTGATATTATTGTGTGTTTCTAAAAATAATATACAAACGACACTGTCGTCTTGTCGCTGATTGTTCCGCGCCAAGAAGCAAACGTGAGAATTACTTGATCAACTAAAAAGTACTTATTTGATTGATAGGTTGTGTTTACCGATATATTATTCATCCTAAAATCATAATATAATTTGTAAAACAATAATTGTAATTTAAAAAGGTTTTAGTACGTTCCCTAATATTGTAAACAAACTCCATTTCCTGGATACATTTGCCGCCATTTCGAATAATCGTGAAGGGTGGTGGCAAATGATATAAAAGATGTGGTTTGTCGAAAAGCGGCACCTTTTGCCATTGAGACCTTCATGCTGGCGAAGTGTAAGTGTTAACCAAATTATTATTTGTTCAGTTTATGTAACTTGTGTTTGCTACCGTATATTTACGGTTCATTTATAATGTGTGATTTTCTATAATGTGTTTTGGTTGTCCTATTCGTATATGGAGTTTTTTACTGGTTTTTCTCCATATGCCCTATGGTTCAGATAGGGGGATACTAGTAAACCAGAAGTAATGTAGAATCAAAGATATAAACTATATTCAAAGATATAAAGGATAGTCAAAGAATTAAATAATATTAGACTATTCTAATTCTTGTCTTTCATTTGAAATCATTTATGTACATATACTATCCTCATTGTAGACCAGTGTCCTGAACTGAGGACGAGAGATGATGACGATGGTATCATGATAACCTTTCCCTTTCTTATTGGGCATCTGGTCGAACATACACAACACACACATACACATGATAAGCTGATGATGATCAACCTGATCATGATAATAACATAATACATGATACGTTTGATACGATGTAGGAATACTATCAGAATATAGCTTTCACTATCAGCATCATGGCTTTGATTTGCTTTAATTATTATTAAATTCTATAGTTAATTAGTTGAATAGTTTATGGACCTAATCCTGACAATATGCCATGAATATTATATGCTCTATTTTTCCTCTTAGAATCTGACACATGCAACACTATTGGCGGTGGACACCGCCAATAGTGTTGCCAACAGTACTGCTTGGTCAGTATATTGCAATACAGGTTTCAATTGATTGACACTACAATACTATTCGTTAGACGCACAAAATATATCATAGATAGAGATGCTTTAATCTATATTACGTTTTCTCGTATGTTGACACAAAAATCAACGCATTTTCACACTTATTCTGTTGGTGTAACAGGGTTTTGATGAAACTTCATTTGTTGAATAATAATGGTAACGATGTTGTGGAGCATAAATTCGCAGTCCGGAAGGGTAGATTTTCTGTTATAAGTTTGTTTTTTTCGATCTCCAAATTAGGGTTTTTCGTTTGTCTCTCTGTTCATCATCATCAGCCTTTTATACGTCCCCGTCCCACTGCAGGGCACAGGCACGAAATATACAGGGTCCTTCTTAATATGCTGACACTTTTTTAAGGCGATGACCAGACTATGAAACTGAACAACATTCTCTATGGAATCAACATCGAAATCGCCAAAAAAAAAACAGTTGTCCCATACGTTTGGCTCGAGTAGGTTTGCAGTTTTGTATGGAAGTGATGATACTTTTTCGCGATTTCGATGTTGGTCCCATAGAGGAAGTTGTTCAGTTTGACGGTCTGATCATCCCCTTAAAAAAGTGTCAGCATATTAAGAAGGACCCTATATAAGAGTACAAGCACAGGCCTACCCTCAAGGAGGGTGTATGCACGTTAGTCCACCACGCGTGGACAATGTGGTTTGGTAGACTTCACATACGCATCAGAATTCCTTCTTCAGCGTATGCAGGTTTCCTCACTGTTTTCCCTCACACTTTGAGAGAAGTCGGAAGTTAGAAAAACTCATTGGATGTCACGTCGTCCGTGCGGATTCGAACGCATACCTTCGTGATTGAGTGTCCATACCTTTCCACGCGCTTCATCGACGCTTGTGAAAATCGACGACGAGCAAAATGCTTATATTTCGGTTTGGAAGAGTGCGGGTTTGAATCCCGTCCGAGACTTAATTTTTCAATCTTTAATTTGATTCAGAATAGCATAACATGGCTGTAACATGTTTAAAAATCCGTAATATTTGAAATTGGAACAGGGTGTGTCATCTATACTGTATGAATTCCAGTTGTAATGCTGGACTTGCAGGTTGGCTAGTTTGTAATAACTTCCAGTAGATGGCGCACACGTCCCCTCAAGACGCAACAGATTGAAAATTTCGTTCTCTGGCTAGTGGACTCGGTAGCGAAATTGGATAATGCACTTCCCCGGTTTGGAAGGGTGCTGGTTCAAGTCCCGCCCGAGACTGAATTTTTCAATCTTTAATTTTTATTTGAAATTGTTCAAAAGATGTGTGTTGTAGAGTTTCTGGCCGCATCTTCTCTACAACGAACGGAACACTTTCCGACGCGATTGTAGAGTCAAAAAAATTACGTCAGAAAGCTATCAATGAAATTGCTATGAAATTATTATTTTTTAAATAAAAAATATACACCTGTCTGTTAGTCTAGCTAAAACTCGAGAACGGCTTGACCGATTGCGATGAAATTTTGATGGATTCTTGTGCACATGCCAGGGAAGGTTTATAAATTAAAAAAACGGCCACTGATTATGAGGACGTACGAAGTTCGCCGGGTCAGCCAGTTATGTATAAAAATGTTGAGTTTCGTCGGCTTTCGCAAGAAGTCCTACTATTTTGTAAAACCCAAGAAAACAAATAATTAATTTTGGCACAATGTTTTTGTCTGTAGTTGTTACGGACTTTATACATTAAGGGGCTATGTGAATAAAATAGGATTCTTCAAAGCTAGATATATCAAGAAGTACTAACAGTAGGAGTATGATTTTCGGATATGTGTAAATTGAACATATAATTGAAGTTTTGATTAGAGCCAAAACACGATTAAGACACATATTCTTGATAGAAAAACAAGCCAAAGTAGCCTCTGTTTTTATCTATAAACGCTTGGAACTGCTAAACGGTGAATAATAGAAACACGAGACTTGATTTAAAAAAAAGAGATTAATTTTTTTTAAATTTTGATTAGAGCAGAATTGAAATAACATAAATAGTACAATCACAATTAAATAAAGTTTGATTTGGCGCTCGATTCGCTTCAGGCGCGCGCGGCGCCCTATCTCTTTCTCTCGCATCAGGCCGTAATATAAGCTATCCCACGCCTGTTTCGCTTAAATTATTTTTCGTCATAGGCTCTTAAAGGCGTAATTTGAAGTACTATCCAGATATAAAATTTTAAATATTATTTTTGCTTTTAATACTTAGTACTCGTCGCGAGACCTCTGGTATTTTAGTGACTTCTTGCGATAAAAGCAGATAAACGTGTTTGAAGAACTATCCAGATAACTAAGAGATAAATTGCCAGATAATGATTTTTGCTTAATATAATAGTACTCGTCGCGGTGAACTCTGTAGTATGGTCAGCTGTACTTAGTGACTTTTTGACGGTAATGTCTTCTTACGATAAGCCGAGACGGTTTGAGTTCGTTGCGCGCCGCTATACTAGTCAATATCAATCTTATTTCCCAGAACAATCATGTTGAAGCCTAGATAACCGTGTGCCTAGGCTTTGTTACAGCTTAATGATTGTGCGAAAGAGATTCATTAAGTTTCAAGGCACAACTTTCACTTCCAGCTAACTAATACAATGTTGACATGAACGAACGTGACGCGAGGATGGTTTGGTTACATTGCTTGCTTTGAGTTACGATAACTTATAGCCTGTAGATCCCACTGTAGGGCAAAGGTCTGGCACGAATAATGTTGAGAAGGAGTGGGCCATAGTGCGAATTGGTGGAAGCAAGTTTTAAGAGGCTCCCCATAGGTAAACGCTACCTCGGGCCATATTTTACTGGTTTTTAGAAGCTATCTTCTCGTTATTTGAAAGACATACAAATAATTGAAAAGTGTAGCAATATTCTTCAACATCTCGGCTTTATTTGCTATAGATCATATTTCTTATTTTTCTATAAAATACATATGAAACCTGTGTTCAAAGGAAAGCCTAAATATTGGAAAAAATCTGTATTATGTGCATCTACTTTTAAGTTGAAGTCACATTTACTTGAGACACACACCTTTGTGTAGACAATATTAAGATCTAAAATTGCTATTTAGCAAATTTTTTTTAAGACCAATATTTTATGAGTTAATTAGATTTTTGTATAAATTTATTTAAAACGAAAAGTACAAAGTGCGTATCCACGACAGGCTTCGTCAAAGGCAATAGGTACAACATTCACATCCACAACAGGCTTCGTCAAAGGTAATAGGTACACCACTCACATCCACAACAGGCTTCGTCAATAAATACATCCCATATATCTGCAACAAGCTTCGTCAATTTCTATACCTACAATCTATAAACCTCCTCCAAAGCCTCTCCCTGCGGGACGGTCCCTAGAACGCTGGCAGCATTCCCCCTTTGAATCGCCAAGCTTATACGCTGACGAAGGTAACTGCCAGAGGTTAATTAGATTATTGTTAAATTTTTCGAAATTCTTATGATTTTAGAATGTGATTTCCTTGGATTAGAAGGCTCCACTGTGACATAATGAAGGACAAGCTAGTCAAAAATAGGCATACCTACTAAAATGACGTAGTTTAGTAGAGGTGAGGTGGCTCTGAAAGAGTCAAGGTCGTTCGGTCAGGGAAACCCCTTAAGTTTTCAAGTCACATTCAAACCGATCTGTTTTTGGTAGAAGGCATGAAATAGTCGTTGTGTTAATCCAGAAAAACATTATTTTGTTGTTCATGAACTGTTCCTGATTATTCTTAGGCTCAAAATACGATAGTTCTCTCGCTCATAAAACCATGCAAAGATAGGTAAGTTTGTGACTTTTTTTTCAAGTTTTACTTACAGATTATTAACACTATAAATTGAACAAATCACTAAATAATAGGAAATGACATTTTCTACATTATTCTAAGGCTAGTTTTTACCCCAAATACCCAAGAGAAAAGATAGTGATGAAAAATACGTTTTTTTGCGATCCTGTTTTCAATGAGCGTTTTTCTTTTAGTTTTCTAGTGGATCGATAGATGGCGTTACGGTCTGTGCGAATAAATTTCAACATTTTAAAAAGTGTTTCTCTAAAATAATAAAGAGGGAGAAGATGATCAAAAAGATGCCAACGCATCTTTTGATTGAATATTTCATTATTTACGAATAAATTTAAACGAAAATATGAAACTGTTTACGTCTAACAGGGTTGTATGGGCTCGATCCCTTGGCCTTTAAAAAAAAGTCAGGCACAGTCTTGACATGATTTTGACAGGATCTCGCCTACGTCTCTATGGAGCGATAAGCATGTCATCTGTCGAGTTTTTTAGAAACTAAATTTAAAAAAGAAAAGAAAAACGCTCATTGGAGTGAGACACTTGCACTGGGATAACCTGCCCTTAATTGACACCGTCATCTGATGGAACTATCCAGGATAAACTGCATGGATAAACTCCATGTCATACACTACCAGGTAGAGCGTTAGAGGTTAGAGGTTCGTGGGCTCTTTGAAATTTTGAGAGGGGTCCATGACTAGAAAAAGGTTAAGAAACCCTGTTCTACCTACTTTGTATGACACAAATTACGTACAAAATGCACGTTTAAAAAATATATACCCCTATTTTTTAGTTACCAACAAAATATTAAGGGTGTATTCAGACAGTGGAACTAAACTTTTCCCTAAGGACCATGGGTTGAAAAACGATATATTATTTTTGACCTCCTCTAATACAAAATCGATGTTTGACCAATGTTTGACCACCCCGAAAGGGATTATGGTCGTGCGTTTATATATTTATGTATTATATTTAAGACGAAGCAAGCAATGTACGTGAAACTAAAAGAAATTACATTACGAAATGAAAGGAGAGACAAACTACACGAATTCATTATGTTGACGCAGATTTGCATTTTGTTTTAACTTAGGCACCTTTCTACCTAAGAACGGAAGACTTATTCTTTGTAATGCAGATTTTACTTTGTATTTGTTGTTAAAAGAAGTGAAAGTTCCATAGGTACTTAAAAATGTTGTTGTTGACGCTACATGGAGACATACAAGACATACACGAGAGAGCCGACTCAACACACCGCAACATACCGCAGTGTCTTAAAACGAAAGTCTTCGATCAGTGTGTGTTGCCAATGATGACATATGGAACAGAGACGTGGTCGCTCGCTCAAGGCCTCATAAAAAGGCTGAAAGTCACCCAAAGGGCAATGGAGAGGGCTATGCTCGGAGTTTCCCTGCGAGATCGAATCAGAAAGGAAGAGATCCGCAGAAGAACCAGAGTAACTGACATAGCCCAAAGAATTGCTAAACTTAAGTGGCAGTGGGCGGGGCACATTGCTCGCAGAACCGATGGCCGGTGGGGCCGAAAAGCTCTCGAGTGGCGACCGCGTACTGGAAAGTGCAGCGTGGGTAGGCCCCTCACACGGTGGACCGACGACCTCGTGATGGTGACGGGAACACATTGGATGAGGGCAGCGCAGGACCGGTCGTTATGGCGATCCTTGGGGGAGGCCTATCTCCAGAGCAGTGGACGTCCATCGGCTGAGATGATGATGATGATGAATGGTCGTATCGAGGCTGACAGCCCAGGGTACGCCAGACGAACTCGGGTTTCATCACTCGGGGAAGCTCTTTCCTTTTTTTACAATTGATAATAGGTTTCCGCTTGGCTTCAGCTCATCTGATGGGAAGTGTAGATGAAGCCGAGGAAGTAGCGCGCTCGCCCAGAAAAGCCTATTAAGGGTATATTCTCAAAAACCCAAACATTCAGGAACATTGTTTTCAGTGATATGCTATTGCAAATCCAGTGTATTATATTGATAATAAAAGATCTGCCTTTACTTAAAAATCAAATGAATCGTTTTTTGTACGTTTCATATAATTTATTTTAGTAATCGCGTAAAATCCGGACACTGTTTGTCGAAAAATGGAATACTTTAGGAACATTTTTAGAAGATTACCTATGTTACACGGTTAAATTTACAGCTTACGTAAAAAGAATGATAATATTAATATAAAAAAACTAATGAATCGATTTTTTGAAATACGATTAGAAAAGACACAACATTTTTGAAATCCTATTACTAAGCCTAAGTTGTCCGTCCGTCCGTCTGTCCTACCTATTTAGGGCTATAACTTTTGAACCGTAATGGCTAGATAGTTGAAATTTTCTCAGATTATGCGTTATTACGGCGGATTTGTTAACAAATAATAAAAGTGTCAAAAAGTTAAAAATTAAGGGGGATTCTCAACAAGAAACTAGTTTTTATCAACGTTTTTTCTTCACTCTCTATCGTAAAAACAGTAATACATACAAGCGTCAAACTTAATGTGATTATAGAACAAACAAATACTAAAAACCGGCCAAGTGTGAGTCGGTCTCGCGCTAAAGGTCCCGAACATAAAAAGTATTTTTTCTAAGTTAATAATGTTGTGTTCTGTAGTGGTGCGGTACGGAACCCTCGGTGCGTGAGTAGCCTGACTCGCACTTGACCGGTTTTATTATATGCTTTAGCTAGCTAGCTTCGGCTGTGTATTCTTGTCGAGTTTCTAGCCGCATCTTCTCCAAAAGTTTTTGAATTTTGATAAAAAGTAAATATTGTTGATGAACTTACATTTCAACTGATCAAGATACGAGAGTCTTCTGTCTCCATCCATCGGCACTGTCACCTTCATCACCTCAGGAGTACATTCTATCTGCGACTCTGAACCTGGGAACAAGGAAAATTTTAAATTTAATACTACGCATAAAATGCATATCCTAACGCTTACGAGGTGTACCTCGTAAACTACAGGTTTCTTCCTTAATATGCTGACACTTTTAAAGAGATGATCAGACCATCAAATTGAACAACTTTCTCTATGGGACCAACATCGGAATCGCGAAAAAAATATCAGCTGTCCCATACATTTAGTTCAAATAGGTTTGCAGTTTTGTATCGGACAGCTGATATTTCTTTCGCGATTTCGATGTTGGTGCCATAGAAAAAGTGGTTTAATTTGACGGCTCATCATCCCTTTAAACACCAAATACAAACACCTGGAGTGCGATTTTTGAATCTCATTCGTTGAGTTCAGCAGTTGAAAATGTCAAAATTACAGTGGAGATACGCATCTTTCTACTGCTGATTTGACTTTCAAAAATCGCACTCCTGAAGTATGATTTTTGAAAGTCATATCAGCAGTAGAAAGATGCATATCTCCACAGTAATTTTGGACATTTTCAACTGCT
The DNA here is from genome assembly GCA_922987775.1 of Agonopterix subpropinquella. Classification (NCBI taxonomy): domain Eukaryota; kingdom Metazoa; phylum Arthropoda; class Insecta; order Lepidoptera; family Depressariidae; genus Agonopterix; species Agonopterix subpropinquella. The sequence continues at coordinate 9,543,203 of OV277719.1, read as the reverse complement.
GAACTCAGCGAATGAGATTAAAAAATCGCACTCCTGTTTTTTCTCCGCCACGTAACCCCAGAAACGTACTTGTCAACTTGCCGAGGTTCCTACCCTATTCTGGATGCTCCTAGGTCTACCGAAGCCAATCATCAAACCTAACAAGTTTCACAATGAAGCCTTAAATTTGGGGTTCCACAGAAAACGTCAATTCATTTGAGTCGAATCGAGTGCTTCAATGTTGTCTCCATAATGAAAGTTGTTCAGTTTGATGGTCTGAAGCACCCTCTTAAATATACAGGGTGTAACAAAACACACTAGTAATACTTAAGGGGGTCCTGCAGACCATCAAACTGAACAACTTTCACTATGGAGCCAACATCGAAATCGAGAAAAAAAAATCCGCTCTTTCATACAAAACTGCAGTAGGTACCGTCTTGACTCAAATGTATATGGGACGGCAGATTGTTTTTATTTTTTCTTGACGTTGGCTCCTTAATGAAAGTTGTTCAGATTGATGATCTGAAGCACCCCCTTAAGTATTACTAGGGTGTTTTGTTACATCCTGTATAATTATTTTAAGTTTACACCCTGTATAATACACTCGCCATAGTATTCCCATTATTTTCGTAGAAAGCATGGCGTTCACACGAGAGCCCCCGCGTTGGACCGGAACGGGCGTCGAACCTCGGACTAATCACTACGCCCATCGGACATGGACTTATGTGATGTAGTTTAAACATCTTGTAGTTATTTTATTATCAAGCCAGACTTGAGTTGACTTACAAATTGAATTTGACTTACAAATGAGTTTCTATAACGATATAGAGGAACTGACAGCTGAGAGAGCGAGATGTACCTAGTGGCGCCACTGTATATGAAAGAGATACGTGACGCGAGGCAATAGAACCGTTTTTGGGAACTTGTCAGCACAATCGACTGGGTAAATATTCGTGCTCTATGAATAATTAGTGAATCTAAAGTGAAGTCGTAGATTATTTTGTGAAATATACTAACACTATTTCATTAAATTACCTACGATTTCACGTTAGATTCACAATTATACACAGAACTCGAAGTTTTAGGGTGCCGATAAGTGCCGACAAATGCACAAAAAACGGTTTCATTTGACAACTCATGTCATGACTTACTCTAAGAATAACTTTTATACGATTTGGTATTATTGTACCCATAAAGTTATTATACCTGTCGGAATAGAGTAGCTGACCAAAGTCAGCTACAATTTGAACCTAAAACAAAGACGATCGGGTTAAGGGTTTGCCCGGTAGCCTAAGCAGCCTTACCTTTTTGAGACCTCATCATCATCATCAGCCTATAAACGTCCCACTGCAGGGCACAGGCCTACCCTCAAGGAGGGCGTATTGGGCATTAGTCCACCACGCGTGCCCAATGCGGATTGGTAGACTTCACATACACATCAGAATTTCTTCTTCAGTGTATGCAGATTTCCTCACAATGTTTTCCTTCACCGTTTGAGAGCAGTCGGTTTTACGTACATAAGTTAGAAAAACTCATTGGTACATGGCATGTTGTCCGTGCGGATTCGAACCCGGACCCCCATAATTGGGAGTCCATACCTCTCCGCAACGCGCCACCGACGGTCCTTTTTGAGACAATATTTCTTCGAATTCCGTAGATTCACAATGTGCTCTATAGTCGTGTGAGGCAAGAAATCTGTGAATATTAGCTAGAACGATTTATAAATGTAAATAATCATAAAATCCGTCTAAACCGGCACAAAAACAAGCCGAACCAGTCAGTGTCAAGGGCGGATCCAGGATTTCATATTGGGGGGGGGCCCTCGGCCGACTCAGGCCACGTATTAAGATATAAAAAAATTAAGTTAGAGACACAAACCCGAGACGTCTTGTATACATACATAGAAAACTAAAACAATCAGCCCCGGATCTACAATGTTTCCGAGGCGGGGCAAAAACATGAGATTGGCGCCGGGCCTGGGCCTCCTCTACATGAGTGTAGCAATAATTTTTTTCTTAGGGAGGCCAGGTCCAGGTTGAATGGTTGCAATAAAACGTTTAACATAGAGCGAGCGAAGCGAGCACGTGATTTTACTGCAATATGATTAGGTCGAGTCAGAAATTTGGAATATGATCGAATTCTGCGATAGGTAATTTCAACACAACAAAAAACCAAGAGCGAGCGAAGCGAGCTCGATATTTCACTGAAATATAATGAGATGACTGCAATAAGATCCAAAACCAAGAGCGAGCGAAGCGAGCTCGAGATTTTACTGCAATATAATGAGACGACTGCAATACGATCTTAAACCGAGAGCGAGCGAAGCAAGCTCAGATTTCGTCACTGCAATATAATGAGATGACTGCAATGAGATCTAAAACCAAGAGCGAGCGAAGCGAGCTCGAGATTTTACTGCAATATGATTAGGTCGAGTCAGAAATTCGCAATATGATCGAATTCTGCGATAGGTAATTTCAATACAACAAAAAAACCAAGAGCGAGCGAAGCGAGCTCAATATTTCACTGAAATATAATGAGATTACTACAATAAGATCTAAAACCAAGAGCGAGCGAAGCGAGCTCGAGATATCACTGCAATATAATGAGACGACTGCAATACGATCTTAAACCAAGAGCGAGCGAAACAAGCTCGAGATTTCGTCACTGCAATATAATGAGATGTCTGAAATCAGGAGCGAGCGAAGCGAGCACGAGATTTTTTTGCAAAATTCTCAAGTCGATGCAATATTTCTTTTCCATCTTGATTTTGGCGCCCCCTAAACCTGCCGCCCGGGGCGTGTTCCCCGGTTTGCTGTTAAATCTTTAGGATTATATTATGTGTATAATCCTAAAGATTTCTGACCACAGCCTTGTTTTAATTAAAACAGAAACATAGAGCGAGCGAAGCGAGCTCAAATTTTCTCCGCTCTACGAATTAGTTATGGACAGAGCTCAATCAATCTATGCCCGTGCCGTCATTACTCAGCCTCGAAATTCAATGCAATCCGCAGAGGTCCGTGGGGGGGGGCCATGGCCCCCTGGGCCCCCCCCCTGGATCCGCCCTTGGTCAGTGTATGACCTCTAATGAGACATGTGACTAGATGTTCTTACATCATTTTGTAGTATTCAAGGTTCAAAAGTAATTATGAGGTAATATTTATTGTAAGTGCTGGCGCAAGGTTGATGCAGTTTTTAGTATTGGCATTTTTGATTCAAGTGGACAAATGCATTACAACAAAAACGTTGCTATATGGTCCACCAGCACGCAGCGCATTATTATAAAGTGTATTTTTTAATGATTTTGTGTTAAATAAAGTATCACTATCATCACTTCATCATCATATCAGCCGATAGACGTCCACTGCTGGACATTGGCCTCCCACGAAACGGAGGGATTTGCCATAATCGCCACGCTTGGCAGGCGGGTTGGCGATCGCAGTTGGATTGAATGTGTGTACTCAGAGGATGCTGCTACCCATCCTCCGGTAGATCCCAGTCGCCTTTTACGACACCCACGGGAAGAAATGGGATGGTGTTCTTCTTAGACGATCATCATCACTTCACTATTATTTTGGGGGCTCGTCCGGGATTGTGCCAGGAAAACCAAGAATGTGACGACGCATGCCGCATGCACCAGGCACGAGGTAACCTAAAAGACGGTGCCACTGAGATTTTTGCTTTGAAGACGAAGATGATGATTAAAAGACGTTAAAGACGAAGAAAGAAATTTTTTAAAGATTTTTACGATGAATACAAAAAAAAAAAAAAAAAAGGAATACGCTATGACGAATTAAGATGAACTTGGATGAACGTTTTAAGAAGATTTTAAGAAGAAAGATGTTAACGACGAATAATAAGATGAATTTAAGATGAAAGATGTTACGATGAATATATAATGAAGAAAGATGTTTACGACGAATATTAAGATGAATTTAAGATGTAAGATGTTACGACGAATATTTTAAGATGAAAGAAGGAAGACGTTATGACGAATATAAAGACGAAAGAAGAAAGATTTTTACGACGAATAATAAGAAAATAAAATTGTATGGATGCATGATGAACCCGATGACCTGGGACGATGGTAAAACAGCACCTGCAGCCACCGTTAGCACCGTTCACACCAAGGGCGAATAATATGGATCCGTCGGTAAAACAGACTCCTGAAGTGAGACAGCATCTGCGATGTTTGGAACGAACGCGACGATCACAGCTGATGATGGTAAACAGAAAGAAAGATGTTTTTGCAGGTTGAAGGTTTAAATAGTGAAATTAGTGTTTCTTTTAAATTCTAGCGTTAATTATTACTTGAAAGTTTGATTCCGATTTGTTTTGTGGTATGAAACTGAAAGATGTAAGTACCTTCTTAAGTTTATTCTAAGAAAAATAAGATGTTATTGCAATTTAGTTAAGGCTGGGTATTAGTAGAACAAGCCTCTCTTTCTAACAAGCAAACTTTCGTAATTAGCCATCCCGCTTCAATTGAAAGCAAGATCGCAAAAAAACGCATTTTTCATCAATATCTTTTCTCTTGGGTGTTTGGGGAAAAATCCATCGGTTAGAAGCCCTGCTATAATTATTTACCTTTCAAATGATGGTATATTCAGAAGAAATGGTGTAGTGTGATTCTTGTAAAACTGGTTATAAATCTGAAATCGAGCTTACTTTGCTCCTCTTTTCGATCGAGAAAATTTAATAGAATCGTGTTTTCAACGGTTAGATGCCCTGCAGAAAGAACGTATCTACACTGTTATGTAAACTATATATATTAAATGTAATAATTTGGTTCTGAAAAATCGGTTCGAAAACAGACAAAATAGGTATGACCCCCTCTTAAGTTGAAATGTTCAGTTCAGAGTTAGTGAAGTTGAAATGTTCCGAGATAGTGTGGTATGGTATAGTACCTACCTAATTGTCTATACAAAATTATGGTTACTAAGAAAGTTAATGCATTATGTTGAATTCAAGATTTACAAGTTTTCAGAGTTAAAAAATTTAAATAGTACCTACCTATAGTAAAGTTCATTAAGTCTTATAATATATTTAAAATATGATACAAGTGTTTGTTTATTGTTTACGTTAGAAAGTAGTGGGTTTAGTAGGCACCTATACTATGTTTTGTTTATTCTTAGATACCTATAGGTAAGTTGATGAATGTTGTCAAATTCAAAATGCACGAAGGTAATGAATATAAGTAGTAAAGTTTTTAAGGGAAAGCATTTATGTATTTAAATATCTTTTGCTGTTATAGTTTAAGAATAGGTAATAATTAGTAATGTTTTCTATGTAAAAGCGAGCTTTACTTATTTAAGTATATTTTGTTGTTCCAGTTTACATGTTTTTGTTATAATTCCGTTTTAAGTACAAGTTTGAAAGTACAGTTAGATTCATAATAACATATACGTTTTTTTTGTTTGTTTAAAGGTGCCGCGCCGGGTTGTTAAAGTTTACTTATGTACTTTAGTTTATTAAGATGAGTAACTATGTTCCTTAAAGTATAAGTAAAATATTTTTTTTAAATTGTTGTACCTATTCAGAAAGTTAGTCAGAAGTAAGATTGATGGGATGAAAACTTTGACTATAGGATGAAAGGTGTGATGAATGATGATGGGATAGGATGATGTGGTTTTGGATGTGGTGGCATATCTGGGGACAGATATGAGAGCAGGATGGCCGAATGTGGGAATGGAACGTAGGGAAGTCTGAGTGTAACGGAATGCAGATAATGTGAGAGAGGGATGACAGATAGGATGCAGTGTTGTGTGATAGGGATACAAGATGTAGGACGAATGACAGGCTAGGTAAGAGAGGGATGAGAGACAAGGTGCGTATGTGCGAGAGAGATGAAAGAGCGTGTGACGTAAGAGGAGGCTGGGAGGGGGGATGCCTCTTTGATTTTCAACATGGACGGACGATGCAAGTGCTTAACGAATCCGATGTTAAATTATATCTAAAAAGGTGCATTTTGTGGAAGATAAATATAAAAAGTTGATCATTATTATCACAAAGTTTGGTTTTACTTATAAACATCCCACATATTATTATTGGTGGTTGGGCTATTGCAAGCAAGGGTCGTTGTGTAACACTGCGACCATCGCTGATCTTTTGTGTTCGCCCCATGCTCACCCATATTTTACGCATACCTCCGAACTTACGGTATTTTCTTTTCATTCTCGGGAATGCAGGTTTCCTCACGATGTTTTCCTTCACCGCCGAGCTAGTAAATGATAAATACAACCGTACATAATTTCCGAAGAACTTAGTGAGGCGCTAGCTCTCTTCCGTATGGGCTATCATCGCTCTTTACTTCACTTTTACATAATTACCTATATGTAACGAGCTTCTGACTGCGTGGATTACCCCTTTAGGGGTCGATTTTCGAAAAATCCTTTCTTAGTGCAACCGTAGAATTTCATGTTTCTATCTATTAGGCTGTGCGTTTTAAGTCTGTCAGTCAGTCAGTCACGGAACTCTTCTATAAGTATAGATTTCTCAGTTCTAAGTCCTCCGCCTCTTACTGCCTCCGTGTAAATGGTTACGAGCATTGGGCACTTGACACGGAGGTCGTGGGTTCGATTCCCACGGGGGACACCTAGCGATAATGTCACTTTGTGCGTTTTTCCCCAGTTGGTTAGGACATTGCAGGCTGAATCACCTGATTGTCTGAAAAGAAAAATGATTCCGTGCTTCGGATGTCACGTTAAGCGCTACTCCTCCCATCTGCAAGGCTCTCTTTCTTACAAGCAAACTTTTGCAATTAGCCATCCCGCTTCAATTGCGCGGCTCCGGTCAGAATTTTCTGGTTTCTTTGAAAACCTGTATGATTCTTTATGAATTTTCAAAAAATAAGAAAACCACATCATTTTATATTGTATTGTGAAGAATATTGTAAATGTTCATATTCTTCTGATCAACAATGTAAGAGTAAAACGGTTACAATTGGAAAAAAAGAGGTGACTTTGGAGTCGTTTTTCTTCAGTTTTATTAATTAAAATAGATTTCGAGAAAAACCACATCACTTCTCATATCCTGTAGATTGTTCAGTTTTGTTTTCTGCTTAAAAAGTGCCATAGTTAATGTATAAAATGGTTACAAAGTTACTCAAAACCGGGCGGACGCCCCTAAGCCGTTGGTCCCGGCTACTATCTCTGGTGGTAGTAGTCGTTACTTAACAAACACGTCAGAGGCCGTAAGGCGGTCTGAAAAAACTCTGACACCAGGGCTCTGCCCACACGATAAGGAGAAGAAGTCCCCCGCCGCGTTTGTCTGTCTGTATAGGTTAAAAATCTCGATTTTGATACGGCTTTCACTAATAGATAGACTGATTCATAAGGTTTGTGTACCCGTGCGAAGCCGGGGTGAGTCTCTAGTAAAGTATACATTTGTTATTCAATGATTGATTGACCAAGCAAATAATATTGTAAGCCGACGTGGGAATTTATTGCTAATTTAATCGCTGTCTAAGCATAGTTACCTATTATGGGTGTAAACTGCATTCGCTTCGGTTCAGTAAGTTTCATTTATTTATTGAAACATTCCTGCCCGTCAACAACTGCATTATTTTGAGGGGTTGGACTTCAAAACATGCAAATGGTGTGAAACTAATTATTTTATGTCTCATGTTTGCAAAGGTATTATAGCATAGATTGTTTAACTGATGCTACGTATACCAATTAGACTGATAAATTTTTTGACTGTATAAAAGTGAAAATCTGTAATTGGCCATTCTGTTAGACTGTAAGTTAGCATAATCACATCTACAACGTGTTAATGAATAAGCGCAAAACCTGATACACCCTCATACACCCCAACTGATTTATAACAAAATAATTAGATTGAAACAATAATTAACAACAATAATTTCATTATTTTGATAGTTAAAATTTAAAGTTATTCGCATTTTAAGTTTTGAGACAAAAATGATTTGTTATCATTTCAGATGCATTTCAGCAATAAATGAAAGCGCTAACGCGCTAACTCATGGATACATTTTAATAATCTTGTTTTGATAGTAAGTAGGGTGAGTGTGCCCGTATGATGGATTGACATAGGGTTCCAAAAAAAATATTTTTATACAAATTATTTAATATTTTGAAAAAAATTACCCATGTTGAAACCATGATAATTCGATTCTGCTCTCGATTCTAAACAAACTACTTTCTAGTTTTGCGTTAATTCATTAACATGTTGTATAACGCTGTAGATTCTCCAAATAAATAAATAAAAAAAAAGGAGTGGCGTCGGATATTTCTTTTTTTCTACTCCTCCTACTAGAATAAGAGATAGACGTTATTCTTGTTATCATCAGCTGCAAGGCTGATTCAGTATTCATAGGGTGTAGGGCATCTCTGTGATGGGGATGGACCAGGTCTGCCTGCATAACTCCAGTAGGTTTAGGACTTCTTCTTATCGTGTCGGCAGAGCCCTGGTATCAGAGTTTTTTCACACCGCCTTACGGCCTCTGACGTGGTTTTTATGTAACGACTATTACCACCAGAGATAGTAGCCGGGACCAACGGCTTAACGTGCCATCCGAAGCACGGAATTATTTTTCTTTTCAGACATTCAGGTGATTCAGCCTGTAATGTCCTAATCAACTGGGGAAAAACGCACAAAGTGATATATCACTATGTAGGTGTCCCCCGTGGGAATCGAACCCATGACCTCCGTGTCCAGAGCCCAATGCTCTTAACCATTAGACCACGGAGGCAGTTTAGGACTTACAGACGTTCAAAGGTCAGTAAAAAATTGATGATCAACTGCAAGGCTGATCGTACGATATTATTGTAGTATTCAGAGGTCTGACCTTTAAATGGCTGTATCTCCTAAACCGACTGACAGATCATGTCAGTTTTTGTACTGTTTGCATAGCTACAGTGCATACTACTATAATATCATACGATCAGCCTTGCAGCGGATCCTAATTTTTTTGCTGATTTTTAAACGTCTGTAAGTCCTAAACCTTTGACTATTTTTTATAAGGACTGGCCTTGCGGTAGCATTTCCCCTCTGCCACGGTGTCAGTTATTGAGCATTTGCATTTACACTCAATTTTATACCTTATCACTAAACGAGACAGCCAATCATTGCGAACCAATAATTTTGAACTTAGAACGTTTGGGGTTCACACGAGACTACTTTTCATGATTTTTAACAATCAAAATTAGAATCGTTGTGGGAAATAAAATCCAAAGTTGCGGATTTCATGTTACCTCGCCCCCGCAAAAAGTGGCAGAAATGTTTCTTAGTAGAATGACACGCGTAACTAGTCCTTATACAAGTAGTCAAAGTCCTAAACCGACTGGAGTTATGCAGGCAAACTTGGTCCACCCCCATCACAGAGATACTCTACACCCTATGAACACAGAATCAGCCATGCTTCTGATGGTTACCAAAAGTACGGTTACCTCTTATACTATTATTTAAATGGATAAATGTCCTATAACGCTCTTATTACAAATAATAAGTCTAATAAACGTTTCGGTGCTATAAAGTAGCTAGAGTAGAGCAGCTCACAAAGCGTGCAAACACAAACAGAGCCACACGCCGTGACTAGTTCGTGAACCGTGTAGCTGAACCGACAAATTACTATCTTTATACGGTTTACGTTATTGTATATGCTATGTGTATTCCTATTGAATTATTGTAGAGTAAAACCTGAAGTTATGGGTATCAGTAGTAGAGTGTAGAGATCGAGAAGTAAGTTTCAATATGTACAGGGTGTAAAAAAACCCTGTTGGAGCCTTAGGCGGTGTCCTATTGCCATCGCACGCGCGATGGTGCGATGCGATGTGATCGTACTGATGCGTAATTCTCCGAAATTTTTCAAATTTTCTAATTTTTCTATGGAAAAATTTCAACGATTTGTAAAATTTCGGAGAATTACCCATCAGTACGATCACATCGCATCGCACCATCGCGCGTGCGATGGCAATAGGACACCGCCTTAAGGCGGTTGCAGAGGGGTCAATTTTATACTTTGACGCACAATACGCGTATATGGAAAAATAGTTTAGAAAATCTAGATGTCGCGTATCAAATAGCATTTGCAATTTTTAATATAATTACGAAGATATAAAGCTTTGAAAATTTTGTATGAAAAAATTCAAAGCTTTATATCTTCGTAATTATATTATAAATAGCAAATATTATTTGATACGCGACATCTATACTCCATTCCAGATAGGGGCGAAAAGAAGGTAAAAAAGATTCTTTATAGTACACACTTTGAAGAAATTATGAATATTGTATCAAACAACAAAATGGCGATGTTGAAAGACCTAAAGAAGCAGTGGTGCGCACATGTGGTTCGCCTTTGTTTCAATGAAGCTTTTTTAAAGACTGTTATGAAAAAAATCCGTCAGGTGGCGCTAGTAGTAGCCATATTGACAATTCGAAAAAAACATCTTTAAAAATTCTAAAAAATTGTACTAAAATTATTACGACTTCATTTAAATCGTTATGATCGTCATCGTATTATTAATGTATGAATAAATTTGTCTCTAAACTTGGAAATCTAGGAAAATACGTTTAGCAAGCATTAGTTTATTACTGTGGCAATTTTTTTTAACCGACTTCAAAAAAAGGAGGAGGTTCAATGTTCGGCTGTATGTATTTTTTTTTATGTATGTTCACCGATATTTTCGTCAATTGTGAACCAATTTAAAAAATTCTTTTTTTGTTTGAAAGGGTATACTCCCGAGGTGGTCCCATTTTTTTTAACCGACTTCAAAAAAAGGAGGAGGTTCTATGTTCGGCTGTATGTTTTTTTTTTATGTGTGTTCACCGATATTTTCGTCAATTGTGAACCAATTTAAAAAATTCTTTTTTTGTTTGAAAGGGTATACTCTCGAGGTGGTTTCATTTTAATTTTGTGAAGATCTGATTACGCGCTTCGGAGTTACACAATAGAACTCCTCAAAAGTTGACAGCAAATCGTCTGCGATTGAACCATTTGCCTCGTTTCAATGTACCCTTTGCGTATATAACTAATATCTGAATCGAACTAACATATTTAATCACTGAAAGTTATGAAATAAAATATTTAAAAAAAAAAAAAGTAAAAACCGACTTCAAAAGTAAAAAAGTAAGAAATAATATTTCAGCCTATGACTTTAACATTCAAATCTATAAGGGAATTAATTTGTTTTATTTTTTACTTTTGAAGTCGGTTTTTACTTTTTTTGTAAAAAAATTTTATTTACCAAAACGCCTCATTGATATAATCAAAGAAAATTATAAGGGGGTTTAGAAATGCAAAGTAGCGCTTTTGCTTAGGAGACGACTGTCACCACGTATCTTCCCACTCACGCTGCTACAACTACTTATGCCCTGTCGCTCGCACCACGCCGCGCACGTTATGAAAATCATTGCATAACCGTGTGGCACGCGTTCCATGCCTAATTTGCACTTCTAACTTCTCTTATAATGTTCTGTGGATATAATCGTCACGAGATAATGATGACAATTAGGCGACAGACTACAGAAGACTAATAGGTTTTTATTCACACACGCTGGACGCAAGACGGAGCGTCATACGGCAGCCCGTCATTTGTGAAGCAAGGAGTTGTATGAAACCGTACGCAGGAGCATACACGGTGACGCATTGCCACTGCGTCAGTTCAGAAGTGCGATTTTTGAAAATCATACGAGCGACTTGGCAGTAGAAAGATGCATAATCTCCATAGTAATTTTGACATTTTCTACTGCCAAGTCACTCGTATGATTTTCAAAAATCGCACTTCAGGTCACCGCGGCGACGTCGCATGGTATGGCACACGGGTGATGCAGTGACGTGCGTAATGTTGCCAGCAGATAAACCATAAAGTGACCTGAAGCTCTGCATTTTCGATTAAAATGATGAAACATTGTAACATATTGTAAACTAATTGCTGCAAAAGGAAAATAAATAATGTAGTTTCTGAGCAATCGCAAATTTAAATATACCTATTAGAAAAATGTATGGTTTCTCCGATCTTCGAATACGAATCTAAAGTCAGAAATTCAGAAAAGTGGCCGCCATCTTGAACTTTTTGTTTTTCAACCGATTGCTCCCGAAATCGATATCTGGGGGTTTCTGCGATCTCTGAACACGAATCTAAAGTCAGAAATTCGGAAAAGTGGCCGCCATCTTGAACTTTTTTGTTTTTCGACCGATTGGTTCCAAAATCGATATCTGGGTGTTTTTGCCATATCCAAACACGACTATGAAGTCAAAAATTCAAAAAAGTGGCCGCCATATTGAAATTTTTTGTTCTTCAATCTATTACTTCCAAAATCGATATCTGGGGGTTTCTGCGATCTCCGAACACGAATCTAAAATCAGAAATTCGGAAAAGTGGCCGCTTTCTTGAACTTTTTTGTTTTTCAACCGATTGGTTCCAAAATCAATATCTGGGGGTTTCTGCTATGTCTGAACACGAATCTAAAGTCAGAAATTCGGAAAAGTGGCCGCCATCTTGAACTTTTTTGTTTTCCAACCGATTGGTTCCAAAATCGATAACTGGGGGTTTTTGCCATCTCCGAACATGACTATGAAGTCAAAAATTCAAAAAAGTGGCCGCGATCTTGAACTTTTTTGTTTTTCAATCGAATACTTCCAAAATCGATATCTGGGGGTTTCTGCTATTTCCAAACACGAATCTAAAATCAGAAATTCAGAAAAGTGGCCGCCATCTTGAACTTTTTGTTTTTCAACCGATTGCTCCCGAAATCGATATCTGGGGGTTTCTGCGATCTCTGAACACGAATCTAAAGTCAGAAATTCGGAAAAGTGGCCGCCATCTTGAACTTTTTTATTTTTCGACCGATTGGTTCCAAAATCGATATCTGAGTGTTTTTGCCATATCCAAACACGACTATGAAGTCAAAAATTCCAAAAAGTGGCCGCCATATTGAACTTTTTTGTTCTTCAATCTATTACTTCCAAAATCCATATCTGGGGGTTCCTACGATCTCCGAACACGAATCTAAAGTCAGAAATTCGGAAAAGTAGCCGCCATCTTGAACTTTTTTGTTTTTCAACCGATTGGTTCCAAAAATGAAGATGGCAGAAAACCCCAGATATCGATTTTGGAAGCAATCGGTTGAAAAACAAAAAAGTTCAAGATGGCGGCCACTTTTTGGAATTTTTGACTTAAGATTCGTGTTTGGAGTTGGCAGAAACCCCCAGATATCGATCTTGGAAGCAATCGGTTGTAAAGCAAAAAAGTTCAAGATGGCGGCCGCTTTTTTGAATTTTTGACTTCAGATTCGTGGTTGAAGATGGCAGAAAACCCCAAATATCGATTTTGGAAGCAATCGGTTGAAAAACAAAAAAGTTCAAGATGGCGGCCACTTTTTGGAATTTTTGACTTAAGATTCGTGTTTGGAGTTGGCAGAAACCCCCAGATATCGATCTTGGAAGCAATCGGTTGTAAAGCAAAAAAGTTCAAGATGGCGGCCGCTTTTTTGAATTTTTGACTTCAGATTCGTGGTTGAAGATGGCAGAAAACCCCAAATATCGATTTTGGAAGCAATCGGTTGAAAAACAAAAAAGTTCAAGATGGCGGCCACTTTTTGGAATTTTTGACTTAAGATTCGTGTTTGGAGTTGGCAGAAACCCCCAGATATCGATCTTGGAAGCAATCGGTTGTAAAGCAAAAAAGTTCAAGATGGCGGCCGCTTTTTTGAATTTTTGACTTCAGATTCGTGGTTGAAGATGGCAGAAAACCCCAGATATCGATTTTGGAAGCAATCGGTTGAAAAACAAAAAGTTCAAGATGGCGGCCACTTTTTGGAATTTTTGACTTAAGATTCGTGTTTGGAGTTGGCAGAAACCCCCAGATATCGATCTTGGAAGCAATCGGTTGTAAAGCAAAAAAGTTCAAGATGGCGGCCGCTTTTTTGAATTTTTGACTTCAGATTCGTGGTTGAAGATGGCAGAAAACCCCAGATATCGATTTTGGAAGCAATCGGTTGAAAAACAAAAAAGTTCAAGATAGCGGCCACTTTTTGGAATTTTTGACTTAAGATTCGTGTTTGGAGTTGGCAGAAACCCCCAGATATCAATTTTGGAAGCAATCGGATGAAAAACAAAAAAGTTCAAGATGGTGGCCACTTTTTTATATTTTTTACTTCAGATTCCTGTTTGGAGATGGCAGAAACCCCCAGATATCGATTTTGGAAGCAATCGGTTGAAAAACAAAAAAGTTCAAGATGGCGGCCGCTTTTTGAATTTTTGACTTCAGATTCGTGTTTGGAGATGGCAGAAACGGGGAGATATCGATTTTGGAAGTAATAGATTGAAAAACAAAACAGTTCAAGATGGCGGCCGCTTTTCTGAATTTTTGACTTAAAATTCGTGTTTGGAGATGGCAGGAACCCCCAGTTATCAATTTTGGAAGCAATCGTTTGAAAAACAAAAAAGCTCAAGATGGCGGCCACTTTTTTAAATTTTTTACTTCTGATTCGTGTTTCGAGATGGCAGAAACTCCCAGATATCGATTTTGGAAGTAATAGATTGAAAAACAAAAAAGTTCAGGATGGCGGCCACTTTTCTGAATTTCTGACGGATTCCATTGAGTGCGTCCATACCACATCACACTACCGGCAACGCTCTGCGCGACGCAAGTAATACCAAATAATATTGATGTTACAAGCAGACGGATTAAATTCCAATAATTTCTGCAACATGGATTCTGCAACTGCATTTTTGAAAAAAAAAATTTTACAAATTTGAGTTTGCTTGAGACATTTTAAGTGATATTAGCTGATACCGACTTGATCTATTTTAAGATGTATTTTAAGGCTTAAGAAGAACTCGTTTAATACGTCTTCATAATCGATTGTCAGCGCGGTTTATTAATACGGAATAACGGACATTAGTGAGCACCGGTGGCGTAGCGTGAGTGTCTTGTCTATCCCCCGGAGCACAGACCGATTTTGCTGCCTCCTTATCTTTATAAGAAGACCTACGTTAAACATAAAGGAGAGACAGAAGCCAGCTCGAAATTTTTTACCACAACCTGTTCGGGTTGTGGTCAGACATCTTTAGGTCTTTTGGTTTTGGTTTGGTGGGGTTGGTTATCCATTCAAAAATAGACTTTACTCTGCTCTACGAATTTTTTATACAGGTTGTTTATGGTAAGTAGTTGCATTACTAAAAAGGGTGATTATACTCATGATACTTAACAATTTTACCTAAGAAACCTAAATAAAATTCATAAAATTTTTTTTGGTCTTCCTATAGTAAATGCAAGCAGCTGATCCAACATTTGTATGAAAAGTTGAAATTTTCATACAAACGTTAGATCAGATGACTGAATTTTGCGGATTTCCTATAGGTTTCTTCAGAAACGTATTTCAGTGTCATGGATACAATCACACCTTAAAGTAATGCAACTGTTAACCCTAACACCCTGTGGTTCAGTCAGAGCTCAATCAATTAATATTTTTGCCACCTCTGGTAAAGTGCCACCCGGTGCCCGGGGCATTTGCCCCCCCTCGCTATGCTACTAGTGAGCACATACATAACAGACGTTTTCTTATTTTTCCATCAACTCCGATAGTGTGAACTAAAATGTGCCTAAGTATGTGAGTATACCCGGTGACAGCGTTTTAGTTCTAATAAATGCCAGTGCGCTACAGACTATTGGCTGTTTCACTCGCTATCCCTAATTCTTATATTCATCAGTCATCACTCATCAAACACTGACATAAGTGTTTCGAATTTTTTATAAAATGATCACGGTCTGAAAATGTTTCGTAGCCCTGCTTCTGTGATCTTCTTTTTTTCGTCTTTAATAAAAATGGAGTATAGATTTTCTAAACTATTTTTTCATATAATATAAAACATTACTTTTATTAATTCCGTCTACGCGTATTGTGCGTCAAACGTTTGTATGGACTGAAACCTCCTTAAAGGGTTGCTTCAGACCAACTTTCTCTAATTGTAATTTTTTTCGCGATTTCAATGTTGGTCTTATAGAGAAAGTTGTCCAGTTTGATGGTCTGATTATCCCTTTAAAAAAGTGTCAGCATATTAAGAAGGACCCTGTATTGGCTATGTGCGAAGTGGGTGGTGGGAACTGTCAAGTCGATCGCAGCGCACGCTGTGGCAGAAATTTGAACTACTGACGGCGAAGCTGTGTCAGATTTGCTTGAATCTATGCAAATCCGCACGCACTCACTCAATACTCAAATATCCAAAACAGCAAATACTAATGCTGGGAATCCCAGCAGCTAGTTAGGTTTTATAACCTTTTTTAAATATCGTCAATATTGCTCATTTATTTAGTTTTTACTTTTAGACGGAGATCCGACCGTAAAATTATGCACCTATTCCTTAGGCGAACGAAATGTAATTCTAGTGTATGTTTATACAGGGGTTAATTCAACGCCGCCAAGTTGCCTAAAAAAATCTTGCCGCAAGTGCCTTTTCCATTATAATTTTTGGTATAACTTTTTCCTCGTTTTTGTTAGGGAAGTGAATGAGGTGCCATCATCGGAAGGAAACTGGTCTAACGTACTTTAAAAACTAGGGTTGCCACCTCTCAATCTGCCGCAAGACTAGGGTTGCCAGATTAAAAAATGTCATATTTGGACCTGGCAACCCTATAGTTGCGGCAGATTGAGAGGTGGCAACCCTAGTTTTTAAAGTACTTTAGACCAGTCTCCTTCCGATGGCACCTCATTCACTTCCCTAACAAACACGTGGAAAAAGTTATACCAAAAATTATAATGGAAAAGGCACTTGCGGCAAGATTTTTTTAGGCAACTTGGCGGCGTTGAATTAACCCCTGTATAAACATACACTAGAATTACATTTCGTTCGCCTAAGGAATAGGTGCATAATTTTACGGTCGGATCTCGGACTATTTATTTTAAATGAAAATAACAAACTTTATCCTAACATTTTATGTACAAATAATCCACGGGGCCGTATTGCGCTAGATGGCGCTAGTGTCGTTCACACAGCCGTAAGCAACCGTAAAGCTAGATACAGACAGTGTCAAAATCATATCCCTTAATCTGACTCCTGTCTGCCACCTCGAGAGACAGGTGAGATTATACATAGTTAATGCATACACGAGTGTTTAACTAGTACTGAATAAGGAATAAGCAGACACTCTACTATAGCTATAGTGACTTATGGCAATAAGGTAGATAACATACAAATAAGCCTCTGTAGGTGTCTAGTTCAAGAGTGCGATTTTTGAACATCACACGTTCATACGAGTAGTAGAAATCTAAATAGTAATTTTGAAATTTTCTACTACTCTTTTGAACGTGTGATGTTCAAAAATCGCACTCATGAACATCGAAATAGCAAACAGAAACAAACTGTTCCATACAAAACTGCAAACCTGCTTCAGCCAAATGTATGGGACAGCTGTTTTTTTTTCGATTTGGATGTTGGTCCCATAAAGAAAGTTGTTCAGTTTGATGGTCTGATCATCCCCTTAAAAAAGTGTCAGCATATTAAGGCGGTTGCAGAGGGGTCAATTTTATACAAAATTTTGACTCACAATACGCGTAGACGGTATTCATACACCACTAGTTTTTAATTACTAACATAACTTTAAGGATGTATTCAGACCATGAATCTAAACAACTTTCCCTAAGGAACATGGGTCGAAAAATGAGAAAATTTTTTGGACCTTCCATACAAAAGTGCGGATCGGCCGATCGATTTTCTATGGGAGGTCCAAAAAATTTTGTCGTTTTTCTACCCATGTTTCTTTGGGAAAGTTGTTTATATTCATGGTCTGAATACACCCTTAAAGTTATGTTAGTAATTAAAAACTAGTGGTGTATAAGTAACTTTGTATAATGAAAAATAGGTTATAAAATCTAGATGTCGCGTATCAAATAACATTTGCAATTTATAATATAATTACGAAGATATAAAGCTTTGAAATTTTTCATACAAAATTTTCAAAATTTTGTATGAAAAATTTCGATTCTTCGTAATTTTCTAATCTTCGTAATTTTATTATAAATTGCAAATGTTATTTGATACGCGACATCTAGATTTTCTAAAATATTTTTCCAGATATAAAATATTATTATTATTATTTTATTTTTATACGCGTATTGTGCGTCAAACGTTTGTATGGACTGAAACCACCTTAAGAAGGACCCTGTATATTAATGAGGAGATATGCCTTCGTAACACTCTGTATTTGCCAATTATTTTTACCAAAACACACAGCTCATTAAAAGTTTTGGAAAATTCACGGAACCCTTGAAATGGGGAAAGAATTTTAACTAACCGACATACTTGCGTACAGACAAGCAAAGCAAAGGCAAAAACGCGTTAATGATGCAAAAAATTGCTTCCTTTTCGGAAAAACGTAGCTACAACGACCGACAACAATATACAGGGTGTAAGTGATAGCCTAGCAAATACTGAAACGGTGAACTCAGACCATCAAACTGAACAACTTTCACTATGGAGCCTACCTCAGGAAATGCGAACAAAAATCTGCTGTCCCATACATTTTTGTTGGGTAGGTAAAGCAGTTTTGTATGGGACAGCTGATTTCTTTTTTGAGTTTCCTGACGTAGGCTCCGATGTGAAAGCTGTTCAGTTTGATGGTCTGAGTTTACCGTTTCAGTATTTACTAGGCTGTCACTTACACCCTGTATAATAACATAACAATAATAGAGTCACGGGTCTGTTACTGGGCGGTCGCTTGTTTGTTGCCTGCTCTACGGCTTGCCACGAAACTCCACCATTCTGTGGTAGCTCAAGCGTGTTTTTGTACCAAAACAATAGTTGAGACCAGCCAAAAATCCAATACAAAAAAACATAAAGCACATTTGCTATTTATACTGGAGATTTTCCCCAATGATACGATTATAAATGGATTATAATTATAAAAACAATACCGTTGGCTCGATTAGGTTTGCAGTTTTGTATGGAAGTGCAGATTTTTTTTAATTCGATGTTGGTCCCATAGAGAAAGTTGTTCAGTTTGACGGTCTGATCATCTAACGACCGGTCCTACGCTGCCCTCATCCTACGGGTTCCCGCCGCCTTCACCCGGACGTCTGTCCACCTTGTGGGTATACTCACTGCCTACCCACGCCAGTGCTGCCAAGTTAGGCGATTTATCGCCTTTTAGGCTACATCAGGGGGTCTATCGGCGACCAAAAAATACGATTGGCGACCGGTCGCCATTTAGGCTATATCCCAAATTAAATTAGGCTATATTAAGAAAAACTGACTTTTTCGGGTTATTTTAGCCTATTTGAAGAAAAATCTGAAATATTATACTTTTCTCAAACATGCTTGGAAATGTGAGCATTATTTTGACAACCTTCTTCGAGATAAATCGAAATTGCTGTACTGGCCAAATACATGCGCGCAGCGGCCGGCAATGTTTGTATGAAAATCCATATCTGTCGTGTTTAGCGACCAAATAAATTACATAGTAAACTCATATCTGTCGTGTAATTTAAAAATGGAACGATCTTTTTCTCCGAAACATGGCGACCAAGGAGGTAACTCATCAAAGGTTTTATTTAAATTTCGAACGGGCTTCCAAATAGAAAGCTGTTTATTGAAAAAAAAAAATTGTTGTTCGTTGCTCGTCATTGATTTTGAAAAGAGTTTTAATTTCCGCGAATTATTTGAGAAAATTTACTGTTTTAATTTCCGCGCATTTTTTGAGAAAAGTACTATACAAGCCTTGGCCACAACTAGGCATTGATGGACTTACGTATGTGTGCCTCGGCTTCGCCTCGGCCCACATTTACACGTTCGTCCATCAATGCCTCTGTTGCTGGCCGCTGCAGTAATGTACTATTTCTCAAACATGCTTGGAAATGTGAGCATTATTTTGACAACCTTCTTCGAGATAAATCGAAATTGCTGTACTGGCCAAATACATGCGCGCAGCGGCCGGCAATGTTTGTATGAAAATCCATATCTGTCGTGTTAAGCGGCCAAATAAATTACATAGTAAACTCATATCTGTCGTGTAATTTAAAAATGGAACGATCTTTTTCTCCGAAACATGGCGACCAAGGAGGTAACTCATCAAAGGTTTTATTTAAATTTCGAACTGGCTTGCAAATAGAAAGCTGTTTATTGAAAAAAAAAAACAAATTGTTGTTCGTTGTTCGTCATTGATTTTGAAAAGAGTTTTAATTTCTGCGAATTATTTGAGAAAATTTATTGTTTTAATTTCCGCGCATTATTTGAGAAAAGTACTATACAAGCCTTGGCCACAACTAGGCATTGATGGACTTACGTATGTGTGCCTCGGCTTCGCCTCGGCCCACATTTACACGTTCGTCCATCAATGCCTCTGTTGCTGGCCGCTGCAGTAATGTACTATATTGTAAGTAAAATTATATGATTTTTTATCGCAGACTACATAAACTGTACACTACAACACACTATGTATGTACCACTAACGTACGTGTGTGTTACGCAGTACAGCTATTTTGATTGAAATAGTGAGTAAAGATTGCAGTTGTAAAAAAAAAAACTTTTCCGTCACGAGCAGCCAATATATTAAAATTAAATTAATTAAATCATTTATTTCTCAGATAACTCAGATCCATTCTAGTGTTAGTAACAATGATCTTACAAACTATGTTAGTTATAAAAATCTATCCGACAAAGATGTGGGCAGCTACAAGATGGCATGCAAGCTTACCCAACGTTGCAGCATTGGGGAGTCCCATCTGTCTCCCAACGCGCGCAGGATGGTGTTAGGGCTGCAGCGCATACGGCCCAGCAGAGACGCACACCGCTTTCGCATTATCGCGTGGAACCCATCAGTGTGCGCCTCCGCAAACATATTAGAAGCACTACAAAACCTTGGCAGCCCCATCAGCACCCTGAACGCGTTGTTATACTGCACGCGCAGAGCGTTGTATGTCCTCCGCGTGTAGCCAACCCACAGACCGCACGTGTAAAATGACTGGCAGTAAGCTTTAAAAGTGTAACTTTTACTTGCCTTGTACAACGCGCAAACCTGCGGGCCAGCATATTGCATCGAACAGACAACGCCCGGCGCTCCCTCTCAATGTCTACGCTGTCATCCAGGTCCTCAGTGACCCAGTGTCCCAGATACTTGAACTGTGTGACCTTGCTCAATGGCGTACCACATAAGAGGACAGGAGGTACATTCGAATAGTATTTATGGCGAGCCCTGAAAACCATCATCTCACTCTTTTTTGTGTTGTATCTGAGACCGTGGGCCACTGCATAAGATTCACAAACATGTATCAATCTGCGCAGAGCATTGATCGATGGACTCAGCAGCACCATATCATCAGCATAACTAATATTATTTATGGCTACTCCATCAACATGGCAACCAATTTTAGTACTGCTGAGTTCATCGATCAACTCGTTTATATACAAGTTAAACAGATTGGGAGACGACAACCCTCCCTGTCTCACTCCGCACCTCAACCTATACATGTCCGAGTGTTAATATAGCATTTATTTTGGCCAATTTGCTGTATTTTTAGGCGACTTTAGGCTATATTACACGGGGAAAAAGTTAGGCGACTTTGGGCTACTGGGCCCGATATTTTTGGCGATTCAGACTGGCTTGGACTTGGCAACACTGACCCACGCTGCGCTCTTAGATACAGTACGCGGGCTCCACTCGAGAACTCTTCAGCCTCATCTGTAATCCGTTCTGAAGTGCGATTTTTGAAAATCATACGAGCGACTTGGCAGTAGAAAATGTCAAAATTACTATGGAGATTATGCATCTTTCTACTGCCAAACCGCTCGTATGATTTTCAAAAATCGCACTTCTGCATGCAATGTGCCCAGCCTGTAATGTTGCCACTTGTTCTTCTGCGAACCTGTTCATTTCTGATTCGATGATCATATAAAGTCACCCAAAGATCAATAGGCCAGTCATTTTACGGAGTTTTTTTAGGCGGGGTAGGGAGTAATTATTAATTGGACTTTTAAACTGTTACCGGCACCATTTAGTGACAAAAATACCATCCTAAAACATATTTAAAAAAAAATTGCTACGCAACATAGAAATCAAAATTGTGTGTCCCAGAAGGCTTTTAAATTAATAATATTAGTACCAATGCACTCATTTGAATTAGATTTAACAATATACATTATTTTTGATCAATAAAATACGCATTAAAATTTAAAAAATTCGGTATTTATTAGAAAATACGAATGCATTTTTCAAAACCTTCTAAGTAGACAAAATATTTACGCCATGTTTGAAGTATGTATGATGGTAAAGCCTTAAAAAAAAATTATCATCAGGTTTTTTAGAACGAGATAATATCTATATTTTAAAATTTGAACTGTTGCTGACGTAATTTTTTTTTAATTTTGGTACATTCTTAAGCTCAAATTGGCTCTTCAATATTATAGCGAAAAAAAAATGCAATTAGTAATTAGTCCCGGCTCAAACCGTAAAATGACTGGGCTACAATGGATCTTCGGGTGACTTTGTATGCCTTTTTTCGGCGAGTGACCACGTCACAGTTCCGTACATCATGTATAATTAAGTGCTGTAGAAGCCTTATTAAAATAAATACAGACGAATTGATGATATCCTTCATTTCGAAGTCGGTTAGAATCTATCTCTGTCGTCAGCCCACCTCGCAATATTTCAGTAAGGTCATCACTAACTGGGCAGGCTTGCGCATGCGTTCAGATAACACAATCATTGTTACTGCGTTTGTTTGGTACAAGCTTCGAGAGAATGGCTGTTGTAAAATAAAATATTTTGTCTTGGAGAAGACGATTACAGCATTACTCCGGCAGCAGTTACTGGTTATTACTGCGGAGTAGGGAGGGACCACACCAGTGATGACGAAACGCCTTAAAAGTTAAAAGGTGAATCCAATTAAAAAGACCTGCCCAAGGCCATCCCGAAGAGTTACGGACCATAAAATAATACGGACCTCGCGGTACCTATTGGGCGTTGCAAGGGTACGCGGTGGATTGGTCAGCTAAGATATTATGTGAGAATATATTCTAAAGCGTGAACACCTGCGCACAAGATTGAGTTATATAATGCGAGAATTGGATTGAAATCTAAGGCTGGGTCGGCAAGTCAACAGCAAGTTTAGTTTAATTGTACAGGCTGTTAGTTTGATTGAGTTCTTTATTTTCTGTATGGGCTATCGCCGCTCTCTGAGTAGCAGGTGTTTTTACCTATTTTATATTTTATAACTGGTCCCCAACGAAATGAAATTGGCGTCGAGGCAGACCTAGTCGAAGGTGGCGAGGTGAAATTGACTGGCCTATCGGGCCTATCAAAGCGCTGAGCAGAGACTCTTGGAGAGAAAGGAGGGAGGCTTTTGCCCAGCAATGGGACGCCAATGGCTGTTAATAATAATAAGTGTTGACGAAGCACGTTGCTGATTTATGTTACGACTACAGTCATACTATGAATACCGAATCTTGTACAGAAGATTCTTCTGAAGAAGATTCTTTATTCGTAGAATGACTGTTTCTAAATTAGTAACGTCTTGTTCGACGTAGAATGTGCCTGCTAACTGCTTGTTTTGTAGACAATTTTGCAATTAATCGTGATTAAATAAATTTAATTTCGGTCATGGTTGTTCGATGTTGTAATCCAGTAGGTATCTAAAGTTTGACTACGCGTAAAATCAACAGCAGTTTCGGTTGTATCAATAAAAAGCTACAATCCGCTCTCCGCTTCTAACTTAAGCAGCTAAACAGTTAACTTTTAGAAGACTACGTAAACCAGCTTCGAGAGCTTATAAAGCTTTTCTACAGATTTATGTGTTGACAACGGGCAGTTTAAATAAATCTCCGTTAAGGTTTGTTGCCATATGTGAATAGAATTAATTGATTTCAGATGCTGGAGGAATTTGATGATCTTTAGGAATATTCTAAGATCGCGCTGCACCTTTTGCAATTTTCTACAATATGGTTTAGGTAATGATAGAAAATACAGTAAAAAGACGATTGGCAGATTTGGACCCAGCCATTTTTTACGAAAACTAAAAGCCATTCAGGATGGCGGTCATAATTCTTATAAACAGAAAACAATAAGGCATTTTTAAAAAAAAACTTTCCCTTCTCCAGAAGTCCGGATTCAAAAGTAGAAATTACGAGTAAAATAGACAAATCGTCCAAAAGCAGTAGCAAAACGCAACAAAGACAGCTATTTCCATCTAATATTATCACTGAGGTATTTCTGGTCGTTACGGAACGTATTTGGCTTGGTTGAACTGATTTCGTTTTTTTCCATTATCATAATATTGTACGGTTATCGTAAATTTTCATTAAAATAAACACAATAAATGCGTAGAAGATTAAGTAGACTATCTAATAAGAAATATTATGAGTTTCACACACTTGATACAAAAGGTATCATAAGGAGAAATACCTTTCCCCCAACTTCTACGGATCTACTTTTTTGTTAGTTTTGTTTCACTCTACACGTATTGCTAAGTTTCATCCATGTACCTCTAAGTCTGGGTCGCAAATTATATAGCCTTCCGCCAAACTTCTTTCATAGTTTAAGGATCTTAAAAACCCGCCAAGAGCGTGTCGAATATGTCCATGATAGGGTTCCGTTGTCATTGTATAAGTAATAGCTCTGCAAAATGATGCTGCTTCTGTTAAACTTTTTGGAAGTGGTTTAGACAATATCACATGTTTGTATCGCTTACCTACCAGGTCTTGCACAAAACCTTCTAGTCCCACAAATACCTGAGCTATCGCCTTGTGGCTTTAGAAATATTCGCTGTGATAACTGAAGACAATGCCTGACTGATTCACTGATAGGATTCGCCATTGTGCCGGGACTTACGCCGGCGTAGCGATGCGAGTGACTTAATTCTATTTATTCTAAGTATTGATAGGATTGTAAATAGAAAATTGTTAGGGACGACTTGACTGTATGATAAGAGTACGCCTTACTATAACTGAGAGCTTACCGACATCGAAACTCGACATCACGTCGGGGTCACCACTTTGGAGATGCTCTCGTGCGGAGCGTGAGGGATGTTTAGGTGGCTAGGGCAGAGAGAAGTAATACGAGTGAGTATAAGTGCGTACTGATTTATTTCGGAAATTGTTCCTTATTTTATACAGCACGGCGGTTCCCTACTTCCTGGTGAACCGCCGAGTAAAAATTTAAAATGTGGGTACCCCACAGAAACAAAGCGATTCCTTCAGTCGTAGGTGATTTGCTATCAACATTTGAGGAGTTTCATTGTTCTATCCACGCTACATTTTTAAGGTCGTCTGTCCAGCGGGCAGCAGGGCGTCCCACACTACGCCTACCAGTTCGCGGTCTCCACTCTAGAACTGTGACACCCCACCGGTTGTCAGTTCTTCGGCAGATATGACCAGCCCATTGCCACTTCCGCTTGCTAATTTTCTGTGCTATGTACCACTTTAGTTCATTGACGTATCACTTAATTTCTGATGTGATCTCTCAGAGAAACACCGAGCATAGCTCTCTCCATAGCTCGCTGAGCGACCTTGAATTGATGAACTAGTCCTATCGTCAGGGTTCATGTTTCCGCATCATATGCCATTACTGGCAGGACGCACTGATTGAACACCGTCGTTTTGAAGCATTGTTGTAGAGACAAGGAAAACATAAATGACGGAGTTTCCCGAAAGTTGGAAGCCCAACACCCGTCTTGCTTGGTGATCGAAGACACCACACGGAATGTTGTAGCGGCTGTCAAGTAATATAGATTGAAACAATGATCGAGCAGACTGCGCGCGCGTCCGGTACGGCGGCAAAAACTGCCATCTCTACGTGACAGGCATTTAAATGAAGAAGTGACTATTGACTGGGCTGTTAAGAGCTTGTGACGTCATAGTGTACTTATGCATAAGTGAAAATTATTGGCCAATGACTTATTGTGCAAAATTAAATTAAATCTAGCCGTAATTCGGAATCAAAATGGTCAAAAATTTGGGATTCAGTCAATTTCGGATTCAGTCGATTTGGGATTTAGTCAATTTGGGATTCAGTTATGTTGACGAGTCGGGTGATTTGGGATTAGGTCGAAAGGTACCGGAAGCTTAATACAGGGTGCTACAGAAAAGTGTGAACGTACTTTAAGGTGCTTCAGATCATTAAACTGAATTACTTTCACTATGGCGCATAGTGAAACTTGTTCAGAGTACTGATTCGCGACTGTAACGATGCTGTATCGCGACTGTATCTATGCTGGATCGATGCTGTATTGATTGATGCTACATCCTACATCCCGACTGTACCGATACTGTATGGCTCCTGTATTCTGTATTCGCTCCTCGTGTAGAATAGATGATGTATCGCGACTGTATTGATGCTGAATCACGACTGTATCTATGCTGTATCACGACAGTATCTATGCTGTATCGCTACTGCATCAAAGCTGTATCGCCACTGTATCGATGCTGCATGCATCGCAAATGTATCAGTGCTGTATAGCTCCTGTGAAGAATAGATGATGTATCGCAACCGACTGTATCTATGCTGTATCTATGCATGCTGTATCTATGCTGTATCTATGCTATATCTACAGGGTGTAACAAAAAACCCTAGTAATACTTAAGGGGGTGCTTCAGACCGTCACACTGAACAACTTTCACTATGGAGCCAACATCGAGAAAAAATAAAAAAAATCACCTGTCCCATACAAAACTGCAGTACCGACTCGACTAAAATGTATGGGACAGGTGATTTTTTTTATTTTTCTCGATGTTGGCCCCATAGTGAAAGTTGTTCAGTTTTATGGTCTGAAGCTCCCCCTTAAGTATTACTAGGGTGTTTTGTTAAACCCTGTATGCTGTATGAATGCTGAATCACGACTGTATCGACACTGAATCACGACAGTATCAGTGCTGCGTCACTACTGAATCGTTGCAAAATGTCGCAGACTACGGCCCTAAGATCATAAACGGTCATCGTTTATCGTCATGTCGTATCTTTTTTTTGCAAAAGACTATTAAAATTAATTGATAGTATTCGACCATTACTTGCATTTAATAGATAATATCTTTATCAATATTTATTGTCCAGTTTTCTATGGAGTGATACTGTAATTAATTGGCTGTCGTAATTATAGTTTAAATTCAACTTTGTGAGTTAAATGGTTCCGTAACTCGTTGGTTTAAAATTGATATTGCTCTGAAAATTACACAGAAAAATATCTAGTTGATTGAACAAGAATTTTGTCTGGTTTCACGATGCTAGTTTTGCCGCGAGTGGTTGTTGTTCGCGTGGAGTTCGCGCGGTTCGCAATTTCGCTTGACACGAGGGTCCGCAATCTCTTTTCAACTGTGTTTTTGAGGAAAAGCAATCCGTGAGATAGGATAAATACTCCCACAAACTTCTTGACACTGGCGGAAATGCTGGACACACGAGTATATTTAATTAAAAAAGTTATTTTTTGTGACGGTGAAAAAAATTTAAAACAAATTTAAGTATAGTGGAAAATACAATAAGTACAGGGCCTCTACCCGCACATTCGAACTTCGCAATTGCGTGAACATTTTCGTTCCAATCTCAACTCTATTAGGTACAATGAAGTGCGGACCGAAACAGTGGCGATGTATCGAACATCGAAAGTCCGGGTACAGGGCCTGACAGAGAGACAGATAGACGAACGCAGAAAAAAACCATTATAATAATGCTAAATTAAATTAACTTAAATTTTCATAATTTTTAATCATGTTAATAAATAGTGACAATGTTTTTTCTCCTTCTGTGTGCGTGTGTCTGTGTGTGTATCGTTATTGTAGTCATTATAATAAAAGTCTACACTAGATTTTGGAACTCAGGGCCTCTACCCGGACATTCGAACTTCGCAATTCCGTGAACATTGTCATTCCAAAGTCAACTCTATTATAATGAAGTTCGGGACGAAAGAGTCGCGATATATCGAAAATCGAAAGGCCGGGTATTTGACAATCTGTGTTACAATGTCCAAGAAATTATTACTGGTCATTTACCTACGGTACCCTAAAAAGACCAATAACTGTAACCTAACCAGTCCAGTTAAAAATAACCGGTTAGTACCATACACAGACTCACAGACATACATATATTAACATATTAATAGTCAGGCCCGTGTTTTACCGGGGAGTAAAAAATGTGTTTCAGCAGGTAACTGTTACAAGGGTAGAGTTGGGAGTTTATCGATAAACATCGATAAATACGAAGTATAAGAAAACACCCTAGTAATACTTTTGTAATGGAACCAATGGTCATTATGGCGATCCTTGGGGGAGGCCTATGTCCAGCAGTGGACGTCCATCGGCTGATATGATGATGATGATGATTAATGGAACCAAAGCCGAAAAAAAAAGAATCTGCTTTGAGTCTAGTAGGTAGCTACTGATGCAATTTTATATAAAACAACAGATGTTTTTTATTGTCGGCTCCATAGTGAATGTTGTTCAGTTTGTTCAGCATGGTCTTAATCTAAACCATCCACTTTTGGTAGATATTTGGTAGATAGAAAATCCTCCAAAAGAGTACCAAAAGACTAAACTTTAGTTCTACTACTAATAATCTGTAGATCTCGATATCCTTTAGTCACTATAGGATATCGAGATCTACAATCTACAAATATTACTAGAGTATTTTGTTACACCCTGTAGATCTACAGGGTCTAACAGTAAAATATTACTAGAGTATTTTGTTACATTCTGTAGATCTCAATATCCTTTAGTCCTTTGGTACTTTTTTGGTGGATTTTCCAAACAGAAAGGCTTTTTAATTGGCTCGATTAACCGCTCGTAATTTTTAGATAAAAAATTTGTAGTTCAATAATATTGCGTCTGTCACTTCCGTGGCAGTTAAAGGGTTAATACCTAATTATTAATGTCATGCTTTCCTAAGAACGGAGGTTCGTAATAAAAACTACTTGCCAATCAGTTGGCATCGATAAACAACAACACAGCACATCCCTATTCTATCCTTAAACTGTTTACAACCATAACTAACACTATATCGGGAGCCTCTATTTTTATGTCGATAATAAAAATGGATAGCGTTTAATTATCGATTCTTTTATTCTTGTTGCTGAAGTATTTATAGTTTGCGAACTGTGTTTTAAATTAAAAATTTCTTTATACCTATTTGCTTTCGTTTTGTATGGCTGTTTTTACATGGAGAGAAAAGTCTAGTAGCTTTTTATATAATTTATTATATTACTTATACAGGGTCTTCTTATTATGCTGATAGTTTTTTAAGGGGATGACCAGACCATCAAACTGAACAACTTTCGCTATGGGACCAAC
The DNA here is from genome assembly GCA_922987775.1 of Agonopterix subpropinquella. Lineage (NCBI taxonomy): Eukaryota > Metazoa > Arthropoda > Insecta > Lepidoptera > Depressariidae > Agonopterix > Agonopterix subpropinquella. Next base: position 9,514,003 of record OV277719.1, on the reverse strand, counting down.
AAGGTAATCGCAAAAAAATCTCCTGTCATACATTTGGCTCGAGTAGGTTTGCAATTTTGTATGGAACTGCGGATTTTTTCACCTTGATGTTGGTCCCATAGAGAAAGATGTTCAGTTTGATGGTCTGATAGTCCTCTTAATAAACCATCAGCATATTAAAAAGGACCCTGTATATGAAACAACTGATTTATTTTTCACGATTTCAACGTTGGTCCCATAGTAAAAGTTGTTCAGTTTGATGGTCTGAAGCACCTAAAGTAAGTTATGTAACGAATTTATTTTACTACTATCCTAGGGTGTAACAAGAAACCCTAGTAATACTTAAGGGGGTGCTTCAGACCATCAAACTGAACAACTTTCACTATGGAGCCAACATCGAGAAAAAATAAAAAACATTTTAGTCGAGTCGATAGTGCAGTTTTGTATCTGATTTTTTTATTCTTTTCTCGATGTTGGTTCATATATTGAAAGTTGTCCTGTTTGATAGTCTGAAGCACCTAAAGTAAGTATGTATCGAATTTAATTTTACACCCTGTGTATTAGTTTTCGGCTGTTTTTACACAGAGAAAAAAACTAGTCGCATTTAGGTAGAGTTACATTTTTGTACAACACCACAGGTCCGGCACTTCAAACAACATTTTAGATTTGACATGACGACGTTCGCACATGCGCACTTTGCGAAAATTGTGCATGACATATGTGTAGGGTTGACTTAACACGCATCGTATGAACTACATTATACAATTTATTACTTTTTATAGTTCATTCTGTTATTAAAAATAGTTTTAAAGCTAAAGAATCACAGAAAATGTGAATTTAGTGTTATTTTCCAATGTTTATTTTTACTGTGAGGAGAAAAATAAAATATATTTTATGTAGTCAAATCCAACGGGTGCGCGCGCCTGACTGCATTCCCTTGCTCGGCTTCCCTCAAGTTACCACAGAGAGTGTGAGGGGAGGTGGGGTATCTGAAGTCAGTGGGGGGCGGGGAGTGGCCGTTCTGTATGTAGATCTATATACTATTACCTATTCTGTGACAACACTAAAAGTTTTGTTAGCACAAGAGCACAGGTTGCGTTTGACATAATTATGTATTCATTTGTGTTTTGTATGGACTCTTTTAGTTCTACCGCGGACCTTAAACTTTTGAAATTTAAATGTATAAACAATGGACCGGTTAGTAATTTAGACAATGACGTGATGGTCTGATGCTCGTGGAGTCGCTTTCTGTGTAGGAGGTGGTGATTCGATCCTAGGTTGGATCAAATATATACCAATGAGTGATTTAGAAGCTTGAAAGTAAATTATTTTGAGAGAAAATACAAGGAAAGAAAAATCTAAAAAAGTTATATTTCTCATCGCATCCACCAGAACTTTGTCGTAGGTATTATGTTGTTGTATCCTTTGATTAATTATATGTCAAGATAGAGCCTCACGCTTACTTAAGGCGGTTGCAGAGGGGACAATTTTACTTATACAAAACTTTGACGCACAATACGCGCAGACGGTATTAATAAATAAAATAAAATAAAATAAAAATATAAGTAACTTTGTATATGTATATGGAAAAATAGGTTAGAACATGTGCAATTTATAATATACGAAGATAATTATAAAGCTTTGACATTTTTCATACAAAATGTTCAAAGCTTTATATCTTCGTAATTAAGTATATTATGAATTGCAAATGTTTTTTGATGCGCGACATCTAGATTTTTTAAACTATTTTTCCATAAGTAAAATATTACTTTTATTAATTCCGTCTACGCGTATAGTGCGTCACCCATAGAGTTTATCACCCAAGACTTGGGTGATATTTTTTTCGACGCGTTCTTAGTTTCGACTACATCTTGACATACAGGGTCCTTCTTAATATGCTGACACTTTTTTCAGACAAGCGCAGCGTGGGTAGCCCGCACACGGTGGACCGACGACCTGGTGAAGGCGGCGGGAACCCGTTGGATGAGGGCAGCGCAGGACCGGTCGTTATGGCGATCCTTGGGGGAGGCCTATGTCCAGCAGAGGACGTCTATCGGCTGAGATGATGATGATGACTTTTTTGACGAAAAAAAAATCAGCTGTCCCATACATTTGGCTCGATTAGGTTTGCAGTTTTGTATGGACAAACACTTTTTTTTTCGCGATTTCGATGTTGGTGCCTTACAGAAAGTTGTTCAGTTTGATGGTCTGATCATCCCCTTAAAAAAGTGTCAGCATATTAGAAGGGCCATAACTTATCAAATGTTGTAAAAATGTATTGAATTTTTCGAAAATTCGGTGCTCAAAGTGTTAGTTATTTATTGCTAAGACAATTTTAAATGCGATCAAAATATGTTTTCTCAGTGTTTCATTTAAAAAAAAATGGTTCTGTGACACTGTGACACTGGGTGGGTGGGTTTACAATCTCTTTTCTAACAACTTTGATCCAATTCGGTCTAGATACGTCCTTGAGTAGTGCTATAAAAACAGATTGCATTTTAAGTAGCTTTATAACCAGTATATCTAGCGCAGGGCTCAATCAGTCTAATATAGTTGACTGGGTAACACACTGTAGGTAACATACTGTCGTGTCGGTAACACACAAACACACATAGGAACGGAACTAGCTTGGTAAGGGCGAGTAGTGAGGGGATGTGGTGATTCGCGTGTGAGTTGGATCAGTGAGTTTGAGTCACTGAATTAGGGAGTGGGATTTGAAAACTGATACAAATGGCATCAACAATCATAAATCTGGTATTATCTTATCTTATTATGGGAGCTGGTAATAGCTAGCAACACTGAAGTGTTGCTAGCTTTTGCGGGTTGAAACCCAATGGAATCTTTTGTACTAACCACTAGCAAGACATTATAGTGTTTATCTTCAATTTAATTAAAATTAACTTTTGAATATCTTCTTTTGCATTTTTTTTCTGTATTTTATTTACTACTTATGTTTTGATTAATTTTGATTTAACTATTAATTGATTGATGATTATTGTAGATAAATTCAAAAGTTAGACATTTCCTAGACTCTACAATATACAATGTAGAGCATTGGTTTGAATTGAGATGTATGCATTTAGTTACTTGACTAGACTAGACTAGTTGACTAAAAAAGATACTATTGATATTTTCCTGTCTCATTTTAAAATTGCATTTGAAATAAGCATATTTTTTATCTTTTACAGTAGGAAACATACAATTTATACGTATTATACCTTAATTTAACTATCAACAAAACGCTCCACATAACTATTCTTGTTGCGAGTAATATGGCAACATAAAAATATAAAGTGTTAATTTTAAGATTAGATGTTGCAACACTTTTTTGTCTCTGCCTTCTTCTTCCGGCGATCCCGGACAGTGTTGCCGTTTTAGCGCCTTTCCCGCTAGAACTGGTGGATTTTGTGATCTTCTCGCGCGAAAACAGAAGGCTTTAGCGGGAAATAAATATTTAGCGGTTTCTGGCGGATTTTTCCACTTAACTTTGAATACTTACTTTTGGAAGACTGAAATTCATGAGTTTCTAACCAAAATAATTAATTTTAGTTACGTTGATTTCCACCTATTTTAAATTCGTAGGCTGATATTTTAAGCGTTAATTATTGAGTGAAGTATCTTGTTATAGAAATAATGTAGAAAACATAGTTTTTGTTCATTTTTTATAGTTTTAAACTGATAATTAAATACTTTACTTCCATTCTGCCTTTTATGTAATGATTGAAACCTGGCTTAACTTAAGCTGTGTCTTCATCGCATGTTTTTTTACGAACGACACAATACACAACATAAAAAACGAAGAAATAGAAGAAAACAAAACATAGCTTCACTTTTTGTCATCCGTCATCTTGTTTTTCAATTAAATTGTATGGGGCGACGCCATTTACTTTCATGTTTTTGTGTAATGTGTGCTGTAAAACATTAACAGGAGTTTACAAACAATTAACAGCTTTAGCATAACATAATGCTTATACAACGTGTTAATGAATTAACGCAAAACTAGAAAGTAGTTTGTTTAGAATCGAGAGCAGAGTCGAATTATCATGGTTTCAACTTAGGTAATTTTTTTCAAAATATAAAATAATTTGTTAGCAAAATTTTAAATTTTCTGAACCCGATGTCAACCCACCGCACGGGCACACTCACCCTACTTACTACCAAAACAAGATTATAAAAATGTATCCATGAGTACGTTAGCGCTTTCTTTCAGTGCTGAAATGATAACAAATCATTTTTGCCTCAAAACTTAAAATGCGAATAACTTTAAATTTTAATTATCAAAATAATTAAATTATTGCTTCAATCTCATTATTTTGTTATAAATCAGTTGGGGTGTATGAGGTTTTGCGCTAATTCATTAACACGTTGTATGTATAAATTAGCACAAAAATAATAAAACTGGTTGTGTTACACTTGTGAAAAAGTTTAGCGCTTTCTAGCGGATTTAAAAAAAAAAAATTTTTTCATATCTGGCGGAATTTTCAGATAATTTAGTGCTTTTCAAATTTATAGAACGGCAACACTGATCCCGGACCAATTACACCTGTATTGAAGATTTCCTGGATTTTATTTATTATCAGCGCATCGCGGACTCCAGCCCCTATCAAACCACCATACAGTCCACCCAACATTTGGTCCTACGAACCTCCAATAGGAATGGTTTCGTGGTGTGCAGCGAAGACAGAAATCTGAAGCAGAAAAAATTGGCCGCAAAATACAGATTCGCCATTTTGGACATCGGTTTGCAGTAAGTGCGTCGCTGCAATTTTCGACGCATGAAACGCACCGGAAACATCGTTGCCGTTCAGTGCTGCCAACAAAATTCCATCGTACGAACGAAAGAGAAGATCATCGCTGGCAACGCGCAAGTTAAAGCGAGAAGACGCAACGGCAATCGAGAAACAGGAAGAAGCGTTCAACCCATGAAGTCATAGTGGGTAAGCAAGACGCAAGAGTAAACGTCACTCGCCTCCGACGGCAACGGGTGCGAGCAAGATAGCGTCTAGTTCATCGTCGCCTAGAGTGAGCAAGAGAGAAAGTGACGCCGACATCGATTTGAATTTCGATCGCTGCGCTGCGGGCGGAAGTCACAAGTTGGTAACATCGTCGTTTCTCACAGCTTCACGCAGGCTTCACGTCACGTCACGACGAAATTCGAGTTTTTTATTATTGAAAAATTAGGCATTAAAGGCCATAGTTGGTCTAATTATAAGTTCAGTGCCGACATTTATCGTAATAGTAGTCAGTTTTTGTTGTGTAAAGAAATCGTGGTTGGCGAATTTTGTTTGGTTACAAGTTTATAATGGCCGCTTCAGAGGATAGAATGGAGAAGCTAAAGGAAAAAAACGTGGCCAGAGGCCACATCAAAGGCACATTGACGCGGTTAATACGGTTTGTTGGCGATGGCTTGCAGCCGCATTCTATTGAACACCTCACCAACAAACGTGAGAGATTAGTTACCTCATTTACCGAGTATGAAAAGCTGTGCCATCAAATTCTTTACCTAAATCCAAACGATGCGGAGGATTTCGAAACGGTGGAAACCAATTATTTTTCAATTCTGTCAGTCCTCGACCAGGAGTTAAAGAGTCGAGCCGCGATTGGTACGCCACCAAAACCGAATCCGCCAGCCACGATAACTAAGAAGCTACCACCTATTGCAATCAAAGCCTTCGATGGTAAGTTTACCGAATATATTCCATTCATAAATTTATTCAATTCCATTATTGATAAGGATGTGCATTTAGATGGAACTCAAAAACTGTATTATTTGCGTTCATACCTTAAAGATGAGCCTTTAGATTTAATAAAAAACCTTCCTTTAACCTCAGAAAGTTATGATGAAGCCTTGCAGTTACTAAAGGCCCGATACTACAATAAATATAGGATAACGGCTGAGCACGTAGGTAACTTAATTGATATCAAGCCTCTAGGCAAGTCAACTGCGGAAAGCTTAAGAGCATTTGTATCAACAACAAAACAGCAGTTAGCGGCTATTAAGAACCTTGAGCCTCATGTCCAATATTGGGACACTATCTTATTGTGTATTTTGTCCCGTAAATTAGATACGTTCACTGCGCGAGCCTATCAGCTTGAGCGTGATCACGACACAGCGCCAAAGCTTGAGGAGTTTCTAAACTTCTTGGAGAAGCGGGCGCTCGCCATGGAAAGCTCTGAGCAAGGGCACGGCCACCAGCAGGGGCATTCAAGCATCAGTAAGGTAGCGCACGTCGTGGCAGAGGCAACATGCAGTTACTGTAAGTATAATCATAAGTTATTCAGTTGTAAAAAGTTTCAAATGCTGCCAGCGATTGACAGAGTCAAGTTTATTAAAGATAATAAGAGGTGTGAAGTATGTTTGGGTATGCATTCAGGAAAGTGTAGGTACAATTTCAGGTGCTCAGAGTGCAAAGAGAAGCACAACACGCTGTTGCACTGTCTTAAGGCTATCACTGCACCTCCGACTCCACCTCCGTCTCCGACTCCGCCGTCGAATCCACCTCCGACTGCACCTCCTGTCACACTGGCAGGATCTTCGGACAACAATGTGCTTCTGCCTACAGCTAGAGTCAAAGTTGTTGGCAGAGATGGTACCGAGTACAATATCAAAGCGCTGTTGGACAGTGGCTCACAAGTTTCTTTCGTTACCACAAAAGTGGCGGAGCTTTTAGGTCTTAAGTCCAAGCAGAGTGATATAAATATCATTGGTATAGCCAATGCGAAGAGAAATGTAAAGGCTTGTGTTTTAATAAAAATACATTCTCTACGATCGACGTTTCAGACCACTATCAATTGTCATATTGTGGACGAAATTACTTGCAGTTTACCGCAACATAAAATCGATATTTCAGGAATAGAAATACCAAAGAACATTGTGTTGGCTGACGAGCAATTCAATGAGCCAGGTGAAATAAATATGCTTATCGGTTCTGATGTGTTTTTCCAGTCGTTACTGCCGACCGCCCAGCCGACGCAGCTGGACCTGCCAGCCCGACCAACGAGTTCCACGGAATCGCTAGCCGACCAACCCAACGCCTGCTCTGTGTCGCAGCATAAGCTGCATATAGTCAATACGGTATTTGGCCACATCATTGGAGGTAACCTGCCTTCTTATTTAGCTCAGCCCAGCTGCAACAAAGTAGTCTTAAAATGTGAGTTAGCGATCAATGAAACATTGGCCCAATTTTGGACAAATGAAAGGGTTCCTGAAATATTTAATGAGAAAACTTCAGAACAGGAACTTTGCGAGCAGATTTTTCAAAGTACTGTCAAATTAAATGAAAATAGATTTGAAGTTAGCTTACCTTTGAAGTTACCTTTATCAGAGGTCAATGATTCTCTTGGAGAATCCTTTCATTTTGCTCTAAAACGATTTCTAAACTTAGAAAAGAAGTTGCATTTAAATCAAGATTTATTCATGCAATATCAGAGCTTTATCCATGAATATTTGTCACTCAATCATGGTCATTATTTTGACATTGAGTCATACGATTTAAATAAGCAAGCGGTTTATTTTCTTCCCCATCATGGGGTGCTTAATGAAAACAGTAAAACGACAAGGCTTCGCACCGTTTTCGATGGCTCAATGCGAACAAACAAAAAGATTTCCTTGAATGATTTAATGTTAAATGGGCCAGTGATTCAAAGAGACTTGTTTGACATTATTTTGCAGTTTCGTTTGGGGAAATACACCTTCACCGCTGACGTTAGGCGTATGTTTAGGAATATTAGGGTTGACCCAGCGTTCACTTCATTGCAGAATATACTTTGGAGGGACAACCCTAGCGAACCGGTCAAATGTATAAGACTAGACACGGTTACATATGGATTAAAATCATCTAGTTTTTTGGCAACACGTTGTTTATATGAGCTGGCAATTAGGTTCGACAAATTGTATCCGCTGGCCTCATCTGTTGTCAGAGACAACGTGTACGTTGATGACGTCATTTATTCTAATAATGACTTAGAGACCGCTCTCAAGGCAAAGGACCAGTTGTGCGATTTATTTAAGCTAGGTAGCTTTTACTTGCACAAATGGGCTTCAAATGATGAACGAATTTTGGTGGATGTCCCATTAGATAAGCAACATTTCGGTAGTCTAGATTTGCAGAGCGATAACTTTAACATGAAAGCTCTAGGGTTACAAATAAATATAAAGGATGATCATTTTATTATCTCAGCCCCGAGGCCATTTGGTTCAGAAAAAGTCACAAAAAGAAGTATTCTTAGTTATATAGGTAGGATTTATGACCCGATGGGTTTCATCGGGCCCATTGTTGTCACAGCAAAAGCTATCATGCAGAAGTTGTGGATATCAAAAACTGATTGGAATGACAGTCCACCCCCTAATGTTAAGGAGGAGTGGCTCCAGTTTACAACTAATTTAAATAAAATGGAACCTATCTTGTTGCCAAGAAATATAAATATCACTGACACACAGACTGCAGAGTTAATAGGTTTCGCAGATGCCTCGAGTAACACAGCCTACGGATGTTGCCTCTACCTGCGACTCGTCGATGCTTCAGGTACAAAAGCAGGTACATATTTACTCTGTTCCAAAAGCCGCATAAACCCCGTGCAAATGAAAGGTATGACGGTACCCAGGCTTGAGCTAAATGCCGCGCTCTTACTTTCGAAGCTGGCTGTAAAAACATACGATGTATTAAAGCTTAAGGTTGACATAAAGCATGTGTACCTATTCAGTGATTCGCAGATTGTCCTTGCATGGCTAAATACCGAAATAACAAAACTGCAGGCTTATGTAGGGAACAGGGTAAATGTAATTCGTCGAAATACTGCTGGATGGGCCTGGCGGTACGTCAACACGAGCGACAACCCTGCCGATCTAATAAGCAGAGGGGTCCTGCCGAGTGAACTGAGAAACAAAGAGCTATGGTGGAACGGCCCGCATTTTCTGCAGAATAGTAAGTATGATTTTAATAGCTGCGAGGCGAGTTTGCTGACAGAGGTGCCAGACGTGAAACCCTGCTTAGAGCTTTCCAGTAGCATGGTGTGTCAGGATCCGCTCGAGTATGTCTACAAGCGCTTGTATGACTGCTCTGATATTAACAAAATTATAAGGCTTTTTGCATACATACTTAGATTTTTAAATAACATAAATAATAAGAAAGAAAAATTTAATACTTTTTATTTAAGTAGCTCAGAACGAAATCGAGCCCTAATGTTATTGATTAAATATGAACAAAGTAAATATTATCAGTCTGAATTTGAATCTTTAGGTAGGGGTAAAAGTTTAAAGGGAAATTTACTAAACCTTAATCCCTTTGTTGACGAGCTCGGGCTTTTGCGTGTAGGTGGAAGGCTTCATCATGCCGACATTGCTTATTCTCATAAGCACCCGGTCATTTTGCCTAAAGGTTCCATTATCACTACTTTGCTTATAAGACGTGAGCACGAAAGGTTGCTGCACGCAGGACCGAGACTTTTGCTTGCAAATTTAAATCAGAGGTTTTGGATAGTTAATGGCTTGTTAGAAGTTAAGAAAGTCGCTCACAAATGTGTAACTTGTTTCAGACAGAAAGCAACTGTAGCGAAACAACTGATGGGTTCCTTGCCAGCTAGTCGTGTCATGGTATCTAACCGGGCTTATGAGAGAATTGGCATAGATTTTGCCGGACCAGTGCAGGTTAAACTCTCTCGCGTTAGACGTTCGGTAATTGGTAAAGGTTACATTTTAGTTTGCGTTTGTTTCGCGACGAAGGCAGTTCACCTAGAACTTGCTTCCGATCTAAGCACAGAGACCTTTCTGGCGTGTCTTAGAAGGCTAATCTCGAGGCGAGGGCTGCCCACAGAAATTCACTGCGATAATGCTAGTACATTTAAATGTGCAAGGAGCCAGTTAGTTGAGCTCTATTCACTGCAATCTTCACAGAGTCACCAGGCGCAAGTCTATGAGTTTTCTTCCCAGAGAGGAATAGATTTTCATTTTGTGCCCTGTTACTCGCCTACTTTCGGTGGACTCTGGGAGGCTGCAGTGAAGAGCACGAAGTATCATTTAAAAAGAATATTACAAAATAATACCCTAACATATGAACAGTTAGTAACTGTACTTACCGAAATAGAAGCTGTTCTTAACAGTCGGCCACTGTTACCGTTATCTTCAGACCCTAATGATTTTTGTTACCTTACGCCTGGCCATTTTATCATAGGTAGTACACTGACAATGTATCCAGAGAAAGATGTAAGTAACATTCCACAGAATAGACTGAAGTTCTGGCAACTTTGTACTAATTTGAAACAATTGTTTTGGAAACAGTGGCACAAATATTACTTGAATATATTGCAAAATAGACCTAAATGGTTGAAAGGTTCATGTAATGTAAAGTTAGATAGTTTAGTTATTCTAAAGGAAAATAATATTCCGCCCATGTGCTGGCCCATGGCAAGAATTGTAAAGGTAATTATGGGTCATGATGGAAAAGTCAGGGCTGTGGAAGTCAAGACTTCTAATAATAAGGTTCATGTTCGAGGTATACATAAAATATGTGTGCTGCCAATAGATGATAATAATTAGTTTTGTGTAAGAATGTAGCTCCTAAGGGTGCCAATTCATGTACTTTGAAAACAGAAGGGTTTCATTATAGTTTTTAAGTTTACAATTAAGCATTTTTTTATGTCCTTGTTCCTTGACTAGCAAGGCTGTTATTTTAATTGTAAGTAGATAGCGCTTATGGGTGCAATTTATAAGATGTTTGCTTTTGCATAAGAGATAAGTGTTGAACTTTTGTCATAGCTGTTTGGTTTTGCTTTGTGAATATGCATATATAAGCTCGTATACTTGTCTCTTGTGTGGCCGCAGCATGTTGCGAGTAATATGGCAACATAAAAATATAAAGTGTTAATTTTAAGATTAGATGTTGCAACACTTTTTTGTCTCTGCCTTCTTCTTCCGGCGATCCCGGACCAATTACACCTGTATTGAAGATTTCCTGGATTTTATTTATTATCAGCGCATCGCGGACTCCAGCCCCTATCAAACCACCATACAGTCCACCCAACAATTCTAGACATAATAAATAAAAAATATAAAAATGTTTTCCCTGCTTTTAAACGTCATTGTGTAACATGAGTTACATAAAATTGTACGTTTTGTAATTTTATTTCTTTATGATTCAGACTCACATTAGAAATCGAATGCTACATCCCTACTAGGGCTTGAAAATTGCAGTAAAGCTCGTTAGGCAATGTCATTCAGAACTTGTAAGATATTAAGTGGTCGTACAGGGTACAGGTTACGACCGCCGGCCGACCGTAAAAAGAGTTTAACTCGTTTTCTTTGAACTCATTATGATACCGTGACCAGGATACTATAGGTAGCACCAGTACCTACATACATTTATCTACGATAGGTTGGTACTTTTTAAGGTTCCGTACCTCATCATTCTCTTGCCCATTTCCCATTATTTGGGGTCGGCGCAATATGTCATCCTCTTCCATTCATCTCTCTTAGCCGTCGTCTCAACACTCACCCCCTTTTTACACATATCATTCTTCACACAATCCATCCATCTTTTCTTCGGCCTGCCTCTCCTACCACTGCCATCCACATTCATACTTAACACTCGTCTCGTAACATGACACTCACCCCTCCGCATTACATGCCCATACCACGATAATCTATTACCCTGCAATTTTTCCGTCATAGGTGCTACTTTCAAACTTCCTCTAATATACTCATTCCTAATCTTGTCCATTCTAGTTACACCACACATCCATCTCAACATTCGCATCTCAGCTGCATGCAGTCGTTTCTCATCCGTCCCTTTTGTGGCCCAACATTCTGATCCATACATAACGACAGGTCTTATTATACTCTTATATATTTTTCCCTTCAATTTGAGGGGGATTCGGGAGTCGCAAATCGTTCCCGTAACCAGCCGCCACTTCATCCACCCTGAGTTGATTCGGTGCTTCACGTCGCGATCTATCTCTCCATCGTTTTGTATTAGTGAACCGAGGTACCGGAAGTCGGAGCAGACTGGCAAAGGCACGCCATCAAGGGCAATAGGCATGCAACTGGAGAGACCGCCGAAATCGCAGAACAAATGTTCCGTTTTAGTTCTGCTAATTTTCAAGCCAACACTCTCCAGTTTTTGCTGCCATTTTGCCAATCTGCTCTGGACCTCGAGTCCATCTTCACCGACAAGAACAATGTCGTCGGCAAACAGCATGCACCAGGGTGCCTCTTCCTGTATGTCCGATTTAGGGTTCCGTACCTAAAGAGTGAAAACGGTACCCTATTCATAAGCCTACACTACGGTGTCCGTCCGTCTGTCGGTCCTTACTATTTAGGGCTGTAACTTTTGAACCGTAATAGCTAGACAGTTTAAATTTTCTGTGCGTGTATAAGTAGCGCATTTTCTAACAAATAATAAAAAGTAAAAAAATTAAGGGGAATATTGTAAAAGGTTTCTTGTAAGAAACCTTTTTTCAACGTTTATTGTTTTTACTCTATCGTAAAAACGGTAATACATACACAAAAAGCATAATGCACTTGGTGAGATTATAGTGCATACTCTAAGGTAAAATAGCAAATAATAAAAGCCGTTGGCAGGTTTTTTATGTATGTTGGTAGTTGTGATAACCTTCGTAGGTAATACCTACTATTAACATCTGCTAATCAATAGGGTTGTCAGACAACAGGAATTTTCCTGAAATGTCCTTAATTTTTATTCCCTTTCTGGAAAATAGGGAAAAGACAATGCTCAAAACCAGGCTAAAGATGCGTCATCAATGCGTCATCATCATTTATTTACCAAAAATATTTGGTCTGATTTATGAATCCATTCATGTATATTTTTAGCCCTGTGGGAATGGGGGAATTTTTATACAATGTTATAGTAATTTTTTTAAGGAATGAACTTTGTTTGTTTTTATATCCTGTCTATTTATTAAATTAGGATTTTTTTAAATATTTTCCATCAAATATTTAACAATTTTCTTGTGATAATAATGCTCAGTACATTTTTTATCTTTAGGTGACAATATGGCCAGACGTAAGTTCAGCTTAACTATCATATTATAATTTTGGGCATGATTTTGAAATTATAACACATTTTTGAAGATGAAAGCGGAGAAGTAAATTTAGAAAATATTAAGAAAGAGAAGAGCCGTAACAGTAGGCAAGTATAATGGTTATGGGGTTATGGTCATTATTCTTTTATTATATTTTAATAAAAAAAAAAAAAAAAAACTTTTTGTTAAGGACAACAGAGATCTAATGTAGAATCATTAAAAAAAATACGCAAGCATATATTTTTTATTTTATTTTAATTTTGTTGTTTTTTTTTCATATCGACATATCCTTAATTTTTAAATGATATTTTTTGTATTTAAAATTTAATTTACTTATCAATATTATATTGATCATAATGCGATCTCCTTTTAGTAAATACGCGTTTCTGTATGTGTACATCCCTTACAGTGATTATGAAATTACTATACCTACTGCTTTAACAATATATTGTTACTAAGGTAACTCAAGCCCTGTAGCGAATCGTGCGTATTTTCCATACGCCTATTTGATCTTACGCTGTGACCTTTGAACCGGCCGGGTTTTGTAAATATACGGTCGAGAAAATTGACCGGTAAATTATGGACGGAGTGGAGTGGTGGTTATTTTGTATGAAGGGTATAATGATACTTAAAACTTTCTTTAAACGATCTGTTCTATACAATTGACGGCTCGCCGATATTTCAACGACGAATTTAAGAGGGCTATGTATCACAGTCCAGTGGCGCCCTCATCACATTAAAAAAGATTTCTCAATAAAGAAAGCCGAAATTAAAAAAGTGCTCAACATTAAAACTACAAAAGCCTTCAAGCTATTTTCATAGAATACTTTTATAGGTTCTAAACATTCCACTTTCAGACAATTTTGAATAAAACAAAAGCGGCCGTTTTTTTCTTTTTTCAAAATTTTTATGTTTAGACATTTAAAAAACCTATAAAAGTATTATATGAAAATAGCTTGAACGCTTTTGTAGTTTTGATGTTGAGCACTTTTTTAATTTAGGCTTTCTTTATTGAGAAATCTTTTTTAATGTGATGAGGGCGCCACTGGACTGTGATAGCCCTCTTAAGGTTGTGACGTTGTTAGCACTTATTCTTTTTTGGTTTTCTAGGGGATCGATAGATAGCGCTACGGTCTACGCGAATTAAGGTCATAATTTCAAAAAGTGTTTCTTTAAAATAATAAATAGGGAAAAGATGATCAAAAAGAGGCACAAAGCATATTTTGATGGAATATTTCATTATTTAAAAATAATTTTAACCGAAAATATGAAACTGTTTACGTCTGACATGGTTGTACGGGCTCGATCCCTTGGCCTTTTAAAAAAGGCAGGCATAGTCTTGACAGGATCTCGCGAACGTCTCTATGGAGCTATAAATATGCCATCTGTCGAGTTTTTTGGGGACTAAATTTAAAAAAGAAAAACGCTCATTGCATTGCAGGAACCTATACAGAAGTGCGATTTTTGAAAATCATACGAGCGAATTGGCAGTAGAAAGATGCATAATCTCCATAGTAATTTTGACATTTTCTACTGCTCGTATGATTTTCAAAAATTGCACTTCAGGGTGAAATTGATATCATTGGCATCCTTTTAAACTAAGAGTCTACCCATCAAACTGAATAATTTTTATTATGGTAGCAAACCGATCGGAGCAAAAAAAAAATCTGCTGTTGCATACATTTGAGTCAAGTAGGCATTGCAGTTTAGTATGGGACAGCTGATTTTTTAGTTGCTTCGACCGGTTTGCTCTCATAGTAAAAGTTGTTCAGTTTGATGGGTAGACCATAAAGTTATTATACCTGTCGGAATAGAGTAACTGACATGAGTTGTCAAATGAAACCGTTTTTTGTGCATTTGTCGGCACTTATCGGCACCCTAAAACTTCGAGTTCTGTGTATAATTTTGAATCTAACGTGAAATCGTAGGTAATTTAATGAAATATTATTACTATATTTCACAAAATAATCTACGACTTCACTTTAGATTCACTAATTATTCACAGAGCACGAATATTTACCCAGTCGATTGTGCCGACAAGTTCCCAAAAACGGTTCTATTGCTTCGCGTCACGTATCTCTTTCTATTATACAGTGGCGCCGCTAGGTACATCTCGCTCTCTCAGCTGTCAGTTCCTCTATATGATACCTTTATGGGGTAGACTCTTAGTTTAAAAGGATGCCAATGATATCAATTTCACCCTGTAGATTGACGACACAATCAATAAACGTAGTCTCACTGTACCTATAACCCAAAAGTCTTGTACAATGTACAAAGGAATGCAATTCATTCGAACACGGCCTTATTAAGATGTAAATAAGATAAAAAAAATCTCATACACGCCTCCCAGATGGCAAAACGAGATAACTCACAAAACGTGGGAAAAGAGGAAGGAAAAAATTACTTTAAATTACAGTATTAAAAATATATAATCTGGTTTAAAGATGGCGATATTCTTTTGTTACGAATTGACGTCAAATGTCATGAGGATGATTGTGTGAAAGTTATGTTTCTTTATCTGGATTCTTTTCTTTTTGTTATAAGTATCAGTATAGGACCACCTCATTTCTCACGAGAAATATCCAGTCGCTTTTACTAGAATTATACAACGTGTTAATGAATTAGCGCAAAACCTCATACACCCCAACTGATTTATAACAAAATAATTAGATTGCAATAATAATTTCATTATTTTGATACTTAAAATTTAAAGATATTAGCATTTTAAGTTTTGAGGCAAAAATGATTTGTTATCATTTCAGCACTGAAAGAAAGCGCTAACATACTCATGGATACATTTTTATAATCTTGTTTTGGTAGTAAGTAGGGTGAGTGTGCCTGTGCGGTTGGTTGACATAGGGTTCAGAAAACTTTAAATTTTGCAAAAAAGTATTTAATATTTTGAATAAAATTACCTATGTTGAAACCATGATAATTCGATTCTGCTCTCGATTCTAAACAAACTACTTTCTAGTTTTGCGTTAATTCATTAACACGTTGTAGATTGCTGGCGATTCCATCTGCATGGAATTTAAAAAAGTATTCTGTTCAATCCAGAACATATTTCATCAGTGTGTTAAATTTCATTCAAATCAGTTCAGTCGTTTATGCGTGACTGAGTCACAAACATACTAAACATGTCTCAAACTTTTACATTTATAATATTAAGTAAGATAAGATTAAGATTAAGATAAGATAGTGAGATAAGATAAGATTGTAATTTAATTATTTATTTTTGTAGACACTACTAGATTTGTTGTTATAAATCCAATACAGGTATATTTATTTTAACTACTTAGAATCTGTTTTCTAAATGAAGTAATTTAAGTTAAAATAGTTAGGTACCCGTTTGTTTTTCAATATTTTGGGAGGCAACTAATGGATTTGGCCAAACGCCCAATTAACAACTAAACCAATCCAATCTACTAAAAATTCTAGTCATAAAATCACCGCTTTCAATTCCATCTTCAAACCTAAAGCACGTTTAAAAAGGTAGGAAGGTAGTTGCAGTAGGTAATATATTATCTGGCAACCCCAAAAGGGATTTCGTGAGCTTATGTACCTATGCTCTTTTACTCGATGTCGGCAGTTGTAACTCATAACCTATGAGAAAACGGAACGAGAACCATTCAAGAAAATGATGATCGATTGCGCAGAAACGTCATAATCGATTGATCGATTATCGTATCGATTCAATCGACTAAAGAATGAACCTACCTACTTATTACAATATGGTCTGATTCCCATTACAAAACTATGCCAAGACAGTTCACATAATCAAGTCTCCAGCTATAATCTTTATTCAAACGCAGTAAGTACGAAAATAGCATAATTCTAGGTTTTAAAGATTTTGAACTAATAGATACAAATCGATTTCACACGCCCTGTTCACGCCCCCGATGCATAGTCGTTGTGATATGTGTCTCTATTGTATTTTTTATTATTTTTCGATGAGAATGTTTCTTAATTGATTTTATGTGGATCAATTGAAGTTTTAATTGGTCGCCAATTTAATTAATTCGCTATAAGTATAGTGCGAAATTAAACGCTTTACGTAATTAAGGTTACTTCAGTTCAGATTATCAAACTGACAAACTTTCACTCTTAAACCAACTTTGAGATTGAGAACAAAAAGAAGATGGGCAGATTTGGACCCAGCCATTTTTTACGAAAGCTAAAAGGTTTTCAGGATGGCGGTCATCATTATTATAAACAGAAAAAATTAAAACATTTTTTAAAAAAACTTCCACATCTCCAGAAGTCCGGATTCAAAAGTAGAAATTACTAGTAAATAGACAAATCATCCAAAAAGGAGTAGCCAAACGCTACCACGATAGCTATTTCCATCTAATAATATCACTGAGGTATATTTTGGTCGTTACGGATACGGAATGTATTTGGCTTGATTGAACTGATAGTTCGTGATTTCGTTTTCTTCCATTATCATAATATTATAACGGTTATCGTGAATTTCTATTAAAATAAACATAATGAATTAGTAGAAGATTGGACTATCTAATAAGAAAGATTATGACTTTCACACACTTGCTACAAAAGGTATCATAAGGAGAATAACTTTCCCCCAACTTCTACAGGTTAAACCTGTAGAATACACCTTTCTACTAAGGGTTGGTTGAGGTTGATGTATATAATGAAACACAGATATAGTCTTCACTAGTGAATGTGACTAGCACACGTCCGCGCAGCACGGCGGTCGGTGCACGAATACCGAGCGAATGCACGATAGACCACAGACCGCGTCCGCCGATAGACGGCGCTACCGGCGCTTTCCACATTAACTACTCTTTATTGCTGTACACTACATCTCTTTCTTGTTTTAATTTATTTTTTACCTTTACTCGAATCTACCACCGCTTCGGAATGTATAGCCCGTGGAGAAGAAGCGGCGCAAGAAACTCCACAGTTTAGCTAATCTCTTAAATCTTATTACAATACAGTGTTGACTGTTATCAAAGCTGCAAAGCTATTACATCAAACAAATTACGAATTACTTATTGAGACTAATTTGTTTACAGAAAATAGATATTTATCAAATATTGATCTGAAATTGTCAAACACCAAATTCAACGATAAACAATGTTTATGGAAATTACAATCTCATTATATTAACACATTTGAGTTATTGTTACTTCTGTTCTATACTATCCCTTCCCTGTAAAAATATTTTTCTATTGATAGGTAGGTAAGTAAACCTACAAAAATAACGTTCCATAGATCTTTATTATCTCTTATTTATTTATTTTGGCTAACTACTAGTCAAAGTCACTGCTTCAAGATCGTATCCATTTCCGTTTTATCAAATTAAGGAGGTAAGGACAAAAGAGTGAATCTGTGATAAGCACATACACTTATGCATTCAAAATATTCTGGCGGGTGCCAGCCATTGCAATAAAGCACTCACAGCTATTTTATTTGCATGACCCTTTAGCTTTTGCTAACAATTTGATAGTTGCATGGCTCTGTAACCCATATCATTTTATTGTTGCATGATATTTTAGCTTTCGCTAACAACTTCATAGTTGCATGGTCTTATAACCCATATAATTTTACAGTTTCATGAATGCTGATATAACGCTGACTGACAACAATATTAAGTAAGGTACACTACTGGGTCGCTTTCGTTACCAGCTATGTTCAGTAGTTACCTTTAGTTAGTCGACTGGACTAGTTTTGAGAAATCAGCAGTTTCAATTTAATGGACCCGTTTAATATGTAGATACTATTTTACGAACCATACAGTTATATCACTTGGTAGGCTTTAAAAAAATAATGCTATTTTTAATTACAATTTACATGAATTAAGTGCAACTGTTGTTTAAACTTAATTGCCTGGCGTCATATTATTACAGAACTGCAAATCATTTTGTTTTTTGACTTGCTTGCACTGAAATTATGTTCTTTATTTAAAATATTATGAATTTATGATTAACCGATTTGGTTAAAGTACAGTATAGTATACTTTAACACATACAAATGATTAAATTAACAGTGCAGTGCCTGCAGTGATTAGGTAAGATACAGATTTTATCTATACAAAGAAGAAAGTGCAGTAAGTCATTAATTCCTTTAGAGTTATTCATAGCGTAGCTACTCACAATAATTAATGTCAATGAAATGACCAACTACAAGCTGCTAATAATTACTTATTTGACTTGTCATCTGAATGACCAACTACGAGCTGCTTATAATTATTTATTTGACTTGTCATTTGAATGACCAACTACAAGCTGCTGATAATGAAATAACAGTTTTTTTTTTCAATTGAATGACCAGCTGCAAGTTGCTAATAATTATTTTATTTATTTGACTTGTCATCTGAATGACCAACTACAAGCTGCTGATAGTAAATTTGATAGCATTTGATGCCCAGCTAAAAGTTGCAAATGTCAATTGAATGACCAGCTACAAGTTGCTACTGTCAATTAAATGAACAGCTGAAAGTTGCTAATGTCAATTGAATAACCAGCTACAAATTGCTAATGTCAATTAAATGACCAGCTGAAAGATGTCAATGTCAATTAAATGACCAGTTGAAAGATGCTAATGTCAATTGAATGACCAGCTACAAGTTTCTAATGTCAATTGAATAACCAGCTAAAAGCTGCCTATGTCAATTGAATGACTGAATGACCAGCTACAAGTTACTATGTCAATTAAATGACCAGCTGAAAGATGCCAATGTCAATTGAATTACCAGCTACAAGTTTCTAATATCAATTGAATGACCAGCTGAAAGATGCTAATGTCAATGGAATGACCAACTACAAGCTGCTAATAATTACTTATTTGACTTGTCATCTGAATGACCAACTACGAGCTGCTTATAATTATTTATTTGACTTGTCATTTGAATGACCAACTACAAGCTGCTGATAATGAAATAACAGTTTTTTTTCAATTGAATGACCAGCTGCAAGTTGCTAATAATTATTTTATTTATTAGACTTGTCATCTGAATGACCAACTACAAGCTGCTGATAGTAAATTTGATAGCATTTGATGCCCATCTAAAAGTTGCAAATGTCAATTGAATGACCAGCTACAAGTTGCTAATGTCAATTAAATGAACAGCTGAAAGTTGCTAATGTCAATTGAATAACCAGCTACAAATTGCTAATGTCAATTAAATGACCAGCTGAAAGATGCCAATGTCAATTAAATGACCAGCTGAAAGATGCTAATGTCAATTGAATGACCAGCTACAAGTTTCTAATGTCAATTGAATAACCAGCTAAAAGCGGCCTATGTCAATTGAATGACTGAATAACCAGCTACAAGTTGCTAATGTCAATTAAATGACCAGCTGAAAGATGCTAATGTCAATTGAATTACCAGCTAAAAGTTTCTAATGTCAATTGAATGATCAGCTAAAAGCTGCCTATGTCAATTGAATGACCAGCTGAAAGATGCTAATGTCAATTGAATGACCTGCTACAAGTTTCTAATGTCATTTGAATGACCAGCTAAAAGCTGCCAATGTCAATTGAATGACCAACTGTACGTTGCTAATAACTGTTTGTTGTACATGGCAAAGCACTAACCATTAACATTACAAGCTGACAATATGAGAGTAATCACCCTGACCATTTCAAACCTCTTAGCTATTAATTGGAGACATTTTCTCTTTATTAAGCACTAAAGCAAGGAGGTATGGTTCAATCGGCGCCTTAGCAGTCGTCCTGTTGAAGGCTGGTTTTTCTGTGACATCTAGGAACATACAATCTGCGAACAAAATTGTTAACCAGTATTATCGGTTTGGTTATGAATGTTATGATGCTTGAATATGATATAGTTATTAATCTTCTCTCAACTGAGATGAGCGTTTCTTGTTAAAATGTGAGTAGGTATTTCAAGAAATACTAAATTTAATATGAAATCACCTGATCATTTTCTGATCCTTTTTGATACTTTTTGTAAATAATTGTCTGAATTAACATTAATCCTTAAAATATAAAATTCCTTGCTCAAATAGCCAAAGAACCTAATTAGTTTCGCCTGGAGTGATTACATCCATAATTATGACATTAACAACAATGTTGCAAAGATAAGATCAACGTAATGTTACCGAATTGAAGTTCTATAAAGTATAGATTACGTCAAACAAGTTCCGGTAACAAATAGGATGATGATGATGATTGGCAATTATGTTGGTACTATTGATGTTTGTATTGAAATATTTTCATGAACTAGTACCACCAAATAAGCTCCGAATGTGTTGTATATTATTATTGTTCTCGCATACCTACACTGAGAATGTCCAATAAGTAAAACGTTTAAAACGTAAAACTTTGGATTTCAACTTAAAGTTTTTGTGACATCAGAATGTTCGTTACGCCGAATGTTCGTTACGTCGAATGTTCGTTACGCCGAATGTTCGTTACGTCGAATGTTCGTTACGCCGAATTTTCGTTACGCCGAATGTTCGTTATGCTGAATGTTCGTTACGCCGAACATCCGTTACGCCGAATGTTCTATACGTAGAATGTTCGGTACGCATAATGGTAATAAGTAACTTTTATTAGAGACCATTACAACTACGAAGTACGACAATTACTTAAAAATGACAATGCGTCAATATAAGTATAAAAAACAATTGGAATAAACACACTTGGCATATCTTGGTTACCTAATCCTGTTCGTCTCGAATCAAGACACTATTCTTAACCTTTGGTATGCCAGAACGCGGATCAGCATGATGAAAACCATTTATTTCTATTGTGTCTGGTTTTTCCGGCATACGAGAGGTTAATGGGCGTATTTTGGATACCTATTAGGCCATAATGACGGACTACAAGCATGCATTAGTATATGCTCACGACTACACTCCCCGAGGAGCAGTCAGAGACTCCAAAACCCCAGGACACCCTTGCCCCACCAGCACCGAAACTCCGTCCAGTCACGTGTAACGGGCAGTGAAACTGGAGCTACGGACTACGAGGCCCTTTTATATTTGCGGAATGCTTTGAATAAATTCTTTTAATCGTGTAAAGTAATACAGAATGATTACGTGACCTTAAAGATTGATGTCCGCAGCTGGCGTACATTTGTCCATCCTAGGCGCCGCGCCGCGCCGTCACGTGTTGTCCCACACCTTACTCCTGTCTGGTCTACCCTCTTTCCTCCAGCATCAGCATTCGATGGTCGACATGTGGGAAAAGAAATACAGTATGTAGATAATTCCAAATAAACGATTTAAAATCGGGACAAAAAACTATTTTTCCTTTTCTTTTGAAATATATTTTTATCACTGTGAACTTTAGGCAAAAATAAAGCAACGCTAGCAGACACCAGATAATTAAGATAATTCCCAATAAACGATTTAAAATCGGGACAAAACTATTTTTAATTTTCTTTTGAAATATATTTTAACACTGTGTAACTTTTTAGGCAACAAACAAAGCAACGCTAGTAGAAACCGTCTTCGATTGTGTTTAAATAAATCGCTTAGCTTCCTTAAAGGAACAGTGTAGTTTTATTTCGTAGGCACCGTTTGCATTTTTAAATTTTCAACTCTCAACAAACTGATAAGCACTTTACTCACGTGAATTTCGAATCCCGGCGTCGCCAATGTAGAATACACCTTTCTACTAAGGGTTGGTTGAGGTTGATGTATATAATGAAACACAGATATAGTCTTCACTAGTGAATGTGACTAGCACACGTCCGCGCAGCACGGCGGTCGGTGCACGAATACCGAGCGAATGCACGATAGATATTCACCACAGACCGCGTCCGCCGATAGACGGCGCTACCGGCGCTTTCCACATTAACTACTCTTTATTGCTGTACACTACAAAACCAATTTACTTTTTTGTTAGTTTTGTTTCACTCTACACGTATTACTAAGTTTCATTCATGTATGGGACCTCTAAGTCTGGGTCTCAAATTACAGGGCCGGCCGCCAAAATTCTTTGTTCCACAGAAAATGTCAATACCTAATCTATCAAAATGTGTGAAACAGCATTTTATAACCATCAAATTGACTGTTTTTTGGGAAACTACCGCCATAACTTAATTTAAATGTTTACTGCTCTTGGAAAGGGGGTCATTGAATCAAAACAATGTATCATCCTTAAAATTCATACAAAAGTACCTAACAAAAAATTATAATAATAGTATAATTTGGGCTTTCAAAGCCCTCTGGGCAGAATGTGGACGATAAACAACCATCATTGTAATCCCTGTAATCTATATTAATGCTGGAGTCACATCGAAAGCGGAAAGCTATTTATTTAACAGGCTTTACCTACTAAGTTTAAAAGGGCTATTCCATATTCTATAACAAATACTATAACTATAGGGTCCTTCTTAATATGCTGACACTTTTTTGAGGGGATGATCAGACCGTCAAACTGAGCAACTTTCTCTATGGCACCAACATCGAAATAGCGAAATAAATATCACTTCTTCCATACAAAACTACAAACCTACTCAAAAGATTTTATTTTCGCGATTTCGATGTTGGTCCCGTAGAGAAAGTTGTTCAGTTTGATGGTCTGATCATGTCTTTAAAAAGTGTTAGCATATTAGGAAGGACCCTGTATAAAAGTTGGTGATGATATTTAGATGTTTGTGACTCAATCGCGCATAAACGGCTGAACAGATTTGATGAAATTTGACACACAGATAGAGTATGTTCTGGAATACTTTTTTAAAGTCTTATCTTTCAAGTATCTTCAGATTTGCATTAATTACTGAGATATCATATTATTTACTTTACAAAGAGGCACTTCTACTTTTCAAAAAGTAGTAAAATTAATAAAATTATAAAGTATGTAGGTAATACAGTTTTTGAGAGATACGCGGTTGTTGTTTAATCTAGAATTAAACATTTTAAAGGGTTTTTTACGGGGTTACGCAGTAAGAACCCGTTAAAATGTTTAATTCTAGATTAAATTATAATGTGTTTGCCAAAAATCACCGGCCTTTACGAAGATAATAAAAATGTTAAAACATAGATTTGTATAGTGTTTGTTTGTAGATTCTATGTAATACCTAATCTAGCAGTACATTCTAGTCTATTAGCATTATAGAACTGTATGTTTCTCAAATGAGCCATTATAATTTGCAAACCCCAAAACATACAAAAATAATATGACGAATGACACAGCAATTTATTTGGGGCATTCAAAAAATCACTTTAAAAATATCTAAATGTCATGTTTTGATTTGGAGACACTTGACAATCTGAAAACGGATTTTGCATCCATTTGTTAAAACTTTGTTTGTATAAGTAATCGCGATAGATCGCATCGCTTTCCATACACCAAGCCCTTAATGCATACCCTACGTTATACAGCGAAAACATATTTTTAATGTAACAATGTAAAAAGAGGAAAGTACTGGCTCGTTGGAAAATATTAATGTCGCCCAGTGTAAAAAGAAATAAGGCTCGCTCGAGTTCTATTTTTAAACGAGTGTCAATTTTACTTTTTTTCACAGAGTTGCGGTCCGAGTCGCGCTATGGTAAAGCTTTGGTCATTATCTGGGAAAGATTTTTTTTTCGGAATGTCGTTGGATACTTTTTCTTTATTTTACTCTTTTCTCATTATGCAGGGTGTGTAAATAGCGCTGTAATTATGGTGATTTTATTTTCACATCTCGCTTTCGGTTTTCATCGACTAAGTACCAACATCATTTTTCTATAGCAATATATAAGGTTTTTTCTAAGGAAATGTTAAGTTACCTTTGTCAATGGCAACTTAACAAAGTAAGGAAATTAAAGACCAAAATGACTAATACGTAATAGGAGGGAAATTCATAATCATTTTACTAGGCTAACAACTAATTAGAAAATATAGATTTTTACAAGTACTTACATTTAATAAGAAAGAAAAAAAATTCTGTTACACTTTTATGCATTTTATGGATAGAATAGAATAGAATAGAAATCATTTATTTGCATGAATACAGTTTTATTACAATAGATCTTGATCTTGGTCTTGATCTTGATCTTGATCTTGGATGGTTATTGAGTCTTTTGATTATGTTTTGTGAATTTGATTATCATTATTTGACTGTTTTAATTATACAATAATACTGTAAGATATTTCATGGTACATAAATAATGGCCTTGACATTTAATATTAGCTAAAGAACTTTGATTGTATATAATTTATTTAAATTTGTGTATACTAACTTGAAAAGTAAAGTTTAGTGAACTAATAAAATTAGCAGTAAGACCGGCTACAAGTACTAACCTAAACTTATGCACAATAAATATTATTTCTATTTCTAAAGAATCCGTAAAAAGTCAATAACTTGACTTACAACAGTTTAGCTAGCGGCTGCCTGCAGGTGTTCCATCTCGATTCCCATATCGATTTCGATTTGTATCAATGATAACTAGTGTATCGAGGTGTGACATTCCAAAGCTGTCTTGTTTGAAAGCTTCCATTACTTTGTACACCACTTTAGTAGATTGAAAAAAAAAAAGAAGAAGTATATTTTATTTCACTCAATACTTGTTACATATTTTATTTTGAGGACTTCCCTTAGACTCTAGAGCAATTCGAGAATGCTCGTAAAATAAATATAAAAAAATTAAAACCGCCTTCAAAAAACTAAAAAGTTAAAAAATAATATTGCAGCCAATGACTTTCCCGTTCGCATCATAAGAACATTAATTTGTTTTATTTAAGTCGCTGTCAAGCCGGTACGATTCGCGACAGGGCTTGCATTTTTTGGCTTGGCTTGACACCGACTTCTATAAAACAAATTAATGTTCTTATGATGCGAACGGGAAAGTCATCGGCTGCAATATTATTTTTTAACTTTTTAGTTTTTTGAAGGCGGTTTTAATTTTTTTGTTAAAATTTTGTTCATTTCACAATTTTCAGTGGTAAATTAATTAGTTCGATTTAATAGTAGTGCTTTAAATTAACAAACGCACTAGTCGGTACTACGATTTTCGAAGGTTCCCCTCGATATCTCTGGGATCCATCATCAGATCCTGGTTTCCTTATCATGGGACCTCACTTGGGATGTCTCCTTTCCAACAAAAAAAGAATCATCAAAATCGGTTCATAAACGACGAAGTTATCCGCGAACACACATAAAAAAAAAATATATACGGTCGAATTGAGAAACCTCCTCCTTTTTTTGAAGTCGGTTAAAAAGACGTAAAAATGTTATTTTTTTGACTAGTTCGGGGCGCTATAAAACTGTATCTAAGTATGCAAGAGCGCGGAAAAAAATATCTACAGACCACGTAATTTAGGTATTGTTTACCTAATTTTATAGGAATTCATATGAATTATTAAGGCTGCACGTGGCTGCACCGAGCCTGCTGTGCTGCCCCCAATTGGGGAGTTGACTACTTAAAATATATTTTAGTTTTAACTGCTCAGTAAATAAACCGTTTGAAAATAGCGCTAAACTAACATTTTCAGTAATTCTGTTGCTTGCATACTATTTTTATTAACAGGATAAACTATAAAAAGTATCAAAACGACGACGAAAAACAATGACGTCACTACGCAAATTTTAATACAATATTTCATACAAAGCACGCGTTTTGACGTTTGATAAAAAGTTGTTAATTTGACTAGTTGGAAACTCGCGGATTGTGTTTTTTTATTTCTTAAGAATTAAACAATATTTCCAAAAAACCAGAATGTCACATTGTAGTCATTTCTGATTTTCAATATATCGGGTCACTGCGGATTTGTTTTTATAATGTTTGTAGTCGTTATAACCGCGAAAAGTGGTAACTTTTGGTGGCTACTAAGGGATTAAGAGGCTATGGGAAAAAAATTGAATTCTTCAAAGCTTCATATATCATGAAGTACTAACAGTAGGAGTATGATTTTCGGATATGTGTAAATTGAACATATAATTGAAGTTTTGATTAGAGCCAAAACACGATTAAGACACATTTTCTCTATAGAAAAACAAGCCAAAGTAGCCTCCGTTTTTATTTATAAACGCTTGGAACTGCTAAACGGTAAATAATAGAAACGCAAGACTTTATTTAAAAGAAAGAAATTGATATTTTCTAAATTTTGATTATAGCAGAATTGAACTTACATAAATAGTACAATCACAATTAAATAAAGTTTGATTTGGCGCTTGATTCGTTACAGGCGCGCCGCCCCATCTTTTTCTGTTGCATCAAGCAGTAGGTAATAAAATAATATAAGCTATCACACGCCCGTTTCGCTTTTACATTATTTTTCGACATAGGCCCTTAAGGTAATGTTGTACCTGGTAAGTACCTATATGGGAAACTCTTATAATATAAATCTTTTACTAGAAATCTCTACGGGGTATTTATACTGAAAAACAAAAAAAGCGGTAACCTTATTAAGCGTACCTACTTACAACAAACTTCATAAAAAAAATCTCAACAATCTTTATTGTTACTGGCCGGCCTATAATTAAAAGAAAATGCCTCCTTTACCTTAAAAAATAAAAAGAAAAGAGCGCCAAAGCTTAAACGCGCGAAATATTTCTTAACGATCACAGAGTAAAAAGATTTTTTTATTTTTTTTGCAGTGTTATTTGTAGTGCTGGCAACAATGGGGATTTTTGTTGAGCCTTAAATGCGTTGTTGCTTTAATTTTTATTTTTAGATTTTATGTTGAGATTGCTAAATAGTTAGGTCGGATTTACACTTGCCTTTATTTTGTACCTATTAGGTGTTGCTTTCTTTATATTTTTTTTTTTGCTTGGGATTTGCTTCATGTTATATGCGTTGAACTCATCGTGTCCTATCTTGTAAAATAAAAAGATTGATCGCTGCTTTAATATGAATTACGAGCTTTTACCCGCGATTTCGTCCGCATAAATTATATACCAGATTTTAAGTCAGATGATAATCTATCAAACAAAAAAAGTTTCATCAAAATCGGTTCAGTAGTTTTTGCGTGATACTCGAACAAACAAACACCCAAACAAACAAATAAACGAACAAACATACAAACAAACAAACAAACAAACAAACAGACAGACAAAAAATCCAAAAATTGGTGATTTGGAATCAGGGACAGGTAAAAGCCATGTCGTAATTTTTTTTTGTAAATATCTTCAATGTACAGACACATTTCTGTTACAGTTTTATAATAGTTTAGATATGCTTTTTAATAGTAAAAACTGCATCAAATAATTTACTTAATAACCCAGTAAAATTAAGCTGAAATATACCATTCTGGAGAAGTAATTTCCGGAGTTTTGGAACTTATTTTAAACTTTCCTTTGGTACGTAATATTCAAGAACAAAAAAAAGTTGGCCCTGTAGCCCTCAAAGGTTAAGTCCTATGACAAAAATGCATACAACTTGTTTTGTAGAAAATTTTATCAGGTTTAATTTGTCTATACGAAACATTTCGATACGACTTACAGATTTAGAGAAATAAGCGAAAAACTGAAAAAAGTCAAAATAGGGAACTCGAGGTCTGTAACTTAGTCTGTATCTTAAAATCGAAATTAATGTTTTTTAAGTGACTGTTTGTTTCTTTAATTAATAAATCAAATTCGGTTCAGGTACCTTACCTACCTACCTAGCGTGTTGAAATCGAACATGTAATAAGTCCGGTTTTTCTTGAATTGCACACACACATCCTATATTGTGCTGAGTGTTTTTTCTGGAATTTATTATGATCTGATGCAATTTTTTTCTAATCAGTCAATAAATTTTATTTCACACTAGAACACACAAGAAAATAAAATAATTATTTGCTAACACACTGTATAAAATAGCTGTAGAAATCTCCAAATAAGGCAGCGGACAGACAGGCAACTAAACTGTCGCAAGTCTCGACCCAAATAGTCGACGTTATCGTTAGTTACGCCCTTACTATAAATGGTCAGCTGTGTACATACGACCTTATTCAGATTTACTAAATGCCAAGAAGAAAATGATCATGAGGTTGGTGTATTTAGTAGAGTTTTGGTATTGAAAACGAACGATTACCGAAGAAGTTATAATACAATATAGAGCGTCGGTGGCGCGTTGCGGAGAGGTATGGACTCCCAATTATGGGGGTCCGGGTTCGAATCCGCACGGACAACATGCCATGTACCAATGAGTTTTTCTAACTTATGTACGTAAAACCGACTGCTCTCAAACGGTGAAGGAAAACATCGTGAGGAAACCTGCAGACACTGAAGAAGAAATTCTGATGTGTATGTGAAGTCTACCAACCAGCATTGGGCACGCGTGATGGACTAATGCCCATACACCCTCCTTGAGGGTAGGCCTGTGCCCTGCAGTGGGACGTTTATAGGCTGACGATGATGATGATGACAGGGTGTAAGGCAACTTTAGGCGACAGCTCGCGCTCCCGAAAACTCAAAGGGGTCTTTGACCCATCAATATGAACAACTTTTACCATGGGACCAAAAATGAGAACTCAAAAAAAAAATCTGCTGCGCTACATTTTTCGTGGTATGTAGGTATTTTATTTTAGAGTATATAGGCCAGTCATTTTACGGAGTTTTGTTAGGCGGGGTAGGGAGTAATTATTAATTGGACTTTTAAACTGTAACCTGCACCATTTAGTGACAAAAATACTATCCTAAACCATATTAAAAAAAATTTGCAACGCAACATAGAAATCAAAATTGAAGGCTTTTAAATTAATAATATTAATACGAATGCACTCATTTGAATTAGATTTAACAATATACATTATGTTTGAGCAATAAAATAGGCATTAAAATAAAAAAAATGAGGTATTTATTAGAAAATACGAATGTATTTTTCAAAACCTTCTAAGTAGACAAAAATATTTACACCATGTTTGAAGTATGTATAATGGTAAAGCCTAAAATATGTGCAAAAAAAATTTATCATCTGGTTTTTTAGAATGAGATAATATCTAAAGTTTAAAATTGGAACTGTTGCTGACGTGATATTTTTTAATTTTGGTACATTTCTAAGCTCAAATTGGCTCTTCAATATTAAAGCGAAAAAAAAAATCAATTATTTAGTCCCGGCTCAAACCGTAAAATGACTGGGCTAATAATTGCCATTATAAGGCGCCGTACCGTAGAGTAGAAAGCCATGACCCTCTGTTGTATCCGTCCTTGAATTCACGGAACCCTGCTAAGTCTGCCCCGGAACAATTGGGTTCCACGGACCACACTTTTGGAATCGATGATGTAGAGTTCCGGTGGAATAGTGTTCTGTTTAGACAGATTTTTGGACTAATTCTGTCCATCGAGGGGCTAAGGGCGTTCTTTGAGGGCGACGGCGCGGCGCCATGTCACTGCGCCACTGCCAGTGCCGCACCGTGGTGATGTGGCTGTGGGCTTTGAATGCGTGATCGTTTTAGTATTTTTTCTCGTAAGGAAATTATGAATTCAATACATTTTCGGGTTATTCGCCTATAACTTTACTGACAGTCTCATCGGTGCAGCAATAAATACGACGTAAGATACCTCACTGTCCAGTGGCGGTCGCAGAGGGCTATCGCAGTCCAGTGGCGCCCTCATCACATTAAAAAAGATTTCTCAATAAAGAAATCCTAAATTTAAAAAGTGCTCAACACGAACACTACAAAAGCCTTCAAGCTATTTTCATAGAATACTTAAATAGGTTTTTTAAAGGTCCAAACATACAAATTTAGAAAAAAGAAAAAAACGGCCGCTTTCGTTTTTATTCGAAATTGTCTAAAAGTGGAATGTTTAGAACCTATAAAAGTATTTTATAACAATGGCTTGAAGGCTTTAGTACCTAGTGTTCGTGTTGAGCACTCTTTTAATTTAGGCTTTCTTTATTGAGAAATCTTTTTTAATGTGATGAGGGCGCCACTGGACTGCGATAGCCCTCTTAAAAATAAAATGCAAACCTTTTTCAGTTTCCCTTTTACCAGGAACGCGAACGGATATAGTGACCGGAGGCGGGGCATTAACAATAATTGACTTCTTTGTAATAGTTGGCTCAAAGCCGCTTCTCAAGCTCGCTGGGGAAAGAATGTACACGGGCCAACGGACTAAAGCCTCAAGTGGGTTAGCCACTCAATCTGTACAAAAAATAGGGATGATGCCTACTCTGGGATGATCGTGACTGTACCTTGGCGGCTTCCCATCTTTCTGGGTCAAGCCGATTTGTCGGCCAGAATAAAGCAATAAGAAGTATAGTGTTGATGTCCCCTTAGCGCTCTCACTGACGAGCGGCACTTTGCGGTCGTAAAACGTATGAGCGCGACGCTCTGCGACCCACCGCGACAGCAAAGTGTCGCTCGTCTGTAAGAGCCCCTAGTAGTTTTATTATAGTCAACATCCTCCATTCTTCTTCTTATCGTGTAGGCAGAGCCCTGGTGTCAGAGTTTTTTTCAGACCGCCTTACGGCCTCTGACGTGGTTTTTATGTAACGACTACTACCACCAGAGATAATAGCCGGGACCAACGGCTTAACGTGCCATCCAAAGCACGGAATCATATTCCTTTTCAGACAATCAGGTGATTCAGCCTTCAATGTCCTAACCAACTGAGGAAACGCACAATATCACTAGGTGTCCCCCGTGGGAATAACCCACGACCTCCGTGTCGAGAGCCAATGCTCTTAACCATTAGACCACGGAGGTAGTCAGAACATCCTCTATAATAGCCACCAAATCCCACAAGCCCTCACGAGCCGTAGGAGCTTCCAGTGCTGTAAGGCGGCTGTAAATGACGACCCATCTGCTACTAGATGCACTCTGTGAAAGGAAAGGTAGGGTACCTCCACCAGCTGAGTTCATTTCCCCACAGGAAGAAATACCTCCCGAACACAATCTGCAATTGTCAGTGTGGAAGTTCCAAAATCAGCTTTGCACTCAAGTTGTCCGTTGCAGACTTTTACACAATTGGGGGTACAGGGCTACAGGGATCCTGGCCTAAAGCAGTGCGATTGCGGCGAGCCTATCCAGTCGATGGCGCACCTGCTAGAATGCCCGTTGTGCCCAAACACTTGCACGAGAGAGGCCCTCAATAAAGCTACACTGGACGCTGTCAGGCTCGCGGAATATCTGGCCAATAAAATATAGGAATACAATAGTACAGGGGTGGCCAAACTTTAGAAGCACGCGGTCTACATTAAATCTCAGATATACTTGGGGCGGTCTGCTTTCAAAAATTATACTTCTGACATACCTATTTATTCCATCAAAATTTTTGTTTATTTTGGGTGGTGGACGTTTTTTCATAGCTTACATAATAGAAAACGCGTTTCATAATTTACTTGTAATGTGGAAACCTGCCACTGTTTCCAAAAACATGCAATTTCAAAAAATATGTCTTAGGTCAATCAGTGTTTGAATATTATTTCTTCCTCGCACCACTGCAGATTCAGCTTCTACTATAGTTTCAAAATTCAAAAACATTCTTTCGAATTCCACATGTTACACAGCTGAACAGTTATTTAGCGACGCGCGGTCGACCGGTCGACCGCGGTCGACGTCTTGGCCACCCCTGCAATAGTAGAACAATTGACACAAAAATAAGTTTTTTTTTTTTAACTTATTGGCCTGGTAACGTAGACCTTTGGGCCAAGTCTTAATTTTTACACATCATATCACACGTCGTTTTTTGGTGTTGCCGTAAAAACGACTTTTAGTACGGAATGTATGAGCCAAGTTCGCATAAAATTCTTCTAATTAGGACGCCTTCAAACACGTCATTTA
The DNA here is from genome assembly GCA_922987775.1 of Agonopterix subpropinquella. Classification (NCBI taxonomy): domain Eukaryota; kingdom Metazoa; phylum Arthropoda; class Insecta; order Lepidoptera; family Depressariidae; genus Agonopterix; species Agonopterix subpropinquella. The sequence goes on along the minus strand of OV277719.1, from coordinate 9,481,361 downwards.
TTCGTAGGTGGCAAGGTTCGTCCCACGTTAAAAAATCTTAATTTACCGTTCAAAAACGAAATGACATTCAATTATAAACCTTAATTCTCAAGCTCGAAGTTGTTTACGATTAAAATCGCCTGTGAATGAAGTTGGTTGAACGCCATTTTTGGAATCGTAAAGGCCATTTGTTTAGGTGTGGGATGTGATGAATAAGAAAACCTGGTTTTATTCTTGTGTGAGAATCGAGCGGTCCTTTTGTGTCAATGTGAATCAGGTAAAAATACTCAAAAAGGAAAAGGCAATCAAAAATTCAGAGAAAACAAAACGAAACACGAGAGGAACTAGCACCCTAGCCACAGCCCAGACACTGCATACAAAAATTTAAAATTGACAAGATGACGTCACCACATGCGAAACCAAAGAAATTGAACCTCAAAGAAATTGAAAAATTTCAAAAACGTCCTCGATTCGAGTGAGGAAGCCTCAAGAAAACAACTAAGAATACGGGTTGAAGATCCTCTTTGAAAGGTTAAGATCCTCTTCCTTCTACAATATTATTTGCATAAGCCCTAATATAGGTAATTAATGATACAATATTCCAGTGCCACCCTTAAGCCAGTCGTAACCATGAAGCAAATACAGGTCGCAACACGGCAACTAGGTGAAAGGAATGGTGCTGAGTCATCATATCAGCCGATTGACGTCCACTGCTGGACATAAGCCTCCCTCAAAAATAGGGGGATTTGCCATAATCGCCACGCTTGGTAGGCGGGTTGGCGATCGCAGTTGGATTGAATGTGTGTAGTCAGAGGATGCTGCTGCCCATCCTCCGGTAGATCCCTTAGTCGCATTTTACGATGCCCACGGGAGGAAATGGGATGGTGCTATTCTTAGCCGACACCACACGGACCACACGGACGGAATGGTGCTGAGTGACGACTCCTAATCCACAAATATTTCAGTCTTTTCAGTGAAAATTACAGAAACGATTTATAAAAGCGAAAACCATTGAAACGATTTTGTCAGCACAGCAGTAAACTTTTTATAGTTGATGATGTGTGTTAATGTGCTTCATCATCTCGGACGATGGACGTCCACTGCTGGACATAGGCCTCATCCAAGGATCGCCATAACGACCGGTCCTGCGCTGCCCTTATCCAACGGGTTCCCGCCTCCTCCACCAGGTCGTCGGTCCACCGTGTAACCTACCCACGCTGCACTTTCTGGTACGCGGTCGCCACTCGAGAACGTTTTGGCCCCATCGGCCATCGGTTCTGCGAGCAATGTGCTCCGCCCACTACCACTAAAGTTTAGCAATTCTTTGGGCTAGGTCAGTTACTCTAGTTCTTCTGCGGATCTCTTCATTTCTGATTCGATTTTGCAGGGAAACTCCGAGCATATTCCTCTCCCTTCCCTTCTATACCTCTCCATTGCCCTTTGGGTGACTTTCAGCCTTTTTATGAGGCCTTGAGTGAACGACCACGTCTCTGTTCCATATGTCATCACTGGCAACACACACTGATCGAAGACTTTCGTTTTAAGACACTGCGGTATTTGGGACGTGAAGATACTACGTAGCTTCCCGAACGCTGCGTAATGTGCTTGTGAAGGTTTTAATGTAATATAACACACCAGAAAAAGTCAAAAGAAATAAAGTTATAGTCTGTATGATCTCACTGTAGGGCAAAGGCCTCACAGGCTTTCACGGATAATGGTGAGAGGAAGTGGGGCATACTTCACGGAGGCAAGTTAGTGATCGACTTGCTGTCAGAGAATTTTTATATCACCAAAAAGAAATAGAAATATTAAATTAGCAAACCACACAGATATCTTTTCAAAAGGTCGTATAAACAAGATAATGATGTCATTCTGAAAAGGTCATGGTCGTAGATAGCATATTTTGATTGTAGGTGGTTCCAGATATTTGAGAACTTAATTAGGTAAATAATTAAAGTTGATAATGCTGTATTTTAATGGGCTGACATTTATTTCTGTGTCCGATGTTTGTTCATCATCATCAGCCTACTTATAGGTACACGGTGTAAGGGTTAACAGTAGCATTACTTTAAGGGGTGATTGTACCCATACCCCAGTCATATCTTACACAAAAAATAGCTAAAATCGCAATCTTACGTCTAGTTCTGATTTTGTAATATGTTGTTAGGACCACTACCAGTAGTGTATATCCAAGTTTGCAGCTTCGAAATACCTGTGCTAACTTTGCAGCACTCGAAAAACCATCCCGTTTTTTGGTTTTTTGCTTACATCTCGAAATCTATTAGTCGTATCGAAAAGTTTTGTAAGTACAAATTAAACCTGATCAAATTTCCTACAAAACAAGTTATAAGTATGCATTTTTGTCATTGGACTTAACCGTTGAGGGCTACAGGGCCGAGAAAGTGAACAACAATTGTTCACTTTCTCGGGTTGTTCCGGGTATTTATCTACTATCTCTATGGAAAGTGTTGAGGATCGACCAGATACATCCGATTAATCTCCAGGTTTCCCTTACTGTACAAGAATTACACTCGGGGATCATCACATGGATGCCTTGATAAGGGAAACTTTGACTTCCTCGGAAGGTCGACTCCTGATGGATGAGGTCAACGGCTCGCAGAAACTATGACAGATAGGGTTATGGACCTCAAACAAATGTCATAGAAGACCCTGGTCAGATTTGGTTGGTGGTGAAAAAAATCCAAAATTGCAATATCCAAGATGACTGTTATGGAAATTTCAAATGCCAACACAGCTTTTAAAAGTTCACTGAACCGACTAAAAAATTGTATCTGGGGATTTTAGGGGTCGCTAATTAGGAATATGAAATCATTTTGTTTTTATCTTCAATTTTCATGAGGGTCGCCATACAAATTTCATAATTTTTGAAATGCTGTTACTTTCTCGGCCATGTAGCCGTCAAAGGTTAAGTCCTATGACAAAAATTTATACTACTTGTTTTGTAGGAAATTTTATAAGGTTTAATTTGTACTTACAAAACTTTTCGATACGACTAATAGATTTCGAAACGTAAGCAAAAAACCAAAAAACGGGATGGTTTTTCCAGTGCTGCAAAGTTAGCACAGGTCTATCGAAGCTGCAAACTTGGATATACACTACTGGTAGTGGTTCTAACAACATATTACAAAATCAGAACTAGACGTTAGTTTGCAATTTTAATGTTCGATATGACGGGCGTACACCATGACACTGATCAAAATTACCTAAGAAACTTGTTGGTGCAAAAAAAATTGGACTCTACTTTTCCAAATTTGCCGCCCCTAGTAAAGTACCACCCCCGGGTCATTTGTCCATCTTGACCCCCCTCCCCTAGCTACGCTACTGCCCTCAAGAAAGATTTTGTCAAAGGTACAGGTAGCTAAGTACATAGATAACAGGACTAGACATATTTCATCACAGAATAGGGTGGGAACATTTTTGCCGCGTCAAAGTTGCCAATGTATCAGTCAGTTCTCGGATATAACCCGCTAGAGCAACCTCCGGTATACGAATAGCTAACCGTTTCTTGTCATTCTCTAGTTAACTTTGTGAAGAAATGTCCTATGAGAACATAAGGTAGTCAATAGATTTGGTACTTCAATCATTAAAAAGAAACTAGGCACAATCTGTCAAATCTTAGTCAATAGATTTGGTACTTCAATGACTAAGAATAAACTATGCACAAACTGTCAAATCTTAGTCAATAGATTTGGTACTTCAATGACTAAGAATAAACTATGCACTAACTGTCAAATCTTAGTCAATAGATTTGGTACTTCAATCACTAAGAAGAAACTATGCACAAACTGTCAAATCTTAGTCAATAGATTTGGTACTTCAATCACTAAGAAGAAACTATGCACAAACTGTCAAATCTTAGTCAATAGATTTGGTACTTCAATGACTAAGAATAAACTATGCACAAACTGTCAAATCTTAGTCAATAGATTTGGTATTTCAATCACAGAAGAAACTAGGCATAATCCACGCATAATCTGTCAAATGAAAATGTTTGTTCGAATCATCGACATAAGAATTTATCTTTTCTCTTCTCTACATAAGTGTGTGTAGGTACCTACATTGAATATACAGGGTGAAATTGATATCATTGGCATCCTTTTAAACTATGAGTCTACCCATCAAACTGAACAACTTTTACTATGGGAGCAAACAGATCGGAGCAACAAAAAAAAACAGCTGTTGCATACATTTGAGTCGAGTAGGCATTGCAGTTTAGTATGGAACAGCTGATTTTTTAGTTGCTCTGATCGGTTTGCTCCCATAGTAAAAGTTGTTCAGTTTGATGAGTAGACTCTTAGTTTAAAAGGATGCTACTGATATCAATTTCACCCTGTATATAGGGTCCTTCTTAATATGCTGACACTTTTTAAGGGGATGATCAGACCATCAAACTGAACAACTTTCTCTATAGGACCAATATCGAAATCGCGAAAAAAAATCTGCTCTCCCATACAAAACGATTTCGATGTTGGTCCCATAGAGAAAGTTGTTCAATTTGATGGTCTGCTCATCGCCTCAAAAAAGTGCCAGTAGGTATATTAAGAAGGACCCTGTATTTACAAAAAAAAGTTACGATATGGTCTTTAGGTGTCCCTGACTACAAATTACAAATTTTTGGATTTTTTTGTCTGTCTGTTTGTTTGTTCGAGCGTCACGCAAAAACTACTAGATTGATTTTGATGAAGCTTTTAATGTTTAAAAGCTTATTGATTAGACTCAAAAGTAATATCTTTTTATTTCGCTACGATCGATGCCGGGAGCCATCGGGAGTTGTGCGGAAGAAGTCACGGACAGAAGCTGGTCTACAAATCCCAATAAATACCTAATAAATCCCATACTTGTAGCCATTATTTAGGCACGATCCACTGCCCAGTGGTACGGAAGTGCCCGCTTTCTGGACAAAAAACCGCAGCTTTTGTTCGAACCAATAGGAGCGTGACGGGGTAAGTAATGTTACTCGTGTTTTAATCAACGTCGGATTAGCTGATTGAATTATAATTGATAAAAAAACAGCAAAGTACAGTTAGTACAAGTTTAGTACCGCAACATCATGTATAGCGTATGCTCATGATTATATTCTCCGAGGGTTGTAGTCAGGGTTCTAAATATACCTACAATATACACCTATACATTATACTATACTTATTTCATACAAAAAATATACATATAAAATTTAAATATAAATTAATCGTAACTTTTAAAACTACCTGAACGGTAAGGCGAGCCTATTGTGCTGCCCCCCAATAATTTTTATTCCTTAAGAGGGCTATCGCAGTCCAGTGGCGCCCTCATCACATTAAAAAAGATTTCTCAATAAAGAAAGCCTAAATTAAAAAGTAATCAACACGAACACTACTAAAGCCTTCAAGCCATTGTTATACAATACTTTTATAGGTTCTAAACATTCCACTTTTTGACAATTGCGAATAAAAACAAAAGCGGCCGTTTTTTTTCTTTTTTCCCAATTTGTATGTTTAGACCTTTAAAAAACCTATAAAAGTATTCTATGAAAATAGCTTGAAGGCTTTTGTAGTGTTCGTGTTGATTACTTTTTTAATTTAGGCTTTCTTGATTGAGAAATCTTTTTTAATGTGATGAGTGCGCCACTGGACTGCGATAGCCCTCTTAACAATTAAACAATATTTTCAAAAAACAAGAATGTCACATTGTACCTAGTCATTATTATTATTGTATGTCTTACGTTCCATATTCACGGGCAATTAAGTCCCGGACCTTTGGAAGGCGTGCATGGGGCCGAAGCCAACATGTAGAGGCCCGTTCAAAAGACAAGTTAATCTAAATGTAAGGGATACACAAATGGCGGATACCATCTCCGAGCGTACAACATGATACCCACGGGGATGGTCCCCGCCATTTGTGTAAAGACTATTGGAGTACGGCGCTATGGCCGCGATGGAAAAATAAGGTCTTGGGCTATGGAGGTGAAAGTTGGATGGATGGATACTGGGCTATGGGAGGAGACTAACGGACGCCTGCCATGACAACTAGTCTCAAAATTGTAAATAGGGCAGGCGGTGACTCGCCGACTCGTCGAGTGGGCCCCATAAAACGGCCGCACGCACAAAGTGCGACAATGGGGCAACATCTCATTGAGCGGCTGAAGGTTGTCGAGAGGTGCGGCTCCGGTTTCACCATCGCGGGGTTTACCCCCGTGAGCGGGTTTCCCCGTTATTACGCCATTACGTGCAATACACTTCCAACCTGGAGCATAGGTTCTGCTCTTGCGATTCCACTCTGGACGGCCAATTAAGGCAAGCCAGAGGTAGGGGGGTGTGTTACTGTGTGTGTGGGTGTGGGGGTGTGTGTGTGTGGGTGTGTGTGTGTGTGTGAGCGCATGTCTGTATGGTCCCCCTGGATAGGGGTACGCGGTGTCGCCACTCACCGTCAGCTCGCCACAAGCTGCCCCCGCGGGGTTATTATTATTATTATTATATCAGCCGTCGTTGTCCCATTGTTGGGCAAAGGCCTCCCTCCGTTCTCTCCATGCGTCGGAGGAGTCAGAAATGAGATCATTCGCTCCAGAACCCAAGTGACAGACGTTGCCACCACCGCTGCCAATCTAAAGTGGGATTGGGCTGGACATGTCTGCCGCATGCCAGATGACCTGTGGGCCAAAACCACTACAAACTGGTCCCCAGCAAAAGGAAATCGGCGTCGAGGCAGACCAAGAAAAAGATGGCGAGACGAAATCGATAGTTTCTTAAAGAACTGGCCTATCGAAGCGCAAAACCTAGTCATTGCTGCAAAAAAAATACGATTGAGGGCAGCACTCACTGAGGACAGCACAGGCTCGGTACCCTCTCAACTTGAAAAAAAAAACTCCTGACTGTAAATCGCCGAAATTTTGTTTTTACCAAAGATATTTTAACGAAAGATAAATTCGAACAAGTACAAACATTCAAAGTACCTAAGTTTAAAGAATTATGCCTTCCGGGTGTACAATAAAGTGTTAAAAAAATGCCTTCACATAGTTACGTTTGAATGAAGCATGACGTATTACATTTTGCAAGTACAATAACCCATAGATTAACAAGTTAACACTTTTAAGCTCGCACAGTGCGCCAAACAGCCGATGACTTGTCCATTATGTTCGGTTAACAACCTAACCACTGTGCGATTGACAAGTGGGCGAGAGGTTACTACGGGCCACAACTATGGGCCGTTAAGATCTTTTTTGTTTTAATTTTAGGGTTCCGTATACCTACGGAACCCAAGAGGGTAGGAGCTATGGAGAGAGAGCTATGCTCGGTGATACTCTGAGAGATTATGTCAGGTACTGAAGTGGTTGATATAGTTTAGAAAATTAGCAAGCTGAAGTGGCAATGGACTGGTCATATCTGCCGAAGAACTGACAACCGGTGGGGTGTCAGAGTTCTAGAGTGGAGACCAAGAACTGGCTGGTGTAGTGTGGGACGCCCTGCTGCCCGCTGGACAGACGACCTATAACAAGTAGCGGGGAGCGACTGGATGAGGAAGGCCGAGGACAGAGTTTTGTGGCGCGCCTTGGGAGAGGCCTATGTTCAGCAGTGGACGATGATAGGCTGATGATGATGATGATTATGACCCAAAGGGTTCCAATGCGATCTCATTACTAAGCCTACGCTGCCCGTCTGTCCGTCCTAACTTTAAAGGGCTGTTATATTTTGAGTGATTTCGAGTTGACATTTTCACATAGTAATTGTGTTATTATATGGTTATTATTTTGGATTTGATGGAATGGAAAAAATAGAAAATTTATGGATGTCCCCGTAGTACATACGGCGACACATCAAGCTATACAAAACCAACATAAGCTGGCCGTGCGTAGGCCGAGTAACGTATAGAATCGCGCGGCCAGATTATGTTGGTTTTGTATAGCTTGATGTGTCGCCGTCAAAGACTTCTATTATAGAAGTCTTTGGTCGCCGTGTGTACAGTAAACGTATTTTTTAAGGTTTTCGGTTATGCTCTAACGATTAAACGACAATAAATACAAGAGTCAAACTAGTCGTGATTATAGAGCGTACTTTTATTTTTTGATCCAAAAAAAGTAAAGTCATCAACATTACTCAATCGAACGATTGAAAAAATTTACAGCTCATATACAACGTGTTAATGAATTAGCGCAAAACCTCATACACCCCAACTGATTTATAACAAAATAATTAGATTGAAACAATAATTTCAATCAATCAATCAATTAAATATACCTACTTAATTTTACACCAAAACATAAACAGTAAAATACAGAGAAAAAAATACAAGAGGCACAAAATAAGGCGGTCTTATGGTTAAGAAGCGATTTCTCTTTTTTTTTTATATCATCATTATTTTGATAGTTAAAATTTAAAATTATTCGCATTTTTAGTTTTGATTTTTGAGGCAAAAATTATTTGTTATCTTTTCAGCACTGAAAGAAAGCGCTAACGTACTCATGGATACATTTTTATAATCTTGTTTTGGTAGTAAGTTTTTAAATTTTGCAAACAAATTATTTAATATTGTGAAAAAAATTACCTATATGTTGAAACCATGATAATTCGATTCTGCTCTCGATTCTAAACAAACTACTTTCTAGTTTTGCGTTAATTCATTAACACGTTGTATCAAACGACAATACATACAAGAGTCAAACTAGTCGTGATTATAGAGCGTAGGTAGGTACTTTTATTTTTTGCTCCAACAAAAGTAAATTTATCAACCAAACTCAATCGAACGATTGAAAAAATTTACAGCTCCTATATAAGGTATGAAAAAATTGGCCACATGTCAGTGACCTTAAAGTACCGCTTGCGAAATGAATCAGAACCACAACACAAACTTAGACAATTTATATAGGGACGAGTTACGCGTGTCATTCTACTAAGAAACATTTCTTCCACTTTTTGCGGGGGGCGAGGTAACATGAAATCCGCAACTTTGGATTTTATTCCTCATAACTTTAGATTCTAATTTTGAATGTTAAAAATCATGAAAAGTAGTCTCGTATGAACCCCAAACGTTCTAAGTTCAAAATTATTGTTTCGCTATTATAGGCTGTCTCGTTTAGTGACAAGGTATAAAATTGGGTGTAAATGCGCAAGATCAATTGTTCTTATACCGTGGAAGAGGGGAAATGCTGCTGCAAGGCGAGTCCCTATATAAATTGTCTAAGAACACATATAACACAGTAAGTAACTAATAATTAATTACATCTGCAAAGTGGGCGGAACTGATTTATTTCGTGAACAAATTACATGGTTCAAATTGACATAGTGTGTGTTGCAAAAAATTTGCTACGGTTGTTCGGTTAGACAATTTGTAACTGTGGTTGAAATAGGTAATGAACTGTCTGATTTATGAATAGAGTTTAGAAGCCAAAAAGCCGGTCAAGTGCGAGTCGGGCTACTCGCGCACCGAGGGTTCCGTACCACACCACCACAGAAAATATTAACTTACAAAAAAGTGTTCTTTTCACCTAGACCTAGTGCGAGACCGACTCACTCTTGGCCGGTTTTTATTATTTGTTGTCATGTTGTAGAATTTGCTCTATAATCATACCAAGTTTGACACTTGTATGTATAAAAACTTTGAAGATCTGAAGAATGCAAGAAGGATGTTAGGGCAGAAGTACCGTTTGTGGCCACTGTACCGTTTATGGCCATTTATTGTATAAATAAACGATAAAAATGAATTTATATTAATAAAGCGTTACAAACTAGATTTATTTTTGTATGAATCTTTGAAAATTCAATAAAGATATGGTTTTAAAATTGTGATTTTTAGGGTTCCGTACCCAAATGGTGAAAACGGTCCCTATTACTAAGCCTACGTTGTCCGTCCGTCCGTCCGTCCGTTGGTCCGTCCGTCTGTCCGTCTGTCCGTCTTTCCGTCCGTCCGTCCGTCCGTCTGTCCGACCTATTTAGGGCTGTAACTTTTGAACTGTAAGAGCTAGATAATTGAAATTTTCACAGAATGTGCGATATTACGGCGGATTTGTTAACAAATAATAAAAATTTCAAAAAGTTAAAAATTAAGGGGGTTCTCAACAAGAAACTAGTTTTTATCAACGTTTTTTCTTCACGCTCTATCGTAAAAACGGTAATACATACAAGCGTCAAACTTAATGTGAAATTAGAGCAAACTCTACAAAATAACAACAAATACTAAAAACCGGCCAAGTGTGCGTCAGTCTCGCGCTAAATGTCCCGGACAAAAAAAGTTTTTTTTCTAAGTTAATAATGTTGTGGTCTGTGGTGGTGTGCTACGGAACCCTCTCGGTGCGCAAGTAGCCCGACTCGCACTTGACCGGTTTTATTTATAAATTAATTCAAATGTCCACTGGCCACAAACGGTGCTAAGGTGGCCAAAAACAGTACTTCTGCCCTACATTTTGATAGCTCGTCGATATTTTTGACAGTGATGTGACGCTTAGTGAATTGCACTCCAGGTCGTCGTTCCACCTTGTGGGGTCTACCCAGTTTACTACAACAAATTTAAAACTGACCCACAACTTGATCCAAATCTAATTCCATTAAATAGTCGGCCAGTGGGCACGCTCGCGATTTTACGGCCAAAAATCAGAGCCGTGAAATTTTAGCGTTTAGCTTTAAGGTGATAAAAAGAAACCGTTGGAATCGACTGTGACTCGATTACTGAGGTCTATACTTTACGTGTTGGTTCTAAGTTAACATGACTACATTGTTAATAGAGTGTGAAACTCGTATTGGTTAAGATACATAGGTTAACGATATTTTGGAGAAAACTTGTATCTAGTACTTTTATTTCGTCTTGCTCCCCATTTTTTTTAACCGACGAAAACGAAACAAAAAACGGAGGAGGTTTTCAAGTCGACGCGTATATTTTTAGTTTTTTTTTTAAGTTTTTGTATACAGGGTCCTTCTTAATATGCTGACACTTTTATAAGGGGATGATTAGACCATTAAACTGAACAACTTTCTCTATGGGACCAACATCGAAATCGCGAAAAAAAAACATCTGTCCCATACAATAATTGGCTCAAATAGGTTTGCAGTTTAGTATGGATCAGCTGTTTTTTTTTTCGCGATTTCGATGTTGGTGCCATAGAGAAAGTTGTTCAGTTTGACAGTATGATCATCCCCTTAAAAAAGTGTCAGCATATTAAGAAGGACCCTATATAGGGTGAAACTGATATCATTAGCATGTTTTCAAACTAAGAATCTGCCCATCAAACTGAACAACTTTTACTATGGGAGCAAACCGATCGGAGCAACTAAAAAATCCGCTGTCCCATACTAAACTGCAATGCCTAGTCGACTCAAATGTATGCAACAGCAGATTTTTTTTGTTCCGATCGGTTTGCTCCCATAGTAAAAGTTGTTCAGTTTGATGGGTAGACTCTTAGTTTAAAAGGATGCCACTGATATCAATTTCACCATGTAGATACATTATACTATGTTCGCAGAGAATAATAATAGAATAGTAAGTAGAAAGATATTGTGTATAGGCTTGAATCGAAAAATTGCGTTATTATAAAATGACGAACATTGCTATCAAATTCAATACACCACTGCACTAGTTTCAAAGTACCTACCTAGCCTAGATTACACAAATAAATATATTTATACTAAAATACTAATACAATAATGATTGTAAAATAAACATACCTTTGCCTAACGCCATGTGTAGAAAACTCAAGCATAGCAAAAACTTTAGAGCCGCCATCTTGATTTTATTTTCTAATTTGTCACTTTTACACACTGGTCACTTTATCACTGGTACCTGGAAAAAAGAAAAATACATTTAGAATTTATTAAACATAATAATTATTATGTAACTTTGGAAAAGGTGTTTTCATAATTTGTGGATTAAGGGATATATTTTTAGTCGGTGAGAAACTTTAACCATATAATACAGAGCCAAATTCGAAATAAAATAAAAATCTGATCTGCAGGGTGTAAAATTCAATGCGTTACATATCGAACAGGGTGCGTCAGACCATCAAACTGAACAACTTTTGGTATGGGACCTACACTGAAATCGCGATAAAAAATTACAATTAGCGACCCGATCAAAATGAAACAGCAATTTTTTTTTAATTTTGCTATTTCTTTCTGATCTGAAGCACCCTATAAAGTATGAAACGCATTTATGTTGAGGTAAGTACCTACATGCTGTATATTAAAATAAAATGCCTACTCAACTCAAAATAATGTATGAAACAGCTGATTTTCTTTTTGCGGTTTCAGGTTTGCTCCCATAGTAAAAGTTGTTCAGTTTGATGGTCTGAACCACCCCGAAAATTGGAAGTGTTTACAAAATAATCTATTTCTATCATTAGGTAAGTGTTTATGAAATTATCTACACAATGGAATATAATATACTTAATACTCTACCCATCAAACTGAACAACTTTTACTATGGGAGCAAACCGATCGGAGCAAGAAAAAAATCTGCTGTTGCATACATTTGAGTCGAGTATAGTCATTGCAGTTTAGTATGGAACAGCCGATTTTTTTTGCTACGATCGGTTTGCTCCCATAGTAAAAGTTGTTCAGTTTGATGGGCTGAACCACCACTGAAAATTTGAAGTGTTTACAAATTCACCTAGTATGTCAAAGAGAATATAATCACTATAGTATGTTTTCTAGATATCTATTTTATCCATTATACATGGTCACCGCATTTATTTCTTTCCACACATGAGTTACCAATAGCGGTCTACTAATACCGTTCAACCACAAAATCCCCTATCAACACTCTTAATACCTAAGCCATAAAGTCAAAATCAATTTACATCGTGGGACTTATTAAAATGGCTAATATTGTAACCAGTTTCACTTATGAAGTCTCATATAAAAGTCCTTAAACCGTTGACATAAGGTGTAAAGTTGATTGTTTGGAGTGAAACTGTCATTGGTTTGTTAATTGTATGGACGGCTGCCCAACGTAGCGCGTCGGTTTGATTCTAGACAATTGGTAATTAAATTAATTATAGTTGTAAAAGGTGGGTAAGGGGGGGTTTCTATAGTGTTTTAGTTGGCAGCTTTATCACCAATTTATTCATAATTTCATCGTGAATATATCAATTTCACTAACTATCAGTGAAATGTGGTTGTGGATGTTCAAGATGGAATTTTATTGTTTAGCTACGAGTAGCTTAGATGCCCGGAATGCGATGCAATCAGCCCCGGATCTACGATTTTTCCGACCCGGGGCAAAAACTAGACATTGCTGCCCCTCCCTCTAAGGGAGTACGGGCCCCCTTTTTTTCACAATTTTTTTCACTATTTCAGCCATAACTTTTTTGTTTTTTGATTTGCTCGAATAATTCTTTTTGCACTTTACAGCTCTCGTAAATACGCGTATTTTGAGCCTTTTTGAAATATCATATCTTCACAACTCTCTGAGATATAAGGGGATCGCACTTTTTCGTTAAATCGGAGCCTATACTGGAGCGAACGAAAAAACCAATGTAAAAAAAATTTCTTACCCTTTGGTTATTAATGTTTACGGTGCCCACACATAACTGCGACGTCGCATCGCATCGCAACATATATATATCTGCGATGCGCTGAGTGCAATAATCATTCATATGTCATCGTAATAAAATCTAGGTTGCAAATTTCCCGCAAATTCGTGCACTAAGGTTGGTAAACCTAGCAGTTCTGTCCTGCCCTCAAGTGAAATAGTTATTTGTTATGCAAGGCTGCAAAGTTGCTTTTCGGCGCGAGTACTTGTATTGAATCCTGAGCGTCGCGAGGGTTTCAAAAGTACGAGACGCAGAATAACTTTGCTGCCGAGCGAAACACACAACTTTTCACCTCACTACAGCGAGGAAAATTTCAATGCGCCAACCTCATTTTTAGAATAATCGCACTGGCCAGCTCGTACACAGCATGAAAAAATACCTGTTTAGGCTGTTTTTATTTATTGAATAGAAATATTCGAATTTTAAAAACTCTTTCCACGCTAGCGGGTAAAATGCACTTTTGCACTCCGATTTCGAATGACAAACAGAATCTTTCCGAGCTTGTGAGGTGAAATAGTTATTTGTTATGCAAGGCTGCAAAGTTGATTTTTGGCGCGAGTACTTGTATTGAAACCTGAGTAAGCGAAGGATTCTAGGATTGAACCACGAGCGAAGCGAGTGGTTTAAATATAGAATCCTGAGCGGAGCGAAGGTTTCAAAAGTACGAGACGCAGAATAACTTTGCTGCCGAGCGAAACACACAACTTTTCACCTCACAACAGCGAGGAAAATTTCAATGCGCCAACCTCATTTTTAGAATAATCGCACTGGCCAGCACATAAACAGCATGAAAAAAAAGTTGTGTAGGCTGTTTTTCTTCATTGAATAGAAAGATTCGAATTTTAAAAACTCTTTCCACGCTAGCGGATAAAATACACTTTTGCACTCAGATTTCGAATGATAAACAGAATCTTTCCGAGCTTGTGATTTTACTCATGTTAAAATCTTATTGTACGACAGTATATTGTGATAGATTGATATGTATACATTTCCGGTGAAAAAGGAATCTGTCCAAACAAGAATCTATCCAAAACGGAATCCGTCCAATAAGAAATCCGGCGAAAAAGGACTAAATCAAGTCATCGAGCGCTAGCAGATATTTGCGATGCGATGCGACTTCGCAGTTAGGTGTGGGAAAAAGAACATCTGGCACATTATACTAAAAAATGTATAACCGTCCTTCTATTTTTAATAAGGACTATGGAACACTAGAAACTAACTGCAGGCATTAGTTTATTTTATAATGATTTATTAGTTTTTATCATTTTTATATTAAAAAAACATTGTGCTTGTAACACCTCCTACCTCCTCCTACTAAACAACATTGACAGCCATTTTGGGGTTGCTGCTTTTTTACAATTTATTAATAATAAATGATTAAATAACTCGTTAAATAAAAATAAATGATACTATCCGAGTCGTTTTTATAAAACCTCATAATTTATTACACATTTGACTTCAGTCAAAACTTCTATACCTACATTTTAAGCTATTTTTTCAAGGGAGAGCGGCGGTTGTCCTTTCCCGCAAATTCGTGCACTAAGGTTGGTAACCCTAGCAGTACTGTCCTGCCCTCGAGTGAAAAGGTCATTTTACTCATGTTAAAATCTTTATTGTCGCCTAACTGACAGTACATTGTGATAGATTGATTGATATACTGTCCAAACAAGAATCTGTCCAAAACGGAATCCGTCCAATAAGAAATCCGGTGAAAAAGGACTAAATCAAGTCATCGAGCGCTAGCAGATATTTGCGATGCGATGCGATGCGACTTCGCAGTTAGGTCTGGGAGCCCTTACAATCCTTTAGCACCCCCACCACCCAATTTTCCCAATTTATACTTCCTACCACGATTTTTACCTCAACCTACCATTATATTTTCATTACGGAAACACGTTTATAACTTTATTTATGCAAAACGTTTTCGAATCTGACATTTTACGTAAAGAGAAAATTATTGCGCGGGTTTATTATTCGATTAAACCTTTATTTATTGAAGTAAAAACTTTTAGGGTACCGCGTTACTAGAACGGAAAATAAAAATCCTTTCTGGAGAATGTTTGGAGCTTGGTTAAGTTATATGTCACACAGATGTGTGTATGTTGCAGGGTGTAACAAAACACCCTAGTAATACTTAAGGGGATGCTTCAGACCATCAATCTGAACAACTTTCACTATGGAGCCAATGTCGAGAAAAAATAAAAAAAAATCTACCATCCCATACATTTGAGTCGAGACGGTACTGCAGTTTTGTATGAGAGACCGATTTTTTTTTTCGCGATTTCGATGTTGGCTCCATAGTGAAAGTTGTTCAGTTTGATGGTCTGAAGCACCCCCTTAATTATTACTAGGGTGGTTTGTTACACCCTGTATATGTAGACAGTCGAAGCTACGAACGCGTAGAAAAAAATTGCAACCAGTACTGGCCTCTAAACCCTATCCATATGCACGCACAGTCGCACACAGACATAATTTGTATGACGCCTCACGCACATCAACCTAAGAACGTAGGCCCCTTTTATTTTATACAGTAGAACTAAGGGCTCTTAGAGACGAGCGACACTTTGCTGTCGCGGTGGGTCGTAGAGCGTCGCGCTCATACATTTTAGGGTCAGCGCACACCCAGCGTAGAACTGCTCGCGCATGCTCGAGCATGTTCTTTGCAGTCGCGCACACCTAGCGGCGAAATCCGCCGGCGGCAGCGGCGGATGCTCGAGCATGCGCGAGCAGTTCGCGCGTGTTCGAACAGTCTCGCGGATGCTCCCGTGCTGCTACATTTGACAGTGAATTTTGCAGTTGTGTTTACAATATTTTGAAGTAAAGACGTGCGATAAGAGCAATTTTAAAGTATGGTGGACTGGGATTTGGTAATTATTGGGTTACTAGCAGAGGAAGAGGAGCAAGAAGAGCACATCAATAAGATGAAAAGAGGACGACACAAAATTGAAAGAAGAATATGGGCTGAAGCAACCTGGTAAGAAATATGTACATTTGGGGAATACCACACCCTGTGCTACGGTTTAAAGTTCAAGGGACAGTTATTTTATGACTACTATAAAATGGAATATGAACAATTTGAAAACCTACTAAATCTTCTTCGACCTTTTATTGAGAAAAAAAGTACTCATTTTCGTCATTTTCACCCTTTGGGTACGGAACCCTAAATATCAATGTTATTTTAGATTTTCAGTGTATTTTCGATAAGGGCTAGATTATTATTTATTATCTGTAGGTAGGCAACTAGGTACTAAATTTCCCTTTTCGGGCTTAGCTGATAAAAAAGATGTTAGAGCTAGCCCAAAAAATGACGGGGTGGCAACACTGACGACGGATCGCAAGCATCGACACGCGCGTATGCTCGAGCATGCGCGAGCATCCGCGCGCATGCTCGCGACTGCTCCCGTCGCCGCGAGGAGCATACGCGAGCATACTCGAACAGACGCTGAAGGGATTTAATCACTTGCAAGCTATTTTCAACTTTATTTCAATGGGAATAGAGTTCATTATCAATTGAATCAATGAAAACTGCTCGCGCATGCTCGAACAGTTTTACGCTAGGTGTGCGCTGACCCTTACGGTCGCGCGACCCTCCGCGACACCCGGCGACCGCAAAGTGTCGCTCGTCTGTAAGAGTGCTAAGCATGAGGTTCATTCTAGACATATACTTTTTCTAAGGTTTGGAGATCGATTTTTTCTGAACTCATAATATTTTTAAATTAATAAACATGGAAGGTACATCAGATGGCACGTTGTGGATAAGTATGGACAATCAACAACGAAGGTACGGGTTCGAATCAGCACGGACGACATGCCATGTACCAATGAGTTTTTCTAACTTATGTACGTTATACCGACTGCTCTCAAATGGTGAAGGAAAACATCGTGAGGAAACCTGCATACGCTGAAGAAGATTTCTGATGTCTACCAATCCGCATTGTGCACGCGTGGTGGACTAATGCCCATACACTCCTGAGGGTAGGCCTGTGCCCTACAGTGGGACGTATACAGGCTGATGATGATGACGATGAAGTGCCTAAATACAATCTTTCTCCAACTTAATACGAGAGACGTAAAACTGATTATGATGTAGTGTCTGCCTGTACCCCTGGGGATATCTTCACTTAAGGTTTTAAAATGACTCGTAATTTCATGCCTAATGCAGAGCGTGCGACGCGACGCCGCGGGCAAAAGGCTAGTTAAAAACATGTAACATCCAAATGAAAAAGGACTTTAAAGCGGGCTTTACAACATTTTCAACCTATGAGATTTCAACATCATCATCATATCACCTAATATACGAGGTGTAACAAAACACCCTAGTAATAATCTAAAGGGGTTGATTAGACTATCAAACTAAACAACTTTCACTTTTAAGGCAGCACAAAAAAAAAATATCTGTCCAATTACATTTGCGGCACAGGCCTTTCATGAATATAAAGTGTAAGAGCTGAGCCTTTTTTTTTACAACTACAACAAATGCACGCTAAAAAGATAGTTGGTAGTTGTAGTAACGTTTCTTACCACACCGACAGTTTGCCTGATTTCTAGACAAAATACAGGGTTACTTTTTATTCAGTGCACAAACTTTCACAACGTATCAGGTATCGCTTATTAAATTAAATTAATTTAAAAATTATTTAATTCAGATTACTCATCCATATTGTGTTAGTAACAATTGTGTTATAACTATGTTAGTTCAAAAAAAAAAAATTAAAAAATTTTTTTTTTGCCAATTTTTTCTCTTATTTTTGCCATCCCGTAAACATGAATAAAAATTGCTGTGCTGATCGTACTGTTGATAACAACCGCGCCGATCGAGGAAGCGAGTGACAGGTGACAGTATGGTCAGTACAAACCAAACATTTTTTTAATGAATAAGTTCAGATGCAGTTATTTTTTATTTTTGTTCTAAACCGGGATAATAAAAAAACACGGGTATTCTTAATTTCGATAACCATCACGCTCACAAAGTTTGTGCACTGAATAAAAAGTAACCCTGTATGTAGTAAATCACGCCCGTGGAAAAGTTCGGACAAACGCATAATTATTTATTGTACGGAACCATCAACGCGAGTAAAACTTTCAAACTTTTCCGCATTAAAATTACATTTTAATCTGGTTCATGGAGCTAACGAAAACGTATGGCATGTACGACGTCAAGGTAACGCGGCCGCGGCTTGCGGTCACAGTGGTGGCTTCTACTAGTATCACAGATTATGAATTTTTCAAATTTCGAACATTGCGCTTCAGGAACGAAAACTAAATGAGTCTTATGTCAATGAGCGACCGTTGACCCCACACTGGGGTCAGGCTGTCAAACGTACCTGAGCTGTAGAGTGAGACAGGCCTACTAGTATTCTGAAGTTAACGAAATGTTATGGTTTGCTGCGGACATGTGTTATGCTGCAAAACATGCACGTAGGTAAAGGGCGCCAAAGTGATAAGTCCGAAAAAATTACTTGTTCCACTAAAGTTTAACATGCTTCATCATCATCATCATTTCAGTCGATGGACGTCCACTGCTGGACATAGGCCTCCCCCAAGAATCGACATAACGACCGGTCCTGCGCTGCCCTTATATCCAACGGGTTCCCGCCGCCATCATAACATGCCTATTGCAGGGAAATCTCAAGCTCGCGTCGCTTGCTCCTGATTTTAGTTCGTATTGCAGTGATCTCATTATAAGCCGGAAAATCTCAGGCTCGCTTCCTTCGCTCCTGGTTATGACTGTACCTATCGCAAAAACCTGCGTATAGCATTGGATTTAGATGGCAAGTTTGCAATGACTCAATATAATAATAATTTATTAACATCTAGACCTAGCTACGCTCACACCTGGTTTTTAGGGTTCCGTGAAAACGGGACCCTATTACTAAGCCTACGTTGTCCGTCCGTCCGTCCGTCTGTCCGTCTGTCCTACCTATTTAGGGCCGTAACTTTTGAACCGTAACAGCTAGATAGTTGAAATTTTCTTAAATTATGCGTTATTACGGCGGATTTGTTAATAAATAATAAAAATATAAAAAGTTTAAAATTATGGGGGGTTCTCAACAAGAAACTAGTTTTTATCATCGTTTTTTCTTCACGCTCTATCGTTAAAATGGTAATACATAAAAGCGTCAAACTTAGTGTGATTATAGAGCAAATTCTACAAAATAACAACAAATACTAAAAACCGGCTAAGTGTGAGTCGGTCTTGCGTTAAAGGTCCCGGACAGAAAAAGTTTTTTTTTCTAAGTTAATAATTTTGTGTTCTGTGGTGGTGTGGTACGGAACCCTCGGTGCGTGAGTAGCTCGACTCGCACTTGACCGGTTTTATTTATTGTATTGAAACTACCTATTTGTATCACAGAAGTCTTTCCAGGTTTAAGATGATTGTAAATCAATCAGGTTTTAGATTTTATAGGCAACGATCTAGCGTGGATCTGCTACTGACATAATAATATATCGTTTTTTCCCAGGGATGGCCTGGGTCTGGGGGGTCAAGGAAATTAAATAGTGAGAAAGTGAAGAGAAGAAAATGAAGTGACCGCACTACGGTGGGATCGCAAACCGTATTAGTTTAAATGTACCACCTACCTTAAATCGTTTGTAAAGCCTTTGATTATGAATTAAGGTTGGAAATAAATACAATTTGGAAAATGCCAAAAACATTAAAGGGAGGTGAAATCTGTTTTTGATAACCGTTGGCAAAAGCCTGTAAATGTTGTGCTAAAAGTGACCTAGCTACACCCCGGACACTCCATAGAACGATCTCAAATAGCACTGCTATGGAAACAAGATGGTGTAGGCACACGCGCCATCAATCATTGTTTTTTTTTTAACGGGTTATGTGTAAAAAATAGGATTCTTCAAAGCTTCATATATTATGATAATCATGAAGTACTAACAGTAGGAGTATGATTTTCAGATATGTGTAAATTGAACATATAATTGATGTTTTGATTAGAGCCAAAACACGATTAAGACACATTTTCTCGGAAAAACAAGCCAAAGTAGCCTCCATTTTTATCTATAAACGCTTGGAACTGCTAAACGGTGAATAATAGAAAAACAAGACTTGATTTAAAAAAAAAGAGATTGATATTTTCTAAATTTTGATTAGAGCAGAATTGAAGTTACATAAATAGTACCAATCACAATTAAATTAAGTTTGATTTGGCGCTCGATTCGTTTCAGGCGCGCGCGGCGCCCCATCTCTTTCTCTCGCATCAGGCCGTAATATAAGCTATCCCACGCCTGTTTCGCTAAAAAAAAATTTCGACATAGGCCCTTAAATTGGAAGAATTTAGTACAAAAACACGGTGTAGGTATACACCCACAGAACATTAAAAGAGGTGTTAGAAATGCAAAATGTATAGTGCTTTTGCTTCGGAGACGACTGTCGCCACTTGTCATCCGGCTGATGCTGCTACAATTACTCATGCCCTCTCGCTCGCACCACGCCGCGCGCCTTATGGTGTTATCATAAAGGTATCATATAGAGGAACTGACAGCTGAAAGAGCGAGATGTACCTAGCGGCGCCACTGTATAATAGAAAGAGATACGTGACGCGAGGCAATATAACCGTTTTTGGGAACTTGTCAGCACAATCGACTGGGTAAATATTCGTACTCTGTGAATAATTAGTGAATCTAATGTGAAGTCGTAGATTATTTTATGAAATATACTAACACTATTTCATTAAATTACCTACGATTTCACGTTAGATTCACAATTATACACAGAACTCGAAGTTTTAGGGTGCCGATAAGTGCCGACAAAAGCACAAAAAACGGTTTCATTTGACAACTCATGTCAGTTACTCTATTCCGACAGGTATAATAACTTTATGGTTGTTATCATAAAGGTATAATAACTTTAAGGGTGTTATGCAAATCATTGCATAACCTGTGGCGACACGTTCCACGCCTACTTTGCACTTCTAACCCCTCTTATAATGCTCTGTGGCTGTGGCCAACCTTTGCACCAGTTTTACTTTCACTAAAGTTAGTTTTTCTTTCACATTAATAAAAAAAAAATTCTATGTAGGGTTTTGTTACAACCTGTATTATTATATTCTGTAACTAAGCTTCGAATCAATAGCTCGTATAAATAAAACATGTAGGTGTCCAAGTAATAAACTTTAGTGTCCGTATCTTAATGGACACTATTAAGCGTCCCATTGCTTAATGGACACCAGACGCTTTTATATTAATGTGACTGTATGGACTGAGGCAGCTGGAAATATGTTACTGTTTACCCTTTGTTTTAAGTAGGCTGTTTTATATTGTAATACAAGGTGTTACGGTAAACAGTTGCATTACTTTAAGTTTAAAGGTGATTAAGTACCCATGATACAACTATCCCTGAGAAACCTATAGAAATTTCCCCATAAAGTAATGCAACTGTATACAGGGATTACAGGGTCCTTCTACATATACAGGGTGAAATTGATATCATTGGCATCCTTTTAAACTAAGAGTCTACCCATCAAACTGAACAACTTTTACTATGGGAGCAAACCGATCGGAGCAAAAAAAAATCTGCTGTGGCATACATTTGAGTCGAGTAGGCACTGCAGTTTAGTATGGGACAGCTGATTTTTTAGTTGCTCCGATCGGTTTGCTCCCATAGTAAAAGTTGTTCAGTTTGATGGGTAGACTCTTAGTTTAAAAGGATATCAATTTCACCCTGTATATGCTGACAGTTTTTTTAATATCGAAATCGCAAAAAAAAAAACAACTGTCACATTTAATTTTGTCTCGAGTAGGTTTGCAGTTTTGTATGGAATAGCTGCTTTTTAGTGTTCCGTACCAAAATTGGCAAAACGGAACACTTATGGAATCAGGTCGGCGTCTGTCCGTCCGTCCGTCCGTCCGTCTGTCACAGGCATTTTTCTCAGAGACTTGCTGAAATTGCTGGTCCAATATCATAAATGAAGTAAAAAAAAACATTTTTTTTATATTGGGGGGCAATTTGGGAAGTAATAAAGGGTAAATAAAATAAAAAATTCTACCCTATGGTGTGGGGTATCAATTGAAAGCTTATGAAAATACGAGTCCAAAAATATTTCTTTCAAATTTTTTAATAAAACTTTGTTTAACAAAATTTTCAATTAAATTCGAGAAATTACTGTCCCCACCTATTTCAAAAAAATAGCTGTATAAGATCTGAAAAAGATCATGAACATCAGAAATAATGTGTAGATGGCAGGAAAATTATCAGGGTGGCTCTAACTTGGATAGTTTTTTTTTCTATACCAAAAAAACTAACACCAATGTGACCAGTGTAAAAGTTACTACGTGACTACTACTAAGTAAGTGTCAATTTATAGTGGATTTTTCAATGACCCATGTTAAACAACTGGTAGTACGGAACACTAATTGCCCGAGTCCCGACTCTTACTTGGCCGGTTTCTATTTCGCGATTTCGATGTTGGTGCCATAGAGAAAGTTGTTCAGTTTGATAGCGTGAAACACCCCTTTAAGTAAGTGTCTCATTTAATCCTGTATATTTAGCTGTAGACTTTGCTTAGCTCGCAATCAGATTCTTTACACCCTGTACGTAAACATCCCTAGATAAAATAATTAAACGTTCACACAGTCTCAGAAAACATCGTCTCAAATTAAAACTGAATAAAAACAACACGGGACGTTGGTAATAAAAAGTTACATTTAATTACGCGACAGGCAATTTTGTTCATTTATAGTTCTTTTTTGTTTTTATTTGCGCGACGCGCCGGTGCGGTGTTTTATTAAAAAACATAAATTTTTATAAGAAAAAGCGTTTTTAATTTACTTACTACTTAACTGTAGCATTAATTATTAACTAGTGGAGACTTACATGATATTTTGTCTTATATATGGTTGGTTGGTTTATTTGATTGATAGGTTAGGGATGCAATGCAACGAATAGTACTTTAGCGAATACGAATACGAGTATCAAATTGATATTCGTCGAATACGAATACGAGTATCAAATTAATATTCGACGAATACGAATACGAGTATCAAATTAATATTCGTCGAATACGAATACGAGTATCAAATTAATATTCGTCGAATACGAATACGAGTATCAAATTAATATTCGTCGAATACGAATACGAGTATAAAATTAATATTCGTCGAATACGAATACGCGTATCAAATTAATATTCGTCGAATACGAATACCAAACAATTTTTTTTAAAACTTAAATACAATGCAGGGTGTAACAAAACACAAACCCCTACAAAACACCCTAGTAATACCTGTGGTAATACTTAAGGGGGTGCTTCATACCATCAAACTGAACAACTTTCACTATGGGACCAACATCAAGAAAAAATAAAAAAACCTGCTGTCCCATACAAAACTGCAGTACCTACCGACTCGACTAAAATGTATGGGACTTCCGATTTTTTTATTTTTTCTCGATGTTGGTCCCATATTGAAAGTTTTTCAGTTTGATGGTATGAAGCACCCCCTTAAGTATTACTAGGGTGTGTTGTAGGGGTTTGTGTCAAGTATTACTTAAAGGTAAAAAATGTCGTCTTAAGCCCCTACTCGGGGCAGAGTGCCTAGGAGGCTGGCAGCGTTGCCTCTTTGGATCGCTAGGCTGATCCTTTGCGCAAAATAGCTGCCAGCCCTGTCGTCCTGTCGCCTGTAGCCTCGAATAGGCACTTTGAGAGGCATTTTAGGAACATTTTCCCCTCAGGACCCCAGCAACCTAGGGTCTCCACTTCGAAAGGCAGGAAAATGTAGCTATCACTCAATCCCTGGTAGATTTTGATTAGAAATATCTTTATTTTATTTTACCATAATATTCCTAATATTTATAAAAAAAAATTAAAAAAAAAAAAATCGCCTTCAAAAGTAAAAAAAGTAAGAAATAATGTTTCAGTCTATGACTTTTATGTTCGAATCTATAAGAAAATTAATTTGTTTTATCGAAATCGCTGTCAAGCCTGTACGATTCGCGAATGGGCTTACAGTATTTTTTTGGCTTGGCTTGACACCGACACCAATAAAAAAAAAAAATTCTTATATAGATTCGAACGTAAAAGTCAACATTATGAAAACATTAAACACAACACTAAAACATTATTTCTTACTTTTTTTACTTTTGAAAGCGGTTTTTTTTTTTTTTTCTAAAACAAATTTTATTTCGTAACTTTCAGTGATTTAATATGTTAGTTCGACTCAGATATTAGTTATATTACGCAAAGGGTACATTGAAACGAAGCAAATGTTTCAATCGCAGACGATTTGCTGTCAACTTTTGAGGAGTTCTATTGTATAGCTCCGAAGCGCTCAGATCTGCACAAAATTAAAATGGAACCACCTCGGGATTATACCCTTTAAAAAAAAAAAGATTTTTTGAAATTGGTTCACAATTGACGAAAATATCAGTGAACATACATAAAAAGAAAAAAAACATAAGTTACAGCCGAACATCCTCCTTTTTTTGAAGTCTGTTAAAAATCTACGACAGGCACATTTTTCTTCAGAAAAACATGCATTTTCAAGTTTTTTTGGCACAGCGCAGGACCGGACGTTTTGGCGATCCTTAAGGGAAGCCTATGTCCAGCAGTCCATCGGGTGAGATGATGATGATGATGAAACACAGGTGTAAGACGTTTCGAAACTATCGTTTTGGGAATTCAAGATTATGAACTAGGACCCTTTATAGTTTGACTCTGGGGAAATCGGTGTAAACATATTAATTTAGTCAATTTTAGACCTCAAACGTGAACTTAACAAGATCCAAATCCAGTTTACTATGGTACCGTTATTAAGTGGTAGTAATAATTTCATTTCCCAAAGCTTAAATTCAACTGTTTAACTATTGATTGAACTTTCATATAGGTTGCTGCTAATACAAACTAATCTACAGGGTGTAATAGAAGAGGGTAGTAATATTTAAAACCGTGCTTCAGACCATCAAACTGAACAAATTGAACTATGGAGCCTGCATCGAAATCGCGAAAAAATTCTCAAATCCAATGCTCTATTCGACTCAAATGTGGTAAAAGCAAAAGCTATTAATCACGAGAAGTTTTATCAAAATCGGTCCAGTAGTTTTTGCACGATGCTCGAACAAACAAAAAGGAAACCAGACCGGCAAAAAAATAAAAAAATCGGTGATTTTGGAGTCAGGGGTCACCTATACCACAGTATAAGAAAGAGTATCTATTACTAGATACAGTAAGGACACTCCCTTCCTCCCACCAACTTTTTACCTCACCCCCTCTATCGCCCTCTGGTTACCTCGCACTGGTTCCTCGTTACCTACGAAGAAGACTTAAGGTTCAATTTCTTTGGTTTCGCATGTGCTGACGGCATCTTGTCAATTTAAAATTTTTGTATGAAGTGTCCGGGCTGTGCCTATATACTATTATCGGAACCTTTTTTAATACAGGGAAGAGAAGAGTCTACTCATCAAACTGAACAATTTAATTATAATTGAATTGAATTGAACTTTTACTATGGGAGCAAACCGATCAGAGCAAAAAAAAACAGCTGTTGCATACATTTGAGTCGAGTAGGCATTGCAGTTTAATATGGGACAGCTGATTTTTTTACTCTGATCGGTTTGTTCCCATAGTAAAAGTTGTTCAGTTTGATGGGTAAACTCTTAGTTAAAAAGGATGCCAATGATATCAATTTCACCCTGTATAACTACTGTTATAGTTTTATAATATTGATAAAGGTATGTAAAAAGCCGTGGTGGTCCAGTGGCGAGTATCCTTGCCTGCCGTGCAGGAGGCGATGGTTCGATCCCCGTCCAGGCCGACTCGTACCAATGAATTTTTCGGCATTTATGTCCGATTTGTAACACCACTGGCTTTTCGGTGAAGGAAAACATCGCGTGGAAACCTGCATGCTTCAATTTCGAGGCATGTATTGTACCTACTGTCCATTACAAGTGGCGACGGGCTCACTCCCCGTCATACTGGACAGAGTTTCGGTACTACTAGTGAAACGTGTATGTTGTGAAGTTTCAGAATATCTCTGACTACCCCCTCGGGGAATATAGTCGTGAGCATATGCATGCATGCATAAAGGTATGTAGTTTGATCGAAATATTTTGTGTAGATTTCCAGCCGACGATTTCCCAACGACAGGTGCAAACAATAAAATTCTAGAAGTCAATAACGGACTTTGAAATATATTTTATTATATTTTTAATGGCCAAGTTACAATAAAATTAGTAAATTATCGACTAATAAACGTTTATTGCCCTCAAGGTAGTATTAAATGTTCTCCAGCAGTTAAATAAGGTATAATGTCTGATTTTATGTCGGTACGATGGCGCAGAATACATAATACGTAGTTAACAGTAGGTATTAGTCATCATCATCATCATCTCAGCCGATGGACGTCCACTACTGGACATAGGCCTCCCCCAAGGATCGCCATAACGACGGGTCCTGCGCTGCCCTCATCCAACGTGTTCCCGCCGCGCGCCGCCTTGACGAGGTCGTCGGACCACCTTGTGGGGGGCTCATTGGCCTCGATTCGGAGTGTACCACGACTTAACTAAACTAAATTTATTCCTGTCACTTTCTAAAATAAGATTAAGAAAAGAGACAGAAAACCAACAGCTGACTTTAGTGCTGTCAAAGTGACGTTAAACGCCCAAAAACGACTTAAATAAGATGGCGTACATTATGATGGCGACTTGTCACTTTGACTACTTTGAGCACTAAAGTCAGCTGTTGGTTTTCTGTCTCTTTTCTTAATCTTATTTTAGAAAGTGACAGGAATACATTTAGTTTAGTTTAGTCGTGGTACACTCCGAATCGAGGCCATTGCCTACCCACCTTGCGCTTTCCGGTACACGGTCGCAACTCGAGAACTCTTCGGCCCCATAGGCCATCGGTTCTACGAGCAATGTGCCCCGCCCACTGCCACTTTAGTTTATCAATTCTTCGGGCTATGTCAGTTACTCTGGTTCTTCTGCGGATCTCTTCATTTCTGATTCGATCTCGCAGGGAAACTCTGAGCATAGCCCTCTCCATTGCACTTTGGGTGACTTTCAGCCTTCTTATAAGGCCTTGAGTGAGCGACCACTATTAGTGGTACTACATAAAGAATGGTCATTCCCTGCCCCTCACTAACTTCAGTTACCGCACCTCACCCCCGCACTTTGAGGGACACTTAAGGGGAGCCGAGCAAGAAGCACAAACAGCTATCCCTACTTCTCACAGTAATTAATTAATGCAAAAAAGCAAAACATAGGGACATACACGGATAAAAAAGATTTCTTGAAATAAGAAATTACGTTTTATTCGATATGAGAGCGCCATATTCTTGGTTCAATGCAATTTGCTCTCACACAAGACAATTGTCTTGACGATACAGGGTGAAATTGATATCATTGGCATCCTTTTAAACTAAGAGTCTACTCATCAAACTGAACAACTTTTACTATGGGAGCAACACAAAAGTAAAAAAAATCTGCTGTTGCATACATTTTGTGTCGCTTAGGCGTCAGTTTAGTATGGAACAGCTGATTTTTTTGTTGCTCCGATCGGTTTGCTCCCATAGTAAAAGTAGTTCAGTTTGATGGGTATACTCTTAGTTTAAAAGGATACTAATGATATCAATTTCATCCTGTATATCGAAGAAAACATAATTTCGGGAAAAATAAATAATAAATAAATAATAATAATAATTTTAATTATTTCAAGAAATCTTTTTTACCCGTGTAGCAGAGGTATACCATAGATTATACGGTAACATTTTTTTTTTGCTCTAGTGTCATTATCCAGGGAGGAAACAGGGGTCATACGTTTGTATGGAAAAAAAATCCTCTATTGGCTATGTGCACGACACTAGCGCCACACTAGCGCGGCGGAGCGCATGAACTATGTCGGCCAGCCGTGAATTATCTACACTATTATAGTACTGTAAAGACTCTGTGTTTGTTCGAGGATCCTGCCAACACTACTGGTCGATCGATTTTGATAAAACTTTTTATATTTAAAAGCTTATTATTAGACTTAAAAACTAGCTTATATTTTATCCCGGTACGATGACGGGAGCGGATGCGGACGAAGCCACGGGAAAAATCTAAATTGTATCGGAATTCTCATACAAACTTTTACCTCCGTTTTATTTTAACACCTTTGGGGGTTGAAATACAACAAATCTTTTTTAAGTGAGCATCTAGATGCCTATAGAAACTTCCATGCCAAATTTTAAGTTTGTAGTATTGACAGTTTTGGAGATTTCGTGTTTAGTTAGTGTGTGGTTTTGCATAGATTCAAGCATATTTTCACTGCTTGGCCCGCAATAGTACAAATTTCTGCCACAGTGTGCGCTGCGATCGACTTGACAGTTCCCAACACCCACTTCGCACATAGCCAATAATAGAGAAGGTGCATGATCCTACAAACTTTTCGTCAACAAAAAAACACTGCATATACTAAAGATGTAACAAAAGAAAATTTAATTAATATCTAACCTTATATTATATTAAAACAGAACCTAATCAAACTATAAAATGTAATTACAGTTTTCGCAGCTGAAACAATTAGGTACCTACCTAGGTACCTACTTATAACCGTCGTGGTAATGGTACTTTTACACTACGTTCAGCTCGAGCAGAAACTTAAATTTTATCGTACAAAAAAATGTAAGACCCATATCACACAAGCGATTTTTGAGCGTAGGCGATGTCGTGATCGCACCGCAACGACCGTGTCGTCGCAACTGAATCGCTGCGATTTTGACAATGATGGATCTCAAAAATATCGCTGCGATATAGCGGCGATAATAAAAGAACTTTTTGACTGATTAAAAAAAAGGAGCATGTTCTGAATTCGTCAGTAAGTTTTTATAATTTTTCAATGTAAATGAATCGTAAATAATTAAATAGGCAATGGCAGAACCCTGGTGTGGGATGCTACCTGCGTCGACACCGTAGCGCCCTCACACCTCTCTGCCACTTCTCGAAGGGCCGGCTCGGCGGCGGCTGCTGCAGAGAGCGAGAAGCGGCGCAAATATGTAACCCTCGGCGAGGGTTACTTATTGGCGCCGTTCGGTGTGGAGACTCTGGGGCCATGGGGACCAGACGCCCGACAACTATTCAAAGAGCTGTCGTCGCGATTGGTCGAAGTGTCCGGCGACCGAAGGGCTGGCGCGTACCTCGGGCAACGGATATCAATCGCCATCCAAAGAGGTAATGCTGCCAGCGTCGTCGGCACACTCCCACAAGACGGCAGCCTCGAGCACATCTTCTATTTAGCATGAGCCGAGTAGAAGATGTGCTCGACGAAGATCCTCCCGGGACCCTGTGCTCCTTTGCCTTTATGTCTTATTTTTTCTATTTTATAATTTTTTTTTTTTTTTTAGTTTTTTCTCAGTTTGACTAGGCTAGGCTATTGTTAAGAATATTGTTAATGTACCTACACTGTAAATATTGTAAATAAATAGTGTCCTGTGTGAATATTAAATAGGTATATTCAACTAAAAGATACATTTGCATCGTTTTAATTATCTTCTCCATTTCATTTTTCATTTTTATCGTCATTACAGGAACAACATTTTGAAAGTTCTAATTAATGTATACAGGGTTCAACTTAATAAGCCGACAGTTTTTTAAGAGGATGATTAGACCGTCAAACTGAACAACTTTCTCTATGGGACCAACATCGAAATCGCGAGAAAAAATCTGCTGTCCCATAGGTGGGTCGAGTAGGTTTGAGTTTTCTGATTTTTTTCGCGATTTCTGTTGGTGCCATAGAGAAAGTTTTTCAGTTTGATGGTCTGATCATACCCTTAAAAAAGTGTCAGCATATTAAGAAGAACCCTATAGATTAGTACTTACAGCTCTCTCTAGAGCGGTCTTCAGGAAAATTTATGGAAAACCACTAATCGATAATTAATTGTTCTACTGGGGAACCTTATTCTTTTCTAATAAAGGCTTTATTGGCATAAACTGACCACAAGAACCAGTTGACTGTACTCAAAGGGGTTGTTTGCTTCGATGTAAGGTTGTTTGTTATGCCGGTTTTTATTTGTATATCCATAGATTGTTTAAAAGCCTTTACAGCGCAAAAAAAATTTAAGGTAGTTAAAATTTGTGGACGTTTTAAACATTTAATAATTTATGATCCACATCTTTTATTTTGTATGAGTATTGTCATTGAATTGTATAGCTAATCGTTTAAATTGTTTGTCTTATTTGTCAAAATGTCTAGATATTTATTTTTAACGTGTTATCGAGTTTAAATTAGAAACCTAAATAATTGGCGTTTATATGAAATCCTAAATCATCTTTGTCAAAATTCAAAAAATTCAAATTTTTTTATTCAAAATAGTATCATATATTTAGATAGCTTTTTGACGTCATTTTTTGACTCTACCACCGCGTCAGAAGGTGTTCCGTTGACAGAAGATGCGGCCAGAAACTCTACAACACACATCTTTTAAACAAAACAAAATGTACAAAGTACAATTAAAATACAATATTGCATTACATAGTGTAAAATTGTCAAGACCAGAGATTTTGTCAATATACAATAGGGTGGTAAACATCATGGAACTAGGAAGGTAAGAAACTGGATTTTGGTGGAATAACTTGACTAACATGCGGTTTGATTGCATCGACTTATCATTTTTGAAGAGGAAAAACGTCCCCTTATTGAATCAGTAGCAAAATGTCACATTTGCGAAATGTCTCATTCAATTCATTAGCTTCATTTTTGCTTTACTTACCTAAAAAATTCTGACATTAATATAAACGTTAAAAAAAAAATTCAGCGATTTGATGTTTTCCTCAAATACTATACAGGTTGTACAAAACACCCTAGTAATACTCAAGGGGGTGCTTCAGACAATCAAACTGAACAACTTTCACTATGGGGCCAACATCGAGAAAAAATAAAAAATAATTGCTGTTCCATACATTTTAGTCGAGTCGGTACTGCAGTTTTGTATGGGACAGCAGATTTTTTAAATTTTTTCTCGATGTTGGCCCCATAGTGAAAGTTGTTCAGTTTGATGGTCTGAAACACACCCTTAAGTATTACTAGGGTGTTTTGTTACACCCTGTGACCTGTATACAATGTTCTTGGTTTTTCTTTTATTCGAAATTTTGTGTGTACTAAAATCAATATACCTACTACCAAAATTAAATGACTAGCCTGGTAGGTATTCAGTGAAAAAAACCTGAGTTTGAGTGCAAAATCTCGTATGCCAAAATCCACAGAGTGAGTAGGTACTCAACTCAGATACAACTCACGCTCAAAAAACGTTTCTGAATCTCGGCCCTAGTGTCTTACTTTCAAATTTTCAATGGACCAAATCAATTGTGTGTGTCACACAACCTTCGACTGACAACCTTAAATAAATAAACTTGTGTAACCACACAACTGGTCTTATTGGGCACACACGACAAACCTTCAGATAATCCCACAATGCAAATCGTTTAAAACTTGATTACTTATTGGACTATTTAGTCGCATAAATGTCTTATTCAGAGTAAAATAAATGAGATAACTTTTAGACCTGTAGCTCAAGCAAGCTTTTTTAGCTTATCGTTAATTAAACAATAATTGATCAAAACAATTAACTGTTTAAAACTGTTTAGTAGGATGTCGAACTGTCGTATAAAAGTCGTATTTGAAACTATTATAAACTTTTGCTTCCTTGAAAGTGTTATGGGTAGAATTGTAGAGTCAAATACATAACCTCTTTTTGTCTATCGTTGGCTACAAGTTTTAGCTAAAAGATTAACTTGAAATATACTTAATAAATAGTTCAATCATTAATTCAAATTCTATACAAAAGTAAACTTTAAAATTCCACTATACAACTAAGTAAGGAGGCTTTAAAAATCATAACCTCTAGGTTAGGTACCAAACCAACTTAGTTGAAACTTAACACAATCACTTACCGTAAACTTAAATACAAAAACACTGCACAAAATTCACTATAACCTCAAAACCTGACAGCTGATTAAACAAAATGGCTGCCGATTGCCAGTTTTTTCTCAGTTTCGGTACACGGACATGCTCCTTTTGATTTTATATTAATTTTTTGCGGTCGACACGTCCGCTTCTGTCGGCGGTTGCTACAAGACTGGCTTGGCTTGCCTTGAATACATGATGATTGGTTAGGATGCGTACACGCAGGTCACGATTCGTTGGAGAAGGTGGCTTTTGTATTTAGATGGTAAACAATAAACTCGTTGGCAGTCAGGAGTAAATAGATGAAGGCAATCTCAGGTGAACTGAAATAATA
Source organism: Agonopterix subpropinquella (assembly GCA_922987775.1). Taxonomy (NCBI): domain Eukaryota; kingdom Metazoa; phylum Arthropoda; class Insecta; order Lepidoptera; family Depressariidae; genus Agonopterix; species Agonopterix subpropinquella. The sequence continues at coordinate 9,448,651 of OV277719.1, read as the reverse complement.
TCAAATAAGGAGGAACTTCTTTATTACCATCAAATGCCTCTCATGATTGTGGAGTTCATTGGGGAGGCAAAGCTTTAGCTCTACTTTAACAATGAGGTAGGTAATAAAATAATTATCTTTCGGTAGTTCACGACCCAATTACCGCAGTGTCTGAAAACGTAGACATATTAATCTATGAACGAAAGTCTTCGGTCAGTGTGTTTTGCCAGTCATGACATATGGAACAGAGACGTGGGCGTTCACTCAAGGCATCATAAAAAGGCTGAAAGTCACTCAAAGGGCAATGGAGAGGGCTATACTCAGAGTTTCCCTGCGAGATCGAAGAAATGAAGAGATCTGCAGAAGAACCAGACTGGCATAGCCCAAAGAATTGGTAAACTAAAGTGGCAGTGGGCGCATTGCTTGCAGAACCGATGGGCAATGGGGCCAAAGAATTCTCGAGTGAAAACCGCTTACCGGAAAGCGCAGCGTGTATAAGGCCCCCCACACAGTGGACCGACAATCTGGTGAAGGCGGCAGGAACCCGTTGGATGGGGACAGCGCGGGACTGGTCGTTGTGGCAATCCTTGGGGGAGGCCTATGTCCAGCTGTGGACGTCCATCGGCTTAGATGATGATGATGATCTAATGGTAGAAAGTTCGAAATGATTTAGGTACCTAAGTCAATATCAATAATGCTAACTATTAAGGCACCTACCAAACACAGTCCCGCCAGTCAAACAATCCTAATTATCACATGCTAGAATTAGACGATTTAATTATTAGGCATTTAGACTCTACCATTTTTAGGCATTTTCTGAAATACGCTTGATCTTGCACTGGCATAACGAAACGCAATCTACCGGCATGGCATTTTTCTTGTAAACCAAAGTCTCTGCTTGCTTTCCGAAGCACACAGGCGCTCGCTTACCTTTTTGTTGTACACCTATGTCTGTTGGATAAAATAAATGAACTGATTTGGGCGAAATAACACTAAAAAGATCACCAATTCAAAGAAGTTTGATTGCTGCGCTTCGCTGATAATTTCCTAATACCAAGGCTCCACTACAGCACCGAGCTAGAACACTGTTATACCTAAAAAAAAATTCTTAATTACAGTTTTTTTTCTATTTAGGTACCTAACCTAAATAGAAAAAAAACTTAATTAAGAAAAATTTTAGCTCTTACTTCCTATAATATCTACGCTTATACAGGGTCCTTCTTAATATGCAAACTGATGATCAGACCGTCAAACTGAACAACTTTTTCGATGCCACCCCATAGGCCCATATCGAAATCGCGAAAAAAAATATCATCTCTTCCATACAAAACTGCAAACCTACTCGAGCCAAATACGGGTGTAACAAAACACTCTAGTAATACTTAAGGGGGTGCTACAGACAATCAAAACTGAACAACTTTCACTATGGAGCCAACTTCGAAAACACGAAAAAAATATCAGCTGTCCCATACATTTGAGTCTAGTCGGTGCTGCAGTTTTGTATGAAACAGGTGATTTTTTTTTAGCGATTTTGATTTTGTCTCTATAGTGAAAGTTGTTCAGTTTGATGGTCTGAAGCACCCCCTTAAGTATTACGAGGATGTTTTGTTACACCCTGTATATGGGACAGATGATTCGCAATTTCGATGTTGGTCCCATAGAGAAAGTTGTTCAGTTTGATGGTCTGATCAACCTCTTAAAAAGTGTTAGCATATTAAGAAGGACCCTGTATACGCTCTGTAGTGTATGTATTATTTGTAATTTTTGTGTTAACTTTTTGTGTTGTATTATTTTTGTCTATTAAATAAGATATTTATTCGTCAAACAACAAAAAGTTGTAAAATGTCCAAAGTAAAATTGGACATTTATGCGACTTTATTGTGAACGCACCTTTATATTTTCCGAACAACATTGCGAAGTGAGAGCCATTGAAGGCTGTGCACCCTACCAAAACTAAACGTCGTAACTTAACTTAAATTGACGTAGGAATATCTATCGTATATCCTGGAGATAAAGTCGAAGATTGAATTTGAAGCTTTTCAATTAGCTTTCGTCTGATATTCTTGTCTGATTGCACAATTTTTACCCTAAACTCGATTGGAATTTGACTTTTTATTGTTTTAAAAAGATCATTTTTGGAAATAAAATCACGAATTTTGTAATAAAATGTTGTTTTAATATAAACTCACGACCGTTATCTTTCGGGGTGGTCGGAAACATTTTGCTACAACACGGAAAAAATATACTGAAGTGCGATTTTTGAAAATCATACGAGCGACTTGGCAGTAGAAAATGTCAAAATTACTATGGAGATTATGCATCTTTCTACTGCTAAGTCGCTCGTATGATTTTCAAAAATCGCACTTCTGGGTCCTTCTAAGGAAGAATATACTGGTTGTTGGTTTTAATATGCTAACACTTTTTTAAGGGGATGATCAGACCATCAAACTGAACAACTTTCTCTACGGGACCAACATCGAAATCGCGAAAAAAATTTCAGTTGTCCCATACATTTAGCTCGTGTAAGTTTGCAGTTTTGAATGGAAGAGCAAATTTTATTTCGCGATTTTGATGCCCAATTTCAATTCAATTTGATTTATTCATTAACAATTTACATTTTTGGAGGTGCTACTTGGGAATGTTCCTCCATTGAAAAGGGAAGTACTTCCGCCAGGCTAGGTGTGATGCCTGGGGACCGGCCGTGGTCCAACAGTTCTTAGTTGGACCTTGTATATGTATCGAATCTCTGTGATTATTTCTATTGCGCGATTTATGTCTTGCATTCGATTGTGAACCTTATTTGCAGTAGGTTACGAGTTACGTATTTACGATGAACGTTGTCTTTGTATGGAGCATATTTCCGCGAGCGACGATATCGCCATCTGTTGGCATCTTTGCTATAACTTGTAGGTGCTGACCATCTGTAGTAGTTCCCACACATTGTATTCTAATTTAAATTTAAATAATTATATATATGTACATTGATTCTAATTCTATAGTTAAGTATTATCTACATTTGTATTCTACACTCGTTGTATTCTTGCTTGTAAAATTGTTGTGAATTGTTGTGTTATTATGTGTGTGTTACTTTTGCAAATAAATTGTTTATCTATCTATCTACATTTAAAACACTCAGAAAACATAAACATTGTAAAATGAACATATAAACATTGTAAAATTTGTTGGTGCTATAGAGAAAGTTGTTCACTTTGACGTTCTGATCATCCCCTTAAAAAGTGTCAGCATATTAAGGAAGGAGCCTAGGTATATGTAAGTAATTATTATTTTGGAGTTTAAGGTTTTAGTGGGGCAAAAACTTTGACTACTTAATACAGGGTGAAATTGATATCATTAGCATCCTTTTAAACTGAGAGTCTACCCATCAAACTGAACAACTTTTACTATGGGAGCAAACCGATCGGAGCAACTAAAAAATCTGCTATCCCATACTAAACTGCAATGCCTACTCGACTCAATTGTATACAACAGCTGATTATTTTTTGTTCCGATTGGTTTGCTCCCATAGTAAACGTTGTTCAGTTTAATGGGTAGACTCTTAGTTTACAAGGATGCTAATGATATCAATTTCAGCCTGTATAGGGACTAGTTACGCGTGTCATTCTACTAACAAACATTTCTGCCACTTTTTGCGGGGGGCGAGGTAACAAGAAATCCGCAACTTTGGATTTTATTCCCCATAACTTTAGATTCTAATTTTGAATGTAAAAAATCATGAAAAGTAGTCTCGTGTGAACCCCAAACGTTCTAAGTTCAAAATTATTGTTTCGCAATTATAGGCTGTCTCGTTTAGTGATAAGGTATAAAATTGAGTGTGAAATGCACATGATCAATTTGTCTTATACCGTGGCAGAGGGGAAATGCTAATTGAGATTATTCTTGCTTCAAGAACTTTTTATGGCACGAATAAACCAATGAGTTCGAAACTTCGAACTAATATTAATTAATGAGGTGAATGCATCCAGACAACTTTCGTGAGGTCAACGACCTCAAACAGGTTTATAGGATGATCGGACAACCTACACGGTGAGTGCCGAAATGAGGAGAAATTTACATTATGGTAACCGACTTTACACAAAGAGGATGATATAGGTATACAGGTTAAGTGACAGCCTAGCAAATACTGAAACGGTGAACTCAGACCATCAAACTGAACAACTTTCACTACGGAGCCTACCTCAGGAGACGCGAAAAAAATCAGCTGTCCCATACAAAACTGCTGTACTAACCCGACTAAAATGTATAGGACAGCAGATTTTATTTCGCGTCTCCTGAGGTAGGCTCCATAGTGAAAGTTGTTCAGTTTGATGGCCTGAGTTCACCGTTTCAGTATTTGCTACGCTGTCACTTGCACCCTGTATATCCCACAAATCACTGCACATGAAACCTTGATGCTAATCACGCTAAATAAATGCCCATTGACTCGTTAGTGTACTTTGGCCGAAGCACAACTCTTTCGGTACATACATACATATTCTCACGCCTGTCTCCCACTTGGGTAGGCAGAGACAACGGAACGCCACCTGCTACGATCTCTCTATTTATTATTATTGGGTGCTTTGGGCTGTGCCACTTCGATCATCGCTGATCTTTTGTGAACTTCTATTCTTCCCTATTAATTCCTACAGCAGTTAGGTATCGCAGTAGGTCTTTAGCAGGGATGTCTTGTATCTCATCTGGAGTCAACACCTGTCTTCCAAGATGAATACTTCTTGTGTACATTAATGGACCACAGTTGCAGATAATGTGTAGGGGGGTTTGGTTTCCATGTCCTCCCCGAAGAATCTGCAGCACCTGGTGTCGCTTTGTTTTAAGGTGTGCATGTATTTGTTTAGTTTGCAGTGACGTGAGTGATCTCACTATTGTACATAAGTTGTCTTTTTTAAGAGCTAATAGGCTGTTCGTATGTTTACGATTATACTCTTTGATAAGTGCTTTGGAGTGATTTAGGCCTGGAGCATTTCTCTATGTCTTAATTCGTTGTAACTGAGCTTATTCAAAACCTCTCTAGTTTCCTCCACATTCATTAGTCCTTTCATGCATGCTCGTCGGTTTCGGGTAGATCTGACCTGGAGTGCGATTTTTGAAACTCATTCTTTGAACTCAGCAGTTGAAAATGTCAATATTACTATGGAGATACGCATCTTTCTACTGCTGATTTGACTTTCAAAACTTCACGGGTGCGATTTTTGAAAACCAAATTAGCAGTAGAAAGATGCGTATCTCCATACATTTTCAACTACTGAGTTCAACGTATGAGATTCAGAAATCGCACTCCAGGAGTGAATCTCATTCGCTGAGTTCAGCAGTTGAAAATGTCAATATTACTATGGAGATATGCATCTTTCTACTGCTGATTTGACTTTAAAAAATCATACTCCAGGGGTGCGATTTTTAACGTCATATTAGCAGTAGAAAGATGCGTATCTCCATACATTTTCAACTACTGAGTTCAACGTATGAGATTCAGAAATCGCACTCCTGGAGTGCGATTTCTGAATCTCATTCGCTGAGTTCAGCAGTTGAAAATGTCAATATTACTATGGAGATATGCATCTTTCTACTGCTGATTTGACTTTCAAAAATCATACTCCAGGGGTGCGATTTTTGAAAGTCAAATTAGCAGTAGAAAGATGCGTATCTCCATACATTTTCAACTACTGAGTTCAACGTATGAGATTCAGAAATCGCACTCCTGGAGTGCGATTTCTGAATGTCATTCGCTGAGTTCAGCAGTTGAAAATGTCAATATTACTATGGAGATATGCATCTTTCTACTGCTGATTTGACTTTCAAAAATCATACCCCAGGGGTGCGATTTTTGAAAGTCAAATTAGCAGTAGAAAGATGCGTATCTCCATACATTTTCAACTACTGAGTTCAACGTATGAGATTCAGAAATCGCACTCCTGGAGTGCGATTTCTGAATCTCATTCGCTGAGTTCAGCAGTTGAAAATGTCAATATTACTATGGAGATACGCATCTTTCTACTGCTGATTTGACTTTCAAAACTTCACGGGTGCGATTTTTGAAAACCAAATTAGCAGTAGAAAGATGCGTATCTCCATACATTTTCAACTACTGAGTTCAACGTATGAGATTCAGAAATCGCACTCCAGGAGTGAATCTCATTCGCTGAGTTCAGCAGTTGAAAATGTCAATATTACTATGGAGATATGCATCTTTCTACTGCTGATTTGACTTTCAAAAATCATACTCCAGGGGTGCGATTTTTGAAAGTCAAATTAGCAGTAGAAAGATGCGTATCTCCATACATTTTCAACTACTGAGTTCAACGTATGAGATTCAGAAATCGCACTCCTGGAGTGCGATTTCTGAATCTCATTCGCTGAGTTCAGCAGTTGAAAATGTCAAAATTACTATGGAGATATGCATCTTTCTACTACTGATTTGACTTTCAAAAATCGCACTCCTGTAGTATGATTTTTGATTTGTAGGCGCAGTAATTTTGACATTTTCAACTGCTGAACTCAGCGAATGAGATTCAAAAATCGCACTCCTGGCCCTTTTTAAGCACGTCCCCCCTTCCTTACATACATTCGGGTCGAGTTAGGCTGGTAGTTTTGTATGGTACAGCAGATTTTTTTTCGCGATTTCGATGTTGGTCCCACAGAGAAAGTTGTTCAGTTTGACGGTCTGATCATCCCCTTAAAACAAGAAGGACCCTATATAACAAAAAATTTATAAGATGTAAGTGCCAAGCAAATACTGAAACGGTGAACTTAGACCATTAAAAAAAAACCGGCGAAGTACGAGTCGGGACTCGGGCAATTAGTGTTCCATACTACCAGTTGTTTAACATGGGTCATTGATAAAACCACTATAAATTGACACTTACTTAGTATGTCGTCACATAGTAACTGAAGATCATTTTACACTGGTCTCTCTGGTGCTAGTTTTTTGGGTATAGAAAAAAAACTATGCAAGTTAGAGCCAAATTGTTAATTTTCCCGTCATCTACACGTTATTTCAGATGTTCATGATTTTTTTTAGATCTTATACGGCTATATTTTTTGAAATAGAGGTGGGGACAGCAATATCTCAGATTGAATTGAAAATTTTGTTAAACAAAGTTTGAATAAAAAAAGTATATTTTTAGACTCGTATTTTCATAAGCTTTCAATTGATACCCCACACCATAGGGTAGATTTTTTTTTTTAATTTACCCTTTCTCGCCAAAATAAAAATTAAGCTTTTATTACTTCATTTATGATATTGGACCAACAATTGCTATATCTGTATCGAGTTATTATTAGGTAGTCTTATGTCTTACGGTCTCTGAGAAAAATGCCTGTGACCAAGGGCGGATCCAGGATTTCATTTTGGGGGGGGGCCCTCGGCCGACTCAGGCCACGTATTAAGATATAAAAACATTTAGTTAGAGACACAGACCCGAGACGTCTTGAGTCTTGTATACATACATAGAAAACTAAAACAATCAGCCCCGGATCTACGATTTTTCTGAGGCGGGGCAAAAACATGAGATTGGCGCCGGGCCCGGGCCTCCTCTACAAGAGTGTAGCAATAATTTTTTCTTAGAGAGGCCAGGTCCAGGTTGAGTGGTTGCAATAAAACGTTTAACATAGAGCGAGCGAAGCGAGCTCGAGATTTTACTGCAACATGATTAGGTCGAGTCAGAAATTCGCAATATGATCGAATTCTGCGATAGGTAATTCAATACAACAAAAAAACCACGAGCGAGCGAAGCGAGCTCAATATTTCACTGAAATATAATGAGATGACTGCAATAAGATCTAAAAGCAAGAGCGAGCGAAGCGAGCTCGAGATTTCACTGCAATATAATGAGACGAATGCAATAAGATCTTAAACCGAGAGCGAGCGAAGCAAGCTCAGATTTCGTCACTGCAATATAATGAGATGACTGCAATGATATCTAAAACCAAGAGCGAGCGAAGCGAGCTCGAGAATTTACTGCAATATAATTAGGTCGAGTCAGAAATTCGCAATATGATCGAATTCTGCGATAGGTACTTTCAATACAACAAAAAAACCAAGAGCGAGCGAAGCGAGCTCGATATTTCACTGAAATATAATGACATGACTGCAATAAGATCTAAAACCAAGAGCGAGCGAAGCGAGCTCGAGATTTCACTGCAATATAATGGGATGACTGCAATACGATCTTAAACCAAGAGCGAGCGAAACAAGCTCAGATTTCATCACTGTAATATAATGAGATGACTGCAATGAGATCTAAAACCAAGAGCGAGCGAAACGAGCTGGAGATTTTACTGCAATATGATTAGGTCGAGTCCGAAATTCGCAATATGATCGAATTCTGCGATAGGTAATTTCAATACAACAAAAAACCAAGAACGAGCGAAGCGAGCTTGATATTTCACTGAAATAAATTGAGATGACTGCAATAAGATCTAAAAGCAAGAGCGAGCGAAGCGAGCTCGAGATTTCACTGCAATATAATGAGACGACTGCAATACTATCTTAAACCGAGAGTGAGCGAAGCAAGCTCAGATTTCGTCACTGCAATATAATGAGATGACTGCAATGAGATCTAAAACCAAGAGCCAGCGAAGCGAGCTCGAGATTTTACTGCAATATGATTAGGTCGAGTCAGAAATTCGCAATATGATCGAATTCTGCGATAGGTAATTTCAATACAACAAAAAAACCAAGAGCGAGTGAAGCGAGCTCGATATTTCACTGATATATAATGAGATGACTGCAATAAGGTCTAAAACCAAGAGCGAGCGAAGCGAGCTCGAGATTTCACTGCAATATAATGGCATGACTGCAATACGATCTTAAACCAAGAGGGAGCGAAACAAGCTCGAGATTTCGTCACTGCAATATAATGAGATGTCTGAAATCAGGAGCGAGCGAAGTGAGCACGAGATTTTTTTGCAAAATTCTCTAGTCGATGCAATATTTTTTTTCCATCTTGATTTTCGCGCCCCCTAAACGTGCCGCCAGGGGCGTGTTCCCCGGTTTGCTGTTAAATGCGGTTACTTAAATGTAGGTACAATAATTAAAACAAGGCTGTGGTCAGAAATCTTTAGGATTATACACATAATATAATCCTAAAGATTTCTGACCACAGCCTTGTTTTAATTATTGTACCTAAACCTGTACAATAATTAATACAGAAACATGGAGCGAGCGAAGCGAGCTCTAATTTTCTCCGCTCTACGAATTGGTTATGGACAGAGCTCAATCAATCTATGCCCTTGTAAAGTGCCGTCATTACTCAGCCTCGAAATTCAATGCAATCCGCAGAGGTCCGTGGGGGGGGCCATGGCCCCCTGGGCCCCCCCCCTGGATCCGCCCTTGCCTGTGACAGACGGACGGACAGACACCGAGTTGATTCCATAAGTGTTCCGTTTTGCCAATTTTGGTACGGAACACTAAAAATCAGCTGTCCGATACAAAACTACTGTACCTTACCTACCAGACTAAAATGTATGGGACAGCTGATTTTTTTCGCGTTTTCTGAGGTAGGCTCCATAATGAAAGTTGTTCAGTTTGATGGTCTGATTTCACCGTTTCAGTATTTGCTAGGCTGTCACTTATATCCTGTATATCCCGCACCCCACATGTGGGATTAGAATGACTCTAAAAATAAAAACGTAAAAAGAAAGATACGCCTCGTCAAAGAGTTATCTCTATCTATAAAACGCAAAGACACAGTAAAATATTTTAGCTATATCCTTTTCTTCAGGCACTTACACAGTCATGGGTATTTTGGACTATAGGTAACTTAAAATCTTTAAATCTATTGATTAATAGACTAAATGTCCATACAATAACCTCTCAAAAAATAGTGGAGACGATGGAAGCTGATGATTATTCATAATCTACAATAAAAGAAAATGCGGGTTTTGTATGGAAGGTTGGCGCCTTATTTCACGCCGTTGTTTCTGGCGCGGCCAGCAACCAAACTTGAATATTTTATTTCAGAATAAAGTAAAAAACAAAACTTATTAACATGTATATCCCTAAACTCAGTCCGGACGGAGATACAAAGGCTTGAAGTTGAAAATATTACCATTACATGCACTTCAAGCCTTTATATCTCTGTTCGGACTGAGTTCTGAGATATTTGTAATAGCAAGTTTTGTTTTTGGCCGCGCTAAAAAAAGAAAAAAGGCGCCAGTTTTATGGTTAATTCTTATTAAAATAATAACATCACATACTTATAAGTACCTAAATATAAAACATTCTTTATTTGCACACCAAAAACAGGATAAAAACAAAATAATTAATTTTGGCAGCTTTCGCGTTATAATTTATTTTGAGATGTTTTGTAGCGACGTCAAATAATAAAGTAAAAGCAACTAAAAACTGGGCATAAAGTAGTAGTCCGAGATCCGACCGTAACATTATGCACCTATTTCTTGGGCGAACGAAATGTGATTCTAGTGTATGTTAACACAGGGGTTAATTCAACGCAGCCAAGTTGCCTAGAAAAATCTTGCCGCAAGTACCTTTCCATTATGATTTTTGGTATAACTTTTTCCACCTGCCTGTTTGGGAAGTCAATGTGGTGCCATCGGAAGAAGACTGATCTAAAGTACCTATTGGAAAAACTAGGGATGCCACCTCTGAGTCTGCCGCAACTCTAGGGTTGCTAGGTTCAAAAATGACTTCTTTGAACCTGGCAACCCTACAGTTGAGATTCCGTTGAGACCCGGCAGATTGAGAGGTGACAACCCTAGTTCCTCCAGTACTTTAGATCAGTCTCCTTCCGATGGCACCTCATTTACTTCCCTAACAGACAGTCGGAAAAAGTTATACCAAAAATCATAATGGAAAAGTTACTTGCGGCAAGATTTTTCTAGGCAACTTGGCGGAGTCGAATTAGCCCCTGTGTAAACATACACTAGAATCACATTTCGTTCGCCTAAGAAATAGGTGCATAATTTTACGGTCGGATCTCGGACGGTAAGTATGTAGAGGATCAAAAATAATCTATGGTAGAGGTAAACAAAATCGTATGCCTACCTAGTTACAAGTATTGTAAACAAAAACTCTGTTTTCATACCATTATACACCACTTGGCCAATTTGATTACCTTTTACGTCATTTATCTGCGCGGAAATCCCTACTTGTTTCCCCCAGAGCGCTCATATTTCGTACCAAGACCTGTGTACGTACCATAAAGTTATTACCTGTCGGAATAGAGTAACTGACATGAGTTGTCAAATGAAACCGTTTTTTGTGCATTTGTCGGCACTTATCGGCACCCCAAAACTTCGAGTTCTGTGTATAATTGTGAATCTAACGTGAAATTGTAGGTAATTTAATGAAATAGTGTTAGTAATTTAGTATATTTCACAAAATAATCTACGACTTCACTTTAGATTCACTAATTATTCACATAGCACGAATCGATTGTGCTGACAAGTTCCCAAAAACGGTTCTATTGCCTCGCATCACGTATCTCTATCTATTATACAGTGGCGCCGCTAGGTACATCTCGCTCTCTCAGCTGTCAGTTCCTCTATATGATACCTTTATGATACGTACTTATTTCGAATCTGACATGAATTGATTTATTCGTGGGCTTTATTCGGATAGTCCTTGTTCTACTCTAAACCCAAGATCTAGATCGACATCATTGAAGAGAACCAATGCTCTTTTCTGAAGAAACTTATCAGCTTTCTTCAAACTGTCCAAAATATTTTCAACCGCTCTAAATTTTTCGTCTTCTGGCATACTTTTGTAATAATCAGTTATTTGATTAATATTATTCGCTTATTTTTCGTTGATCTTGATCAACTCACATTTATTCTCATCATAATAAGGTTCCAGAACCTTCCCCATCCTTAGCCATACCTTTTTTAAGAAGGATGTCCACTTTTTACCTGTCAAATAATTTAACAACTATTAACGTGTATAACTTTTTTCCTCATTGTCAAATTAAAATAAATTATTGCCGATGTAAATGGAATCAACCTATAGTTTTTCTATATCAATATTAACTGTATAGTTCAACATTTGAGTATTATACGACTTCAATGAAATAAATAAAAATTTTACAGGTTTTCGAATGTATAGGAAGTGGTCGTTCTTCTTTGTGCAATGGACAGTTCACAGGGCCTCAATTTCGCTATTTTATACGGTTTGGTTCGGTTTTGGTTTTGGTTTAGTTTTGGTTTAGATTTGGTTTAGCTGAAGTAAATAAACAAAATTTTATCAAAAAATTAAAACCGCCTTCAAAAAAACTAAAAAGTTAAAAAATAATATTGCAGCCGATGACTTTTTCGTTCGCATCATAAGAACATTAATTTGTTTTATAGAAGTCGCTGTCAAGCCGATTCGCGAAAGGGCTTGCATTAGTTTTTTGGCTTGGCTTGACACCGACTTCTATAAAACAAATTAATGTTCTTATGATGCGAACGAAAAAGTCATCGGCTGCAATATTATTTTTTAACTTTTTAGTTTTTTTGAAGGCGGTTTTAATTTTTTGATAAAATTTTGTTTATTTCACAATTTTCAGTGGTGAATTCATTAGTTCGATTTGACAGTAGTGCTTCAAATTAACAAATGCACTAGTCGGCACTAAGATTTTCGAAGGTTCCCCTCGATTTCTCTGGGATCCATCATCAGATCCTGGTTTCCTTATAATGGGACCACCCTTGGGATATCTCCTTTCCAACAAAAAAAGAATCATCAAAATCGGTTTATAAACGACGAAGTTATCCGCGAACACACATTAAAAAAAAAAAAAAAAATATACGGTCGAACTGAGAACCTACTCCTTTTTTTGAAGTCGGTTAAAAAGCTATCGCGATATTTTTTTCTGAACGGTTAAATCGCACAATACAGAAAATTCGATCGAACGGACATCAAACGTTACGCCAACGTATCTTCCGAAATAAAGCTAAATCGTTACCGTTAATATAATTTGCGCGATACGAATTGTGCATAACGTAACGTTTTTGGTTGTGGTTTTGTTATGGTAGTATCGTTCAAACTTAGGGCGATTGAGGCCCTGGTATGCTATGGAAGTTGTACTGGGCGTCTCGGACTTTCGATGTTCGATATATCGCCACTGTTTCGGTCCGCACTTTATTGTAATAGAGTTGACATTGGATCGAAAACGTACACGCAATTGCGAAGTTTGAATGTGCGGGTAGAGGCCCTGGCTTCAAACATCTTGTCTGGAGATCCACAAACGCCTGGCACCATATTAGCAGGACTAAATACGACGAATCTCTTCGAGAAAATTGGCAGTAGTGTCAGGCCTGTCTCACTCCACGGGTCAGGTACGTTTGACAGCCGGACCCCACCGTGGGTTGCATCGTCGCTCAATGAGGTGCATTTTATTTTTCGTTCCTGAAGCGAGCGTTCGTTATTCGAAAAATCGGGTTGAGACGTAGAAAGAGAAGGTAGGTACTAGAAGGAAGCACGTGTCTTGTCATATTCACTCAATAAGAGATGCACATATCAAATTCGCTCTAGTTAAAAAAGGAGATCGCTACCTTATTGCTGTCCTTATCGGCGTAATATGGGTTGAAATAACTATCTGTTACGGGTAGTAACTATTAAATAATCTGTGGTAGTGCACCGCTTTTTTGGCTAGTCTTGGTTACTAGTGCCCCCAGATCTTTATGGAAATCAATATACTTACCTTCATAGAAACATTAAACCTTATAATATAATAAATCTTTATTCAATATAGAAAAAGGTCTTACAACTAAAATAGGTATACATCATAAGAACAAAAAACCGGCCAAGTACGAGTCGGGACTCGGGCAATTAGTGTTCCGTACTACCAGTTGTTTAACATGGGTCATTGATGAAACCACTACAAATTGACACTTACTTAGTATGTGGTCACATAGTACCTAACTGAAGATCATTTTTACACTGGTCTCACTGGTGTTAGTTTATTGGGTATAGAAAAAAACTATCCAAGTTAGAGCCACCCTGATAATTTTCCCGCTATCTACACGTTATTTCTGATGTTCATGAATTTTTCCAGATCTTATTCGGCTATTTTTTTTTAAATAGAGGTGGGGACAGCGATTTCTCGGATTTAATTGAAAAGTAAAACAAAGTTTTAATAAAAAAAAAATTTAAGTATATTTTTTGACTCGAATTTTCATAAGCTTTCAATTGATAGTACACCATAGGGTACATTTTTTTTTATTTTTTACTTACCCTTTCTACCTCCCCAAATTGCCCTCCAATATAAAAATTAAGTTTTTTTTACTTCATTTATGATATTGGACCAGCAATTGCTGTATCTGTACCGAGTTTCAACTTCCTATGTCTTACGGTCTCTGAGAAAAATGCCTGTGACAGACGGACGGACGGACAGACACCGAGCTGATTCCATAAGTGTTCCGTTTTGCCATTTTTGGTACGGAACACTAAAAAGAAAAGTGCCTATAAACAAAATTATCAATAATTATCTTATTTAATCTGTACTTAAATGAAAGTCTGTCAAGGGTTTCATTTTGAGAGTCCATGTTCAACTCTGAATCGAAGGTCGAAATCGACTTTCTTGAACAGTTCCAATGCTCTCTTCTGCAAAAACTTATCAGCTCTCTTCAAACTCGCCACGATGTTATCTACCGTTCTACCTTTTTCTTCTTCTGTCATTCCTTTATAATAATCAGATGTTTGATCAATATTATTGGCTTTCTTTTCATTGATTTTGATCAACTCGCATTTATTCTTTTCGTGATATGGTTCAGGACCATTATAAGAATTGGGGTAATAGTTCACTTGACCTCTTGCATTTTTAGCTATATCATCACGGGCGTATGTGTAAATTTTGTGCAATGGACAATTGACAGGTATGTTATGGTAGTTATTTCCTAATCGGTAGTACTGCGCATCTCGGTATGCTAGGAGACGAGCTTCAAACATTTTATCTGGAGCTCCACAGACCCCTGGCACCAGATGAGCTGGACTAAACGCAATTTGCTCCACATCAGCGAAGGCATCTGTTGGATTTCTATCCAAAACCAATCGACCTAACGGTGTGAGAGGATACTTATCTAAAGGCAGGACTCTTGTCAAATCGAATACATCAAAATCAGCATCTTTGACATCTTGGAGAGATAAAATCTGAACGCTTAGATTCCAGCTTGGGAAATTACCATCAGCGATAGCGTTCCAGAGATCTTTTTTAGCATAGTCAAGATCTTCGCCAGTAATTCGCTTGGCTTCGTCGGTAAACAAATTCTTAATGCCAGCTTCGGGAGTCCAATGGAATCTCACAAAGTTGTATTCTCCTTTAGCGTTGACTAGTTGGTAGGTATGGACGCTGTAACCAGGCATGTGTCTATAACCATCAGGGATACCTCGATCTCCAAAAGTAACAAGGTGAGCAAAGAATGTTTCAGGGTTTAATGTCAGGGAATCCCAGAACATGTTGGGATCTGGTACGTTTGTAACTGGATTTTTCTTCTGAGCTAAAACAAAGGAAGTAAATTTGCTTGGTTCTTTTATAACGAACATGGGAGTGTTTAGGCCTGGGATGTCAAAGTTTCCGTCTTCAGTATAGAATTTGATGGCAAATCCTCTTCTGTCTCTGATATTGTCTGATCCGCCTTTATCGTCGATTATCGATGAGAACCTGACAGCTATCGGAGTCCTTTTTCCAACTTGATTAAAAACCTGAAAACAAAAGCAAATTGTCGATTGCAACCCTGGTAATGCTTGGCGATCGTTGCTCGGCTATGCGGCGTTGATTAATAATTATAATATAAGCCTTTATTTAACAATCATGCAATTTACATGGCAATTAATTTATAATAATTACTTAAACAAACTAATTTGCTAAAATTAATAACATTTGACACCATTTGGTAAGTTATACAGTATTATAGATTGTCTTGCTTTTCAGCATAGGCCTCCCTTAGGGCTTTCCACAGGCATCGGTCCTGTGCGTTTCTCATCCATAAATATTCCTGCCACGCTCCTGATATCGTCCTCCCATCTTTGACGTTGCCTCCCTTTCTTTCTCTTGTTTTGTCTAGGGCACCATTCCATCACGTCTTTGGCCCATTTATCTTTCTTGCTTCTAATCAAGTGACCTGCCCATTTCCATTTAATTTTTTTTTATACAGTAGGTTATGTCAACTGCGTTGGTTATAGGCTTCCTAATAATACGTGACATTGTATGTATTAAGTTTAGTTACCTTTGCTTTGCAAATGCTGGATAAGTCGTTAGTGACTTCAAAATAGCCAAATGCGCCAGCTCCATTGACGTGCCATATTCTCGAAGGGGTTTTGGTTCGTACTAAATTTGTTATAGAATCAATGTAATATTCGTTGTGAATGAGGTTCTTGTTTAGAGTTGTCAGATCACCATATTCTACAGCGATCCCTGAACTTGTCGAAAAAAGTTTTGGTTTCTGAAACATGAACGAAAGTTTATTAAAATTATTTAATCAGTAACAATTAATTTAAAGAGTTTCGATCGATAGCGCGTTGCAGAGAGAAATGGACATTTTAATTATGGGGAACCGGGATCGAATCCGCATGGACGACACGTTTTGAACGTAGGCGATTTCGCAACTATACCGCAATGACGTCACAAATGCACCGTCACGATACGGAATCGTTCAGTCAATGACTAGACTCAAAAGTCGCTTATGTATATGTGATATGACTGTAAATGTAAGTAAATCTTTAAAAAATGCCACTTAAGACATAAAAAAATCACTAGATATCTAGTGAAAAGGTATCTGAAAGCGGCAACACTCCATTCGCAACTAATTCCGAATCTGGCCCTGTACACACGGCGACACATCAAGTTACCCAAAACCAAAATAAGCTGGCCGCGCGACGTTATACATTACTATGCCGACGCGCGGCCAGCTTATTTTGGTTTTGGGTAGCTTGATGTGTCGCCGTGTGTACACGGACTTTCGATGTTTGATACATCGCCACTGTTTCGGTCCGCACTTCATTGTAATAGAGTTGACACTGGAACGAAAACGTTCACGCAAATGCGAAGTTCGAATGTGCGGGTAGAGGCCCAGGTTTATTCCATATGCATGCAGTAGGCCTAAAGTTCGCCACACGTATACGGAATTGCAATCCGGAATCCTGAATCAAGATTTAATTTCGTATGGATTTTCTCCCTCCACAATTGCATTCGGAATTGCGCAGCTGTCAAATCCTATACAAAATCACAATCCTGATTCGGAATTCCGGATTGCAATTCCGTACGTAGCGGACCAAAGTGTCCACGGTCTCACGGTGTGCCGGAAGTGTACCGGTAAACCTGTGTCCCACTAGTGGGGACAATAGTTGATGATGAAGAACAGTAAAGTCGGCTTACCGATGTGAAATTTTTTGCTCCTCCAGCAACAACAAAAGCCAGAATCAGGGCAATAACCTTCAATGACATTATTGTCTCCATCGCTTATTCAGTGGGCACCAAAGCGCCACACTACTCCACCTTGAAAAAAAAAAGTTTTCGGTCATGGTGCTAGGGTGTAACAAAACACCCTAGTAATACTTAAGGGGGTGCTTCAGACCATCAATTTGAACAACTTTCACTATCCAAACGACAGCCAACGTCGAGAAAAAATAAAAAAAATCTGCTGTCCCATACATTTGAGTCGAGACTACTGCAGTTTTGTATGAAAGAGCGGATTCTTTTTTCGCGATTTCGATGTTGGTTCCATAGTGAAAGTTGTTCAGTTTGATGGTCTGAAGCACCCCCTTAAGTATTACTAGGGTGTTTTTTTTTACAATCGTAGACATAGCCCCAGGGTTAAATAAGCCTTTATATAAAAAAAAAAAGAATTAAATAAAAATTACTATTACTTATTAGACATTTTCTACTCATGTGCCCAAAGTGCAAAATGTTTTCTCGTGGACAAGTTCTATACGATGCCCAAACAAAAAGTAGTGCAGAAATAGGGTTGCAACCAAATATTTTTTTTGGTCTATCGACTAGATACCGCCGACGACATAATAAAATGCGGCAAAAAAAATCAAGCCACATCAGGCTTGATATTTCCCGTCTCCTAGCAACGAGTGTTGCCAATCGAATGATTTCGGAAATCGTACGGACTAGGTACACACGTCTTTTGAAATCTTGAAATCGTCGATCAAATCGAGTACATTATACAATATTATATTGTTGTTATATTTTGAAGAAACATTTGAACATTTTGAAGGAAATCTTACCCTATACCCTATACCCTATACTCGATTACAATTAATTAAAGGGTATATATACCATGTCTTTTTAAATTAGTCCAAGAATCCTTCGAAAACCTGCACGGCTAGCATGCCACCCACGACAAAGCGTTTAAAGGAGAAAAACGTCATGCGCGCTCTTTCCGACATACGATTTTGGAGGCAATCGGTTAAGAAACAAAAAAGTTTAAGATGGCGGCTACTTTTCTAAAATCTGACATTGAATTCGTGTTCGGAGTCCACGCAAACCCTCAGATATAAATTTTTGGAAGCAATCGCTTGAGAAACTAAAAGTAAATGTTCCCGCCGGCTCAGCAGTGGACTGTAATTTCGATTCGTTCCGAGCCGAACGGGAAGCGGGGAGGGGTTCTTGAAATCAGAAGGCTTCAATTTTGCTGTTTTTCTTGGCTTGCTTCCAGCTTGCTAACTCGTTGGCTGCTCCGGATCGACTGTGCAAAACGCCGCGGCGGCGCTGCTTTTATTCTCTCTCGAGATGCCCGCGTGAGCGGGGCGTCGCGAGAGGGACCGCGTTCGCGTGAGGGAGCGAGACAGACTGTCTCTGTGAGCGGGATGGGCATACCCATACACGCCTCGAGCGCAATACTGGAGGGACAGAGCCACTGTCTTTATTTGCATTTCTTATGTAATAAATTACTTGAATTTACTATTTATTTCAGTGCTATCCTATTTACATAGGTTTTTACCTATGTACTAATTTATTCTGGACCTATCTATAACATTAGTAACTATAAGGAGTAAACACAAAGGGAAATAAAACAGTCTTAAAGCTAACATAATACAAACTTATCCTAATCCTATTTCCTAGCTAAAACTTTATTGTAAATGTAAACTTATAACTATATACAAATAACATTGGTCAGAGACGGTCGTTCCGAACAGTAAATAAGACGGCCGCTTTTTGTGATTCTGACAAGTTACAGTCCTAAATAGGCAGGACGGACGGACGGACAGCGTAGGCTTATGAACAGGGTCCCGTTTTCACCCTTTGGGTACGGAACCCTAATAAAAAAGTAACCTAACAACTGGGCTTAACTACTATAAATTTTCATATAATTTGGATAAAACTTTAGAGTTGGCAACATTATTTTTTGAAGCTCGAATTTTAGTTGCCGCATTTTTGGAGCCCTTTTTCTTAGGAAGGGCGGTATCTAGTCGTAAAGACCAAAAAAAATCTTTGGTTGCAACCTATAGATATAATCCCCGCAAGTTGATATTGCGACTGGCGGCCATCTTGGTGACGTAATTTTGACGTAGTCGACTGTGCACCATCCGTACCGTTCGCAAGGTTAGCCCGTGCTTGATGACGTCACTCAGCGGTTATTGTGACAAGGTTCCATCGCAATATCAACTTGCGGGGATTATACTATATTGGCCTCGATTCGGAGTGTACCACGACTAAACTAAACTAAATGTATTCCTGTCACTTTCTAAAATAAGATTAAGAAAAGAGACAGAAAACCAACAGCTGACTTTAGTGCTGTCAAAGTGACGTTAAATGCGCAAAATAAGATGCCATCATAATGTACGCCATCTTATTTAAGTCGTTTTTGGGCGTTTAACGTCACTTTGACAGCACTAAAGTCAGCTGTTGGTTTTCTGTCTCTTTTCTTAATCTTATTTTAGAAAGTGACAGGAATACATTTAGTTTAGTTTAGTCGTGGTACACTCCGAATCGAGGCCATTATATAGTATCGTACTATATTGGAGGGTGTAAGGAAAAGTATCATTAACCTTTAAACCACAAACGCTACCCATCAAACTAAACAACAGAAATCATCCATCTTCTTCTTATCGTGTGGGCAGAGCCCTGGTGTCAGAGTTTTTTCAGACCGCCTTACGGCCTATGACATGGTTTTTATGTAACGACTATTACCACCAGAGATAGTAGCCGGGACCAACGGCTTAACGTGCCATCCGAATCACGGAATCATTTTTCTTTTCAGACAATTAGGTGATTCAGCCTGCAATGTCCTAACCAACTGGGGAAAAACGCACAAAGTGACATATCACTACTAGGTGTCCCCCGTGGGAATCGAACCCACGACCTCCGTGTCGAGAGCCCAATGCTCTTAACCATTAGACCACGGAGGCAGTCATCCATCTATATTTGTTCACTCCAATCAGGCAATCAGTAAAATATCAAAATCTCAAATGGCCCTGATAAGCAGAACTTGCAATTTACTCCCCATCTTAAAGGAATATCCCAATGCCTCAATGGCTGAGTGGGGTGGTACTCGCCCGCAGCCTCGGAGGTTGGGTATTCGATTCCGTGTCTCGACTCTGTATATTTTGTTCTTTCAAATATACAACGTGTTAATGAATTAACGCAAAACTAGAAAGTAGTTTGTTTAGAATCGAGAGCAGAATCGAATTATCATGGTTTCAACATAGGTAATTTTTTTCAAAATATTAAATATTTTTTTTGCAAAATTTAAAATTTTCTGAACCCGATGTCAACCCATCGCACGGGCACACTCACCCTACTTACTACCAAAACAAGATTATAAAAATGTTTCCATGAGTACGTTAGCGCTTTCTTTCAGTGCTGAAACGATAACAAATCATTTTTGCCTCAAAACTTAAAATGCGAATAACTTTAAATTTTAAATATCAAAATAATTAAATTATTGTTTCAATCTAATTATTTTGTTATAAATCAGTTGGGGTGTATGAGGTTTTGCGCTAATTCATTAACACGTTGCATATAGGGTCCTTCTTAATATACTGACACTCTTTTAAGGGGATGATCAGACCGTCAAACTGAACAACTTCCTCTATGGGACCAACATCGAAATCGCAAAAAAAATTATCACTTCCATACAAAACTGCAAACCTACTCAGAGCCAAACGTATGGGTCAACAGTTTTTTTTTCGCGATTTCGATGTTGATTCCATAGATAAAGTTGTTCAGTTTCATAGTCTGGTCATCGCCTTAAAAAAGTGTCAGCATATTAAGAAGGACCCTGTATGTATACAGGGTGAAATTGATATCATTAGCATCATCCTTTTAAACTAAGAGTCTACCCACCAAACTGAACAACTTTCACTATGGGAGCAAACCGATAGGAGCAACAAAAAAATCAGCTGTCCCATACTAAACTGCAATGTCTACGCGACACAAATGTATGCAACAGATGATTTTTTTTTGCTCTGATTGGTTTGCTGCCATAGTAAAAGTTTTTCAGTTTGATGGGTAGCCTCTTAGTTTAAAAGGATGCTAATGATATCAATTTCACCCTGTAGGTACGTAATTTACATTAACTTAAAATGGATTTCCGCAAGTAACGCCTGATTCAATGAATTACCAAACATATTTGATCAACAAATAACTATAATTGATATTATAGGAGCCGTGGTGGTCCAGTGGCGAGTAACCTTGCCTGCCGTGCAGGAGGCGATGGTTCGATTCTCGTTCAGGCCGACGCATACCAATGAGTTTTTCGGAATTGAATTACAATTTATAACACCACTGGTTTTTCGGTGAAGAAAACCTCTTGAGGAAACCTGCATGCTTCATTTTCGAGGCATGTTTTGTACCTACTTACATGTGTCCATTACAAGTGGCGACGGGCTCACTCCCCGTCACACTGGACAGAGTTTCGGTACTACTAGTGAAACGTGGATGTTCTGAAGATTCAGAATATCTCTGACTACCCCCTCGGGGAATATAGTCGTGAGCACATGCTATGCTATGATTATATATGGTTTCACAATAAATTACTTATTTATTTAAAAAAATAGGCTGCAAAAATTGACTATTTTATTTGGAAAATAACTTGGAGCCAGGGGGCCTCCATTCAATTGTTGCCCCGAGGCCTCCACTAAACTCTAAATCCGGCACTGCTTAACAAGATCGTACAGCCCGGGCGAATTAACTTGGCACCTGGCACGCACGTGGCTCGGAATAAAAAACTCGGAAAGAATAACTCGAAAATGCTATAGTACACGGACACCTGCAACGGTAACTGAAATGCTGTGCTACGGCGGGGTCCCGCGGGGGGTAGCAGGAGGGGTGTCAAATTCCGAGCTACGTGCGAGCCAGGTGCCAAGTTAATTCGCCCGGGTTCGTAACTTACTTTTGCACTCGAGAACAAAATTTATTTCGTGGTACGAGTACAATTTTCACTTCACTACTCTCTGTTTGTCTAGTGAGAATTTTTTGAATTAATCGTACCTCTTATACCTTTTTACGATAGGAGCAGGTGAAAGGGCTGTAACATACATACGGAATAAACAGTCATGTTCTTTTTTCAAAATAATACTTATAATTTATGGCCTGGTTGACCTTTGGGCCAAGTTACTACTTGGATTTGTTATTTCTTTTTTTTGAAGTTTATAGCCTGGTCACAAAGACCTTTGAGGTCTACCCAATATCAAACTGTACAAAAACATGTATAGTCATTCCTTACAGTCGCACACAGATTGCCATAAGAGTGACAGAGCTAGATTAAACATAAATCTGTTACGTCTGTTAAACAAATGTCACCACTTTTAAAGCAAATACAAGCAAAATTTGTTCTTAACGTAAGGAAATAGCTGAGTCTTCCAGCTGGTGGTCTGGTAACAAAATGGTTCAAGACGGTATCTGTTTACATTTCACTTATTCTAATGGGCGGTTGTCATAAGTGTGAATGGATGTCAAGTAGCGTTTCTATGTCTTTCTTTATATTATTTATCTACCCTATATTTTATATTTGCTTTGGGCCAGTTGCGAATTGAGTGTTGCCACTTTCAGATACTTTTTCACTAGATCTAGTGATTTGATGTCTTAGGTGGAATTTTTTAAAGATTTAGGTACAGTCATATCACACAAGCGATTATTGATAGTATGCGTTGACGGAACGATGCCGTATCGTGACGGTGCAGTTGTGACGTCGTCGTTGCGATAAAGTTGCGAAATAGTCTACGCTCAAAAATCGCTTGTGTGATAATGGTTCATGCCATTTTGTATGCAGATTATGTCTAATGCTAAAACTATCGATAGTCTTTTGATATAGTTGCATAATATTGAAATACAATTTACAAATCATCATCGTAACGTCAGTCATGAACACCACATGATAATAATTATCATCTATAGAAATTGTTTGTTTCGTTTTAATTAATACCTAAAAATGCAATTTTCATTTTATTTGGCATTTCATACTTACATATTTATTTTAGGCATTTTTTATACAGTACTCTAGTGTTTTTTGTAACCGTAGTTGACAACACTGAATTCCAAATCAGGTTTATTCCGTATAAACATCAAATAGCCTACTTAGCCGTGATAAAAAAAAATCATCCCCATTTCACGTGTAAGGGTCAGCCTAAAAAAATATTTTTCAAGATTTTATTTTACCTCTTCCTTGTTGACAACGGAGCCCTAAAAATGCAAATTTGACCATCCACATTTTATTTTGTTGCCCTTTAATAAAATATCTGTTTTAGAGTATCAGATTAAAACTTGTTCAATCGGTTATTAAATAAATAAAATATAAAACCGGTGAAGTGCGAGTCGGGCTTCTCGCGCACCGAGGGTTCCATACCACACCACCACAGAACACAACATTATTAACTCAGAAAAAAACTTTTTTGTCCGGGACCTTTAGCGCGAGAGCGACTCACACTTGGCCGATTTTTAGTATTTGTTGTTATTTTGTAGAGTATGCTCTATAATCACACTAAGTTTGACGCTTTTATGTATTACCGGTTTTACGATAGAGCGTGAAGAAAAAACGTTGATAAAAACTAGTTTCTTGTTGAGAACCCCCTTAATTTGTAACTTTTTGACATTTTTATTATTTGTTAACAAATCCGCCGTAATAACGCATAATCTAAGAAAATTTCAACTATCTAGCTATTACGGTTCAAAAGTTACAGCCCTAAATAGGTAGGACAGACGGACGGACGGACAGACGGGCAGACGGACAGACGGACAGACGGACAGACGGACAGACAGACAGACGGATAGACGAACAGACGGGCAGACGGACAGACGGACAGACGGACGGACGGACAACGTAGGCTTAGTAATAGGGTCCCGTTTTCACCCTTTGGGTACTGAACCCTAATTAAAATATTATCATATTCAATTCAAGATAGGTACCGATAAGCGTGCTCTATACAACGACAACAACAAAAACTCTATGAACATTAATTATGGTCCGCAACAATACATAATACATACGATATTATTAAATGTGAATGTAAGTTTTTTTTTTTGACTTTCACGCGAAAACTACTTAACCGATCATCATGAAACTTTGTACCTACACATATTCTTGGAGGTATTAGAAGTAGCATAGGATACTTTTTAAATGGCTTAAATGCGAGCGAAGCCGCGGGTAAAAGCTATACGGAATAAACCTGATTCGGAATTCACCTACGAAGAGTGCTGTTTGAAAAATGCTAAATGTATGAAATGCCAAATGAAATGACGATTGCAATTTTAGGTATACAGGGTGTAATATAAAATGGGACAGTCACTTAAAGGGGTGCTTCAGACCATCAAACTGAACAACTTTCTCTAGGGGACCAATATTGAAATCGCGAAAAAAATATCGGGTGTCCCATACATTTCAGTCGAGTTATGTTTGCAGTTTTGTAAGGGAGAGCCGATTTTTTTTTCGCGATTTCAGTATTGGTCCCATAGAGAAAGTTGATCTGTTTGATGGTCTGAACCACCCCTTTAAGTAACTGCCCCATTTTACATTACACCCTGTATAATAAACGAAACACACAATTTATACATGACAATTATTATCATGTGATGATGTCATGACGTTCCGATGATGATTTGTAAATGTGGAAACCATGTGGAAACCATTTATCTACACTAATATTATAAAGAGGAAAGATTTGTACCTATTTACCTATTTTTGTATGTTTGTATGTTTGTAATGAATAGGCTCAAAAAGCACTGGGCCGATTTAAAAAATTCTTTCACCATTAGAAAGCTGCATTCACCCTGAGTAACATAGGCTATATTTATTGCTAGAAAAGATTAGACGTCCACCCGTGCGAAGCCGGGACGGGCCGCTAGTTTCAGATATAGCAATAAAATATAACTATATAACTAACTAGCGGCCCGTCCCGGCTTCGCACGGGTGGACGTCTAATCTTTTCTAGCAATAAATATAGCCTATGCTACTCAGGGTGAATGCAGCTTTCTAATGGTGAAAGAATTTTTTAAATCGACCTAGTACTTTTTGAGCCTATTCATTACAAACATACAAACATACAAAAATAGGTACAAATCTTTCCTCTTTATAATATTAGTGTAGATTTCCTCTTTATAATATTAGTGTAGATAAAATATAAATAAACTAGCGGCCCGTCCCGGCTTCGCACGGGTGGACGTCTAATCTTTTCTAGCAATAAATATAGCCTATGTTACTCAGGGTGAATGCAGCTTTCTAATGGTGAAAGAATTTTTTAAATCGGCCCAGTACTTTTTGAGCCTATTCATTACAAACATACAAACATACAAAAATAGGTACAAATCTTTCCTCTTTATAATATTAGTGTAGATGTAGATAACATGCAGAAACTGTAGAAAAACAAATTTCAAGTACAAACCTGCTTACTCGAATATCCCGCCCCGGGTAGTGTTTGTACCGAACGTACCCATTATGCTGGCGGCATTGCCACGTTGGATGGCTAACGAGATGCGTTGGGTAAGAAACGCCCCAGAGCGAGGGTCATTGCCCCTCTCCCGTAATCTGCTGCCCAGGTCTTTTATAAACTTTTTGGCCTCAGCTCCCCAAGGCCCTGCGGTTTCAACTGCCACTGGCACGAACAGATATGTGCGCTCTTAGTCTTGGTACCAGGTGTGCTTAAACCATAGAGTACGAAGAGATGGCATATCGGCTTGTTTCTATAGAAAATGTTGTCGCCAACAAAGGGGGTGAAAAACGGGTGAGGGGAGGGGTTAACATTTAAATACGCTACTTCCCGCTAGATGTGTATGATATGACGTCAGGCCCAGTTGAGTATCTGTGCACAGTTCGATACAACATCTCTACCCCAGGGGAGCGCGTTATTTTCTCTATGGCTTAAGGCTACTCCTCCCATCTGCAAGGCTCTCTTTCTTACAAGCAAGCTTTTGCAATTAGCCATCCCACTTCAATTGCGCGGCTCCAGTCAGAATTTTCCGTTTTCTTTGAAAACCTGTATGATTTTATATGAATTTTAAAAAAATAAGAAAACCACATCATTTTATATTGTATTGTGAAGAATATTGTAAATTTTCATATTCTTCTGATCAACAATGTAAGAGTAAAACGGTTACAACTGAAAAAAAAGAGGTGACTTTGGAGTCGTTTTTCTTCAGTTTTATTAATTAAAATAGATTTCGAGAAAAACCACATCACTTCTCATATCCTGTAGATTGTTCAGTTTTGTTTTCTGCTTAAAAAGTGCCATAGTTAATGTATAAAATGGTTACAAAGTTACTCAAAACCGGGCGGACGCCCCTTAAACCGAGCTGAGATTTGTAAATTGTATTTCAATATTATTGCTACTATTGGATATGTGCGAAGTCGGTTTTGGGAACCGGGAAGTCGATAGCAGCGCACGCTGTGGCAGAAATTTGCAACTTTAACTATTAAATAATCTGTGGCTGTGTTATATTTGCTTGAATCTATGGAAATCCGCACACTGACCGAACTCTCAAATATTCAAAACTACAAAGACAACTAACTTATAATTTGGCAGGAAGGTTTTTATTGCCAACTACATTTTTCTTTCGAATTAAGTTATCCTGTAAATTCACCCATGGTTATAAAGTTATGCATGAAATAAAAGAGAAAACTTTGAGAAAATTAAACAAAATTATGATTTAATTTACGATAAATTACAATCTTCATTGTGAACTAATATCATCAATAGGTATACCTAAGGATAAACTTTATTCAATATACAGGTTGTAACAAAACACCCTAGTAATACTTAAGGGGGTACTTCAGACCATCTAACTGAACAACTTTCACTATGGAGCCAACATCGAAATCGCGAAAAAAAATCTGCTCTTTCATACAAAACTGCAGTACCGCCTCGCTCGACGCAAATGTATGGGACGGCAGACTTTTTTATTTTTTCTCGACGTTGCCTCCATAGCGAAAGTTGTTCAGATTGGTGGTCTGAAGCACCCCCTTAAGTATTACTAGGGTGTTTTGTTACACCCTGTAGGAAAAAAGGGGGTCTTATAGCTTGAATGTACATACGGCGACACATCAAGCTATAGAAAACCAACATAAGCTGGCCGCGCGACGTTATACATTACTCGACTTACTCGCGGCCAGCTTATGTTGGTTTTGTATAGCTTGATGTGTCGCCGTGCGTACATAGTGTACAAAAACCAAAGAAAAACGTCTATTAACAAACTTATAAATATAATATATATATAATATATAATATATAATATATACTTATAATATATTTAATTTAATGATATGAAAGTCTGCCATGGGTTTCATTTTGAGAGTCCATGTTCAACTCTGATTCGAAGGTCTGAATCGACTTTCTTGAAAAATTCCAATGCTCTTTTCTGCAAAAACTTATCCGCTTTCTTCAAACTCTCCAAAATATTATCTACCGCTCTACTTTTTTCTTCTTCTGTCATTACTTTGTAATAATCAGATATTTGATCAATATTATTGGCTTTCTTTTCATTGATCTTGATCAACTTACATTTATTCTTGTCATGATAAGGTTCGGGACCATTATAAGAATTGGGGTAATAGTTAACTTGACCTCTTCCATCTTTAGCTATACCATCACGAGCGTATGTATAAATTTTGTGTAATGGACAATTTACAGGTATGTTATGGAAGTTACTACCTAATCGGTAATACTGCGCATCCCGGTACGCCAGGAGACGAGCTTCAAACATTTTATCTGGAGCTCCACATATGCCTGGCACCAGATGAGCTGGACTAAACGCCAATTGTTCCACATCAGCAAAGTAGTTTGTTGGATTTTCATCCAAAACCAATCGGCCTAATGGTGTTAGAGGATATTTATCCAAAGGCAGGACTCTTGTCAAATCAAATACATCAAAATCAGCATCTTTGACGTCTTGGAGAGATAAAATCTGAACGCTTACATTCCAGCATGGAAAATTACCAGCTGCTATAGAATTATAGAGATCTTTTTTAGCATAGTCAAAATCTTCGGCAGTAATTCGCTTGGCTTCGTCGGTAAACAAATTCTTAATGCCAGCTTCGGGAGTCCAATGGAATCTCATAAAGTTGTATTCTCCTTTATCGTTGACGAGTTGGTAGGTATGTACGCTGTAACCAGGCATGTGTCTGTAACCATCCGGGATGCCTCGATCGCCAAAAGTTAGAAGGAACATGTGAAAAGTTTCAGGGTTTAATGTCAGGAAATCCCAGAACATGTTGGGATCTGGTACGTTTGTAACTGGATTTCTCTTCTGAGCAAAAACAAAGGAAGTAAATTTTGCTGGTTCTTTTAGAACAAACATAGGAGTATTTAGACCAAGTATGTCGAAGTTTCCGTCTTCAGTGTAGAATTTGATGGCAAATCCTCTTCTGTCTCTAATATTGTCTGATCCCCCGTAATCGTTGATTACAGTTGAAAACCTGACAGCTACCGGGGTCTTTTTTCCAACATGATTAAAAACCTGAAAACAAAAGCAAATTATAGATGTCACTTCCGGTTCATTACTAGACCTTGCATTGCTTCTCCATCGCCTCCGTAGTTCGGATGGAATACTTATAAGGCAGTCACTAAAGCATCTTGAAAATACTTTGATAGCAATTTGATCACCAGGTTGGTATACGTAATTGAGTATGGCATACCAATTAAGCTATAAAAACGTGGCTTTGATAGACTGCTATACAGAAACTGAATCGTCAAAAGGTGACGCGCTGCCGGACAGAATAGCGAACTCTATCAAAGCATGATTTCGAGCTGTACTTATGCAGTTTTACTGCTTCGGATGCTTGGCGATCGTAGTTGCTCGGCTTTGCGGCGTCTTAATAGCTTATTGGTGCTTGGTGCTTATTGGCTTCCAGCATGATTTATGCATTATTATGACATTGTATCGGTAGAGCGTCGGTGGCGCATTGCGGAGAGGTATGGAAACTCAATCTTTAGGTCCGGGTTCGAATCCGCACGGACGACATGCCATGTATCAATAAGTTTTCTTACTTATGTTTTCGACTGCGATTTCTGGCCGCAGTGGGGATTGGTAAGGAACTTTAAAAAGGGCGTTCACAAAGGACCAGCTAAGGTCTACGTGGCACAGGCTTAGCAAGTCTGTCAAGGCCCAAAACCCCCCCAAATAATAATAATAATAATTCAGCCGCTCAATGAGATGTTGCCCCATTGTCGCACTTTGTGCGTGCGGCCGTTTTATGGGGCCCACTCGACGAGTCGGCGAGTCACCGCCTGCCCTATTTACAATTTTGAGACTAGTTGTTATGGCAGGCTTCCGTTAGTCTCCTCCCATAGCCCAGTATCTATCCATCCAACTTTCACCTCCATAGCCCAAGTCCTTATTTTGCCATCGCGGCCATAGCGCCGTACTCCAATAGTCTTTACACATGGCGGGGACCATCCCAGTGTGTATTATGTTGTGCGCTCGGGGATGGTATCCGCCATTTGTGTATCCCTTACATTAAGATTATCTTGTCTTTTGAACGGGCCTCTACATGTTGGCTTCGGCCCCATGCACGCCTTCCAAAGGTCCGGGACTTAATTGCCCGTGATTACGGAACGTAAGACATACAATAATAATAATACTTATGTACGTATAATACTGCTCTTCAACGGTGAAGGAAAACATCGTTTGGAAACCTGAATGTACGCTGAAGAAGATATTCCTATGCTTGTGTGAAGTCTACCAATCCACATTGTGCACGCGTGGTAGACTAACGAAGCCAATACACCCTCTCTGAGGGCAGGCCTGTACCCTTGCATTGGGACGCATATATAGGACAACGATGATGACATTGTATGTATTAATTTACCTTTGCTTTACAAATGCTTGATAAGTCGTTAGTGACTTCAAAGTATCCAAATGCGCCGGCTCCGTTGGCGTGCCACATTCTTGTAGGAGTTTTGATTCGTACTAAATTTGTTATAGAGTCAATGTAATATTCGTTGCGAATGAGGTTCGAATTTAGGGTTGTCAGATCACCGTATTCTACAGGAACACCTGAACTTGTCGATAAAAGTTGTGGTTTCTGAAACATGAACGAAAGCTTATTACAATATTTCTGACAAATGAACGCCGCGCGCCGTCGGGTCACAATAACAATAGATTTTCCATTCTTTGTCGGTCATTTGGCAGTCAAAGACTTAAAATATTTCTGACAAAGAATTTATTTAAAATATTTCTGACTAAAAATATATTTAATCAGTACCTACCTACATAATAATTAATTTAAAGAGTTTCGATCGATAGCGCGTTGCAGAGAAAAATGGCTATTAAATTATGGGAAACCTGGTTTGAAGCCGCACGGAGTACCTATGAGTTTTTCTAATTAATGTACGTAATAATGGTAATGTGCTAGGTTTCAGAATATCTCTGACTACTCCCTCGGGGAATATAGTCGTGAGCATATGCTTATGCTAACAATTGTAATGTCAGCTACTCTGGTTCTTCTGCGGATCTTTTCATTTCTGATTCGATCTCGCAGGGAAACTCCGAGCATAGCTCTCTCCTGGTGAAGGCGGCGGGAACTCGTTGGATGAGGGCAGCGCAGTACCGGTCGTTGCGGCGAACCTTGGGGGAGTCCTATGTCCAGCAGTGGACGTCCATCGACTGAGATGACTCATGCTTGCCTCTTCTCGACAGGTTTTCCAATTTGAATGAAATGACAGCTAAGAGTCCATGGTGTGCCGGGAAGGTTATCCTTTTCACCATTAGTGGCGACAATAGTTGATGATGAAGTGCAGCTTACCGATGTTAAATTTTTTGCACCGTCAGCAACTACAAAAGCCAGAACCAGGGCCATAACCCTCAATGAAATTTTTGTCTCCATCGCTTATTCTGTGCGCACCAAAGCGTCTCCACTGCTCCACCTTGGAATAAAAAAGTTTTTTATTAAATGATGAAATGAAATGAAAATGAAAATCTTTATTGTCACATTTCAATAAGGAGACTAATCAAAAAAAGAATAGAACTTAATGCTAAAATGTGACAAAAAGACCAGACTGAGCATAATACTGACCAACTTGATCAGCGCTGTTTTTCAATTTGGCCCCCTACCGTAGGGAGGTGGTCAATCATAAGAGTGGCCATTAATGATGCTGTGAGCCATTTTGTCAGCACAGAAAAAAAAATAGAGGAGAAAAAAAAATAGAAAATATTATCATTAAGTTAAACATACCAAAATCTTAAATTAACATAGTACTATATTTTAACAGAACTTATCGAATGTAAATATAATTTATAGCCTTATCGAAACGAGTTTGTCTTATAGACATTAGATATTATTAAAAGCTCTATTCGGTCATGGTGCGTTGCAAGCCAGCACATGAATAGAAATAAAAGCGGTCAAGTGCGAGTCGGGCTACTCGCGCACCGAGGGTTCCGTACCACACCACTACAAAACACAACATTATTAACTTAGAAAAATTTATACTTCTTTTGTCCCGGACCCTTAGCGCGAGACCGACTCACACTTGCCCGGTTTTTTAGTATTTGTTGTTATTTTGTAGAGTATGCTCTATAATCGCTTGTATGTATTACCGTTTGTACGATAGAGCGTGAAGAAAAAACGTTGATAAAATCTAGTTTCTTGTTGAGAACCCCCCTTAATTTTTAACTTTTTGACATTTTTATGATTTTTTAAAAAATCCGCCAAAATAACGCATAATCTGAAAAAAAAAAATCAACTATCTAGCTATTACGGTTCAAAAGTTACAGCCCTAAATAGGTAGGACAGACGGACGGACGGACGGACAGACGGACGGACAGACGGACGGACGGACAACGTTGGCTTAGTAATAGGGTCCCGTTTTTACCCTTTGGGTACGGAACCCTAATAAAAATGACAGATACCTACCCTCTTAACTAGATCGTAACTTACTTTTGCACTCGAAAACTAAATTTATTCCGTGGTCAGGTTATGATTTTCACTTAACTACTGTAGAATCTGTTTCTCTAATGAAAAATTCTTTAATTAATTGTACCTCTTATACCTTTTCACGGCAACGGTTGTAATTAACTGTTTTTTTATGTATTATACCTAAATGTAATTTAACAAATGAAAAATGCAAAGAAGATCCTTAATCTTAGTATTTTTGTTTTATATTTGTTTTTATTGCATTAGAGAAACATACAGCGTTAATATTTACACTTGGATTACAAAACTTAATTAACGAATTAGCCAAAACAGTTTCCACTTTTAGAAATTACTGTAGATATGTTGCTCAAACTTAACCAACCAAAAAAGAAAAACCGGCCAAGTACGAGTCGGGACTCGGGCAATTAGTGTTCCGTACTACCAGTTGTTTAAACATGGGTCATTGATGTTACCACTATAAATTGACACTGACTTAGTATCTGGTCACATAGTAACTGAAGATCATTTTACACTGGTCAAACTGGTGTTAGTTTTTTGGCTATAGAAAAAAAAACTATCCAAGTTAGAGCCACACTGATAATTTTCCCGCCATCTACTCGTTATTTCTGATGTTTATGATTTTTTTGAGATCTTACACGGCTATATTTTTTGGAATAGAGGTGGGGACAACAATTTCTCGGATTGAATTGAAAATTTTGTTAAACAAAGTTTTTATAAAATATTTGAAAAGTATATTTTTAGACTCGTTTTTTCATAAGCTTTCAATTGATACCCCACACCATAGGGTAGAATTTTTTTTTTAATTTCCCTTTCTTACTCCCCAAATTGCCCCCCAATATAAAAATTAAGCTTTTTTTACTTCATTTATGATATTGGACCAGCAATTGCTATGTCTGTACCGAGTTTCAACTTCCTACGTCTTACTGTCTCTGAGAAAAATGCCTGTGACAGACGAACCGACGGACAGACACGTTTTTCCAATTTTGGTATGGAACGCTAAAAAAAATGTTAGCGTATTAGTTGATGTATAGTTATGGAACTCATGTCGATTTGTTTCTCGTTTCTCATAATCTCTAGTGAGAAATAGAGTCTAGATGAAAAATTCGTTTTTTTTGCGATCTTGCTTTCAATTGAAGCGGCTAATGGCTAATTGCAAACGTTTGCTTGTAAGAAAGAGACGCTTGCAAAATCTGCTGTTCCAAGAAAACGTCAATGATTGGCCACTTACATAAATGTATGGAGCAGGAGATTTTTGTTTTTCGCAATTTCCTTTGTGGGTTGTTCAGTTTGATGTTTTAAAGCACCCTACATTACGCATTTAAGTTTACACCAGGCGGAGGACATTTGCCTTTTGGTGGTTTTTCCGATTCAGTTTGCATAGAATGTGCTGCCATCTGTTAAATATATCTTTTACTATGAAAAAAAAAAGATTATATTGTCTATGTCAATGTCAAATTGACCAATTTACAAAATGGCGACCTACCTTGCATGATGTGCGTGTTGTTTGTAGTTTTTGTTCAATTTTGTGCCGATTTAGTGATGTTCTGGAGTTTCAGTTGTTCTCTTACCAGTGTACAGATTACAGGAATAGTAGGGATACTGGAATTTCACTCGATCGGTGCGGGATTGAACGAAAACTAGAATTCAAACAACGGTATGAGTATATAAGTATATACATATAAGTAGGTATGTATAGTATAGGTAGAATTATTTTCAGAGAAACACAGATGGCGCTAGCTAGCCTTCAATTTGACATAAGGTGGATGCATAATGTTGCCACGAGTGGGTTCTCTTTTCTAATATACTTATATTACTCTTTGGTTTACACCCTGTATAATAAATCTCCGCTTAGCATGGAGTGCGTTAGAATTATTTAGTAAAATTTTTGATATGCAACAAATGATCATTGAATTTGACTTTTGACTTTGATAATTTAGGTAATAAATGTTGTCATTGAACAAATTGCCAGTTTTTCAGGTACCTAACTAATTAATGTTTTTTCAACGGATATGGAAACTACGTAGAAACAACAATTTTTAGGGTTCCGTACCCAAAGGGTGAAAACGGGACCCTATTACTAAGCCTACGTTGTCCGTCCGTCTGTCCGTCTGTCCGTCTGTCCGTCTGTCCGTCTGTCCTTCTGTCCGTCTGTCCGTCTGTCCGTCTGTCCTACCTATTTAGGGCTGTAACTTTTGAACCGTAATAGCTAGATAGTTGTCATTTTCTCAGATTATGCGTTATTACGGCGGATTTGTTAACAAAAAATAAAAATGTCAATAAGTTAAAAATTAAGGGGGGTTCTCAACAAGAAACTAGTTTTTATCAACGTTTTTTCTTCACGCTCTATCGTAAAACCGGTAATACATAAAAGCGTCAAACTTAGTGTGACTATAGAGCAAACTCTACAGAATAACAACAAATACTAAAAACCGGCCAAGTGTGAGTCGGTCTCGCGCTAAAGGTCCCGGAGAAAAAAGTTTTTTTTCTAAAATAATAATGTTGTGTTCTGTGGTGGTGTGGTACGGAACCCTCGGTGCGCGAGTAGCCCGACTCGCACTTGACCGGTTTTTATTAGAGTTCTGTACCAAAATTGGCATCCATCAATCTGTACCTACCATAAAGTTATTATACCTGTCGGAATAGAGTAACTGCCATGAGTTGTCAAATGAAACCATTTTTTGTGCATTTGTCGGCACTTATGGGCACCCTAAACTTCGAGTTCTGTGTATAATTGTGAATCTAACGTGAAATCGTAGGTAATTTAATGAAATAGTGTTAGTATATTTCACAAAATAATCTACGACTTCACTTTAGATTCACTAATTATTCACAGAGCACGAATATTTACCCAGTCGATTGTGCTGACAAGATCCCAAAAACGGTTCTATTGCCTCGCGTCACGTATCTCTTTCTATTATACAGTGGCGCCGCTAGGTACATCTCGCTCTCTCAGCTGTCAGTTCCTCTATATGATACCTTTATGGTACCTACATATGCGTTTTTCTCAGGCATAGGAAGCTAAAACTTCAAACAGTTATAGCTCTAGATTAATATGTATAAAGGTAAGTCATCTTGAATTTTAGGACGTCCTAATTATAGTCCGAGATCTGACCGTAAAATTATGCATCTATTTCATATTTGAACGAAATGTGATTCTAGTGTATGTTTACACAGGGGCTAATTCAACGCCGCCAAGATGCCTAGAAAAATCTTGCCGCAAGTACCTTTTCCATTACAATTTTTGGTATAACTTTTTCCACGTGTCTGTTAGGGAGGTGAATGAGGTGCCATCGGAAGGAGACTGAAGTGTGATTTTTGAACATCATACGAGCGACTCGGCAGTAGAAAATGTCAAAATTACTATGGAGATTATGCATATTTCTACTGCCAAGTCGCTCGTATGATATTCAAAAATCGCATTCCAGATCTAAAGTATTAGAAAAACGAGGGTTGCCACCTCACAATCTGCCGCAACTATAGGGTTGCCAGGTTCAAAGAAGTCATTTTTGAACCTGGCAACCCCAGAGTTGCGGCATACCAAACGGACTCCGTGAATGAGGTAATGAAAAAAGAAAGAAGGTATAACATAATTATAATTTTTTTATGGACACGCTCACGCTATACCGAGCGGTAACTGAGAGCCGGGACCGAGCTGGGCCGGGTCGGTTGCCTATGGCCGACACGCTCAACTCGGACTCGGCTCGGACCTTTTTTTTTTTTTTTTAATTTATTTAGCTCTTACAAAAAAAATTATAATCTAGAATAAACAATTTCTCTCCAAAACTCCTAAAAGAGTTTAGCGGGAGATCCACAGTTGCTGCGTGACGTTAACTAATTCAAAAGTACAGTTACAGGTCTGATTTTAATTTTTTGAATACAAAACAATTTTAATTTAAAACAAAACATCATCATTTTTTTTAAGAAATTAGTTTAAGTCTTTATCGATAACAATACCAACACTAACAACAATGAGGGCATGCACAGAATAGATTTAACTTTCTGATACCTCCTGCCTAGCCCTTCGACGGAGTCTTGGGTTCGGATTACACAGGGGATTATATTTATACCTGACACGGTCTACCGTGAGTCATCCTTAATACGGAACACTAATTGCCAGACTCCCGACTCGAACTTGACAGGTTTATTTTTCAAGGTTTCGGGGTTAAGCAAAATAAAATACAAGGTGCAAGGGGCAGCGAGGCGGAGCGCGTGTGAAAAAATAATGCTTTATTCATTTTAATTTTTCTTTCAAAGGTTAATTATACCTGCGATGTCGCTAAAGCGCGCTGCATCCAAACGGAGTTTGATGAATTTTAACAATTCCATTTTTAAACACAATCTATAATGTGTTTTATCTGTGGTTTGTCAGCTTTCTGTTGAAATACACAATTTCAATGCTAGGAATAATTTATGATTTGTACGGTTTTTTGAGCTACTTATTCAAATTCAAATTCAAAATTTTTATTTAAAATGATATCACATAGATAGCTTTTTGACGGTGTTCCGTTGAGAGAAGATGAGGCCAGAAACTCTACAACACACATCTTTAAAAAAAAAAAAAAGTACAATTAATACAATAATTGCATTACATAGTGTAACATTGTCAAGACCAGGCATTTTGGTCATTCAAATAATCATCGGTAACCTTTTTAAAGAGGACTTGTTTAACACGGGACTTAAGAGGGCTATCGGAGTCCAGTGCCGCCCTCGTCACAATAATAAAGATTTCTCAATAAAGAAAGCCTATATTAAAAAAGTGCTCAACAGAAAAAGTACAAAATTCTTCAAGCCATTGTTATACAATACTTTTATAGGTTCAAAACATTCCACCTTCAGATAATTTCGAATAAAAACAAAAGCGGCCGTTTTTTTTCTTTATTCAAAATTTGTATGTTTAGACCTTTAAAAAACCTATAAAAGTATTCTATGAAAATAGCTTGAAGGCTTTTGTAGTTTATCTGTTCAGCACTTTTTTAATTTAGGCTTTCTTTATTGAGAAATCTTTATTATTGTGGCGAGGGCGCCACTGGATTCCGATAGTCCTCTTAAACTTTTTGTCCATTTTGCCTTTTTGCATTTTTTGTCCTTTTTTGTTTTTTAGTTTAGAATATCCTCTGGTATCTTATTATAATAGCATATAGCGTCCATCCCCAGGTCTGCCTGCTTAACTCCAGTCGGTTTAGGTGTATAATACTGAATCAGCCTTGCTGCTGATGGTTACCAAAATTCCTCTTATCTCTTAGACTAAGTGGTCTGCGCAAGTCTTCGCAAACGATGTCACGGGCACAGCCGGTTTTAAACTAAAATAGTTCTCTCAGAATCAAAATCTAGAAGCTGAAAATCTAGGTACAATTCTGTTACCTAGGTAACTAAGTTATGTAAAATATCGGATAAGGTTACCCGGGACAGCTTCATCGACCGATGCAGCGCAGTGCAGATGCGCTATTTCCAGCCTCTAGTGATGCGATTACTTATCGATAACCTACGCTTGTATATCGACACATGTAATGTCAAAGGTTATTCGGGATAGCTTCATTGACCGATGCAGCGCAGTGCACATGCGCTATTTCCAGCCTCTAGTGAGGAGATTACTTATCGATAACCTACGCTTGTATATCGGCACATGTAATGTCAAAGGTTATTCGAGATAGTTTCATTGACCGATGCAGCGCAGTGCAGATGCGCTATTTCCAGCCTCTAGTGAGGGGATTACTTATCGATAACCTACGCTTGTATATCGACACATGTGTAATGTCAAAGGTTATTCGGGATAGCTTCATCGACCGATGCAACACAGTGCGAACGAGATATTTTAGTCACTATAAGGACTAACAAAATTAGCTTTAAAGGCGATGATCGGACCATCAAACTGAACAACGTTCTCTATGGGACCAAAATATCGAAATTGCGAAAAAAAATCAGCTGGTCCCATACATTTCACTCACTCGCCTCACTTTCTATGCTCTCTCTCTGTCTCGGGTTTGCTGCAAGAAATCTCTTTAGGGATAAGCTCGCCCTTTGTAATTGTCTATTATGTTGTTTTCATGTATATTTCCGTGTGTACAATAAAGTATTAAAATAAAAAAATTAAATAAAATAAATTTCGGTCGAGTTATGTTTGCACTTTGCAGTTTTGTATGGGACAGCTGTTTTTGTTTTTCGCGATTTCGATATCGGTCGCACAGAAAAAATTGTTCAGTTTGATGGTCTGATCATCCCCATAACATAGTTTCAGCGAATTTTGTTAGATCTTATATTATTAATGATGGAATGAGTTATGGATAACGACTACGCGTGTACATATCGATATATCTGAAATGTCAAAGGAATGTCGGGATAGCTTCATCAACCAAGGCAGCTGGTACGTCGCGCTATTTTAGCTATTAGTAATTGGATGAGAATTTAAGATTGAATGGAAATTATACTTGGATTGTATGGAGCGCACTAGAGGGTATAATTCTTTTAACCCTAAGGTATTCTCACAAAGAACAAATTCGATTTTTTTTTAATCTGCTTTTATGCTTGTATGAAAAACATCGATATCGATAACACACCGAGTAACATCACTAAACATCCTGTTTTCCGTTTACGTCACAAACGTACTTGACCTAATGCTATCTAACTATCTAATCGAGTGCTTTTCATTCGAAACACTACTCTTTGTCCTCACAAATAAGAGTTATTTTACTCTGAAGAACTTGTTTCAGTTCATGAAAGTTTTATAAAGATGTTACGAAGTTTCATTCAGTTCTACTTTAGAATGAATTCTGGACCCATATTATATCTACAGGGTCCTTCTTAATATGCTGACAGTTTTTTAAGGGGATGATTAGACCGTCAAACTGAACAACTTTCTCTAGGGCACCAATTTCGAAATCGCGAAAAAAATCTGCGCTTCCATACAAAACTGCAAACCAACTCGAGCCAAATGTATGGGACAGCAGATTTTTTTTTCGCGGTTTCGATGTTGGTCCCATACAGAAAGTTGATCAGTTTGACGGTCTGATCATCCCCTTAAAAAAGGGTCAGCATATTCAAAATTCAAAATTTTTTATTCAAAATAATATCATCTAAACTATTATAAAATTGTAACAGAAGTGTGTCTGTACATTGAAGATATTTACAAAAAAAAGATTATGATATGGTTTTTAGATGTCCCTGATTCCAAATCACCAATTTTTGGATTTTTTGTCTGTCTGTTTGTTTGTTTGTTTGTTTGTTTATTTGTTTGTTTGGGTGTTTGTTTGTTCGAGTATCACGTAAAAACTACTGAACCGATTTTGATGAAACTTTTTTTGTTTGATAGCTTATCATCTGACTTAAGGCTACTCCTCCCATCTGCAAGGCTCTCTTTCTTACAAGCAAACTTTTACAATTAGCCATCCCGCTTCAATTGCGCGGCTCCGGTCAGAATTTTTCGTTTTCTTTGAA
Source organism: Agonopterix subpropinquella (assembly GCA_922987775.1). NCBI lineage: Eukaryota > Metazoa > Arthropoda > Insecta > Lepidoptera > Depressariidae > Agonopterix > Agonopterix subpropinquella. The sequence continues at coordinate 9,408,985 of OV277719.1, read as the reverse complement.
AACCTATACATGATTTTTTATGAATTTTCAAAAAATAAGAAAACCACATCATTTTATATTGTATTGTGAAGAATATTGTAAATTTTCATATTCTTCTTATCAACAATGTAAGAGTAAAACGGTTACAACTTGAAAAAAAGAGATGACTTTGGAGTCGTTTTTCTTCAGTTTTATTAATTAAAATAGATTTCGAGAAAAACCACATCACTTCTCATATCCTGTAAATTGTTCAGTTTTGTTTTCTGCTTAAAAAGTTCCATAGTTAATGTATAAAATGGTTACGAAGTTACTCAAAACCGGGCGGACGCCCCTTAAAATCTGGTATATAATTTATGCGGACGAAGTCGCGGGTAAAAGCTCGTATAGATATAATTTTGACGTCATTTTTTGACTCTACCACCGCGTCGGAAGGTGTTCCGTTGAGAGAAGATGCGGCCAGAAACTCTACAACACACACATCTTTTAAACAAAACAAAATGTACAAAGTACAATTAAAATACAATATTGCATTTATTAGGAGGATTATATACAGTTACAGGATACCAATGTATGTCGGTATAGTATAGAGTTGCGGAGAGGTATGGACTCTCGATTATGAATGTCCGGATTCGAATCCGCACGGATGACATGCCATTTGATGCCATGTAGAGTTTTTCTAACTTATGTACACACGGCGACAGATCAACCTACCCATAGTTGAACTCTATGTTCATGAACATAAGGTCGAACTATGGGTAGGTTGATCTGTCGCCGTGTGTACGTAGGTAATACCGACTGCTCTCAAACGGTGAAGGAAAACATCGTGAAGAAACCTGCATACCGATGAAGAAGAAATTCTGATGCATATGTGAATTCTACCAATCCGCATTGTGCACGCATGGTTGACTAACGTACATAAACCCTCCCTGAGGATGACCTGGGCCCTGCAGTTGGACGTATATAGGCTGATGATGATGATAATAATCGAGCTCTGAACTATAATGTGAAATTGATATCATTAGCATCCTTTTAAACTAATAGTCTACTCGATTCGATTTTCTCAGTTTCCACAGGTTTTTCGAAGTTGCAAATTCGAATTCACACTACCCTAACAGACCCATACAACATACCAAAAATGCAGAACTACATCACGCTTTGCTAATTTAGCCTCTTTTTTTGTCTTTATCTGACGGGAATGCTTACGACTTTATTACCCGAGGGGTAGTCACAGATATATTGAAACCTCAGAACATCCACGTTTTTTTAGTACCGAAACTCTGTCCAGTGTGACGGGGAGTGAGCCCGTCGCCACTTCATTGACTCGATCACTAAGAGTCATTGATTTGATTACTCTTAAAAAACTGTCAGCAAATTATAAAATACTAGAATTCAGTATAGAACCTTTAGGTAAATTCCCCCGAACCCATTACACAAACAAAGCCGGGTATTTACCCACAAACTAGTTAGTGGTATGACGCTAAATATTTGACAATACACTATACGTCCATTATATGGCTAGGTATACCTATTTGATAAACGAGTGTGACTAATGTAGTTCCGTGAAGTTGAATTATTAGATTAAATGGCGTGGTTCCTTAGAAAATTCCACTCCACCAGGTTTACGCCCTGTTTAATAAACGCGATATTGACAATTTGACACTGACAATTCAGAGTACTAGAGTTCTGTCTGAGTAATGGTTACTAATAACGCTAAACTTTCAGTGCTTCATGAGTACTAGCATTCTCAGCAATGTACACACGGCGACACATCAGGTTACGCACCCTATATACCCTTAACTACACTACGTATAAAACACAAAATAGTGCGGTAGAGAGCCTGCATAGACGCGGCTGCCGGCGCGGGCGCAGCGTGCTGTGAGACGAAACAACAATAACATACCGGACCCTTTCGCACGATTCGCAGCGTTCAACTTCTAATAGTTCAAAGTCCAAATAGGGTAACCTGACCTGTCGCCGTGTGTACTCTGAATTGTCATTGTCAATTGTCACGTTTATTAAATAGGGTTAAGCCAGACCACCCTTTTCTCCCTGTGGTTGAAAGGCGACTAGGGGGTGGGGTTTCTGCACATTGGCCTAGCTACGGATTTTCCAAAGGAGCTTATAGGCTGTTGTGATCAGCTACCGATAACAGTAGAGATAGAAAAGTTAATTTTAGAAGTTTGTTTTTATCACAGATGGGTTTGCTCTTGACCTCAATCCAGTCCTCTGGACATAGATGGGGTCGAAGATGTAGCGAGCTTACCCAGAAGAAGCCTATTCACTCGTGCTTTAAAGGAATTCGGGTTGTAAGCGCTCGGAAATACTGACGCAGGCAGGGCATTCCACTCCTTGGCTGTGCGCATTATAAAAGATTCTGAAAGGCGCTTGGTGCGAATATGTGGGATGTCAACCAAGTATGGGTGATATCGCGCGGTGCGCCTGGATGTTCGATAGTAGAATGGGGAAGGCGGAATGAGCTCATGTAGCTCCTGGCACAATCACCGAAGTACACTCTGTAGAAGACCGACAAGCAGGCTACTCTGCGGCGGTGGGCTAGACTATGAAGCTTGCTCTCCACCAGCTTATTATCGCTAAAGTGAGTGCTTGCCCCACTCGACTCGGTTGAACGCAGAGCCAGGAGGCTCATTGGCAACAGTAAGCTGGTGGAGACCAAGCTCCATAGCCTAGCCTACCGCCGCAGAGTAGTCTGCTTGTCGGTCTTCTACAGATTGTACTTCGGTGAGTGTGCCCTAGAGCTACATGAGCTCATCCCACCTTCCCCTTTCTACTATAGGACTTCCAGACGCACCGCGGGATATCACCCCTTCTTGGTTGACATCCGACATATCCGCACCAAGCACCTTTCTGAATCTTTCATAATGTGCACAGCCAAGGAGTGGAATGCCTTACCTGCATCAGTATTTCCGTGCACTTACAACCCGAATTCCTTTAAAGTACGAGTGAATAGGCTTCTTCTGGGTAAGCTCGCTACATCTTCGTCCTGAGGACTGGATTGAGGTCAACAGCAAACCCAACAATCATAAAATAAAAATGTGTTTGACAATGTAATGTATGACGAAGAAGTTTGCTTCTTCTTTTATAATGCGCACGGCCAAGGAGTGGAACGCACTGCCTGCGGACCTGTTCCCTGAGCAATACAACCTGGGCCTCTTCAAGGCAAGAGTGAATAGGCATCTTTCTAGGTAAGCATGCTACATCTTCGGCCTCATCATCACTCAACATCAGGTGAGATTGGGGTCAAATGTTTACCTATTGAACATAAAAAAAAAAAAAAAAAAAATGTAAAAAAAAAGTTGTACTTTTTTTTTTGGGAATACAGTCATCGATATACGGAACCCTTCAAACAAAAACAAAAGAAATATAACGCCTAATCATTCATTCCCATACGTTTGTTAAAACACACAACGAAAACAAATCTAATTTTGCAGTTGATCCATCAATACGTATTTGAATTTGACACCTAATTTCCATATACATAAGGAATATGCAATAATTTCTGTTAAGCAACTAAAACATGTTAATTATAACATATAAGATGGTATATAAAACAATATTTCGCAATATATTTGTAATATTAAACGATAGTAAACGCTGGTCGAGCATATTTTTTTCCGATTCGACAAAAATAACTAAGCAAATAAAAGTTACTAAGCAGAAAATGATGTGTTCGATAAGATTATTTGTGTTGTTTGTGACAGTTCTGTTTATGGCTGAGGTAAGCTACATTTTAAAATAGGTACTAGATTGTTTACGAGGTAAATAAGGAGATCAGCACGGCTAGCATGCCACCCACGACAAAGCGTTTAAACGAGAAAATCGTCATGCGCGCCCTTTCTTGCATACGTAAAATAATAAAGATGGAATCACATATCGATTTTTATCGTTTTCTCGGTGGTGGCATACTAGGCCTACAGGAGTGCAATTTTTGAAACTCATTCGCTGAGTTCAGCAGTTGAAAATGTCAAAATTACTATGGAGATATGCATCTTTCTACTGCTGATTGGACTTTAAAAAATCGCACTCCTGGAGTATGATTTTTGAGAGTCAAATCAGCAGCAGAAAGATAGATCGATCGATCTCCATAGTAATTTTGACATTTTCAACTGCTGAGTTCAAGATGTGAGTTTCAAAAATCGCACTGCTGGAGTGCGATTTTTGTATCTCATACGTTGAACTCAACAGTTGAAAATGTCCATATTACTAGGGAGACGCGCATCTTTCTACTGCTGATTGGACTTTAAAAAATCGCACTCCTGGAGTATGATTTTTGAAAGTCAAATCAGCAGTAGAAAGATGCTTATCTCCATACATTTTCAACTGCTGAGTTAAACGTATGAGATTCATAAATCGCACTCCAGGGCCGGATTATCCATGAGTTGGGGCCCCTAGGCCTAGGCAATGTAACTACGTCTCGGGGCCCCTTTACCCTTTTCTAACTTATAAAAATATTTTTTTTCTACCACTTTTGTATGGAACAGCAGTTTAGCGCTTATGACATTGGTCTCATACAGAAAGTTGTTCAGTTTCATAGTCTGTCTGATCATGATTATCCCCTTAAAAAAAATTTACAATATCGAGGAAATTTCAAATGTAGTAAAGGTATACCATTGAACTAAGAATTTTTATTTTTATTATACTTCCAGGGTAAAATTGATATCATTAGCATCCTTTCAAACTAAGAGTCTACCCATCAAACTGAACAAGTTTTACTATGGGAGCAAGCCGATCGGAGCAAAAAAAATCTACTGTTGCATACATTTGAGTCGAGTAGGCGTTGCAGTTTAGTATGGGACAACTGATTTTTTAGTTGCTCCGATCGGTTTGCTCCCATAGTAAAAGTTGTTCAGTTTGATGGGTAGACTCTTAGTTTAAACGGATGCTAATGATATCAATTTCACCCGTATACAGGGTGTAACAAAACACCCTAGTAATATTTAAGGGGGTGCTTCAGACTATCAAATTGAACAACTTTCACTATGGAGCCAACTTCGAAATCGCGAAATAAAAATCAGCGGTCCCATACAAAACTGCAATACCGACTCGACTAAAATGTATGGGACAGTACATTTTTATTTCGCGATTTCGAAGCTAGCTCCATAGTTTTCAGATTGATGGTCTGAAGCACCCCCTTAAGGCGGTCGCAAAGGGGTCAATTTTATACAAAACTTTGACGCACAATTCACGTAGACGGTATTAATACTTATAACTAACTTTGTTTATGCGGAAAATAGTTTAGTAAATCTAGTTGTCGCGTATCAAATAACATTTGCCGTTTATAATATAATTACGAAAATATACTTAAAGCTTTGAAATTTTTCATACAAAATTTTCAAAGCTTTATATCATCGTAAATCTACACTAATATTATAAAGAGGAAAGATTTGTACCTATTTTTGTATGTTTGTATGTTTGTAATGAATAGGCTCAAAAAGTACTGGGCCGATTTAAAAAATTCTTTCACCATTAGAAAGCTGCATTCACCCTGAGTAACATAGGCTATATTTATTGCTAGAAGAGATTAGACGTCCACCCGTGCGAAGCCGGGACGGGCCGCTATACAACGTGTTAATGAATTAACGCAAAACCTCATACACCCCAACTGATTTATAGCAAAATAATTAGATTGAAATAATAATTTAATTATTTTGATAGTTAAAATTTAAAGTTATTCGCATTTTAAGTTTTGAGGTAAAAATGTTTTTTTATCATTTCAGCAATGAATGAAAGCGCTAACTTACTCATGGATACATTTTAATAATCCTGTTTAGGTAGTAAGTAGGGTGAGTGTGCCCGTGCGGTAAGTTGACATCGGATTCAGTAAATTTAAAATTTTACAAATTAATTAATTAATATTTTGAAAAAAATTACCTATGTTGAAAACATGATAATTGGATTCTGCTCTCGATTCTAAACAAACTACTTTCTAGTTTTGCGTTAATTCATTAACACGTTGGATATTATAAATTGCAAATGTTATTTAATACGCGACATCTAGATTTTCTTAACTATTTTTCCATATACAACGTGTTAATGAATTAACGCAAAACTAGAAAGTAGTTTGTTAAGAATCGAGAGCAGAATCGAATTATCATGGTTTCAACATTGGTAATTTTTTTCAAAATATTAAATAATTTGTTTGCAAAATTTAAAATTTTCGGAACCCGATGTCAACCTACCGCACGGGCACACTCACCCTACTTACTACTAAAACAAGATTATTAAAATGTATCCATAAGTACGTTAGCGCTTTCATTCATTGCTGAAAAGATAACAATTCATTTTTGCCTCAAAACTTAAAATGCGAATAACTTTAAATTTTAATTCACTTTAAAAATAATTCAATTATTGTTTCAATCTAATTATTTTGTTATAAATCAGTTGGGGTGTATGAGGTTTTGCGCTAATTTAGTAACACGTTGTATAAAATATTACTTTTATTAATTCCGTCTACGCGTGTTGTGTTGTATGGACTGAAACCACCTTAAGTATTACTAGGGTGTTTTGTTACACCCTGTACGTATAAATATTGAATCAGTTCAGAATCCCTTACATCGGCGAAATACGGGTCGCACGGTGCCATATTATACCAACATCTATGTATTACTCTACCTATCGTGTTTACCTGTTCTCTATTTACCTTTATCAGTCACTGTTTGTCTTGTATTGTACTGTACTGATGAAATAACCGAGTTATCCATTTATCTATCTACTCACGTCGTATCATGAAATAGAGTGGTAAAGTTTGCTACGCAATTTGACGTAATATTTACGTGAACCGATTATACAGTGTGTAACTTTCAACAATTACATAACTTTATCTTGCACACTGAGTTATTTAGTATTTACAATATACTTACATTGTGGATGTTATACAAGGTGTAACAAAACACCCTAGTAATACTTAAGGGGGTGCTTCAGACCATCAAACTGAACAACTTTCACTATGGAGCCAACATCGAAATAGCGAAAAAAAAATCCGCTCTTTCATACAAAACTGCACCGTCTCGACTCAAATGTATGGGATGGCAGATTTTTTAATTTTTTCTCGACTTTGGCTCCACAGTGAAAGTTGTTCAGATTGATGGTCTGAAGCACCCCTTTAATTATTACTAGGGTGTTTTGTTACACCCTGTACTATTCTACTAAATATACTTATTATACTTAATTGGTTAGTATTGAAAATATAAGCAGACTTCGTTTGTTTGGAGCGCTCAACAAAAACTACCCTTTTAAGTTCAGACCATCAAACTGAACAACTTTCACTACGGGGTCAATTTTGAACTCGTGAAAAAAAAAATGCTCTGTTTCATACACGATTGAGTCACCAAATGCCAATTGACGTTTTTTATGGTCAAGGAGATTCTTTTTTCTAGATTTCAGTCTGGGCCCCATAATGAAAGTTGTTCAGATTGATGGGCAGAAGGACCCACTGAAGTATTAAAATTTACACCCGTAAAACCCGTTACTTTGATTAAATTTAAATAGCAAGATAGGTGACTAGCATATAGCGCATGGATCGCATAAATTAGGCCCCGTCGCCTAATTTACTTAGAGCGTCATTTATTTATTTATTCGTATGGCTCATTGAATAGAATAGAATAGAATTTCTTTATTTCTCTTACAAAACACATTACAAAAACAATATATTACACAGTCAGGACATACAAAGTCATAAAAACAAACACAAAACAATAAACATATTCAGGACAAAATGGTCTGTGACATCAGTATACGGTAGTTGGTCAGACCAACTACCTACCACTGCTATTATTGTCACAGCCGAACTTAATATAAAAAAAAGAGATCTACTAGGTACTACAAAAGTCTTATTGACTAGTAACAATAAATATAATATATAGGCAAAAAGTAATGAAAAAACAACTAAAAAACAAATAAAATCTAAGTCTTTGCGTGATTGAGATACTTTTTTTATTTTAGGCGGGATAAAGGTACCAAAATGCATTCGCGTGCTTAAAACTCGTTTTACAAATCATTCAAAAAGGAAAAAACCTTTGACTAATTATATCCGGACCGGCCTTGCGGTAGCATTTCCCCTCTGCCACGGTATTAGATCAATTAATCTTGCGCATTTACACCCAATTTTATACCTTATCACTAAACGAGACAGCCTATAATAGCGAAACAATAATTTTGAACTTAGAACGTTTGGGGTTTACACGAGACTACTTTTCATGATTTTGAACATTCAAAATTAGTATCTAAAGTCATAGGGAATAAAATCCAAAGTTGCGGATAACATGTTACCTCGCCCCCCGCAAAAAGTGGCAGAAAGTTTGTTAGTAGAATGACACGTGGTTACGCGTCCCGATATAATTAGTCCAAGGAAAAAACAAATACACAGCATTACTTTTCAGTTCTCACCCGTAAGTACAATGAAAAGCAAGTCCATTTTTCGAGTGCGTAATGCAAGAATGTCACCTATCTTCCACTATTTTAATTTAATCAAAGCCCGTATAATAATATCAATTCACCTGGGATATTTCCCTAATCTGTTTACATATCCTTACTTCCTCTTATGTTTTTCTTTGCACAATAAGGGATAAGGTGGGGGTGGGGGGTTGAACTGATTTCACCTGCCTTGTACAGTTGGAAACATAATTGAATGTTTTAAGTAGAATTCGGGGTGTAAACTCAAATGCGTTAGATTTATGAAGGAGACCATCAAACTGAACAACTTTCACTTTATTTACATCTATGGAGATGCTACTTGGGAATGTTCCTCCATTGAAAAGGGAAGATCTTCTACCATAGGCTAGGTGTGGTGCCTGGAGACCGGCCGTGGTCCAACAGTTCTTAGTTGGACCTTGTATATACAACGTGTTAATGAATAAGCGCAAAACCTCATACACCCCAACTGATTTATAACAAAATAATTAGATTGAAACAATAATTTCATTATTTTGATAATAAAAATTTAAAGTTATTCGCATTTTAAGTTTTGAGGCAAAAATGATTTGTTATCATTTCGGCACTGAAAGAAAGCGCTAACATACTCATGGATACATTTTTATAACCTTGTTTTGGTAGTAAGTAGGGTGAGTGTGCCCGTGCGGTGGTTTGACATCGGGTTCAGAAAATTTTAAATTTTGCAAAAAAAATATTTAATATTTTGAAAAAAATTACCTATGTTGAAACCATGATAGATCGATTCTGCTTTCGATTCTAAACAAACTACTTTCTAGTTTTGCGTTAATTCATTAACACGTTGTATACAGGGTCCTTCTTAATATGCTGACACTTTTTTAAGGGGATGATCAGACCATCAAACTGAACAACTTTCTCTTTGAGACCAACAACGAAATCACGAAAAAAAAATCAGCTGTCCCATACATTTGGCTCGAGTAGGTTTGCAGTTTTGTATGGAGAAGATTTTTTTTTCGCGATTTTGTTGTTGGTCTTCTAGAGAAAAATGTTCAGTTTGACGGTCTGATCATCCCCTTTAAAAAGTGTCAGCATATTAAGAAGGACCCTATATATCGAATCTCTGTGATTATTTCTCTTGCGCGATTCATGTCTCGCATTCGATTGTGAACCTTATGTGTTGTTACGAGTTGCGTATTTACGATGAACGTTGTCTTTGTATGGAGCATATTTCCGTGAGCGACGGTATCGCCATCTGTTGGCATCTTTGCTATAACTTGTGGGTGCTGGACATCTGTGACAAGTCCTGGAGTCCTGGAGTGCTGGACATCTGTCCCCACACACCCATAAGTTACAATACAATAAAATACAATACAATACTCTTTATTTGCACACCAAAAGCAACGAAACCAACAAAAATCCATGTTCCACTTGGGTTGGAAAACCTGCATTCGCTAAAGAAAAAACTCTTTTGCGTATGTGAAGTGTACCGCACCGCATTGTGCACGCGTGGTACTACACTAACGTACATACACCCTCCCTGAGGGTAGTGTCTGTGCCCTGCAGTGGGGCGTATACAGGCTGATGATGATGATGAATTTGAGTCAAGCAGCCTTTGAGGTGTTCTATGGAACACCTTTATTTTCGCGATGTAAATGTTCATACTAAAAGTTTTTCAGTTTGATGGTCTGAACTACCCCCATGAAAAATGAAAAGTATGTAACGTATTGAAGTATTACACCCTGTATGTTAAGATGTAACGCACTTAAGATTACACCTTGTATATTAAGGTATTTTCCGGTCCCAAATCTTCACATAATAATTACGTGGATATAGTCAAAAGGGTGTTACAAAAGTAAAAATAAACATTTAAAACAATTAGGGTGCCGGTCCATTGAAGCTGTGCGAGCTGTGTAGCTGTGTTTTTTTAACCAATCAGGAGCTCGGGCGAGATCGGCCGCGCCTCGCCCGAGCTCCTGATTGGTTAAAAAAACACAGCTACACAGCTCGCACAGCTTCAATGGACAGGCAGCCTTAAGGGGGTTGTTAAAATCATCAAACTGAACAACTTTCACTATGGGACCAACATCGAAATCGCGAATAAAACAATCAGCTGTCCCATACATTTGGGTCGAGTAGGTTTGCAGTTTTGTATGGAAGAGCTGATTTTTTTTCGCGATTTCGATTTTGGTGCCATAGAGAAAGTTGTTCAGTTTGATGGTCTAATCTGAACCACCCACCTTAGATGTTTATTTTTATTTTTGTAGCACCTTATACTACAGGGTGTTAGGGTAAACAGTTGCATTACTTTAAGGTGTGATTGTACCCATGATAGCTACTGAACAACTTTCCCTAAGAAACCTATAAGAACTCGCAAAAAAAAAATCGTCTTTTCATACATAAGTTCGATCAGCTGGTTGCAATTAGTATGGGAAGTCCAAAAAAAATTTTTACGAATTTCCTATAGGTTTCTTAAGGAAAGTTGTTCTGGAGTGCGATTTTTGAATCTCATTCGCTGAGTTCAGCATGTTGAAAATATCAAAATTACTATGGAGATATGCATCTTTCTACTGCTGATTTGACTTTCAAAAATCATACTTCAGGAGTGCGATTTTTGAAAGTCGAATCAGCAGTAGAAAGATGCGTATCTCCTTTTTTTTTTTTTTTTTTTATTAACTATGGGTTTGCTCTTGACCTCAATCCAGTCCTCAGGACGAAGATGGGGTCGTAGATGTAGCGAGCTTACCCAGAAGATGCCTATTCACTCGTACTTTAAAGGAATCCGGGTTGTAAGTACTCGGAAATACTGACGCAGGTAAGGCATTCCACTCCTTGGCTGTGCGCATTATAAAAGATTCAGAAAGGCGCTTGGTGCGGATATGTGGGATGTCAACCAAGAAGGGGTGATATCCCGCGGTGCGTCTGGAAGTCCGATAGTAGAAAGGGGAAGGTGGGATGAGCTCATGTAGCTCTTGGGCACACTCACCGAAGTACAATCTGTAGAAGACCGACAAGCAGGCCACTCTGCGGCGGTGGGCTAGGCTATGAAGCTTGGCCTCCACCAGCTTACTATCGCCAATGAGCCTCCTGGCTCTGCGTTCAACCGAGTCGAGTGTGGCAAGTTGATACTTGGCTGAGCCATCCCACAGGTGGCAGCAGTACTCCATACATGATCGGACCTGAGCTTTATACAATACTAAGAGCTGTCCAGGAGTGAAGTACCGCTTCACCTTGTTTAAGATGCCCAGCTTTTTGGCCGCAGTTTGAGCCTTAGACTCGATGTCAGCGCCGAAGTTGAGTTTCGTGGTCAAGCTTATACCCAGAAGCCCAAGACTGTCGGAAACAGGGACAGATGTACCCCGGAAAGTAGGAGTCAGATTAAACGGACTCCTTTTTGCGGTGAACAGACAAGCCTGTGTTTTGGTGGCGTTGAAGTTGACTAAATTATTGTCACCCCACTGGGAGACAAGACTTAAAGTCAAGTTTGTTCGCTCAACCATCTCCACAGTAATTTGACATTTTCAACTGCTGAACTCAGCTAATGAGATTCAAAAATCGCAGTAAAGTGTCATGGTTACAATCATCCTTGAAAGTAATGCAACTATTTACCCTAACACCCTGTATTTATTACCTAATCTGTGTCGTCACATAGTATTTATGTAATCATGTATACAAAGTTGTAGGCAAATCATGTAGGATACTAAAACTCCTACACAACTGTATTGTCGTAAAAATAGGGATGAGTTGGGGTAGAGAGGGGATGGGGTGATTTTGTTTAACAAGTAAATTATAAGGATTAAGGCACACTAATCGGATTTGTTGTAGGTATTTCTTTGTAGAAATTGGATAACGCACTTCCCCGGTTTGGAAGGGTGCGGGTTCAAGTCCCGCCGAGACTGAATTTTTCAATCTTTAACTTGATTCGAAATAGCACAACATGGCTGTAACATGTTCAAAATCAATAATATTTGAAATTTCTTTCTAGGTATATGCTAAGTATACATTCCTAAAAAAACGTCTAATTAAACATTTAATAATATTTCTGGAGTTTACTTGCGACTTCGTCCACACAAATTATATACCAGATTTTAAGTCAGATTATAAGCTATCAAACAAACAAAGTTTCATCAAAATCGGTTCTGTAGTTTTCGCGTGATGCTCGATCAAACAAACAAACTTCTTTTTTTTTAATTTACAGTTTTATAATAGTAAGAGTTAACCCGCGACTTCGTCCGCGAAAATTATATAGGTACGTATCAGATTTTAAGTCAGATCATAAGCTATCAAACAAAACAAGTTTCATCAAAATCGGTTCAGTAGTTTTTGCGTGATGCTCGCTCGACAAACAAACAAACACACAAACAAATAGACAGACAGAAAATTCATAAATTTTTGATTTGGAATCAGGGACACCTAAAAACCATATCGTAGTCTTTTTTTTTTAAATATCTTCAATGTACAGACACATTTCTATTACAGTTTTATAATAGTTTAGATATACAGGGTGAAATTGATATCATTAGCATCCTTTTAAACTAAGTCTACCCATCGAACTGAACAACTTTTACTATGGGAGCAAACCGATCGGAGCAACTAAAAAATCAGCTGTCCCATACTAAACTGCAATGCCCGCTCGACTCAAATGTATGCAACAACCGATTTTTTTTTGCTCCGATCGGTTTGCTCCCATAGTAAAAGTTGTTCAGTTTGATGGGTAGACTCTTAGTTTAAAAGGATGCCAATGATATCAATTTCACCCTGTAGATTCGTTATCTACTAAAAGATAAAGGCCTATGTCCAGCAGTGGACGTCAATCGGCTGAGTTGATGATAGTGATTCGTTATTTACCTACATGTTAGGTTTAGCTCGTTCTGTAACAATTCAAATTAAAGGTTGAAAAATTTTAGTATCGGACGGATAGTCGCGTACCGGAAAGCGCAGCGTTGGTAGGCCCCCGAGTAGGGTTGCCAGGTCTTAGAACCGAATAGCCGGACAGACTAGCTAGTGTAGCCGGACATATGATTAAAAAGGCCGGACACCCTTAATTATTGAGGATTTTTTATCCTACTATTAATACGACAACAACATTTTACCATAAAATCAGTTTTCTTTAATATTAATCATTCATTTCATTGCTTACTTACTAATATTACAATTTCCAATGGAAAACAACATTAAATAAAAAAGGGCCAAGTGCGAGTCGGGCTACTCGCGCACCGAGGGTTCCGTACCACACAACCACGGAACACAACATTATTAACTTAGAAAAAAAACGTTTTATGTCCGGGACCTTTAGCGTGAAACCGACTCACACTTGGCCGGTTTTTAGTATTTGTTGTTATTCTGTAGAGTTTGCTCTATAATCACACTAAGTTTGACGCTTGTATGTATTACCGTTTTTACGATAGAGCGTGAAGAAAAAACGTTAATAAAAACTAGTTTCTTGTTGAGAACCCCCCTTAATTTTTAACTTTTTGACATTTTTATTATTATTAACAAATCTGCCGAAATAACGCATAATCTGAGAAAATTTCAACTATCTTGCTATTACGGTTCAAAAGTAACAGCCCTAAATAGGTAGGACAGACGGACGGACGGACGGACAGATGGACAGACGGACGGACGGACGGACAACGCAGGCTTAGTAATAGGGTCCCGTTTTCACCCTTTGGGTACGGAACCCTAACAAAAAAGAACTTCTTCACTAAGTACCTAATTGAAATATATTTCAATTTATATTGTATTGCCAGATACCTGCTTTAAAAGCTCAGTTTCCTTAAAAATGGAGTAGACTGGTCAAAATGTAAAAGCCTAACAAAAGTCGGAAGGCCGGACACCGTCTAATGTGGCCGGACATCACATCCAGAAAGCCTAACTATGTCCGGCTTTATCCGGAAGCCTGGCAACGCACCCCCGACAAGGTGGACCGACGACCTGGTGAAGGCGGCGGGAACACGTTGGATGAGGGCGGCGCAGGACCGGTCGTTATGGCGATCCTTGGGGGAGGCCTATGTCCAGCAGTGGGCGTCCATCGGCTGAGATGATGATGATGATTACAAAGATAATCTTCTCGAGTTTATTACCCCGATATATCCGAAGCAACGGCAATCAGCAAGTTCATAATGCTGATTAGCTAAACTCGTGAACAAACTCGAATTTTCGCTTCAGTGTATGCGAACCTTAATATTAAGTACGTCAGTTATATGGGACTGAGAAGAAAGCTTACATGCCCCTGATGGAACATTTATTTGTGAGAGGTTTTGTTAAGGCTTGCGCATACGATACTTTTAACATCTGCGATTTAATAGTCGCTATTTGAAAGCTAGCTGCGATTGAACGCTCTATTCAGCTTGAAAATTATAATGAACTCACAATAGCTGATTTGAACCAAGGCAACTGCCTTATTTTGTGCCTCTTGTATTTTTTTTCTCTGTATTTTACTGTTTATGTTTTGGTGTAAAATAAAGTATATTTGATTGATTGTTCGGGAAATTACATAGTACCTATCTTCTCGTCCCAAATACCGCAGTGTGAAATGCGGAACTAAGACGTGGTCGCTCACTCGAGGCCTCATAAATTGGCTGAAAATCATCCAAAGGGCAATGGAGAGGGCTATGCTCGGAATTTCCCTGCGAGATCGAATTAGAAATGAAGAGATTCGCAAAAGAACCAGAGTAACTGGGGCTGAAGAGTTCTAGAGTGGCGACCAGACTGCGCAGCGTGGGTAGGCTGGAAAGCCACAAGGTTGGACCGTCGATCTAGTCAAGGCGCATCTGGAACCCATTGGATGAGCGCAGCGCAGGACACTGGTCCAACAACTGTGTTGTGGCGATCCTTGGTAGGCCTAGGGTCCAGCAGTGGACATCTATTGGCTGAGATGATGAACTGCTTTGATAGAAAAGCAGTCATAGGTACGCAGGATATTTTGAAGTGCATAAGTGTGACCTGAACATGAATGCACTCTATCGTACTTACCCTCCTGAATCTCATGGGAGCGATAAGATTTTTTGTTATTTTGGTAAATTTTTCTAGGTTCAAATTGGATCCTAAATGATATACAAAAAAAAATTCTTAAATTAGTCCCGTCAAACCGTGAAAAATTACTGGGCTATCTCGTCAGTCACGAAGCTTGACTTTTCCATGCAGCGATTGATTGTTAAGTGTCGTTAAAATGCAGTCGCAAAATCGCTGATCGCAAAAGCATACGATCGCTAGTGTGTAGTGGGCCTATTACAGCAAGAATATTTTTTTGTAGCGTCAAAAAATATTGAGGCATATTTCTTTGACTAATATATTCAAAATGGTGGGAACGTTTTTTAGGGATCCGTGGCAAAATTGGGAAAAATGAAACTGTAATTAAGTTACGGTCTGTCATGTGACAGACCGACAAACGGACCAACGGACCAGAAAAAATACCATGACTATGGTATTTTTCTGATTTAGAAAGTTGAATATTAGCACACAAAAAGTTGTAGTCCAATTAAAGATGCAATTAAGCATCGCAAAAGCAACAATGTCGAGGCATAAAACTGGGTACCGACCGCGCTAAATAAATCTCCACTGAAACGTCATTGGACCGCATGCGAATCACCACTTATAACACATTCTGTATCGGTTTAATCATTTGACAGCTTATGATAGTCGTTTTGACAGATCGCTCAGACGTTTCAGGCTGTCAATCAAATAGTAAACTATGTCAAGTTTAGCCTTGTTTACTAATGGCCTCGATTCGGAGTGTACCACGACTAAACTAAACTAAATGTATTCCTGTCACTTTCTAAAATAAGATTAAGAAAAGAGACAGAAAACCAACAGCTGACTTTAGTGCTGTCAAAGTGACTAGCGTAAAAATAAAAGTACTAGCGTGCTGTTTAAAAAATGCCTAAATAAAAATGAATGACATTAATTGCACTTTTAGGTATTTATTAAAACGAAACAAACAATTTCTATACATGATAATTACTATCATGTGATGAGTTCATGACGTTACGAATGTTAAGATGATGATTTGTAAATTGTATTCCAATATTAATGCAACTATATCAAAAGACTATCGATAGTTTCAACATTAGACATAATCTGCATACAAAATGGCATGAACCATTATCACACAAGCGATTTTTGAGCGTAGGCGATTTCGCAACTATACCGCAACGACGTCGCAACTGCACCATCACTATACAGTATCGTTCCATCAACGCCTATGCTCAAAAATCGCTTTGAAATATGCCACCTAAGACATCGAAAAATCACTAGATCTAGTGAAAAAGTCTCTGAAAGTGACAACACTCCAGACGGAATCTAATTCCGAATCAGGTTTATTCCGGATGTGTGTGATGGGCCTTATAGGTTGGCTTTCAATTTGAATACAACTACAATTAAATAAGAATTCCACTTCGATGTTTTAAATTAGCGCTATCAGTGCTCTGGACTTCTGATATTATATTCTTTTAGCACTACAAAAGATATATTTAAAACCTAGCTGCTCTTCCTATATTGTACGGAACACTGATTGCGCAAATTCGACTCACACTTGGCTGAATTTTTATGAAGATTTGTAGGTCGTCGTCGAAGAAGAATTTTTATGACATTACACAGAGTTTATTTAAAGAATTCATCGGGCGTGATAGACGTTTTCAACCCCCAATGAATAAGTATACCTAATAGTTTATTTAACTAGGTACGGTTTACGAAAGATTACCTATGAAATTATGTTTGTACTTATTTTGTTGAGGGTTCTTTAAGGGGATGATCAGACCATCAAACTGAACAACTCTTACAGGGTGTAACAAAACACCCTAGTAATACTTAAGGGGGTGCTTCAGACCATCAATCTGAACAACTTTCACTATGGAGCCAACGTCGAGAAAGAATAAAAAAATCAGCCATCCCATATAGAGACGGTACTGCAGTTTTGTATGAAAGAGCAATTTTTTTTTTCGCGATTTCCATGTTGGCTCCATAGTGATAGTTGTTCAGTTTGATGGTCTGAAGCACCCCCTTAAGTATTACTAGGGTGTTTTGTTACACCCTGTATAGGACCAGCTTTGAAGTCTCGAAAAAAATCAAAGATCTCGTGTTTTCCACGACCTTCGAGATCAAGCTGCGCAAAGCCAAAATAAGCTGGTCGCGCGTAGGTAGAGTAATGTATACAGTCGCGCGGCCAGCTTATATTGGTTTTACGTAGCTTGATGTGTCGCCGTGCGTACATTAAAATGTAGGTACCAAATAAACTGAATTAAAATTTTTCTCCGCGTCACTAAAGTACAACTTTTGAATATCTCATCAGTGATAATTTTTTAAATATTCACCCAAAGTAATAACTCGAGGGGTCTTTTTATTTTTGTTATATCGTTTTCGAGATATGAATTTTTTTCTGACTGAAACCGGGGCAACAAACAACCGCATTTTTAATTTTTTTTAGATTTTCAAAGAAAGCTTATTCGAGTTTTTTTTTAAATAATGCCAGGGCTTGCTGCCCGATACAAGAAGCCGAAAATCGGGCGTATACCAAAGCGACAAAAAGAAATCTCTAGTCTGGACCTGATTCTACAGGATGAATGACCCACGATACTGAACAAGTTTCCCTAAGAAACCTATAGGAAAACGTAAAAAAATTTTGGACTTGCCATACTAAATGCAATCAGCTGATCGATCTTTTGTATGAAAAGTCGAATTTCCTATATGTTTCTTAGGGAAACTTGTTCAGTATCATGGGTACAATCACCCATTCAAGTAATGAAACTGTTTACCCTAACACCCTGTATATCGAACATTTTATTCTCTTACTTTTCAGGGCATTGCGTCTCACTGGATCGGAGGATTCGGACATCCACCAGCATTTGGGTATGGCTTCGGTGGATACCGCTACGGCTACGGTGGCTTCGGCGGTGGTTACGGCGGTGGTTACGGCGGTGGTTACGGCGGTGGTTTCGGCGGTGGCTTCTACCCACGCCCTCTACCACCACCGCTACCGTTCTTTGGCTGATTTAGAAACAAATATCATCTCAGCCGATGGAATTTCACTGCTGAACGACCTGGTGAAGGCGGCGGGAACCCGTTGGATGAGGGCAGCGCAGGACCGGTCGATGTGGCGATCCTGCAGGGGAGGTCTATGTCACAGTATAAGATAGTAATCTTTCTTCATACTACGTATGCCTCGTACGCACACACTGACAATATCTCCGCGTAGCCCCGTCTGGCGCATTCTTGTCAGTCTGACATATTTTCAGTGTGTGCGTGCTACGAGGCGTACGTACTGGCGAGCACACATACAAGCCGCGTTTGGTACCATTGTATGAAGATAGATTACTGTCTTATACTGTGTCTATGTCCAGCAGTGGAAAGTAATAGAGACCATCTTAATTAATCCACCATCCATTCATTCTTCCATTTGTGTGACAATGGCGAAGATATTTATTTAAGTACCTTTTTTATGTAGGTAATTTGTCATGTGCAATACTGAGTGAGAGCGAGTGATACAGCGAATACGCCATTGCCTATATTTTCCGCTACGCTTCCTATACAGCGGGGGTGAAGTTAAATATGTGGGGGACAGGGATTGTCTGTCCTGTATATGTATTAGATACTCTTTCTTATACTAGTGTGACATTACGTAGTTTTCGATCGATTTATCAATGATTTTACGCCAAAATATAAAATCTTTGTATCAAATGGCGAAGTCCTCCTTGTATACAGGGTGAAATTGATATCATTAGCATCCTTTTAAATTAAGAGTCTACCCATCAAACTGAACAACTTTTACTATGGGAGCAAACCGATCAGAGCAACAAAAAATCTGCTGTTCCATACTAAAATGCAATGCCCACTCGACTCAAATGTATGCAACAGCTGATTATTTTTTTGCTCCAATCAGTTTGCTCCCATAGTGAAAGTTGTTCAGTTTGATGGGTAGAATCTTAGTTTAAAAGGATGCTAACGATAATATCAATTTCACCCTGTAGAATGTCTTCGCCCCAGGCTCATGAAATTAGAGGTCTAAAACCTTTGAAATGGATACAAGTAACGATATCTGCAAAAAAAAAAAAACAACAAGCAGACATCCATTTTTGCTGAATTTTCACATGTTTTTGACCAGTTTTTAATTAAAGTATAAATTGACCAATAAAAACAGATGTTGAAAAACTCTTCAACAAACATGAAACAATCGGTTAGAAGTCTTAAAACACCCATATTATGGGTAAAAAACCAATTTATACTTTAATTAAAAACTGGTCATAAATATGTGAAAATTCAGCAAAAATTGATTTTTGTTGTTGTTTTTTTTTTATCTTGTACAACTAGGTTTTTCAGAATGGGGTAATGACCCATACAACCATTTGTTACCAGTTCGGTCGACGTGTAGTAATGTTACTACATTGTGTAGCACAATTTGTTACCAGTTCGGTCGACGTGTAGTAATGTTACTACATTGTGTAGCACAAAGTAGTAACATTACTACACGTTGACCGAACTGGTAACAAATGGTTGTATGGGGAGTTACCCCATGTGGCCGCTATGTGGCCTAGTTTAGCTGCTAAGGGTTAAGTTGTGTAATATAAAGCATTGTGAATAGAAATAAAATAATAAATCATCAAAAATAAAAAATGTTTCTCGTGTACGCACTGTTTTATTCAAAATAATTATTAATTTGTTAAATAAAAACTAATTCATTCCAGAATGTTCTGCTTGCTTACAGACTTTATTGAATTTTCAAAAATGTAAAACATAATAGGAATCAGGATTAATTTCTTTTCCAAGTAGCACACAAGCTCTGCAAAAGCTGTACAATGGCAATTACTTTTATACAGCTATTTTACAGCAACTGTAGAGCTTTTGTGCTACTAGAGTTGGATTAAAGGACGAATTAATAACTACATTGCTGACATAAGTTATGTAATATAACACATAATATATTTTTAATACACAAGTTAATATAATAGTACGTACAATATGATATCCTAACGCCAACTAACAAAATACAATATATTTTCATATATTTGTTTAATGGCAAAACGCGACTTTGGATGCAGAATAAATTTTAGGCCTATAACGGTAACCATTTTTCGTTTTTAAAACAAAAATATGGCATCAAAAACGAAGAAGATATTTTATATCTTTAACAGTGTTTAGAATAATTTTTTGTTGGCAGAAAATAGTTCTTTTTTTTCATATATTTTCAGAAAATATGTAGACACCATCACAGTTTCTAGGCTAAGTTTTTAACACTATTTTAAAATACAACGGGGTATTAGAAAAAGTGTGATAAAACGTGATTTTATAGCTAAGTTTTAAAAAAAAATCTTTAACCATACTGATATGTTTTTTACCTAGGCACCGTAGCATAGTTTTGAGTCAAAAAAGTTACTTAAAATTATTTTTTTGAAAATATTAGCGAACAAAATTATATTATACTTACGCTAACAGTAGCCTACGACTAGATTATTTTTGATATGTATAGTTAAGTATTATAGTAAGTAACATCAATATTATATTAAAACTATATAAATGCCTCAGCCAGTTGGATATGTATTTGTTTCAATAGTTTGAATTCTTATTTAATTACATTTAAATCTAATCATAATTTTATATTAAAGATTAAACACATTTAAAATGTACTAATAATAATAAGACGCGACTCGAAATATCGCCGTAATTATTACATTTAAATAACATTCATAAGTACGGATTAATATTTATTAAAACATTTATTTTTACTTTTAAATCTAAAATCTACACATTAATTTTCAAACTTAATGCGAACTAAAATCTTTATTCTCGTTGACTACTAAATGTTTTTTATTTTTTTGCAAAGCCTTACATTTTTTGAAATAAAAGGGCGCTAATCGGTTGACCGTTTTTCAAAGCAATTAGTTCATTTTTAATATCCAAGAATCTTTTAATTTCGTTCATTAAGAATTCTATTTTTAACGCTCTTTATAAATGCAGGTTCATTCTTGTATTTTTCTTAATAAACGAAATTAAAATGGTATTTAAAAGAAAAGAAAATATTAGGAGCGTCTCTAGTTTTTTTTATTAACGAATCAAATCAAATTCAAAAACGTTTTTCTCAATTTAATTATAAAACCTGAGAAATGCTCCTAATATATTTCGAAAATAATTCTAGAGAAAAATAATTTGATTGCTTTAGATTTAAATCGTGTAAAATGAGCAATTTTAACACAAAAATAATATTTCCGATTTTTCAGTACGTATACTGATACGCGTCAATTTCGGAGAACTTCATTATTCCCCGGTCTATCAGCAAACATAAAAATATATTTTCGATTACATTACTAAACTTTTAGTAATCATAAAATAATAATAAAAAATTAGTATTCAATGTTGATTACATTGATACACAGAGATTAAAAATAAAGGTGTGCTTTGCTCATTTTACGCGCTAAAAATCAAAGATGGCGGATTTAGTGCAGCCTGTAAACTCCGATGCGTTTCTCTCCAGCTGTATGCTGGACGAATTCCCTGATCTGGTCTGTGGCAACTGGTCCGATGCAGACTAGAGGCTCCTTGAAGTAACCGCAACTCTACGATTAAAAAGAATATATTATTTAATAATAATATTAAAAGATAGAGATAAAGATAGATTAGAGTTGATTTTTTTTTAATTTTTTTTTATTATTATTTATGTCCAAAGATTTTTAACCTCGACACGAGGTCGCTTGTTATTGTTAATAGTCAAAAAAATCCCTTAGTTGCCTCGTACGACACCCACGGAAGAATAGGAATACACCAAAGAGATTATATGTATACCTAAAGGCATACAGGGAGCCAAGGCTGTCCACTTTTTTGACGTTTGTGTTTGAGTGTGTGATGTCACAAATAGTATGGACAAGAGATGACCAAGTGACATGTGCCCTAATGTTTACGGTCACTTTTCACACACACTAGCACAAAAAAAAGTGGACAGCCGCATAAACAAATATCTATAGTTCCGTCTCCTTCTACTATTAAAGGTACGTCATAAGACAAACGAGACTAACTACAATCGTTAATTGGAGAAATACACCCTTAAAATATTTCTAGTAATAAAAAAAGGATGAACATCACAATAACGATCGTTACAAATCAGAACGAATCAGAATTATTTATCTTTCATTTTCTATAGGTACTATTAAAACCGTATCGTTCGTTGGATTGAATAAACAATAAGGAAAAATGTAACACAAAAAAATTAGAAAGCAATTTTTTCGTCTCTTATTACTTCAAAAGATATTTTTATTAGATTGTAAGATATACCTACTGATACTTTGCCTTCTTCAGTCTCTTGAATAATTAATCAGAACTTTAGCTGAAAGAGTTAATAGGATTTGTAAAGTAACTTAAAACGAGAAATAATTAGAATATTTTGAGACAAGAAATAAAGTAAATTATAGAAATCCTATTGAAATTGTTTCTTTCTCGGAAATAAGGAAAAATATATTTTATTCGTAGCTACCGTAATATGATTCTTTATTACAAACCGGACTTCTAAATATTTTTAAATTTAATTGGATTTTTGCGTCTGGAATATTATTTTCACAATTTATTAAGAAGAGATACTTAAGTTTTCTTTCTGTCCGTGTGGTGTCGGCTAAGAATAGCACCATCCCATTTCCTCCCGTGGGTGTCGTAAAAGGCGACTAAGGGATCTACCGGAGGATGGGCAGCAGCAGTGTGACCACTTTTTGTAGATTTCAACTTTTTTTGGAGATTTAGGGCAAAGAGAACGATAATTTAGTAGTGGGAAATCGTTCAGTAGATTTTGGTAGAAATTCGGTATTCGAAAATATGATCAAAAATGCAAGGATTCAAGCAAAAAAATCAAAGCTGGAAATAAAAATAGCTGAGAAAACGATTGCAGGGGGTTTTCTGGAACTTAAATTAAAGCTTTAGTGGTGTAGGGCAAAATTAATCTTATCGCTTAATGTTGTTTTTTACAAAAGGGGGCTTTTATAAGACACAGAAAACTGTACCAACTTAAGCCTAATGGGACGATAATTGGAAATTGAAGCATTCATGTTACAAAGTGATGAAAACCAATATTTTTTTACAAAAATGCGATAATAACATGAGTTATGATGAGCGTTAGTATGAATATGAAAATGATAATATTTAGTTTGATGGTCTGATCATCCCCTTAGAATACTACTATTACTACGGGAGCAAACCGATCGAAACAGAAAAATAATCAACTGTCCCATACCAAACTCCAGTACCTGCTCGACTCAAATGTACGAGACAGATGATTATTTTTTTGTTCTGACAGTTGCTCCCGTAGCAAAAGTTGTTCTAAGTTGTGTTTTAAGGGTTAACGATACTTTTCTTTCCCCTTCCCCTTTACCGTGTATATCTGAAGAGTTAACGGCGTGAAACGTCTTTCATTTCGGACAGTAGGGGGTCAAAATATGTGTATTATAACAAGATTTCTTATTACTTTGGGAGTATAGCCCCTACTGGCATAATTTTACCGTTATCTAGAGAATAGAAGCCATAACTCTGTCCAAGACGTTTCAGATACTCCCTGATATATCTTACGTGACTTTTCATAACAGAACAGTGTCAGTTTATTAAAAAAAGAACCGTGAATCTCACCTTCCTCGGCTTCTGACGGTGACGACGCTGCATGATGCAGCACAGTCCCCTGGTGATATCACATTCACTTGATGCATTGCAGTCCTCGTTGTATTGCTTGCGGCCAGCTGACGGGGGACGGCAGACGTGCATCTCTCCTGGTTTAGAAGATTAAATTAAGTTATAGAAATAATATGGCTACGAACACTCCACTCTCTCGCAACACCTCTAGGCATGTGCTAAAGGAATGGACCGTGATCCAAAGCTCTGGTTGGATACACCAGGACTGAGGCATGCAAAAGAACTTGCTTCTCAAACAGACATACCTCGGATGCCATCAATTCAAAGCGCAGCGACTTAAGGCTCTTAGTGCGAACCTTAACAGGACACTGCAAGTTAACCAAACATCTACACAGAATGGGGCTTGTAGATTCACCCACTTGCAGATACTGCTGTGAAGCAGAGGAAACGCCCATACACCTCCTCTGCGAAGTGCTCATTCACAGCAGGAGTCGCCATCTAGGTGGGTACGTGGTAACACCTACTGACATTAAGGACCTCCCCTCCAAAAGCATAACATGGTTCATGAAGTCCGTAGGCCTAGGAAATGGCCTTTAGGTCTAGTGTGACAGCTACAATAGATCTGTTCAGGTCGCGGTAGCTATTGGTTATTGAACAAGCCCTTACAACCAAATAATAATAATGGCTACGAACACTCCAAGCACCTGATATAAGAGTCAAAGTCAAGTCAAACAATATTATGCACATAATCAAAAAATTCATAGGGACTACTTTTCGCTTTAGCTATAAACAGCTTTCATCATCATCATCATATCAGCCGATTGACGTCCACTGCTGGACATAAGCCTCCCCCAAAAATGGGGGGATTTGCCATAATCGCCACGCTTGACAGGCGGGTTGGCGATCGCAGTTGGATTGAATGTGTGTACTCAGAGGATGCTGCTGCCCATCCTCCAGTAGATCCTTAGTCGCCTTTTACGACAACCACGGGAGGAAATGGGATGGTGCTATTCTTAGCCAACACGGACAGCTTTGCACATCATTATTTTACATTAACACCACATTACCTGGCACCACTTCCTCGCAGACGAGGCCGGCGTCACATTGGTTCTCACGGTTACATATCTCGCCGAGTTTTCTGCCTGCAAATGCTGGCAGGCAGCGCCCTCCTTCCTCTGTTTGCAAAAGAAAGAAAACCGTAAATAAATGAAGTGTTTGATAGAAAAATAGATTCCTAATAGACCGAGATCTGAACGTAAAATTATGCACCTATTTCTTATACGGGTGTAAGTGACAGCCTAGCAAATTGATGGTCTGAGTTCACCGTTTCAGTATTTGCTAGGCTGTCACTTACACCCTGTATACAACGTGTTAATGAATTAACGCAAAACTTGAAAGTAGTTTGTTTAGAAACAAGAGCAGAATCCAATTATCATGGTTTCAACATAGGTAATTTTTTTAAATATTAAATAATTTGCTTGTAAAATTTAAAATTTTCTGAACCCGATGTCAACCCACCGCACAGGCACACCCACCCTACTTACTACCAAAACAAGATTATTAAAACGTATCCATCAGTACGTTAGCGCTTTCATTCATTGCTGAAATGATAGCAAATCATTTCTGCCTCAAAACTTAATATGCGAATAACTTTAAATTTTAAGTATCAAAATAATGAAATTATTGTTTCAATCTAATTGATGATGATGTAGCCTTTTGTTCCGAGCTGGTTCCTTCTTTGTTTGGTCTTGTGGTTTATAAAATGTCCCTTAGCTCGGTGTGTCGCTTGACATAGGCCTCCTCCAACTGCTTCCATTGCTCTCTGTCTGCCGGGACTCTTGTCCAGTACGGTCCCAGGGTCAGGCGAAGATCATCCTCCCATCTCCTTAATGGACGCTTCCGTTCTCTTGTACCATCCCTCGGATACCACAACGTGACCTGTTGGCTCCACTTGTTCGCTCTGCACCTTAACATGTGTCCTGTCCAGCCCCATTTTAGATGGTCGATTCGGATGAGTATGTCAGGAAGTTTGGATTTCTGTCGTATCTCTGTTGAGGTGATTTTGTCGCTGAGCTTTATTCCCAACATACTCCTTTCCATTGAGCGTTGGCACTTGGCAAGTTTTTCACGTTGGCTTTGGGTGAGCGACCAAGTTTCGCATCCATATGTCAAACATGGGAAGATGCATGTGTTGAAAGTTTTTCGTTTAGTGGATATACTCAAGTCTTTGGTGTTCGTTATTTCCTTGAGAGACCAGTATTTCTTCCAACCGCAAGCAATTCTTTTGTTTACTTCCTTTTCCATCTGGTTCCTAGGTGATATTATTTGTCCTAAATACACATACTCATTGACATATTCGAGCTTTTTCCCTTCCAGTTCAATGTCCACTTCTGTGGAGTTAGTCATCAATTTAGTTTTTTTGTGTTAACTACAAGACCAGCTTCCTTGCTTTTGTATGCCAGTTCAATCTAATTATTTTGTCATAAATCAGTTGGGGTGTATGAGGTTTTGCGCTTATTCATTAACACGTTGTATATTCTCGCATATATTTGCGATGCGATGCGAATTCGCAGTTATGTGTGGGAGCTCTAAAGAAGAAAGATAATAAAATCCTGAAGGCCGACAGATCTAAATGGACGTGGGCTGAAGTTATAAACCTTATTACAAAGGATTAAGGTGCCCCCGGGTATACTTTATTCAAGATTGGACTTAACCCAGAGGTTAACCTTTGTAACCTAAAATATTACTCATCCAATTATACCGTCTTACTTCAAATCCCTTGTCGGTAGGGATGAGAGAAAAGGTCAAAATGATTTGCATCATTTGATTCTGAATCGCATACAGACTAATTCCATTACATTAAAGGGTGATTACAATTGTACTCGTGAACTTTCCACAAAGATTCTAAAGGAAATTCGCAACAAAAATATTTAAAAAACTTTCTTTTTCGTTTTTATTTATATTTAATGGACTCTTGCTTGTGCGTTAGCACTGCATTTCCGCCAGTGTCAAGTTGTTTAATGGGAGAATCTATCCCAATCTCAGGGATTGTTTTTGGACAAGAACAAGAAGAGATTGAGGAATGCGGAGCCTCGTGGCAGGCAAAAACGCGACGCGCGAAACCACGCGAGACGAGAGCTCAGGTCAATTCCTGCAATGTCACTCCTTAAAAAAACTTATTAGTGTTTATGATGTCAGAGTATTTTGCACGGCATATCAACAGGCTTCTAATTTGGTTTAATATAATTAGAAGGTCTGAAATGGTAATAAATTCTATTACCAGTAAAACTTTGAAAATGTATTCTTCTTCTTTTTCTTTGAAAATACAGTATGATGAATGTATCTTATTCTTTCTTAAAAAAATTCCTTTCTTTATTTGTTTTCTTTTATTATTTAAAATGTGGTCTTTTGATGACAAAATGAAATCGACAAATTAAGTCAACTCTTAACATACTTGTGAACAAATTGAAAACTATAATAAATTTTGTAATAGCAGATTAAGAGATGTAGACTTTCCTGTAGAGTTCACCGAGTGTGGTGGTAAAATATGTACTAAGATAGAGCATAGAAAAATCTTGGACAATATGTATGAAACTGTGACAAATATACTGATAGAGGCGGCGGTGTGTAGTTTTGCTGGTAGATGTAAGCGTAAAAATAAACATGTAGCGGGATGGAACAGACATGTAAAGCAGGCTCATGAGGAGGCTCGACTTGCGTTCCAAAACTGGGACCTACACGGTAAACAGGCACGGGGAGTATTTTATGACCAGATGTGTGAAACCAGAAAAACATTTAAAGCTAAATTGAAATGGTGCCAAGATCATGAAACCCAAATAAAAATGGACATCCTTGCCACCAACCACAAAAGTAAAAAGTTTGGAAAATTTTGGAAAAATGTGAAAAAGTTGGATCCCAGGTCGAGTCTTCCAGTGAGTGTGGAGGGCGTGAGTGATCCAGGTCAGGTGGCCAACTTATTCAAAGATCATTTCGGGATCCAGTCTCCCTTGGGGGCGGCGTCGGAGGGAGGAGAGAACATGGCAACTGGTGGGGACCCGCATGTCAGGTTTTCAGCAAAGGAAGTGGCTCAAATAGTAAAGGGAATGACTCGGGGAAAGTCTCCGGGACATGACCACTTAAGCATTGAGCATTTGCAACATGCGGGTGTACACCTACCGAGAGTACTTGCCATGTTCTTTTCTCTTTGCGTAGGCCATTCATATCTGCCGGACAATCTAATGAAAACCATAGTAGTTCCCATTGTTAAAAATAGGACGGGGGACGCCTCAGACAGGAACAACTACAGACCAATATCGCTAGCCACGGTGATCGCTAAGGTACTGGACTGTGTGATAGACAGACGGATGGAAGAACATGTAGAGCTTCATGACGCCCAGTTTGGATTTAGGCCGGCTCTATCTACAGAGTCAGCTATCCTGTGTCTCAAACATACAGTCCAGTATTATACGGATAGAAAAACCCCGGTCTTTGCGTGTTTCCTGGACCTGTCTAAGGCGTTCGACCTAGTGTCTTATGACATACTGTGGAACAAGCTTTCAGAGGATACGACGCTCCCGAAGGAACTGATAGGGATCTTGAAATATTGGTACAGCAAGCAGTGCAATTATGTAAAATGGGCTGGATCACTCTCGGATGTGTACAGGTTGGAGTGCGGGGTGAGGCAGGGAGGGTTGAGCTCGCCCCGTCTTTTCAACCTGTACATGAACAAGCTGATTGTGGAGCTTAGCAGCACCAAGGTGGGCTGCTCTATTGACGGAACATCTATGAACAATATGAGCTATGCCGATGACATGGTGCTGCTAAGCCCGACAATCAATGCCCTCCGTAGGCTCTTAAGGGTCTGCGAGGAGTATGCGGTGACTCATGGTCTCAAATACAATGCAAGCAAGAGTGTACTGCTTGCTTTCAAAGCAGGAAATAAATGCTATAACATCCCTGGCATCACTCTTGCTGGCTCGCCACTTGTAAAGGTGAACGAGTTCAAGTATTTGGGACACTGGGTCACCGATGACCTTAAGGACAACTCTGACATGGAGCGGGAGCGCAGGGCGTTGACGGTGCGCTGTAATATGTTGGCACGCAGGTTTGCACGATGCACTGAGGAGGTAAAGCGTACACTTTTCAGAGCTTTTTGCCAGTCGATGTACACGTGCAGCCTGTGGGTCAGCTATACGCAGGGAGCCTACAATGCTCTGCGTATCCAGTATAATAATGGGTTCAGGATGCTGATGGGGCTTCCGAGGTTTTGCAGCGCGTCAGGGATGTTCGCGGCGGCAAGTGTGACTTCCTTTCACGCCATAATACGCAGTAGAGTCGCCTCCCTGATGCGTCGCGTCCAAAGTAGCGCCAACAGTCTCCTGAACACCATTTCAAACCGGCCACACTGTCCCATCTGGAGGCACTGGACGAAACTACACCTCTCCGCTGCCCCCTCTATCAGAAAATAGGCTATGTAGGTATAGGACCACAAGTTGATAATACTGTACTAATATAGTTTTTAAGTTTATGTATACTAACAATCTATGGACTTTGTCTGAAATAAAATTATTTTGAATTTGAATTTGAATAATATAACTACGTTGCAGACAAATTATGATGTCCAAGATCGAAGCAGATTTTATTTGAATTAAGGTGGTATTAGGTTTTCGTGAATATCGTTATTTAACAATTTTGTTCTTTATTCGAACTGAATCGATTCATTGAGTCAACTCGTAATATCCCAGAACATTACTACGTCGCAAACTAATACAGGGTGTAACAAAATACCCTAGTAATACTCAAGGGAGTACTTCAGTTCAGACTATCAATCTGAACAACTTTCACTATGGAACCAACGTAGAGAAAAAAAAAAATCTGCCGTCCCATACATTTGAGTCGAGACGGTACTGCAGTTTTGTATGAAAGAGCAGATTTCATTTTCGCGATTTCAATGTTGGCTCTATAGTGAAAGCTGTTCAGTTTGATGGTCTGAAGCACCTCCGGTATTACTAGTGTGTTTTGTTACACTCTGTATGATTTTCACGTCCAATTTATAGTAATTAAGGCAAAGAGGTGGGATTGTTGTCATGAATGTCTTTATTTGATATTAATTTGTTCTTTATTCGAACTGAATCGATTCATTGAGTCAACTCGTAATAACTCAGCACATCACTACGTCGCAAACTAATATGATGTTCACGTTCCCGGAGCAGATTTTATTTTAATTAAGGCACAGAGGTGGGATTAGGTTTTCATGAATTAGCCAGACAAGGTATAAAACAGGGCTAAGTTCATGAGAGTTAATAAAATATTAGGTTAAGCGAGCGGAGGTAAAAAATGTTTTTTATGGATGGTTTGGACTTTGAATTTAAACTGGGCTTATAATCAAAACACAAAAGTGTTTTTTTGAAGCTGGTTATCACAACTTGAAAAGAGAAATTGATTGAATAGTAGGAATACCTACTTCATGGCGTTTATTGTGCCCACCGCCACTCAATACCTGTCACAGTTTAGGCACAGCTAGTGAAATATCTAATTAGATATATTATAGTTAAAGTTATACCTCCATGGTTTAAACTTAAGGGGCGTGCCGGTTTTGAGCAACTTTGTAACCATTTTATACATTAACTATGGAACTTTTTAGGCAGAAAACAAAACTGAACAATCTACAGGATATGAGAAGTGATGTGGTTTTTCTCGAAATCTATTTTAATTAATAAAACTGAAGAAAAACGAATCCAAAGTCACCCCTTTTTTTCCAGTTGTAACCGTTTTACTCTTACATTGTTGATCAGAAGAATATGAAAATTTATAATATTCTTCACAATAAAATATAGAATGATGTGGTTTTCTTATTTTTTGAAAATTCACAAAAAATAATACCTACAGGTTTTCAAAGAAAACGGAAAATTCTGACCGGAGCCACGCAATTGAAGCGGGATGGCTAATTGCAAAAGTTTGCTTGTAAAAAAGAGAGTTTTGCACTAGGGAGGGAGAGCCTTAAATACATAAGCTATATACTTTTGGGGGTGCTCCACACCATCAAACTGAACTGACCAACTGTGAAATTGTCAATAGGTACTCGACCAAAATGTATGAAATAATTTGTTCCATTAGTTGGTTGGAAAGTTAATCTGTTTGATGGTTTCGATACACCCTGTATGGGAAAGCGGGTTATTGACAGCGAGTATTATTTGTGGTAATACTACGATAAAAAAAAATTATGACGGTACTTTCAAAATATAGGGGAATGCGCGATAAATATATTTTGGTTGTAAGGGCTTGGTCAATGACCAATAGCTACTGCGACCTGAATAGATCTATAAATATAACAAATGCCCCTTTCACACGAGGGCAGGACAGTGGCGCAGGGCAGTTGGGAAGGCAGTTGGCGTACACAGGGACTCGCCTTGCGGTAGCATTTCCCGTCTTCTGCCACGGTATTAGATCAATTAATCTTGCGTATTTACACCCAATTTTATACCTTATGACTAAACGAGACAGCCTATAATAGCGAAACAATAATGTTGAACTTAGAACGTTTGGGGTTCACACGAGACTACGTTTCATGATTTTTAACATTCAAAATTAGAAATTAAACTTATGGGGAATAAAATCCAATGTTGCGGATTTCATGTTACCTCGCCCCCCGCAAAAAGTGCCAGAAATATTTCTTAGTAGAATGACACGCGTAACTTGTCTCTATTAAATTGTCTAAGGCGTACACACTTCGGGCTGCAAGACGGGGCAGCTCAGTCCACGAGCATTAGCAACTACTAGCGAAACACGGACCTTGAGTGAGTTTTAGTAGAGATAATACAGGGTAAAATTGATATCATTATCAGCTGTATCGTTTTAAACTAAGAGTCTACCCATCAAACTGAACAACTTTTACTATGGGAGCAAACCGATCGAAGCAAATTAAAAATCTGCTGTTCCATACTAAACTGCAATGCCTATTCGACTTAAATGTATAAATAAATTAAATAAAATAAATAAATAACGCTCACAGGCACATACATTGTAATGATCCCAAGTAAGCCTTATTTTGTTATAGGAATCATACAACAACGGCACAAACATCCATGACCGAACCGGGATTCGAACCCAGGACCCTGGTTTGGCAGTCCGGCGTGGTAACCATCACACCAACCGGGTCGTAATGTATGCAGCAGCTGTTGGTTTTTTTTAACCGACTTCAAAAAAGGAGAAGGTTACTCAATTCGGCCGTATATATTTTTTTTATGTGTGTTCGCGGATAACGTGGTCGTTTATGAACCGATTTTGATGATTCTTTTTTTGTTGGAAAGGAGATATCCCGACGGTGGTACCATGATAAGGAAACCAGGATCTAATGATGCATCCCGGAGCTACACAATAGAACTCCTCAAAAGTTGACGGCAAATCATAGGCGATTGAAAAATTCGCTTCATATTGATGTACCATTTGCGTGTATAACTAATATCTTAGTCGAACTATTAATTCACCACTGAAAATTGGGAAATAAACAAAATTATAACAAAAAATTAAAACCGCCTTCAAAAAAACTAAAAAGTTAAAAAATTTCCGAATCGTACCGGCTTGACAGCGACTTCGATGAAACAATTTAATGTTCTTATGATGCGAACGAAAAAGTCATCGGCTGCAATATTATTTTTTAACTTTTTAGTTTTTTTGAAGGCGGTTTTAATTTTTTTTTCTATGATCGGTTTGCTCCCATAGTAAAAGTTGTTCAGTTTGATGGGTAGACTCTTAGTTTAAAAAGATGCTAATGATATCAATTTTTTCCCCTGTAGAGATATTTTCTCTATGAGCATTTTACTATGCATTACTAAATAAGTAATAAGATAAACAGTTTTTCTTATATTCTCTAAAACAGAATTTAAATTCCTTTTAAATATCCTAATGGGAATAAAATCCATTACTAAAACAATTTATCTCTAAATCGAGAAGCTTTCAAAGGAATTTAATATTTACGTATAAACTTAATTAATTTAAAACCGGCCATGAGCTCACGGACTCGCCTATGATAGGGTTCCGTAGTCAATGTATTCTATTTTTTTATTTTTGTTTAATGGCGTTTCCTTGGGTGATTTTGCCAATATCTAGTTTAAAAAGAGCAATTAGTGCTTGACGTTGTACGGTAATGAATATGGCGATCTCAAAGCCCTGTTTTTATACAAAAACACACTCGAAACCGCCATAAAATGGCGGAGCCGCGTGGCTACGTAAATCGCGAGCCGAACGACAGACGTCCACTCGAGAGCCCTCCAGCCACGCGACTCCTAGTCAATGTAGGTACTCGTGTAAGTAGGAAAACTTTTAATAAATTATTTTTCTAACTTATACTTATCTATCTTAATTTTGTTTTGTTATTCAATTAATGGAATCAATCTTGCTTGTGAGTTAGGACTGCATTTCCGCGTAAAGTAGTTTATGGGAGAATCTATCCCAATCTACAGGGTGAAATTGATATATCATTAGCATCCTTTTAAACTAAGAGTCTACCCATCAAACTGAACAACTTTTACTATGGGAGCAAACAGTGGAGCAAAAAAAAAAATCTGTTGTTCCATACATTTGAGTCGCCAACTCGCGCGTCGATATTGTAGTTTAGTATGGAAAAGCTGATTTTTTTTTGCTCCAATCTGTTTGCTCCCATAGTAAAAGTTGTTCAGTTCGATGCGTAGAGTAGACTCTTAGTTTAAAAGGATGCCTAATGATATCAATTTCACCCTGTAGATAGAAGCCGTGGTGGTCCAGTGGCGAGTAACCTTGCTGCCGTGCAGGAGGCGATGGTTCGATCTTCGTCCAGGCCGACCCGTACCCATGACTGACCTGAACCTGCAACGTGACTCCTATCTTAATTTAGCGCCCTCTAGAGGGACATAGCTCCCCTAAGAATCGCCACAACAACCGGTCCTGCGCTTTCATCCCCTGAATTCCCCTGTATGGACTGCCAATTATGGGGGTCCGGGTTCGAATCCGCACGGACAACACGTCACGGACAACGGACAACACAGGACGACACGGCACGGCCATGTACCAATGAGTTTTTCTAACTTATGTAAGTAAAACCGACTGCTCTCAAACGGTGAAGGAAAACATCGTGAGGAAACCTGCATACACTGAAGAAGAAATTCTGATGTGTATGTGAAGTCTACCAATCCGCATTGGGCACGCGTGGTGGACTAATGCCCATACACCCTCCCTGAGGGTAGGCCTGTGCCCTGCAGTGGGACGTTTATAGGCTGATGATGATGATGATGATAGATACCCACCTAATATTACCTACACCCAGTATTCCTTTAATTCACATCATAAAGAACAACCAGTAGTTTTGGCAGCACTCCAAAAGCACTAACTCTTGGTCTATAAAACACCAGACGTCCTAAAAGTGTCCCTTTTCGAAATGGCGGACACCGCAACACGTCCTGTTTTATTTTTATTGATGCTATGAAACTAGGCCTCATTTCGGTGTCACCTTTTTGGCTGACGTTACAAACGTCCTTGTGAAGGAATATCAGACAAATAGGTAAGTATTCACATACATGGTCCTTGTTAATATGCTGACGGTTTTTAGGGTTAGTCGACCAACTTAAAAAAATCCTTTTTAGACTTTATTAGCCGTTAAACCGTAGTATAAAACAAAAAGCCCCAAAAGCCCTTCAAAGTCCGTATATCCTGACGGGCAACCACGGAACCCTACCCTGCGCGTGGCCCGACACGTACTTGGCCGGTTTTTTTAAGTTAGCAAAGATAATTTGAAACTTTTACTTGGCTTTGGTGGCCCAAAGCTATAAAATACCAAGCAAGTTACTGAAGAAAACGTTGAAAAGGTAAAATCTGTACACGTCATCGTTCTGATCTAAAATTAAACATTTTAAAAGGACATGCAAAATTTTCCTTTCAAGCTATTTAAAATAAACAGGCTCAAAAACACACATCGTCGTGAAAATTCATTGCTATTAATCCACACAATAAAAATTACGCCTCATTTCAAATAAAGCAACTAAAACAAAGGTTTAGAAAGTTTATGATTGTAACGAATGGTGTTAGGTTTACTGGCATTTTACTAAACAACACATAAAGTCTGTATTCCAAGATCCCATTGCAAGTTTTCCACACCTAATTGTTTAGGTAATACGTAGATTTTAGCTCTCACAAACAAACCGAGCAATTGGTTTTGGTGTATTCATTAATATGAGTGTTCATTGTAATCTATCATCGTCAACTGCTGAAAATACGCCTCTTCCAAAGCGCGCCACAAAACTCTGTCCTCGGCCTTCCTCATCCAGTCGCTCCCCGCTACTTTTTAGGTCATCTGTCCAGCGGGCAGCAGGGTATCCCGAACTACGCCTACCAGTTCGCCGTCTCCACTCTAGAACTCTGACACACTGGTTGTCAGTTCTTCGGCAGATATGACCAGCCCATTGCCACTTCAGCTTGCTAATTTTCTCAGCTATATCAACCACCTTAGTTCCTGTCGTATCACTTAATTTCTGATGTGATCTTTCAAGAGAAACACCGAGCATAGCTCGCTGAGTACCTTGAATTGATGAACTAGTCCTATCGTCAGGGTCCATGTTTCCACACCATATGTCATTACTGGCCAGACGCACTGATTGAACACCTGAGTAGTCTATGTAATAATAATAAATAAAATAAAAAAATCATAATGATTGTGTTTTGCACACACATTTTGAAAACCGGATGCTGCAGTCAAAAGCGTCTATTCATTTATGTAAATTGCCTACACAATGGGTATAGAAAACTGATGACGGGATCTTATTCTATAGCACTCACATTTTATTAACCATCACGACACGTCTAGGCTTGGTCGGCAGATGCTACCGGCGTGACAATTATAATCATATTTAGTTAATGGATGGTATGATTAGCGAGCCTACTGTCTGAACAATAGCTGCTATCGTCGGGTTTTTGTGTTTATTTGTTATTTAGTGTTTTTGCAAATAATAATATACTTAGGTATATTATGCCATGTAATCTACACTAAGTTTACAATTTTATAATAACTAGAGTAGAATATCTCGAACTGCGCCAGAACTAGAGAACCCCTAAGCACAGCGAGCGTTGAGGTTGAACTAACCATGAACAGATCTGAGACGCGACTAATGACCAATACCACCAAATTTAGGGTCGAGATAGATGGGCAGGTAATACATTATGTCGACGAGTATGTTTATTTGGGCCAAGTAGTCTCCTTCGGCAACAGGCAGGACAGAGAAGTCGCCCGACTCAAATGTAATTTATAATAATTGATTGTCTGGACATTGTATTATTTTTATTAATTTTCTACCATGACATTCATTCATATTTTTATTTTATTTTTGTTTGACATTCTATTCTAAATTTTTTGTTATGACTATCTGACATTTTAAGTAGAGTACCTAACAATAGGGGAGCGGACTGCATAAAATATATTTTAGTTTTATATTCATAGTAAAAAAAACAAATGAAAATAACGTATAATTTCATTTTTAGTTTTTTTTTATCTAAAATACTATTTTTAATAACATGATGAACTATAAAAAGTACTGAAATGTTGATCTTCTTTCTTCTTCTTCTACTGTTCTTCTATTTAGTACAATTTGTCATAGCATCACGCGCGAGTTTTGACGTTCGATTAAAAGTTGCTAATTTGACTAATTGTCCAATCCCCTATTATACCTAATAATTTTAACTTCAATAAAAAATCGAATTATTATAGTACAGCGAATTAATACTAAAGAGTGTTTTTGACTAATCCAGCTGTGCGTTTACAGTATCATATCGCAATGAATAAAAAATTACTGAAAAAAAAAATGAGAAAAATTATTTCGTTTTCTAAAATCGTGATCGGATACACACGACGTGACATGCTAGCGCAAGCTTTTTGTTTTACCAATTGAATTTGTAATTATCAAGATAATTATCAACGTATATCTCTCAGGATAATTATTATGATAATTATCGTGCTAATTTCATTTCGAACCTTGCTAAGGTTTTCCGCGTTATAAATGTATGAAGTTGTTACCAGTTTCACACCATAATAACGTAGATTAGATTATAATTACCTACGACACATTCTATTAATTATTGGATTATAATTACAACCTTTCGTCTTCAGTCGTCAGGGAAAGTCATTAAAAAGTAATAAGTTGGTTAGAGAAAGAAGGAAAATATTATTTTCTAGCAAAACCTTTCATTATGCGGACGACGTTTCAAGGAATTTTATTTTTAGATGTCTGAGGACATTTCAAGTGCAAGTGTAAAGATGGCTATAGTTTTTTTTTATATTTTATCCTTTCGGAAAGGCAATGAGAACTATAATCCCCGCAAGTTGATATTGCGATTGGCGGCCATCTTGGTAACGTAATTTTGACGTAGTGGACTGTGCACCATCAGTACCGTTCGCAAGGTCAGCCCGCGCTTGATGACGTCACGCAGCTGTTATTGTGACAAGGTTCCATCGCAATATCAACTTGCGGGGATTATAGCCCTTACAGTCTGGTCATAAGTTACATTTTTCTTTGTACCTAAAACTAACCTAACCTAATCTTATACCTAACTCTTGAAATGCGTGGGTGGTACTAGATGGCTATAGTTCGCGAGATCCTGTCAAAATCATGTCTAGACTGTGCATGCCTTTTCTTAAAATGTCTAGGTATCGACCCCATACAAAAATGTCAGACGTAAACAGTTTCATATTTTCGATTAAAATGATTCGTAAATAATGAAATATTCAATCAAAATATGCGTTGGCATCTTTTTGATCATCTTTTCCCTGTTAATAAATTTTAAAGAAACACTTTTTGAAATTTTGACCTTTATTCGCACGGACCGTAGCACCATCTATCGATCCCCTAGAAAACCAAAAGAATAAAACGCTCATTCTAAGCAAACAGGCATTCGTAGGTACTACTTCTTACTATAGGTATTTATTTCTATACGTGTTTGTATCTATAAAGCTGCAACCAAAAGTACCTAGCTGAAAGGTCAAATGTGAAGAGAGTGGGCGGAAACTGTTTTCATTTTAATTAAAACAAATATTTCACAACTCATTTGCAATTATAATTAAAAATGGTTTCATTGTGTTACAACTAGAATGTTACAATAATCATGTTATATTACAGTACCTAGTACCTACCTGTATTGTGATATACCTACCTACCTATTAACTACGTTTTGTGTTTTTTTTTTACAATCATTGTGATTTAGACTTAAATGCAAATTTTCTCACGATGTTTTTCTTCACCACTTGATATTAGGTCCTTCTTAATATGCTGACACTTTTTTAAGGCGATGATTTTTAAGGCGATGACCAGACTATGAAACTAAACAACTTTCTCTATGGAAGCAACATCGAAATCGCGAAAAAAATACAGTTGTCCCATACGTTTGGCTCCGAGTAGGTTTGCAGTTTTGAATGGAAGTGATGACTTTTTTTCGCGATTTTGATGTTGGTCCCATATAGGAAGTTGTTCAGTTTGACGGTCTGATCATCCCCTTAAAAAAGTGTCAGCATATTGTTAGCGGAAATGTGGTTTTTGGCAGGGGGCTGCGTGCTCTATGGGTCACCCCTTTGCCTACACCCGGAAGCTGTCTATACTGACAGCTGTTACCTTCTCCCGGCGCTCGGCACGAGTCGCATACGGCGCTTCGATAGTTTTATATAATAATTGAGAAAAAGTCTATTAAAATGCATATTTGCCAGTATCCAGAGAGTTTCAGTCTTATAATATTAAGAAGGACCCTATATAGCAGTCAGTATTAGGTACGTACATAAGTTAGAAAAACTCATTAGAAAAACTTATCGGGTAAGATTTACTCGACAACTTTACTATTGGACTGATTTTGATTATTCTTTCATATTAAAACCCTTGTACCCTTCTTATTATTGTTGTAAATTGTATTTGTATTTTCTTGGTGTGCAAATAAAGAATATTTATCTTATCTTATCTTAAAAATGACATGACATTTCCTCTCTTCTGAAAATATATCAATGATGACACTAGATAGGGTGTAACAATATTGTAATCGTTGTAATCCTACCGCAGTTGTACTATCAACTCCATTTTTTTTTAAATCGGTAGTCTATGAAATATCCACTAGAATATTTGTATCATTCCCTAAACATATGGTTGCACAAAAGTTGTGACGGGATCTTATTTATAAAAGGTGTTACGAAAGTAAAAATAAACATTTACTTAAATCTTTTAAGGTTGTTTAGACCATCAAACTGAACAACTTTCACTATAGGACCTATATCGAAATCACGATAAAAAAAGCTATTCCATACATTAACTCGAGTAGATTTTTAGTTTAATATGGAGCTTCAGATTTTTGCGATTGCGATTTCGATATTGGTCCCATAGCGAAAGTTGTTCAGTTTGATGGCCTAAGCTATTATTATTATTTGTGGTTGTGGTGGTTGCATGGTTTATTGCAAGCAAGGGTCGTTGTAACACGGAGACCAGCGCTGGTCCTTTTATGTTCGCCCCAAGCTCACCCATATATACGCATACCTCCGAACTTATGGCAGGTCTAAGCTATGTCACCCCCCTATATTTATTTGTATTTTTGTAACAAGGTATAACAAAAAAAATTAATTCCTTACGGAACCTTTTAGATGCCAGCCCTACTCGCACGTATCTGCCAAAGGGTAAAAACGGGACCCTATTACTAAGCCTACGTTGTCCGTCCGTCCGTCCGTCCGTCCGTCTGTCCGTTTGTCCGTCTGTCCGTTCGTCCGTCTGTCCTACCTATTTAGGGCTGTAACTTTTGAACCGTAATAGCTAGATAGTTGAAATTTTCTCAAATTATGCGTTATTACGGCGGATTTGTTAACAAATAATAAAAATTTCGAAAAGTTAAAAATTAAGGGAGGTTCTCAACAAGAAACTAGTTTTTATCAACGTCTTTTCTTCACGCTCTACCGTAAAATCGGTAATACATACAAACGTCAAACTTACTGTGATTATAGAGTAAACTCTACAGAATAACAACAAATACTAAAAACTGGCCAAGTGTGAGTCGGTCTCGCGCTAAAGGTCCCGGACAAAAAAAGTATTTTTTCTAAGTTAATAATGTTGTATTCTGTGGTGGTGTGGTACGGAACCCTCGGTGCGCGAGCAGCCCGACTCGCACTTGACCGGTTTTTATTAACTAAAAGCAGACAAAATAATAAAGAATTCAAAGTGTTTCCGCATACTCCCTGTGGTAAAGCTAGACAGATTTAAAATTCCATGTCAGCATTTATTCAAAAGCTGGCACGTTTATGAATTTACAATTCTGAAATGCTTGTTATTCGTATACAAAGCAGACTTTTCGTTTTATTTCAAGTGGCTCGAGATTTTTTCTGTGAATTTGTTTTTATTTTTCCATTGGCAAGTGCCTACAATAGGCCAGTCATTTTACGGAGTTTGGTTAGACGGGGTAGGGAGTAATTATAAATTGAACTTTTAAACTGTAACTTGCACCATTTAGTGACAAAAATACTATCCTAAACCATATTAAAAAAATTGCTACGCAACATAGAAATCGAAATTGTGTGTCCCAGAAGGCTTTTAAATTAATAATATTAATTAATACCAATGCACTCATTTGAATTAGATTTAACAATATACATTATTTGTGATCAATAAAATAGGCATTAAAATTTAAAAAATGAGGTATTTATTAGAAAATACGAATGTATTTTTCAAAACCTTCTAAGTAGGCAAAAATATTTACACCATGTTTGAAGTATGTATGATGGTAAAGCCTTAAATATGTACAAAAAAAAATTTATCATCAGGTTTTTTAGAACGAGATAATATCTATATTTTAAAATTGGAACTGTTGCTGACGTAATTTTTTTTTATTTTAGTACATTCCTAAGCTCAAATTGGCTCTTCAATATTACAGCGAAAAAAAAAATGCTATTAGTAATTAGTCCCGGCTCAAACCGTAAAATGACTGGGCTATAAGGCTATGAAACTTAATTCGTTTCATAGGCTTTTGATTGCTATTTTTGAATGTTCAGACTTATTTTCCCTTTGAAATCTGAGGCGTAGCGTGGGCTTTCTGCCGCCCGGGGGGCACAAACCAATTATACCGTCTTATTTACATTGGAAATGTCTTATTCGCTCCAGTAGGTATAGGCCTCAATTTCACGAAAAAGTGCGATCCCCTGATATCTCTGAGAGTTGTGAAGATATGATATTTAAATAAAACCGGTCAAGTGCGAGTCAGGCTACTCGCGCACTGAGGGTTCCGTTCACCACAGACCACCACACCACAGAAAACAACATTATTAACTTAGAAAAAAAACTTTTTTTGTCCGGGACCTTTAGCGCGAGACCGACTCACACTTGGCCGGTTTTTAGTATTTTTGTTATTCTGTAGAGTTTGCTCTATAATCACACTAAGTTTGACGCTTGTATGTATTACCGTTTTTACGATAGAGCGTGAAGAAAAAACGTTGATAAAAACTAGTTTCTTGTTGAGAACCCCCCTTAATTTTTAACTTTTTGACATTTTTATTATTTGTTAACAAATCCGCCGAAATAACGCATAATCTGAGAAAATTTCAACTATCTAGCTATTACGGTTCAAAAATATAGGTAGGACAGACGGACGGACGGACGGACGGACGGACAGACGGACAGACGGACGGACGGACGGACGGACAACGTAGGCTTAGTAATAGGGTCCCGTTTTCACCCTTTGGGTACGGAACCCTAAAAACTCAAAAGA
Source organism: Agonopterix subpropinquella (assembly GCA_922987775.1). Lineage (NCBI taxonomy): Eukaryota > Metazoa > Arthropoda > Insecta > Lepidoptera > Depressariidae > Agonopterix > Agonopterix subpropinquella. Next base: position 9,367,273 of record OV277719.1, on the reverse strand, counting down.
CGCGTACTTACGAGAGGTGCAAAAAGAATTTTTCGAGAAAGTCAAAAACATAAATAACAAAAAATTAAAACCGCCTTCAAAAAAACTAAAAAGTTAAAAAATAATATTGCAGCCGATGACTTTTTCGTTCGCATCATAAGAACATTAATTTGTTTTATCGAAGTCGCTGTCAAGCCGATTCGCGACAGGCATTAGTTTTTTGGCTTGGCTTGACACCGACTTCTATAAAACAAATTAATGTCCTTATGATGCGAACGAAAAAGTCATCGGCTGCAATATTATTTTTTAACTTTTTAGTTTTTTTGAAGGCGGTTTTAATTTTTTGTTAAAATTTTGTTTATTTCAAAATTTTCAGTGGTGAATTCGTTAGTTCGATTTAACAGCAGTGCTTCAAATTAACAAACGCACTAGTCGGCACTACGATTTTCGAAGGTTCCCCTCGATTTCTCTGGGATCCATCATCAGATCCTGGTTTCCTTATCATGGGACCACCCTTGGGATATCTCCTTTCCAACAAAAAAAGAATCATCAAAATCGGTTCATAAACGACGAAGTTATCCGCGAACACACATTAAAAAAAAAAAAAATATACGGTCGAACTGAGAACCTACTCCTTTTTTTGAAGTCGGTTAAAAACAAATTAATGTTCTTATGATGCGAACGAAAAAGTCATCGGCTGCAATATTATTTTTTAACTTTTTAGTTTTTTTGAAGGCGGTTTTAATTTTTTTGTTAAAATTTTGTTTATTTCACAATTTTCAGTGGTGAATTCATTAGTTCGATTTAACAGTAGTGCTTCAAATTAACAAACGCACTAGTCGGCACTACGATTTTCGAAGGTTCCCCTCGATTTCTCTGGGATCCATCATCAGATCCTGGTTTCCCTATTATGGGACCACCCTTGGGATATCTCCTTTCCAACAAAAAAAGAATCATCAAAATCGGTTCATAAACGACGAAGTTATCCGCGAACACACATTAAAAAAATATATATATACGGTCGAACTGAGAACCTACTCCTTTTTTTGAAGTCGGTTAAAAAAGCTATGGCCGAAATAGTAAAAAAAAAAAATTTCATCCGAATTTTTGAATTTGGCGCTTGATATTTTGGAAACGAAGAGTGATATCAAAAATATGAGCAAAATTCCTCTGGACAATTTAGTCAGCTACAATTAGAGCCTAAAACAAAGATGATCGGGTTATGGGTTTGCCCTGTAGCCTAACCTTTTTGAGACACTATTTTTTCGAAATTCGTAGATTCATTTCCAATGTGCTCGATAGTCATGTGAGGCATGAGATCTGTGAATTTTTTTGTAAGAATACCTACATGAAAATAACGGAGCGAGCGAAGCGACCGCAAATTTTTTTAGCACCACTTCTCGGGTTGTGGTTATCTATATCTATACTAATATTATAAAGAGGAAAGATTTGTACCTATTTTTGTATGTTTGTATGTTTGTAATGAATAGGCTCAAAAAGTACTGGGCCGATTTAAAAAATTCTTTCACCATTAGAAAGCTGCATTCACCCTGAGTAACATAGGCTATATTTATTGCTAGAAAAGATTAGACGTCCACCCGTGCGAAGCCGGGACGGGCCGCTAGTATCGATATATTTTGGTATCGAAGCAGTAAGTAATAGAAGCGAGCTCGCATTTTCTCCTCTTTACGAATTGGTTAAAGCCAAGAGTGCGATTTTTGAACATCACACATTCAAATCAGCAGTAGAAAGATGCATTACCTCCATAGTCATTTTGGCATTTTCTACTGCTGATAACAGTGGCCTCGATTCGGAGTGTACCACGACTAAACTAAACTAAATGTATTCCTGTCACTTTCTAAAATAAGATTAAGAAAAGAGACAGAAAACCAACAGCTGACTTTAGTGCTGTCAAAGTGACGTTAAATGCGCAAAATAAGATGCCATCATAATGTACGCCATCTTATTTAAGTCGTTTTTGGACCTTTAACGTCACTTTGACAGCACTAAAGTCAGCTGTTGGTTTTCTGTCTCTTTTCTTAATCTTATTTTAGAAAGTGACAGGAATACATTTAGTTTAGTTTAGTCGTAGTACACTCCGAATCGAGGCCAATGTGTGATGTTCAAAAATCGCACTCCAGATCTCTTTCCGTACAAAACATGTGCACCTAAGTAAAAGTTATGGAACGAGCAAAGCAAGCTCGAAATTTTATGCACCACGTCTTAGTTGTGTTCAGAACTCTTAGGTGGTGCCACACACATACGGAAATGCAATCCGAAATCCTGAATCAGGATTACGATTTCGTATGGATTTTCCCCCTCCACAATTACATTCGGAATTGCGCAGCTGTCAAATCCTATACAAAATCACAATCCTGATTCGGAATTCCGTATTGCAATTCCGTATGTGTGTGGCAGACCTTGGGCAGACCTTTCTTCCGCTCTAAGATGTTTTTCTATGTAGATGCGCGATGCGATGCGTTGCCCGCGCTCCAAAATGGCAATGAAAAAGCAAGGTAATTGCCCGGCTTTCACATAGTCACGCGCCGTCTAGTGCTTGGACTACACGTCACTGTATCGCGCCGTTTTAAAGCGCAGTGATGATGACGTATGACGCGTCTATTTGTAAAACGCCATTGCTCCCGCTGATGTGGATGATGCCATCTGTACCTCCCCGCAGTATACAATCTTAAGGCTGCCTGACCATTGAAGCGAGCTGGCTGGCGGAGCGGAGAAGCGAGGAAAATATTAACCAATCAGGAGCCTGGCCGAGTCTCGGCCGAGATTTTATGCAATCCTGATTGATTAGTAAAACTCCGCTTCCCCGCTCCGCCAGCCAGCTCACGTCAACGCGACAGGCAGCCTAAACAAGCCAGACACTAACCTGTCTCCAAACACAGAAGACCACGGCAGCAGTCCCCGTTGGTGGTACAAGGGGAACTGTAGCAGTGGGCCGGCTCGTCAATGACGTCATCGATGCGGTTGCCCTCCAGGGCTTCTGCGTACACCTCTTCCGGTTCCTGGAAGAGACAGTGGGTTAGAGTCTGGGGATTTATGAGCGAAGAAGGGATAAGAAAGAATTTTCTCGTCAGCCGCGTTTTTTCTAATTCTGAACCGAGAACGAGATTTTTTCTAAATCGAGAACGATTTAGATCGTTGCAGTCCAGTCTAGGTCATAAACTAACTATCCTGAAGATCAGATTATCAAACGTGTCGCTGTAAGAAATAGGAATTAAGGAAGTTGTTTCGTAAAATGTTCGCGGCACGCGATCAGGTACAGAAAATGAGCATACTATAAGTAGTCCCGTATTTTGTCGCACGAGTAACATGTACGTACGGCGACACATCAAGCTTTACAAAACCAAAATAAGCTGGCCGCGCGTAGGTCAAGTAACATTATAACGTCGCGCGGCCAGCTTATGTTGGTTTTGTATAGTTTGATGTGTCGCCGTGTGTACATATACACATTTATTCATTTAATAAACGAATGAATGAATACATAAGCATTATTTCATAAGTATTTAAAAAAGAATGTGTCTAGCACTCTACCCATATCTACTTACTTTATGGTCTAGGCTAGTAGATTTTTTAGTTTCTAGTAGAAATATAGATAAGCTAGGTAAATATAGCAAGCCGCTCTCCAGAGTACCAGCTGGCCCCGGGTTACTTTTCCTTTTGGAAAATACGATAAGTACGTCAAAAGAGTACACACGGCAACCTCATCAAGCTATACAAAACCAATATAAGCTGGCCGCGCGTAGGTCGAGTAACGTATAACTTTTGCTGGTTTTGTATAGCTTGATGTGTCGCCATGCGTACATTTGAACCGAGAAATAAATTGATAGCATTCGTTTCAGCATTTTTTGTGGGCGAATATGTCAGACAACCCCGTAAGGGGTTATAGTCGTTAGTCTATTCTATATACGTATAAAATGTCAATGGTCAGAATTTAGAAATGGTCTGTTTCAAGGATAGTCACGGTATCACGAAACTATCGACCTAAATTCCTTTCTAGAAGATCTGAAACTATGCGACAACAAAAAGCAACTTTGTTTACGCATAGCAACACCCTTAAAGTTCACTAGATAGAAGCTCCATGACCTTTCAGACATGATCTAAGTCTAACCTTTCGTAGGGTGTCTCGAAATACGATATCCGCAATTAGGTGGATATTCCTGGAATAGCTAGGTTGACGTGTTATTGATTAGGTCTATTCTGAGGTGTCGGATTCCCATAAGCGTGGGTGGCACGTTGAGAGGAGGCGAGGACTTTTAATATTGTGGTACTAGGGGGTACTAAGTTCGAATCCGCACGCACATTTCACCATCATCATTATGTCAGCCGATAGACGTCCACTACTGGACATAGGCCTCCCCCAAGAATCGTCACCACGACTGGTCCTGCGCCGCTCTCATCCACTGGGTTCCCGTCACCTTCATTAGGTCTTCGGTCCACCTTGTGGGGTGCCACTTGAGTGTAGCAATTCTTCGGACTATGTCGACTACCTTGGTTCTTTTCTGAATATTTATATTCCTCCTGTCTTCAGTGATTAAATTCATTGCTGGTTCAGCTACAGATTAGAGTATGCCTCGCTCGCTCGCTGGACTTTATGGTCTAGTGTTGTTAGTGGTCGCTGCTGTTGATACTGGTTTGCTCGAGTCACATTTGTGGGGATTTATGGTGAGCCTATGCTTGAATAATAAAAACTACCCAAACGGAAGATCTTCCCTTTTTAATGGAAATTCCATTTATGTTATATTATAGAACAAACTCTACAAAATAACAACAAATACTAAAAACCGGCCAAGTATGAGTCGGTCTCGCGCTAAAGGTCCCGGACAAAAAAGGTTTTTTTCGAAGTTAATAATGTTGTGTTCTGTGGTGGTATGGTATGGAACCCTCGGAGCGCGAGTAGCCCGACTCGCACTTGACCGGTTTTTTTATTTTACTTAAAGATGGGTTTGCTCTTTATCTCAATCCAATCCTCAGGACAAAGATGGGGTCGAAGATGCAGCGAGCTAACCCAGAAGAAGCCTATTCACTTGTACTTTAAAGGAATTCGGGTTGTAAGCGTTCGGAAATACTGACGCAGGCAGGGCATTCCACTCCTCGGCTATGAGCATTATAAAAGTTCCTGAAAGGAGCTTAGTGCTAATATGTGAGATGTCAATCAAGTAGGGGTGATATCCTGCGGTGCGCCTTCATCTATAACACCTTAAAGAGCACTAGAAATGTATCAGATATTATTCAAAAACCCACCTGTCCATAAGGATAATGGCGGTAGGGTCCCCTCCCGTAACCCAGGTTAGCAAGCATGTCAGAGCTGAAGCGGTTGAAGAGGCCGCCCCACGCATGCGCAGTGGCGAGGCAGCTCAGCACCAGAATTGCGGTAAGTGTCATGGTGGAGCTGTTGACAAATTTGTTTCATTAGAGAATACAAAATAGCATCATCATTTTTGTTGAAATCATGGCTTTGAACCGATACGACTGGGGAAGATCTTCCCTCTTTAACATTCTCTTGCCCTTATCGCATTACTTGGTGTTGGCGCATTATGTGATCTTCTTCCAATTAATCTCTTTTAGGCGTCATTTTAACACTCCTACCTTTTAATACATGCATGCATACATGCATATGATAGCGACTACAGGGTGTTATAGGGTAAACTGTTGCATTGGTTTAAGGGGTGATTATTATACTCATGATTTGACAGCCCGGTAGCACAGTCGGTAGTGAACCTGCCTGCTGTGCCGAGGGTCGCGGGTTCGAATCCCGTAAGGGACAAATATTTGTAAGTATTATGAATATGAATATTTGTACCCGAGTCATGGATGTTTGTATCTATATTATGTATTCTATATCGTTGTCTTGTCATCATAATACAAGTCCAGGCTAGATTCTGGTACTTTAAATGTGACTAGACAATTTGTGTGACATTGTCCAAGATATTTATACAAATGCAAAAGTTCGATCAGTTGATTCCATTTAGTATGGAAAGTGTATACATTTTTTTGAGAATAATTATAGGTTTCTTAGGGAAAGTTGTTCAGTATCATGGGTAAAATCACCCCTTAAAGTAATGCAATTGTTTACCCTAACACCCTGTAGGTATATTCCTCGAGGGCAGTCAGATATGTTCTAAAAACTCAGCCATATTTCACTAGTAGCACTGAATATTTGTTCTACTTGTAATATGGTCTTCCCTTTTCATACAATTTAAAATTTTATTTTTAGATGGTGCCTAAATTTTTCAGATTTTAATAGAATCGCTTATTTAGTTTGAGAAACTTGAATTTAAGAAGAGATTCAGATTTCAAAGAAAAATATAACGATAATCATTATGAAAGAAAAACAGAACTGTAACTTGAGAACATTCAAGACCTTTGCAACTTGAATAGAATATACAGGGTGAGGGTTTAGACCTTTAAAAAACCTATAAAAGTATTCTATGAAAATAGCTTGAAGGCTTTTGTAGTTTATCTGTTGCGCACTTTTTTAATTTAGGCTTTCTTTATTGAGAAATCTTTATTATTGTGGTGAGGGCGCCACTGAGCTCGTAATAGCCCTCTTAAGTATTACAGGCTGTTTTATTACACCCATTACATTTTCAAAAAAAAGGCTGTGACTTCAAACCATCAAACTGAACTAACTGGAACCAACATTGAAACCGCGAAAAAAAAAGTTTTTTCATACATTAAATTTTAGGCATTTGGAACAAGGAAACAAAATTTTTTTTCGCTATTTCAGAATTGGTCCCAATAGATAGTGAAAGATTTTCAGTTTGATGGTCTGAAACATCCCATAAAGTACATAACGCCTTCAAGAATACGTTTACACCTTGTAGGTAGGTATACTATAACGTTTAAAAGTGTAAATTGTTGCCTATGTAAAAAAGCTGCCTGAAGAAAATATAAACTTTCTGGTCATTCCGAAAGGGTTTTTACGAGGTCTTAAATATACAGTTTACAATTGAAATAATTAGCATCATTTTAAACTAAGAGTCTACCCATCAAACTGAACAACTTTTACTATCACCCTGTATAATATACAGAGTGTAACAAAACACCCTAGTAATACTTAAGGGGGTGCTTCAGACCATCAATCTGAACAACTTTCACTATGGAACCAATGTCGAGAAAAAATATAAAAAAACCGCCATCCCATACATTATGAGTCGAGACGGTATTGCAGTTTTGTATGAAAGAGCGGATTTTTTTTCGCGATTTCGAAGTTTGCTCCATATAGTGAAAGTTGTTCAGTTTCATGGACTGAAGCGTCCCCTTAAGTATTACTAGGGTGTTTTGTTACACCCTGGAGTGCAATTTTTGAATATCACACGTTCAAAACGAGCAGTGGAAAATGACGTAAAATCGATGATTTGCCATTTTTGAATTCCACATTCTACCTATCACTTGCAACGAGTGCTCGGAACTACTCGTAGGTATCCAATTCTACCACTCGAATGTTTGACGTTTGTAATGTTGTCAGACGTCAACTGATTTTACTTTTTTTCTACGTTCCGTTATCCTGTAATTTTGGCGGTAAAGTCCGATTTGAAATATTATTATGAAACCATTCATTCGTTACTTCGTTCAATTGAAACGTTTTCTGTGTGAAACGAAACGGTTATTGCACATCCGAACGATCTCAAAAATACAGAGGGTCTACCCGCACATTCGATTCGAACTTTTGCGTGAATGTTTTCGTTCCAATTTCAACTCTATTATAATGAATTGCGGACCGAAACAGTGGCGATATAGTGAAGATCGAAAGGGCGGGTAAGGGGCCAGAAGTGCGATTTTTGAAAATCATACGAGTGACTTGGCAGTAGAAAGATGCATAATCTCCATAGTAATTTTGACATTTTCTACTGCCAAGTCGCTCGTATGATTTTCAAAAATCGCACTTCAGAAAAACGTAACAACTCGAAATGAAAATCTCTATTCGTAGGCGAATGTCAATATCACCGGTGAGGTTCAAAAATCGCACTCCTGTACCTACATTGTACCTACATTATTATTATCAATTATCTACAGCTCAAAATTTTTTCTCGCTTTCCTTCTTATGTATTTACATGAAATAACTTTCGGTTTTTCTCCACAAAGACCCTTGTTAAATATTTACAAGTCTCGTTCAAACGTAAAGGAGAAATTAATTCGACCTAAAATCTTGACGGGAATTTCTTTTATGAATTAAACAGTGGAAATAATAGGTTTACTTAAGGCGAAGCGCTTCGCAAAATTATTTATTAATAAAATAATTTAAGAAAGGCATTGGCCGTTCGTTTTAAAGCTAGAAAGATTAGTAAAATTGAAACGGAATTTTTGATGTTGTCGCCGACACTGGCCGCCGTAGCTTTTAGATATTTAGAAGGATGTGTTTTTTATTGACGTTTTTGTTTTGATTGTCACTTGTGAAGGTTTTTTGGTAAGACAGATATTTTCAGGGAATAAAAGAATTCGTTCGAAGAACTCGTTTTCTTTTAAGCTCACTGTCCAGCAGAAGCGCAACGACAGATGTCTTTCTAAGGCGCTGTCCTATTGCCATCGCACGCGCGATCATGCGTCCGTCCGATGAAAATGATCGTGCGATCGTGCGATCAAACATAGGAATCAGTATTGACTGTCCTAATTTCGATCGCGCGATCATGCGATGCGTTCGAATTGTTCTATTTTCGACGCACGATCGTGCGATCGTGCGATCAAACATAGGAATCAGTATTGACTGTCCTAATTTCGATCGCGCGATCGAGGAGCGCGACGAGGCAAGGGTGTACCTACACTCAGCGGGACCCCGTGTCCTAGAACTTGTTCTATAGAATTTGTTCTAATTTCAAATATTATTGATTTCAAACATATTACAGCCTTTGGATAACGCACTTCCCCGGTTTGGAAGGGTGCGGGTTCAAGTCCGGCTCGAGACTTAATTTTTCAATCTTTAATTTGATTAGAATTTGTTCTATCGAATCCAATTAGAAATAAAATGTGTTCCGTCAAAATGGGAGAATGGCATAGGCAAAGATTTTTTTTGGTCTTTACGACTAGAATTCGAGTTTCAACAACAACAAAAAATGAAAACCGACTTCAAAGTAAAAAAGTTAAAAAATAATATTTCAGTTTGACTTTTACGTTCGAATCTATAAGAAAATTAATATTTTGTTTTATCGAAGTTTGATAAAGGTGAGAAATAAAACCTTTGGCCTTAATAATTAAACTCAAGTTGTTTTATTAAAATAATCAAGCACTGTTGTACAAGTAAGAACATCACATTGTCTACAATTGTATCATGGACAAACTTTTTCTATCATCAACCGTTGTCGAGATATCTGTCTATTACTATTTTAATTAATAATTTTTTGCAAATATCTCGTTTCGTATGCATCAAATCGTGAATAAAGTTATTACAAAACTTCTAGAACATAACATTGTCTACAATTGTATCTTTGAGAAACTTTTTCTATCATCAACCGTTGTCGAGATATCTGTCTATTACTATTTTAATTAATTCGTTTTTGCAAATATCTCATTTCGTATGCATCAAATCGTGAATAAAGTTATAACAAAACCTGTAGTACATAACATTATCTACAATTGTATGCTACACAAACTTTTCCTATCATCAACAATTTTCGAGATATCTGTCTATTACTATTTAATTAATTCGTTTTTGCAAATATCTCTTTTCGTATGCATCAAATCGTGAACAAAGTTAGAACAAAACTTGTAAAACATAATATTGTCTACAATTGTTTTTCAGACAAACTTTTTCTATCATGAACCGTTTTCGAGATATCTGTCTATTACTATTTTAATTAATAATTTTTTGCAAATATCTCGTTTCGTATGCATCAAATCGTGAACAAAGTTATTACAAAACTTGTAGTACATAACTTTATCTACAATTCTATGCTGCACAACCTTTTCCTATCATCAACAATTTTCGAGATATCTGTCTATTACTATTTTAATTTATTCGTTTTTGCAAATATCTCTTTTCGTATGCTTCAAATCGTGAATAAAGTTATTACAAAACTTGTAGAACATAACATTATCTACAATTTTATGCTGAACAAACTTTTCCTATGATCAACAATTTTCGAGATATCTGTCTATTACTATTTTAATTAATTCGTTTTTGCAAATATCTCTTTTCGTATGCATCAAATCGTGAACAAAGTTAAAACAAAACATGTAGAACATAACATTGTCTATAATTGTATCTGAAGGAAACTTTTTCTATCATCAACCGTTGTCGAGATATCTGTCTATTACTATTTTAATTTAATCGTTTTTGCAAATATCTCGTTTCTTATGCATCAAATCGTGAACAAAGTTATAACAAAACTTGTAGTACATAACATTATCTACAATTGTATGCTACGCAAACTTTTCCTATCATCAACAATTTTCGAGATATCTGTCTATTACTATTTTAATTTATTCGTTTTTGCAAATATCTCTTTTCGTATGCTTCAAATCGTGAATAAAGTTATTACAAAACTTGTAGAACATAACATTATCTACAATTTTATGCTGAACAAACTTTTCCTATGATCAACAATTTTCGAGATATCTGTCTATTACTATTTTAATTAATTCGTTTTTGCAAATATCTCTTTTCGTATGCATCAAATCGTGAACAAAGTTAAAACAAAACATGTAGAACATAACATTGTCTATAATTGTATCTGAAGGAAACTTTTTCTATCATCAACCGTTGTCGAGATATCTGTCTATTACTATTTTAATTAATTCGTTTTTGCAAATATCTCGTTTCGTATGCATCAAATCGTGAACAAAATTATGACAAAACTTGTAGTACATAACATTATCTAGAATTGTATGCTACACAAACTATTCCTATCATCAACAATTTTCGAGATATCTGTCTATTACTATTTTAATTTATTCGTTTTTGCAAATATCTCTTTTCGTATGCTTCAAATCGTGAATAAAGTTATTACAAAACTTGTAGAACATAACATTATCTACAATTTTATGCTGAACAAACTTTTCCTATGATCAACAATTTTCGAGATATCTGTCTATTACTATTTTAATTAATTCGTTTTTTGCAAATATCTCGTTTCGTATGCATCAAATCGTGAACAAAGTTAAAACAAAACTTGTAGTACATAACATTATCTACAATTGTATGCTGCACAAACTTTTCCTATCATCAACAATTTTCGAGATATCTGTCTATTACTATTTAATTAATTCGTTTTTGCAAATATCTCTTTTCATATACATCAAATCGTGAACAAAGTTAGAACAAAACTTGTAGAACATAACATTGTCTATAATTGTATTTTTAAGAAACTTTTTCTATCATCAACAATTTTCGAGATATCTGTCTATTACTATTTTAATTTATTCGTTTTTGCAAATATCTCTTTTAGTATGCTTGAAATCGTGAATAAAGTTAGTACAAAACTTGTAGAACATAACATTATCTACAATTTTATGCTTAACAAACTTTTCCTATGATCAACAATTTTCGAGATATCTGTCTATTACTATTTTAATTAATTCGTTTTTGCAAATATCTCTTTTCGTATGCATCAAATCGTGAACAAAGTTAAAACAAAACATGTAGAACATAACATTATCTATAATTGTATCAAAAAGAAACTTTTTCTATGATCAACCGTTGTCGAGATATCTGTCTATTACTATTTTAATTAATTCGTTTTTGCAAATATCTCGATTCGTATGCATCAAATCGTGAACAAAATTATAACAAAACTTGTAGAACATAACATTATCTACAATTTTATGCTGAACAAACTTTTCCTATGATCAACAATTTTCGAGATATCTGTCTATTACTATTTTAATTAATTCGTTTTTGCAAATATCTCTTTTCGTATGCATCAAATCGTGAACAAAGTTAAAACAAAACATGTAGAACATAACATTGTCTATAATTGTATCTGAAGGAAACTTTTTCTATCATCAACCGTTGTCGAGATATCTGTCTATTACTATTTTAATTAATTCGTTTTTGCAAATATCTCGTTTCGTATGCATCAAATCGTGAACAAAATTATGACAAAACTTGTAGTACATAACATTATCTAGAATTGTATGCTACACAAACTATTCCTATCATCAACAATTTTCGAGATATCTGTCTATTACTATTTTAATTAATTCGTTTTTGCAAATATCTCTTTTCGTATACATCAAATCGTGAACAAAGTTAGAACAAAACTTGTAGAACATAACATTGTCTATAATTGTATTTTTAAGAAACTTTTTCTATCATCAACAATTTTCGAGATATCTGTCTATTACTATTTTAATTTATTCGTTTTTGCAAATATCTCTTTTAGTATGCTTGAAATCGTGAATAAAGTTAGTACAAAACTTGTAGAACATAACATTATCTACAATTTTATGCTTAACAAACTTTTCCTATGATCAACAATTTTCGAGATATCTGTCTATTACTATTTTAATTAATTCGTTTTTGCAAATATCTCTTTTCGTATGCATCAAATCGTGAACAAAGTTAAAACAAAACATGTAGAACATAACATTATCTATAATTGTATCAAAAAGAAACTTTTTCTATGATCAACCGTTGTCGAGATATCTGTCTATTACTATTTTAATTAATTCGTTTTTGCAAATATCTCGATTCGTATGCATCAAATCGTGAACAAAATTATAACAAAACTTGTAGTACATAACATTATCTAGAATTGTATTCTTCACAAACTATTCCTATCATCAACAATTTTCGAGATATCTGTCTATTACTATTTTAATTTATTCGTTTTTGCAAATTTCTCTTTTCGTATGCTTTAAATCGTGAACAAAGTTATTACAAAACTTGTAAAACATAATATTGTCTACAATTGTTTTTCAGACAAACTTTTTCTATCAAGAACCGTTTTCGAGATATCTGTCTATTACTATTTTAATTAATAATTTTTTGCAAATATCTCGTTTCGTATGCATTAAATCGTGAACAAAATTATGACAAAACTTGTAGTACATAACATTATCTAGAATTGTATGCTTCACAAACTATTCCTATCATCAACAATTTTCGAGATATCTGTCTATTACTATTTAATTAATTCGTTTTTGCAAATATCTCTTTTCGTATGCATCAAATCGTGAACAAAGTTAGAACAAAACTTGTAAAACATAATATTGTCTACAATTGTTTTTCAGACAAACTTTTTCTATCATGAACCGTTTTCGAGATATCTGTCTATTACTATTTTAATTAATAATTTTTTGCAAATATCTCGTTTCGTATGCATCAAATCGTGAACAAAGTTATAACAAAACTTGTAGTACATAACTTTATCTACAATTCTATGCTGCACAACCTTTTCCTATCATCAACAATTTTCGAGATATCTGTCTATTACTATTTTAATTTATTCGTTTTTGCAAATATCTCTTTTCGTATGCTTCAAATCGTGAATAAAGTTATTACAAAACTTGTAGAACATAACATTATCTACAATTTTATGCTGAACAAACTTTTCCTATGATCAACAATTTTCGAGATATCTGTCTATTACTATTTTAATTAATTCGTTTTTGCAAATATCTCTTTTCGTATGCATCAAATCGTGAACAAAGTTAAAACAAAACATGTAGAACATAACATTGTCTATAATTGTATCTGAAGGAAACTTTTTCTATCATCAACCGTTGTCGAGATATCTGTCTATTACTATTTTAATTTAATCGTTTTTGCAAATATCTCGTTTCTTATGCATCAAATCGTGAACAAAGTTATAACAAAACTTGTATTACATAACATTATCTACAATTGTATGCTACGCAAACTTTTCCTATCATCAACAATTTTCGAGATATCTGTCTATTACTATTTTAATTAATTCGTTTTTGCAAATAACTCTTTTCGTATGCATCAAATCGTGAACAAAGTTAAAACAAAACATGTAGAACATAACATTGTCTATAATTGTATCTTTAAGAAACTTTTTCTATCATGAACCATTTTCGAGATATCTGTATTACTATTTTAATTAATTATTTTTTGCAAATATCTCGTTTCGTATGCATCAAATCGTGAACAAAGTTAAAACAAAACTTGTAGTACATAACATTATCTACAATTGTATGCTGCACAAACTTTTCCTATCATCAACAATTTTCGAGATATCTGTCTATTACTATTTAATTAATTCGTTTTTGCAAATATCTCTTTTCATATACATCAAATCGTGAACAAAGTTAGAACAAAACTTGTAGAACATAACATTGTCTATAATTGTATTTTTAAGAAACTTTTTCTATCATCAACAATTTTCGAGATATCTGTCTATTACTATTTTAATTTATTCGTTTTTGCAAATATCTCTTTTAGTATGCTTGAAATCGTGAACAAAGTTATTACAAAACTTGTAAAACATAATATTGTCTACAATTGTTTTTCAGACAAACTTTTTCTATCAAGAACCGTTTTCGAGATATCTGTCTATTACTATTTTAATTAATAATTTTTTGCAAATATCTCGTTTCGTATGCATTAAATCGTGAACAAAATTATGACAAAACTTGTAGTACAAAACATTATCTAGAATTGTATGCTTCACAAACTATTCCTATCATCAACAATTTTCGAGATATCTGTCTATTACTATTTAATTAGTTCGTTTTTGCAAATATCTCTTTTCGTATGCATCAAATCGTGAACAAAGTTAGAACAAAACTTGTAAAACATAATATTGTCTACAATTGTTTTTCAGACAAACTTTTTCTATCATGAACCGTTTTCGAGATATCTGTCTATTACTATTTTAATTAATTCGTTTTTGCAAATATCTCTTTTCGTATGCATCAAATCGTGAACAAAGTTAAAACAAAACATGTAGAACATAACATTATCTATAATTGTATCAAAAAGAAACTTTTTCTATGATCAACCGTTGTCGAGATATCTGTCTATTACTATTTTAATTAATTCGTTTTTGCAAATATCTCGATTCGTATGCATCAAATCGTGAACAAAATTATAACAAAACTTGTAGTACATAACATTATCTAGAATTGTATTCTTCACAAACTATTCCTATCATCAACAATTTTCGAGATATCTGTCTATTACTATTTTAATTTATTCGTTTTTGCAAATTTCTCTTTTCGTATGCTTTAAATCGTGAACAAAGTTATTACAAAACTTGTAAAACATAATATTGTCTACAATTGTTTTTCAGACAAACTTTTTCTATCAAGAACCGTTTTCGAGATATCTGTCTATTACTATTTTAATTAATAATTTTTTGCAAATATCTCGTTTCGTATGCATTAAATCGTGAACAAAATTATGACAAAACTTGTAGTACATAACATTATCTAGAATTGTATGCTTCACAAACTATTCCTATCATCAACAATTTTCGAGATATCTGTCTATTACTATTTTAATTAATTCGTTTTTGCAAATATCTCTTTTCGTATGCATCAAATCGTGAACAAAGTTAGAACATAACTTGTAGAACATAACATTGTCTATAATTGTATTTTTAAGAAACTTTTTCTATCATCAACAATTTTCGAGATATCTGTCTATTACTATTTAATTAATTCGTTTTTGCAAATATCTCTTTTCGTATGCATCAAATCGTGAACAAAGTTATTACAAAACTTGTAAAACATAATATTGTCTACAATTGTTTTTCAGATAAACTTTTTCTATCAAGAACCGTTTTCGAGATATCTGTCTATTACTATTTTAATTAATAATTTTTTTCAAATATCTCGTTTCGTATGCATTAAATCGTGAACAAAATTATGACAAAACTTGTTGTACATAACATTATCTAGAATTGTATGCTTCACAAACTATTCCTATCATCAACAATTTTCGAGATATCTGTCTATTACTATTTTAATTAATTCGTTTTTGCAAATATCTCTTTTCGTATGCATCAAATCGTGAACAAAGTTAGAACATAACTTGTAGAACATAACATTGTCTATAATTGTATTTTTAAGAAACTTTTTCTATCATCAACAATTTTCTAGATATCTGTCTATTACTATTTTAATTTATTCGTTTTTGCAAATTTCTCTTTTCGTATGCTTCAAATCGTGAACAAAGTTATTACAAAACTTGTAAAACATAATATTGTCTACAATTGTTTTTCAGACAAACTTTTTCTATCAAGAACCGTTTTCGAGATATCTGTCTATTACTATTTTAATTAATAATTTTTTGCAAATATCTCTTTTCGTATGCTTCAAATCGTGAATAAAGTTATTACAAAATTTGTAGAACATAACATTATCTACAATTTTATGCTTTACAAACTTTTCCTATGATCAACAATTTTCGACATATCTGTCTATTACTATTTTAATTAATTCGTTTTTGCAAATATCTCTTTTCGTATGCATCAAATCGTGAACAAAGTTAAAACAAAACATGTAGAACATAACATTGTCTATAATTGTATCAAAAAGAAACTTTTTTTATCATGAACCGTTGTCGAGATATCTGTCTATTACTATTTTAATTAATTATTTTTTGCAAATATCTCTTTTTGTATGCATGAAATCGTGAACAAAGTTAGAACAAAACTTGTAGAACATAACATAGTCTATAATTGTATTTTTAAGAAACTTTTTCTATCATCAACAATTTTCTAGATATCTGTCTATTACTATTTTAATTTATTCGTTTTTGCAAATATCTCTTTTCGTATGCATCAAATCGTGAACAAAGTTAAAACAAAACATGTAGAACATAATATTTTCTATGATTGTAAGAAACTTTTTCTATCATGAACCGTTGTCAAGATATCTGTCTATTACTATTTTAATTAATTATTTTTTGCAAATATCTCGTTTCGTATGGATGAAATCGTGAACAAAGTTATAACAAAACTTGTAGTACATAATATTATCTACAATTGTATGCTGCACAAACTATTCATATCATCAAAAAATTTCGAGATATCTGTCTATTACTATTTAATTAATTCGTTTTTGCAAATATCTCTTTTCGTATGCATTAAATCGTGAACAAAGTTAGAACAAAACTTGTAGAACATAACATTGTCTATAATTGTTTTTCAGATAAACTTTTTCTATCATGAACCGTTTTCTAGATATCGGTCTATTACTATTTTAATTTATTCGGTTTTGCAAATATCTCTTTTCGTATGCTTCAAATCGTGAACAAAGTTGTAAACTTGTAGAACATAACATTATCTACAATTTTATTTTTCAAAAACTTTTCCTATCATCAACCGTTGTCGATATATCTGTCTGTTACTATTTTAATTATTCAGTTTTTACAAATATCTCGTCTCCTATGCATAGGATTGTAAACAAAGTTTATACAAGCGTGAAGACCATTAAATTTCCAACAATTTTGTTCATAACAAATTTTTTTCTATCACTTACCATTGTCGAGATATCTGTCATTTTTGTTATATTATAAAAGTGGTCTGATTCTGGAAAGGTGACCGATCCGCCATGTAAGACCGGGTTTTTCGTGATGGGTAAAGTGTGTTCTTTCGATCCAAGTTGGTTTCACATTTCCTATATGTTTAGGCCTAGGACCTATTTTTTTTTATTTTCAACCCCAGTCTGATTTTGAACGGTGACCGATTTGAGAATAACTAAAACTGCTGTGGTGTTCTCCTAAGAGGGCTCTTTCTTAAAATGCAACCAGTTCGTATCCTATATATTTAGGCCCAGACCCCATTTTTTCGCGATTGTCTTACCGCTGTAAAAAAATCAGTGACCGCTTTGAGTCATAAGACCGAGGCTAAATGATGTACTTTGGCGTCTATTTTCGAGCTAGACTGAATCCAGCTTTCCTATAATTATAATACGTTTAGGCCCTAGACCGTTGGTGGCTCTGGATCTAATTCTTCCATTTTGACGGATTTTTTTTTATTTCTAATTGAATTCGATAGAACAAATTCGGAACTAAATCCCATACATACTCGCATCGTTCTAGGACACGGGGTCCCGCTGAGTGCAGGTACACGAAGCAAGGGAGGGTGATCGATCGCATCGATCGCATCGCACCAAATTAGGACACACGTTTTTTGATCGCGCGATCGGTTTCATCGCGCGATGAGATCGCATCGCACCATCGCGCGTGCGATGGCAATAGGACACCGCCTAATAGTCATAATTTTCAGCATTTCTGTGCTTCTAGCTTAAATTAGCACCATTTTAGATGGATGTGGATGTTAAGCATAGATTAGTCCCGCCCGGATAGTTCTTTCAAGGCCCTACTTAATAAATATGTACTACCCGGGCGAATTAACTTGACACCTGGCTTGGAATTCGACACCCCTCCTGCTACCCCCCGCGGACCCCGCCGCGCTCATACATTTTACGGTCGCGCGACGGTTGCTTTGTTGGTAAAAGCATACCTAGGACGTAGTTAGGTACGTCAGCAATTGCATAACTCTGAATTTCGAGCTTGATTTGGCACCTGTAACCTGATCTAGGTCTCTACATTTTTGTTTTACGGTATAAATTAATGGCATTTTGCGTGCATTGTATATCTGCCAATGTCAATTGTGTTTTTTGAGGTCTCTCAATGTCAATTGTGTTTTTTGAGGTCTGTTTTTTGAGCAAAAACACATTTGAGAAAAGAGAGCAGAGCCTCGTGGCGAGCTCAGACGCTAACCGCGCACCACGCTAATGACACAATCGTTCGTGGCCAAACTTTCAACATGACTCGTCTCTATTTTTATGTTTATCCGAAATAATTTTTTATTTTTAAGTCTTTACCTGCAATTCTACAATCTACAAAATTACATCTACAATCAGAAATCAGAAATCAGAAATCAGAATTTTACTGGCCTTGTAACAGAGAATGCTACACTAGGTACGTCAAGTTTACATAATCATAATTAATACTTAAATTCATTTACATTCACAATAATACAAAAAGAAAAAAAAATTGTTTAACAAATATCTACATCCGCCAGATTACCGGATCCGGAAAACCGGATTGCAATCCCTATTTGTAATGTACAGTAGGTACAATACATGCCTCGAAATTGAAACATGCAAAATTGAAAATACATATAACCTGAATTAACGCAAAACTAGAAAGTAGTTTGTTTAGAATCGAGAGCAGAATCGAATTATCATGGTTTCAACATAGGTAATTTTTTTCAAAATATTAAATAATTTTTTTGCAAAATTTAAAATTTTCTGAACCCGATGTCAACCCACCGCACGGGCACACTCACCCTACTTACTACCAAAACAAGATTATAAAAAAGTATCCATGAGTACGTTAGCGCTTTCTTTCAGTGCTGAAATGATAACAAATAATGTTTGCCTCAAAACTTAAAATGCGAATAACTTAAAATTTTAAGTATAAAAGTAATGAAATTATTGTGTCAATCTAATTATTTTGTTATAAATCAGTTGGGGTGTATGAGGTTTTGCGCTAATTCATTAACACGTTGTATAACCATACTTCGATTGTATAGAGCGCGCTTCGAATTATATCCCCTTAACTGGCATGGTGATGTGAAGGTATCTTGTAACACCTACGACCCCAAATGTTCGAATGATTGACCTCAAATCTTCTGAGTACATTCTAAATGACTTAAACTTTACATGTTGAGTGGGTAGGACTTTGATCACTCTTTGATGAAACTTAAGGCAAAGTTTACTTTGACTTTGAGATACTTTAATCTCTCCCCTGGTATACCTTTAACACCTTAAGGCTCTCCCTCTCTAGTGCAAGGCTCTCTTTCTTACAAGCAAACTTTTGCAATTAGCCATCCCGCTTCAATTGCGTGGCCCCGGTCGGAATTTTCTGTTTTCTTTGAAAACCTGTCTGATTTTTTATGAATTTTCAAAAAATAAGGACTCCACATCATTCTATATTGTATTGTGAAGAATATTGTAAATTTTCATATTCTTCTGATCAACAATGTAAGAGTAAAACGGTTAAAACTGGAAAAAAAGGGGTGACTTTGGATTCGTTTTTCTTCAGTTTTATTAATTAAAATAGATTTCGAGAAAAACCACATCACTTCTCATATCCTGTAGATTGTTCAGTTTTTTTTCTGCTTAAAAAGTGCCATAGTTAATGTATAAAATGGTTACAAAGTGACTCAAAACCGGGCGGACGCCCCTTAAGATACTCAATTTACGGGGTGTTAACTTAATTGCGTTACATACTTTAGGGGGTGCTTCAGACGACAGGCCATCAAACTGAACAACTTTTACTATCGCCATAAAGTAAATAAATTATACACAACAGAGGGTCAATGCCCATACTAAGAAAGTTGCCACCTTCTTATATGAAAACTCGCGCAAGTACAGCGCCGGTGGTGAGTAACGGTACTACAGCAATGTTTAATTACGTTAAAACACGTGTTAAACACATTTGTTTTTAAAATGTTTAAGAAATTTAATCTATATAATTTATTTCCGTGGAACAAAACTCAAATAATAGTGATCTAACAACGTTTAATTAAGATTTATCTCTCGTTCAGGCCAGTAGCGACATCTGTTTGCGCCAAGACTACACTAAATCTAAAATGTCTGGAACTGTCCAGACATGCTATCGTGTTGGGTTACCTACCCAAGCCCCTATGCCACCCCCAAGTACCCTACTCTCTTTAAGATATTTTAGGTCAATTAATGCGCCGCTATTAAATAACCATTGTTTTTTTACAATCACTTGGGACACACATACACACCGACACATTAATTAACCTAAAATATCTAACCTAAAGAGAATTAAGAAATAATAGGTAGATGACACGATTGTATCAAGACGAATAATTAAGAAGTAAAAACATACATTTTTGCTTACCTAAAGAAAAATAATAGGTGACCGAATTATTTTTTTGGCGTTGGGGGTTTTTTAATTTGTAGCATAAGCATATGCTCACGACTATATTCCCCGAGGGGGTAGACAGAGATATTCTGAAACCTCAGAATATCCACGTTTCACTAGTAGTACCGTAACTCTGTCCAGTGTGACGGGGAGTGAGCCCGTCGCCACTTTTAATGGACAGTGGGAATACATGCCTCGAAATTGAAGCATGCAGGTTTCCTCACGATGTTTTCCTTCACCGAAAAGCCAGTGGTGTTACAAATCGTACATAAATTCCGAAAAACTCATTGGTACGAGTCGGCCTGGACGGGGATCGAACCATCGCCTCCTGCACGGCAGGCAAGCTTACTCGCCATACTGGACTTTTTTTTATACTTTCGTCATGTCCGTTCGTCTGTCCATCTGTCCATCTGTCTGTCCGCGGCTTAGCTCAGGCCCTGTACCCGGACTTTCGATGTTTCGATGATCGCCCCTGTTTCGGTCCGCACTTCATTGTAATAGAGTTGACATTGGAACGAAAACATTCACGCAATTACGAAGTTCGAATGTGCGGGTAGACCCACAGAGCTGCTTAGTACTAGAAACTCTAATTTAGCATGGGTATACAATCATATTTGTCCGTGTGGTGTTGGCTAAGAATAGCACCACCCCATTTCCTCATTGTGACGGGCAACTTCGGAACCCTGCACTGCGCGTGGCCCGACACGCACTTGGCCGGTTCTTTTAAGTACCATATCTATAAACTATTATAAAACTGTAAGAGAAGTGTGTCTGTATATTGAAGATATTTCCAAAAAATTTATTACGATATGGTTTTTAGGTGTCCTTGACTCCAAATCAACCTTTTTTAGAATTTTTGTCTGTCTGTTTGTGTGTTTGTTTGTTTGATCGACCATCACGCAAAAACTAATGAACCGATTTTAATGAAACTTTTTTGTTTGATAGCTTATGTCGTGACTTAAAATCTGGTATATAATTTGTCCTGACGAAGTCGCGGGTTAACTCTATGTTACATAAAATCTACTCAATAGAAGAAAAAGCATGAAATGAATTTTGCGTTCGAATCTATAAGAAAATTAATTTGTTTTGTCGAAGTCGTTGTCAAGCCGGTAGGTACGATTCGCGACTGGGCTTGCAGTAATTTTTTGGCTTGGCTTGATACCGACTCCAACAAAACAAATTAATTTTCTTATAGATTCGAACGCAAAATTCATGCTGGCAGGCTGAAATATTATTTTGTACTTATTTACTTCTGAAGTCGGTTTTTATTTTTTTGTAAAACCAATTTTTATTTCATAATTTTTATTGATTAAATGTTATTTTGACTGAGATATCAGTTATACACGCAAAGGGTACATTGAAAAGAAGCAAATGGTTCAATCGCAGACGATTTACTGTCAATTTTTGAGGAGTTATACCATGTAGCTCCGAAGTGCGTCATCAGATCATCACAATATTAAAATGGGACCACCTCGGGAGTATACCCTTTCAAACAAAAAAAGAATTTTTAAAATTGGTTCACAATTGGCGAAAATATTGGTGAACATACATAAAAAAAAATACATACAGCCGAACCTATAGAACCTCCTCCTTTTTTTGAAGTCGGTTAAAAAAGTAAATTTAATAAGGCAGTATTATTTATAGCTATAGGCAAACTACGCAATCAACATTTCAATTAATTTACAAAGGCCTGCGACCGTTTACTCTGTAAACGTTTTAACTGAAACTCGATCCAATTGGTTCTGTACATTTTGACACAATAGGAAATAGGTCAAGGTTGAGCAAATACGCTGTATCCTGGGTGACAGGTTAAAATTAAAAAATAGCATGGACGAATAAATAATTAATTAAGAGGGCTATTTGAGCTCAGTGGCGCCCTCGTCATAATAATGAAGATTTCTCAATAAAGAAAGCCTAAATTAAAAAAGTGCCCAATAGATAAACTACAAAAGCCTTCTAGCTATTTTCATAGAATACTTTTATTGGTTTTTTAAAGGTCTAAAAATATAAATTTTGAAAAAAGAAAAAAAAACGGCCGCTTTTATTTTTATTCGAAATTATCTAAAAGTGTAATGTTTAGAACCTATAAAAGTATTGTATAACAATGGCTTGAAGGCTTTTGTAGTTTATCTATTCGGCATTTTTTTGAATTTAGGCTTTCTTTATTGATAAATCTTTATTATTATGACGAGGGCGCCACTGAGCTCGAATAGCCCTCTTAAATAATGATATATTTATGACAATAATTAATGTGGTACCTAAGTATGTTAAAGAATCGCCTGATAGTCTGAAAAGAAAAATGATTCTGTGCTTCGGATGGCACGTTAAGCCGTTGGTCCCGGCTACTATCTCTGGTGGTAGTAGTCGTTACATAAAAACCACGTCAGAGGCCGTAAGGCGGTCTGAAAAAATTCTGACACCAGGGCTCTGCCCACACGATAAGAAGAAGAAGAAGGCGGGTAAGCATGAATTTGTTGATAAAAGCTGACCTGACGTACGTCAGCAATTGCATAACTCTGAATTTCGAGCTTGATTTGGCACCTATTACAGGGTGTAACAAAACACCCTAGTAATACTTAAGGAGGTGCTTCAGACCATCAAACTGAACAACTTTCACTACTGAGCAAACATCGAAATTGCGAAAAAAAAATCAGCTCTTTCATACAAAACTGCAGTACCGTCTCGACTCAAAATTAGGGATGCACCGATTACCAAGCGGTGCATCGTTTTGCATCTGTAATCGTAATAATCACGATTAATAACGATGCAATGCACCGTAGTAAGAATCGTACGATTATTAAAATGAATTAAAAACGTCAATCAGATTGCATTTGTTCACAAATACCAGACCTGAATACTAGATTCCAGAGCCGAAAAAAAACTTTAGAAAAATCGGGTCTTTCGCTGCCATTTTAGCTCATTTTGAGCAAAATCTGACTTTTTTATTGGTCAGACTTGACTCTCTTTTTTTTATTCTACTGATGTCTTTGATATGATTTTCGGTTTGAAGTATTACATACATTTTCGTTCTCGCGATATCTCATCCACATTAATTTCAAAAGATTAATCTCCTACTTAAATCGGACGAGATATCGGTTTATTTAACGAGATTATACCTACCTCAGAATCATGTTCAATATTGTGTTTTTCAAAGCAAATTAGCCTCCACGCATCAACGAATCAAAATCCTGGCCAAGAGTACGTTTGACTTCGATCTCAAATTAATTAGATCTCAAATTAAAAGTTACAAAATCTTGGAATTTAAAAACATTTTTTTTAATGATTTAACATTCATTGGAATGCAAAGAAACACTATGAGAACTCATTCTGAGTATAATCTCCACTAAATTAGTTTAAATAATCGTAATGCATCGGTTATCGTAATAAATAACGATTAATATCGTAATCGTAATCGTAATCGTAATGGCCGAATCGTTGCATCCCTACTCAAAATGTATGGGGACGGCAGATTTTTTTATTTTTTCTCGACGTTGGCTCCATAGTGAAAGTTGTTCAGATTGATGGTCTGAAGCACCCCCTTAAGTATTACTAGGGTGTTTTGTTACACCCTGTATAGGTGCTAAATCAAGCTCGAAATTCAGAGTTATGCAATTGCTGACGTACGTCAGGTCAGCTTTTATCAACAAATTCATGCTTACTCGCCTTCTTCTTCTTCTTATCGTGTGGGCAGAGCCCTGGTGTCAGAGTTAGGGTGTTTTGTTACACCCTGTATAACAAAAATAACTAATACTATGCCTATAACCTGATCTAGGGTCTCTAAATTTTTATGTTATGTTATAAATTAATACCGTATCGCGTGCATTGCATATCCTTCAATGTATTTTTTTTGTGTTTTTGGGGTCTCTCAAAAGTTATTTTTGAGCAAATTACACATTTGAGAAAAGAGATAGCAGAGCCTCGTGGCAGGATCAAACGCAATCGTTCGTGGCCAAACTTGCAACATGACTCGTATCTATTTTTAATTTTACCCCAAATTAATTTTTATTTTTATGTCGTTACCTACAATATCTACAAAAAAGATGTATTACATTTTCGCTTAAAACCAGTTCAGTTCTAAGACTTGAAAGCTGGGGTACCTAGACAGCCGAAAGATACCTAAACTTTACCTTGACAAAGCTAGACCAGTAGCGTAGCGAGGGGGGGCAAATGCCCCGGGCGGCACTTTACTAGGGGCGGCAAATTGGGGAAGAATATAGATTGATTGAGCTCTGTCTATAACCAATTCGTACAGCAGTGAAAAGTCGAGCTCGCTCCGCTCACTCGAAGTTTCTGTTTCAGCTACTCTGCCTATACATAATCCTAAAGAGTTCAGACCATAGCTGCTAGGACGTAGTGTTAAAAATTTCGAGCTTGCTTCGCTCGATCCAAAACGTTTACTTAGGCTACTTTGCACATGTTTTGTAGGTACGTAAAAAGCTTGGGCTCTAACCGATTCGTATTGAGGAGAAAAGTAGAGCTCACTACGCTCGCTCTAAGTTTCTTTTTTTTACATGGATAAACCAAAAGATATCTGACCACAACCCGAGTTGATGGGGAAAAAAATTTCGAGCTCGCTTCGTTTGCTTCGCTCGCTCCATTATTTTTGGTTTAGGTAAGATAAGGGGGCGGCAAAATCAGTCTGTGCCCCGGGCGGCAGAAATCCACGCTACGCCACTGAGCTACACCATATAAATCCAGAGTATCCAGAGAGTTTATTCAGCTGTACGACATAAAAGCAGAAGGAAAAAAAAAACTGATCGGGCAAATAGCAAAATGTCAGGAATTGCAAATAGTCCGTATGATTAGAATACCAAAGACATTAATTATTTATGTGTAACAACATTTTATGTTGGTATCTGCAGCTTTACTTTTAAAACGTCAGGTGCGAAAAAAATGTGATCCTTTATTCATGCAAAATCCAAAAATGTACCAGGTTACTTCTCCTAAAAAAGTTTATAATAGAAATAGGAAGTACTACTTTCACCAATCTTATAAATATTATTTTTTCAAAATAGGTTCCTATACCTGCTGAATAATCTATTTAATCAATCAATCAAATATACCTATATACTTAACACCAAAAACAAAAGCAGCAAAAAGTGAACTGCCTATAAACCTGTGGAAAATCATATGAGAACAAAAAATCTATAAACATTCATTGAACGACTTCAAAAAAAAGGAGGCCAAGTCGCTATCAAGCCGGTACGATTCGCGACAGGGATTGCATCAGTTTTTTGGCTTGGCTTGACACCGACTTCTATAAAACAAATTAATGTTCTTATGATGCGAACGAAACAGTCATCGGCTTTTTAGTTTTTTTGAAGGCAGTTAAAATTTTTTGTTATTTTACTTTCTACTTACTCTACCGCCATCAAAAAAGGAAAAAAATACCCATTCCCAATTAAAAATAAATCTAGAAATATTTAAACCTATATTAATAACACCTCGAAATTACAATTGAAAACACAAAAAAAAGAGCAACAATAGTTTCCCCGAAAATCTAAAAATAGATCAGCACGTATCTTTATAATGTACAGGGTGTACTCACCGTTGCATGGTCCGTTCTCGAGCTCTTCCTCTCTTCTACTGACGATCTATATTCGAGTTTTCAGTGCGCATGAATGGAAAGGGGCACCCTGTGTTCACACTGTTCCGTTTTATAGTTGCGTTTTTGTTACGATTGAAAAGCTTTTAGCTAATGACACCATATTTGTTAGGGTTCTTATTAATATGCTCACACTTTTTAAGGGGATGATAAGACCGTCAAACTGAACAACTTTCTCTATGGCATGATGGTCTTGTCTCGGTAAAATTTTTATTTTTATTTTGGTATAATCTTCTAAGACGTTACTATACACGTGCATTGCACATGTGCCGTTTTAACAGGGAAAAAGAACATACATACATACATAAGCTCACGCCATTGTCCCAAGGGGGTAGGCAGAGACCACAGATCGCCACACGCTACGACTCTGACACACTTCTCTAGCCTCACTGACATTCATACATCTTTTCATGCACTTCCGTCGATTGAGGGTGCTACGCACTTGTCCTTTTCGGAAAAGATCATTGATTTGATCGTGGTATGTTTTCCTCGGACGGCCTCTCCCAACACTTCCGCTCACCTTTGCTTGATAAATTTCATTCGTAAGTCTTCTTTCATTCATTCTCTCGACGTGACCAAACCATCTAAGCATACCCCTCTCAATCCTTGTTACTATATTATTATATCATCCTTCAACTTACACCAATCCCTTATCACACTGTTCTTGATTCGATCAACCAGAGTAATACCACACATACTTCGTAAGGAGCGCATTTCAACTGCATTCACTCGACTTTCATTCCTTTTATTCCATGTCCATTCACTCCCATACATTAGCGTAGAAAAAGAACCTGAGCAAAAAAGTCAAAACGGTTTTTAATTCCATTTATTTTTACCTAATCTTTTGTCCAATTACTATAATACATTAAATTATGTTTTTACCATCAGTATACGTTACCTTTGTAGGCCTACAATAAATTGACTCCTTTGTGTAGAGGCTTTAATTTTCTGAAAGCTCGAAAGTCGTGTAAGTTTTCGTTACCATTGTAAAGTGATCCTTAGTCAATAAGCGGATAAGGTACATCTATGTTCAGGATTCGCGCAATATGAAACCTTAACAATGACATTACATTATTTGACGGATCAATTTCTAATCGTAGAACGATGTAACTTTAGTATTTTATCAAAATAATACACAATAATTATACATAGTACTACCAACTTTTTTTTTCCTTAGCCTAATTCGTCCCACTGCTGGGCGATTCCACACCACGATTCTTTCACATTTCTTTCACATCAACTACATTCATACATCTTTTTTCATTTCAAAAAAAAACTTTTTTTTTTACGTTTTTATTGTGGAGCTCGATATTTTGGAAACGAAGAATGATACTTATCAAAAAGAAGATTGGCAGATTTGGACCCAACCATTTTTTACAAAAACTAAAAACCATTCAGGACGGGGGGGCGGTCATACTTATTATAAACAGAAAAAATTAAGGCATTTTTTAAAGAAACTTCCACATCTCCAGAAGTCCGGATTCAAAAGTAGAAATGACTAGTAAAATCCAAAAAGCAGTAGCAAAACGCAACCACGACAGCTATTTTCATCAAATATTATCACACGGCTTGGTTGAACTGATGTAGTGTGTGTGATTTCGTTTTCTTCCACTATCATAATATTGTACGGTTATCGTGAATTTTCATTAAAATAAACACAATGAATGCGTAGAAGATTGAGTGGACTATCTTATAAGAAAGATTATGAGTTTCACACAATTGATACATAAGGTATCATAAATAGGTTACAATGTAGGTTACAATCAATTTAATTTTTTATTAGTTTTGTTTTACTCATATATAGGTACACATATTACTAAGTTTCATTCATGTATGGGAACTCTAAGTCTGGGTCTCAAAATACATGGCCGTCCGCCAAACTTCTTTGAGAAAAATTCCTCTGGACAATTTAGTCAGCTACAATTTGAGCCTAAAACAAAGACGATCGGGTTAAGGTTAAAAAGGTTTGCCCTGTAGCCTAACCTTTTTGAGACAATATTATGTTTTCGAATTCCGTAGATTCAGTTCCAAGTGCTCGATAGTCGTGTGAGGCACGAAATCTGTGAATTTTTTATAATGTTTAAAACGTACATATTATATGTTCACGCCTACGTCCCACTGAGTTAGGCAGAAACAATAGATCGCAACATGCTATTTTTTTTTTTTTTTAGATTTCATGTGCTGTTTTTTATTAGTTTTCCAGGGTTTATGTGTGTACTGTACCATATTTTAAGATCTTATGTAACCACATAACGCAATAAATGATATGATTATGATTATGATTCATGATTCCGACACACATCTCACATCACAACAATAATAGTAATTCGCATTTTGGGTTAGTTATTAGCTTACTAAGAATTTTTCGTAGGTATTTATTTTTACCTACATTCTACATCTACACAAAGACCAAATTTGAATAGAATTTACATTCAACCGTCACCCTTTTCCAGTCAAATTTGCATTTTCCCAAAAACTTTTACATTACCTGCTTAACCTCTGCGACAAAAATAGTTTTTTTATTCCCATTGCCCTTGAGTGAAGGGCTAACCTAACATGAATGGAATGCCTCTTAACCTCCCTCTCCCCACCCTTACTTCACTCTGTTGGACGCGTATTTAGTAACAGCGGTAATCCTTGTACAAAATCTACACTGTTTCAGCAATATGAAAAGCTACAAGTACAAAATAACATTACTTTTAATATTATAACTTTGAGTGATTGGCTAATTTAACATGAATGGAATGCCTCTTTACCTCCCTCTCCCCGCCCTCACTTCACTCTGTTGGACGCGTATTTAGTAACAGCGGTAATACTTGTACAAAATCTACATTGTTTCAGCAATATGAAAAGCTACAAGTACAAAATAACATTACTTGTAATATTATAACTTTGAGTGATTGGCTAATTTAACATGAACGGAATGCCTCTTAACCTCCCTCTCCCCACCCTCACTTCACTCTGTTGGACGCGTATTTAGTAACAGTGGAAGTGCTTGTACAAACTCTATACTGTTTCAGCAATATGAAAAGCTACAAGTACAAAATAACAATTACTATTAATATTATATTATAACTTTGAGTAAAGGGCTGACCTAACAAGAATGGAATGCCTCTTAACCCCCCTCTCCCCAACCTTACTTCACTCTGTTGGACGCGTAATTAGTAACAGCGGTAATACTTGTACAAACTCTACATTGTTTCAGCAATAAGCAACTACAAAATTAATCGGGTGTGAAGATCTACTACAATAACATGGCCCCCAGTCACAAACGGCCCGGTTTTTGTATTAGTCCGTTTCAGCACACACGCTTGCATTGTGACTCTTGTAAACCGAGTTTTGTTCAATAAGCTTTCATTTGTCGATCTTCTTTTCTTCTTTCGTGTCAGCTATTGCATGAAAATCACTCATGCTGTAGTGGAAAGATTATCTAGTTCGTTAGTCTGTAAGTAACAATTTTTTGTGTGTTTTTTGTCACAGAATGCAATTGATTTTATTTCAGGCCATAAAACTCGTCTCTATCGTCCCAATGATGTACAGATCTCTACCCTAATGGTGAAGGCACATATTGTGCACGCAAAGGCTAACGCCTATACACCTTATGGGCGTTAAGTTCATCACACGTGGGCATTGCGGATTAGTATAATAGACTTCTTTTGTCAACTAAGCAATCATAGTAATATGCCTACTTTATTTTTACATCAAACAAATAAAGCAGCAAAAGAATACAGAGAGAAGTTACAATTACAAGAGTCCAAGAGGTACAAAATAAGGTTGTCGACAGAGATCTAAATTATATTACATCAATTTAGCTATCTCAATTTAGAACTATGTTACATCATCATCATCATCATCATCTCAGCCGATGGACGTCCACTGCTGGACATAGGCCTCCCCCAAGGATCGCCATAACGACCGGTCCTGCGCTGCCCTCATCCAACGTTTTCCCGCCACCTTCACCAGGTCGTCGGTCCACCGTGTGAGGGGCCTACCCACGCTGCGCTTTCCGGTACGCGGTCGCCACTCGAGAACTTTTCGGCCCCACCGGCCATCGGTTCTGCGAGCAATGTGCCCCGCCCACTGCCACTTAAGTTTAGCAACTCTTTGGGCTATGTCAGTTACCCTGGTTCTTCTGCGGATCTCTTCATTTCTGATTCGATCTCGCAGGGAAACTCCGAGCATAGCCCTCTCCATTGCCCTTTGGGTGACTTTCAGCCTTTTTATGAGGCCTTGAGTGAACGATGTTACATATTTATATAAAACTATTCCCTGTTCGTTATTGTCATGTAATGTAAATGTAACTCATGCCATCATGCTGACGCGAAAGACGAAGACTGTGTTACCGGACACTGCTCTGAAATTAAGTTGGTCGCTCGGTTTTTGTTTTGATTTGATTTTGATTTGTACTGAAATGGGATAGGTGGATTTGTGGACTTTGTAAACATGCCTTTCCGCCCTCTTTCGTATGACGTAATCCATTGAGCGGCCTTTTCTTTTCATGTATATTCGCCAAGATATAACAAGTTAAGAAAGCTTCAATATTGTTTGGTGTATGGAACATTATTTGATCACATTTTTGTAAGCTGTGAGACCATAAATAAATAATTTAGCTTATGATATTATAATATGGGTTAGAGGTTTGGGGTGCTAATACTTATACTAGGTACAACAAGGGCGAATTAACTTGGCACCTGGCTCGCACGTGGCTCGGAATAAAAAACTCTTTAAACTCGGAAAGAATAACTCGAATATGCTAAAGCACAGGGACACGTGCAACGGTAACTGAGAGCTATGCTACAGCCTCGCTCGGCGACGACGGGGTCCCGCAGGGGTTGGCAGGAGAGGTGTCGAATTCCGAGCCACGTGCGAGCCAGGTGCCAAGATAATTCGCCCTTTTGTAGGTAACAATGGTTGTTTTGGTAAACTAGTTCATTCATTTTCTATGATAAAGAAGTGCGATTTTTGAAAATCATACGAGCGACTTGGCAGTAGAAAATGTTAAAATTACTATGGAGATTATGCATCTTTCTACTGCCAATTCGCTCGTATGATTTTCAAAAATCGCACTTCTGCTTGCTTGTGCTTTAATTAACTTAGGTATTGCATGAATCAAGACCAACTATTGTTACAAAAAACAAAAAAAAATTCTTAAACATTTTTTATTTAAATAACTAAAAATCTAACCACAACATTTTAAACATTATACAGGGACCAAATTAATATGCTGACGGTTTTTTATGAGAGGATGATCAGACTTCAAACTGAACAAGTTTCTCTATGGGACCAACAAAGAAATCGAGGAAAAAAAAATCTGCTGTCCCATACATTTTCGATGAGTAGGATTACAGTTTTGTATGGGACAGCGGATATTTCAACCTTGTTCCCATAGAAACACTATCAATTTGATGCTCAGGAGTGTGATTTTCGAAACTCATACTTTGAACTCAGCTGTTGAAAGAGTCATAGAGATATGATCTTGATTCTGCTGATTTGACTTGAAAAAAAGCACTCCTGGAGTACCGTATGATGTTTTAATGTGAAATCAGCAGTAGAAAGATGCACTTCTCCATAGTAATATATACATTTTCAACTGCTGAGTTCAAAAACCTGATCTTTCCCTTAAAAACTGTCAGTATATTAAGAAGGCAGTATATGAAGATGGACTCTATATACCTAATAACACGTCATATTTCCGTCTAAACCCTGAACCTCGTTAAAGTAACAAAGCAAGCAGGGCCTGTACAACCATGACCACCAGCTGCAAAAGACCTGGCAGCAGACCGCCACCGATGCCCACCAGCAGGTCGTCTGTAAGGTCTGTGATCGTTGATATAAGGGTTGTGAGTAAGCCTTGAAGGTTGAGGACACCTGGAATTAAGTGAAATATATTTATAGTAAGTATAGTAAGTACAGGGTGAAATTGATATCATTAGCATCCTATTAAATTAAGAGTCTACCCATCAAACTGAACAACTTTTACTGCGGGAGCAAACCGATCAGAGCAACTAAAAAATCAGCTGTCCCATACTAAACTGCAATGCCTACTCGAATCAAATATATGCAACAGCTGATTTTTTTGTTGCTCCGATCGGTTTGCTTCCATAGTAAAAGTTGTTCAGTTTGATGGGTAGACTCTTAGTTTAAAAGGATGCTAATGATATCAATTTCACGAGATTTATCATTTCAGAAGAGTAACTATACAAGGAACAATTTTACTCTTAGCGTTTACTCCGAAATAACTTAATTTGTGCTCTACCATACTAAACCCATACTAAAAAAACGAATGTATGGATTAATACATTGACTGAGCAAGTAATCACTACGTTTTAAATGTAGCTGACTAAATTGTCCAGAGGAATTTTTCTCAAAATTCTTCGTTTCCAAAATATCGAGCGCCAAAATAAAAAATTCGGAAAAAAGTGTTTTTTTTTCACTATTTAGTCCATAACTTTTTTGGTTTTTTAATTTCTCGGATAATTCTTTTTGCATCTTACAGCTCTTGTAAATACGCGTTTTTTAAATATCATCATCATCATCATCATCTCAGCCGATGGACGTCCACTGCTGGACATAGGCCTCCCCCAAGGATCGCCAGAACGACCGGTCCTGCGCTGCCCTCATCCAACGTGTTCCCGCCGCCTTCACCAGGTCGTCGGTCCACCGTGTGAGGGGCCTACCCACGCTGCGCTTTCCGGTACGCGGTCGCCACTCGAGAACTTTTTCTGAATATCATATCTTCACAACTCTCTGAGATTTAAGGGGATCGCATTTTTTCGTGAAATCGAAGCCTATACTAGAGCGAACGATAAGACATTTCCAATGTCAAAAATTACCTATACAGATAACATGCAATTATTGTTAAAATCGCCAAAAGTGGCCACTTTTGGCGGTTTTGAAGATAATAACTACAAACATTATAATAACAAATCCACAGTGACCCGATAAATTGGAAATCAGCAATGACTACAATGTGACATTCTTGTTTTTCGGAAATATTGTTAAATTATAAGTAATAAAAAAAAATACGATTGGGGGCAGCACAATAGGCTCGGTGCAGCCTTAAGTAGGTAAGTAGGCAACTTTATAGATCTTGGTTCCTGCCTCGGTACTGCCTCCGTGGTCTAATGGTTAAGAGCATTGGCTCTCGTTACGGAGGTCGTGGGTTCGATTCCCACGGGGGACACCTAGTGATATGCCACTTTGTGCGTTTTTCCCCAGTTAGTTAGGACATTGCAGGCCGAATCACCTGATTGTCCGAAAAGAAAAATGATTCCGTGCTTCGGATGGCACGTTAAGCCGTTGGTCCCGGCTACTATCTCTGGTGGTAGAAGACGTTACATAAAAACCACGTCAGAGGCCGTAAGGCGGTGTGAAAAAACTCTGACACCAGGGCTCTTCCCACACGATAAGAAGAAGATCTTGGTTAGAATTTGCGAAAACACTGTATTAAATTCTGTTGTAGGTGTTTTGTACATACCTTTCGGAGTAGTATTGGGATTCGCGCCCGTTGCATATTCAGGAAGAGACCTCAGGAAGTTGACAATGGCCAGAGCTTGCGAATACAACTTCAGCAGCGATGTTTCCAAAGCACCCAGGTCTACTGGGATCATGCAACTGATGGAAGGTGGGAGGGTGTCGAAGATGGAAAGGAGGGATAGTAGGAGGTTATATACGTTGTTTAGGAGGGGTAGGAGGATGTTTACTAGGGGGTAGACGGCTGGTAGTTGCACGTTGGCTGTGGCTGCTACTGGTGGCTGGAAAGAGGGGTTGGTTTTTAGATTGGAGTAGATTGGGTTGAGATACAAGACGTAGTGCGAGACTGCATCCATACGTTGTCGATATTCCAACAATCAGCACAAATAGGTTCGCATCCTCTTTTATAATGAGAACCGGTAAGGTTTGGAACTCTCTCACTGCGTCTGTTTTCCCAAGCAAATACAATCAGGATATTTTTAAAAGAAGAGTAAATAAGCCTTTTTTGGGCGAGCGCGCTACATCCTCGGCTTCATCTACACTTTCCATCAGGTGAGCTGAAGCCAAGCGCAAACCCATTACGAATAAAAAAAAAGACGTATATGATTTTAACCAAAGAGATGGGGGTTTGGGCAGTATATTCTTTTGTTAGTTAGACTCTTGGCATGCTCTTTGGGGATATATTACTCTTTATGGGGATATAATTTGGAGCGCGCTCCATACAAACGAAGTCTGGTTATATATTCAATACTAACCAATTAAAGTCAATGAAATTTTTCAGAAACAATCTTGAAACTAAATCTCTATGCTTGTATATTGTCAGATTTTCGTTAAAATGTATAGTTTTAAAGTTAGTGTAGCCTCAAAGATTTCCATACAAATCTTAAATTATTAATTCTATATTTTAACGAAAATCTGACACCATACAAGCATAGAGATTAATTATTAAATTGTTTCCGAAAAATGTCATTGACTTAATTTGGTTAGTATTGAAAATATAACCAGACTTCGTTTGTATGGAGCGCTCAATCTATAATAAGTAATTTTGGTTATTTTATTAGTTGCATTAAAAGGCTTGTTATTTAAGGTGTACTCTTAAATATTCCGTGTTTAAGGTCGTAAATCATCATCATCATCATCATCAAAATCCTTTATACAGGGTCCTTCTTAATACGCTGACAGTTTTTAAAGGGGATTTTCAGACCATCAAACCAAACAACTTTTATTATGGGACTAACTTTGAACTCGTGACAAAAACGGCTGTCCCAGGCATTTGGGTCGAGTTTATTTTGTATGAAATAGCTGATTTTATTTTCGCAACGTTGGTCTAATAGTCAAAGTTGTTCAGTTTGATTGTATGAAGCATCCCTTAAAATATTTAACGCATTAAAGTTTGCACCCTGTATAATACAATACTGACCTCTAATACATTACCAATAAGAGTCATACTCGCGAAGGAATACAAAAAACTCACGACCTCATTATACAGGGTGAAATTGATATCATTAGCATTCTTTTAAACTAAGAGTCTACCCATCAAACTGAACAACTTTTACTATGAGAGCAAACCGATCGGAGCAACAAAAAAATCAGTCCCATACTAAACTGCAATGCTTACTCGACTCAAATGTATGCAACAGCAGATTTTTTATTTTGCTCCGATCGGTTTGCTGTCATAGTAAAAGTTGTTTAGTTGGATGGGTAGACTCTTAGTTTAAAAGGATGCTAATGATATCAATTTCACCCTGTAGTTGCGGAAACGGAAGTGCCTAACTTTATTTCAAAAGTAAAAAAAAACATTCCATATTCAAATTTAACTCACCGTTATCAAACAGACAGCTACAACAAAAAATAATGCAAAAGTTATTTTTGACGCCATTTCTTTTTTTTTTTTTCGTAAACAAAAAAAAGTATTTACCGATCTATCACTGCTTACTGGCTTAGTTTGAATAAATAAATAATATAACCATTATTTATATATACAGGGACATTGCTAAACTAGTACCAAATACGATAAGTATTATACCATTTCTAGTATGTGTCAAAATTATTATATTTTTGATAAGATTTTGTTATCTTTAATGCAAAAGAATTCATTGCGTTTC
Source organism: Agonopterix subpropinquella (assembly GCA_922987775.1). Classification (NCBI taxonomy): domain Eukaryota; kingdom Metazoa; phylum Arthropoda; class Insecta; order Lepidoptera; family Depressariidae; genus Agonopterix; species Agonopterix subpropinquella. Next base: position 9,331,281 of record OV277719.1, on the reverse strand, counting down.
CTATAGTTACCTAATTAATTACATTTTATTTTATTATTATTGTTACTTATTATGTATACCTACGTAATACCGACTGCTCTCAAACTGTGAAGGAAAACATCGTGAGGAAGCCTGTACCAAATATAATGGAACGATGCGCAAAAAAATTATCTGCTACCTACCTATTTTTAACCGACTTCAAAAAAGGAGGAGGTTTCTCAATTCGACCGTATATATTTTTTTTTATTTTTTTTATGTGTGTTCGCGGATAACTTCGTCGTTTATGAACCGATTTCGATGATTCTTTTTTTGTTGGAAAGGAGATATCCCAAGTGAGGTCCCATGATAAGGAAACCAGGATCTGATGATGGATCCCAGAGATATCGAGGGGAACCTTCGAAAATCGTAGTGTCGACTAGTGCGTTTGTTAATTCAAAGCACTACTATTAAATCGAACTAATGAATTTGCCACTGAAAATTGTGAAATAAACAAAATTTTAACAAAAAAATTAAAACCGCCTTCAAAAAACTAAAAAGTTAAAAAATAATATTGCAGCCGATGACTTTCCCGTTCGCATCATAAGAACATTAATTTGTTTTATAGAAGTCGGTGTCAAGCCAAGCCAAAAAATGCAAGCCCTGTCGCGAATCGTACCGGCTTGACAGCGACTTCAATAAAACAAATTAATGTTCTTATGATGCGAACGGGAAAGTCATCGGCTGCAATATTATTTTTTAACTTTTTAGTTTTTTGAAGGCGGTTTTTATTTACATTTGAGTTGATTAGGCACTGCATTTGCAGTTTAGTATCAGCAGATTTTTTTCTTGCGATTTCATGTTTGTTCCCACCCCTGAAAAGAGTGCATAAGTAAAGCAGGGTCCTTTCCTTTTATGCTGACACTTTTTTCAACTGGTCATAATACGGACACTTTTTTAAGGGGATGATCAGATATCAAACTGAACAACTTTCTCTACGGGACCAACATCGAAATCGCGAAAAAAACAGCTGTCCCATAAATTTGGCTCGAGTAGGTTTGCAGTTTTGTATCGAAGAGCAGTTTTTTTCGCGATATCGATGTTGGGCCCATAGGGAAAGTTATTCAGTTTGATTGTATGATTATCCCCTTAAAAAAGTGTCAGTATTAAGACCAGTTGAAACAATCCTAGTCACCATTTTCTTTTCCAGATTATTTGATTCTTCTATGGCATCAGGGTTAGGGCCAATACGCATTCTTCAGCAATATCCGAGCTCAAGCAAACCAGTCGCATTCATTCATAAAAAAAAATATCATTCATTGAACTAAACACAAAGTAGGTAAGTAATAAAATGTTGATTGTGCATATTTGTATTATTGCCAGCTGTTAGTTTTGACAAAGACAATGCACTTAAAATTACGTAATGATATGCAGGTCAATGTCATTTGTGTTTAATCATTTGTGCAAGCAATTTATTTTCTTTCATGAATAACATAAGGTGCAACTGTGTATTCAAACTAAATTATTATTTGTAAATAAATAAAACCAAATTATTTGTGCAACTGTCGTGCAGTTCTAGCAAGACAAACTTCGCATAATATGCCAAGTGTGAGTCGGAATCGCACCCTCAGGGTTCCGTTCCGTTTTTTTTTCTGTTATTTTTTGTTTGTTTCTTTGATTAATGTATGTCAAGATAGAGCCTCACGCTTCTAAAGTACTAAAACAAACGGGCCAACTTTCTTTTGTAGGTGTGCGTGAGGCGGCATCGTCATATAACTTATCTCTGTTGCATGCATAGTGAACCCTCTTAAAATTTAATTAATAAAGAGTAAAAAAAAAAGTAAACGTATAATACATTAGCTAACTTCTTATTGAATAATGTATATACAGGTTGAAATTGATATCATTGGCATCCTTTTAAACTAAGAGTCTTTTTAAAACAGAGAGAGCAAACAGATCGGAGCAAAAATAAAATCTGCTGTTGCATACATTTGAGTCGAGATGCAGTTTAGTATGACACAGCAGATTTCAATTTCACCCTGTAGATCTAAGCAAATCGGTCTCGACATAGATAAAAAAACAATACTTGACAGATTACTTAATAACCTATTTGTAATTCAATGCAATTACATATTTTAATTCGATAAAAGATCGATTTATAGCATTCTTGTTAACGGATAGATCTAAACAAATCGGTATCGACATAGATAAAAACATTTCTTTGACAAATTACTTAATAACCTATTTTGTAATTAAATGCACTTGTCTTTATATTAGATAAGAAAGGTTTATATAATAAGAAAATATTATTTTTTTAAACAAAATCTAATAAGGATTTAGTCTGTAAACATTAAAAATGCGTTGTCAACTTCTGGTGGTTTTTGCTGTTGTATTTTTGGTTAGTATTTGTTTTTGACTTTGTAGAAAATGTTTATGTTTAACTTTGTAGGTTTGGAAATCTTTTCATTTTTCAGTATCATCAGCAAATATTGTGCCCACTGATAGGGTAGGCTTACCCCCATGGTGAGGGGCTATATGAGCGCTATAGACTTTAGTTTTAAGGGTTCTGTACCCTAAGGGTGAAAACTAAGCCTAAGCCCTATTCCTAGGCCCTAAGCCTACGTTGTCCGTCCGTCCGTCCGTCCATCTTTCCTACCTATTTAGGGCTGTAACTTTTGAACCGTAATGGCTAGATAGTTGAAATTTTCTCAGATTATGCGTTATTGCGGCGGATTTGTCAAAAAATAATAAAAATGACAAAAAATTTAAAATTAAGGGGGGTTCTCAACAAGAAACTAGTTTTTATCAACGTTTTTTCATCACGATCTATCGTAAAAACGGTAATACATACAAGCGTCAAACTTAGTGTGATTATAGAGCAAACTCTACAGAATAACAACAAATACTAAAAACCGGCCAAGTGTGAGTCAGTCTTGCGCTAAAGGTCCCGGGCGAAGTTAATAATGTTGTGTTCTGTGGTGGTGTGGTACGGAACCCTCGGTGCACGAGTAGCCCGACTCGCACTTGACCGGTTTTTTATTTTCTTAGGTAGCCTTATTCGGAAAATACAAAACCTTGCTCGTATTACGAATATCTTCAAAACCATGCCCGTTTTCTTTTGTTTCCTTCTTATGTTCTTTTCTTTTCTTTATTTAAAAAAGAAATTTAGAAAATCTCTTCAGCCGTTTTCAAGTGATGCGCTTGCCAATGAACACCATATCTTTTTATTTTTATAGAGATCCAGATCAAATGAAAATATATATACAACGTGTTAATAAATTAGCGCAAAACCTCATACACCCCAACTGATTTATAACAAAAGAATTAGATTGAAACAATAATTTCATTATTTTGATACTTAAAATTTAAAGTTATTCGCATTTTAAGTTCGGAGGCAAAAATGATTTGTTATCATTTCAGCACTGAAAGAAAGCGCTAACGTACTCATGGATACATTTTTATAATCTTGTTTTGGTAGTAAGTAGGGTGAGTGTGCCCGTGGGGTGGGTTGACATCGGGTTTAGTAAATTAAAAATTTTATGAAAAAAAAAAAAAAAATTTTGAAAAAAATTACCTATGTTGAAACCATGATAATTCGATTCATTAACACGTTGTATATATATATACAACGTGTTAATGAATTAACGCAAAACTAGAAAGTAGTTTGTTTAGAATCGAGAGCAGAATCGAATTATCATGGTTTGAACATAGGTTATTTTTTTCAAAATATTAAATAATTTTTTATAAAAATTTTAAATTTTCTGAACCCGATGACTACCCACCGCACGGGCACACTCACCGTACTAACTACCAAAACAAGATTATAAAAATGTATTCATGCGTACGTTAGCGCTTTCTTTTAGTGCTGAAATGATAACAAATCATTTTTGTTTCAAAACTTAAAATGCTAATAACTTTAAATTTTAATTATCAAAATAATGAAATTATTATTGCAATCTAATTATTTTATTATAAATCAGTTGGGGTGTATGAGGTTTTGCGTTAATTTATTAACACGTTGTATATATATATATATATATATATATATATATTTTTTTTTCACTTACTTTAAAAAAAATTATTTATAAGCTATAACTAATTAACTATTTCTATTTCAGGTAAAAAGCAGTGAAGCAATGATACCTGCCTACTCCATAACAGCTTTACGGCTTGCATTTGACCAAATTTCAGCAGTGTTGCCAGTAGCGAACCAACTCGCCTGCCTTCTGATACCTTTCCTCATCAACCTGATCAACAACTTGAACAACTTATCAAACATAGTACAGAATTTAACACCAGCCTTGCTTCCATACTTTGGCTGTACTTTACCGCTACTCTATGCAACATTGACAGATCTTGCATCCGTTTTATTCTTGTATATTAGCGTCCTAATTTCCCTGTTTAGGTCTAATGTTCTGGCTGCCCCTGGTCTGTTATTGGGTCTTGTATCTCAGATCTTAAATCTGGTCCTTGGTCTTCTAAGTGGTCTTTCAGATGGGACCGGATTGCTTAGTGGTTTACTTAAATTGATTACAAGTATTGTTGTTGAGTTAGAGAAATTGCTTGTTGGACCTTGAATTGGAGTTTAGTTTAATAATGTTATTTGATTAGTAGATTTTAAATAAAAATGTTATGAAAATTGTTTTGTGATTTATTTTGAGAATTGTGTCTGTTAAAGTAACCTGAGGTCCTCATCAAAGACATTTTTTATATTTTTATTTCTTAGCATTATACAGGGTGTTAGGCGCATCGTGTGCCAAATCGAATGGGATGATTGGAGGGGTCTTTAGGTACCTCAGAAAAAAAAATAAAAAATCCTGGCCCAAAGATTTTTTTTTAACTGACTTTCAATGGTTTTGGGTGAAAATTGCCAAAAATCTACATTCAAATTTTTTTTTTAAAAAACCTGTTGGGTATAACTAACTTTTTTTGTTAAACCTTTAATCTGTGATAGTGTGCGCTTCTATCGAACCCAAAATTACTCGCCAGTGACATCTACTTTTTTTTTTACAGCCCCCCAAAGTTTTTTTTTTACGTTAAAATAAATGTGATAGTCAACTTTCGATCTCAATAAAAAAAAAACTAAAAGTGATCATGCTCTTCCAATTTTTTCAAAACATCTCTGGACTGTCCCCATTCTAATGGTATGCAATACGTTATGAAATAAAATGAGTAACATCGCAATTTTTTTTTTTTCTGTAATAAGTCGCAATTTTCTAATATTCAATAGGTGACGTAAAAACTAGTAATTCCGGTAATTACACTCACAGTCAGGTAAAAAAATTAAATTTTGAAGGGTTTACTTGAAGTAACCGCCTCCCGTTCTTTGTTTGATACAGGTAAAATTTGCTTTCTCACTCTAACGTAGTGAAATCTATCTTGTATCCCTTTCTCCCGGGGGCTGTTTTTTTGAATAGACCCAGGGGGATTTGTAATACTCATTACTCAGTCAGTATTACAAATCCCCCTGGGTCTATTCAAAAAAACAGCCCCCGGGAGAAAGGGATACAAGATAGATTTCACTACGTTAGAGTGAGAAAGCAAATTTTACCTGTATCAAACAAAGAACGGGAGGCGGTTACTTCAAGTAAACCCTTCAAAATTTAATTTTTTTACCTGACTGTGAGTGTAATTACCGGAAATACTAGTTTTTACGTCACCTATTGAATATTAGAAAATTGCGAATTATTACAGAAAAAAAAAAATTTGCGATGTTACTCATTTTATTTCATAACGTATTGCATACCATTAGAATGGGGACAGTCCAGAGATGTTTTGAAAAAATTGGAAGGGCATGATCACTTTTAGTTTTTTTTTTATTGAGATCGAAAGTTGACTATCACATTTATTTTAACGTAAAAAAAAAACTTTGGGGGGCTGTAAAAAAAAAGTAGATGTCACTGGCGAGTAATTTTGGGTTCGATAGAAGCGCACACTATCACAGATTAAAGGTTTAACAAAAAAAGTTAGTTATACCCAACAGGTTTTTTTTAAAAAAAATTTGAATGTAGATTTTTGGCAATTTTCACCCAAAACCATTGAAAGTCAGTTAAAAAAAAATCTTTGGGCCAGGATTTTTTATTTTTTTTTCTGAGGTACCTAAAGACCCCTCCAATCATCCCATTCGATTTGGCACACGATGCGCCTAACACCCTGTATACAAATAACAAGAATGTTAAATGCTTCAGAAACGATATTTTATTGTACTATACAATACAACATACATACACACACACACAGTACATTACATTACAGTAGTAGCACATTATGGCACAAGTGTGTAATGTTTGTGATTACCGTCCTCGGCTCTCTTAAGACCCTCGGCTAAAAACCAGCAAAGTACTCGCGCACGAATGGTATTATTTTGTTTTTACCTTAGGATATTATGCACTATAATCACACCAAGTTTGACACTTGTAATGTATTACCGTTTTTACGATAGAGCAAAAACACATGTTAGGCTACATGTTGGGCTACATATTGGGCTACATGTTGAACTACATGTTGGAGTAAATGTTGGACTACATTTTAGGTTACAATGCTAAGCAACAAATGTCGCACCAATTTTTTTTTGTCCAGTGAATTGACGAGTCGAGTACTCTATTCTATTAAATTACCGCAGAATACTTACATACTCATTTATTTCCAAAAAAAACGCATGCATTTACAGAATGAGTAGATCAGCAGTCTGTACTGTAGTTTTTTGCCTCACAGACTTTACAATTTTCTTAGATTAGGTATAGTACTAACAGTGGTACCTTAACTGTCATTTGACTAATTATAGGCATGTTGGTGTGCCGATAAATATCATTATGGCACTAATTCCTTTCAGGATGGCTTAAAACTTTGCTATAAAATCTATGTAATAGAATATAAGTAATAAATGATTAAGGGTAATAGTAATAAAGGATTAAGTGCTCCCACACATAACTGCGATGTCGCATCGCATCGCAAATATCTGCCAGCACTAGAGTTGTAAATGTAACGTAGCCTACCACTGCCTACGGTAGTCTACCGGTATGGTACTACTACTACTGTAGTACTATGGTAGACTACGGTAGACTACCGATTTATACCGTGGATAAATAGATGATAGCGCGCGCGCATATTATGCGCGTATTATGTAGATTTCAAATAAAAAATCGTCGATTTATTTTTAATAAAAATTTTGATTTTTGTTCATGTAATATCGTAATATGAGAAAGTACTAATCAATACAAATTAATTAACATTATGTAAATATTTTAAAATCTCAACAAAAGACGATTTTACACTTTAAAGATTTTAAATAGTTATTAGGCTATAAATTGTCCCTCTTTTCGGACATGAAGGTTTCCTCACGATGTTTTCCTTCACCAAAAAACGATAATTCTTTAAAACCGTCCATACTGACATGAAATATAAATGATAAAAAACACATTTCAGTAGTACGTACGTGCCCTGAGGATCTAACCCATACCCCTAGGAGCTAGGCTATCGTGGTTTAGTGCATAATATCACATTTTAAACAACCTTTTATAATATTGTGTATTTCAATGTCCTTTTTTCGCGTTCTAGATTGATTTTTACTTTCTCTAAAATTATTTCCGAAACTCTCTTAGCTTATTTATCCTACTAATATTATAAACGTGAAAGTTTGTAAGAATGGATGGATGGATGGATGGATGTGTGGCAACCTCCTTTTCTACGTACCAAACTCTGTGTTGTTTTTATAAAAAGATTTAAGGTTTTTTGAAGAAAAAATGACTTATGTCACATCAATCATACTCGTCAAACTTTGTATCGAGATTTCCGATTGCACGTTAAAATAAATGTTGTAAATACTTTCTGCGAATACCGTTCTGTAAATAAATATGTAAATAGTGCTCGGCGGTTTCCTTTCTTGCCAAAGATGTATGTTTGTTCCGCTTTCATGCAAAAACTGCTGAACGGATTTTGATGAAATTTGGCATACAGATCGACCATGGCCTGGATTAACACATAGGGAACTTTTTATCCGGGTAACGGAGACGAAGTCGCGGGCAACAGCTAGTCACAAAATAAATGGCAGCAGCCCTAAATATTGTGAACTGGCCAAAATTTGTACGACTGAATAATCTACAATTGCTACCGTAGCTTATGTAGCCTACCGGTAGTCTACCTCACGATTTGGTAGACTACGGTAGATTTACAACTCTAGCCAGCACTCGATGACTTATTACGATGACATATGGATGATTATTGCACGCAGCGTATCGTAGATATTTGCGATGCAATACGACGTCACAGTTATGTGTAGGCATACCTAATAGTTTCGTCAGTCCACTAGCTTGGCGTCCTAGAATGAATGGATCAGGTATAGTCAGGATCGGTATGTAAGGGCATATCTGGGTCGACAAGTTGGCTGAAGTCCAGTGGGTCACCCGAGCTATTGCTGTAGCCTACTACGTGAGCTTCTAGCTAGAAACTGACGAGAGGTTGCACTTGCGCAGGATCGGGAAAAAATAAATGTTCCATTAACAAACGAGTGTATGAAGTGAATTAATTACCTATGGACGCTGAAGAGCTGAAATATTTCTAAAATCGGTTTGCACGCACAATGACAGAAACGCAAAATGCCAGTTATCGTATCAGGCCAGATACGCAAAATGCCAGGAACGCAAAATGACAGATACGAAAGAACCAGGAACACAAAATGTCAGGAACGCAAAATGACAGGAACGAAAAATGTCAGGAACGCAAAATGCCAGGTACGCAAAAAGCCAGATACGCAAAATGCCATCACCTCACGTATTTAATGGACGCCTCCTTGGCAGTGAGCATTATCCCCTGAAGGGACTGATAATGATAACACTTATTATACTCATACTTTATTTCTTTGAATTTGGGAAGTTTAACAGAAATCTGACAATATTTATTTAGTTTATATTAAAAGATTTTCGTTTCCTTTGATAAATATCCAAATAGGATCATATATCGTTTGTTTTTTTTTCTTTTTTAATTACAAAGAAAAAACAGTTTTATGTAGTTTCAACCTGGATCTATAGTTTGTACGGAGTGCATTCGGGCACAGTATAAGAAAGAGTATAGGCGTGCTTGAGGGAAACTCTTCTTTAAAAACGCAAGAAATAAGTGTACAATACCTCATCAATGACTCCACGGCAGGCACACGGTGTCGGCATTATGACGATTGTCTGAAGAGATTATAATCTTAGACTAGAGAGGACTCTACAGTCTACAATACAGAAAAGGACTACGGGGGTTGGCAAGCCAGTAAAACTCTTTCTAATGAATATCCCATTTTTGTCGATTGTGTTGACCCCGATATTTTCCCACCAGATATTCACCCTTCAAAAACATGGCAACACCGTTCTGGGGAAGAAACTTGTAATCACCTAGTTTTGGATATTACAAGTTTCTTCTTTGTCATTCGTTCATTTTCATAGCATTGTCACATGCGTTTCGCTAGGAAGACACACAGGATATGTTCCATGGTTTCTTCCTCTTCGCACGCTCGGCAGCTGGGTTTTTCTTTTTTTTTAACTAACTATGGGTTCGCTCGACCTCAATCCAGTCCTCAGGACGAAGATGGGGTCGTAAATGTAGCGAGCTTACCCAGAAGATGCCTATTCACTCGTACTTTAAAGGAATTCGGGTTGTAAGTGCTCGGAAATACTGACGCAGGCAAGGCATTCCACTCCTTGGCTGTGCGCGTTATAAAAGATTCAGAAAGGCGCTTGATGCGGATATGTGGGATTTCAACCAAGAAGGGGTGATATACCGCGGTGCGTCTGGAAGCTCGATAGTAGAAAGGGGAAGGTGGGATGAGCTCTCTCATGCAGCTCTTCTCAGCAGGGGTCTAGGGTGAAGTTCATCTTGTACATATATACTATAGCGTAGTGCCCGGGCATGAGCTTTGCTCCTGCTGTTGTTCAGTATAAACTTTGGGATTCGTGTTCTCATATTGCTGATAATTTGTTTGCAGTGTTGTAGACCTGAGCCTGTGTCTTTTATCAGCCCATAACTTTGATTAAATTAAAATAGCGGAAGATAGGTGACATTCTTGCATTACGCACTCGAAAAATGCATCTGATTTTCATGTGCTTTACGAGTAAAAAGTAATGCTGTGTGATTTGTTTTTTCTTTTTGAATTATTTGTACAACGAGTTTTAAGCACGCTAAGGTATTGTGGTACCTTTATCCCGACTAAAATAAAAAAGTATTTCAATCATGCACTGATGGTAACTTTTGAACTTGTTGTCGGGAACTTGTTGTCAGCATCTGACTGTCAATCTGTCTTTGTAGAAACCGAACTGTTATTTAGCTGTAAGTTCTCCAAAAAGGAAATGAATAAAATAAATAAATAAATAAATAAATGCAGTGCCGCTCTAAGTAAATTAGGCGACTGGGGCTCAATTTATGCGGTCCATTCCCTATAGGCTAGTAACTTATCTTGCTATTCTAATTTAATCAAAGGCCTATAATGGTCATTCTAATGTTATATACAGCCTAGCTGCTAGGCTGTATTATTGTTTGATGGTCTGAGTTCATCGTTTCAGTATTTGCTAGGCCCTAGCAACTGTGAACTCAGACCATCAAACTGAACAACTTTCACAATGGAGCCCACATCAGGAAACGCGAAAAAAAATATAAGCTGTCCCATACAAAACTGATGTACAGTCGCCATCAGATATATCGAAGGTGTCCAAATATTTCTGAGCAGTGCTAATTTTCATTAAATTCTTTACAGTAAATGTTACCAATTATATCTAAACGTGTATTTTGTCATAAATATCTGAACAGCGAATTTTCAATAATTTCTTTACAATGTTATTTAAAATTGAAATGTAAAACAACGGAGTAAGGTTTTTTTTTTCCCAAAACTGTTCAGATGTTTATAACCATAAACTGACTGCGTCGATATATTTGGTGTTCTAGGCGTTCCTATATTTTTGATTGGTTATGAGTAAAGAAATTATTGAAAAATAGAACTGCTTAGAAATATTTGACCACCTTGTTTGCTACGATATATCTGCTGGTGACTGTACCTACCCGACTAAAATGTATGGGGCAGCTGATTTTTTTTCGCATTTCCTGAGGTAGGCTCCATAGTAAAAGTTGTCATTTACACCCTGTACCTATACAGGGTGTTACAAAAATACAAATAAACATTTAAAGGGGTGGTTAAGACCATCAAACTGAACAACTTTCACTATGGGACCAATATCGAAATCGCGAAAAAAAATGTCATCGTCATCATCATACCAGCCGATAGACGTCCACTGCTGGACATTGGCCTCTCCCAAAATCATAGGAGATGGAGATTTGCCATAATTTCCATGATACGATGCGTTTGCAATGTTCCATACTAAACTACAGATCTACTCGAGCTAAATGTATGGGACAAAAGATTTTTTTCGCGATTTCGATGTTGGTCCCATAGTGAAAGTTGTTCAGTTTGATGATATTAACCAACCCCTTAAATGTTTATTTGTATTTTTACTTCTGTAGCACCCTGTATAGGCCAGGATTCGTCTTGTACTCTTACAACACTTGTCTAGGTTGGTGCTATTTTAAATATCTTGGACAATGTCACACAAATTATCTAGTCACATTTAAAGTACCAGAATCTAGCCTGGATTTGTATTATGATGACTAGACAACGATATAAATACATATATAGATACAAACATCCATGACTCGGGTACAAATATTCATATTCATCATACAAATATTTGTCCCTTACGGGATTCGAACCCGCGACCCTCGGCACAGCAGGCAGGTTCACTACCGACTGTGCTACCTGGCCGTCAAATGTATGCCGGCTATTATGTATGCCGGCCGGCTATTGTATGTACAGTCGCCATCAGATATGTCGTAGCATTCAAGGTGTCCAAATATTTCTGAGCAGTGCTAATTTTCATTAAATTCTTTACAGTAAATGTTACAATTATATCTAAACGTGTATGTTGTCATAAATATCGGAACAGCGATTTTGCAATAATTTCTTTACAATGTTATTTAAAATTAAAATGTAAAACACGGTAACGGAGTAAGGTTTTTTTCCAAAACTGTTCAGATGTTTATGACCACCCTGACTGCATCGATATATTTGATGTTCTAGGCGTTCCTATATTTTTGATTGGTTATGAGTAAAGAAATTATTGAAAATTAGAACTGCTTAGAAATATTTGACCACCTTGTTTGCTACGATATATCTGCTGGTGACTGTACACCACATCATATCATTGGTCTAGTACTCTTACAACACCTAGGTTGGTGCTATTCTAAGCTGTACACCACACATCATTTCAACGTAACGCGTGTTCAATCATGATCTCTCTTAGATTATCATATCACAAAACAAAATTATCAAATCAAAAGCCAATATAAAGTAAAGATTGTATAAAAACGTCACGTATTTGAAGAAAAAAGTTTCGACTGACTCCTGCGTTTAAAATAATGTTTATATAATTAGTTAATTTGTTTGAATAATGTGTAAAAATGTTTGTTTATGTTATTTTGCTGTGTATGACACTTTTTGTATTGGTAAGCAGATTATTTTATTATGCTGTTACAAGTTCAAAGGCATTATGTTCATTATTGACATCGATTTTTAATTCCGTAATTTTCCTGTAATATTATCAATGCAATTCAAATCCTAGAGCGAGTGAAGTGAGCTCGAGATTTTACATGATTTTAACGCCCTTTTTTGAGTAACTTTGTAACCATTTTATACATTAACTATGGCACTTTTTAAGCAGAAAACAAAACTGAACAATCTACAGGATATGAGAAGTGATGTGGTTTTTCTCGAAATCTATTTTAATTAATAAAACTGAAGAAAAACGAATCCAAAGGCACCCCTTTTTTTCCAGTTGTAACCGTTTTACTCTTACATTGTTGATCAGAAGAATATGAAAATTTGCAATATTCTTCACAATACAATATAGAATGATGTGGTTTTCTTATATTTTGAAAATTCATAAAAAATCATACAAGTTTTTAAAAAAAAACAGGAAATTCTGACCGGAGTCACGCAATTGAAGCGGGATGGCTAATTGCAAAAGTTTGCTTGTAAGAAAGAGAGCCTTGCACTAGGGAGGGAGAGCCTGGGCGTGGGCCCTCGTTTGCCCCTCTAGATCCGGGACTGATGATCATAATACCCTTTTATTAAAACTACCAAATACCTATATGATTGCAGTTAGTGCACCTTTAGCGTTACTGAAGTAAAGTTCTTCAGTTTGATGGTCTGTAGTTCGATATTTGCAATTTTACACCCTGTATACACTCAATTGCCAATGGAAAGAATGAGCATGGAATTTAGGGAAGTCGTTTAGATTCATTTAGGTATCTGAATACACCCTGGGGTACCGAAGCCAAAAACTTCATTAAAGCCATCGGCCGTCGTTTGAGGGAGAGGGGCCGAGACCCCCGCTCCGGGTCGTACCTGGTTCAACACATTTCCATAGCTATACAGCGTGGAAACGCCACGAGCGTGATGGGCACTTTTCAACCGGGTTCGACCCGAGGCGGGCTCTTTGACTGACCACAATTAATCAGATAAAGCTCAGCTTTCAAAGTACCGCTTAGTATTGTAAATTGTGTTTATATTAGGTTAGGTTTTGATTTATCTAATAGTTATATATATCATTCTTATGTAAATATAACAAATTCAATTTTATGTTTATACACCCTTAACATCTGGTAAATAAAGGTACACTGAAAAAAAAATGTTTACTTCAACCAAGATCTTGTTTATGATAATCATACAGCATGAATCCATATGAGCCTGTCAACATCATGACTTCTCTGACTTTGCTAAACGACTTCGGCTTGCTGTTACAACTACCATCTTTTGTTTTTAGTAAACAACTAGCGGCCCGTCCCGGCTTCGCACGGGTGGACGTCTAATCTTTTCTAGCAATAAATATAGCCTATGTTACTCAGGGTGAATGCAGCTTTCTAATGGTGAAAGAATTTTTTAAATCGGCCCAGTACTTTTTGAGCCTATTCATTACAAACATACAAACATACAAAAATAGGTACAAATCTTTCCTCTTTATAATAGTAGTAGATAATAACGTCTTTTTTATTATTTTGATGCAAGAGAAAATACTTCTTAGTTGGCTCGCATTTTTTTCAGTGTAATATTGTATGGATACACTACTATACAGGGTGTAGGTTAAAGGGTGTAGGTAAATGCGTTTTATACACGTGTTAATAAATTAGCGCAAAACCTCATACACCCCAACTGATTTATAACAAAATAATTAGATTGAAACAATAATTTCATTATTTGGATAGTTTAAATTTAAAGTTATTCACATTTTAAGTTCTGAGGCAAAAATGATTTGTTATAATTTCAGCAATTAATGAAAGCGCTAACGTACTCATGGATACATTTTAATAATCTTGTTTTGGTAGTAAGTAGGGTAAGTGTGCCCGTGGGGTGGGTTGACAGTAAATTTAAAATTTTACAAAAAAAAATATTTAAAATTTTGAAAAAAATACCTATGTTGAAACCATTATAATTCGATTCTCCTCTCGATTCCAAACAAACTACTTTCTAGTTTTGCGTTAATTCATTAACACGTTGTATAAAGGGGTGCTTCAGACCATCAAACTGAACATCTTTCTCTATGGGACCAATATTAAAATCGCGAAAAAGAAATCTGCTGTGCCATACATTTGGGTCGAGCTGCGATTGACGTTTTCTACGGACCAGCTGATTTTTTTCGTGACTTTGATGTTGGTCCCATACTGAAAGTATTTCAGTTTAATGTCTGAAGAACCTTCTTAAGTATGTAACACATTTATTTTTACACCTGTACAGGGTGTAAGAAAACACCCTAGTAATACTTAAGGGGGTGCTTCAGGCCATCAATCTGAACAACTGTCACTATGGAGCCAACGTCGAGAAAAAAATCTGTCCTCCCATACATTTGAGTCGAGACGGTACTGCAGTTTTGTATGAAAGAGCGGATTTTTTTTTCGCGATTTCGATGTTGGCTCCATAGTGAAAGTTGTTCAGTTTGATAGTCTGAAGCAACCCCTTAAGTATTACTAGGGTGTTTTGTTACACCCTGTATAAAAATGGCCTTGTGGTTTCCAATAACGTGTCTGAAAGAGCGACTAATAGTCCGAGATCCGACCGTAAAATTATGCACCTATTTCTTAGGCGAACGAAATGTGATTATACAGGGTGAAATTGATATCATTAGCATCCTTTCACACTAAGAGTCTACCCATCAAACTGAACAACTTTCACTATGGGAGCAAACCAATAGGAGCAAAAAAAATCTGCTGTTGCATACATTTGTGTCGCGTAGGCATTGCAGTTTAGTATGGAACAGCGGATTTTTATGTTGCTCCGATCGGTTTGCTCCCATAGTAAAAGTTGTTCAGTGTGATGGGTAGACTCTTAGTTTAAAAGGATGCTAATGATATCAATTTCACCCTGTAGTGTATGTTTATACAGGGGTTAATTCAACGCCGCCAAGTTTCCTAGAAAAATCTTGCCTCTTTTCCATTATAATTTTTAGTACAACTTTTTCCACCTGTCTGTTTGGGAAGTAAATGAGGGACCGACCTAAATATCTGGAAATGCTAAGGTTGCCACCTCTCACTCTGCCACAACTCTAGGGTTGCCAGGTACTAGCGGCAAGATTTTTCTAGGCAACTTGTCGGCGTTGAATTAACCCCTGTGTAAAAATACACTAGAATCACATTTCGTTCGCTTAAGAAATGAGTGCATACTTTTACGGTCGGATCTCGGTCTATAAGGAATCTTTTTCTTTATTGTAAACGAGTGGCTAGCCACCTCTTACCACTTGACACATGAATCCATCCTGAAGTCGTTGTCGACTTGTTGACAGCAGCCTTCGAAAAGTTGACAGCTGCTTCCGAAGTGCCGACCAATGGTGACGGCTGTCGACAAGCCAACGACTGCCTGGACTATACAGGGTATAAGGAAAAGTTATCATCAACCTTTAAGAGGGGGTCATACCTATTTTGTCTGTTTTCGAACCGATTTTTGAGAACCAAATTATTACATTTAATATATATATATAGTTTACATAACAGTGTAGATACGTTCTTTCTTCAGGGCATCTAACCGTTGAAAACACGATTCTATTAAATTTTCTCGATAGAAAAGAGGAGCAAAGTAAGCTCGATTTCAGATTTATAACCAGTTTTACAAGAATCACACTACACCATTTCTTCTGAATATACCATCATTTGAAAGGTAAATAATTATAGCAGGGCTTCTAACCGATGGATTTTTCCCCAAACACCCAAGAGAAAAGATATTGATGAAAAATTTGTTTTTTTGCGATCTTGCCTTCAATTGAAGCGGGATGGCTAATTGCGAAAGTTTGCTTGTTAGAAAGAGAGGCTTGTTCTACTAATACCCAGCCTTAAACCACATACTCTATTTTTTTCTGGGACTTTTACTATGGGAGCAAACCTCTCAGATCAGAACAGCTGTCCTATACGTTTGAATCGAGTACGTATTGCAGTTTAGTATGGGACAGCAGATTTTTTTGTTCTGACTGGTTTGTTCCCATAGTAAAAGTAAAATATGTTTATTGTTTAAATGCATGCTACACTAAAAATCTAAATTTTTCTGCCAGAAGTAGCGTCGTCGGCGTCGTCGTCGTCGTCGTCGTCGTTAGTAAAAGTTGTTCAGTTTGATGGGTAGAGTATGTGGTTTAAAGGTTAATTGTACTTTTCCTTACACCCTGTATACGAGGAGGACCGATTGCTCATCTACAGTAAATTTTAATGGACCTTTTACTAAGTTGACCGACCACGAACAAACGCTGCCGGTCAAAAATGACGGCTGCAGTCGCCTCTATCGACAGCAAAATGCTAGGCCTCATGTGCACATCATTTGTAATTCAAAATGGCATTTTGTAATAGTAATTAAGTAATTATAATCGTATTGCAGACCTTGTGTAAATGCCTGCAAAGGTAGGCTTCAGTGAAACTTATCAATGCCAAAACACCCGCAAATGTTTGTACCTACACCTGAATCCATACACAATAAAGTTCATTTATCATTTATTATGTGTGTGAAGCCTTCATCATCATCATCATCAGCTTGTATACAGGGTGTAACAAAACACCCTAGTAATACTTAAGGGTGTGCTTCAGACCATTAAACTGAACAACTTTCACTATGGAGCCAACATCGAAATCGCGAAAAAAAAATCACTCTTTCATACAAAACTGCAGTATCGTCTCGACTCGAATGTATGGGACAGCAGATTTTTTTTATTTTTTTTCGACATTGGCTTCATAGTGAAAGTTGTTCGGATTGATGGTCTGAAGCACCCCCCTAGCACCCTAAGTATTACTAGGGTGTTTTGTTATACCCTGTATGTCTCCCACTGTAGGGATCCCCTTGAGAATAAGCCTGAGCTTATCCTCAAGGAAGGTGCATGGGTGTTAGTTACCACGTTTGCCTGATGCGTATTGGTAGACTTCACGAACGCATCAGAATTCCTTAGAACGCATCAGAAAAGCTAGTATACCTACAGGGTGTTAGGGTAAACAGATGCATTACTTTAAGAGGTGATTGTACCCATGATACTGAAAAACGTTCCCAAAGTAATCAATAGGAAATTTGTAAAAAAATTGTGGACTTCCCATACTAAATGCAATCAGCTGATCGAACTTTAGTATGAAAAGGCCTTTTTTTAGCGAATTTCCTTTTTGTGTATTAGGAAAATTTGTTACGTAACTATCATGGCACAGAATATATAAGAGTATCATGGGTACAATCACCCCTTAAAGTAAGTAATGCAACTTTTTACCCTGACACCCTGTATTATAAATCAGCTGTTCCATACAAAATTGCAGCACCTACTCGACTCAAATGTATGAATAATTTTTTTTTGTGATTTCGTTGTTAGGGTACTCTATAAAAGTTGTTCAGTTTGACGAGTACAATGCATGGTAGAGTCTCCGCAATGACTAAAAATATATTCTGGCTCTGTACCTGGACTTTCGATGTTCGATATATCGCCACTGTTTCGGTCCACACTTCATTGTAATAGATGCGGTCCGGGTACCATTATAAAAATCTTGAAAAGGCGTAAAATTTTATTTATTTAACACTTAATTGTACACACGGAAATAAATATTCATAATATTCATACGTAATTTTATTTTCTCTTGATTTCAGGTCTCAGCAAATCCTCTGCTTCAAGCATTAGCTCAACAAACGTGTCCAGTCCATAACTGCCAACAAGATCACAGAAACGTACCAGTAAATCGACAACAACCAAGAAACAACAACCCTTATATTCAACCAACTACAGTTCAAAATACACCGTGCCCTTGCCAGCAAAATTCTCAAAATGAATACGAGCAGTTAATTTTCAATAAAATTCTAGCTAATCCAACATTGAGAACACTTTTAGATCCAAACACTAAGCTTATGAATCATAATGGACTTGAAGTACCGAGACAAATTCCGAATAACGCTGGTTGCACAACGCACGACTGCACAGTCCCAAATGTTATTAATAATTACATAATAGTACCACCTGAGTTATTGCTAAATGAACCTATGAGAGAAGAATTTAGAGATGACAGAAGAAATCACAATAGGAGAAGAGATGAAACAAATCAAAGAAAAAATGCAGGAGAAAGGAAACGAAAAACTAATTTTAACCCAAGATCTGAAGAAAGACAACGTCCAGTATCTGAAAATTCAAGAGAAGCTAGAAAGGGTAGACGGAGACAAGAAGAATATAAACGAGATGGGTATGAAAGAGACGATTCGGAAGATGATTATTTGGAACATGATAGACAAAGACATAATCCTAGAAAAGGACAAGACGAAAAAAGGAATGGAGAAACACAAAGTCTAAATAAAGAAAGGCAAAGAGAAGGAAATAAAGATACTGCTGATCATGTAGACAAAGAACTTAACATGCGAAGAAAAACGCAAGAGTCTAATTCTAGTAACAAAGCAAAAATTAGTATGACCAACAATGAAAAAGCTACAGGAAAACACTTGTCAAATGATGAAATTGAACAAAGAGTTCAAGATCGGACTTCAAATAGTCATTTAGTTCCAAAGGTTCAAATAAAACCTCCAACTCGTGTTCAAAACAAATTGGCACCAACGATCAGAGAAAACTCTGAAATTTCTCGTAAGGAAATAACAAATAAAAAATTAGATTTGAGGCCACAAGTGAATTCGTACCCAAGGAATCCCAGAGGAGAAGCTGTCATTCAAGATTTTCGTAGAAAATTCCCAGCAATACCTGAGAACGTTGTAAGAAATTTACTCTCACACATGAAACTACAATTAAAAAACGACCAATTAGGATCCAACCCATACTGTCTATCATGCCCTATCAACTATGATCAATTGTATAAAACATATTCTCCGAATGTAGGAAGACACGAAGAAGGTAACAGAAATAAGAATGGACATAGAAAAAGTGGTAGAAGACGAAACAGAAAACGTAAACAACAGAAAAAAGAAAACGATGGTGTTTGTGACACTGTAGTAGAACTAGCTCCTTCTGTTTACATAGAAGAACCTGTAACTACTGAGCCTATTACTACGAAAAGAGAACCTATAAGAACTGAGCTTGAGCCTACTAATACGAAAAGAGAACCTATAAGAACTAAGCTTGATTCTGCTACTACAAAAATAGGACCTATAAAAACTGAGCCTGAGTCTACTACTACAAAAACTGAGCTTGAGTCTTCTACAAAAAGAGTACCTATAAAAACGGAGCTTGAGCCTTCTACTACAAAAAGTATCATAGAAAGAAGTACCATTAAATCTACTACAGTGCCGGCAGCAACAGAATCAACTAGTGTGAAAACTGAACAAGATTTTTCTTATACCACAACAGCAAAGGCGGTTGCAGAAACTACAACACAATCTGCAATAGCTGAAGAATCTAATCATCCGAAACACCAAGATGACCTTTACGACAAAACGGCTGTCCCAGAACTTGGAACTGAAGATGTAGTACCAACAATTTATATGAATGGCGTTGTAGACGATTACTACCCGGATTTCACAGCTGATAATGACGCATACGCTTACAGCAACGAAAATTTGTACGTACAGAATTTACAGGAAGACAGATACCATTATACTACTGATAAAAACATCAAACTGAAAGAATTGAATGGAGAAAGAAGAAAATACAAAATAGAAATAAAAAAGGTTAATCAACTGAAAGATGGAAACGTCCAATCCGAAAATGTTAATGGAAAAACAGATATGAAATCGGTTTCTGAGGAAATAGAAGCAACAATACCAAAACCTATCGATATTGACGACATAAGTAAAGAAATACAGTTTAGACCTCCACCATTTCTGGAAGAACCAGACTTTGAAACAAAACAAATAAACAAAGGTACTTTTAACACCAAAGAACCATATTATTATCGCAAATATGAACCCACAGAGAAATACATAGATGTCACTGATAAAGCTTCAACATATTCTAATGCAAAAACTCCTAAGTATGTCATTAGAGAAAAGATGGAGAAGAAAAAACCGAATGCTAATGTAGAAACATTTTATGCAAAGTCAAAGGTTGTTAAATTCGGTCAGACTACTGAAAAATCTGACGAGATAATATCAAATGAAACAAGAAAGGATTCTGTTGAATATATTAATAGCAAAGAAAACAAGTTGAGCGTTGATGGTGAGACGACTTTTGTTATAGCTAAATCCTACCCAGATACTTGGTAAATAAGATTTAATTTATTAGTAAATGTATATAAGTTATGTAAAATAATGTAAATTTCAAATAAATTTATTAAAAATTACTGCACTTATTAGTTATATCCTTATCCTTATAGCTTAGCCAATTGTTTCATAGATTTTAAATAAAGAAAATAACATTATAGTAATTTAAACGTCTTTATTAACATTCAACAATAAAAATACAATAATTAAAAACAAAACGAATCCCTAACTTTATTCAAATATTTTTAATTTATTTTATTTAGAAACATACTTAACAACTTAATATGTACAAGGATAAAATATTAAAGATGTGGTGGTTTAATAATAAACTTAAAAAGTCAAAAATAGATTTCCCTTTACTATTAATTTAATATTAGTCACTTAATATTCAATCCAAGGCATACAACATAGTTATAAGTCTCTCTAGCAAATCCCAATCACAATTATAATTATTGTCCACCATTTCCAGCAAAATAATATATTCTAGCAATCTTTCTAACTCCTTCGATTCTTGAGAATCTTTAACTTTAATCACAGGCGGTGGATACGCAAAACTTGGCATTAAATTAGTTGAAGGTAAAAAAGAGGGTGACGAATATGTCAAATCAGAACCAAATGGTGTTAAGCCTGCATAGTCTGGTCTAGATATAAAATTACCTGGATATGATTGTCTAAAAGAATCAGTAAACAATTCTGGTTCATAATAATCGGATGAGTCTACGTAATCAATCCACGATAAGTCTGATGCTAAAGATGATAAGCTATCAGGGTAAGTATCAAGTAATAATCCAAGATCTGACGAAGGAGATTGATAGGATGATGGAGATGAAGAAAATGAGGGTGTACTTAATAGAGATGGTATGCCTGGTTGAAAATTATCATTGAAGTAGTTATTATAAGGAATAACAGATGGTAAACTATTTAACGGTATCCTAGATGTAAAACCACAAGAATCTGACCAATCTTTATCTGACATTAAAGGGTAGTAATAATTAGAATATGAATCAAACCCTAATACATCAGATGGTAATGAATTTGATCCTAAAGGAACTGATTGCGGATATTCAAGAAATTTATTTGAAGTTTCTTGAAAAACTGAAGGACTACGAATGTTATGAAATGATGGAATGGAGTTAACTTGTTTTGAATAAGGATTTACTGGTGGTAGAGTCATCGGTATTTTTGATTTCGGTTTAAAAGTTAAATCACCGGAGAAAACTCCATCAGGGATAGATTTTGTAAGTGAAGAAGCAAATTCACTTATTGGTGATACTGATTCTGAACAAGTGTTTATGTAATTAATAGAAGAGGCAAAAGGAGATGTTAGAACTGAAAAGTTTGGAACCTGAAAGTTTGTTACAGGAGATATACCATTAGAATTGATTGCTGTTTGATAAATCGACTTATCATTGGAACAAGATACCTCAGAAAGTGATCTCAGGGGAATATAATTAACAGGTTTATTGAACAAGGAATATGGATTGATTGGAGAAGCAGAAGGCGATTTAAGTACAGAAGAGTTTGGTACATCTAAGTTTGTTAAAGGTGAAAGACCATTAGTATCGATTGCTGTTTGATAAATTGATATATCATTGGAACAAGAAACCTTAGGTAGTGATGCCAGGGGAATATAATTTACAGCATTATTTACCAAGGAATAATGATCCGAATTGAATGTAGCACAATTTGGAACGTTAACAAATGACTCATAATCTAAATCACTTATAGCTAAATTAGCAGTAGGCTGTAAATTGAAATCATTACTAGGAATTGAGCAAGGATTCGAATTAAATACTCCACAATGTTTAACAACATTATTATTGATTACAGAAGGACAATTTTTAACAGGACTAGATAGATATAAAATGTTGTCCGGGTTATTAGGTAAAATAAAACTCTGGGTTTGGGATGGTTTAAAACTATTTGTAGGTGATATAGGATTCTGTATTTGGATGTTGGGAAAAGATGATACTGGGTTCAAACATGTAGGCAGGTTTACTGATGGACAATTCATAGAGTTCATATTTGAGAAGAAATTTGGCTGAAATATATCGCCTAATACAGATTGGGGAATAATAGTATTGGGTACAATGTTTGAAATAGTGCTCTGAGGGTTAATTAAAGATACAGTGTTGGAATTGGAAGGTACACTTGGTCTTATCAATAGATTATCTTTAGCTGAATCGCAGTTTGAAAGAACTTTCCTCTCTGAATCTAATGAAGAAACACCTGAAGATGGAAACATGGTTTGAGAAATAGTATTTCTTCCAGGGAGAATTGATTCACATGTATGAGAAGGAAATTGGAAATTAGATGAAGAGATTTTATTACTATTACCGAAAGATGGTAAGGAATTTAAGTTTTGAGTAGGTATAGAAATTCCAGGTAGATATGAAAGTTGAGCTATAGGTAGATTACTGAGCCAATTATTTAAAGATGGATTGACTTGACTTGATTGACAATTTTGGGGTATATTGAAAGGAGTGGGTGTTTGATCAAGACTAGAAGAAGAAATTGACTGTGGATAATTACATGCTTTTTGGTTTGACAAAGTAACGTCTGGTAAGATATTGAGATCTGATGTAAACTTTCCACATTTAAATACAAACGGATTAGACGATACGATTTGAGATGTAGGACTTATACAATCATTAGTACAAAAGTTATTCCATTTAGGAAGATTAGTCAATTGTGGACACATCGCATTTTGTATTGAGGATACTGTACCAGCGTTATTAAATTTTTGTATAGATAAAGGCAAATCAGCTGCTGGAATGGTATCAAAACCATTTAGTATATTGGTTTGTATTGTATTAAATATGTTTTGATTATTAGTCACAACAGAAGATTGTTTTATGCTAGGAGATTCAAGTTGTACATTTTGACTTACGAAACTTCCCAAATTATCGGTACATTGATTTAAAGTATTACCTCCTATTGAAACTCCAGGCAACGAATTTATACTAGACGATAAGAAAGGATTCATATTAGCTGAATTTTGAGTAGGATCAATACACATACAAGATTTTTGAGAAAACGAATCTATAGAATTCAGTCTATTTGAAGATTTAATTTTATTATTCTCAAAAGTTTGTGTTGTAATTTTGTTAGCAGTTGTTAATGTAGGTGAAGCTAAATAAGAAGGTGACAATATCTTATTGAAATCACTGTTTGATATAGAATTAATTGAATATGGATTGTTTGGTAGGAAATTATTATAAGATGAAACAGAGTCAGATAATTTAGGCTCTAAACATAACGTCTCTAGATTGAAATTAGCTTGATAAAGTGAAGACACTGGACCTGGATTCATTTGTGAGATTGGAGAAACATTAACATTATAGTAAATATTGTTTAAAAAAGGATTATTTGATGATGGGACAATATTACAAGTAGGCAACGAAGCAGAATTAAAAGTCAATTGTGGCTCTAAATACGACGGGAGATAGTTTAATTTATTTTGTGAATTAGACAAATTGCATGTATCTGATGTTGCGGTAAAAGTACTTATAGGAGAAAATCCGTCCAGTAAAGTATTGAAATTTTGGTTCAAATTTGGTAATGCGATTGTTTTCTGAGGTATGTTTGTTTCTGAACATGGTGAAGCATTACTAAATATTGCTGGCGGTGTATACTTTGTTGGTGTTTGTGTTAATGAAGGGATTAAAAATGGATTTGATGATAAAAATTCATTAGTCATAAAGTTAAAAGCTTGATTTGATGGATAATTTGAAACAGGTAAATCTTTTGCTAAAGCATTTGATGAAAATGACGGATTTCTATTCAGATTGACTTCAGGCAATTCTTGGTAACAATATGATGATACTGAATTTTGAATCTTAAATATATTTGGATAGCCTATATTGTTATTTCCATTATAAATAGATATCATAGGACTTTCAGCTATAAATGAGTTATCAAAAGCATTACTGTTAGAAGTTATTGATGGCCTAGTATCAAAACTAGATATTGCATTCGACGAAACAGGATTTTGAATCTTAAAAGCATTCTCGCAATCGTAATTTTTAATATTCGGATTCGCTGATTGCCAAAAAGAGTATAAATTTACACCAGGTAAGGTTGGAAGTGAAGATGACAATGAATTTTGTACTTTAAATGTATTAGGACTATCTTTGTTATTAAAACATTGTATAGACGATGCAGTAGCGTCCAAATTAACTTTTGGTAAAACTTGAAAGTAATTTTGAGCACTGAACAAATTAGGAGAATTAATATAAGCTTTGGTAGGCATAGGCAATGAATTCAAATTGACAGCAGGTAAACTTTCTTGACATGTTGCATATGAAAATGGACTTAAATTCAATGTTTTAGGAGTTATACAAGTAGTGCCAGAACTTGCAGATTCTGTAGAGATAGAAGATGAAGAGTTGAGTGAAGATTTTGGCTTGACTGGAGTAGATTTTGACGTTATGCTGGAAAAGGGTAGTCTGAGTCCATTGGTGTTTGTGATCGACTGAAAAGATACAATAATATTGGGAAATTAAAACACTTGATCGATGTTTATAAGTTTGGCTAATCAACAGTAGGTTTTTGAAGAAAAGTGGCGTGGTCGGTTTCCTCTCATCTATATTTTTATGAGGAGACCTGTGCCCTGCATTCTGCTTTACTACTGAATAAAGACTGATAATGATCATTATGATGCTTTGCAATCCTTTTCCTTTCAAGTAAATAAAAAAATAGTAATATTATAGGCCAGTTTGAAACTATTCAGGGAAAAATTTGAAGTGTCATCGTTTTCGAGATTTTAACTTTTTTTTTTAACATTGTGAAAATTGCCCTTACTTTTAGGGGTCTATGTTCTAGCGGTTAATGGATGATAGGCTGGTGATGATGACACCGTGATTCTGTCTCGGATGCGACTATCAAAATTCATACATTTCTTGATAGGTACTCCATGATTTCTAGGATGCATTGCGATGTTCTTAAATTTATTGTGTCTAATCTAAATCTAAACTATTATAAAACTGTAACAGAAGTGTGTCTGTACATTGAAGATATTTACAAAAAAAAATTACGATGGTTTTTAGGTGTCTCTGATTCCAAATCACTAATTTTTGGACTTTTTGTCTGTCTGTTTGTTTATTTGTTTGTGTGTTTGTTTGAACGAGCATCACGCAAAAACTACAGAACCGATTTTGATGAAACTTTTTTGTTTGCTAGCTTATGATCTGACTTAAAATCTGGTGTATAATTTATGCGGGCGAAGTCGCGGGTAAATGCTTTATTGAATAAAATAAGTTTAAACATACCTGAGTACACAATAAATAACAAAAAATAAAAAGATAACAAGCCCCCTCCATACTGCGGCAAAATGTCGGTCAAATTAATCGAATACATACTTATAACCTTCAGTTACGTAACATTTTACTATCTTGTAAAATTATTGATTTCACTAGGTAATCGGAACTGTTGCCAAAGATATTTGCAATTATTTCTCACAGTCAATTTTGACTACTACTACTACTATTACTACGACTACTATTTAAATAAAACCGGTCAAGTGAGAGTCGGACTACTCGCGCACTGAGAGGGTTCCGTACCACAGAACACAACATTATTAACTAAGAAAAAAAAAACTTTTTTTGTCCGGGACCTTTAGCGCAAGACCGACTCACACTTGGCCGGTTTTTAGTATTTGTTATTATTCTGTAGAATTTGCTCTATAATCACACTAAGTTTGACGCTTGTATGTATTACCGATTTTACGATAGAGCATGAAGAAAAACCGTTGATAAAAACTAGTTTCTTGTTGAGAACCCCCCTTAATTTTTAACTTTTTGACATTTTTATTATTTGTTAACAAATCCACCGTAATAACGGATAATCTGAGAAAATATCTAGCTTTTACGGTTCAAAAGTTACAGCCCTAAATAGGTAGGACGGACAGACGGACGGACGGACAACGTAGGCTTAGTAACAGGGTCCCGTTTTCACCCTTTTGTACGAAACCCTAAAAAGGAGTCAGAACTGTCAGAACGCAGAGGCCACCCTTAGTTTTTTAGTATGTAACCTTTTATAGGTAAGACAGACGGACGGACGGACAGGGTAGGATTAGTTAAGGAGTAGGGTCCCGTTGGCACCCTATGAGCCCGGTTACACTTTCAGTATTTCGTCATTCTGGTCCATCAGTCTGGTCATGTTTATTTGATTTGAAGGGAAACTGATATACTGAAGCACCATGTTAGTCGGGTCAACCTCGAGTCAGTTTCCGTTCAAATCAAATATACATGACCAGACTGATGGACCAGACTGATGAAATACTGACCGTGTAACCTAACTCTATGGGTCCGTACCCGTAACCCTTCTTCTTCTGTAGGGCGTAAAATTAAATTCTTTACAAAAGGTGCTTCCCGAAGCACGAATCACGAAAAACAATGTTCTTTAAAAAAAGGTCGTCTGTAATAAGTAATAAAACTGAGGTTGTTTTTTCGATTTCGGTTTCGCCTCCATAGTGAAAGCGGTTCAGTTTGAAGGTCTGAAGCACCCATTTGAAAATGTAACGCCTTAAATTTTACACCCTGTATTATTAATTTATTACTTCGTTATTGTTGCATCTTTGAGGTAAAATTTACAGGTCTTAAAAATAGGTTTAGTACAATCTCAGGGACCCTGTTAGAGTACATCAATTTTAGCAAACAATGGCCTCGATTCGGACTGTGCCACGACTTAACTTAACTAAATTTATTCCTGTCACTTTCTAAAATAAGATTAAGAAAAGAGACAGAAAACCAACAGTGTAACGTCACTTTGACAGCACTAAAGTCAGCTGTTGGTTTTCTGTGTCTTTTCTTAATCTTATTTTAGAAAGTGACAGGAATAAATTTAGTTAAGTTAAGTCGTGGCACGGTACAGTCCGAATCGGTACCAATGTCTACACAATAGTTCGAATAAATGAAATTGAATAATATTGAAAATAAAATAAAAGGTGACAATGATAAATAATAATCTAGGATAATGAAAGAAATAAAACATATTTTTTATTACAACATAAAAATGAAAACAACATAATAGAAAACACATAATATGCATTATTGTGATAAATCTATATAAAGGATTTCTTAAAAATCTAATTTCTATTACCATATAGGTAGATAACAATTTCAAACTGATAAAAAGTGTAATTCTTCATTCATTTTTGTAATGAGCTAGTTATGGAAATAGTCTATCAGCTATCAATTTCTAAACGAAAGAAAAAATACTGATTACAAAGTATGTGATAAAAATTAACGGCAATAGTAAACATTTATAAAACAAATTACAAAATACTTTCGCTAAAGATTAAACAACAATAACGCAATAATAAAATATAAATATCACACGAAAACTTATATCAAATCATAATTAATCGAATAGCACAACTAAGTTTACTTCTTCTTTTTAAAACAAAAGAAAATCTATAATCTAAAATGACGTACAAAATTATTCTTGTGTGCATCACAGCCCTAACCTTGCAAGTAAGTAAATTGATTTCTGTCTTAATAAAACCGGTCAAGTGCGAGTCGGGCTACTCGCGCACCGAGGGTTTCGTACCACACCACCACAGAACACAACATTATTAACTTGGAAAAAAAACTTTTTTTGTCCGGGACCTTTAGCGCGAGACCGACTCACACTTGGCCGGTTTTTAGTATTTGTTGTTATTCTGTAGAGTTTGTTCTATAATCACACTAAGTTTGACGCTTGTATGTATTACCGTTTTTACTATAGAGCGTGAAGAAAAAACGTTGATAAAACTAGTTTCTTGTTGAAAACCCTTTTTTTACCCATTTTTAACTTTCTGCCATTTTTATTATTTGTTAACAAATCCGCCGCAATACCGCATAAACTGAGAAAATTTCAACTATCTAGGCTATTACGGTTCAAAAGTTATAGCCCTAAATAGGTAGGACAGACGGACAGACGGACGGACGCACAGACGGACAGACGGACAGACGGACGGACGGAGGGACGGACGGACGGATGGACGGACAACGTAGGCTTAGTAATAGGGTCCCGTTTTCACCCTTTGGGTACGGAACCCTAAAAATGAAAGAACGATTTTCCATGGGTTCCTAAAGGGCCTGCGGGACGGCCGACCCTTTTGTTCTTTGTTAAATCTAAAGGATCTTTTGACTAAATAATAACGATATTAATTAAAAAACCTTTTCCCCAGACCGCCTACAGCCAAGTAATAAGCCGCATCGCACCAAACTGCGGTTGCTCGAACATCCTTCCAATAGACCCAATACTCCAGAGCCCCTACCTACTAAACAGCCTGCCCGGGCCGCTACTGAACAGCCCAGTCCTGTACTCGAACGAGCTGCCCGGCCAGACCACCATCATACAAGACAGCACCGTAGCGAACAACCTGGCCAACGCGCTGCAGTTGCTCGTGGTGAGCAATTTGCTAAGCAACACGTTGCCGCTCGGGGACTGTGGGTGCGGCGGCGGGTATCCGCTCGATTTCACGCCGATTGTCGCGCCTAGATGCGGATGCGGGTATCCAGTGGATGTTGCGCCGATTGTTGCGCCTAGTTGCGGTTGCGGGTATCCGCTGAATTCTGCGCCGATTGTCGCGCCTAGTTGCGGTTGTGGACTTGGCGGTTTGGGCGCTGGATACGGCCCGTACGGATACAATGTATTGTACTGACTGAGTTGTTAATTCAGAGAGAAAAAATAAATTATTCAAGATATAAGTAAACTTTCTTTTGTGTCCTACAAAAACCCCAGTACCGAAGCAGACCTCTTAAACTTCGATAGATATCTAAAACAAAGCATTGACCAAAATAAAAATTCATTGCATTTACTAAATACTTAGTAGGTATCTATTCTATACTAATACAAAACAGGCGCTTATTTTTCGTCTCAAAAACTTTTGCTCGTTCGTTCGAGTAAAAAGATAGTCAGCTTTTAAGGGTATATTACCGTTGGCGCGCTCCATACAAACGTAGTCTGGTGATATTTTCAATACTATCCAATTAAAGTCAATGAAAAGAAGTTTGGCGGAAGGCCATATAATGTCAGACTCAGACAGTACAGTACAGTACAAACAGTGTCAGGCACAGTATAAGAAAGAGTATCTATTACTAGATAATATAGGTCCCATACATGAATGAAACTTAGTAATACATGTAGAGTGAAACAAAACTAACAAAAAAGGACATTGGTTGTAATCTGTAGAAGTTGGGGGAAAGGTATTTCTCCTTATGATACCTTTTGTATCAAATGTGTGAAACTCACAATCTTTCTTATTAGATAGCCCACTCAATCTTCTACGCATTCATTGTGTTTGTTTTAATAAAAATTCACGATAACCGTATAATACTTATTATGATAATGGTACCAAACGAAATCACACACACTATCAGTTCAATAAAGCCAAGTTCCGTAACGTCCAAAAACGACCTCAGTGATAATAAAGTAGCTGTCATGGTTGCGTTTCGCTACTGCTTTTTGAATGATTTGTCTATTTTACTAGTAATTTCTACTTTTGAACCCGGACGTCTAAAGATGAGGAAGATTTTTGGGTAATATTGGATCAGAGCCTTTTAATTTTTGAAATGGTTTATTATGTGCAAGGAATATAATACTCCCTAGGCGGGAAATTATGTGTCACTGTGTCATTCAAAGAGTACTTTGTTATAACCGTGTCATTGAACAAAAATAAACAAAATAAGGGACTACTATAACATTTTAACAATGTTTTGAAAGTGTTGTGTGTTCCGGTTAAGTTTACAATGCGTGGGACTCTGAAGCTAGGGCTCCGCCCCCCGGTCCTGCCGCACCCGGTCGGTACGAATACGAAACTCGATGACCAAGCTTTATGGAAAATTCTGTAGGATAATTTTTTTTAATGAAATTTTGACCTGCCCTTTTTTTATGAAATGGGTTCTATAAGTGATACCAAACATGTAGAAAAAATTTTGATGGTGATAAAAAAATCTTCCTGTATAGTCTGTAATACGCTGATCAAAAGTGTAAAGTTACAACGTTAAATAATGACCAGTTTTTGATTTATGACTATTTCAATGTTTGAAGTTTAATCCACAAAAATGAGTTCCATTTATGTTTGTACATTAGAATCGTTCTGTTAATAACAGTACACTATAGAAACGAAACTCGCGCAACAAACACGTTCAAGGTTAGGTCAATATCGTGTTGGTTTAACCAACTAGTCAGTCATGACTTGCGCCTCTACCAAAAGTTAATCTGGACTAACGCGTTGGCTTAAATGTGTTGGTAGTGTGTGAGGGGTACATGCGCGGTCCATTAGGAGTCCATCGGTGGTCCATAAGGGGTCATTTGGCGGTCCGTTAGGGGTCCATTGGGTGTTCATTAGAAGTTCATTGGGGGTTCATTGACTGCCCATTGGATGTTCATTTGATGTTCATTAGGGGTCCTTTAGGGGCACGTCTGGGGTCCAATGGACTGCCAATGGACCCGAAATGGACCCCTAATAGATCGTCTATGAACCACTAATGGACACCTCATGTACTCCTCATACACTACCAACCACCCAACCAAGTTAATCTAAGGCGTTAGTCAGATTAACTTTTGATAGAGACGCAAGTCATGACTAGTTGGTTAAACCAACATGATATTGACGTAACCTTGAACGTGTCTGTTGCGCGAGTTTTGTTTCTATAGTGTACTGTTATTAATAGAAGGATTCTAATGATCAAACATAAATGGCACTCATTTTTGAGGTTTAAAGTTCACACATTGAAATAGTCATAATTCAAAAACTGGTCATTATTTGACATTGTAACTTCACACTTTCGATCAGCGTATTACAGACTATTATATATTCCTAAAATTTCAGCCAAATTGACCAAACGGCTTTTCCTGAACATATGGGGTTCTTTGATTTCTTCACTGCTAGCATACCGTTACCAAAGCAAATAGTAGGCTCAAAGTTGTCGCAGAGCTGAATCGAATTATCATGGTTTCAACATAATATTATGTAATTTTTTTCCAAATATTAAATAATTTGTTTGTAAAATTTTAAATTTCCTGAACCCTGAACCCATGTCAACCAGTTCCCTACACTCACCCTACAACTTACTACCAAAACATGACGTACGTTTGCGCTTTCATTTGCTGAAATGATAACAAATAATTTATGCCTCAAAACTTAAAATGCTAATAACTTTAAATGTTAACTATCAAAGTAACGAAAATGATTGTTTCAATCTAATTATTTTGTTATAAATCAGTTGGGGTGTATGAGGTTTTGATAAGTCTATTTTTCTTCTGTGTCTGAAAGGGGGAAATGGGGTTACAAAGTCTGAAAATTGAGATGGGTATGGTTTATCGGGTTGCTGATTACGAAAACAACAATGATTTTAAAATCCAACGTGGCTGACGTGAAATACCATCATCCCCTAAAGAAGAAACTGACTAAGTGACTGATATATCAATGCACAGCCCAAACCGCTGGGTCTAGAGATTCCAAATTTGGCACGTACTAAGAAAGGATTTTTCAATACAATGAAGTTCGGACCGAAACGGTCGAGATATATCGAAAATCAAAACTCCGGGTACAGGGCCAGGAGTACTCCTATTAATAAATGAGAAAACATGTGTTTCAGGTTCTTTCAGAATTCAACGCCTAAAAGGGGGCAATATGGCGACAAAGTCTGAAAATCAAGATGGGTATTGTGTAAGTGGTGAGTAGGGAATGCATAGAGGGGGTGAGTAGGAGTACGTAGGGGGTGCGTAGAGGTGCGTAGGTGGTGCGTAGGGGATGAGTACAGGGTGCGTGTAGGGGTGAGTAGGGGGTCCGTAAGTGGTGAGTAGGAGGTGGGTAGGGGGTGCGTAAGTGGTGAGTAGAGGTGCGTAAGTGGTGAGTAGGGGGTGCGTAAGTGGTGAGTAGGGGGTGCATACTGCATAGAGGGACGAGTAGGGGGTGTTCTTTCAGAAGTCACAAAAACAAGTCAGTGCCACAAAAAAAAACATAAACAAGTCCTAAGTCCACGCGTATACGAAGTCGCGGGCAACAGCTAGTTTTGTATAGGATTTGACAGCTGTGCAATTCCGAACGCAACTGTGGAGCGGGAAAATCCATACGAAATCGTAATCCTGATTCAGGATTCCGGATTGCAATTCCGTATGTGTGTGGTGGGCCTAAATGCCCACAAAATATACATAATACCAAATCAATTGTATAATTGTATCTATTGTTTTTCACTGTAAATGTATCCTCGTATTTGATCAACTGGTTTTAATTTGAATAAACAAACTACCTACAATAACTCAAATTTATTAACAAAGAATGCTCTGAAATAAATCATAAAATTTTGTGTGGATCTATTGTACTCCAGTTGTATATAAGGCAGATACATAGAATGTGTATTCACAATTTACAACCTATTCTAGACACAGACTTCTCTCAATTTCAAGACAATTAACGAGCAACTTAAAATGATCAAAGGAATTTTATTCAGTATTTTCTTTTTCTTTTTTGTGATTTCCGCTGTTACAGGTAAGTAATA
The DNA here is from genome assembly GCA_922987775.1 of Agonopterix subpropinquella. Taxonomy (NCBI): domain Eukaryota; kingdom Metazoa; phylum Arthropoda; class Insecta; order Lepidoptera; family Depressariidae; genus Agonopterix; species Agonopterix subpropinquella. The sequence continues at coordinate 9,298,116 of OV277719.1, read as the reverse complement.
TAAAAACAATAAATAGGTATGAATTGATGGTTTGGTAATAATTATGAACATAATATTAACCAAATTCTCCTTTTACTTCTCCAAGAACATTTTATAAGCACGGACCTAAAAAAAAGACGGACGTAATGTCACTCTAAAAAGAGGTGAAGCATGCAAGGTGCTACAATTTCGTTTGTTCAACAAGGGACCTACACTCACACAGACGCACCAGTTCTAGGCGCAGGTCCGACAACCCGCCGCCATTATGTACCGCGCGACAGGGCGACAGCACGCACACTCATATAAATGGGTGCTTCACTTTTGATTAGACGAGATTCCGTCCGTCTTTTTTCAGGTCCGTGTTTATAAGTTGGTCGACCATTATACACGTTATAGCTGTGATAAGTTTTTCTTTTAAGTGGGTGCAGGGTGGTGGGTCAATTATACATATACAGGGTGAAATTGATATCATTAGCATCCTTTTAAACTAAGAGTCTACCCATCAAACTGAACAACTTTCACTATGGGAGCAAACTGATCGGAGCAACAAAAAAAATCTGTTATTCCATACTGAACTGCAATGCCTACGCGACACATATGTATGCAACGGCAGATTTTTTTTGCTCCGATCAGTTTGCTCCCATAGTAAAAGTCGTTCTGTTTGATGGGTAGACTCTTAGTTTAAAAGGATGCTAATGATATCAATTTCACTCTGTATAAAATCTATAGACAGGTGGAAAGTTAAGATGGGACATACCTAAAGGGCAGCTACCAGAAGCATTGGAGACGTAACCCTAACTTTTGGAGCATTTAACTTCCGCATTCAATGATTTTGAAAAAAAATGTGCAGTCATCGAGAGCAATTATTTTCACAAAACTTTTTTTTCATCCCATTCGATTCTCTTACTGATAAGGAACATAAGTCTCTACGGGATCAACCGAGGTCGAGGTATTGGAACTCTCAGAAAACGAAAAATTAAATTCCTATACATTTAGTAGGGAAATATCAAAATCACCCGAGTAGTGGTTTTATAAACACTTTCATAAAAACTAAACATTCACTAAAATCTACTCTTGATACTAAACTGCAAGGCCTACCTAGAGTCGAGACTCAAATCTCAGTTGGGCGTCGAGCCAAGAGACTCATCGATGACGATGCACTCGTCGAGACTAAGTTACACAGTCTGGAGCACCGACGATTGGTCGCTTGTCTGTCGGTATTCTATCGGCTACACTTCGCCGAATGTGCCCAGGAGTTACATGACCTGATTCCACCATCCCCCTTCCATCATCGTACGACAAGACGTAGTGCGAGACTACATCCATACGTTGTCGATATTCCAACAATCCGCACAAATAGGTTCGCATCCTCTTTTATAATGAGAACCGGTAAGGTTTGGAACTCTCTCCCTGCGTCTGTTTTCCCAAGCAAATACAATCAGGATATTTTTAAAAGAAGAGTTAACAGGCTTTTCTGGGTGATCGCGCAAAAAAAAATGCTTCTGGTAGCTGCCTTTTGTGTCCCATCTTAACTTTCCACCCTAAAACGACAGCCTAGCAAATACTGAAACGGTGAACTCAGACCATCAAACTATACAACTTTCACTATGGAGCCTACCTAAGGAAACGCGAAAAAAAATCTGCTGTCCCATACAAAACGGCTTGACGGCTCGGTAGCTCAGTCGGTAGTGAACCTGCCTGCTGTGCCGACGGTTGCGGGTTCGAACCCCGTAACGGGCAAATATTTGTATGATCAATATGATTATTTGTTCCCGAGTCATGGATGTTTGTATCTATGTATGTATTGAAAGTATACCATTGTCTAGTCATCATAATACAAGTCCAGGCTAGATTCTGGTAGGTACTTTAAATGTGACTAGATAATTTGTGTGACAATGACCAAGATAAAAAAAAAAGTCTAAAATACACGGGACAGCAGATTTTTTTTTTCGTTTCCTGAGGTAGGCTCCTTAGTGAAAGTTGTTCAGTTTGATGGTCTGAGTTCAGGCCTGCCTCTCCTACTACATCCATCTACATTCATACTTACCTAATACCTTGTATGTGCCAGTGAGCGCTTAAAAAAACATTTATGATTAATATATTTATGTATACTTTCTAGCTCAAAATGACGAACGTCCGATATGCAACCACGCATTCGACGAAGGTTACGGCAACGAAACACTAACAAGGTAGGGGCAATGATAGTACATTTATGTATGACACAAGTGAGCGAACTTGGTCATTACAGCCGAGGCGGGGTTGTGGCACGAGCCGTAAGTTGAGTGCTGTATTATACGAGCAGAGGCTGTAAAGTCCAACGCACATGAAATTCAAGGAAAAAGTTATTTATTAGTCAAACACGTCTGTTTTAGACAAATATTATTGGAAAATGGCGCTAGATTTCTTTCATCATCTACCTGGCCTGCGCGCGCATTCTTAAATCTATTCTTATCTTCTTCTTCTTCTTATCGTGTAGGAGAGCCCTGGTGTCAGAGTTTTTTCAGACCGCCTTACGGCCTCTGACGTGGTTTTTAACGACTGCTATCACCAGAGATAGTAGCCGGGACCAACGGCTTAACATGCCATCCCAAGCACAGAATCATTTTTCTTTTCAGACAATCAGGTGATTCAGCCTGTAATGTATTAACCAACTGGGGAAAAACGCACAAAGTGACATATCACTAGGTGTTCCCCGTTGGAATCGAACCCTTAACCTCCGTGTCGAGAGCCCAATGCTCTTAACCATTAGACCACAGAGGCAGTTATTCTTATCAAAGACCGCAAAAAAGGAAGCGCCGCGCCATTTTCCAAGTGTAGTGTAGTAAGCTAGCTATTAAGATATATAATCAATATTATCCAATATACTATTCAGTCTAACCACAAACGCCGTTGTTTAATTACATCTCCCAACGTCCATCCCTACATGGCGACCTTGCCACCTTATTTGGAGCGCGTATCAGTTGCGCAAGTCGACGCGTAAAGAAATCGAAGAGAATTATTTTTAAAACAAAGAAAAATGCTACTTATCCTTGCGAAATATTAAAAACTTAAACTAGCTGAAAATGGGTTCCGGAAGGAAGAAGAAAAAGAAGAAAAAAGCAGTAAGTCATGCAGTTTCGGCGAAATATTAACAGCTGGATAACATCGAAGGCGACTATTAAAATATCAATGAAGGCGAAATGTGAATTATTATATTAACATAAAGAAGAAGATATAAGTAAAAATGTATAAGGCGAGTTTGTACGGAAGATAGAGATGAAGAAACAGTGCAGTAAATGAAAGAAGAATATTAAGGTTATATATATATATAATAATAATAATATATATTAATATATATTATATATATATATTAAGGTTTATTTCGCAGATAAAATTGTATCTATCGTGATTGTGAACAAAGAAAAGTGAAGTGATTGTGAAGTTTCCAAAAACATTTTTTTTTTCTATTTTCTCCCATGCATCGTTAACATTGCGGAATGTGTAATTAACTTATTTGGTTCCTTATAATAAGTAGTTATGTTAGTTTATAATTTCTCCTAGGAATGAGTTTATTATACCTACTATTTTATTTACGATTTATCTCAATGTATAATGAATGATAAACTCTTCAAGTTTTTTTTTTTTTAAAGTGTAGTCAGACACGCATATATTGAAGTTTACAGCAATATCTCACTATTTAACAATTTTATTTAGCATCATAGCAACAGTTTAAAATGTTCCAACGATTACCAAAAAAAGGAATCGAGTGCAAGCAATCAGATCCGTTTGTTTATAGTTATCAACTAGTACAGTAATCTTTGGTTTTCAATTCCTTATCATATTTGGGTGATGGACGAGTGAAATGTACCTCTAACAGACTTTTATGAATGCTATTTTATTCTATAAAGACAATGGATAATCTTTGTTTTAAATAAGTACCTACCTAAATTGTACCAAGAATTATGAATGACGTTTATTGGGACATTAAGAGAGGGATATTTTGAAAGTTATACATATATGGAAAGTTTATTGAATGCTGTAGTGATGATTAGGAAAGGTTAAAACGGAAGTAAATGGACGGCATGGACTTTACCGACTGATGGCCTGATCAACCAAATATTGTTAAATTCATATGTAAAGGTGTGGAAAATGAAGTGAAAGGGTAATGATTAGAATTAAGTTAAAAGAGATATGAAAAAGAAAGCAAGTGAAATATTATAATGAATTAAAGTAATTTAGTCTTATTCTGATTATCCAGCTTCTCGATCATGAATAACGCGAGCCGTTTTCGTGAGAGAGTTTCGTGGTTTATGAATAAAGAACAATATAAAAGAAATATAATGAATAAATAAAAGAAATATAAATGAATAAAAATGTACGTACATAAATAATGATTAATCCGGCTTCTTGATCATGACTGACGCGAGACGCTTTCGTGAAAGAGCTTGGTAAATTGTATAATGTAAAAGTAAATAATAAATAAAATCAAAGAATAAATGTGTTAAAAATAAAATGAATGAAATATGAGTATACGGAATGATACGGATTAATATTTGAGAAAGAGTAATGAAAGTAATAATCCGGATTTGGATTTTCTAGATCTAGAATCAGACTTGACACGGATGATTATTAGTCATCTTATTTACCTTCGCAGGCAACATGCAGGTAAATAACCTGATTATATTCTACCGGTATTGACATCATGTATGGTTTTAATCTTTAATACCTATCTAAAAGTAAATAGGTAGGTACCCGAAATACCGATAACTTGTAATTCCTAATGGTAATGAGTGTTATTCACACCATGAGAATTGTTACTAAATACTAAATTTTATTATACCTAGTGTTAAATTTTCAAGTGTATTTTTGGGCTAAAAAAAAAAAACTATGCATTAATGGAACTTAACATTTTTATAGAATATGAATAAATGTAATCTTTTATATCAATGTAATGTAATAATAAAGAAAATTGTTTAATAAAAACAAAAATAAAGTTTCAAAAAATGTTTAAATACCATTATAACTATATTATCAATCTATAAAATGTAATAAAAAGAATTAAAAAAAAAATTATAAGAGTTGAATTAACTAACCGTAACTAAGAAAATAAAATAAAAACTTTGCTTTATTTTATTTTTTTCCCTACGGTGGTGGTGTAGTGTAGTAAGCTAGCTATTAAGATATATAATCAATATTATCCAATATACTATTCAGTCTAACCACAAACACCGTTGTTTAATTACATCTCCCAACGTCCATCAGCAGGATGATGTGATCCACACGATCGAAAGCTTTTTCAAAATCAGTGTAGATCACATCAACCTGCCCGCCCCGGTCCATATTACTGGAGCACATCGTTTCATCTGAAAGGCTGATTATTCAAAATACGTGTGACGTAATTTAATTGCACAGGTTCCTTGAAGTTTCAGATGTATAGAATTATTTGTACACTGACTTGTGCTGTGTGACAGTCATGGTGATGAGAATTTTCGACTTAGATTTTTTTTAAAGTATGTTATCGATACATTTCATACAGTTTTCTTATGTGCTTGTAGATACCGATGTCAACTATGTTATTAAAATATAATATCGGTAATAAGTACAAGGTAACATGCGTTTTTCGGTCTGGTCTGTGACATGGCTTTGACCACATTTCGTGTAAATGCCCATTGCTCAAAAATATTTTATATTGTTAAATCTAATAAAAGTGCATTGGTAATAATATTATTTAGTTAAAAGTCTTCTGGGAGATTGGTAGCGATTTTTTTTAAATATGTTTACAGAGAGCCTTTTTGTCACTAAATGGTGCCGGTTACAGTTTAAAAGTCCCATTGATAATTACTCCTCACCCCTCCTAACAAAACTCCGTAAGATGACCGGGCTATCACCCCAACTTCAGTACAGTAATCAATCACCCATCAAAGTATAATGCATTGTACTTTGTTACAGGTATGGCCTCCTTTTTCTTGAAGAGGACGGTGATGTCGATGTGTTTATGTGTTGCTGGGAGTTCGAATACCGTGGTCGTGGGGGGAACACTAACAACTTCAAAACTAAAGAAGAATGTAACGAGGTCTGTCTTGGGGATTTCCCTGATCAATGTGGGGAGTGAGAGCCTGGTGACCCGTCACCCAGATCTACAAAAAATTGTGTTTGTTTTGTAGGTTTTGTAGTTCTATGGCAGAAACCAGTCTCTCAAATAATAAGTCTATTGTCCTACATTGGCCTCGATTCGGAGTGTACCACGACTAAACTAAACTAAATGTATTCCTGTCACTTTCTAAAATAAGATTAAGAAAAGAGACAGAAAACCAACAGCTGACTTTAGTGCTGTCAAAGTGACGTTAAATGCGCAAAATAAGATGCCATCATAATGTACGCCATCTTATTTAAGTCGTTTTTGGGCGTTTAACGTCACTTTGACAGCACTAAAGTCAGCTGTTGGTTTTCTGTCTCTTTTCTTAATCTTATTTTAGAAAGTGACAGGAATACATTTAGTTTAGTTTAGTCGTGGTACACTCCGAATCGAGGCCAATGTCACCTTTGTTAACTAATATTATGTGTGAGAAGAAATAAAGAAACATTTATTTATTATATTTATTTTATTCAATGTGAATAGAGGGGGTGAGGGGTGGATGGGGAGGGGGAACACCCTGTTGTCAAATAAAATATACACTTGTAGGATTTTCAGAGAAATAGACACGATTTGTAACACATTACAACTGTTTTATTTTAACTTTCGTTTTACACGTTTTCAGAGATCGAGCGAGCACAGATAAGATAAGTACTACAGAGCAGTGTTGCCACTTATATCTAGGGTTGCGTTCCAATACACAACACCTGTTAATCCCATTTTAGAAACACAATACAAATGTTTTTGAATGGTAGTTCCTTTTGTAACAATATCTGCTACCATTTGATACCATTACAATATTCAAATCTAATTATAGATCGGTTTACATAGTCTTTAAGAAAATGGAAACGAATATCTATGTGCTTCGTTCTAGGCTTATAACTATCACTCACTGAAAGTTTGATCGCACTTTGGTTGTCACAGCCGATCGATAGGGGTCCATCATCGTCTTCACCCAGCTCCCTTTGCAACTGTTTAAGCCATAGCGCTTCTTGCGCTGCTGATGCCATTGACATATATTTGGCCTCTGTCGTAGAGAGGGCGACTGTTTGTTGCCTACGAGAGCTCCAGGATATACCTCCGCCCTGTGACATAAATATATATCCAGTACAAGATATTCTATCTTGTATGTCATTTGCCCAATCTGCGTCGCAATATCCAGTTAAGCTTGAACCATCCTTGCTGTACACAAGTCTATAATCCTTAGTGCCTTTTAGGTATCGCATAACTCTCTTGATTGCCATCTGAGGGTTTTTATTAAATCTGCTGAGTGTACCTATTGCATAAGCAATATCTGGTCTGGTGGCTTGAGCTAAATACAGAAGACAGCCGATTGCCTGTTGGTATGGAAAATCCTCGGTGTTCTTTTCAGTGGTCGCAGTAAACTTTATTCCAACTTCAATTGGTGTCTTTACTGGTTTGCATTCTTCCATTCCAAATTTATTTAGGATCTCAGTAATATATTTTTCTTGGTCTATCATCAACTTGCCTCCGTCTCTGTCTCTAGTAACATTTAAGCCAATGCACTGTTTTACCTCACCAAGATCTTTCATGCTGAATTGGACTTTGAATTTCTCTTTAATCTTTTCTTTGTCTTCTTTACTACTTGAAAATATGATTAGGTCATCGACCCAGATCGCAATAAACATTTTTAGGTCAATATTATAGTAAATGCATGGGTGATTCGATCACTGACCGTCGCAGGGAACGCACGCACCATCTGCAACCGTCCCGTAAAACAAACGATTTTTTTTTCGGCTTTGTTTGAAAAGGCAACGCGTTTCTCCCTGCCTCTGTCGCGCCGGATTTAACCTAAACAAAGTTTTTCGTGAAGTTTCTCTGTTAATTAAACTAAGATAAATTCAAGCTACTAGACAAATAAATTATAATCATAAGTTTAATTTAGAAGTGAATTTCAAGTGAAAATTCAACGAAAAGTAACCGCGTTTCCTGACCTCGTCGGGTTTGTTAGATCCAAACCGTTTTCTTGTTCCTGCTTATGTGTCTAAGTTTAATTTAAGTTAATAGACTAATAAAAGTGGAGATCTAAAACCTTCCGAGAGAGTTGCTGAGCTGCTCCGCGCAGACAACGCCAATGTCCAGAATCCGGTGAGATTTTTCCATTTTACAAGCCTTCTTTCATAATTTAGCTACAGCCGCCAATCCAGAGGTCCACAACTGACGACGGATTACTACCAAACCACTCGTATAACTAAGCTACGTCCGGTTAATGTGTTTACTTTATATCTTACTCTAATACCTTCTCTTATATATTTAGCCATAGCTTCCAATCCAGATACCCACAACTGACGCAAGATTATTAATAAACCACTCGTATACCTAAGCTATGTCCGGTTAATGTGTTTCATATATCTTACTCTAATACCTTCTCTTATATATTTAGCCATAGCTGCCAACCCAGAGGTCTGCAACTGACGACGGATTACTACCAAACTACTCGTCCTATACCTAAGCTATGTCCGGTTAATGTGTTTCATATAATTATCTTACTCTAATACCTTCTTTTATATATTAAGCCATAGCCGGAAATCCAGAGACCACAACTGACGCAGGATTATTACCAAGCCACTCGTATACCTAAGCTATGTACTTTGTGTCCTATAAGCTATGTCCTTTAATGTGTCCCATACATCTTACTTAAATACCGAACATATATTTAACTCCAAACATTAAGTGCAATTTATACCAATAGAGACCATTTCCAATAACAACAATAAACTGTACGATAATACCTAACATAGGTAGGTACTTTCTTCTAGACCTTATGTACAATTTATATCAATAAGGACTATTTCCAATAACTAAACTGTAAGTCTATAGGTAAATAGCAGAATCGGCTTTCTCCAAAATATCCCACGCTGCCTCCGCCAAGCTGGCAAACACGTGCGCCGTTTTTTAAAACAAAAAATCAAAGAGAAAGAGCGGAAAACAGATATTAAAAAGAACAATAAATAGCTAAATAACGTTTGCGTTTCACTCGCAACATTAACAATAACTAGGCATTGTAATAAAACTAAAAACAAAAAAAAACTGACAAAAGATCGAAACAAACAAAGGAAGAGCCGAAACAGTCGAATAAATAGCGAAGCCAGACATCTGGTCTGCCATAAAACCCACACTCGCCATAAAAATGGAGACAATAAGCATCCCAAAAGATGGAAACTGCCTCTATAGAGCACTCGCCGACCAAATTAACAATGTCTTGGGTGCAACATTCGATCACATAGCAATACGGAAAGATCTCGCAACCTACGTTTCTGAGAACCGTAACGATTTCAGAATCCACCATGCACTCTTGAACAACATAATCGACACAGAAACCAGTCTCGGAAATAATATTACGACCAATGAAAAAATTGAAATCTACGTAAATAAACAATTCATGGTGGGGTTCTGGGGTGGAGAAGACATAATCATTGCGGCCTCTGAATACTATTTACTTAATGTAACGGTACACGGACCTCACCAAAACCCACTAGTTTACAAACCATCCGGGGATCCAGTCCCGGGAACCATACATATCTACTTCCAAAACAACCACTACGATAGTATACTGCATCTGAGCAACCCTCAGACACCAAAATCAAGCCTCTTGAACCCAGTGCATGAAGAAACTGAGTGTTTCCCAAAATATAACGACTGCCTCAACCTAGCTGACAACAACACGTTGCCAAGTTTATCACTACCAACCAATACCTACAACTCGGTAGAATTAATGCCTACAACTCTTAGCCCCATCGGAAACGGACAAATAATAGATTCAACAGGTCACCGTCTACTAAGAAGTTCACCACCCACACCCGCTCCCGAGCCTCAAGCATGTAAGTCACTACGTGTAGCAACCTGGAATGTAAGAGGATGTGCGTCTCTACTCGACCGAAATAAAATAGACCAGGAGCTGTCCAACCGCCAAATCACATTAGCATGTGTACAAGAAACACACCTGACTAGCGGAGACTACTCATCCGAAAATTATAATTGGATCCTCGGAGGCGGCAAACGGCCTAGAGAAAGGAGAGGAGTAGCTATACTTATTAACAAAGGCATATACTACGAACTAATTAAAATACATCACAAAGACACAAACATAATAGCGGCCCACATAAAATTAAAAATTTGCGGAAACGAAGAGCCTATTGAACTATTTCATATCTCGACTCACGTACCGGCCGAAGCAACCACGTGCATGTCAAGAATTAGTAATATTATTCGTCAAACACCTAAACAAGCTTATCCTATCTTGCTAGGTGATTCTAACGCTCACTTAGGGCTACAAGACAGCAAAACTGTACCGTCGGGTTATCTCGGTAATAACCTACTACACCATAGGTCCAATTTTAATGGAAGTCTCTTAATTGATTTCGTCCAGCAACATAATATGAAAGTTAAAACTACCTGGGGCCGGCAATCATGTAAGGTAACTTGGGCAATAGGAACAAAGACTTCCCAAATTGACCATATAATAACTAGCAAAACTAGAGACTTCCAATTCGATTTTAGTAAAGGAGAATGGGGAAAACTAATAAAATCGGATCACAAACTAGTCTGGGGTATTGTTAACACATCAAGTTTCTGGAACCATAAGCAAACTAGTAAAAGCAAGCCGGTTAACGGAAGAGTAAAACAAGCATTTAACTATAAACTATATAACTATGAAAACCTAAAAAAGATTTCAAGACTTAGTAAGAGGAAAACTCCGCCTAGCCCAATTGGAATCGCCAAATGATGCTAACAAGACTCTAACTTGGAATAAACTTAACGATATCCTGAAAGAATCCACGCAACAACTACTATTAAAGCCCAGAGCCCGCTCCCGTGACACCAGACTAGCTCTAGCGCGACTACAAAAAGGACTATTCCAACAAAACCTCAATCAACCCTAGCAGTGCCATCATTCGCAAACGTGTAAAAGAAGCCCGTACCAACCTACGTAAAATTCAAGAACACGAAGAATCTGAAGAATGCAAACACTTTTTTAAGGGACTTAGTCAAAAACACAGAGCTACAAGAATGAAAATCACCTACAAATTTATTCGGAAACATAAGACGAAAACATTGAGAAACCAAAGCAAATATTTTATTCCAATGTCGAATTGGATTGCAGATCTAAAAAATAGCGAGGGGCCGCATCTGGAAAAACTACAGGAAACTCAAGAGTCGTTACCCGCGGAAGATACGGCCCCTGACACACTTACAATACTTCGTATTATAGGAAGAATGAAGAATGGTACAGTACCTGGCACAGATCAAATGGTCCCCGAGCTCTACAAGGCAGCCCCTGTGGAATTTGTTGATCAACTAACAAAAATAATGAAAAAAGCATGGATACACAACATAATTCCCGACGACTGGCGCCTGACCAAACAAGTGCCAATCCCCAAAAAGACCTCACCTAAAGCCATAGGCGACTTTAGGAAGATCTCTATATGCAACGTAGGCTACAGAATCTACGCTAATTTCCTATTGGAAAAACTAGATGCTACAATAGAGCCGCTCGGTAGCTACCAAGCAGCATTTTTAAATAACAGATCGACAGACGATCACATTTTCACCCTCCGCAAAGTACTGGATGTTAATTGGCGGGCAGGTAACCGTATCTTTGTTGCGGCGCTTGACATCGAAAAAGCCTTTGACACAGTAGACCTTTGTTCTCTGCGGGATATTATTGAGTACCGAACCAACACTGTACTAACAAATAGGATAGTGGAGGCCTGTATGAACGAAAAAACTTTCATATCATGGTGTGGCCAGAATTCGGAAATCATAAATAAAGGTAAAGGTGTCAAACAAGGTTGCCCTCTCTCTCCACGGCTATTTACAATCTTAATGGATGACGTACTTCGTACACTGGAGGACGAGAACCAGTCTGTCCACCTTAACCAGGACAGTAAAATAACATTGCCTATGATTTTATCGTTTGCAGACGACTTAATTGTTTTAGGAGATAACAGCGCTACTCTAGACCGTATTGTTACAGAACTAAAAGACCTTCTTCAGACAGTAGGCTTAGTAATAAATGAAACAAAAACAAAGTTAATAATTAGAGACCCCCTAGGCACTCAAAACACCATCCAGACTCAGCTACGCCTAGAAGGCGTGCTGATAAAACCGGTCCAGGAGCTAAAATACCTTGGTACGACTATCACAGCTTCTCACAACAGAAGAGCAGCAATAAAAACAAGATGTCAACAAGCTGTGAAAAATTCCAAAATGCTGACTCGGTTCATACAGGACAATAACATCGAGTGGAAAATCGCCAGGCTCATATATAAAATGGTTATCTCTCCAACTATGACCTACGGTCTTAACGCTACGGCCCTAACAAAAGCAAATAGATCGCGGCTGAGGCGGTACGAACGGTACATACTTAAATACATGTTGCAGGCAGCAAAGGACACCCCAAAGAAAAAAATATGGGAAATTCTTGACGGGAAAACTATCTCCGAAATAGCTAAAGTCCGTAGAATATCCTTCTACGGCCACATTTTACGACGCGAAAAACCACACTTGCTCCACGCTGCCCTCAATTACAGGGAGAAAAAACGAAAAGTAGGCCGTCCCATTTTCACCTGGGAAAACTCCCTTCAACATGACATTCACAATTACACGCACAAAAACAAGAGATACTGGAAATCGATTGCAACCAACAGAGGACTTATCAAGAAAAACGCAGAAAAAATATACAAGTCCCCGGAAACTGACACTGAAACTGAAGACGAAGAAGACAGTATACAACAACCCAGCGAACAGCCAGGACAGGCACTGCGCGCCACCATCGGATAGAAGATTAAACAACCATTAGCAGTCACTATCCTTCCCCCTCTAGTTTATTACACACCAAGTATAGTATCTATCTTCCACATACTGGCTTTACGATGACCTGTTTCGGGCTGGTTGCAACCTCCTTTCTCTCCTCATCCTGACTGCGAAAGCCCCACACTCCTGTCCTATCTACGTGGCTCACTGGTGCCTCGGGCAGAAGATAGATATCTATATCGAGGACGCAAGTGCAGCATCAGCTCGGAGGAGCAGCTCGTGTGAACATAATGATTGCGATGTAAACGATTAAAACGCGAATAGAGGTAAAGTTCCAAGCCTAACTATAAGCTTGATTGCATGCATCGCAATATTCTGAGCTCGCGAGCCTCTCTAGTGAGTAGCTGTGGCGCTGGCCCCCTCATATTGCTGTTGTCTTTGCGTCCTTGCAGCAGAATTGCTGGCTGGTGAGCCAGCTGAACGGAACGGATGAACGGAATATTATAGTAAATGCATGGGTCAACCTTTGAACGCTTGAATCCAATATCCTGTAGAACTCTGTCTAGCTTGTTATTCCACAATCTACTTGCTTGCTTTAATCCATAGATAGATTTATGTAACAAGCATACTTGTGATCCTATCTCATATGTATCGAGTTGTTCAAGTTGACCAAGTAGTTCGAGTTGCCTGAGTTGTTTGAGTTGTTCAGGGCCTCAATTGCGCTATTTTATACGGTTTTACCGTTTGGACGGAACGTTTTTGGTTTTGGTTTAGTTTTGGTTTAGATTTGGTTTAGCTGATGTAAAAATGCTATCGCGCTATTTTTTTGAACGTTTAAATCGTTGACGTTACCAAAGCAAAACCAAACTCGAAACGTTTAAGCCGTAAACGTTTCAAGTTTGGTTACCACAATACATACCATACACCTACCACGCACCTACCACGAAGCTACCACGCACCTACCACGCCAGAAAATTCGATCGAACGGACATCGAACTTTACGACAACGTATCTTCCGAAAAAAAGCTAAATCGTTACCGTTAATATAATTTGCGCGATACGAATTGTGCATAACGTAACGTTTTTGGTTGTGGTTTTGTTTTGGTAGTATCGTTTAAAATTAGCGCGATTGACCCCCAGGTCGTTTATGTTGTCCAAGTCAATTACCAAATTATCTCCCCCACCCCGTACACCTCCCCCCCCCCCCCTCCTCCCTACCCCTAAATTCGAGCCGCCATGGGCTCTAGTATTAAATTAACATTAGTTCTAGGACTTAAAATATTATATAAAATTTAAGATGTCTGCATGACCCCCACTTTTTATGTACGCATCTTGTAGAACACATCCACGAAAACATTTTTGGTTCTATAAATTTTCGACATAGGACGCACCATATCCGAGATATAACATTTTTAATACTAAAGTCCCTTGTAACCGGTACGCAGTAATGCCCCGTGACGTCACGCACTCCGCCGCGTGGCCGACTGGCCGCCCAACAGTTGCGGCATTCAATTGATCGTAGCTCGCTCATTTTCGGTCGTAGGAAAAAAATAAAAACACCAATGTTCAGGATTTTTAATGTACTTTAATACTACATTCAAAACAAAAATCGTTACGGATCCTCATTAAATCCATGCGACGAGGATTTCATAAGTAGTTCTTGAGATTGGAATTTTAAATAACATGTACACATAAATTCATTCCTATATATAACATTTCATATTGAAACCATACAATTATTGGTAATTATCACCATCATCTCAGCCGATGGACGTCCACTGCTGAACGTAGGCGTAGGCCTCCCCCAAGGATCGCCACAACGACCGATCCTGCGCTGACCTCATCCAACGGGTTCCCGCCGTCTTCACCAGGGCGTCGGTCCACCATGTCATATTCATCATCACCTCAGCTGAAAGATGTTGTGGGCCTCTCTCAGGGATCCGTAACTATAGGTCCCGTGCTGCCCTCATCCAATGGGTTTCCCACCGCCTTCACCAAATCGTCGGTCCACCTTATGGTTGTTCTCTTAAATAGGGTGTCCCACAAACTCAACGTCAAGCCGCAAATAGGAGATAGGTGAGTTTATAACTGTTCAGGGAAAAATTCGAAAAAAATTCCAAGTTTGACAGTTTTCGAGATTTTGTCATTTTTTTAAACATTGGAAAAATCGCCACCCTACTTTCAACTTTTAGATGTAGCTACTACAAATTTGTAAATTTTTTCATGACAAGCCAGAATAATTTTTCAGTGGTCCCAATTCAAAAATAAACGATTAGTTCCATACTTTTTACAGAACATACGGTAAACATTTTTCTATGTCAACTTTGAGACTACACCCTGTATAAAAAATTTTGTGCGGTAACCTGGCAAGTAATTAAAAAGTTAAAAAGTGGGCTAATTTAATAAAGTTTTCAAAATGATATCACACTTGTCACTTCTTTATCTAAAAAAGTAGTAATAATTTTTTTTTCTCGTCGAACAACCCTATTTCAAAACAATTATTCCATACTAAAATTAATAAACGTTCAACGCCCTAAATTACGGTGGTTTATACAAAGATATTTTACTATGGACTTATTGGTTTCAAATCGGGTTGTTCTGCAAGAAAAAAAATTATTAAAACTTTTTTAGAAAAGGAAATAAGTTGATACCAAGTGTGATACCATTTTGAAAACTTGATTAAATAGGCTAACTTTTTAAATTACTTGCCAGGTTACCGCCATACATTTTTATACATGGTGTAAGTCCCAAAGTTGAAATAGAAAAAAATGTTTCCGCAGAAGTCTGACAGAAAAAAGTGTTTTCTGTATAAAGAATGGAACTAATAGTTTGTTTTTGAATTGGGTCCGCTGAGTAAATTATTCTGGATTGCGTAACAAGTATTTTCATGAAAAAATTTACAGATTTGTGGTAGGTACATCTAAAAGTTGAGCGCAGGGTGGCGATTTTTCCAATGTTAAAATAAATGACAAAATTTCAAAAACTATAAAACTTGGTTTTTTTTTTGTATTTTTCCCTGAACAGTTATGAACTCACCTATCTCCTATTTGCGGCTTGACGTTGAGTTTTGGGACACCCTGTATGTATATTCAGTGATTCAGTGCTTGTGGGACCTACCCACGGTGCGCTTTCCAGTACACGGTCACAACTCGTAAAATCTTCGGTGCCATCGGTTATCCTTTTTGCGAGCAATGTGCATTGTTGTTTAAAAAACTGGCCAAGAGTGTATCAGCTTCACCCATGATAGGGCTCCGTAAGCATTGTACAAGTAATTGCTACTTTAACATCTTGAAAAGCAAGCGATAGCGTGTTATACGTGTTATATTTCTGGTCAGCGCAAATCTTGAATATGTAATGTAGTTCGTTAGCAATGCATTGTTTTAGTACGCTATAGTACATTACTGCAGCGGCCAGCAACAGAGGCATTGATGGACGAACGTGTAAATGTGGGCCGAGGCGAAGCCGAGGCACACATACGTATGTTCATCAATACCTACTTGTGGCCAAGGCTTGTATAGTACTTTTCTCAAATAATGCGCGGAAATGAAAACAATAAATTTTCTCAAATAATTCGCGGAAATTAAAACTCTTTTCAAAATCAATGACGAACAACGAACAACAATTTGTTTTTTTTATTTTTCAATAAACGGCTTTCTATTTGCAAGCCAGTTAGAAATTTAAATAAAACCTTTGATGAGTTACCTCCTTGGTCGCCATATTTCGGAGCAATACTATATACAATGTTCTTGTTTCGGAGTAAAAGATCTTTCCATTTTTAAATTACACGACAGATATGAGTTTAGTATGTAATTTATTTGGCCGCTAAACACGACAGATATGGATTTTCATACAACATTGCCGGCCGCTGCGCGCATGTATTTGGCCAGTACAGCAATGTCGATTTATCTCGAAGAAGGTTGTCAAAATAATGCTCACATTTCCAAGCATGTTTGAGAAATAGCTTTATACATGGGGTTTTTGTACGACACAAAAGAAAAATTGACTTAATATCTTCAATAATTTATTTTCGTTCTAACAACCGTTTCGTTCTAACACTAACAACTTAATCAGTACAATACATTGTATCCGTACGGGCCGTATCCAGCGCCCAAGCCACCGAGTCCACAGCCACAACTAGGCGCGACAATCGGAGCGACATCCAGCGGATACCCGCTACCGCATCCGCATCTAGGCGCGACAATCGGCGCGAAATCGAGCGGATACCCGCCGCCGCCGCACCCACAGTCCCAGAGCGGCAGCGTGTTGCTCAGCAAGTTGCTCACCACGAGCAACTGCAGCGCTTTGGCCAGGTTGTTGGCAACGGTGCTGTCCTGTATGATGGTGGTCTGGCCGGGCAGCTCGGTTGAGTACACGACTGGGCTGTTTAGTTTAGTCTGTTGAAAATATCTGCTGATCTCTTTATGAAGGGGGCTAATGGACTATATCTAGTAATTGATTTATCGTAGCTGAAGATGAATAGTTCATCAGTTGAAGCTGACCATCCATTTACTCGAACGAACGAGCAAAAGATTTAAGACTAAAAAGAAGTAGAATAGATACTAAGTATTTAGTAAATGCATTGAAACTTATGCTGCCTGTCCACTGATGCGAACTGGCTGGGCGAGCTGAGTAGCTGTGTAAATATTAACCAATCAGGAGCCCGGCCGACTGATTGGTTAATATTAACACAGCTACACAGCTCGTCCAGCCAGCTCGCATCAGTGGACAGGCAGCCTTAATTTTGGATAATACTTTGTTTTACATGTCTATCGAAGTGTAGGACACAAAAGAAAAATTGACTTAATATATATTCAATAATTTATTTTCGTTCTCCACACTAACAACTCAGTCAGTACAATACATTGTATCCGTATGGGCCATATCCAGCGCCCAAACCGCCAAGTCCACAACCGCAACTAGGCGCGACAATCGGCGCGACATCCAGCGGATACCCGCTACCGCATCCGCATCTAGGCGCGACAATCGGCGCGAAATTGAGCGGATACCCGCCGCCGCACCCACAGTCCCCGAGCGGCAGCGTGTTGCTTAGTAAGTTGCTCACCACGAGCAACTGCAGCGCGTTGGTTTCCATATACGCAGCGCTCGATGACTTTTTACGATGACATTATGTATGATTAAACTCAGCAGTTATGTGTGAGCACACTTATACCCGTACGGGTCTAATATATATTGTACTGATTGAATTGTTAGTGTAGAGGGAGAATAGTTATTTGTTATGCAAGGCTGCAAAGTTGCTTTTTGGCGCGAGTACTTGTATTGAAACCTGAGCAAGCGAAGGATTCTAGGATTGAACCACGAGCGAAGCGAGTGGTTCAAATATAGAATCCTGAGCGCCGCGCAGGTTTCAAAAGTACGAGACGCAGAATAACTTTGCAGCCGAGCGAAACACACAACTTTCACCTCACTGCAGCGAGGAATACTTCAATGCGCCAACCTCATTTTTAAAATAATCGCACTGGCCAGCACGAAAATAGCATGAAAAAAAACTTGTTTAGGCTGTTTTTCTTTATTGAATAGAGAGATTCGCATTTTAAAAACTCTTTCCACACTAGCGGATAAAATGCACTTTTGCACTCTGATTTTGAATGACAAACAGAATCTTTCCGAGCATGTGAGGTGAAAAATAAATTATTTAAGATATAAGTATTTTTTTCTTTGTGTCCTGCCAACCCCGGATATAAAGCTACAGAACAGAACAAACGAAGCATTGAGCAAAACTAAGATTCAATGCTTTTATTTAGTATCTAAAAGGAGCATGTAACAAAACGCCCTAGGTATGTTCAGTGGTTAGTTTTAGACCATCAAACTGAACAACTTTCACTATATAGAACTCGAAGAAAAAAAAATCTGTTGTCCCTAAGTAGGAAAAAGTGCATATTTTAATTTTTTATCTACGTTCACTCCATAATGGAAGTTGTTCAGTTTGATGGATGGAATCACCCCTATAAATATAACTAGGGTATTTTGTTACACCCTGTATACTAAAGCACAACAGGCGCTTCTTTTTGCTCTAAAAATGATTGCCGTCTAGATACATTGTCATTACAGTCTCGGCCTGTTTACCGCTCTCGTCTTAGGCTCGAGCTTGCATCCAACCTTGTCTTATGATCAACTTAGCTCACTTGTATCATATTCACAGATTATAGTTACTTCGTAACAGATTTAATAAATATCAAATCAATTGTATTTGTATCTATTGTTTTTCGCTGTACATATTCTGGTGTTTGATCAACTGGTTTTTATTTAAACAAACTACAATAACTACTTACAATTTATTAACAAAGAACTATGCTCTGAAATAAATCAAACATTAATTTGTGGATCTTTTGTACTCCGGTTGTATAATGGGTCTGACAAACGTTTTTCACTTTACATGTCAAATAAATCTTCAAGAAATTACGAAAAAAACTGTGTTTTTACTTTTTTTATATCTTCAAAAATGGCTGAGATATTAACGATCAAATTGCGTATTTCCGGACGAAGGTTTTTAAAAACGCGGGCGGGCGCCCACTAGCCGATGACGTCACACCCCCGGTCATTCGTCAGTCGCGCTCTCGTACGCTCGCTGCTGTGCAGTAAACATCGAGTTCTATTCAGTGAAAATGGAAAAAAAGTATTGTATTGTGCCTCAGTGTTTCAATTCAACTGTGAAAACACCCGATAACTCTTTTTTTATGTGCCTGAGGACCCAAAAATGAGAAAGAAGTGGATGACGGCCATAAAAAGAGTAGATGCAATAGGGCCTAAAACTAAAGCGCACTGCTGTGAAGACCATTTCGATGTTTTTAAACTAATAAAACACAAATAATAGGCCGGTGGAAATTAACATTAAATTCGCAAAGCATGATGTAGTGCTGCATTTTTGGTATGTTGTTTGGATCAGTTAGGGTGATGTAAATCCCAATTTGCAACTTCGAAAAAGTTGTGCTCGCTGCGCATCACGTGATAAACTGCGAAAATTTTCGACTATTTTCACTTTTTGCTCTAAAAGTCATAAACTATGCGTTTCCGACAACTAACATTCGCTACATAGATGAAGCTAATTAAATTGGCAACAATTTAAGCCTAACCGCAGCTCTCTAAACCTTATAACAACTAAGCTGTGGCCCTACAAAGATGGTCCATTTTTCCCGAAAATTTGAAATTTTTAGTTTTGCTCCCGTTTGAAGCAAAATATTGGCAAAACCGGTCGTTCTATGAGAAGGTCGTAAAATACAGTTATAGTACATTTAATTTTCTTTCATTAGAGCATAGAACAAAGTCTGTGAGACAAATATTTCACTCACAATATCTGAAAAAGAAAAAGAGGGTAGAAATAGATTTTTAAAGAATTGAAACAGAAGGCATATAAAATCATAAAAAGGATAATACTTTTTCATTTGCAGGCTAGGTAAATCAACAAAAGTACAAAATTTGGGAAAGTAAAATCAAAGTTTATATGCAAATTGAATGTTTAAGAAGCGTTCCGTTTTTCCCGAAAATTTGAAATTTTTAGTTTTGCTCCCGTTTGAAGCAAAATATTGGCAAAACCGCTCGTTCTATGAGAAGGTCGTAAAATTAAGTTGTAGTACATTTAATTTTCTTTTATTAGAGCACAACACAATCACTCACAATCTGCATATCAAAACATAAGCTGGGAGTACCTACCTCCACGCGGTGAAGGCGGTAACAGTGTAAACTGGCTAAAACTCCCATTAACTAAACAAATGCCTTCGGACTTATGTTTTGGTTTTAATTTTCGCACAAGATAGTACTTGGTAGTAGCCTACCCGGTAATGCAGGGGAGCAGCCAAAAAAACTATTATCTTATTAACGCGAACGAAGTCAGGCTAAACAGTCATAAAAATGTCGGTTCCACCGGGAGTCTGCTTTGTGTGTCGGCTGGCACTCAAGGAAGGTGACAAGTACAGTACAGTGGTAATTGTAAAAAAACGTGGCATCTAAACTCTAATTAACTCGAGTGTGGAGCGTGGCCTCAAAGATGATGAACTTTTTTTGAAAAAGCTAAACGAAGTCAGTGTTCACGATGCTTGCAGAAAGAGGTTGGGAAATGAGCTCTTGCGGCCTTATTCCAATAACAACCCACAAAGAGCCAGCCCCACCACAGCTTCTCAAAATCATAGCCTGCAAATGTAAAAAGGGATGTAGGGGGGCATGCTCTTGCCTAAAAGCTGGGCTCAAATGCTCGGCTTTATGCTTAAACTGCTCAGGAAAGTCATGCGATAACGTCGCCTTGATTTTGATAGATGAAGATGATAATGATCCCGAGGAAGCTGAGGAAGAACAGGAAAGTGAAGAGCTTAACGAACCAGAGGAACGTGACAAACCTGAGGAGGAAGGAGAATGAATGTCGTGGCAGCCTATAATTAAGTTAGCACTTAGTCTATATACCTACTGTGTACCACTGTAACATAACAATGTATTGGTGTTTAACTTGTTGGTTGTCCTTAATAAATAAAATAAAAATAAATAAAATAAACTTTGATTTTACTTTCCCAAATTTTGTACTTTTGTTGTTTTACCTAGCCTGCAAATGAAAAAGTATTATCCTTTTTATGATTTTATATGCCTTCTGTTTCAATTCTTTAAAAATCTATTTCTACCCTCTTTTTGTTTTTCAGATATTGTGAGTGAACTATTTGTCTCACAGACTTTGTTCTGTGCTCTAATGGAAGAAAATTAAATGTACTACAACTGTATTTTACGACCTTCTCATAGAACGAGCGGTTTTGCCAATATTTTGCTTCAAACGGGAGCAAAACTAAAAATTTCAAATTTTCGGGAAAAACGGACCATCTTTGAAGGGCCACAGCTTAGTTGTTATAAAGTTTAGAGAGCTGCGGTTAGGCTTAAATTGTTGCCAATTTAATTACCTTCACCTATGTAGTGAATGTTAGTTGTCGGAAACGCATAGTTTATGACCTTTAGAGCAAAAAGTGAAAAAAGTCGAAAATTTTTGCAGTTTATCACGTGGTGCGCAGCGAGCACAACTTTTTCGAAGTTGCAAATTGGGATTTACATCACCCTAACTGATCCAAACAACATACCAAAAATGCAGCACTACATCATGCTTTGCTAATTTAGGGTTTTTTAGTGTCGATTTCTACCGGCCTATAATCATCAACAACAACAACCTCGTACGAGCAAGATGTGGATTGCGATTGCGAGTACCTGCCTAGATTTTTTAAATCGTTGTCCATAATGTAGGTCCTAAATAAAACACACACAGACACACTTTAAGGAAGGTTTAAGCTTGAACAAATACCGGGGTTGCTTTAGTAACCTGCGGCACGAATTTGGGGGGAGGGTAGGGAGGGGGTAGGGGGGTACCCACCACCCCCCCCCCCAAAAGGGAAAAAGTGAGGAAACCCCCCCTTTTTTTAAATGTTTGAAGATTGAGGTTATAATTAGCAAAAAAGTGCAATTTTTGGTGTCCTGCTGCACGAATTTGGGGAGGGGGGCAACCCCCCTTACAACCACAGAGGGGGGGGGGAGGGTTACTCCCCTTACCACCCCAAAACCCCCTTTTAAATGGGGTGCAAAATACAATATATATATTAAGGGAGCGGGAGGGGTGGGGGAGGGGGACCCTCTATCCCCCCCCCCCCCCCCCCCGAAGCGCAAAAAAGGCATTGTTACAAGTCGAAACGCGTTTGCTCCGCTCCGCTATGCTTCGCTCCGCACTTATTTATTGCACCCCTTACTTCTGTCAAAAAGGAGCCGGGCCTCCGCCGCTCCGCTACGGCCCGGTGCCAATGCCGGTACAGAAAGGTTTTTTGACATTCACTGCGGTTATGCTCGTTGTATGATTTTTTATGGGAGACCCCACGGGGGCCCTCCCCTCCCCCTCCCCTTCGCTATCCCCCTCGCCGACCCCCTCACTATAACCCTCGCCCACCACCTCGCTCACCCCCTGGCTCACCCTCTCGCTCACCACCTCGCCCACCCCCTCGCTCACTCCCTCGCTCACCCCCTCACTCACCCCCCCCCCCCCCCTCTCATTGCCCATTACAAAGAAAACAAAATTTTTCGTTTATTCACTTCTTTTTTGCCTCCCAGCGTGGGTGGGGGAGGGGAGGGGCAGAGGGGGGCTCCCCCTCCTCCCACGCTCCCTACCACCTATTTTTGGACTGCAGGATACAAAAAATTTCACTTTTTTGCTAATTATAACCACAAACTTCAAATATTTAAAAAAAAGGGGGTTTCCTCACTTTTTACCTTTAGAGGGGCATGTGTTCATATAATGGGTCTTCCCGCACATTCGAAGTTCGCAATTGCGTGAATGTTTTCGTTCCAATGTGAACTCTATTACAATGAAGAACGGACCGAAACAGGGGCGATCATCGAAACATCGAAAGTCCGGGTACAGGGGCTGTTCATAAGCGACATATTGCTTTGTTGTCATCTGTACAGAATATGAAACATGGCCGGCTGTCGATGTCATACCGGCCGCCTCCGCTGGCCACACTATGATTCAAAAGGCCGATTTAGCAAGACAAAAAGTGTTACTGCAATTCTATAATAATACTAGTAAAATTTCACCTTTATCGGCTTATATCGCAAGAAGTCATTAACGTCAAAAAGTCACTAAATACAGTTGACCTTGTGAGTTGACCATACTCCAGAGTTCTCCGCGACGAGTACCTACAAGCAAAGATCATTATCTGGATAGTACTTCAATTTACGCCTTTATTACATATGTATAAGGTCCATAAAACTACACAAAAAAAATATTGCCAAAATTAATTATTTGATTTCTTGGGTTTTACTAAATAGTAGTTAATGACTTCTTGCGATAAGCCGACGAGTCTACAACCTGGGCGAATTAACGTGGCACCTGGCTCGCACGTGGCTTGGAATTTGACACCCCTCCTGCTGCCCCCCGCGGGACCCCGTTATCGCCGTGCGAGGCCGTAGCATAGCATTTGAGTTACCGTTGCACGTGTCCATGCGCTTTAGCATTTTCGAGTTATTCTTGCCGAGTTTTCCGAGTTTTTTATTCCGAGCCACGTGCGAGCCAGGTGCCAAGTTAATTCGCCCTGGTTGTAGTCAATTTCACCTTGAAATATTCATAATTACCATTGTATATTGGTACCTATTGTTTTTCGCTGTAAATGGATCTTGGTAGGTACTTATTTGGTCAACTGGTTTTAACGAAAATAAATTAATGACGAACTATATGCTATCTAAAATAAATACTTTTGGATCTATTGTACTCCGGTTGTATTTAAAGGAGCTACATAGAATAAATGTCAAATTCAACTTATACTACTGAACAAAGATAGACTTCTTTCAATTTCAAGACGAATATTATCTAACAATTTAATATTTAAAATGATCAAATTAATTTTATGCAGTATTTTCATTTTATTTTTTGTAATCACCACCGCTGCTGATATTGATGACGATGATGACATTGATGACGGTGAAAAAACTTGTGAGTAAAAAACATAATTTTACACGCTTTCTTTCTTATCGTGTGGGCAGAGCCCTGGTGTCAGAGTTTTTTCAGACCGCCTTACGGCCTCTGACGTGGTTTTTATGTAACGACTACTACCACCAGAGATAGTAGCCGGGACCAACGGCTTAACGTGCCATCCGAAGCACGGAATCATTTTTCTTTTCAGACAATCAGGTGATTCAGCCTGCAATGTCCTAACCAACTAGGGAAAAACGCACAAAGTGACATATGACTAGGTGTCCCCCGTGGGACTCGAACCCACGACCTCCGTGTCGAGAGCCAAAGCTCTTAACCATTAGACCACGGAGGCAGTTTACACGCTAGCCTGTTGGAGAGTAATTTTTGTTGACAGTTCAGTGTCCCACTGCTGGGCAACACCAACACATATTGCCCTGTCTGTCTCCAATAAAAGTGACGTAGTAACCTCTTCGCCAGTTAATCAATATTAAAGCTCATCACTAGAGGATAATCGGGTGCATATTTACCTAAACTTCGATTTTTTCGCGACGAAAACATAATATGGATATGCCTTTCTGAATATAGTTAATTAAAAAAATCGGGCCACCCGCACCGTTTTTCATGTTATTTATTATTTATTTTGTTTATTTATTTAACAAATGTATTACATGTTGTCCAATTAAATACTTTAGACAACAAAACATCTTGGACAACTTGATCAACTCAGACAGCATTGTATAAGTTAATCAAATTGTCACTTATTCAGGTTGCCCGAGTTGTTCATGTTGTTCGATTTGTTCAAATGTCCAAGTTCTACGATATTTTAGCAGAATGATCCTGGGACTGTTTAATAAAGTAAATAAATTAAGTCATGTCCATTTAATTCTTTTGAAAAAAAAAAGTTTAGGTAAATATGCATCCGAATATCCGATCTCTACTCATCACAGACAGCAGGAGTGCGATTGCGCAAATTTAAAATATCCAAGTTCAATCCTAATCCAATTTCAGTTCAAATCACATTGCAATCCAATTACTATTCAACTGTGCTGAGCTCTGCATCGCGCTAAACTCTATGTAATTGACAGCAGGTCAGGCCACACAGAGGCGGTTTTGCGGGAAAGCGGGCCGGAGGCGGACCTGCGGGAAGCGAATATCTCCGGACCCACACATATTTCTGTGTGATAGGGTACATACAAACTCGAACATTACCACCACACCACACCATACACAACAAAAAACCCAGAAAACCGAGCGGGTCCGGAGATATTCGCTTCCCGCAGTTCCGCCTCCGGCCCGCTTTCCCGCAAAACCGCCTCTGTGTGGCCTGGCCTACGTCTGAGCGATCTGTCTGTCAAATATACACCACTAGTTTTTAATTACTAACGTAACTTTAAGGGTGTATTCAGACCATGAATCTAAACAGCTTTCCCGAAGAAACATGGGTCAAAAAACGAGAAAATTTTTTGGACCTTCCATACAAAAGTGCGGATCGGCCGATCGATTTTCTATGGGAGGTCCAAAAAAATTTCTCGTTTTTCGACCCATGTTTCTTTGGGAAAGTTGTTTAGATTCATGGTCTGAATACACCCTTAAAGTTACGTTAGTAATTAAAAACTAGTGGTGTATAGCGCAATACCTAATGTGTCAAAAGTAATGGTTTGTATGTAATTCAACCACTGTTCAGTCATCGAATATTTACCTCAATTGCCACCCTGCTTTAATTATGTTGTTGTACACACGGCGACAGGTCAGGTTACCCTGTTTGGACTTTGAACTATTTGAAGTTGAACGCTGCGAATCGTGCGAGAGGGTGCGGTATGTTATTGTTGTTTCGTCTCACACACGCTGCGCCCGCGCCGGCAGCCGCGTCTATGCAGGCTCTCTACCTAGTCCGTTTTCTATTGGGAAAAGTGCAACAATTTTGAGTAAAGCAATGCCACTTGGTACAGGTGTAATCCACGTCAAACTGAGCCCAAAGAGCCTGGTAGGCAGATATAACTCCGTGTCTGGTAGGGGGGAGGGGGGGTTAAAGTACTGGACTGCCAGTACTCGGAACAAAAATTCTAGCGGATGTATTTGAACTCTTGGGTCAAGTTTGGTATCGTTTTCGGGTAAATCGATGATGGCCAATTTATTCCTCATACCAGTTTTTTAGGGTTCCGTAGCAAAAAATTAAGTAAACCCTAAAATTTTAAAATTTCAGTTCTAAAATAATGCAAATAAACCCTTATATTTTCAGATTTAATTATGAAAGTGATATTAAAAAAAATACTTTCTGAAAGCCCATTTAATGCCAATTTTAAAAACATTAACATTTGATATCAATATATCTATTTTCAGTGTAGAATTAAATATTGATCGTACTGCAGCGTTCGGCTGCGGTACGAAAAAATACTTGAAAAATGCATTGTAGCCAGTTGTGTGATTAAGATTAACAAAAAACCAGTCAAGTGCGAGTCGAACTTATGCTGCGAGGGTTCTGTACCACACACAATACATTTGTGTTAATGTATTTAGCAAAAAAAAAATTTTTTTCTTTCATTCAGTTCCGGCTCCTTAGCGCGAGTTCAACTCACACTTGACCAGTTTTTATTCATTTTTATTTTACTTTATAGTTTGAATTATAATAACTAAAAGTTTGACGTGTTTATGTATTGTCGTTTTCACGATAGAACATAATAAAAAAACGTTGAAAAAACCATTCTTGTATACCTAATGGGTGCCCCTTAAGTTTTACCATCATAATAACAGGTACCTTTAATGTGAAAATTTCAACCGACTGCCTATTTCGATTCAAAAGATACAGGCTTTTGAACGTAGCGTTAGCATGGACAGACGGACGAACGGACAGCGTAGGGCGATAGCGTTAGTAAATAGAGTCCCGTTGGCCCCCTTTGGGTACGGAACCCTAAAAATAAGAAAAGAGAGAAGAGCTGTTAATACATTATGTTTTTAATATTATGTAATAATAGGGCAAAGGTTCTCAGCAGGAGTAACGAGGCATCAGTCTACTCAGTGTCGTTGGCAATTGTACGCCAAGGCTTTAATTGAGAGAATATTGACTGCTACGCTACGGTAGCACAAATCTGGGATGTGCAAACAGGTTTTCGGAAGGGGATGGGATATGCGTTGATCAAGTTTACGCATTGTGGTGCATTTCCGAAAATATTTGGCAAAAAACCTAAAAGACGCCTTCATAGATTTAGAGAAAGCTTATGATTATGACAGAGTGAGGAGGGATAAATTTTGGATGGGATACTCTGGCCATGTTCTGTATGGGGGGAAGGGTAACTTGATACCATTTAGTTTTTGTGATCTGTGCTGTGTTAGAACCGTTTATCCTGACACAGGCACGATTGGTTTGGTATCTCGAGCGGTTTCCAGTTGCATCATCAGTAAATTACTTACAAGAGTTGGTATCACGTATGAATGAATAATTTGAGATATGAACGAATAAGTTACATGTATGAATGAATAAGTTATGGTTATTGAGCGGGATGTTAGCAGTGACTGAATGTAAGATTATGATAGGTGATAAAAGGCTAGAGCAAGTCAACGATTGAGTTTGTGTACTTGGGTTGTTTGTTCACAAGAGACGTAAAGTACGACGGAGACAGAGAGAAGAGTTAAAGCAGGAAATATGATTAATGTGCCCTTGTACATCTTCATGAAAAGTCAAACTATGTCTAAGAAGGCTCGTTCTGCGAAGACGATTCATACATTAGAGTTGGTGTATCACGAGGATGTGATGCACCAACTTTAATGTATGAATGAATGGTTGGGTATTAATGGCAGTTAAAGTATGAATCTAGAATAAATGCTGTTGAAAGGCGCTCCCTGCGTAGTAGATGTGTTGTAACTTTGAATGACCACTCACGGAATAGTGTGATTCGAGAAAGATGTGGTCTGAATGAAGATATAGTGTCATGTTGAGGTAGTTTGGTCATGTGGAAAGAAAGAGCTAAAGTAGACGTATGAACTTTACAAGTCATGTGTGAATGAAGGGTTAAAAGGGGCTAGATGCACGTACGCTGACCAAATACGATGAAGAACAGTGTAGTGTACTAAAGAAGGGCTAAAAAAATGTACCCGGAACCGACGAGCATATTATGTATGAAGAGACTTATGGATGTTGAAAAGGCGTGAGATGTGTATCAACATCGTAGCATGTGACGATCTATTGTCTCTGCCTACCACAGAAGGACATAGGGGTGAGCATTATGTACTTAAATAGGTAGTATATATGTACTAATAATATAGAGATAGATCGTATTGCCTCCAAACACGAACGCCCTTAAAAACGGTATTAAGGTATGTTGTTTTATGTAGAGGGTAAGTTCTCTATCTGCAAGTCCTTTTCTTATGTAGAGCTTTGATTTACTAAGTTATGGACGCGCCGAGTCTAATAAAAAATGCTCGAAAAAAGAGTCCCAGACAAACTTACATAATCAAAAGTACGTGTTAGTAAAATCCAACTAAAAACACTATTAAAACTGCTAAAATTTTAATTTTATTTTGCTTGTGTAGTTTTTACAAATTCTTACAGCACATAGCGGTACGGCATGCAAACGTGCGCGGAGTCAGTCAAACTAACGAAGGCTAGTGCGTAATTGTTTCTCTTTATGTGGTTTGTTTCTCTTTTGAACACCTTTGAGCACAGACCCTACGTCCAGTAGTTGGTAAGTATGATGTAGAGTATCTTGTTTTTAGGGTTCTGTACCCAAAGGGTACGGAACGGGACTCTACATTAGTGTGCCCTACGTTGTCCGTTTGTCCGTCTGTCCATGCTACGTTCAAAGGGCTGTATCTTTTGAATCGTAAAATACAGTTGGTTGATATTTTCACAAAATAGGAAAGTACCTGTTATTATGGTGGTAAAGGGTTTTTTACAACTTTTTTTTTCCCTATCGTGAAAACGACAATACATCAAAAGCGTCAAAATTAACTCTTAAGTAAAACAACAATGAGTAAAAACTGGTCAAGTGTGAGTCGAACTCGCGCTAAAGAGCCGGAATTGAATGAAAGAAAATATTTTTTTTTTGCCAAAGACATTAACAAAAATGTATTGTGTGTGGTACGGAACCCTCGCAGCATAGGTTCGACTCGCACTTGACTGGTTTTTTGTTAATCTTAATCACACAACTGGCTACAATGCATTTTTCAGGTGTTTTTTCGTACCGCAGCCGAACGCTGCAGTAAGATCAATATTTAATTCTACACTGAAAATAGATATATTGATATCAAATGTTAATGTTTTTTAAAATTGGCATTAAATGGGCTTTCAGAAAGTATTTTTTTTAATATCACTTTCATAATTAAATCTCAAAATATAAGGGTTTATTTGCATTATTTTAGTACTGAAATTTTAAAATTTTAGGGCTTACTTAATTTTTTGCTAGGGAACCCTAAAAAACTGGTATGAGGAATGAATTGGCCATCATCGATTTACCCGAAAACGATACCAAACTTGACCCAAGAGTTCAAATACATCCGCTAGAATTTTTGTTCCGAGTACTGGCAGTCCAGTACTGTAACCCCCCCTCCCCCCTACCAGACACGGAGTTATATCTGCCTACCAGGCTCTTTGGGCTCAGTTTGACGTGGATTACACCTGTACCAAGTGGCATTGCTTTACTCAAAATTGTAGACCTCTCCATACAACGGATCCCAATAGAAAACGGACTAACTGCACTATTTTGTGTTTTGTACGTAGTGTAGTTATGGGTATATAGGGTGCGTAACCTGATGTGTCGCCGTGTGTACACTAATATAATAGAGACGCGTAGACACGGCGCGCGCCTTGGCCGGTCCGGCGTTGTTTTAAACTTTCGTAGCACAGAGTACTATTTCATAGTATCCCGTACATAACAGTCGACCAGACGGCGTCTTTACAAACCCTATATCGTTTCAGTCCGGATCAGTACCATAATCGATTAGGGTTTTTTCGCGCAAAATCGTGAAAATGCCTAGTCGGGTACAGTACGAAATCGGACTGAAATCACATAGGGTTTCTTATCGACTCCGCATGGTGAAATACAGATGCAAAATCTAGTCTATTATAGTCTGATTTGCATTGTGGCATTGTCACATTGAATTTATTTAATTTGAAAAGAAAATAAAATAAAATCGCTCAAAATATGCCACAGAAACTAGGGCTTGCTTGCACCAAATAGTGTTTAGCGGGGCTATGCACAGTTTTAAACCGTGCCTACGTCCGGTCGCGTCTTTACAAACTATACCGTTTCAGTCCGGATAAGTCCATAATCGAGAAGAAGAAGAAAGTTCCCCGAACCGACTGAAAATTTGTATCCGGGGGTTTTAGGGGTAGCTGATTAAGAATATGAAATCATTTTGTTTCTATCTTCAACTTTCATGAGGGTCACTATACAAATTTCATAATTTTTGAAATGCTGTTACTTTCTCGGCCCTGCAGCCCTCAAAAGTTAAGTCCTATGACAAAAATGCATATGAATTGTTCTGTAGGAAATTTTGTCAGGCCTAATTTGTCTATAAAAAACGTTTCAATACGACTTACAGATTTCGAGAAATAAGCGAAAAACTGAAAAAAACCTTTAGAGCCCACCCTTCCTCGATCTCACCCCCCCGCCCCCCTCATTAGGACTTTTTTTTCTTCAATCTTACGTACTAAAGGAACGTTTAAAAAAAGTTTCGAAACTCCGGAAATTACTTCTCCAGAATGGTATTTTTCAGCTTAATTTTACTGGGTTATGGATAATTTATTAACTCTATGGTTATGGGTATCATACACATATTTCAAGTTCTCCAAATTCAGCCATAAAATATAGCATGCAAATAATTTTATACAAATTGGATGAATTTAATACACTAAAAATGTCAAAACCTAAATTATTTATATTTTCACAATATAAATAATTTTTTAAATTATTTTTACTACTCATTATTAATATTATAATTCTTTCTAGATCGATATTATTATGGTAGTCCGCCGTGCAACTACAAAATAGAAGAAGGCTACGGCAACGAATCACTAGTGAGGTTGGTAAAATAGTACATTATGATACAAGTGAGCAAAGTTGATCATTACAGCCGAGGCGGGTTTACAAACTAGCCGCTACTTGGCTGTAATGACCAACGCCGTGAGCGTTTCATACTTTTTTCAACATACTTGCGAGGAAAAAGTTAGTTCGTTAGCGCGCGAACGAACGAGATAAAAGACGTGATATAGGCGTATCACGGCTATCGCGGGTTGGCGTACTACGCCTTCTGATTCGGAATTCCGATTCAGGTTTCCGTTTCGCGATTCCGGATGTGTGTGGTGGGCCTTACTGCGCATGATTTAAAAAGGAGATCCTTGCTCTTAGGTGAACAGCCAGCATAACGATCATGGTACAATAATATACTGCACCTGGTATTCTCTTCCAATCACGTGACTGACCACGTGACTGACACAAGCTACGTCATCATACCCTTTTACCATGTTTAGCGGCCATTTTTTTGTTACGTAGGCTTGTGTCACTCTGGGAATAGAAGACCTTGTTTTTTAGGGTTCCGTACCCAAAGGTTGAAAACGGGACCCTATTACTAAGCCTACGTTGTCCGTCCGTCCGTCCGTCCGTCCGTCTGTCCGTCCGTCTGTCCTACTTATTTAGGGCTGTAACTTTTGAACCGTAATAGCTAGATAGTTGAAATTTTGTCAGATTATGCGTTATTGCAGCGAATTTGTTAGCAAATAATAAAAATGGCAGAAAGTTAAAAATTAAGGGGGGTTTTCAACAAGAAACTAGTTTTTATCAACGTTTTTTCTTCACGCTCTATAGTAAAAACGGTAATACATTCAAGCGTCAAACTTAGTGTGATCATAGAACAAACTCTACAACAAATACTAAAAATCGGCCAAGTGTGAGTCGGTCTCGCGCTAAAGGTGCCGGACAAAAAAAGTTTTTTTTCTAAGTTAATAATGTTGTGTTCTGTGGTGGTGTGGTACGGAACCCTCGGTGCACGAGTAGCCCGATTCGCACTTGACCGTTTTTTTTAGACTATGATAACGATATAATATTATTCTTTCTTCACAGGTATGGCTTCTATTATTATGAATATTGCGACGAAAATGATAATTGCGATACGCCAGGGTTTTACGGTTGCAAGAAATTTACTTACCGTGGTAATGGAGGAAATGATAACAACTTCAAAACTGAAGAAAAATGTAATGAAGCCTGTTCAGAAACAGTAAGAGAGATACAAGGTTACGAGTTATAAAAAATCAATCCACTGACCAGCACTTTTGTATCCAAAAATTTTCTCGTTTTTTTAGATGCATTGTTACTTATTATTATTATTATTTGTGGTTTTGGGCCTTGACAGGCTTGCTAAGCCTGTGCCACGTAGACCATCGATGGTCCTTTGTGATCGCCCTTTTTATAGTTCCTTACCAATCCCCACTGCGGCCAGAAATCGCAGTAGACTCTTGATCGGGATAGTTTGTATCTCATCTGGTGTCAGCACTTGCCTACCCAGATGAGTGCTGCGTTTGTACATCAGGGGGCCACAATCACATAGGAGGTGCAGAGGAGTTTCCATCTCCTCCTTGCAAAATCTGCAGCCGGTCGTGTCACTTAAATTCAGTGTGTGCATGTGCTTATTTAATTTGCAGTGGCCTGTGAGTGACCTTGCTATTGTACAAATTTGGTCCTTGCTGAGGGCAAGAAGACCGTTCGCAAGTTTGCGATTGTAGCCTTTGATAAGTGCTTTTGAGTGGCCCATGCCTGGGGTGTTACACCAAAGCTTTATTGCCTCACCAAAGCTGGCCCTATTCAAAGAATCTCGCGTTAGACTATTGGGGATTCCGAGAAAGGGTTCGGGGCCTATGAAATGGTTTTCAGTGCCTTTTCTAGCCAACTCGTCCGCCCTCTCGTTCCCTTCGATGTCTGAGTGTCCTGGCACCCATTGTAGCACAAGTTGATTGTTATTGCCTAAGGCATTCAGTTGTGATACGCAGTCCTGTACTAGCTTAGACCTTATGATTGTTACTTAGGGAAAGTTGTTTAGTTTCATTGTCCCTTAAAATTTTGTTAGTAATTATAAACTAGTGATTATAATAATATTATATTCTTCTATAAATACATATGTCTGAGTAAAAGTTTTAAAATTTTTCATTTTATTTATTAAATTAGAATTTTAACTTTTATCCTGTCCTGTTGTACCTAACCTACCTACTACCATAGTTATAAGTGAATTCTGTTACTTTTTTTTTTAAATTAACTATGGGTTTGCTCTTGACCTCAATCCAGTCATCAGGACGAAGATGGGGTCGTAGATGTAGCGAGCTTACCCAGAAGATGCCTATTCACTCGTACTTTAAAGGAATTCGGGTTGTAAGTACTCGGAAATACTGACGCAGGTAAGGCATTCCACTCATTGGCTGTGCGCATTATAAAAGATTCAGAAAGGCGCTTGGTGCGGATATGTGGGATGTCAACCAAGAAAGGGTGATATCCCGCGGTGCGTCTGTTACTAACACAGATGAACAAATAAAAGTCTGAAATAAATGATATACGATACAATACAATACAATACAATTAAAAACCAACACTGCTGCGGAACAGGCCCATATCGGCCGTTGGTGTAAATAAACTATGTCCCTCTCACTTGTGCAGAACGATTATCTCAGGTGTTTGTAAAAGTTCGACAGAGACAAATATATATTTCAGCTTGCGGTCAAAATTGTAGGTGTTCCCCATCAAAACATCACGGCGGCCTACCGCACTGACGGTGAAAAACATCCGCTGAGTGCGGCAGTGGGTCTATTCCATTTTAAATTTTATTGAGGCCAAGGTATTATAGCCATTCATCCAACGTTTTTCAAAAAAATTAAAAGTAAACTAAAAATAGAAATATCTGTCAAAAATTTAATCAGAAAAATACGTATCTCTTACTTTTTTAACCTATTTTTATATTTTTCATTAAAAACAGGTGGTTAAAAAAGTGAAATGTTGTTAATTGTACTTACATGAATGCGAATAAATGAATATGAATACCTAATTAACTCTCAATATTCTTCCTTCTGAATCTGCTCTTTTACATATTACTGAAATTCTTGTGTAAATACCATGAGTGCAGCTTTTAAATTTTATTTTACTTACTGAGAAAACCAACAGCGTATAGGTACAGGATGTAAAAAGACTTCCGAAACTCGAAGGGGTGAAAGTAACCATCATCAATATGAAAAACTTTTTACTAAAGAGTCTCAAAAAAAAATTATCCTTATTTCCAAAATGTAAAATAAAAAAAAACTGGTATTTTATGGCTAATAAGGAAATCAAACTTTAGAGTAAGCAACACTGGGGTAATTTGATAAGGGCCCTTTTACACACTGCGACTTTTATTTGCATTGCCTCTGCATCGATTCAGTCGGGAAGCAGCATCGATGCAAAAGCGATACAGCATCGATGCAAACGCGACGACAGCTACGCTACGATGAAAAACTTTCGTTATATTTGACCAGTTATGCGCAGTGTTGCCACCTTACCTCCAGATCAAGTAGCTAAACCGTACCCAAAAAGTAGCTAAATACCGAAAATTTCTCTGTCGCTATAGTGGCTAAAAGTGGCTGAATAAAGTAATGTTAAAAAAATACATAAATATGCTGAGACGCAGTTTATAATATTGATTTACAATCATTAATTCTATAAAATTACGCTCTTTTATAATTTTTTAAATAAAAATATGATATTTTGAGTGAGTTATTGTAATCCATTTTATTACTATGTTGATGTTTTACAATGCTCATCCTAGAAAATAGCCTTTCGACTTCTACGTTTAGGTAATCGGAACTCAAAAACAATAAAAAACGCTCTAAGGACCCGTTAAAATGACTAACTTTAGCTTAAGAAATTGGTATTTATTAATAAATAAATAAACAAAAAATGTGGCTGGAATAAGTGGCTAAAATATTTAGCCACTGTTTTTTTTTTGTAGCTGACAAGTTCAAACATGTTGCTAGATCTAGCCAAGAAGTGGCTAAAGTGACAACACCGGTTATGCGTCGACAGCCTTTGCCAGGGTTAAAAAGACGTTTTTGTAGGACACAAAAGAAAAATTGACTAAGCATCTTCAATAATTTATTTTCTTTCTCCACACTAACAACTCAGTCAGTACAATACATTGTATCCGTACGGGCCGTATCCAGCGCCCAAACCGCCAAGTCCACAACCGCAACTAGGCGCGACAATCGGCGCGACATCCAGCGGATACCCGCTACCGCAACCGCATCTAGGCGCGACAATCGGCGCGAAATCGAGCGGATACCCGCCGCCGCACCCACAATCCCCGAGCGGCAGCGTGTTGCTTAGCAAATTGCTCACCACGAGCAACTGCAGCGCGTTGGCCAGGTTGTTCGCTACGGTGCTGTCTTGTATGATGGTGGTCTGGCCGGGCAGCTCGTTTGAGTACACGACTGGGCTGTTTAGTAGCGGCCCGGGCAGGCTGTTTAGTAGGTAGGGGCTCTGGAGTATTGGGTCTATTGGAAGTATGTTCGAGCAACCGCAGTTTGGTACCATGCGGTTTAGTACTTGGCTGTAGGCGGTCTGTAAAAAAATTAAAGTTACACTTTAAAACTCCGTTCTTCTTTTATTTGTCATCTCTCGCTCGCTCATTGGACCGCACTGTCTAGTGTAGTGATTGGTCGCTACTGGCCTCGATTCGGACTGTGCCACGACTTAACTTAACTAAATTTATTCCTGTCACTTTCTAAAATAAGATTAAGAAAAGAGACAGAAAACCAACAGCTGACTTTAGTGCTGTCAAAGTGACGTTACACGCCCAAAAACGCTTTAAATAAGATGGCGTACATTATGATGGCATCTTATTATGGGCGTGTAACGTCACTTTGACAGCACTAAAGTCAGCTGTTGGTTTTCTGTCTCTTTTCTTAATCTTATTTTAGAAAGTGACAGGAATAAATTTAGTTAAGTCGTGGCACAATCCGAATCGAGGCCATTGTTGGTCTTAGTTTACACGAGTTACAATGGTGGTTAGTTTTTGATTAGTACCCTTATTGAAATGTGACAATTAAGTTTGGTGGAAATGAGTGTTGGGCTTATGCTTGCAATTTTACGATGCTACTTGGGAATTGGTTTGTTGAGTTTAGCATAGCATAGCATAAGCATAGCATATGCTCACGACTATATTCCCCGCGGGGGTAGTCAGAGATATTCTGAAACCTCAGAACATCCACGTTTCACTATAATAGAACCGAAACTCTGTCCAGTGTGACGGGGAGTGAGCCCGTCGCCACTTGTAATGAACAGTAGGTACAATACATGCCTTGAAATTGAAGCATGCAGGTTTCCTCGCGATGTTTTCCTTCACCGAAAAGCCAGTGGTGTTACAAATCGTACATAAATTTCGAAAAACTCATTGGTATGAGTCGGCCTGGACGGGGATCGAACCATCGCCTCGTGCACGGCAGGCAAGGTTACTCGCCACTGGACCACCACGGTTTTTATTTTTTTATTTTCTCGTTATTTATCATTGAATTTTAAGAGGATAGGCGGCGATATAATTTTAACACAAAACTAAAAAGTATGAAATAAACTAAATTATTAAGAAAAACAAAAAACCCGACTGCATAAAAAGCTATTAACTTTTTATGCAGTCGGGATTTTTGTTTTTCTTAATTTGTTTATATCCGTCAAATTGATTTGCTGGATGTCTGAAAACGGGCGGTAAAATTGGCCATTTTCGATGGTCCCTAGTTTTTACAGTAATTAATTAATGCAAAAAAGCAAAACATAGGGACATAGTAAAGGTACTATAGATTGCAAGGTAGTTAAAAAAAAATGGCTCTAGTGTCATTATCATTATCCAGGTAGGAAACAGGGGATTACGTTTGTATGGAAAAAACGGTACCCGTCTCACATCGGTATCCTCTTAAACCTGAAAGTTTTTGCTTCAGGACCAAGATATAATATTATGTATTGATGCTTAATAAGGCAGTATGGAAATAAGGATAATATTTTATGTACTTAAATTAGATAAGTGAAAATATTTACATTGAAAATAACCAGCTGAATGCAAACAAAAGTTGCAATTTTGAATACCATTTTTAATATTTCTGTTATTTACTTGACTTAAAAAAACCAAATGATAATAAATTTATTTTTATGTTAACGATGTTTTATAGAGAATATTATTATTATCGGAGATCAAATAAGTAATCGGATTTTATTAAGAAACTAATATCGTACGTAACTACCCAAAGTTAAGCGATAACCAACTTTCATCAATAAGTTATGTCAGAAATTCTTTTGTTATTAAAAAATTTCTTTTGATAAGATAAGTTATTGTGACAAATAATTTAACGTTGGATACGATCACCAAAGAAACATCAGATCAAATTGTGACACGCGGAAAATGTGTCAATAGAAATGTGACGTCACACTCTCCCATTACGGGCAGATTACCTACCTACATTATGAACCACAACTAAAAGGAATAATAATTGAACCCCTGGTTACAGTTGAGCCTCATCTGTCAGTCTTCATCATGGACGTCCAGTGCTGGACATAGGCCTCCCCCAAGGATCGCCACAACGACCGGTCCTGCGCTGCCCTCATCTAACGGGTTCCCGCTGCCTTCACCGGGTTGTCGGTCCACCGTGTGAGGGGCCTACCCACGCTTTGCTTTTATTATAAGAGATAAGTCTTCTTTTTACAACCATCAGCAGCAAGGCTGATTCAGTGTTTATGGGTCGGCACGCTGTGGCTGCACGGTCACTTCTGTGTACAAACCTCCGAAACAGCCGTTCGAGTTCTACAAGACTACCAACTTTGACGACCAGTCTACGAAGATAATAGTCAGTGACTTTAACAGCCATAGCATATCGTGGGGCTATAGAGAAACAACCCCCGACGGAATCGCAGTAGAAGAATGGGCAGATTCCTTAGATCTTGCGTTGATACACGACCCAAAACTTTCTCCTTCATTTAACAGCGGCCGATGGAAGAAAGGCTATAACCCTGATCTAATTTTTGTAAGTTCGAACATAGCTTCTCTTTGCTCGAAGTCAGTATGCTACCCCATCCCTAATACACAACACAGACCGATCATGTGTCAAGTACAAGCTGCCATAACACCGAGACGAGTCAAATTCATACGCCGGTTTAACTTATCCAAGGCAAACTGGGACCTTTTCTCACAGCGTGCGGACTCGGGACTGAAAAATCTGGAACCTATTCCTGAAAATTACGAAAAGTTTACCGAAATCATAAGAACAGCTTCCAGGCGGAGCATCCCGAGGGGCTGCCGTAGCTTATATATACCAGGCCTTAACAAGGACGCTGCTGAACGTCTAGCTAACTATGAGAAGCTGTACACCAATGACCCATTCTCCGAGGAAACTCTGATGGCTGGCAATGAGCTTATGCTTTTAGTCAAAGAAAATCGCAGAGAAAAGTGGATGTCCACAGTTTCAAATGTTGACATGGCGCGCAACAGCAAGAAAGCTTGGTCGACTATTAAGAAGCTTACTGGCGCCCCACCCCCTGCTACAAATCAAGGCCAAGTCACAGCTAACCAGGTAGGCCACCAGCTTCTGCTCAACAGTAAACCTCCGAAACGAATGCCTCGACCCGAAAAATCAAGCTCAAATAATAATTCAAATGAAATAAGCAAGCCCATCACGCTCACAGAAATAATACCTGCAATAAAAGACCTAAAGAACGGAAAGGCTGCGGGAGTGGACGACTTACTAGTTGAACAAATTAAACATCTCGGTCCAGTGGCGGTATCCTGGCTTTTGACGTGTTTCAACAACTGCCTTGAAACACAAAAAATCCCTAGAATGTGGCGAAGAGCTAAAGTGGTCGCACTCCTGAAGCCCGGAAAGTCTCCTGACGATCCTAAAAGTTTTAGACCTATCTCGCTCCTTTGTCACCTATACAAACTTTTTGAAAGACTCCTCCTCAACCGTCTCACGCCGCTTATAGAGCCGAAACTCATACCGGAACAAGCAGGCTTCAGACCCGGAAAAGGCTGCTGCGGTCAGGCGCTCAAGCTAACCCAACATATTGAAGATGGGTTTGAGGCTAACAGTATTACTGGCATGGTTCTTGTTGACTTATCTGCTGCATACGATACTGTTAACGTTAGGAAACTCCTCCGTAAGGTATCTGACCTGACTGGTGACGCTGGGTTCGTTCAAATTCTGGGCGAGCTCCTTCGTAATCGTCGCTTCCAGGTCCACCTCCTAACGGAAAAAAGTAGATGGCGCTGCCTAAAAAACGGTCTTCCCCAAGGGAGCGTGCTTGCACCAACTCTCTTTAACATATATACGAAAGATCAGCCCACCAGCCCATTTACATCACGTTTTCTATACGCAGACGATCTAGCGTTAACAACTCAGACACCCACATTCGAAGAGGCTGAAAATAATCTAACAGCAGCCCTAAATGAACTGGGGGCTTACTACGAGGCGAATGGACTTAGACCAAATCCATCGAAGACCCAGTCCTGTGCCTTCCACCTGCGTAACCGATACGCCAATCGGACCCTAAACATAACCTGGCAAGGAGTGTCTATTAAACACGAAACTTTGCCAAAATATCTAGGAATAACGCTGGACAGATCACTGACTTTCAAGGCACATTGCTATAGCACAAAAATGAAGGTCAGTTCTCGAAATGGCCTACTCCGTCGTTTAACATCTACCAATTGGGGAGCTCACCCAGACGTCCTCCGCACGACAGGCCTGGCGCTTTGCTTCTCCGCCGGCGAATATACGTGCCCAGTTTGGAATCGATCTGTACACGCTGGGGTTGTTGATGTCGCGTTGAATGACACGTGCCGCATAGTTACTGGTTGCCTCAAGCCGACCTCTCTCAATAAAATCTACCCTTTGGCTGGAATAGCTCCCCCTGGAGTTCGGCGGGATGTGGCTTGCTCCATAGAGAAATATAAATATATATATAAATGGCGACCCATCCGTCACTAGATGCACTCTGTGGAAGGAGAGGGCACCTCCACGAGCTGAATTTATTTCCCCACAGGAATATCTACCTCCCGGGCGCAATCTGCAATGGCCAGTGTGGAAGTCTTTAAATCGGCTCCGCACTCAAGTCGGCCGTTGCAGACAAAGTTTATGCAGCTGGGGTTACAGGGGCCCTGGCCTAATGCAGTGCGATTGCGGCGAGCCTATTCAGTCGATGGCCCACCTGCTAGAATGCCCGTTGTGCCCAAACACCTGCACGAGAGAGGACCTCAATAAGGCTACACTGGACGCTGTCAGGCTGGCCGAATATCTGGCCAATAAAATATAGAAATAGTAGAACAATTGACACGAAAAGAAGAAGAAGTGTTTATGGGGTGTAGACTAGGGTGTAGAGCATCTCTGTGATGGGGATGGACCAGGTTTGCCTTCATAACTTCAGTCGGTTTAGGAGTTACAGACGTTTAAAGTCGTTCTCAAATACACCTTTAAAAAAAACATAACTTTTAAACTACAAAAGATGTCGGAACATACAATAGCCCAGCCATTTTACGGTTTGAGCCGGGACTAATTAGTAATTGATATTTTATTTCGGTATAGTATTTAGGAGCCAATATGAGCCAAATGTAGTAAAATAAAAAAAAAAATTACGTCAGCAACAGACCCAAATTTAAAATTTGCATTCATCTCGTTCTAAAAAACCAGGGCCCTATTCAACACACGTTACAATTGTAATTTACAATGACAATTCAGGGTACATTGCTCTAATAGTGAAACATTACCTACTACATGTTTAGCGTCAATATTAACCAGCAATGTACACTGAATTGTAATTGTAAATTGCAATTGTAACGTTTGTTGAGTAGGGCCCTGATCGTAAATTTATTTTTGCACATTTTTACGGCATTACCATTATTAATGCTTCAAGCATGGTGTTAATATTTTTGTCTACTTAGAAGGCTTCGAAAAATACATTAGTATTTTCTAATGAATACCTCATTTTTAAAATTTCAATGCCTATTTTATTGCTCAAAAATAATGTATATTGTTAAATCTATTTAAAATGGTAATAATATTAATTAGTCAAAAGCCTTCTGGGAGATACAATTTTGATTTCTATGTTGTGTAATAATATTACGATTTTTTTTAAATATGTTTTCAGATCGTCTTTTTGTCACTAAATGGTGCCGGTTACAGTTTAAAAGTCCCATTAATAATTACTCCCTACTCCTCCTAACAAAACTCCGTAAAATGACTGGGCTACAACTTGGGATATTTTCGGATACACCTATGTGATAAACCTAAAAATAACAACGGTATGCACTCCGGGAGTCGGCAGAAGTGAAAACTAAGACGTCTACGTCTTACCACACGTGACGTCACGTCTTACGAATTTTCGATCAGGTCACGTGACGTCACGGTCCTGACGCGAGTTTAACATTTTTTACAGATCCCAAAAAGTGCACAACACCGCTAAAGAAGTTTTCACTTCAATAATTTTTGGATGACACCGTTTGGACCACCCTGTATATTGCATTTTTTTTTTCTTAGCCTGTTTCATCCCACTGCTGGGCAAAGGCCTTCCCCTTTATCCTCCATGCATCCCTGTTCTGAGCCAGTTCCATCCACTCTTTGTCGAATGTGTCCAGGTCGTCTCTCCACCTCTTTCGGGGTCGACCCTGACGGTATATTGCATAATATTTTCAAAACATTTGTACGTAGAAAACATGTAACTAGATCTTAGTCTATAAAGCTTTTACGAAAGGTGTTTATAATTACAAAAATATATAAATAAAGTAGGTAACTAAGTATAAGCCCAAGGAGTTAATGAAAACAAAACTTTGTCTGCGTCTCTCCCCCTTTCTAACATTTATCACAAAGTTCTGATTTTCGTTTAATCAAAACTTTCTCCTGATACTGCTCGAGTCTCCGATGGATCTACCTGCGTATACTCATGACCTTTCCCTTTCGGGGTGGTTAGAAACTTTGCTATAACTAGAACTGTCTTTTTAATAGCGTAGCGGTAGCAATAGTTATTTGTTATGCAAGGCTGCAAAGTTGCTTTTTGGCGCGAGTACCTACTTGTATTGAAACCTGAGCAAGCGAAGGATCCTAGGATTTATTTTGATTCTATATTTGAACCACGAGCGAAGCGAAACAAATAAAGAAAAGCGTTCAAATATAGAATCCTGAGCGTCGCGAGGGTTTCAAAGGTACGAGACGCAGAATAAATTTGCTGCCGAGCGAAACACATAACTTGTCACCTCACTACAGCGAGGAAAATATCAATGCGCCAACCTCCTTTTTAGAATGCACTGGCCAGTACGAAAATAGCATGAAAAAAAAAACTTGTTTAGGCTGTTTTCTTTATTGAATAGAAAGATTCGAATTTTAAAAACTCTTTCCACGCTAGCGGATAAAATGCACTTTTGCATTCAGATTTCGAATGACAAACAGAATCTTTCCGAGCTTGTGAGGTGAAAAAAAACTTGTTTAGGCTGTTTTCTTTATTGAATAGAAAGATTCGAATTTTAAAAACTCTTTCCACGCTAGCGGATAAAATGCACTTTTGCACTCAGATTTCGAATGATAAAATTAATCTTTCCGAGCTTTTGAGGTGAAAAGGAATCTTTCCGAGCTTGTGAGGTGAAAAAGTCATTTATTGAAAGCTTCAGGGATGAAGGTATGCTAGCACTTCACCTACCATAACATAGTGTGAAAACCATTACATCTTAGTCGCCTCGTAGCCATGCAAATGAAAAATAAGATGTGACTTGTATGTATGACCTCGACCATGAATATCTCTGGTTGGAGATTTTACCAAAGGATTTTTGGGTTTGTTTTCATGCCTCCATAAGTACACACGGCGACAGGTCAGGTTACCCTGTTTGGACTTTGAACTATTAGAAATTGAACGCTGCGAATCGTGCGAGAGGGTGCGGTATGTTGTTGTTGTTAGTAGTGAGTTATTGAGAGTTCTAACTCACAGCGTTCGGTCGCAGACGCGACCTCACTGGTTAGTTAGAGCTCTCAATAACTCGCTTGATTTAATACCGATTCATGATCAGACGACAAACGTTCATCAACGAGTGACACTCGTTTCCAATTAAACTTGTTGGATCGTTTGCGGATATCGGTACAGTTGTGTGGCTGTTGTTCAATATCGAACACGATCAACCGCTCGTGCGTGACACCGTCGTGAACGTATCGATTAATTCCCATAAAACGAAACATTCTTTGTTATAAAATATCATAAAGCTTAGATGTTCAATCAGTGTAATACGGTCTCTGAAGTGATAAACATCATCATGCAATTTATGAAACAACATCCTTCACTTCAAGTTGATAATATTTGTGTAGATTCACCTAGATCAAGATTACGCCACGGGAAACTGTTGCCTAATACAATTAGGTGCATTGTTTGTGGACCTTCAAATTGTGGAAAAACTAATTTGGTTATAGGTCTTCTTTTGCATGAACACGGTCTATGTTATAAAAATGTGTACGTATACTCTAAAACTTTACATCAACCTAAGTACGTCTTTTTAGAAAAAGTTTTGAATTTGGTGCCGGGGATTTCGTTTGCTAAATATCATGATAATCAAGAAGTGATTTCTCCGCAAGAAATCAAGCCTAATTCTATCATAATGTTTGATGATGTAGCATGCGAAAATCAAAACAACATACGGAATTATTTCGCTATGGGGAGACATAAGTATGTAGACTGTTTTTATTTGAATCAAACATATAGTAAGATTCCAAAACAGCTTGTTAGAGACAACACAAATTTAATAATCCTTTTTAAACAAGATGAAATTAATATGAAGCATGTATATGAAGAACACGTTAATACGGATATGACCTGGAATCAGTTCCGTAACATGTGTTCTAAAATATGGAATGAACCGTATGACTATTTGGTAATCAATAAAGATTGTAAGAAAAATGAAGGATGCTATCGAAATAAATTTGATTCGTTCGTAGTGTTCGACTGATTTATATTAATATATAAGCAAGTCACATTCAATTATGAATCAGTCTTTAGATAACCTCTTACCACATCATTAATCAATCGCAAAATGGAGAAGATACTAAAACGTCAGATTATTGATGCTGCGGAAGCTGTAAAAAAGAAGATACGCAAAATGAGAGACAATGAGTTTGATACTAAAAATGTGTTTGAAACTGCGTTCAAACCACTAACCGAACCTCTTAATTGTTTAGTTAAAACTAATCATAATAAATACTTAATAGATAAAAAACAAAATCAAGATCATATTAATGA
The DNA here is from genome assembly GCA_922987775.1 of Agonopterix subpropinquella. NCBI lineage: Eukaryota > Metazoa > Arthropoda > Insecta > Lepidoptera > Depressariidae > Agonopterix > Agonopterix subpropinquella. Next base: position 9,253,559 of record OV277719.1, on the reverse strand, counting down.
AAGCAATAAAATTAATTTATTTCACGATACGTATTCGGAGGGAACTTTATGTAATAAGTCAAACTTCGGAATCAATACGAAAAATGTGCTTAGACAAGATAATACTGATGATGCGGAAGATAATAACGGTGAAGGTGAAGATGAAGATAAATTTAACGATATTACTAAGAATACAGGTGAAGACAGAGAAAGTGAGTTAGAAAACGAAAACAGCAATAATTCGTTCCAATCGGTTGAATCGAATGCAAGTCCAAATAAAGACACCTCTTCCTGGTCACTATCATCTGAGGCATTCGATAATGTTCCATTTGGAGTCCGAAGAGAACATGGGAAACTGATGATGGGATCAGCTGTTGTAACTGTTACTTACAATCATATATCAGTAGCAGGTCGAAATTATAACAATACTGTTGGTTTGAAAGAACTAATGTTCAAGAAAGTACCCGATTTAAGTTTAATAACCAAAGACGACTTAAAGGTCTACAAAGTTATATTGCTAGACACAAACGCTCATCGACGAGATTATGAGCCACATAAGCCAATAAAAAGCAATAAAGGACTAAAGTATTTGAACATTATCAAACCACTGTTTAGTTTGCAAAAAGATTCTACCGGTATTAATAGAAATCATCGAACAGGGGAAGGTTTGCCGTTATTGAAAAGATGGAAGAAAAATGTAGATTTTGTTTATTGGGATGATCCTAACGAACTAGTTGAGAGGTTAAAATTATTATTAGCATCTAAAGATGCTGGTAATACTGGAGTTAGTAATGAAATTATTTCTATTGTAGAAGAGTTACGTGAAAGTGGGGTATTAAATTGATAAATACTGATAACTTCACAAATTTATTCATTTCACATCAAACTCTTCTACGAAACAGGCTTCACTATGAACATAGATAAATTTGGTCATCATATTCACAAAAGAATGCGTTTATCGGATATATTCGATCTTAGTGAGAAATATTTATCAAAACTAGACAATGGAGACTTTAGTGCCAATTTTATGAAATTAACAAACGTTAAAAATCCTGAAAGTGTTCATGATGCTGTTAACAAACAATACGTTGATAAAAAGTGTTCCGATTTTTGTACTAAAAAAGATGTTCAAAATCGCGTTGACTCTATGCGGGAGGAATTTGAAGCAACTTTTATGAATATGATCAATAACGCTTTAAAAACAAAGATATTTTCACTTTTTGATCAGTTTGAAACAAAATACTATACCAAGGTTGACGTTGATAATATTATTAAATCATTACAAAATGAAAAAAGAGCAAGTGGTAAATGAGATACATAAAGCTGCGAGAAAAAATTTTAATCGTTGTCCTGTTATTCTTAGAGGAATTGATGATTTATGGCAAGCTGATTTGATCGATTTTAAAAATTTGAAACATTGTAATAATAGCTTTAGCTTTATTTTAGTAGTTATAGATTGTTTCTCTAAGTACGCTTGGGCGGTACCGTTGAAAAAAAAACTAAATCCGAAGTCTCTAATGCTTTTGAAAATGTAATCTTTAAAAGTCATCGCACACCGGTTAATTTACAAACTGACCGTGGAACCGAGTTTTATAATAATATTTTTCAAGCACTTATGACCTCTTTAAAAATAAACCATTACTCTACATTCTCAACTAAAAAAGCTTCAATAGTAGAGAGGTTGATTAAAACTTTGAAACAGCAACTATACAAGAAGTTTAGTTTAAAAGGCAATTACAAATGGATTGGAAATATTTTACCTGATGTTGTTGATGCGTATAATAAAACAAAACATCGAATTATTAAATACAAACCAGTTGAGGTTAGTCAACTAAACGAAGAAATAATAAGGGAAAACATTCAAAAATCACAAAAGAAAAATTTGAAATCGTTGAAAAGTAAGTTCCAATTAGGTGATCATGTACGAGTTAGTAAGTACAAAACTAGTTTTCAAAAGGGGTATACTCCAAATTGGTCAACCGAAATATTTACAGTTAAAAAAGTAAACAATACTAAGCCATTTACATATTACTTAGAAGATCAGCGGAAACAACAAGTGCTAGGTGCTTTCTATGAGCAAGAACTTCAAAAAACAAAATATCCTGATGTGTATCTCATTGAAAAGGTGATTAAAAAAAGGGGGAATAAACTATATGTGAAATGGTTGGGTTTGAATAATAGTGAAAATAGTTGGATTGACAGACGCGCTATTGTACACTAAATTTTGTATTATTATATATAAAAAAGCAATATTTATAATTAACATTACATCTCATGCAATGCGCGGAGGAGGACTTGTAAATAACATTATAAATAATTTACCGTTTGAGTTACACTTACCTGGATATAATTATTGTGGACCCGGCACGAAACTGCGAGAACGATTACTGAGAGGAGATAAGGGAATCAATAAACTGGATGAAGCTTGTATGAACCACGATATCGCATATTCCAACTATCCTGATTTAGCGAACCGACACAAGGCTGATGTTGAACTACTTAACATGGCAAAACAACGACTCAGCGCAAAAAATTCTAGGAAGGGAGAAAAATTAGCTTCATGGTTAGTTAGTAAAGTTATGAAAACTAAATTGAAAACAGGTTCTGGCGTTAAGACTTTTAAAACTTTGGTTTCTAAAATTCGATCACAGATGAAGAAATCGAAGAATAAGAGTGATAGCTCCCTTATTAAATGTGCTTATTCAGCAGGGAAAAAATTGTTTCCAAAAAATAATAGAATACGTTTGCCACGTATAATTCCCCTACCTAAGACTGGTGGAATTTTACCATTAATTCCAATTTTTGCGGGATTATCAGCATTAGGTACTCTAGCAGGAGGTGCGGCAGGCATCGCGAAGACAGTTAATGACTATAAATCAGCTCAACATAATTTACGAGAATCAGAACGACATAATAAGGTTATGGAATCGGTCGCCCTGGGCAAAGGCTTATACATTAAACCATATAAGAAAGGTTGCGGATTAGTTGTAAAATGTATAAAAAACTAAGTAGAAACCTAATGAAACGCGCTCTTACCAATATTGATATTTTAAAATATGCAAATACTATACCATACTTTCGGGGAGTTTATATGAAAGATCAGTTACCAAAGAAACCAAGACGTGTCGAATGTGGTGTTGTTAATTTAGATGATTCAGTCAACGAAGGAACGCATTGGGTCGCATATATTAAAGTAAATAACTATTGTGAATATTTTGATAGCTATGGTGATTTAAAACCACCATTAGAACTTTTAAACTATTTTAAAAAATGTGAAATATTTTATAACTTTACTAGATACCAACATTTTAATACTGTGAACTGTGGACATCTGTGTTTATTGTTTTTATGTAATTTTTGGAATAAATGTATAAAATGATTAAACGTTTTTTCTTTCTATCATTAACACCATGTCGTTCACACTATCGATAACTGGTAACACATCAGTTTTATCAAGTTATTATTCACCTACTTTACAACTTGATGATGAATATGAGTGTGCTTTATTATATTTATCTACATTCAATTCTATTCCAAATATTGATATTTCCAATAATAAGTTTTTTTATGGTCACAACGAAGTCATTGAAATACCTGAAGGAGCATATGAACTTCAGGATATAAATGACTATATAAAGGGGAACATAAAAGAAGCTACTTTTTATCTACAGTGCAACAACAATACATTAAAAACCTCTATAATATGTTCAAAGGATGTTGATTTTAAAAAAGAAGGTTCTCTTGGAAGTCTACTTGGATTTGATAGGCAGATCTATAGATCGAATATAAAGCATATGTCACAAGTGCCAGTCAACATTTTATCAACGACTGTGGTACGGATCGAATGTGATATTGTTAGCGGGTCATACATTAACGGAAAGCGGAGTCACATAATTCATGAGTTTGCACCGAATGTTCCACCTGGATACAGAATTATAGAAATTCCTAAACACGCTATATATTTTCCAGTAAATCAAAAAAATATAAGCAATTTAAATATACGGTTATTAGATATAAATAATAACCTATTAAATTTAAGAGGTGAAGAAGTGCAGTTGTATTTACATCTGAAGAAAAAATGATTAATTATAATAAATACGAGACTCCTCAATCAACTAACATTAGTTCTAAACGAGCTATCTGCAAAGCAACACCAAAATCAAGAAGTAAAATAAAATTATCTAGGGAAAACACAATTTTTCTCAAGCAAATAGGACTACTGAAATGAATATTTTAGACATTTTATCGACTCCGTCTTATGACAACACCATTGACGGAATTGAATATCATTCGTACAAACCTTACATAACGAGCTTCAACAGAAATGATGAAATTCGGATTCCAATCAATCAACAAGATTTATACATACTACCATCAGGAAGCACTTTATATTTGGAAGGAACTGTGAATGTGCACAATAGGGAAACGCAAGCTAAAATTACAAGTGTTCAATTTATAAATAATCCTTTACTTTACTTATTCCAAGATATTCGATATGAATTGAATGGGGTCGAAATAGATAAAATAAAAAATGCAGGCATCACTACTACAATGAAGTCTTTACTATCAATGAATGAAAGTGAATCAAAAATGTCGAAGGCTTGGGGCTGGGATATTGAAGGCACAAAAAATGTGAACAATGGTAACTTTTCAGCCTCTATACCACTTGGCAGTATTCTCGGTTTCGCAGAGGATTATAAAAAGGTTGTAATTAATTGTAGACATGAACTTGTACTTTTACGAAGTAATACGGATTTGAACGCTGTGAAACTTAATACCGGTGAAGTAGTAAACGATATACAAATTAATAAAATAATATGGCGTGTGCCACATGTAAAGGTATCCGACAAGGAAAAATTGACCTTGCTTCGGCTATTAGAAAAAGATCGCCCAGTTCAAATGGTTTTTAGAAATTGGGATCTTTATGAATATCCTTTACTACCAAAAACTACAAAGCACACTTGGTCTATTAAGACATCATCCCAAATAGAAAAACCGAGGTATGTTATTTTAGGATTGCAAACAAATAGAAAAAATAATGCAGGTGGTGACATGTCTCAATTTGATCATTGCAATTTGCGTGATGTTAAAGTTTATCTCAATTCTACTTATTTTCCATATGAAAACTTAAATGTGAGTTTTTCTAACGATAGAATTGCTTTATTATACGAACAGTATTCCCGATTCCACCATTCGTATTATGGAGTGCGAAGCGAGCCGTTGTTAAGCGCTAAGCAATTTAAAGATTTAGCTCCACTTTTTGTAATCGATTGCTCGAGGCAAATAGATAATTTAAAAACAGGTGCTGTTGTTGATGTACGGGTAGAAATAGAAAGTGAATCAGAAATACCAGACCAGACTTCAGCTTACTGTCTTATACTGAACGATTGTATAATCGAATACAAACCACTGAGTAATATTGTGAAGAAGATATCATGAATAAAGAGATAATTTTTGTTGATGTCCAAGGTTTTAAAGATATAACTAATACATTTATCATTAAAGAATTAGCTTTGGCAACCCCGAACTATACACAATCATTTTTAGTTAAACCTCCATATAAATTTAATTATTTATCGAATGAAGAAAGAAAGCAAGTCAAATGGTTAGAAAAAAATTATGGAATTTATTGGAGTGAAGGTTATATTGATTATCAAGAGTTCCACCGACTTATTATCTCATACCTACAGAATAAGAGGATTTTAACAAAAGGTTTTGAAAAGGTACAATGGATTAAAAATTTGTGCTTAAATTGTGAAGTAATAGATTTAAGTGAGAAAGGCTGTCCTACTTTGATGAAACTTCGACAAGATTTTTGTAAAGAAAATAAGGCTTTTAACTGCGTTTATCATAATAAACACTGTGCGTTAAACAATGTTTTGTGTATTTACAAGTGGTATTATGATAACAATATGACTGTATTTAATTTATTTATTTAATAATAAAGGTTTAATTATTGTAATTAAGTTTTAATAAATAATTGGAGCTATTTGTTTTATTCTATTATAATTCATTATCATACATAACAAAAAAGCTCCTAACTATTTAAAGGAATATGTAACCACAGTCAAAATAATTGCTATGATAAATTATCAAGGAGGAAAATTATGACTTATTAATTACCTAATGTATTATTTTTAGTCAAGTTTAACTAATGATTTCAATATAAAACAAGGAAACATTTTTTATTACGTTTATTTTTTCAAAACTTATTGCTAAATGTGTTCATTACATATTTTTTTACAAATTTTTTTTACAACGTTTTCGGTCAAATCCAGAATTTCATCTACTGCTTCTGAAACCAAGTACTGAGCACTAACAACACGGTCGTCTGTTTTTGATGAAGGTCCCGAAGCAGTTGTCCCCAACAAATCATAGATTTCTATCTTAATTAAGCGAAGTGGTCTTCTTGGAGGCTTTGATATAACATATGAAGAATGCGCCTTTGGTTGGTGCTTCTTTATCCGTGGAATATTCTTTTTATTACTACCACAATTATCCTTGTGTATATCAGAGCTAACAGGCACTTCAGTGACATCGCTGTCAAACTCGTCCAAAGGTTGCGCATGCGGAAACCATAAATCTGAAGGATCCATTATTCTGAAACAACATGTAACAATAAAAACTCAGTTATGGATTAATACTAACAATCTATCTGAAAACAATCGAAACATTTTCATAAATATTTAATCGAAACTAACTTACGTTTTGTAAATAAGAACCCAGGGTGGTACCAGCGATATAATGTGCTCGATTGTCTGTTGTAAAATGAATTGATTTAAAACAAAATCGCATTGGATTGAGTTCAGTGACCGCCAGTAATTTTCAGTGTAGCACTTTAGAGTTTCATGCAATTGTTCACATTTTAAACTAGGTCAACCTACCCATAGTTCGACCTTATGTCTATGAACATAGAGTTCAACTATGGGTAGGTTGATCTGTCGCCGTGTGTACCTAGGTACTTTTTAATTTTATGTTGCAGGTAAATGAAATGAAACGAATGACTGTTTTAAAAATATTTTTTATTTAATATAATAGGTATATAAAACAAACTGTTATTGTCCACTCCAGTAAAATACATGTTATCTACGTATCCATAACAATCAAAATCTGCTTTCTTATAGCTATTTTACATTGCAATATAAGAATTAATATTTATAATTATTTGCTACTAACAATACTAGATGTATTCCAGTAAATTTCACTCACTATTACTACATAGCATGGAGTAATTACCCCAAGCCATTGTAGAAATTTGGTCAGATAACACTAATCGCTTGTCGTCATTAGATGACAAAACAACTTTATTCACACAACGCGTAAATACTGCATGTTTTAAAGATTTAAATAGAATATTTTTTCTTCGTATTATGTCTCCTGTGAATAAAGTAGATTTGTAATCAGATGTACGTATATCACGTACTACACATTTTTTTATACCTTTCGCCTTTTTAATGGTGGAATTCATAGATTCAATGCAATACAGTTTTGGTCGCAAACCAACAAATTCACTTATTATTTCCCCACCCATTTCATCTTTGAAAAGACCTGGAACTTTTTTATTCAAAAGAGATAGGTTGAATTTATTGTAAAAATCATAGTTGCTAGTATCAAAAAACTCTAAAAATTGGTGTTTCAGGTCTTTATAAAAATCTTGAGTGCGTATTTTGTAGATAAAGCTATCGGTATCCGTATAGCATAATTTAACACGATCCCCATAGTACGGTTTAATTACAGAGTAGTGGAATTCGTACATATGACTTTTTGATAATTCTAAGACGGAAAAACCAATTTGGATCGGTTTGTCTAAGATTATTTTCTCAGGTTTCATTTGAATAGCTACTAGATTTTCTGAAAATATGACTGCGCTATGAAAATTCGGTCTAGAAATTAATGACTCTGCACATGACTTTTTCTTAGTTTGATTGTTTTCATCACTCCATTGATTTACTAACTGAATATTTACTCTATTTTCACTATTTTCAAGAGTTTTTCCGAAAATACTATTGTTCAAAAGTTTGAAAAAATCCTGTTCGAATGTAGAGGTTGACTTCTGTCTCAATTCTGTATTGAGGTCAATATATTTTTTTAAAAACGTGCTTTGTCTGAAAGTGATGACGCGATGCACTTTTTTTAAAATAAGTCCATGCTTTAAACAGTTTTTGAGATATACATAATGTATAACATAATAATATTTATCATACATATTAGGTACAAGTTTTGAGGTTTTACCTCCAGGTGGCACACATTTCTCAGGGCAAAAAGGTAGATCGTTATGTAGGTTATGCAAGTGTTTAGGGTAATGTAAATCCACCTCTAAAATAAAACCGTACTCTGCATCGTTTTTTACATTAATTATATCTAAAACGTTTATTTCGTTTTGATCTAAAAACCTAAAACCAGACAAAGGTAGGGTTTGAGACATGGCATAGCCATATAAATTGTTACAATCAACGTACACAATAAACTCACTTTCCTGCATAGGATCGTAGTCAGTCGTGTATTTGTTATTACTTTTAGCATAACGATGTGAACACATACAAATACCTCCTCTAATTCCGCTCTGGATCATTCGAATAATGGCTAAGTCATCAATTAGTTCTATTTTTACTCCTGTTTTCAATAACATAGCATCGAAAGATAAACTTGGAGCCGTTACATAAAATGCGGGATCGAGCTGATAGTGGAGTTTTGATGTTCTCCTAAAATTTTCGAAAACGTCTGTTAACAAAAGAACGTCTGTTTTAAGATATAGATCTGTGTATTCCCCCAGATTTTGTATATTGAACTCTGACCAAACTGACTGCGCATGACTGTAATCTTCATCAGATATATTTTCATTATTCAAGGAACTAAAAAATCTATCTTTACTCGGGAGAGATGTCTCATCATATCGTTTCAAGTTGGACATGTACTCGTATGGGTAAACTCCTTTACGCGACAACAGATCAAATTGTTTTTTTTCTGGAAAATAATCCTTTAAGTTTTTGAACTGAGATGGTTTCAATGTATTTGTCAATTTGTCTAAACTCGCACCTAAAAACTTAAAAGAGTCTAGGAATCTAATTTGTACACACTCATCTTTACTGACCTGAATAAATTTAGTAAACGTAACATAATTTTCTTTATTTTTTGCAATTATTTTTAAGGCTCCGGGAGCTTCTCCTAATTTTTTTATAAAAAGATGACAGTCATACCCAGAAAGATTGTGAAAGAAAATAGGGATAAACTTCGGAAGTTTATACTGAAGATTGCAAATATTATGCGCAGCTCCGCGGTATTTCCCAGTGATATGACAATGGTCCCTCACTCTATCATGAAATAATAAATTATTACAAATATGACAATAAATTGACGACTTATAATTAACGTCATCAGTTTTAGTAAAAAGAATTGGGGCAGTAGTGTTCAACTTTTTACTGATCAAATCAATATCACGATACAAATAACGAATAAATTTATCAACACAATCTGTTCCGCGATACGATATTATATTATTCTTACTATCATCAAAAGAACAAACGATATGGTAAGCGAACGCAATAGGGACATGTATCTGACGGTTAGTCGTGCTAGCTGTTGTTTCGTCTCACAGCACGCTGCGCCCGTACCGCACTATTTTGTGTTTTGTACGTAGTGTAGTTATGGGTTGGGTATATAGGGTGCGTAACCTGATGTGTCGCCGTGTGTACAAGGTTTTACAAAAGTTAAAATAAAATTTTAATAGTTTTAAGGGGTTTTTTTAGACCATGAAACTGAACAACTTCCGAAAATACGAAACCGCCAAAAAAAATTGTCTGGCCGTAAGCCTGTCATACATTTAGCTTGAGTAGATTTAAATTGTAAATAAATGTAATTGCATTTCTAACCCCTATCCCCCCGGGGGGCCCCGGAGGGTAGCCTCTGATAGAATAAAATTTACAGTCAAATACAAACGTTTTTAGTCTTGGGAATCTGTCAGAAATACACACGATCACAAGAAAATAAGAAAAACAAAAGCTTACATCACAAATAATTTATTACAACATTACTTATTAAATAACAAAATTCTTAAAACAAATCCTTCATAGAAAACAAATCGCCGTTATCACCTAAAACGCTAGCATACGGTGACTGAAAATCATTTGACCTATACGACAAAATAGGATCACAGTATGGGGAACTTGGAGCTAAAGCCTCATACGGAGACATCAAGGTCATACTTGACCTTGACATCGTTGCTTTAGTAGGTCCACTGTATATTGGATTAGGAGCATCTGCAAATCCTGATGACCCTACAAAATTGGCATTTGGCATAGAATATTGAGGTTCTGTGGTTTGAGGATAAGGTGCATTTTGCTGTTGTAAATTCTGAGGATTTTGGACTGTTTTTGGATAAGATACTTTCTCTACAACCTCGTATTCTTGCTCAGTTGATTCTGATGGATTGTTCATTATATTACTCAATATCAGCAACTGTAAAGCGATGGCTAAGTTGTTAATTACATTAGAATCTAAACCACCATTTGGTATATTTGGTTGAGGAGAATTTGTAATAGGAATCAGAGGTGGTGAAGACGGTTTGGGACCAATATTTCCTTGTAAAGCTGAGACTAAAGCTGGTAAAGATAATGCAGATAACGCTGATAAGCCTGTTGTAGGAATTTGATTGATTGGCTGTCGACTTGAGACCCCAACTGTTGGGAGATTTGATAGGCCTGTGGAATGTGCATATGGTCCTATTCCAGTTAGGTGAAGGTATTGCTTGATGGAGTGCTGGGCGTTTGTTGTAAGGATCTGGAAAATAGAAGTTATAGATAAGAATTATATTTCGAATATAATTCGTACGCCAACTGTGGCAGACCGCAGAGAGTCCAAACATATACTGTAACACCTTTTATATTACCTGTGTTCACGAATAAATAAATTTGTATTTGTATTTGTATTTGTATTTGAATAATATACGTAAGTTAAAGCTTCTAGGATAATATAGCCTAGCAAAACTACGTTTGAGTTGATGCCCTTATGCATAGACTTCCACTTAGACATATAACTAGGGAGTCCAAAGTAACCTTGGACGGATTCTCGCCCAGATTCTTCTGAGTGGAATTGAAGATCAGCATCTTGGTTCTCTTTGAGAGAGAGCAGTCTCAATTCCATCATTCTGGCCTATAGCTGGTTGATTGACGAATGTTACTGGTCAACTTGCTTTCAGGGTATTGTCAAATTGCTTCAATGGGCCTCTGACTTGTCATAATGATTTTATCTAGAACCGACTGGTTTTATGCAAAAGTCACAACTCTAGAATGGATCAGGTTAGATACGATCGTTTCCCCGAACGTCCATCGCCCGAATTCCTTGTACAACCATTTCCCCGAACGGAAATTTCCCCGAACGGACATTGCCTAGTACGTCCATTTCCTTGTACGGACATTTTCATGTAGTGTCGGAACGGAAGAAGGTCATATTAATTCCGCAAGCTATGTGCCCCACGAAATATCAATTTAACTAGCTTTGAGATAATCTTTTGATGTCCTGAATGAACCTTTATTTTCCTCGAACAAGGAAGTATGGGACGAAAGGAAAAACATTAAAGAAAGGTATCACTGGATTGTCGTACTCCGGGCTGATTATGCCTCTAGCTATGATGGAATAAAATTACGTAAATATTATCCCTTAGTTTTTAATTAGTAACTAAATGATGGTGTACCTATTCAGAAAATGAAACTAAACAACTTTCCCTAAGGAAAATGGGTCAAATTAAATCGGTCAAGTGCGTGTCTGGCTACTCGCGCACCGAGGCCGAGGGTTCCGTACGACACCATTAGAACATATAAACGTAAAAAAAAATTTTTTTTACTCCGGTACCCTTATCGCGAGACCGACTCACACTTGGCCGTTTGTTAGTATTTGTTGTTATTTTGTAGAGTTTCCTCTATAATCAAACTAAGTTTGACGCTTGTATGTATTACCGTTTTTACGATAGAGCGTGAAGAAAAAACGTTGATAAAAACTAGTTTCTTGTTGAGAACCCTCCTTAATTTTTAACTTTTTGTCATTTTTATTATTTTTTAGCAAATCCGTCGTAACAACGCACATTCTGTGAAAATTACAACTATCTAGCTCTTTCGGTTCAAAAGTTACAGCCCTAAATAGGACGGACAGACGGACGGACGGACAGACGGACAGACGGACAGACGGACGGACGGACGGACGGACAACGTAGGCTTAATAATAGGATCCCGTTTGAACCCTTTGGGTACGGAACCCTAAAAATGAGAAAAATGTTTGTACCTTCCATAGAAAATCGATCGGCTGAACCGCAGTTTTGTATGGGAGGTCCAAAAATATTCGACCCATGTTCCCCAGGAAGCAGTTTAGTTTCATTTTCATAAATTGTGTAAGTAAGTAATTAAAAACGAGGGGTACTAACTACTGTAACAAATTATGAAAAAGACAAAAATAATTACCTGAATAACGAAAAATTCAAATAAAAAATATTTCATTAACTTCGTAGACATTTTGTTTAACTTAGAAATCGAAATGGAATTGCTATTGACTGCCACACATTGATATACATTTTATTTTATCTGTTATGTGATAATTATTTTATTTATCTTTATGTAATTTTACACTGTAATCTGAATCTATTACCTTATATTATAATTAGGTAACCTTTATGTAATTTTCGCAATTATTATCTTACTTTCTAAGAATCGTGACAGCTCAGGAGTGCGATTTTTGAATCTCAACGTTGAACTCAGCAGTAGAAAATGTCAAAATTACAATGGAGATAAGCATATTTCCACTGCTGATTTGACTTTCAAAAATCATACTCCAGGAGTGCAAGTTTTGAAAGTCAAATCAGCAGTAGGTACCTATCTCCATTATACTTATTTTGACATTTTCAACTGCTGCACTCAAACAAAATTTGTTTACTTCAACCAACATCATGAATCCATATGAGCCTGTCAACATCATGACTTCTCCGACTAAGAGAACTTTGTTAAACGAATTCGGCTTATTGTTACAACTAACCATCTTTTGTTTTTAGTAAATAATAATAACGTCATTTCAATTATTTTGGTGCTAATTAAGAGTCTTAGAAAGCTCGCATTTTTTCAGTGTGAGTTCAACGTATGAGTTTCAAAAATCGCACTCCAGGGAAAAGCGCCTAGGTGATCGTGAGGCTATGCGTGGCTTCGATATGAACTTTTACCGCTTATGTCTTTCATGTACTTATGTAATTTTCATGTTGAAAACTGTTTAGTCCCTTGATCGGCATCGATCATACCAATGAGTTGGAACTTTTAAAACATCGTTGACTTTTCACCACAATCAGGTTCCGTGGTTTTTAAGACTAGGTAAGTAACAGTGGATAACACCTACATACAACGACAGAAATTCCAATATGATCATTTTTGAACTCCGCTGGTTTTAAAAAGCGCATGTCTATTTCTATTCAATTACGTACCTACAGATGGCGACTGTTTTTTGTTGAAAATTTTCTAAGTCCTAATTTTGTATGGGACCCTCGGGCTAGTGTCCGTTCGGGGACATGGCCGTTCGGGTAAATGTCCGTTCGGGGAAAAGGCTGTTCGGGGAAATGGATGAAACCGGGAACTGGACGTTCGGGTCCATAGTGGACGTTCGGGGAAAAGGTCGTAACTGACCTGATCCATAGGTACAACTTTTTACCATCCGCAACGAAAGCTCTCAACCGAAAAAAACGAATCAAAAAGCCAATAACCACAACAATATGAATGCAAATACAAATCCTATAATCCCATTTTCAACGATACTTTCGATTCGCTTACAAAGGAGTTATTTAGTTTGGAATTGAGTTCATGCCAAAGGTTTCAGGGTCTCATTGACTTACGTAGTGAACATTTTCGATTCCGTAAACTGTGAATTCGATCTATGTGAAACCCTAAGCGAACCTAAATAATTAAAAAATAACGTTCACATGCACATACATTGTAATGATCCCAAATTAAGCCGTAGGCTTTTTGTTATGGGAACCATATACAACAACGGCACACACGTATAACATCCATGACCGAACCGGGATTCGAACCCAGGACCCTGGCTTGGCAGTCCGGCGTGGTAAACCATTACACCAACCGGGTCGTCAACCTGATTATTATAGACAAATAGTATACAGGCTGTAAGTGATAGCCTAGCAAATACTGAAACGGTGAACTCAGACCATCAAACTGAACAACTTTCACTAAGGGGCCTACCCCAGGAAACGCGAAAAATATCGGCTGTCCCATACATTTGAGTCGGGTAGGTAGGTACTGCAGTTTTGTAAGTATTATTAACCTTTAAACCACCCATCAAACACGGATCTGAAAAAAGGCGGATATAATTCTACACTAAAAAGATGTGAAGCATGCAAGGTACAACAATCTCCTTTGTTCTACAAGACCTACACTGACACAAATGCACCAGCCTGCGACATGTCTTTAGCATTGACTAAAATTTTTTTCTTAACGTTCGTGCTTAGACTATGTATTACACTACGTTTACGTTCGTGCCATCAAACTGAACAACTTTTATATAATAAAGTACTCTTTGAACAACTTTTAACTATGGGTGCAAACCTGTCAGAACGTATGAATGTGTGAAAAAGTTCCTACCTTATCGGTTTCAAGTTTTTCCTAGAATTCAAACTAAAGCAAATATGATAAAAATCTAGAGGTATTACAAGTCTTTTGCGTAAATTAAGAATTTCAGATAAAACTTTTCGCAATAGAATTTCGTTATGATGAAGTCAAGATAAAATCGATAATGGAATGCAATCGATTTTTATAAAATAGTATTAAAATATAAGATTAAGTGCAATTGACATTATCACTGTGTGAATTGAACTCGTGTATTTATTTTTGTGAATTACTTACTCTACTTTCCTTTTTAGAACTTTGAAAAAATGATTCAAAATATATTTTTACTAGCTGGATTATTTATTAAGGTAAGCAAAAAATATGTCCATATAAGCAGTTTCTACTAGATATATTTTCCTCATCAGCCTATATCAGTCCCACTGCATGGCACAGGCCTTCTCTCAGAGAGGGTGTATGGACGTTAGTACACGTGCACAATGCGGATTGGTAGGACTTCACATATGCATCAGAATTTCTTCTTTAGCGTATGCAGGTTTCCTCACGATGTTATCACCGTCTGAAAGCAGTCGGTATACTCCATTGGTCTCCATCGGTCGGCGTACTTAAGCTAGAAAAACACTTTGGTACATGGCATGTTATCCGTGCGGATTCGAACCTGGACCTCAAGACAAGATTGACCGCCACCGACTCTCTCCGCGCGTATACTTTTGCACCTATAAATATAATGCATACCCTGACAGCTTTTCTGTAAAGATTAGCAGTCACCATAGTCCACATCGACTAGGATGATCGTTATGGTGTATGTTTAAATAAATACACCATTCTGTCTTTTGTTTTTTAATATACTTAAGTGTATTGACTGACAAACATATTTATTTCACAGGTAATAACAACCCAAAGCTTGCAAGCCTACCAACGACCAGTATTAACAGAAAACCTCATCAAATCACAACCAACCAACCTCTGCTGTCGAGACCTGTCATCAGCCATTCAAGAATTCGTTATGAAAAACCTTAGAAAGAATGCCTACAATACTCCGATATTCGGACCTATGTCTGGTCCTTTGATTGACGAAATACGATCCACTCTCTGCTCATGCCCTCGATGTACAAGCGTGAATGTTTTACCAAAACCATTGTATTCATCAGGTGCTTCAAAAACTGCAAATATCCCTTGCAGTTGCGGGCAACCAGCCATTTTAAATAGTGCGGCACCTAAAAATTGCCCTTGCGAATTGCAACCTCGTACCTTACAAAGTGCAAATCCAAATACTTGTTCTTGCAATACTAAAAACTGTGGTTGTCAAGAATCTGGATTGCCTATCTTAAATACTGCAACACCAGGAAACTACCCAGCAAGAGTCCTAAATAGTGTACCGAATAGAAACTGCGCTTGTGGAAATGCACCTAGTAGCTGTTCTTGCAATCCCCCTGAACTTCCAACTGTAAATCCTAATGTATTATATTCTTTAATACAATCAGGACTTGTAAAAGTATCAACACCAAATTGCCCTTATTCAGCAAACAGTTGTTCTTGTGGTTCAACTGTAGCAAAACCAAATACTTGCCCTTATTCTGCTGCTATAAATTCAGATATTTGCTCTTGTGGTCCTATTGTTAAAAGCTTAAATCCTAATGTGTATGCTTCTCTAATACAATCTGGTCTTTTAAATGCTGGATGCTCATGTGCCGTGTCGAATAATGGTAAATGTAATAGTCGTAATTCTGTATCTGGAAACCCAGTTATGTTAAATACTGCAAATAATGTTTATAGTAATGTTGGTTGCGGTTGCGGTAGAAATGTTTTGGTTTAATCGAAGATTTTGCACTGAACCTACAGTAATTTAATAATTTATAATGTAGTTTGTAATGTATTTATTGGAATAAATTAATAATGGTTGTTTTAATAATTCTTTTCTTTTCTATTTAATGTTGTGTTCACATCACTCCCTGAATTGAATTGATTCTTCTTCTTCTTATCGTGTGGGCAGAGCCTAGGTGTCAGAGTTTTTTCGGACCGCCTTACGGCCTCTGACGTGGTTTTTATGTAACGACTACTACCACCACAGATAGTAGCTGGGACCAACGGCTTAACGTGCCATCCGAAGCACGGAATCATTTTTCTTTTCGGACAATCAGGTGATTCAGCCTGCAATGTCTTAACCAACTGGGGAAAAACGCACAAAGTGACATATCACTAGGTGGGATCGAACCCACGACCTCCGTATCGAGAGCCAATGCTCTTAACCATTAGACCACGGAGGCAGTTAGAATTGATTCGCTTTTGGTTTTCATATCTTTGAAACAGTCTTCAAGGGTGCATATAACCAATGACATATAACACTATTCCCACTGCAGGGCAGAGACCTCTTCCAAGGGTTTGGCCAGTGGCGTAGCGTGGGTTTATGTCAACCGGGGCACAGACCGAATTTGCCGCCACTTTATCTTTATAAGAAGACCTACAAAAAGGGAGCGAGCACAGCGAGCTTTTTACGTATAAACATCTACAAGCGCAGCGTGGGTAGGCCCCTCACACGGTGGACTGACGACCTTGTGAAGGCGGCGGGAAAACGTTGGATGAGGGCACCGCAGGAACGGTAGTTGTGGCGATCCTTGGGGGAGGCCTATGTCCAGCAGTGGACGTCCATCGGCTGAGATGATGATGATGTACAAAGGAACCTAAGTACAAGCTATGGATCGAGCGAAGCAAGCTCGATATTTTTAGCACCACGTCTTAGCTGTGTTTAGAACTCTTTTAGGCACAGTAAATAACACAAAAACTCTGCTGTACGAATTGTTTATAGACGGAGGTCAATCAATCTATATTTTTTCCGTATTTTGGCCCATGGAAAGGTAATCTGGATAAAACCACGTGGACCCAGTACGGATTGATAGAACTAGTTACTAACTTCACATCATCTGTTTTCCCCTTAACAGGCCTCTGACGAGGTCTAGAGAATACTGACCTTTAGCCTCACACTATTTCCCCAAAAGCAATGTTTAGTTACCTTCCAAAACGTGCCACCACTCAAATAATGCGCTTAGTTGACGAAATTCTGTCTTCCCGAAGAATTTACAAATAATTATTATCATCATTGTTTTTTTCGAAATTGATTAATAACATTATGAAACCATTATTTTATTTCCTTACATTTACTTATACAGGATGTTAAAATAAGATTGAGAATGCTCATCAAAGGAATATTCTATGCTCAGAAAGAAAATTAATTTTGCTGTGGTAGAAAAGCGATATTGATATTATCTATGCATGGGATCCAAATATTGCGCCAATAAGAAAATATATTTGACCGTCCACCATTTTTCTAGCGTTTCCAGCATAGCACTGCATTTGTGCAAGAATGCAAAAAAAAGACATATACAAAAAAATATGTAGGTGGTGCTTAAGTTCATTCATTTGGCCCGGTAGACCCTTCGTGGTCCCTCCAATAATCCGCAGTAAAAAGCAGTAATTGCTCCCAGAGCAGAGCTGTAAATGTCATTTCAAAAAAAAAACAAAAAAAAAACAGTGCAATGCTGGGAATGCTAGAAAAGGTTCTATGGTTTCACAGATATTTCCAAAGACGTATCGGTTATTTCATGAACGTATTACCACGAGCTCCACCAAAACCTGGAGCGAGCGAAGCGAACTCAAAATTTAATGGGAGGATGATAAAAATTGTATTTTGCGTCAGTAGTAGTACGAAGCGAGCATTTAAGCAGAAGTTTTTTACATCACCCTGTAAACTTGTTTTTTTCGATTAAAAACACGAACAAAACTATTTAAATGAAAGAAATTGTGTCAATCCGTCTTTTGTAATCCAAGATGGCGGCCAAGCTGTTGATTTTGTTCATAGCGGCAATATTTAGTAAAGTAAGTAGAGATTACTATTATAATCATTTTCATAACCCTGATTAATATTAAGAAATTATTAGATAACATTCTTAATCAATGTCATAATTTAATTCATGTTTCAAAGAAAATAGATTTCACAAGCGCTAAGGTATTACACAAACATTATCATTACCATCGGTGTGAAAATTAACTAAAAGTTTACCACTAATCTTTTGGCGCTGGTGTGACGTAGTATTATATGAACCGCTCCTTTTCTTACTCATATTCATGAAGTATTACAGGTAACAAAGGTCTAACGACGTTGAAAATTCAACTCTACTCTTGTAAAGATTTCTATTAAATCCTACTGTGCCCTCAATCATTCAACCTGACCTTTGGGGTTTTTAAAATAAACTTCTTTTTCTTACAGGCCCAATCACAATGCAGCTATGGTTTCCAAGATACAATCAGCACTGAACAATTATTTCCTCTACAAGGATGCGGAACTATAAATGTGCAATCACCAATATCTTTCCCAATACCTAGAACTGAAACCTTACTGACGCCAACATCGTCGCAAAGGACACCTTGTTCCTGCTCCACGCTCTGTTATAACCCAAATATTGCTACCTTGCCTTGTAATACCCCAAGCATTGCGACCTTGCCTTGTAATACCCAAAGCTTTGCTACCTCACCTTGTTATAACCCAGGCATTGCTACTTCATTCGTTGCGCCTAAAGTTTCTTCTCTATCTGTTGCTACCCCATCAGTTATTTCAAGTACTATAATAGACAATACTGTAGCAAATTCTCTGACTGATATTGTGCAATTGATGATTGTTGATGATATGATTGAGGATTTAAATGTATTAATAGCTAATACCAATTCTATGGTCGACGCATTAAGTTGTAGTTCACCTTTATATTCTTCTGTAGATTATGATTCTTATAATGTACCGTTTGGAGTAAATTCTAATCTATGTGGTCCATCATCTAGTTTATATGCCTTAGGTTCAAATTTGTATGATTACTCAGAAGTCAGCTCTTTAGGCACTTCATCATCATTAGGGTCAAATTGTCGATCTAATTTCAACCTTCAAGAAGTTGTAACACCTTGTGGACCTAGTTTATATGGCTGCGGCTGCGGTACAATCCGAGAGGTTTCAAATCCATTTGAACCAAAGTTATGCGTTACAGAATTCAGTTCTTTATCCTCTTCGCCTTTTTGTTCAAATTCATTTGGAAACTTCCAAGATGTAGTAAATTCTAATAGCTTATGTGGATGTAGTAATATTCCAGATGTGAATCCATTTGCTCCAAAGTTGAGTTATACTGAATATAGTCCTCTATCATCTTTACCTTTAGGTTCAAATTCGTTTGGAAGCTTTCAAGAAGTAGTAAGACCTAGCTCATATGGTTGTAGTGGCAAACCATTCATACCAGATTTAAGTGTAAATGAATTAAACACCTTATCATTTTCACCTATTGGTTCAAATTCATTTGGGAGTTTTCAAGAAGTAATAAATCCAGCTTTGTGTTTCAAACAAGAAGTTCCAAATCTCTGTGAATTTCCCAAAGTCAATCTTTATCCTTCATTACAATTAGATTTGAATCCATGTGGAAATCAACAAGAAGTAATTTATCCTAGAATACCGAACTATGGATTTGCGCAAGGATCAAATCAAGGCTCGTTCACCTCGGCATCTATAAATTCCAATGTCAACCAATTGACACCAAGTTCCAGTGTAAGCACAGAAGTTGATACTGAAACTACAGTGTCTGTAAATTCAAATCCCTATGACAATATCCAAGATGGAACTAGTATTTCCACTAACACACAAGTAGCTACAGAAGTTGATGTATCCACACCAGCTAGAAGCCTTAATCTAAAAGCTAAAAGCCTTGTAGAAGATATAATAAGCGTAGTTGAAGTGTCGGAAGTAGTGTCTTTACCTACTGTTTCTCCTTCGTATTCGAATGTAGTTAATAACATTCCTGTATCTCCATATGTTTACGCATCAAACTCTTTCCCTCCAACAGTTTTAGAATTGGTTATTCCATCTTATATTCCAGCTCAGTTGTCTTGTAACGTCTTGCCTTCATATGGCTATTATGGATACTGACATTTTAAATTTATAAGGTTAGAAAAGGGGGTCTATACTATACTGTAGTAATGTTCTCTATCTAATACTGTGTCTGTACCCCGGAATGGGCTGATGGAAAGGTATAAAGTTACCATAGACATCCAATTAGTACTTCCTATTTCTATGGATGTTACAATTTGGATAATAGCACCGTTCATGCATAGACACTTTTAACATGTCAACAGTCCACATTTATTTACTTAGACTGCTTTTTGTGGACTGCATTTTCACTCCACTTTATAATAATGTACAATACAATATCTGTGTATTGTAACAATTATGAGCATTGTTTCCTGAGGATCGCTAGATGGCGCCACAGACCTATTCCAGTAATATTGTTCGAGAGAAAAGGTAATCAAAACACCCTTGTAAAGTTTGATCCTAATTTTGTTCTCCAAGACTTTCTTGACAAGGAAAATCATGTTACTAAAATTTACTATAGATAATAGGAAATTTTTGATTAATTTTACACAATATTTTGTTAAATTTTAAGATATGTTTATTAAAAATTGAAACTGGAAATTACTTTTATTTTACTACCCTAAATTGATAGATTGCGAGAGACGCGGGCGGAGGTCACTGGCGCCAAAAAATAAACGCGTGCCCTATGTCGTGCCTGCAGCGCTGGCATACGGAGATGTACTGGCGCGGAAAGTGCTTATATGGTGGCTTGAAAATTGGCGCCGCTGAATTGTCGTCGTATGAACCTGCCTACTTATATTCCGAGAGATAAGTTAACTTTTTGCAACCATCAACAGCAAGGCTGATTCAGTGTTTATGGGGTGTAGAGCTTCGGGGATGGACCAGGTCTGCCTGCATAACTCCAGTCGGTTTAGGAGTTACTGATGATTAAAGGTCTGTAAAAAATTAACGATCCGCAAGGATGCCGCAAGGATGATCGTATGTTTTTGTTGTAGTATGCACTGTAGCTATGTGAACAGTACAAAAACTGACATGGTTCATCAGTCGGTTTAGGAGATCAAAGGTCGGAACTTTGACTGGCTGTATCTCCTAAACCGACTGACAGAACTTGACAGTTTTTGTACTGTTCACATAGCTATAGTGCATACTACAACAATATCATACGATCAGCCGTGTAGCTGATCGTTAATTTTTTACAGACCTTTAATCATCAGTAACTCCTAAACCGACTGGAGTTATGCAGGCAGACTTGGTCCATCCCCATCACAGAGATGCTCTACATCCCACAAACACTGAATCAGCCTTGCTGCTGATGGTTGCAAAAAGTACACTTATCTCTTATCTATTAAATGAGAAAAATTCCGTAAAGAAATAAATATTTCAGAAATGTTCAATCCTTTATTCTTTCTTACACAAAAATCATAAATTAATAAATAACATCACCAACTAACATTTACAAGTAACTTAAGAAATTATTTAACAAACCATTCATACAACCGCACGATGGTGAAACCACATTCGGATTTACTACATTATTACAAGGAGGTGCATAATTTACGGCATTTGGGCAAATTGGCCCGGCATTTTGGCAAATTGGCCCGGAATTTGGGTAGATTGCCCCGGCATTTGGGTAGTTAGCCCCGGCACTAGCGCAAACTGCCCCGGCATTTAAAGGGGCGTAATTAGCAACAGCGTTGAAACCTTGATTAGGGAGGACTGACGCAAAATTCTGTGTTAACGCATTAGCTAACTGACTGGGAAATAAATCGGGTAATGCATTAGGACATAACTTTTGACATCCACATGATAAACTAGGTGACGAAATAAGTCCGTTTATCACAGGTCTTGCAAGGCTTAACGCCATTTCTTGCCCACCTTGAGTGTTTTGTAATAAATTACAAACAATCATTAGGTTTAGAGTGTCGGCCATGTTTTTGCAAGCTGAAGGGGAGCAGTCCGTAATCACGATGGTCGATGATGGGGCTGTGATGGGGACGATGCTGTTACAGGGTGGGTCGGCTATGACTGTGGATAGGTAGGGTCTTTCGATGTTTAGCTGTTGCCTTGCGCATTGTGATGCCACCTGGGGAGAAAAGAGTTTGTTATTATTATTATGTATACAACGTGTTAATGAATTAACGCAAAACTAGAAAGTGGTTTGTTTAGAATCGAGAGCAGAATCGAATTATCATGGTTTCAACATAGGTAATTTTTTTCAAAATATTCGATAATTTGTTTGCAAAATTTAAAAATTTCTGATGTCAACCCACCGCATGGGCACACTCACCCTACTTACTACCAAAACAAGATTATAAAAATGTAGCGCTAATTTACTCATACGTTAGCGCTTTCTTTCAGTGCTGAAAAGATAACAAATCATTTTTGCCTCAAAACTTAAAATGCGAATAACTTTAAATTTTAAGTATCAATATAATTAAATTATTGTTTCAATCTAATTATTTTGTTATAAATCAGTTGGGGTGTATGAGGTTTTGCGCTAATTTATTAACACGTTGTATGGACACTCGATCATTCGAGGCACGGATGATATGAAATATACCAATGAGTTTTCTAACTTATACTGTACTCAATTGCTCTCAAACGGTGAAGGTAAATATCGTAAGGAAACCTGCATACGCTGAAGAAATTTTGATACGTATGTGAAGTCGACCAATCCACATTGGGCACGCATGGTGGACGTATAAAGGCCGATGATGGGGTGAAGATATGATGGGTGAAGTGTTCAAAATAATGAATTAAATTGTATTGAAGTGAAACTTAGTGAAATGCCAACGCGATGGCATTGATTGAAGTTTAGCTTCCCATCGTTGTAAAGAGATTTGCAAACAGTTGCTTTTAGGTGGTTAGGGAAGGTGGGTGGATGGATAGGGTAGGCCGGTGGGTGGATAGGGTAGGTGGGTGGGTGGGTAGGGTAGGTTAGGTGGTTGACTGGGTGGAGTATACTCTACCCAGTCAACCACCTACCCTACCCTATAGGCTCCGGACGTAAAAAATCCTGTGCTATCGTTTATTTTTTTCGGGATTTCGATGTATTAAAGTTGTACCTGATCGTAAAAGGTGTTTAATTTGAGGGGTAACTAAGGTAAGCTAAGCTTTAGAATGAAACATATGCACTTATTTTTTACACCCTCTAAGCTACATAGAGTGTAGGGTTGCACCAGGTTAGCGCATAATTTATCTATGGGTTGCACTAAGAAAGGATTTTTTGAAGCTCAACCCCTAAGCGTATAAACTTATGTATGAGAAACCGTATTCTCTGTTTCTATCGAGAATCCACGCGGACGAAGTTGTTGAAGTATTTAAATGTTATGGAAAAATCATTTAAAAAATTACCTGGATTATAAATGCGGCTTGGCAGGTCAATAAAAAAGTAAATTTTGACATCATCGATTATTTTAACCAGAGAAAAATCTTGACGTAAAATAATTATAGTGGGAAATTCGTTTTTATTAGAGATCGGTGGTGAACCTACTAAAAAACTTTTTTTTAACTACTGAAGTAAAGTTAATGCACTTTTTGTAATGAATTTATACTTTTGAACGCTGTTTATTTATTCATAATTTTATCATAAAATCTTAATCTAACGTAACCGATTTTATAAGATATTGACTAATTATAAATGACAGTTGCGACAGGGCAATGGAGAGGGCTATGCTCGGAGTTTCCCTGTGAGATCGATTCACAAATGAAGACATCCGCAGAAGAACCAGATTAACTGACATAGCCCAAAGAATTCGCAAAACCGATGGCCGGTGGGGGCGAAAAGTTCTCGAGTGGCGACCGCGTACCGGAAAGCGCAGCTTGGGTAGACCCCTCACACGGTGGACCGACGACCTGGTGAAGGCGGCGGGAACCCGTTGGATGAGGGCAGCGCAGGATCAGTCGTCATGGCGATCCTTGGGGGGGGCCTATGTCCAGCAGTGGACGGACTGAAACCAGATTAACTGACATAGCCCAAAGAATTCGCAAAACCGATGGCCGGTGGGGGCGAAAAGTTCTCGAGTGGCGACCGCGTACCGGAAAGCGCAGCTTGGGTAGACCCCTCACACGGTGGACCGACGACCTGGTGAAGGCGGCGGGAACCCGTTGGATGAGGGCAGCGCAGGATCAGTCGTTATGGCGATCCTTGGGGGAGGCCTATGTCCAGCAGTGGACGGACTGAAATGATGATGATGATGAAATGACACAACAAATCAATGATTATCCTCATCACAATATTTGAGATTTCTCAAAAATAAAAAAACTTAATGAAAAAATTCTACTCCAACTTACTTCTAAAGCCTGGAAGCTATTTTTAATATAGAATACTTTCATAGGTTCTATAGATCAATGGATACTGAAAATGCCGAGTGATGCATGATAGCCCATTGCCACACTTCCGTCTGCAGTTTGCAATTTTGTCTGTTTTCGAACTGGTTTTTGATAACCAAATTATTACATTTAATATAAATAGTTCAAACAATAGTGTATATACGTTCTTTCTGCAGTGAATCTAACCGTTGAAAATACGATTCTACTAAATTTTCTCGATAGAAAAGAGGTCCAAAGTAAGTTCGATTTCAGATTCATAACCAGTTTTACAAGAATCACCATACACCACTTCTTCTTAATATACCATCATTTGAAAGGTAATTAATTTATAGCAGTGATTCTATCCGAAGGATTTCACCCTTAACACCCAAGAGAAAAGATATAAGATATTGATGAAAAATACGTTTTTTGTGATCTTGCTTTCAATTAAAGAGGGATGGCTAATTGCAAACGGTTGCTTGTAAGAAAAAGACGCTTACACTACGGATACCTGGCCTCAAAAATTACTTACCTATAGGTACACCCTGTAACCTGAAACCCTGAAACGGTGAATTCAGACCATCAAACTGAACAACTTTCACTATGGAGCCATACTCAGGAAACGCGAAAATAATAATAGGTAGATGACACGATTGTATCAAGACCTCCGCCTCTAAATACCTAGTAGACAAAGTTGTATTACGTGATAAAATACAACCCCCACTAGGTCACTCGGTGTCGGACGCTCGGCGGAGTAACAACTCTGTATCGAACGTTCGTCGGTCTAACTCCTGAGGATGCTCCGTGGTGGAGCGAAACACGTGTAGAGTAGAAATTATTTGGTAAGCAGGTTGTATTTTATTACGTAATACAACTTTGTCTACTAGGTATTTAGAGGCGGAGGTCTTGATACAATCGTGTCATCTACCTATTAGTCATGGATTTCCGCAAAGTAACATGCGAAAATAATAGCTGATTTCTTTCACCGTTTCCTGACGGTTGGCTTTATAGTGATAGTTGTTCAGTTCGATGGTCTGAATTCACTGTTTCAGTATTTACCAGGCTGTCATTTATATATTTTCGGGTCCTGTTAGAAGTACCTACACTACATCCCTAAAAAAAACGGGTTGCACTCCGGGAGTGCCGACAGAACTTACGTCTTACGAATGTCACGTGATCTTACGTCATCGTCTTACGAATTTTCAATCAGGGTGACGTCACGGTCCTGACGCGAGTTTAAAATTTTTACCCATCCCAAAAAGTGCACAACGCCGCTAAAGAAGTCTTCACTTCAAAAAACATGTACCTAATAAAAGCCTATGCCTAAAAATGGCGGCTTTTTTCTTTTTTTAGCGCGGCCATTAATCAAACTCGAATATAGAATATAGTGAATATAGTTCAGAATAAAGTTAAAAACAACACCTGTAATTACAAATATCTCGGAACTCAGTCCGAACTAAGATATAAAGGCTTGAAGTGCACGTAATAAAAATATTGTCAAGCCTGTATATCTCAGTTAGGACTGAGTGTAGGGATGTACTAGTCATTTGCTTCGAGTTGGCCGTTCCCTCCCTTCCTGCTTCACCGTACCGCACCCCTAAGAGACCCTATTGAACGCAATTTTATAACCTTTAGCAACGCAACCACGTACGGCACGTCCGTCCCGATCACTAATATCGCTTTTAATTTTAAATTTTTATTTGCTTGTTATATTATTTTTTGTCGACGGGACCAGTTAATGTGCCTGTGACGAAATTTCGTAACGGTCATCGACGGCCAACTCCAAACAAACGGGTAGTACATGTTAATAAGTTTTGTTTGTTACTTTATTCTGAAATAAAATATTCAAGTTTAGTTGCTGGCCGCGCCAAAAACAACGGCCAAAAATAAGGCGCCAACCTTCCATACAAAACCCGCATTGTCTTTACTATCGTAATAGTTATATATTTTAGTGGTACTGCCTTATTCATTTTATTGCCAACTCCTGTCTCTCGCGACATTAATTATTATAAAGTGCTTTAATTACGCCACACTTGAACGAAAACCTTGATAGGAAGCGTATTTTGGATAGCAATAACCTATTTATGAACGAAAGCATTAATTAGATGGACATTTCGTTATAATTATTGACGGCAAAAACATGAGTTTCAAAAAACTAGTATATTTGGTAGCATCACTAGTGGTTGTAAGTATTTGTAACTTTTTTTTTGTGGACGTGGATGTTTTGAAGTTTCAGAATATCTCTGACTACCCCGTCGGGGAATATAGTCGTGAGCATTTATGATATGCTGTATTTTTTTTGTTTATCGCGTCATTAACGAAAACGGGATGATAATAAAATCAATAGCAACATTTTCAGGGGTGGTTCAGGACAAAGAGAAGGGTATCAAACTGAAGTGCGATATTTTAAAATCATACGAGCGATTTGGCAGTAGTAAGATGCATAAAATGATGGAGAACCAATGTATCATCTTACTGGCTGGAAAATGTGTTAAGTTTGTATCTATGATTTATTATGATTTGTTAGCTGTGGTGGTATTGTCAAAAATGGAAGATGGTTTTGTTTTGAACGTAAAATGTAGAAATGAAGAAAATAAAAGTTTAAGTTGATAAAATATTTTTATTAAACGAAGCACCTCACCAATAGTGGTAGCAGAGCGTGGTTTACTGAAATTTATACCTGCGGGAAAATAAGATTAATTAGGATTAAAAAGACGAAAGATGGCGGAAAGAATAAAAGCGAATATAAAACAGTTCGACGGAACAAATTTTTCAACGTGGTTATTTCGAATTAAAAGCTGGTTAAATGAAAATGATTGTCTGGGGGCAATCGAAGACAAATTGTTTGCAAGCCTTCCGGAAAACAAGAAGTTGGAGGTGAAAGCAAAAAATATCGTAATTAGTGGAATAGCAGATACACATTTAGAATATATTAAAAATGAAGACACAGCATATAGAATGATACAAAATTTAGAAGCGAATTTTACTAAGAAAAGCACAAGGGGAAAAATTTATCTAAGACGGAATTTGAGTGAGATGAGATTTGATGAACGAACCTCCATGATGAAACACCTTATAGAAATGGAGGAGATTTTTTCACAGCTTAAAGATGCTGGGTCTACACTCACAGAAGAAGAAAAGGTCAATTATGTGTTGCTGTCGATGCCTAAAACGTACGAAATGGTCGTAACAACTCTAGAAATGATAGAAAACTTGAAGTTGGATTTTGTAAAGGATAGACTTCTTGGAGAAGAAGAGAAACGTCAAAAGGATAATCGGAACTTTGGCGGACTGGACAATGCTGCCTTTCTATGTTATAAATGTAACTTACCCGGACATAAACAATTTGAATGTAAGCGTCAACCATCAGGAAGAGGAGTTCGAGGAGGATTTTCAGGTCGAGGCCACCAGATATTATGTAGAGGATATGGAGATAATAATCAAGGATTTATGAGAGGAACAGGGTCACCATCTAGAGGATACGGTGATAATAATCAAGGATTTATAAGAGGAACAGGGTCGTCAGGATACCAAGGACAATCGAGAGGAAGGTATGCCGCCGGAGCAAGACGAGGACGCGGATGGAACTTTGGACGAGGAGCAGGATGGAGTAATGGAAGAGAATATGGTAGAGGAGATTTCAATACATTTTCAGCAGAGACAGATGATATTGGATTTACCGACGATACAGGTGAGGTACACGCAGAGACGGGTGACATTGGAATTGCCGACAATACAGGTGAGGTGCACAACTGTTATGAAAGTAATAAATTAGTATGGTGTGTAGACTCTGGGTCATCGGACCACCTTACAAACAGAAAGGACTTATTTACGGAGTATGTGGACTTTAAAATACCTAAAAACATTGAGGCTGCTAAAAGTGGTGTTACATTGAAAGCAGTGGGAATTGGAAATATAAACGTGAAATGTTTTGTTGGTAAGAGATCTACGGACTGTACTATTAAAAATGTTTTCTATGTACCGGACTTGAGAAAGAATTTATTGTCAGTGTCAAAATTGGAAAGTAACGGTAAAAGAGTAGAATTTTGTAACGGGAAAGTTTGGGTTTATCACGCGAATTACTTATTAATGATTGGAAATAATGAAGGGTCATTGTATACGATTGAAATGCAATTGAACAATACAAATTGTAATTTTTTATCTAGTAATGATGAGGTCATACAGCTGTGGCACAGGCGGTTTGGTCATTTGGGGTTAAGAAGCTTGAGTACATTGACACACAAAAATTTGGTAGAAGGATTAAATGATTTAAAAGGTTTACCAATCAATGAAAATGCACTATGTGAGCCTTGTGTGCTAGGAAAAATGACTAGGCAACCGTTCAATAGAATCGGGTATAGAGCGAAGTTTCCATTAGAGCTAGTTCACACTGATGTATGTGGTCCCATAACTCCTATAACTAGGGAAGGATATCGATATTTTCTAACATTTATAGACGATTATACACATTTTACTATGATATATCTTTTAAAAGAAAAGTCTGAAGTATTTGAATGTTTCAAAACTTATTATTATTATGTTACAAATTATTTTAACACGAACTTACGTAAACTCAGAGCTGATAATGGAGGTGAGTATACTTCTGGGGAAATTCAGAGATTCTGTAATTATGAGGGAATACGTCTTCAATACACTGTTCCATACAATCCTGAAATGAACGGTGTCGCAGAAAGAATGAACCGAACAATCATGGACAAGGCGAGGACAATTTTATCTGAATCAGGATTAGGAAAAGAATTCTGGGGAGATGCAGTATTGTACTCTGCATACGTTACTAACAGGAGCCCAACAGTAGGAAAGGAAGAGACACCATGTGAATTATGGACCGGACGGAAACCAGATGTGTCATTTATGCGAGTATTTGGAAGTATCGCATACAATCATGTACCTAAGCAGTTGAGGCAGAAACTTGACAATCCAGGGAAAAGAATGATTATGATTGGATATTGCACTTCAGGATATAAATTATATGACGAAGAGAATCAAAGGACTGTAGTGGGTAGGAATGTCATATTTGATGAAAGAAGAAACATGGATAAGAATATAATCTACGTACCAGAACAGGGAAATGAAAAAGAAAGTGAAGAAGGTGAAAATAAAAGAGAGAGAGAAAGTACAAGAAAAGAAGATAATTCGAGAGAAAATTCAAGAAAGACACAAGAACATGAAGATGAAGAAATTGAAGAAATGATTAAAGAGACTCCCAAAAAGAAACAAGTTGGAAATAAAGAAGAGAATACGGAAACAGGGAGAGGCAGGAGACATAAAAGATTACCAAAGAGGTTTGAAGATTATGAAATAGATCTAACTGATGATGAAGAGTGTTTGTTTGCATATATGACAAGTCATCAGAATGTTCCTATCAGTTTTGAAGAAATAGAACAAAGAGAAGATAAAAAGCAGTGGGAAAAAGCAGTAAAAGAAGAATTAAAAGTTATAGAAGAGAGTAAAACTTGGAAAATTATACCTAAACCAGAAAATGAAAAGTTGATTGACTGCAAATGGATATTTACCAGAAAAGAAGTAGGAAATGAAGAAATTTATAAAGCAAGGTTGGTAGTTCGTGGATTTAAGCAGAAGGATAAATTAGAAGATATTTATTCACCAGTTCTGAAACTCCAAACATTGAGAATTTTGTTATCAGTTGCTGCACATAAGGATTTTCATATAAGCCAAATGGATGTTAAAGGGGCTTTCTTATATGGAGATATTAAAGAAGATGTTTATCTTCAACCACCAGAGGGATTAGAGATTCCAGAAGGTTATGTGTTAAAACTTACCAAGTCATTATACGGATTGAAGAAATCACCAAAGTATTGGTATGAAAAATTCCATGATACAATTACAGGATATGGTTTTAAAAGATCACAAAATGATTACTGCCTATATACAAAGGGAGAGTTATATCTATTATTATATGTCGACGATATACTCATTATGGGAAAAGATTTACAGGAAAACGAAAAGGTTAAACAATTTTTATGCACCAAATTCAGAATGAAAGATTTAGGTTGTGATAATTTAACTTATTTAGGAATTTCGATTAACAAGATGCCAGGGGAGGTTCATATAAATCAGACTAAGTATTTAAATGGCGTTTTACGTAAATATAACATGCAAGATTGTAAGGGTTGCGAGACACCAATGGATCCAAATTTTGTTTTGAGTATTGAACTCAGTGAAATTGATTTCAATTGGGAATACAAGTGTAGATCATTGATTGGATCCTTAATGTATGCTATGATAGGTTCAAGACCTGATATTGCGACTGCCGTATGTTACCTCAGTAGATTTCAATCTCAACCATGCGAAAAATTATACAAAGCTTTGAAAAGGATTTTGAGATATGTTAAGCAAACTGTAAGCTATTCTTTAATTTATAAGAAAAGTGATTGTAAACCAGATTTTGTTTTGATGGGTTATGCAGATGCTGACTTTGCGAGAGATGAAACAGATAGGAAGTCAACTTCTGGATACTTATTCAAGTTATTTGATAACACTGTAATTTGGAGATCTAAAAAACAGTCAACGGTTTCTCTTAGTACAACTGAAGCAGAATTAATTTCACTATGTGAGGCTTCTATGGAAGCTTGTTGGTTGATGAAAATGTTATCAGACTTAAATATAAAGATTGAAAATGTCGTTATTTTTGAAGATAATTCTAGCACTATTAAGACAGTTAATAATCCAGATCAAAAGCGGTTAAAGCATCTTGATGTAAAATTTAATTTTATAAAGCAGAAAGTTGAAGAGGGATCTATTATTGTAAAGTATATTTCAACAACGGAGCAAATAGCTGATATTTTGACAAAACCTTTGCCTAAGATAAAGTTTTTAAACTGTGTTAAGTGGATAGGTATGTATTGAAAGATGAAACATTGAGGGAGAGTGATGGAGAATCAATGTATCATCTTACTGGCTGGAAAAAGTGTTAAGTTTGTATCTATGATTTATTATGATTTGTTAGCTGTGGTGGTATTGTCAAAAATGGAAGATGGTTTTGTTTTGAACGTAAAATGTAGAAATGAAGAAAATAAAAGTTTAAGTTGATAAAATATTTTTATTAAACGAAGCACCTCACCAATATAAAATCCATAGTAATTTTTCACATTTTCTACTGCCAAGTCGCTCGTATGATTTTCAAAAATCGCACTTCTGAATGCTCCCATCAAGCTCCCATAGTAAAAGTTGTTCAGTTTTGTGGTCTCAATCACCCCTGCAAAATCGAATGATTTTATTATTACCTCTTATAGCTCTTGTCAGTACAAGCACCTTTGTATGAAGTGTCCAGAGCGTGGGCATGTAAAGCAGGTAGTTCCGAAACATGACATTACGCCGACAAAAAGATGGCGTTGTATTGTATTTATTAAGTCAAGTCAGGAAAATATTCGGAGAGCGAGTTAGCAACTGATGCAACTGCAACTGCTGTAGTTTGCATTATAAAGTGTAGGGAGTTAGGTATCTACTTCTATTTCCTTCCTACACTTAATTCGGAACTGCCTCCGTGGTCTAATGATTAAGAGCATTGGGCTCTCGACACGGAGGTCGTGGGTCGATTCCCACGGGGGAGACCTAGTGATATTATTATGTCACTTTGTGCGTTTTTCCCCAGTTGGTTAGGACATTGCATGCTGAATCACCTGATTGTCTGAAAAGAAAAATGATTCCGTGCTTCGGATGGCACGTTAAGCCGTAGGTCCCGGCTACTATCTCTGGTGGTAGTAGTCGTTACATACAAAACCACGTCAGAGAAAAAATTCGGACACCAGGGCTGTGCCCACCCGATAAGAATGCGCTGCATAGGAGGGTAAATGATGACGATGATTATGATCTTCACGCTACACAAATGTAAAAAATCGACCTATTAACCCACCTATTTTAATCGACTTTTTAATTTCTTCCAGCTAACCACAGCCAGACGTCTTCCCAGGCCAATCTTCGTCCCTGTCCCATCACCATGCCCGCCAATAGAAATCACAGTGATCGCTGATGGGCAGCCATGTTGTTCACCACCACCTTGCTGCTGCAATGAACTCCCGTCAATTTGTACAGAATTAATTCTCCCACCAATTTCTGCAGAATTACCTTGCGGCTTGGGCTATTTGCCGGCAGCAGCACCTTTAGTAGCAGCTGCCTATGGTCCTAAATACGGTGCTTCGAATGCTGCCTGCTCCTGTTCCCCGTGCATACCTGTTACTTCATTCGGTTGCGCGACTCTAGCTACGCCGGTCAATCCTTGTATGGCTTCGATGGTTAGGCCTATTATTTTGTAGTAATAATAAATAAAATTGTGTTTTTAATGGAATTTGTTTCATTTAGTGTAATTTTTTTGTTATTCAATAAGTATAAATGAAGTGGTTGTATGGGCAACTAAACATTTCCCTTTAAATATTGTGAAATTTAAAAAAAAGTTACTGTCACAGATGCGTTTTTGTAGCAGCTTAAAAGAGTTTATTAAAAATAAAAAAGAGGAAAAAGATAGAATACTTTGTATAGCGCTATCTCACTTTAACACTGAACTAGCGTTAGAATAAAAAAACCTAAGCGCGCTTTGACTTGTCAAAAAAAAGTGTAATCGGCAGGCGGAATTTTGTCTGCGGCATTTTTTAGCATTTTTCTAATAAAATAGTTGAAAATTAATTGAAATAACATCAAAATGGTTGAAGCACAAAAGTACAGGATCGAGCAGGAGATGACGAACATGGTGAACGAACTGGACAGAACTTATTTACGTAAAATGCAAGTAAGTTGAGGTTATAATTTCACTATCTTAGAATCTTATGCAATAATAGTGATAATGAGGGAATAATGTTTTGATGAATGAAACTGGAATTGAAATAATAGGAAATTTATAATTTTTTCTCAAATGGACAGCAAAAGTTTCGCTTTCGTAAAAGTTACTAAAGTAGTAGTAGTAGTAGTACTTTAGTGACTTGACTCGATAAAAACAGGTAGTTACTAAAGAAATTGTTGAGCAAGATCTTTAATTAATTTGGGTTGGGTTTAGTATCTTGCGGCACAAATTTTGGGGGTAGGGGGCGGTTCCTAGGGGTGCCACCTCTCTGGGTTTGACCCGGAGTCTACGGCTCACTTTGCTCGCTCCAGAATTTAGTGTAATCTCGAGCTTGGGTCAGAGTGTCATCTTAGGTTGCTCTAGGTTTTGGATCGTATAACTTTTCATAGTGTATTAACCCGGCGGCACTCGCTACTGGGTAAAAAATACCACAGAGTACCTAAATTTGGTTGTATTTTTTTTTTCTAAGCCTTCTGGCAACCCAAGGTTCTCAGTACCTTCGAACCAGTAGATAGCACACCCGCACCCCACGGGGCATTCCGTTTGTGCGCAGCGTTTGTTGACGACGTACATGTAAATCGAGAACAGAATGTTGGATGTTGATTATGTCTGTGTTCATTTATTATAAAGGGATAATTATTTTTTGTTAGTTTACTAGTGTACTAAATTTATTTTCGATTTTGATCTCAATTTTGTATAATTTGAAAGAAAAAACAATAATTTTGTTGATTTTTCTAAGGTTACTAAGTAAAAACTAAATATTATGTTGATTTTTTTGGATGAGCTTTTATTTTAAATACATGAACATTACAACTTGGATTTGTTGTTTTATTTATGGACAATAATACCAATAACACAAATGCATTGTCAAACATTCAAACACAAACTTCTTTTCTTAAATAATGCCAATTAAACTCTCGTGGTATTTTTTACCCGGTAGCGAGTATTCATGTTTGTAAAGACCTAGCGAGTACCGCCGGGTTAAAGTCTCTGGGTCTATTGATTTAGAAAGGTGGCAGCCCTAGCGGTCCCCCAAAATCTCCCCCAAAAGGGGGGGGAGGGTGAGGACTCCCTTTTTTTATACAATGTGTTAATGAATTAACGCAAAACTAGAAAGTAGTTTGTTTAGAATCAAGA
This sequence comes from Agonopterix subpropinquella, assembly GCA_922987775.1. Lineage (NCBI taxonomy): Eukaryota > Metazoa > Arthropoda > Insecta > Lepidoptera > Depressariidae > Agonopterix > Agonopterix subpropinquella. Next base: position 9,218,815 of record OV277719.1, on the reverse strand, counting down.
GTAGCATCGAATTGTCATGGTTTTAACATAGGTAATTTTTTTTTAAATATTAAATAATTTGTTTACAAAATTTAAAATTTTCTGAACCCGATGTCAACACCGCACGGGCACACTCACCCTACTTACTACCAAAACAAGATTATAATAATGCCTCAAAACTTAAAATGCTAATAACTTTAAATTCTAACTATAAAAATAATGAAATTATTGTTTCAATATAATTATTTTGTTATAAATCAGTTGAGGTATGAGGTTTTGCGCTAATTCATTAACACGTTGTATATAAATAAAAATTAAACTTTTTTAGTACCTACCCCACATTTCAAATTGGAGCCATATAAAAAATTACAAATATTTCATTAACAAAGCGCTCCACCACTTCATTGTGTTAGTTTAGGTTTAGGTAAATGTCTGTACCAGAATCAGAGCGCTCCACTTCCACGCAGTTTTGATTGTATTACCCCTAGAGAGAATTCCACAAAGGCGGAGCTAGAAGCTCGTGAGGAGGTACTGGCGGAAGTTGCGTGCGAGGCTGGAGCGGAGCGAGAGAAGCTCGCAGAATAATAGTGATAGTGCTGTGATGTAATAACATTTTCCAGGGAGACATGCACAGGTGTGCAGCGAAGTGCTGTGACGACCAGAGTTCCTCGCTAGAGAGAGTGCACGGCTGCATAGAGAACTGCACTACGTCACTGAACCAGGCCAATAATTACGTTCAGGTTTGTTTATTTTTTTATTTGATTTAGAGGGCTTGTAACCGAGTACCTGTAGCTTTAAAAAGTTCTATTGCTTCGGAACTGTTAAAAATCGAAATCTTTCCTCTTTATTATAATATTTGTGTCGATAATGCCAAACTCTATACCCAGTACTTTACGTCGCCAAAAAGTTACAATCAAAGGCCTATGGGTAATTTTTGTATGGAGGGTGGCGTCTTTTTTTTTAAGAGGCCAGCTACCAAATGTTATGGGTATTTTAGGGCTAATATTACCTTACATTGGCCTCGATTCGGAGTGTACCACGACTAAACTAAACTAAATGTATTCCTGTCACTTTCTGAAATAAGATTAAGAAAAGAGACAGAAAACCAACAGCTGACTTTAGTGCTGTCAAAGTGACGTTAAATGCGCAAAATAAGATGCCATCATAATGTACGCCATCTTATTTAAGTCGTTTTTGGGCGTTTAACGTCACTTTGACAGCACTAAAGTCAGCTGTTGGTTTTCTGTCTCTTTTCTTAATCTCATTTTAGAAAGTGACAGGAATACATTTAGTTTAGTTTAGTCGTGGTACACTCCGAATCGAGGCCACTATTATGCAAAAAATTGTCCTACGGTGTAACGTTTCGGAGATATTTAACTTAAAAGTTTCAAAAAATTTATTAAAGAAAGACGCCAATATTACTCGTACCCCTTTGACCAAAATCCCGGAATCCAGGATTTTGAAAAAAACAAATTAATATCTCCGGAAGTCCGCGATATTAGCAATCGGTATTTATTGTGGTAGTAGTCCATAATGTTGGCTATGTTTTAAAGCAAAAATAAATTGCGAATACTAAAGACATTAGTCACGAAAAATAAAAATAAGATTTTATCATATTCACGATTATCTTGAAACTGAGAAGCCCTAGCCTGCCCACAAAAAGTTTATAATTTAGCTAAATATTAAGCCTTTTGGATCGCAGTACAAAATTAAGATTTTTATGCACATTTTTTTTAAAAATAAATACAGTTTCTCTTAAGATTCCGGGACTTAAAGTAAAAATTGAATTTGGTTCAAAACTATGACAGTGAGCGTCGCGGGAGTTTTTGTCCTTCATTCGTGACATATTTCTCCATTCAATCATCCAATAAAGATAGCCTGTCGCAAAATGAGGTTCAAAAACACACTGTGCTACGTCAGAGAACGAAATTCTTCAACCTGTTCCGTCATAAAGTCATAAGGGATGTTATTGAAATTCGTTTTTGCCTGCCAAGAGGCTCCGCAATCCGCAATCTCTTCCTCTAAATCAAAAACAATCCCTGAGATTGTGACAGACACTACCACAAACTACTTGACACTGGCGGAAATGCAGTGTCGAAACTTAATGGACTTTTGCATTTCGACACTGCATTTCCGCCAGTGTCAAGTAGTTTGTGGTTTATAATAGTTAAGATAATATTTCAAAACAAAGTCATGTCTACAGGGTGTAACAAAACACCCTAGTAATACATAAGGGGGTGCTTCAGACCATCAAACTGAACAACTTTCACTATGGATCCAACGTCGAGAAAAAATAAAAAATCTGCCGTCCCCATACATTTGAGTCGAGACGGTACTGCAGTTTTGTATGAAAGAGCGGATTTTTTTTCGATGTTGGCTCCATAGTGAAAGTTGTTCAGTTTGATGGTCTGAAGCACCCCCTTAAGTATTACTAGGGTGTTTTGTTACACTCTGTATACTCTGTTTTTTTTTTTCATTGATTGAAAAATTAAGTCTCGGATGGCACTTGAATCCGCAACCTTCCAAACTGGCGATTTGATTGGCTACCGAGCCTACTGCATCAGAGAACGAAATTCTGCAACCCATTCCGTCTGAAGGGATGTGATTGAAATAGCACAATATGGCTGTAAAGCCCAACTAGAAAAATAAAAAATCTTGCCATGTGGCAGAAAATCATTGGAACAAATTTTTGTACTTGGGACACTGACTTTAAACTTTAAAGATTATAGTCGATTGCAGCACCCCCAAACCAGGTTTTTTATGTTTGTAGTCAGAATTTAACATGTTTATAATCGATAATATTTGATACTCATCCCCTGGAGGAATGGCAGAACCCTGGTGTGGGATGCTACCTGCGTCGACACCGTAGCGCCCTCACACCTCTCTGCCACTTCTCGAAGGGCCGGCTCGGCGGCGGCTGCTGCAGAGAGCGAGAAGCGGAGCAAATATGTAACCCTCGGCGAGGGTTACTTATTGGCGCCGTTCGGTGTGGAGACTTTGGGGCCATGGGGACCAGACGCCCGACAACTATTCAAAGAGCTGTCGTCGCGATTGGTCGAAGTGTCCGGCGACCGAAGGGCTGGCGCGTACCTCGGGCAACGGATATCAATCGCCATCCAAAGAGGAAATGCTGCCAGCGTCGTCGGCACACTCCCACAAGACGGCAGCCTCGAGCACATCTTCTATTTAGCATGAGCCGAGTAGAAGATGTGCTCGACGAAGACCCTCCCGGGACCCTGTGCTCCTTTGCCTTTATGTCTTATTTTTTCTATTTTATAATTATTATTTTTTTTAAGTTTTTTCTCAGTTTGACTAGGCTAGGCTATTGTTAAGATTATTGTTAATGTACCTACACTGTAAATATTGTAAATAAATGAAATATTTGAAAACAAAGTCATGTCTATATTACAGAATGAAATAAGCAACCTTCAGAACAGGCTGCAGAGGTGTGTGATGGACTGCAATGATTCCGCCAGAGACAAACTCGGACCTGATCCGAGCCAGCAGACTGTAAGTATTTTGTTTATTCTAATTTTAGACAAGTCTTTAGTCACACCTTGGACACTTCATTCAAACGGACTCGCACTGACTATAAGAGGGTAGCATTATGTATAGGTACTAACTTTAATAAATACGAGCTTTTACCCGCGACTTCGTCCGCATAAATTATACTTCAGTGCTTCGTTCTCGATATATAATTTACCACGTAGTTTCTTCAAGTAACTCGGCAACCAAACGCATTTCAGAGCTAGATTTTCTAGCAAAAACTAAACGCCTCTATTGTCTATTCTCACTTCTTTGACATGAAGCGTCATTCTTTTCGTTTGCGCGGCAACCTGTTAATATCTTCGATCAAAAAATAAAAATAAATAGAGAATATATAGTTTTTGTGATTGAAAATACGCATATTTCATCATGCCTAAGCGTAGGCGTGACGAAGAAAAGTTGAAATATTACGAAGACAAGATCCGTCGTCTAGTTCGCCGGCAGAATCGCCGGCGCGATAAAACACCCTCATCGGACTCTGTTTCTAACCGTGATAATTTTGGTGAGTACGATATTTTCTCTAGGTTTTGAACTCGTAAATAGATGTTAAACTTGTAATTTGCAGTTAAACTGGTTATTTTCTAAATATAACCTTCAAACATTGCGTGTTTCTTAGTAAACGCATGGTTTGTCGTCACGAGTGGTGTACGCGATGCACTGGCGTGATTTGTTCACATTTCGGGGTGTATACGAGATGTACACACGAGATCGGAAGCCTGGGTAATGTCCGTGAGGCATTGCGATGGCAAGACAAAAACCTTGACTCTTATGTGTCGATCGTTTCTTTCAGAACGCGACTCGAGCCCGGAACGTTGGGTTATAGAATCTGAGGATGAACTCAGAAGCTCAGAGCATGAAACTTCCCCAGCATTGATGGGGGAAGACATTGACCTTAGCCAAGAACCATTGAGGTCTGTTATAGTTCCACCACTGAATGAGAACAAAGAATTGACTTCATCTCCGAATAAAGACCTTACTAAGCTAGCTAGCTAGCTAGCTAGCTTAGTAAGCCAGCTAGCCTAGCTTCCTCCCTTAAAGTTCAGTCCAAGGACAATACACAGGCAGAATCAAATGTTCCAGAGCCCCCGCATACAGTTTTGCAAGAACAAAATACAGGGGAGGCTCCCTTAGATGAAGAAATATTAAGGGCACTAGGAGACCCCATACATGACAAACCTAAATATGGTTCGGCCATAAACGGAGACCTGGCAATAAGGTGGACGGCGATCGTAAAAGGAGGATTAGATAAGGAAGCTAAAGAAAAACTATTCAAAGAACACCTGGTTCCGGAAAATTGTACTTTGTTCCAAGCCCCGAAGCTAAACCCAGAAATAAATGCATCAATTTCAGATTCAATAAAAAACAGAGATAAAAAAATTGAACAAGAACAACAACAATTAGGACATGGTTTAACAGCCCTCAGTAGAGGCCTGTCTTTGCTAATAAAAGACCCTAATGATAAATTATCAATTATAAAATTGCTTAGCGATGCATCAAAGATTCTAGCGGATCTTCACCAATGCCAGACGGTGGGCAGAAAGAAACTCATTACTCCTCTTTTGGATAAAAAGTTCATCGAAGTTTCCAAAGACATCGAAAGAGATGATTTCCTGTACGGAAAGGATCTCTCGGAGAAAATTAAAAGCATGAAGAACATCCAACGAAGTGGACAGTCTATTAAAAAAGACAGCAGACCAGTTGGTGGACCCAGTTTCCGTAAGCCGGGAAACTACAGCGGCCCGCCTCGGTCCCAAACAGCAAAGCCTTACTTCAGGGGCGGGCCCAGACGATCTTTGATGGAGCACAACAACCGCTCATACAAGGCTCCACCCCAGACAATGAAGAAAAAACCAGATCCGAAGCCTCCTGCTCGGAAATAGCGGTAAGTCATGCTCACGCCGGTAGACTTGCTTATTTTGTGGACTGTTGGAGACTAATCACAGATGATGACTCAATTATTAACAATGTAACTGGGTATTTAATACCTTTTACTTCTTTGCCATACCAAAGTTGTTTACCAAGATCCTTTCAACCTAATTCTGAGCATGAGGTACAGGAAATGGAGAATGCCATTAAAAAGCTCCAAACAATGGGGGCTGTATCTATATGTAAACCATCCTCTGAACAGTTTATCTCTTCAATATTCCTAATACCAAAATCTACCGGGGGCAAAAGATTTATCTTAAACTTAAAGCTATTGAACAAATTTGTTTTAAGCGAACACTTTAAAATGGAAGATCACCGTACGGCAATGACAATGACAAATAACAATGAGTTTTTAGCAAAAATTGATCTCAAAGAGGCATACCTTCTGGTTCCCATTCACCCTAATCATAGAAAATACCTTCGCTTTCAGTATAATAATAATTTGTATGAGTTTAATGCATTGCCATACGGACTCAGCTCAGCACCTTATATATTCACAAAGATAATGAGAGTAGTAGTCGCACATCTAAGAGAAAAAGGCCATAAATCTGTGATTTATTTAGATGACTTATTATGTGTAGGTTCTGATTATGAGACTTGCCAGAAAAATGTTCACGAGTCAATACATCTTTTGGAGTGCCTTGGCTTTATTATAAATTTTGAGAAATGTTGTTTAGAACCATCACAGTCATGCAATTTTTTAGGTTTTGTTTTCAATACAACAAATATGACACTAGAGCTCCCATTGGAAAAAAGGAAACACATATTTCAACTAGTTAACAAATTTCAAGGTCTAGATAAATGTGCTATACGTGAACTTGCTCAGTTAATAGGTTTATTAATATCAGCTTGTCCAGCTGTACAATATGGTTGGGTGTATACAAAATATTTGGAGCGTCACAAATATCTTATGTTATCCAAAAATGACAATAATTTCGACAGTGTTATGGCTTTAAATTCAGACATAAAAGCTGACTTGGATTGGTGGTCCAAAAATATATTTCTGGTCTCAAAACATTTTCAATGTCGTAATTTCGATTTAGAAATTTACACCGACGCATCTCGCACGGGATGGGGGGCTGTTTGTAATGAAAACAAAGTTAATGGAGCATGGAAACAAGATGAGCTAATGTTTCATATTAACTATTTAGAGTTATTGGCAATTTTCCTGGCCTTAAAGTCATTTGTCAGAGATAAGAAACAAATTCATATTTTGTTACGAGTAGATAACAAAACTGCCATCTCCTACATTAATCGAATGGGGGGCATCCAATATCCACACCTAAATAATCTTGCGAGGACCATCTGGCAATGGTGTGAAGAAAGGGACATATGGCTATTTGCGTCTTATATAAAATCATCTGAAAATAAAGAAGCTGATGAAGAATCTCGTAAGATTAATCCTGACACAGAATGGGAACTCAATGAAAGATACTTTCAACAAATAAGTGATAGGTTAGGAACTCCACTCATAGACCTCTTTGCCTCCAGAGTCAATGCTAAGTGCAGCAGATATTTATCTTGGAAGCCAGACCCAGATGCTGTGAATATTGATGCCTTCACTGTAAATTGGAATAACCAATTTTTCTATGCCTTTCCTCCCTTCAGTTTGATTCTAAAATGCTTACAAAAGATCAAACATGAAAGAGCAACAGGAATAATGGTTATGCCATTCTGGCCTTCCCAACCTTGGTTTCCAATGATGAAGGAAATGTTAATATCACAACTAATGTTTTTTGGACCTAAAAAAGACCTATTACACTCTCCTTTCAGGAGCAATCACCCACTGTACCGACAGCTTACCCTGGTGGCCGGAGTCTTATCCGGCGATCGCTGATGAGAAGAGCAGTACCCAACATCTCATTAGAGACAATGCTGGCCTCCTTATCTGAAAACACACTGAAACAGTATGAATGCACATACAAAGCTTGGTGGAATTTTTGTATAATTAACAAAACAGATCTATTCTGCGCCTCCGTACCCATGGTAATGCAATTTCTTTCTGAACTTTTTAACTCTGGAGCCTCATATGGAACACTAAATTCCCACAGATCTGCGCTATCCTTACTAATTGGATCCAGAATAGGTAACGATGATCGACTAAAGAGACTCTTTAAAGGGTTTTATAGGTCAAAACCCCCTCTGTCCAAATATTCTGTCACCTGGAATCCTTCACTAGTACTAGATACTTTATCTAATTGGCAGCCCAACCATTCCCTGAGCTTAGACAAGCTAACCAAAAAATTAGTTACCCTACTAGCACTATGTACAGCTCAAAGAGCCCAAACCCTCTCCCTAATTAATATAAATAACATTTCTAGTACAGAATCTGGCATTTATATTAACATCACGGATATCATAAAAACATCTGGACCAGGCCGTTCCCAACCGGTTTTGTTTATACCCTTCTATGAAAAATCTGAAATTTGCCCAGCTAAAGCCCTACAATGTTATATAAGTCAAACTAATAGTATCAGAGAATCAATAGAAAAACTATTACTCACCTCAAAAAAGCCTTATAAGGCAGCATCTCCGTCCACCATAAGTCGTTGGATTAAAAACACCTTAACTGAAAGTGGTATAAATACCACTATTTTCAGTAGTCATTCCACACGACATGCCTCCACGTCCACAGCTAAAAGTAGAGGCATTTCGTTGGATATTATTAGGCAAACGGCGGGCTGGACAGGAACATCACAAACTTTTGCGAATTTCTATAATAGGCCCATCATTAATGATCCTACTTTTGCGAGTGCCATATTGTCAACTATGATGTAATTTTTACACAACTGGTTCTTACTGTAATGAATATTGTTACTACTTAATAAGTATAAAATAAAAGACTGATTAAAATTAAAAATTTATTCATTAAAAGTTTATAAATATAAGATATCATAAATTCAGAGATATATTATGCCTACCTTAAATAAGACACAACTCCACTAGCTCTAAACCTCTACGTGGTAAATTATATATCGAGAACGAAGCACTGAAGTATAATAAGTGATCAAACGAACTTACCTTAGTGATGTTCGATCATTATTATACGAAGTGCTTCGTTCGAAGATATATACCCTCCCACCCCTGCAAGAGGGATCTGAACTATACTGTCCGATCTATACTTGCATTACTTACCCGAGGAGTTGTGCTCTAGTACCTTCAGACTCTAAAAAGAATGACGCTTCATGTCAAAGAAGTGAGAATAGACAATAGAGGCGTTTAGTTTTTGCTAGAAAATCTAGCTCTGAAATGCGTTTGGTTGCCGAGTTACTTGAAGAAACTACGTGGTAAATTATATATCTTCGAACGAAGCACTTCGTATAATAATGATCGAACATCACTAAGGTAAGTTCGTTTGATCACTTATTATATACCAGATTTTAAGTCAGATGATAAGCTATCAAACAATAAATGTTTCATCAACATCGGTTCAGTAGTTTTTGCGTGATACTCGAACAAACAAACACCCAAACAAACAAACAAACTAAATTCTTTTTTCAAATTTACAGTTTTATAATAGTCAAGATACTAACATGTATGGGACAGCTGATTATTTCTTGCTCTAGAGTGCTATTTTTGAAACTCATTTGCCGAGCTCAGCAGTTGAAAATGACAATATTATAGGTACTATGGAGACGTGCATCTTTCTACTGCTAATAAGACATTAAAATATACTCCAGGAGTGCTATTTTTGAAAGTCAAATCAGCAGTAGAAAGATGCCTATCTCCATACATTTTCAACAGCCGAGTTCAACGTATGAGATTCAAAAATGGCACTCATGATCGGTTTGCTCCCATACTAAAAGTTGTTCAGTTTGATAGGTAAAGTATGTGGTTTAAAGGTTAAGGGTTGAAGCTCATCTGGCAGCACCGCATCGCCTTTTTCCGTTGCTCCATCCTTTTCTGTCACTCAGGAACGTCATTTGCTAGAGCAAATAAGGTAGACGGAACGCGACAGCACGCCGCAGCACCGCCACGCGCGATCGCGTTCCGTCTATCTTATTGGCTCTAGCAAATGACGTTCCTGAGTGACAGAAAAGGATGGAGCGACAAAAAAAGGCGATGCGGTGCTGCCAGATGAGGTTCAACCCTAATGACACTTTTCCTTATACCCTGTATAAGGTCTAACAAAATTAGCTGAAACTATTGATGCTGGGATGATCAGACCATCAAACTGAACACCTTTCTCTATGGGACCAATATCGGAATCGCGAAAAAACGAATCTGCTGACCCATACAAAACTGCAAACATAACTCGACTCAAATGTATGAGACAGCAGTTTTTTTTCGCGATTTCGATATTGGTCCCATCGAGAAAGTTGTTCAGTTTGATGGTCTGATCATCCCTTTAAAATAGTTTCAGCTGATTTTGTTAGACCTTATACAACTGCCGCTTTAAATCAGTGCCTATACAGGGTGAAATTGATATCATTGGCATCCTTTTAAACTAAGAATCTACCCATCAACCTGAACAACTTTTACTATGGGAGCAAACCGATCGGAGGAATAAAAAAATCTGCTGTTGCATACATTTGAGTCGAGTAGGCATTGCAGTTTAGTATGAGACAGCAGATTTTTTAGTTGCTCCGATCGGTTTGCTCCCATAGTAAAAGTTGTTGTTTGATGGGTAGACTCTTAGTTTAAAAGGATGCTAATGATATCAATTTCACCCTGTATTTTCCTGCTACAGCATTATAACTTTATTACCTCCAGATTCCCTTTCCTAACCAAAACGTTGTTCTTCCACAGATAGACAAATGCACCATAGCCTTCGAGAAGTGTGCTGTTGTGTGCGTAGACAAACACATAGGTCTACTTCCCAGTATGATGAAGACTATGAAGCAAGTGCTTGCGAGTGGTAAACCTCCGCCGATGGCTAACCACTGAGTTTAACCTGGTTAACTTTTATTATTAAGACTCCGGTTGTCAAATGTACAGTCAAAATGATATCAATCTTTGCGGGTCAATTCCTACTGAAATTATTATTTTATTTTATTATTTATTTATTTATTTAACAAATGTATTACATTGCATTACAGTTAAAACCTTTTCACAATGTAACTTATAGGTAGGTACTTAAAAGAAAACATAAATTAACAAAGACAGGCAAAAACAACACGCAGGCAGACTGTTCATTGGCCCGTTGTAGAGCTAGCTCTTGTAACCCTCTCACAAAACCTCATACACTCTCGGAGTAGGTCAGACAACCTGTCAGCGAACAGATCGCAGTGCGGCGACGACTCGAGCAGCTCGGTAAGAACACGCAGAGCTCGCACTAGAGGCGAATTGCGATGCGCCTCAGTACGAAACTGAGGTATGGCCAGCAAGCGGTGGCTGCGCGCACTTAAGTACCTGTTCGGTACAAACAGTCGCACAATGCCTTTAAGCTGGGGACATTTCATGTCACCTCGCAGATTGCTAGGCTGTCTTCAGCAGTTCAAAATTTCTCCTTAAATAGCAGCCTGAAATAGCAGCGGCAGTGAGGTATCACAGTATAAGGTAGGGTTTATAAAGAAGAGACGCGTTGCGGTGGCGGGTAGTCAAAGTATCACCAATATAAACTTTATGTTACATAGCATAGCGTCGTTTTTTGACGTAAAGAAAAATCGCGCCCCCGCCACCAGGCGACGTCGCCTGGAGGCGCGGGCGTAATTCTCCAAACGACTCTATGCTACGTACTATAAGGTTTATATTGCCGCACCCCGCCCGCGAAATGTCCGCGCCACGTCATTTCTGTTTAAACAGCCCCTAAGACAGTAAACCATCTTCATATTATGGTACCAAAGGCGGCTTGTATGTGTGCTCGCCCGTACGTACGCCTCGTAGCACGCACACACTGACAATATCTAAGGCAGCCAAGGCAGCGCCAGACGGGGCTACGCGGAGATATTGTCACTGTGTGCGTGCTACGAGAGTTACGTACGGGCGAGCACACATACAAACCGCGTTTGGTACCATTGTACTATCAGTTTAAAATAACAATGTGCATGACCTCGCCTGCAAATGTGACGTCACTCAATCGCACGAACTTCACTCGAGTCATTCAAATGATTATTTCCTTTACATAGAGTCTATATTCCTTTACAACCGAGTGAAGTTATCGAACGGCCCTTCAAGGTCATGCACATTGTTATTTTAAACCGATAGTACGAAGATTTTTTACTGTCTTATACTGTGTGAACTTTATCTCCCATGCCATGCCAAAATACAGCTTTCTAGTACTAAAACTCTGAGCTAAGCCGCGGACAGAAGGACAGACTTGGCGAAAATATAAGGGTTCCTTGTTATCTACGGAGCCCTAAAAAATCAGTTGTCCCATACATTTGAGTCGATTCTGTTAGGTATTGCAGTTTTGTATGGAGATTTTTTTATTTTTTCTCTTTCAGTCGAAACTCAAATGTGTAAAATTTGATGTTATTTTGACTGTACTTTTAGTTAAGTTGGAACAAAGGACTGTAGTGGTTTATTTTTGAAAACTTTATTACGTTTGGGATGTTATATTGAGTATGATATGATAATAGTACATTATGGTACAAGTGTGTGTGTTGGTGATTACCGCTGAGGCGCCATTGAGACCCGAGCCGCAGGCGAGGTTCTTAAGAGAGCCGAGGACGGTAATCATCAATACACACGTGTATCATACGACGTGTTTCAACACACTTGTGAAGAAAATAATACTAAAAAAGCATTTAATTTCAACGAAAACGAGTTGTGATTTTTTTTTCGAAATGGCGTGAAGAATTAATCCGTTTTCCTATGCGCGCGCATCTAACAATGGCGATCGTCCATAGACTAAAAGAATGAGGTTTCTTTTTTTGGCGTAACCGGATATGAGATAGCGATAGTCATAAAATCCTATACAATTTATATGAAGTGACATTTTCAACATCTTATTTATCTTATCTTATCTATCCACCACCGCCACGCGTCTTTTCTGTATAAACAGCACCTACCATAGTATATGCTGTATTTTTACATGATATGGATTATGTATTATTTTTGTTGTTACGTTTGTTGACTGTTGTACAAATGTATAGTTTAGAAAAAAATAAATGTTATAGGTATCTATCTAAAAATTTTGTCTTCATTTTTGTCCGTGCCATTGTAAGTCCTTTTACAGTTTATGGCGCCCTCATCAGCTCATCACTTAGACAATTTAATAGGGACGAGTTACGCGTGTCATTCTACTAAGAAACATTTCTGCCAATTTTTGCGGGGGGCGAGGTAACATGAAATCCGCAACATTGGATTTTATTCCCCATAAGTTTAGATTCTAATTTTGAATGTTAAAAATCATGAAAAGTAGTCTCGTGTGAACCCCAAACGTTCTAAGTTCAAAATTATTGTTCGCTATTATAGGCTGTCTCGTTTAGTGATAAGGTTAAAATTGGGTGTAAATGCGCAAGATTAATTGATCTAATACCGTGGCAGAGGGGAAATGCTACCGCAAGGCGAGTCCCTATTAAATTGTCTAAGGCTCATCACAATATTAAAGATTTCTCAATAATAAAAACCTAAAATTAAAAAAGATTTTTTAAAGTGGTCCACAATTTTACTGACGGAAATATCGGTGAACATAGGACTGATTATGTATTACGTACGACACTTGTACGACAATAATTTTATTGTATTAAAATTATTTTATGCACTTTCTAAACCCTGGAGGAGGGGGGGGGGCCTTCACCCTACGTAAGTAGTACCAAAGTACCAAAATTGTAAAGAAAAAGTACCAAAAATAAGATGTTCTCGAACCCCCCAATCGTCTGACACGTAATAAATGAACAGCCTCATAAAAAATAATTTCAAACAGTTCAAAAAAAGTGATAAAAAACAATTTTTCATCATCCCTATTGCATTAAACACCTACAATCGTGACCCAATAACCGATAAAACATAAAAACCAAACGTGTAAATATTTTATTTTGACATACTTAAGAAAGCATTGCATTAATTATTTCTACTATCATTTATAGAACCTTATAAAAGCATATAAAAATAGGTTTTTCGATCTATTTCTGTAAAGATGGGACCAGGGAAAACCGCCTTCATATTGTTAGCTGTGGCGTTTGCTTGCGTAAGTATAAAATAATACTACCTTTTAAATTAGCAGTGTAGCTTTATAAGGGACCGCCTATTTCTTCTCGTAGATGTCTTACAAGGCGACTAAGGGATGGGCGATGGGCGATAAGCGTGGGTAGGACAAGGTGGACCGACGACCAGGAGTGCGATTTTTTAATCTCATTCGCTGAGTTCAGCAGTTGAAAATGTCAGAATTACTGTGGAGATAGCATCTTTCTACTGCTTATTTGACTTTCAAAAATCATACTTCAGGAGTGCGATTTTTGAAAGTCAAATCACCAGTAGAAAGATGCGTACCTCCACAGTAATTTTGAAATTTTCAACTGCTGAACTCAGCGAATGAGATTCAAAAATCGCACTCTGGTGAAGGCGGCGGAAACCCGTTGGATGAGGGCAGCGCAGGACTGGTCGTTATGGCGATCCTTGGGTAGGCCTATGTCCAGCAGTGGACGTCCATCGGCTGAGATGATGATGACTAATGGATGCGGTTTCTTGTGCAGTGTTTTGTGGGCTTGGGCGTAGATAGGTGAGGCATGGCGGGGCACTGCCCTACCTAAAAAAATAAATTGAATGTCAGACTTCATTGGTTCCAAACAGTTCCTTTGACAACTCTATTGAAACTAACTAGGTAGTTACCTGTTTAGATAAAGATTGCGGTGGCTGATCAACTTCGCTTTTCATTCATAAATTCCTTTAAAAATTCCAGGCAAACGCTAGACCACGTCTATCCCCACTTCTGGCCAACCTTCTTGGTGTCAACTTACCTGGCCTTGGATGTGGCCCAATTCTAGAACCTGGATGTGGGTACGGCCCAATTCTAGAACCTGGTTACGGATATGGCCCAATTCTGGAACCTGGATGCGGTTGCGGCCCAATTCTAGAACCTGGATGCGGTTGCGGCAGGAGTGTAATCGATGTACCATACTTGGCATCTTGTGGTTGCGGAGGTGGATACGACGTCCCATATCTGGGAGGGTGCGGACCAGTGAGAGAGCCTTGCGGTTGCGGTGGCGTAATTGACGTGCCATATTTGGGACCGAGCCCTTGCGGATGTGGTCTCGACTTGCCTTATGGGATACCTTCCTTACCTAACTATGGATATTCTTATGGTTCACCAGGTTGTGGATACCCAGTGATTGATGTGCCAACTTGCGGTCTCCCACCTGTAGTCGACCTGGCATATTTACCACCAGTAACGTCTTGTGGGTGCGGATACCCTAGTATTGAAGTTCCTTACAGTCAATGTGGATTTGATCTGCCTTATGGATATCCGGTAATAGATGCGCCGTGTGGGCCGTCTTGTGGGTGCGGGGGGACATCTTGCGGATTAGGGGGGTCATCTTGTGGTTGTGGAGGGTCATCTTGTGGTTGTGGAGGTACATCTTGTGGATTAGGTGCGCCATCTTGTGGTTGTGGAGGTACATCTTGTGGATTAGGGGGGTCATCTTGCGGTTGTGGAGGTACATCTTGTGGTTGCGGAGGGTCATCTTTCGGATTAGGTGCCCCATCTTGTGGATGCGGAGTCACATCTTTACCACCGTTGCCTCCCGTGGTTGGGTGTGGATGCCCCAATTATTTAAGAAAAGTCTGCGCTCAACCTCCTTTCTTGTAAACGAAAAAAAATGCTCACATGTAAATCCAGCAGTTATTTTAAACTGAACGAAGAATTGTTCGCTTACGCTGGGCTAAAATATAATTTCGAGCCGCTATCAAAAGCTACCCACCCAGGTACGTAATTCAGAAGGAGGGTTAAAATAGGCCCAATTTTACGTAAAAACCTTTTGAAAATTAACTAGTTACCTACCTATTGGGGATCTCTGATTGGGGACAACATAAGACAAAACTGTATAGATTTTCCATAAACACTTCCTTATTTTTAATTGATGGTTTTTTTTTTATCAGCTCTGCCTGTAATTTTTTCCTCAACACGTCGAACGTCGTCCTCGATTGATCGATTGTGTCCAAATTCACCCAATTTCATTCAGGATGTTAGGGTAGACAGTTAGCTGTACCTACATACCACACACACCACTTTAAGGGCTCATTTTCATTGGTCGTTCTGGCTCGCATTCGGGGTGCGAGAGATTTCCGTAACGCATGCCATAAGGCACGCATGCGGGGAATCGTTTTCACTGGCACGACCGCAGGGTGCAAAAGAACATGGTTGGTACAAAAAGTTCAAAAGTCGTAGGTACCCGCACTCTTTGAAAAGACCGACTAATTTCATTTGTCGATATAATACCCGTAGATGGCGTAACGACCACTTTATCGACTTGTTGATTTTCATTGGTCGTTAGCCCGCCTGCGGGGAGTCCTATATCGACCGAGTTATCGACCAATGAAAATAAGCCTTTATGGGTGATTGTAATCATGATACAAACATGACCCTGAACAAACTTTCCCGAAGGAACAAAGGGAAATTCGTAAAAAAAAGTTTTCCTCAGGTGAGCTGAAGCCAAGCGCAAAATCCATTTCAAATAATAATTAAAACAAAAGCTTTTCATTCAACCGTTCAATCAGGTAGAAAGTCCTTTGTTTTTGCTAGGGAAGGAAAAGTTATTCAGTATAATGTATGCAATATCCCCTCAAAGTAGTGCAACTGTTTAGTCTAACACCCTGTAGGTATGTGCACTTTAAAGAAACTCACACTTGTATGGTAAGCAGACATGTTTACTATAACCTAGAAGTCAGTCGTTTAGGGTCAGAGGTCTAGAGTGGAGACCACGAACTGGCAGGCGTAGTGTGAGACGCCCTGCTGCCCGCTGGAGAGACTACCTAAAAAATGTAGCGGCGAGTGACTGGATGAGGAAGGCCGAGGACAGAGTTTTGTGGCGCGCCTTGGGAGAGGCCTATGTTCAGCAGTGGATGATGAATATGATGATAGATTAATGATGATGATGGTGATGCCTAGAAGGGGTGGTGGTAACGAGGAACCAGTGCGCGGTATCCAGAGGGCGATAGGGGGGGTGAGGTAAAAAGTTGGTGGGAGGAAGGGAGTGTCTGTACTGTATCTAGTAATAGATACCTACTCTTTCTTATACAGGGTTATTTGTAATTCGACGTATTCCTTTCAGGACGTTAAAGGGCAGCCTTAATGCAATTATGTGAACCCCCATATGTGGGGTCGGAAATTAATAGTTTTCGAGATATTTGGAATTTAAGTTTTTTTACAAAAACACCCATTTTTTCACACTTTTTCTTAAATAAATAAAAATATACCTATTCTATGGCGTCGATTTGAATTTTAATTCAAGGCTAATACTTTTTCCGAGATTCTTTCATAAATCAATGTCCAATCATACTGAGCAATTCAAAATAAATCAATAACAATGACGGTTAATTTTTGAAAAAAAAAAAATAGAAAGTCTTGGTATCATGCTTTTTTTCTCAAAAAAATTGTATTAAAAAAAAGTGTGCGTTTTACTGAAATAACTTCCTCATTTTGTTAGCTTTCTAAAATGGTATAAATGTTGTAGAAATAAATGGAATTACAATAAAAAATAAAGATTTTTTACTTAGTACGTGATACGCAGAGGCAACATTCTCATGGGGAAAAATTTTACGAAAATTCTTTTGATAACATTATTTATTAATTTAAATCTACACATCATACTCAGAGTGAGCCCCTCGGTTTCGAACACATTCACGCAAGCACTTTCTTAGTTCACTTTTAGTTTCTCTTGAAGTAAAGGTAAAATCTCATTACCTCTGCTGCGTTTATTATGCGCTGCCTTAAGTCTTCTACGTCGTTTACTGGGGTTTGATGAACAAGGTCTTTTAATGTGTCCCCAGACATAAAAATGACATAGAGTCAAGTCGGGGCTTCTTGCAGACCATGTATTGGTGGTCCTCTACCAATCCATTTATTCAAACAAGTTTCAAGTCGGGCCAGCAACGTAACCATTTGAGGGATTGGTAGAGGAGGGCCACTCCTTGGCCTGCAAGAAGCCCCGACTTGATCTCATGTAATTTTTATGTCTGGTCTATAAAATTCCAAATATCTCGAAAACTGTTAATTTCCGCACCCACATATGGGGGTTCACATAATTGCATTTAGGCTGCCCTTTAACGTCCTGAAAGGAATACGTCGAATTACAAATAACCCTGTATACTGTGCCATGGCGGTGGTTAATGTTCGACCTTCTTTCGTACGTCTTCGTCGTCAATATTTCCAACATACACTACTTGCCATCTCTTCACACTTATGACAACCGCCCATTAGAATGAGTGAAATGTCAATAGTAAACAG
Source organism: Agonopterix subpropinquella (assembly GCA_922987775.1). NCBI lineage: Eukaryota > Metazoa > Arthropoda > Insecta > Lepidoptera > Depressariidae > Agonopterix > Agonopterix subpropinquella. The sequence continues at coordinate 9,201,036 of OV277719.1, read as the reverse complement.
ATACCGTCTTGAACCATTTTGTCACCAGACCTCCAGCTGGAAGACTCCGCTATTTCCTTACGTTAAGAACGACTTTTGCTTGAATTTGCTTAAAAAGTGGTGCCATTTGTGTAACTGATAATGCGGGTCTTTAGTAAATTTCCAACGTTTTTGTGTCCCTTTCTATCCAATGACATGACGTAGGTAGGTAATAATTACATGACAGGAGCTTAAGAAGTTTATACAACGTGTTAATGAATTAGCGCAAAACCTCAACACCCCAACTGATTTATAACAAAATAATTAGATTAAAACAATAATTTAATTATTTTGATAGTGAAAATTTAAAGTTATTCGCATTTTAAATATTGAGGCAAAAATGATTTGTTATCATTTCAGCACTGAAAGAAAGCGCTAACGTACTCATGAATACATTTTTATAATCTTGTTTTGGTAGTAAGTAGGGTGAGTGTGCCCGTGCGGTGGGTTGACATCGGGTTCAGAAAATTTAAAATTTTGCAAATAAATTATTAAATATTTTGAAAAAAATTACCTATGTTGAAACCATGATAATTCGACGCTGCTCTCGATTCTAAACAAACTACTTTCTAGTTTTGCGTTAATTCATTAACACTACAGAGATGGAGATTGCATTACAATCATTTTTTTGAAGCCAGTATCTATGACCTTTATGACGTCACTGATGTTTCCCATCTCATTTCCTCTTTACATGGAGGTCAAATGAAGGTCTTTCAATGACAACTCCATGTAAAGAGGAAATGAGATGGGAAACGTCAGTGCTTAGATTAAAAACTTTTCGCTTACGCTGAAAAATGGAGCCAAGAAATGAGAGAGCGGGATAGCCAATTATAAAAACCTATGTAAACAAAAAAGACATAAACATTATTTTTTGTTTCGGTCACCGTGGCCGGTTTTTTTGTTTGGCAAGATGTCAAACCATTGTCAAACCTATGTCAAACCTATGGAATGTTGATGACATCTTGCCAAACAAACTTTTTGTATGCAAAAGTCACACCACGTCACACTATTGCTGTTTCATGTGCGGCCACGGTATGGTTTCATCTAGTTACTACAGAGACTAAGTTACTATATCTTCTCATATCTATGCATCAGTGACGTCATAAAGGTCATAGATTCTGGCTTCAAAAAAATGATTGTAATGAAATCTCCATCTCTGTAGGTATATAAATTTCTTGCAGGAGCTACAATTTTTGTCGTTGGAAAACAACGACGGGAATTTACGAAAGAAAAACGATCATTACCGATCACCAAGGAGTATTATCATGTTTCACCGCTTGTATGCCAGCTTCCTTTTTCGTTCTTAGGTTACAAATCGTCCCCGTCGATTGGATTTGTAGCTAAGATTCCGACCACCCCAAAAGGGAATACAGTCGTGAGTTTATGTAGGTACTTACCTTTATAGTTACTTAACTGTGATTTATAAACTCTCTAGTTTTCAACGATTTTTTGTACCATAGTGTTAATGATGAATGATACAATTTTAATAAAACCTCATGAATTATAAAATTAGTTTGTTTTATTCCCTTATGTTATTAAGTAGCATTGGTGCCCGCTTTCCTGATATTCATGGAGTACCTACAAGAAAATATACCTAGGTACCTACCTACTAATAGGTACAGGGTGTAAGGGACATCCCTTCATAAACTGAGCGATGAACTCAGACCATCAAACTGAACAACTTTCACTATCGAGCCTACCTACCTCCAAAAATCCTACGTTTTTCAATAAATTCAAACGTAAATTAAAAATATCGATCAAAAATTAAATCGGAAAAATAAGTATCTCTTATTTTTTACCTATTTTTATATTTTTCATTAAAAACGGGTTGTTACAAAAATGAAATGTTTTCAATAATTGTTTGCAGTTTGTATTAAATTTTAATAAAAGAAACTAAGTAAAAAATTATGATGAGTCGTTTTAATATAATGTCACCTTTATTAGGAAAAGTTGTTTAGTTTCATCGTCTGAATACACTTTTAAACTTACGAGTAGGTAGGTAGGTATGTTAGTTATTAAAAACTGGTGGTGTATTAATCAATATCATTTAGGTAATTGTATCTCACTCCATGTCTCTGAGTAGATAAGAAATTGCATCACAAACCTAATCATCAAAAATCTATTATTACAATAGTATAAGATAAACTCAATTATTACGATATTTCATTAAATAAAAGGATTCCTTTAGTTGAGATAGTACACAGATAAGTTTTTGCGAACGTTACGGTAAGTTTCTTTTTGTCTAAGACTAAAATTAAGACGTCTTTAATTAGAGTTTAAGTTAGAACTCCTGCATGTCAAAATTCATACATTTTAAGTGGACTTAGAAACTTTACAGTGCTAGCATGCCTCGCACGAAAAAACGAGAAAACCGTCATGTGCACTAGTTTTGGCATTCGCAAAGAGGTATAAGAATTAACTGGAGTCACGTTGCAAGTTTGGCTACGAGCGGTTGTGCCATTATTGGGTGATTGGCTCAGTGTTAGCGCGTTTCGCGTTTTAGCTTGCCACGAGACACCGCCATTTGTTTTCTCAAATGTGTTTTTGCTGAAACTATGTACTATTATGACTTTTCCGCCTGACCACCACTAGGCTCATTTTTGCTTGCATACTAAAAATAAAAGCGCTGTCTAGCCCGCCCTATTAATGAGTAGACCAATGAATGAATAGTTTCCAAACAAATCATGCGCGAAATTATGCGAAAAAATTGTTAAGTGATCAGGCGGAAAAGTCCGCGACAGTACGTACCTACTTACCAACATCACATTAGCAGAAATTCAATGCTTGACACAAGCACAGATAATATTATACTGTAATACTAGACACAGGCAAAAAGCCATCAATTTTTAAATAACTACCGACCCGCCCCGGCTTAGCACGGGTGTAATGCTGATATAAACCTTCCTCTAGAATCACTCTATCTATTAAAAAATCCTCAATAAAATCCGTTGAGTAGTTTTAAAGATCTAAGCATACATAGGGACAGACAGAGGGAAGCGACGATGAAGAAAGAAAAGGTATCTATCTCGATTTTTCTCGTTTTCTTGGGTGTGTCATGCTAGTGCTAGACCCACAAAGTTCCTTTTACATTTTATTGAAAGTTACTAGTAAACGACCGCAATTAGTGCGTTGTCAGTCGACAGTTCCAAAGCAATGCCAACTGCACAAGAATCACATCAAAGGCGACTTGCCGTCCGTCTACTAAACTACCAACATGACCACACAATCACCCGTTTTAATTTATTTCAGAAAACAATGGCCAACACAACAATAATAATCCTCACAATACTATCTCTACTATCCTTGTCACAATGCCAAAGAAAGCGTGCACCCCGAAACCCATTAGCATCAGCTCTCCAAAGCATCCTATCACCAGGCAACGCTGAAGCCTTGAAAATGTTACGGCTAGCCAGCGGTGCAAGAGGACAACCCTGCCCGTACTTCCAAGAAGAAATACCCACACTGGCACGTCAAAATCCAATGATCCTAACTCTCCCAATTCAAAGGGTGATTGATAACCGTCAATTACAACCAAGAGTGGTAGAAAAAGTGATCCCATATCAACCTGTGGTCCAAGAGAAGGTGTACGTGACAGCTCCTGCAGCACCTTGCCCTTATCCGAATCCTCCCGCTTTGGTAAATCCATTTTTACCCGCTGCAAGCCCGGTGTCAGCGATAGCGCCACCTACGTCAAATTTGTTACCCCCAGCTGACTTACGGGGTAGCAGATGTAATTTTTTGAGGAAAATTCCTATTCCGCCACCTTGTTTGTAAGCGGATTGAATTTAAGTGTACCTATTTAGTGAGATTTAATAATGTAACTTTGTATCTAAGTTTTATTTATTAAATTATGAGTCGAATTGTATTTCAATTGTTGTTTTATTTTTAATAATGGGTAAAAGATTTTATGTTATTTTACCTATATCAGCATCAACCTATATACGTCCCACTGCAGGGCACATGCCTACCCTCAGGGAAACTCTGGACTAACACCCATACACCCTGTATGGGCGTCAGTCCACCACGCGTGCTCAATGCGGGTGGACTACACATAGCAGGAAACGCTGAAGCCTTAAAAATGTTACGGCTAGGCAGCGGTGCAAGAGGACAACCCTGCCCGTACTTCCAAGAAGAAATACCCACACTGGCACGTCAAAATCCAATGATCCAAACTCTCCCAATTCAGAGGGTGATTGATAACCGTCAATTACAACCAAGAGTGGTAGAAAAAGTGATCCCATATCAACCTGTGGTCCAAGAGAAGGTTTACGTGACATCTCCTGCAGCACCTTGCCCTTATCCGAATCCTCTCCCGTTGGTAAATCCATTTTTACCCGCTGCAAGCCCGGTGTCAGCGATAGCGCCACCTACGTCAAATTTGTTACCCCCAGCTGACATACGGGGTAGCAGATGTAATTTTTTGAGGAAAATTCCTATTCCACCACCTTGTTTGTAAGCCGTTGCATTGAATTTAAGTGTACCTATTCAGTGAGATTTAATAATGTAACTTTGTATCTAAGTTTTATTTATTAAATTATGAGTCGAATTGTATTTCAATTATTGTTTTAATTTTAATAATGGGTAAAAGATTTTATGTTATTTTACCTATATCAGCATCAACCTATATACGTCCCACTGCAGGGCACATGCCTACCCTCAGGGAAACTCTGGACTAACACCCATACACCCTGTATGGACAACTCGATCTCCCACGTACGCTTTCCGCTTTCGTTGTGTTCTCAACGCGTTCTCCCAATTCAAAGGGTGATTGATAACCGTCAATTACAACCAAGAGTGGTAGAAAAAGTGATCCCATATCAACCTGTGGTCCAAGAGAAAGTTTACGTGACATCTCCTGCAGTTTCTTGCCCTTATCCGAATCCGCCCCCTTTGGTAAATCCATTTTTGCCCGCTGCTAGTCCAGTGTCAGCGATAGCGCCACCTACGTCAAATTTGTTACCTCCAGCAGATATACGGGGTAGCAGATGTAATTTTTTGAGAAAAATTCCTATTCCACCACCTTGTTTGTAAGCGGTTGTATTGAATTGAAGTGTACCTATTTAGTGAGATTTAATAATGTAACTTTGTATCTAAGTTTTATTTATTAAATTATGAGTCGAATTGTATTTCAATTGTTGTTTTATTTTTAATAATGGGTAAAAGATTTTATGTTATTTTACCTATATCAGCATCAACCTATATACGTCCCACTGCAGGGCACATGCCTACCCTCAGGGAAACTCTGGACTAACACCCATACACCCTGTATGGGCGTCAGTCCACCACGCGTGCTCAATGCGGGTGGACTACACATAGCAGGAAACGCTGAAGCCTTAAAAATGTTACGGCTAGGCAGCGGTGCAAGAGGACAACCCTGCCCGTACTTCCAAGATGAAATACCCACGCTGGCACGTCAAAATCCAATGATCCAAACTCTCCCAATTCAAAGGGTGATTGATAACCGTCAATTACAACCAAGAGTGGTAGAAAAAGTGATGCCATATCAACCTGTGGTCCAAGAGAAGGTTTACGTGACATCTCCTGCAGCACCTTGCCCTTATCCGAATCCTCTCCCGTTGGTAAATCCATTTTTACCCGCTGCAAGCCCGGTGTCAGCGATAGCGCCACCTACGTCAAATTTGTTACCCCCAGCTGACATACGGGGTAGCAGATGTAATTTCTTGAGGAAAATTCCTATTCCGCCACCTTGTTTGTAAGCGGTTGTATTGAATTTAAGTGTACCTATTTAGTGAAATTTAATAATGTAACTTTGTATCTAAGTTTTATTTATTAAATTATGAGTCAAATTGTATTTCAATTATTGTTTTAATTTTAATAATGGGTAAAATATTTAACGTTATTTTACTAACATCAGCAACAACCTATACAGGGTGTTACAAAAATAAAAATTTAAAACTTTTAAGGGGTTGTTTTGATCATCAAACTGAGCAACTTTCACTATGGGACTAGGGATTGCAATCCCGTTTTCCGGATCCGGTAATCCGGCGGATCCGGTACCAGCTAGCCAGATCCGGTCCGGATCCGGAAAATGTCTTGAAAATAGCATAAAACCGTTTTTTTAATGAAAATTCTCTTTTTGGTCATCGCTGATGACGTTACTGAGTCACCTGTTATGAATCCGCACCTACACGCATAATTACAATACCTAGAGATATTGTTAAATTTTGAGAAGTGGTAAACTTTTCCAATGCGCAAATGTTTATTAAGTATAATTTTTCACCACCAAATTCTTCTATGGTATCTAAACTATTATAAAACTGTAACAGAAGTGTGTCTGTACATTGAAGATATTTACAAAAAAAATTACGACATGGTTTTTACCTGTCCCTGATTCCAAATCACAAATTTTTGGACTTTTTGTCTGTCTGTTTGTTTGTTTGTTTGTTTGTTTGTTTGTTTGTTTGGGTGTTTGTTTGTTCGAGTATCACGCAAAAACTACTGAACCGATTTTGATGAAACTTTTTTTGTTTGATAGCTTATCATCTGACTTAAAATCTGGTATATAATTTATGCGGACGAAGTCGCGGCGGGTAAAAGCTCGTAGGTAATAAATTAATCTTGTTTAAGCCTTTTGCTCTATGAAAATTAAATACTTACTTATTCAATATTTTAATTTTAATTTTCATAGCCCTAGGTATGGAGCCTTTTTCTTTCCTATTAAATTAATATCACTATAGAACTTGTTCAATTAACATACTGATCTAAAATCGATCTACTTATTAATTTTTTTCTTAGTTAATAAAATTCTCGAAATAATCAAAAGAAAATGTTTTTTAACATTTTTAAGACGATACAAACTATCACTTCGTAACAATAATATTTTTTTCACAGCTGCTAACACCTCTATTGTTTCACAGTTGATTTTAAAATGAAAACAGAAATTATTATGGATATTACCAATCCGGTCGGATCCGGCGGATCCGGCCGGATTAAAATTGCACCGGATTGCAATCCCTATATGGGAACAACCCCACATCGAAACATCGAAATCGCGAAAAAAAAATCATCTGTGCCATACATTTAGCTCGAGTAGATTTGTATAGTTTAGTATGGAACACCAGATTTTTTGTCGCGATTTCAATATTGTCTCATGGCGAAAGTTGTTCAGTTGGTCGAATATTATAAATGCGAAACTTTGTAAGTATGGACGGATGTTTGTTCCGCCGGTGTTTCACGCAAAAACTGCTGAACGGATTTTGATGATACATGACATTTGATAGACCAATGGCCTGGATTAATACATAGGGTACTATTTATCCGAGTAAAGCAGACGAAGTCGCGGGCAACAGCTAGTAATTCAATAATTTGCAACTATGTATTCATATTTTATAATGCATTCGATAAAATACCAATCCATGTCATCAGTTATGTAAAATCTAGGTTACCAATACGTTATAGATAAAGGTTTACTACAAAAAGCCTTCTTTTGATTTCATAGATCATAACATTGTTAAAAGCAACCAAACAACAACCAGTGGAAATGTTAAATAAATTATTATTAATTTCTTTAGCTGTGGCAAGCGTAAGTACAATTTCTTAATTTTAGTTATACAAAAGTTTGTATTTGCTGAATAATGACCATCGATGGGAACTCCGAATTCTAGAAAGGGGACCACGAATTAGCCATGCGTAGTTAGGGATATAGTCCGATCACCGGAGGGGTTTGACCCTAACAGTAAATCGTCTCTCGCTGAAACTTTGTAGTGTGATAAAGTGAAGTACAAAGATAACGGTTGACAAGTATCTAGGTTTTTTTTTATTTCGAAGTTAGGTATTTATACCTAAACATAAAAATCACTTATAGCTCTCGGCGGAAAAAGTTTCTCTCCAAAATTCCTTTGGTATATGTTAGTATAAACTAATTACCATAGAGGTGATTGGTATCTAGGAATTTATCGATTTCACGAAGGGAGAAACATAAAAATACCGTTTTTAATCCATAACTACTCCAGGAATAATAGTCTCACAATTGTTGTCTTTTTGTGTGTATTAATTTCATTACATGTATCGTCTTTCACAAGAAGCTAGAATATTTTCGTTTCAATTATAGTTTTATGATTTTTGGGCAATAACTTACTTCGGAAAAGTATTCTCTTCCTCTTTATCCATTTACAAGTTACAATACACTTTAATACAACAGGATTACTAAGAATCTATTAAAATTTCGCCCCCATTAGTATATTAACATTTTTTCAATAATATTCTTCCCGCGCTAGGCCCCGATCTACGAGCCCGGGGTGCGGAAGGGTTGAGGGGAGTGGGCGGCGGCGGGCACCGCATCATCGCACGTGCTCACTGCTCAGTGCTACCCGCGCCGCGCCGCTGATTTATAATAGTAGGTACCTACTGTAGCCCCGGGACTATTTAATTACAAAAAAGATTACCGATTGCCGTTTTGATATTGTTGTAGGGTACGAAATTACTAATATAAAAACCCTAGTCCTGCGAAATTACTAATATAAAAAAAACTTTTTGTATACTGTCATGTTCTTTGCCTTAGTTCAATACTGTAATAGTAAGACTGTCTAAAGTTGTCATACAAAGCTATGGGACTAGATGAAAACGTCTATTTTGATAGGTCTTATAGCTTTGTATGGCAACTTTAGACAGTCTTACTATTACGTATGGGTAGGTGTTGATATTGAACTAATAATTACTATAATTTACAGTGCATAATCACTTAATCACTGAGATAGAGACTCTTTACTAAAAAGTGCCATATTTAACCTCAAATTTTACGTAATTATTTTTGAAAATCCACTTTTTTGTCTGTAAGTTCTTAACATTTTTAGCCATTCTATTCTTTAGTCACTAGTCTAAAAATAGTTTCTGCGAAAGATTTGTGTACCTACCTGCATCTGTAGTTTAGCTTTTATTGATTATTCTCTGTTCTCCTGTTTTTTGATCATAACTTCGGACATAAGTGTAAGAAATAGCAGAAAATCAGAATTTACATGTTTCAATTTATGCTCTATTTTATAAGACGATAAAAATTTTTAGTGGAAAAAAAACCGAATAATCGGTCAGGGTTGCCTATTGCCTCTCATTTTATTCAAAATTATTCGATTTTTTTTCTTTTTTTCAGTTTCTTTTAGTTCACTATACTATTACGTACATTCATTCAGCCTCTCGGCCGAATTCATATTTTAGGTTCATTTTTACGTAAATAATTTTCGAAAACCAACTTTTTTATTTATAGTTTTTAAATTTTTCCATCAATTTTATCGTGTTGCTGGGTACACAAAAATAGGCTCAGAGTCAAAATTTATCTCACAGACCGTCACAGTTTTGGTTCTATAAGGGTTTTTATTTTCCACTTTTCAAATTCAAATTGTTTTATTCTCGCTGTACAACTTTGTAGGTTATCTATAGGGTCAAGGGTGTAACAAAACACCCTAGTAATACTTAAGGGGGTGCTTCAGACCATCAAACTGAACAACTTTCACTATGGGGCCAACATCGAGAAAAAATTAAAAAATCTGCTGTCCCATACAAAACTGCAGTACCGACTCGACTAAAATGTATGGGATAGCAGATTTTTTAATTTTTTCTCTATGTTGGCCCCGTAGTGAAAGTTGTTCAGTTTGATGGTCTGAAGCACCCCCTTAAGTATTACTAGGGTGTTTTGTTACACCCTGTATATGACCATAGATCCTTTAAATTTCAGAACGGTTGAGCATACTGAAAAAATATTCTAAATTATTCTTGTATTTTTATTCACTTTTATTATCATTTTAACGATCTAGTCTGTCTTGGCATCAACCATAGCTTCATATCTCTTAGTTTAACAACTCACAAATTTTACTGAGCATCGAGAGTGCATAAGTTTATCCTACCACTATCCATCATCTACATTCATCATCAGATAAGCTCTTGGCCACCCTAATATTACATTGTCATTAGGTTTATCTTTGTGTACCACATTGCAGTCAATTCTGATAACGGGAACTGGTTTTTAATCTTGCATGTAGCTAACATGCAACACGATTTGTACAAAACATTCTAACTAGTAACTCTTCAAGCGAAGCACAAAAATAAATGCGGTCAAAGTATATAATAAATTGCCATACGAAATGAAGACTCTTCCGAATGAGAAGTTTCTCAAGGACCTAAAAACCTTTTTAGTATCAAAATTTCCCTAATGACCTAAACGAGCATTTAGATGATTTTAGAGTAAACAAATTGTGGCCTGCAAGGAGACAGTTTTCAAATCTCGCTTAAATGTGTTTGACTAATAAATTCAATGTATATTATAAAATGACATTTTTCTATTTTTATAATGTACCTAATGAAATCCATTTAATTATTATTCTTTCTTTCTTCGTGTGTTTTAATGTATAAATTTCAATGGACATTGTATTAATTATTTTGTACTTGGTAAATTCCTATAATGTAAAGTATGTATTATCAATATCACTATTGTAAAATTGCCACACCCAAAATGGGTAAAATTACATTGAGACTGTATTATCACTGACATCTACCTATTGTAAACATGTATTTGGTCGCAATAAATATAAATGAAATGAACTAACATAATATAAACTTACTAATAACTAACAAGACGTTAAATGAAAGCTTGTTAAAAAATGTACTTGAACTGGAGATGGATTACGGGATATGTTAATATTCCGTGTGCATGTGCATTTTTATTTACATGTGTAACTTGACTTGCTCAGTTCAATTCGGCCGCAATTTCACTTGCGCCGGCACGCCGGCCTCAGTGGTCGGTGCACTGGCGCAATAGCGCTAATAATAATCTACGAATAAGAATGTATAGAAATGTAAATCAAGCTCAAAAAGTAGCACCAAAAAAACTGTACCGTGTTCTAAATTTGTTCTTTAAAAACTGTACCTTGCCACTAAAACTCATACAAAATGGGTAGATAGAGACTACCACTTGCCACACGCTACGATTCTTACCTACTTCCAGGATCTTTTTGCCGCGCCAGCGCACCACCGTCACCACGATGTCTATTGCGCCGGTGCGCCGACCACTGAGGCCGGCGCGCCGGCGCAAGTGAACAGCCCCGGATCTAGGGGGGGGGGGGGGCGGGGGCAAAAGGGGGCCCACGCCCCGGGCGCCAGGTTTAGGGGGGGCCAAAATCAAGATGGAAAAGAAAATTGCAATGACAAAAAAATTGAGAATATTGCAAAAAAATCTCGTTATCGTGCTCGCTTCGCTCGCTCCTGTTTTCAGATCGTATTTCAGTCATCACATTATATTGCAGTGAAATCTCGAGCTCACTTCGCTCCCTCTTGGTTTAAGATTGAATTGCAGTTAACTCTTTATATTTCAGTGAAATCTCGAACTCGCTTCGCTCGCTCTTGGTTTTAGATCTTAGAGCGCTTACAGATGAGGGACACTTTGCGATCGCCATGTGTCGCGGAGGGTCGCGCGACTCTGCGACCCACCGCGACAGCAAAGTGTCGCTCGTCTGTAAGAGCCCTTAGTGCAGTCATCTCATTATATTGCAGTGAAATCTCGACCTCGCATCGCTCGCTCTTGTTTTTAGATCGTATTGCAGTCATCTCATTATATTACAGTGAAATCTCGAGCTCGCTTCGCTCACTCTTGGTTTAAGATAGTTTTGTATTTATCTCATTATATTGCAGTTAAATCTCGAGCTCGCTTCTCTCTTATTCGGTTTTAGTTCGTATTGCAGTCATCTCATTATATTGCAGAAAACTCGAGCTCGCTTCGCTCGCTCTTGGTTTAAGATCTTATTGTTTTTATCTCATTATATTGATGTTAAATAAAAGTAGTGCACAAGGTCACTACGATGCTTTTGAACTTACAGAAGCATTTTATAAGATATCTATCAAGCAAACTAATAACAGCAACTTATATAGTCTTTACAAGAATGAAAGCAATCCATAAATTCACTTATATCTACACTAATATTATAAAGAGGAAAGATTTGTACCTATTTTTGTATGTTTGTATGTTTGTAATGAATAGGCTCAAAAAGTACTGGGCCAATTTAAAAAATTCTTTCACCATTAGAAAGCTGCATTCACCCTGAGTAACATAGGCTTTATTTATTGCTAGAAAAGATTAGACGTCCACCCGTGCGAAGCCGGGACGGGCCGCTAGTCTAAATATATAAAAGAAGAAACTGACTGAATGACTGACTGACTAACATATCAACGCACAGCCCAAACCGCTGGGTCTAGAGATTTCAAATTTGGCACATAGGTTCCTTATGAGGTGTAGGGGTGCATTAAGAAAGGATTTTTCAAAATTCAACCCCCAAGGGGGAAACGGGGGTCCAAAGTTTGTATGGGGAAACAAGATTAGTTAGACTATTTAATTCGAAACTTCACAGGAGTACTCCTATTAATAAATGAGTAAACACGTGTTTCAGGTTTTTTCAGAATTCAACCCCTGAAAGGGGGAAATGGGGTGACAAAGTCTGAAAATCGAGATGGCTATTGTTTGTATGGTTTATCGGATGATTACGAAAAAAAAACAATGATTTTAAAATCCAACGTGGCGGACGTGAAATACCATCATCCCCTGTGGGGGTGCGATGGGGTTGAAATGTCTAAATATCATTATGGGTGTCGTTTTTATGGTTTTTTGGGACGTCAATTACGAAAATAGCATCGATTTTGAAATTTAACAAAGTGGACATGAAAATCTGTCTAAATAGATTAAATTTTATATATCTTAATCTAAATATATAAAAGAAGAAAATGACTGACTGACTCACTGACATATCAACGCACAGCCCAAACCGCTGGGTCTAGAGATTCCAAATAGTAGTTTTTACGCGATGTTCGAACAAACACAGATATCTAGTTTTTATAATAGTGTCGAAAACTAGATTTTGCCTGCTACTTCGTCAGCACCGGTTCCCGTTATTGTAGCAAGATAAAAAATATACCTTGTTTTAAGTCAAATTTTATGCTTTAAGATACAATAAATTTCATCAAAATCGGTTCAGTAGTTTTTACGTGACAGTCATACAAATACTAATTAAAATAGTGAAAATGCCTGTTTTCGTTATAGCATCATCACCTAAAAACTACTTGACCGATTTTGATAATATTTGTTGTGTTTTAAAAACCAGTTCCCGTTATAAGAATTCACTGCAATGTGGTACACATAGATAAACCTAATGACAATGTAATATTAGGGTGGCCAAGAGCTGATCTGATGATGAATGGAGATGATGGATAGTGGTAGGATAAACTTATGCACTCTCGATGCTCAGTAAAATTTGTGAGTTGTTAAACTATGAAGCTATGGTTGACGCTAAGACAGACAAGACCGTTAAAATGATAATAAAAGTGAATAAAAGTACAAGAATAATTTAGAATATTTTTTCAGTATGCTCAACCGTTCTGAAATTTAAAGGATCTATGGTCATATAGATAACCTACAAAGTTGTATAGCGAGAATAAAACAATTTGAATTCGAAAAGTGAACCAAAACTGTGACGGTCTGTGAGATAAATTTTGACTCTGAGCCTATTTTTGTGTACCCAGCAACACGATAAAATTGATGGAAAAATTAAAAAACTATAAATAAAAAAGTTGGTTTTCGAAAATTATTTACGTAAAAATGAAGCTAAAATATGAATTCGGTCGAGAGGCTGAATGAATGTACGTAATAGTATAGTGAACTAAAAGAAACTGAAAAAAAGAAAAAAAATCGAATAATTTTGAATAAAATGAGAGGCAAGAGGCAACCCTGACCGATTATTCTGTTTTTTTTTACACCAAAAATTTTTATCGTCTTTTAAAATAGAGCATAAATTGAAACATGTAAATTCTGATTTTCAGCTATTTCTTACACTTATGTCCGAAGTTATGATCAAAAAACAGGAGAACAGAGAATAATCAATAAAAGCTAAACTACAGATACAAAAATCAAATAGCAGGTACACAAATCTTTCGCAGAAACTATTTTTAGACTAGTGACTAAAGAATAGAATGGCTAAAAATGTTAAGAACTTACAGACAAAAAAGTGGATTTTCAAAAATAATTACGTAAAATTTGAGGTTAAATATGGCACTTTTTAGTAAAGAGTCTCTATCTCAGTGATTAAGTGATTATGCACTGTAAATTATAGTAATTATTAGTTCAATATCAACACCTACCCATACGTAATAGTAAGACTGTCTAAAGTTGCCATACAAAGCTATAAGACCTATCAAAATAGACGTTTTCATCTAGTCCCATAGCTTTGTATGACAACTTTAGACAGTCTTACTATTACAGTATTGAACTAAGGCAAAGAACATGACAGCATACAAAAAGTTTTTTTTATATTACTAATTTCGCAGGAATAGGGTTTTTATATTAGTAATTTCGTACCCTACAACAATATCAAAACGGCAATCGGTAATCTTTTTTGTAATTAAATAGTCCCGGGGCTACAGTAGGTACCTACTATTATAAATCAGCGGCGCGGCGCGGGTAGCACTGAGCAGTGAGCACGTGCGATGATGCGGTGCCCGCCGCCGCCCACTCCCCTCAACCCTTCCGCACCCCGGGCTCGTAGATCGGGGCCTAGCGCGGGAAGAATATTATTGAAAAAATGTTAATATACTAATGGGGGCGAAATTTTAATAGATTCTTAGTAATCCTGTTGTATTAAAGTGTATTGTAACTTGTAAATGGATAAAGAGGAAGAGAATACTTTTCCGAAGTAAGTTATTGCCCAAAAATCATAAAACTATAATTGAAACGAAAATATTCTACCTTCTTGTGCAAGACGATACATGTAATGAAATTAATACACACAAAAAGACAACAATTGTGAGACTATTATTCCTGGAGTAGTTATGGATTAAAAACGGTATTTTTATGTTTCTCCCTTCGTGAAATCGATAAATTCCTAGATACCGATCACCTCTATGGTAATTAGTATATACTAACATATACCAAAGGAATTTTGGAGAGAAACTTTTTCCGCCGAGAACTATAAGTGATTTTTATGTTTAGGTATAAATACCTAACTTCCAAATTTAAAAAAAACCTAGATACTTGTCAACCGTTATTTTTAAACTTCACTTTATCACACTGCAAAGTTTCAGCAAGAGATGATTTATTGTTAGGGTGTCCATACAAGAAATCTCCTCGATGATTGAACTAATACCCAGTGTTGGACTGAGGATCTTAGAAAAGCAGCATGGAACGACTGGATGAGGAAAGCCAGTGATGGAGTTAGTGGTGTGTGTATAGGCTTGAACATTGAAACTTCTTGTATCTTGAGAAATGTACTCGTTTAATATGGAGTTCGGTTTTTACATAAGTAATTTATTGGTAATTTAGGTTAGCTTAGCTCACACACAAAGATGGATGGCGTAATATCCATAGACTACGGTTTATGGTAATATCCTCCGGAATTCTTATTTTCTCTTCAGTGTTGCTAGTTTAGAGAGCTGAAGCGTAGACAGTGTGCTTTAGGAAATGATGTTCAGCAGTGGACGCTGACAGGCTGATGATGATTACGTTATGTCTACTTAGATTCATGACCATTCCTTGGGATAGTAAAAAACTTTGCACTTTTAAGTAAACTAATTACATCCGCTTTAAAAAAATATTGTTATCATCCTCTCCCTACTCCATTACTCGGGGTCGGCGCAGTAAACTACTAAAAAAATATCAAATTTAATGTTCAGACAAGTTTTTTGTATCATAATCATAACCTTCTTCTTTCATATCAACATGACATGAGCTATAATTATCGCATGACATTCACCCATACTGTAGGAAAAAGATTAGCCAGTCCACAATGATCGTATCGAGGCTGACAGCCCAGGATGTGCCAGTGCCAGACTAAGTTGCAGAAAAGCTCTTTCTTTACACCCTTAGTATTATAATAATTTATTAGTAAACCATATTATTCATCTTCAGATCATCAAACATGACAACTTTAATACCATTTGAACTGTGTAATATTGTTCCACAGGTGCACAGCCAACTCTGCTACTCACCAGCACCACCATGTCTACAAACCCCTTCTTGCATACCTCCTCCACCACCAACCTACCTCCCTCCCTGCACATGCGACTCTTATTCCGTCCTAGCACCCATTAGACCTGCCCCTGTCATACCGCAGTATTGTTGCCAAACGCCTGTCTTACCGCAATGTGGTTGCCAAGCGCCTGTCCTACCGCAATGCGGTTGCCAAGCGCCAGTCATACCGCAATGCGGTTGCCAAGCGCCTGTCCTACCGCAATGCGGTTGCAAAGCGCCTGTTTTACCGCAGTATGGTTGTCAAGCGCCTGTTATACAGCAACGGACATGCCAAGGACCTGTTCTACCTGCCAGACCACCATGTGCCCCTCCCGTTCCATGCGCTAACGCGCCTCTACCTTCACTAAGTCAGTTACTATGCAATCTACAAGTTGTTCCAAATTTACCCCCGCCAGCTTTGTCGTTGCCAGCTCCTCCTTGTGAATTGCCACTGCCCGTGATGCCAAGCGCTTTGACGAATCCTTTCTTGCCAGCAGCTTCGCCAGTTTCGGCTTTGGCTCCACCATTTTCTCCTTTATTGCCGCCAGTGTGCCTGTGTCAATCTTCATGTAACTATTTAAGAAAGATTCCCATACCACCTCCATGTATTTAAATTTAATAAGGTATTATAGTTGTTTTTAAGGATTAATAAAGAATTTATTTCTAAATATTACCTTACCTGGTTTTATTTTGTGTCGCAAAAGGAACTTATTATAGGATAAATCAATAGATACCTACATCTAAAACTAAACTAGGTATTATAAAACTGTAACAGAAGTGTGTCTGTACAAAGAAGATATTTGCAAAAAAAGATTACGATATGGTTTTTAGATGTCCCAATCACCAATTTTTGGATTTTTTGTCTATCTGTTTGTTTGTTTGTTTGTTCGAGCATCACGCAAAAACTACTGAACTGATTTTGATGAAACTTTTATTGTTTAATAGCTTATGATCTGACTTAAAATCTGGTAAGTATATAATTTATGCATAAGTACCTATATATTTTATACATTATTGTTAATTTGGTTTCTATTTATTGTGTATTTCAAAATAGAAAAGACAAATAGTTTTCTTTTTTGCACAAGACTTATTGAAAAATAAAAAAATTTCAAGTCTAGATAGATGATGACCTAATTTTGATAAAAAAAAATTTCTTTCAACACTATTTCGTATAAATATTGTTGTAATATTCTCACTGGGTCACAAACTCTTGCGTTTTGATTACTAAATACAAAAATGAAGGTGTTTATTGCTTTTCTTTGCTCGATACACATCATATTCGTTCAGGTATGTTAACTATTTTCACTAATTCTAATTAGTATCTTTAATATAATGTGTATATTACATAATCTAGCTAGCCGTCCTGGAGTGCGATTTTTGAAACTCATTCGCTGAGTTCAACAGTTGAAAATGTCAAAATTACAATGTAGATATGCATCTTTCTACTGCTGATTTGACTTTCAAAAATCGCACTCCTGTAGTGTGATTTTTTAAAGTCTTTGCTGTAGAAAGATGCGTATTCTCCATAGTAATTTTGACATTTTCAACTGCTGAATGAGTTTCAAAAATCGCACTCCAGGTAATAATAGCTCAAAAACTTACACGCACTTACTTAATCGCACAAATATTAGCACCAATTGTTAATTAATAGTCATTCATATTCATAAAAGTCTAAACTACTGGTAAGTACTTAAATTTATAAGAATAACGGATAATGTCCAAAAATTATAGTAGGTAATCTTTCAAATTGTAGAGCATAAGTATATATCTCTCATTTTTATTTACAACGAGCTTTTACCCGCGACTTCGTCCGCATAAATTACCTATATACCAGATTTTAAGTCAGATGATAAGCTATCAAACAAAAAAGTTTCATCAAAATCGGTTCAGTAGTTTTTGCGTGATACTCGAACAAACAAACACCCAAACAAACAAACAAACAAACAAACATACAAACAAACAAACAGACAGACAAAAAATCCAAAAATTTGTGATTTGAAATCAGGGACAGGTAAAAACCATGTCGGAATTTTTTTTTTGTAAATACATATCTTCAATGTACAGACACATTTCTGTTACAGTTTTATAAAAGTTTAGATGTTTAAGGGAATTTCCAGATCACTGGCAAATTTTTAGGGGTTCAATACATTGAAATCGCATAATTTCAGATGAGCATTTGAAATAAATGAAGCAATAAATAAATTGAATTGAATTGAAAAGCAGCTGGAAATTTGACCAGTTTGTGATTTATAAATTACCCTGTATACAGGGTCCTTCTTAATATGCTGACACTTTTTTAAGGGGATAATCAGACCATCAAACTGAACAACTTTCTCTATGGGACCAACATCGAAATCGCGAAAAAAAATCTGCTGTCCTATACATTTGGCTCGAGTAGGTTTGCAGTGTTGTATGGACGAGCTGTTTTTTTTTGCGATTTCGATGTTGGTCCCATAGAGAAAGTTGTTCAGTTTCACGGTCTGATCATCCCCTTAAAAAAGTGTCAGCATATTAAGAGGGCTATCGCAGTCCAGTGGCGCCCTCATCACATTAAAAAAGATTTCTCAATAAAGAAAGCCTAAATTAAAAAAGTAATGAACACGAACACTACTAAAGCCTTCAAGCCATTGTTATACAATACTTTTATAGGTTCTAATCTAAACATTCCACTTTTAGACAATTGCGAATAAAAACAAAAGCGGCCGTTTGCTTTCTTTTTTCCTAATTTGTATGTTTAGACCTTTAAAAAACCTATAAAAGTATTCTATGAAAATAGCTTGAAGGCTTTTGTAGTGTTCGTGTTAATTACTTTTTTAATTTAGGCTTTCTTTATTGAGAAATCTTTTTTAATGTGATGAGGGCGCCACTGGACTGCAATAGCCCTCTTAAGAAGGACCCTGTATTGATTCTATTACGTACAAAATTACCCCTTCTTATGAATTATGTTAAAATCATGATACCTACTTAACTTACTATTAAAATGTTTCCTAGATCGCAAAAAAATGTTAATTAACCAAGTGTTTTTTTATGTCAAAATTATCTTTCACTTTACAAATTACCAATAGGTACGCAAGCACGTTTACGAATCGAAACGTGAGTTTCTGTACATTTTGTTCAAATTAACACATGAATTGAATGAGTAACTTTTATTGCAATCTTATCAGTAGGTGTTCAAGTTAGGAAATAAAGTATTATTAACATAAGTACTTATCTAAACTAGAAACATAGGTTTACCTCTATAATGTTTTATGAATGATAAATAGATTGGTATAATAATTAATTTGGCAATTCTTTTGCTTTTTCAGTACGTAACATCGCAATGCTTCTACGCAAGAGGTTATTACTTACCTCTTCCTGCTGCAAATGCTTTGGAATTACCATGCGGTAACCCGGCGTTACCATACGGAAACCTGGCGTTACCAAGCGGAAGCCTGGCGTTACCATGCGAAAGCCAGGCGTTAGCATGCGGTAGCCCGGCGTTAGCATGCAGTAGCTCGGCGTTACCATGCGGAAACCCGGCGTTTCCATGCGGTAACCTGGGGTTACCATGCGGAAACCCGTTCCTGCCTATGTCGTCACCTGTATCTATGCTAGCTAACCCGGTGTCATGCTGTCTCCCTCCAGCATTACCTGCTTATGATCTTTATGGTTGCGGATGCGGATGTGGCAGAAGGGATCGGTGTAGCAGATTCCCGATTCCTCCACCATTTATATAAGTTTGTTTTTATTTGTTTAACTGTAAAATGAGCATACACAGGGTGCATCAAGAGTAGACAGTTACTTTAAAAGGAGATTGTATTTTCCTGGTGATTGTATACTGAACAAAATTTCCCAAAGGAACCTAAGTTCTCAATAAAATTTCGGAAGTGAATTCGCAAGAACATTTTAAACTTCTCATATTGGCGAAATTAACCTTACCTATAGAGGTTCCTTGGGAAAAGTTGTACAGTATCATGGATACAAAACTGTTTAAAGTAATGAAACTACACAGGGTGTAGACAACAACTAAATACAGGGTGTATAATAAAATAGGACAGTTACTTAAAGGGGTGCTTCAGACCATCAAACTGAACAACTTTTACTATGGGACCAACACTGAAACCGCGAAAAAAAAATCAGCTGTCCCATACAAAAGTGCAAGAATAACTCGACTGAAATGTATGGGACAGCAGATTCTTTTTTCGTGATTTCGATATTGGTCCCATAGAGAAAGTTGTTCAGTTTGACGGTCTAAAGCACCCCTTTGAGTAGCTGTCCTATTTTATGTTACACCCTGTATACACTGCTAACATCCTGTATAAGTACAAAGCAAATTTTGTTTGACGCTGTTTTTAAATCAATAGGTACTGTCGCCGACACTGGCCGCCGTAGCTTTTAGATATTTAGAAGGATGTGTTTTTTTTATTGACGTTTTTGTTTTTGATTGTCACTTGTGAAGGTTTTTTGGTAAGACAGATATTTTTCAGGGAATAAAAGAATTCGTTCGAAGAACTCGTTTTCTTTTAAGCTCACTGTCCAGCAGAAGCGCAACGACAGGTACAATTTAACAAATAAAATAATTATCAGATGTCCTCACGATCTTTTACTTCGCCGAAAAGCCCGCTGTGTTACAGATCGTACCTACTATAATGTAAATTGGTTTTAGTTTAAAAAGAAACACTGCATAATAAACCTAAACCTTATACAGGGTGTAACAAAACACCCTAGTAATACTTAAGGAGATGCTTCAGACCATCAAACCGATCAACTTTCACTATGGAGCCAACGTCGAGAAAAATTAATTCGTTCCATTATCTGACATTTTTTTATTATTGTTTTGTATTTATAATATTGCAATTTATCGTAGATCGTTAATTTATTATTATTGTCGCCTTTATTTTATTATATTTCAATATCAATTTAATTAAATTCAATTACATTTATTTTATGTTATTTAACTATTACCAATAGACACTGTTGCAAAATTGCTGTTAGGGCACAGCAATTTTGCAACAGTGTCTATTGTAATAGTTAAATAACTTAAAATAAATGTAATAGAATAAAATTATAAGATCTGTAAAACCTCAAGGATGCAATAAAGTTTATGATTATGATTATGAAAATAAAAAAAATCACCTGTTCCATACATTTGAGTCGAGCCGGTACTGCAGTTTTGTATGAAAACGTTGATTTTTATTTCGCGATTTCGAAGTTGGCTCCATAGTGAAAGTTGTTCAGTTTGATGGTCTGAAGCACCCCCTTAAGTATTACTAGGGTGTTTTGTTACACCCTGTATACCTTTACCTACTTAAGTAGCCTGCCTAATTCACCTCGTAGGACACCCCCGGAAACATAAAATCAGATGAAAGGAAAGGAAATTATTCGATGGCTTTTATTATGCTGTTTTTTTTTTTTTAGAACAATGACGTTACTTTATTCATTCAGATAAACAAATAAAAGTGGGTAAGTAAGTACATTAAAAATAAATAAAAATATTGAGAACCTAAAACTAACTTTTGCTGTGTGGCGGCCCCACATTGTATCTTATATTCTATCCTATATATAAACCGTATATAAATAAATATTCAAGTATACATACCTACCTACATATAAATACATAATAATATCTAGCACACTACACAATACAGTACTATACACTAATATACCAATACTTACCTAACCTTACCTTATAATACAATTAAACAAACAAACACTTACCTGTGTCGACACATCCGATACTAGATATGCGGCGCGACCGCCAGTCGGCACCTATGGACAACGGGCCCGGCGATCGACAAACTTACCTGCTCCTGCGCCGCGTCATCGGCGATGCACCGTGTGCCCCCCCGCTGCCCGCGCCCCGCTCCCGCAGTCCTGAGCTTGCCTTGCCTAGGACGCACGTCGCTTTACGCTCTTCATAGCTACCTATTGTTACGATCTAAATCAGTGCTTACCGCTTATGCTTTGATATATGTGTATAGTGCCATTAAACTTTAGAACACTATTGTGAACAAGAAATAAACATCGTGTGTGGTGTATAAAGACAATTTCATTGGAGTCATCCTACGCACCACCTACATTGGTGACCCCTATCCTGGACTAGGATCGCAACCTTCAGGAACTTCTCCGCTGACCTGAAACACTGGAAACGCAGTAAGCAATAAACAAATCAATAATGTCGAAATCTGATGACAATGTATTCAGAGACGCGCAAGGCGAAAGCGTAAATGGCGGCGAAACGTCGTTGTCCACTGGTTCCGACACATTCCGTGTCGGAATGAAAGTGCCACCTTTTTATGCGCACGATCCACAGCTATGGTTTGCACAAATTGAGGGGCATTTCATCCTATCAGGAATCACAGTGGACAATACTAAGTTCCACTATGCGCTTTCATATTTAGATGCACAATATGCTAAGGAAGTAAGAGACATCATTATTAGTCCACCTACGCAAAATAAATTCGAAACACTGAAAAGCGAGCTTATTAAAAGACTGTGCGATTCAAGGGAAAAGGAAGTCAAACAACTGCTGACGGAAGAGGAACTAGGAGACAGGAAACCCTCGCAGTTCTTACGTCACCTTAAGCAACTCGCAGGTGCTGACGTACCAGAAAGCTTCCTCAAATCAATCTGGACTAGCCGTTTACCGATGAATATGCAGACACTTATAGCAGCCCAACCACTAGCACTCACACTGGAGGCTCTAGCTGAATTGGCAGATCGCATTAAGGATCTTGCGCCAAGTACCCCACAGGTAGCGAGTACTTCGAGAGACAGCGCAATGGACGGAATGGCGAGGCAGATCGCGGAACTGACGAAGCAAGTACAGGCTTTGTCTACAGGCCGAAATCCTCGACCCAGGTCCAGGCAACGTTCTAACAATAACTTTAACGGACGCAGCCAAAGCCACACAAGATCAGAATCCAGCTACCGGAAATACCCAATCTGCTGGTATCATTCTAAATTCGGCGAAAAATCGACCAGATGCATTAAACCCTGCGATTACCGTTCAGACTCGGGAAACGCAAAAGGCAGTCGATAAGGGCGACTAGCGATTGCCGAAGGCCAGGTCGCCTGTTCGTCACTGATCGTCGAACTAAAACACAATTTCTGGTCGATACAGGAAGCGACCTTTGTGTTTTCCCGAGGTCAGCAATACGCGAACGCCGGCCCAAAACTACGTACCAACTATACGCCGCGAACGGAACCGTCATCGACACATATGGCTCCGCGCACCTACAATTGGACTTAGGGCTACGCCGCGAATTCAATTGGCCTTTCATCGTGGCAGACATCAGTAAACCCATCATAGGCGTCGATTTTCTCTCGCATTACGACTTAATAGTCGACTGCAGAAATCAAAGGTTGCTAGACAACATTACATCACTCTCTTCATCAGCAGCACTAGTTAATTCGTCAAATACGATATCTTCAATAAAGACACTATTTGGCGAATCTAAGCATTACGATATCCTCAGAGAGTACCCGGAAATAACCCGACCATCCGGGAATAAAACCAAACCACGCCATAACACAGTACATCATATTCGTACACAGCCCGGCCCACCAGTCCACTGCGCACCCTGAAGACTGGCGCCAGATAAGTTAAAGATTGCTAAACACGAGTTCGAGGACATGCTGCGCAACGGCACAGCAAGACCGTCAGAAAGCCCTTGGTCCTCACCCCTTCACTTAGCACCAAAAAAAGATAATGGCTGGAGGCCGTGCGGAGATTTTAGAATGCTCAACAAACGTACCATCCCAGACCGTTACCCAATACGACACATCCATGATTTTTCTCACAACTTAGCAGGATGCACTGTCTTCTCCACCATTGATCTGGTAAAAGCGTATAATCAGATCCCAATACACGAAGATGACATACCTAAAACTGCCATAACGACACCATTTGGGCTTTTCGAGTTCCCATATATGACGTTTGGGTTACGCAATGCAGGGCAGACCTTCCAACGGTTTGTGGACGAAGTAACTAGAGGGATGAACTTCGTCTACGCCTACCTAGATGATTTCTTAATATTCTCCAAGAACGAACAGGAACACGAATCTCACTTGCGGCAACTATTCAACAAGTTCAAGGAATACGACATCGTGATAAATCCAGCAAAGTGCATATTTGGCGCCTCACAAGTTAAGTTTCTGGGGTACCATATCTCGACACAAGGTACAAAGCCTCTGGACACAAAAGTGGATGCCATCAAGCTTTTCCCACCGCCAAAAACTGTCAAGCAACTGCGGAGATTCCTGGGCATGGTAAATTTTTACAGGAGATTCCTCCCAGGTGCAGCTAAGCTACAGGCTCCACTTAACGGGCTCACTGCTGGTTGCGTAAAAAGTACACAAGCAATAAAACTGCAAGATGAAACGCTCGCGGCATTTGAAAAATGCAAGGAAAGCCTATGTAGAGCAGCACTTCTCGCACACCCGGATTGCGAAGCCCAACTAGCCGTCGTTACGGACGCTTCGGACACAGGGATCGGTGCTGTACTGCAACAACGGAAGGAAGACAAATGGCAACCACTCGCATTTTTTTCAAGAAAGCTCATCCCATCACAAACTAAGTACTCACCATATGACAGAGAACTACTAGCCATCTACGAGTCAATAAAATACTTCAGACATATGTTGGAAGCACGAATATTCACAGTGTATACGGATCATAAACCTCTCTGTTTTGCATTTAACTCGTACAAACAAAATTGTTCACCGAGACAGTTTAGAAATCTCGACTTCATTGCCCAATTCACCACCGATATACAACATATTTCCGGCAGAGATAACGTGGTAGCAGACACACTGTCAAGAACAGATCTCATTGAAAAACCAACTGAAATGAAGCAACTGGCTCGCTCACAACTGGAAGACTCCGAATTGAAGCAAATCCTAAAAGGCGGCACATCTCTTCAACTCAAGAAGATAACTTTACCTGGAACTCATGATGAGCTATACTGTGATGTCAGCACACCAGTTCCCAGGCCTTTCGTCACAAAGGATCTACGCGCACAAATCTTCAAAAGTCTTCACTCGCTTAGCCACCCAGGCTCCAATACCACAGCTAAGTTAGTCGCCGAAAGATACGTATGGCCCAACATGAGGAAAAATTGCAGAGAGTGGTCAAGAGCTTGCATTCCATGTCAACAAGCAAAAACAACTCGACATGTGTCATCAGCCCTCGGTACTTACAAACTCCCGAGAGCTCGTTTCACCCAAATACACGTGGATCTCATTGGACCTCTCCCACCATCGCACGGATACCGCTATTGCCTTACCGCAGTGGACAGATTTACACGATGGCCAGAGGCAATACCCATTGTGGACATAACTGCAGAGACAGTAGCTAGAACGCTCATATCCGTATGGATATCCAGATTTGGTTGCCCTACGCATATAGTCACGGACCGCGGAAGACAATTCGAATCCGCCCTGTTCAAATACCTGTCCGAAATGGCGGGCTTCCAACATCACCGTACTACGGCATACCACCCTGCCTGCAACGGCCTAGTGGAAAGGTTCCACAGACAACTCAAGGCAGCCATTGTCTGCCACGCAAATGAAAGTTGGACAGAATCACTGCCCTTCGTACTATTAGGCATCCGAAGCGCATTCAAAGAAGACTTGCAAACATCTTCTGCAGAACTCGTATACGGTGAACCACTCAGACTGCCTGGAGAATTTTTCCACCCACAAGCTACAGCCACCACGGACCTGACTGACTTTACGGCACGTTTAAGAAAAATAGCGCAAAACCTGCAACCCGTAGCAACGTCGAGGCACTGCAAAAATAAGACGTTCGTATTTAAGGACCTTGCTAAAACAAGTCACGTATTTCTAAGGGACGACACAATAAGAGGTTCACTACGTCCTGCATACACAGGTCCACACGCCGTCATAGAAAGGACAGATAAAGTATACAAAATAATGCTCAATGGAAAACCAGTCACCGTATCCATTGACCGCCTAAAACCGGCATACATACTAGAACAGAATGAAGAAGAGACCACAAGCCCACACGAAACCCCAGAAGAAGAGACCAGGAAAGAAGATGATACGCAAAGACAAACAAAATCAGGGCGCCGAGTACGATTCCCGGATTTTTATCGCCCGTAACACGGTCTCTGGAGGGGAGTGATGTGGCGGCCCCACATTGTATCTTATATTCTATCCTATATATAAACCGTATATAAATAAATATTCAAGTATACATACCTACCTACATATAAATACATAATAATATCTAGCACACTACACAATACAGTACTATACACTAATATACCAATACTTACCTAACCTTACCTTATAATACAATTAAACAAACAAACACTTACCTGTGTCGACACATCCGATACTAGATATGCGGCGCGACCGCCAGTCGGCACCTATGGACAACGGGCCCGGCGATCGACAAACTTACCTGCTCCTGCGCCGCGTCATCGGCGATGCACCGTGTGCCCCCCCGCTGCCCGCGCCCCGCTCCCGCAGTCCTGAGCTTGCCTTGCCTAGGACGCACGTCGCTTTACGCTCTTCATAGCTACCTATTGTTACGATCTAAATCAGTGCTTACCGCTTATGCTTTGATATATGTGTATAGTGCCATTAAACTTTAGAACACTATTGTGAACAAGAAATAAACATCGTGTGTGGTGTATAAAGACAATTTCATTGGAGTCATCCTACGCACCACCTACAGCTGTTTAGTTTTATCTGAGTTTCATTTTCCAAATTCAAAATTTAAAAAAAAATCAAAATTCAAAATTCAAAATTGTTTATTCAAAATAATTTCATATAGATAGCTTTTTGACGTCATTTTTTGACTCTACCACCGCGTCGGAAGGTGTTCCGTTGAGAGAAGATGCGGCCAGAAACTCTACAACACACCTCTTTTAAACAAAACAAAATGTAAAAAGTAGATACAATTAAAATACAATATTGCATTACACAGTGTAAAATTGTCAAGACCAGACATTTTGGTCATTCAAATAATCATCGAGTTTATAGTAACCTTTTTTACAGAGGACTTGTTTAACATGAGACTTAAACTTTTTGTCTGGTAAGTTTAGAATATCCTCTGGTATCTTATTATAAGAGCGTATACAGTGCCCCATGATAGATGTGTTGTCTTTACTGATCTTTCATCATCATCATCAGCCTATATACGTCCCAATGCAGGGCACAGGCCTACCTTCAGGGAGAATGTATGGGAATTACTCCATGCGAGTCCATTGCGTATTGGTAGACTTCACATATGCATCAGAATTTCTTTTCATCGTATGCAGGTTTCCTCACGATATTTTCCTTCACCATTTGAGAGCATAGTCGGTATTAGTAGGTACATAATATGTTAGAAAAACGTATTGGTAGATTCATGGTATACAGGGTGTAACAAAACACCCTAGTAATACTTAAGGGGGAGCTTCAAACCATAAAATTGAACAACTTTCACTATGGAGCCAACATCGAGAAAAAATAAAAAAAATCTGCTGTCCCATACATTTTAGTAGAGTCGGTAGGTACTGCACGTTTGTATGGGACGGTAGATTGTTTTTATTTTTCTCGATGTTGGCTCCATAGTGAAAGTTGTTCAGTTTGATGGTCTGAAGCTCCCCCTTAAGTATTACTAGGGTGTTATGTTACAGCCTGTATGTCATCCATGCAGAATTGAACCCAGAGCCGCGCCAACGACGCGACGATGTTCCGAGTTTAATTTTCATTACACCGATTTCATTTTCTTGCATAACAAACTGTCTTAGGATTAATTTCCTAATACATAATTTCATACAAGATAAAATCTCTTGTATTTTCTTATGTAATAACATGAGATAAAAGATAAAATAATTATACATAAAGGAGTAACATTATTTTCTTCCATTATTTAAGATATTTTCTCTACCTTAAATATTACCTGCATAAAGGAAAATTATGTATAAATTAGTTTTTATAGTGTTTATTGTTTTATTTTATGTAAGTATTTTTGTGCATATTTTAATGGGAATAATGGAGAATTAAAAGGGAGGCCTTTCCCCAGCAACAGTGGGATGATGTAAGAAAGAAGAAAAAAAAAGAAAAATATACATATTTATTTTAATATTTTTTTAATAATCAAAGTATTTTTTTTTTAAATTATGGCACTAATCTTTTATCTTTGATTTGGGTTCAATGAAAAGGTTATGTAGAAAAAACAGCGTAGCGTAACAAGTATTTTCATGAAAAAAATGTATAAATTTGTAGTAACTGCAACTAAAAGTTGAGCGCTAGGTGTCGATTTTTTCAATGTTAAAAAAAATTATAAAATCTCAATAACTGTCAAACTTAGATTTATTTTTTATTTTTCCCTGAACAGTTAAAAAAAAACTGACCTATCTTCTGTTTCCAGCTTATCTTTGAGTTTTGGGACACCCTGTATATTTTTACACTATCCCGTACAATAAGTACCAAAATTATTTGTTATTACTTAAAAAGAAATTTTATTGAAATTAAATATTTAAAATAACAAAAAACCAAAAAAATAATCAATCAAGTAATTTTTATTCAAAATTGTTTTTTTCTTTTCAGAAAACACAGGCTAGCGTAATTCAATACGTAGACCCAAGAACCTTAGCAGCCAGTCAACACGTTTTAAACCAAACACCACAAATAAAATTAGGTGCTTTATCATCCACGCCAGAAAAAACGATGCTTGAACGAATAAGTTTCATAACTTCTGCGCTCCAAAAAACACCTTCTAACTTAGCCCAACCAAAACATGAAAATCATTATTTGGCGGAGATTTTTAAGCAATCTGCGGTTAAAAATTTAATGACAGCTGCTAATTTTTGTGAGGGTAAGAAGGCTGGATACAAAAGTCAACCTTTGCCTGGACATGTGGCGATAATTAAAAGTGTATCCAGTGTTCCGATTCCAAATGGAATGAATCGCGTTTTTGTTTAAATTTTTATGTAATTTTAATTAGTATTTAATTAAATTATTTTTTTCTGTTTATTCGTTTTTTATTGATTACTTATTAAGTTTGCTCCCCAACCCATTTAAGAGGATGTAATTCGTATGACGCTCCATACAAAAGTTCCGTCCTTTTTTGAACATTTAGTACCTACCTAATCAAAGTAAAAAAAAGGACGAAACTTCGTTTGTATGCAGCGCGCTCGGAAGCTTTCGTTAACCAATTCGGAGCGCGCTCCATACAAACGAAGTCTGGTGATATTTTATTTTTTCAGAAACAATCTAGAAACTAACCTCTGTTTGTATGAAGTCAGATTTTCGTTAAAATGTATAGTTCTTTCGAGCTCAGTGGCGCCCTCGTCACAATAATAAAGATTTCTCAATATAGAAAGCCTAAATTAAAAAAGTGCCGACTAGATAAACTACAAAAGCCTTCAAGCCATTGTTATGTACAATACTTTTATAGGTACTAAACATTCCACTTTTAGATAATTTCGAATAAAAAGAAAAGCGGCCGCTTTTTTTCTTTTTTCAAAATTTTTATGTTTAGACCTTTAAAAAACATATAAAAGTATTCTATGAAAATAGCTTGAAGGCTTTTGTAGTTTACCTAGTGGGCACTTTTTTAAATATAGACTTTCTTTATTGAGAAATCTTTATTATTGTGACGAGGGCGCCACTGAGCTTGAATAGCCCTCTTAATAACAAACATTGGCTCAAAGATTTCCATACAAATTATAGCATTAGATAAAAATTTTAACGAAAATCCGACTTTATACAAACAGACATTATAGTTTCTCTAGATTGTTTCTTAAAAATTTTATTGACTTTAATTGGATAGTATTGGAAACTAATTGAAAAATATCACCAGACGTCTTTTCGAATTTTTTTAATTGGATTTATCATGAAATGAAATGAAATGAAATGAAATGAAATGAAATGAAATGAAATTTATTGTGTATGGATTCAGGTATCCAAGCTTTAGCCGATGTTTTACAGTGATTAGACTCACTGAAGCCTACCTTTGCAGGCGTTGACACAAAATCTTAAAATCTAAATCAATCATGTCAAAAGTTATAATAATAAATTCAATTCAATACATGACGTCCATTGAAACAATAAAAATAATAAAAACAATCAAACAATAACAATATAAATAAATTGAATTGAATTGAATAATTTACAGTAATTTTAATAATAACATATTAGATTTAAATAAATGAAAACGACACAAAGACACAAAGTTATATTATTTGCTATTCATGCTCTAGAAATTCTCTCACGCTATAGAAACACCTTTCCACAAGCCATGACTTCACAACTTTTTTAAATTCTTTCATCTCTAGTTCCTTGTAATAATCAGGTAGCTTATTAAATATTTTAATCGACATAACAAATGCATTATTTTCAACCAACTTTAATTTTGATGCTGGTTTAAATATTTTGTTTTTATATTTGGAACGTAAATTTCTATTGCTCACCTCATGATTTTGTTGAAAGAAGTGTCCATTTTGGTGTACAAATATACAGACATTAAATATATACAAACATGGGAGTGTCAAAATAAAACATTTTTTAAAATAAGGAAGGCAACTATCTATCTGGTCAAGATTAAAAATGGCACGTATACATTTTTTCTGCATTATGAAAGCCTTTTGTATGTCACATGAATTTCCCCAAAGAATAATCCCATAGCTAAGGGCAGAAGTTATATATCCATTGTAAGCCATTAAGGCTGCCTCTCTCGATACAACTTGACTCACTCGCCTCATTGCATATACAAAACTATTTATTTTTGAGCAGACATTTGTTATGTGCTCTTTCCAACTACAGTAACTATCTATCGTTATGCCCAAAAACCTAGTATTCTCGACCTGTTCTAATAAAGTTCCATTGTATTG
Organism: Agonopterix subpropinquella; assembly: GCA_922987775.1. Classification (NCBI taxonomy): domain Eukaryota; kingdom Metazoa; phylum Arthropoda; class Insecta; order Lepidoptera; family Depressariidae; genus Agonopterix; species Agonopterix subpropinquella. The sequence continues at coordinate 9,170,193 of OV277719.1, read as the reverse complement.
AACATTTAGATTGGGTAGTTGTGCTTGAGGCGTTTTAAATTGCATATATTTTGTTTTCATTATATTCACTTTTAAATTATTTATCGATAGCCAATCAATTGCTTTTTGAAGTGTTGCGTTGATTTCATTTTCATATATATCTGGGTCAGTTCCTTTTATCACAATTGTTGTGTCGTCAGCAAACAGAATACATTCATGTGGAATAGCATTTGGTATGTCGTTAATATACAATAGAAATAACAATGGACCCAGGATGCTGCCCTGAGGTACGCCGTAATTGCTGCCAATATACGAGGATCTATATTTCTTAATACATTTCGACACATTATTATATCTTTGAGTCTCCACACATTGTTGCCTTTGTCCTAAGTAACTACCAATCCAGTTGTAAGCTGGACCCCGAATACCATATCTGTGTAGCTTTGTAAGTAACCTTTCGTGACAAACAAAATCGAAAGCTTTGCTCATGTCCATCAGCAGTACAGTAACAGGAGTTTTAGTGTTTAGACATTCGGTGACAGTTTTTATCAATTTGAACGTAGCTAAAGACGTATTTTTCCCTTTACGAAACCCATTTTGTTCGTCTTTAATAATCTTATTGTGTTCCAAGAAACTAAGAAGTCTATTGTACATGACCTTTTCCAGGATCTTCGAGAAAATGGGTATCAAGGTTACTGGTCGGTAGTTATCCATTAATTTGCTATCTCCTTTTTTGTACAGTGGCTTTACTACGGATTTTTTCAATATATGTGGAAAAACCCCTGTCATAAGACATCTATTTATAATGTACGTCAGTGGACAAATTATACTATTTATACTTACTTTAATAATGTCAGTGGCAATGTCATCGTAGCCAACGGCTCTAGTATTTTTTAGACCCTTGACAATCCTAAAAAATTCATCAAAACTAACAGGATAAACAAACATACTGTGTTCACTTCTTGGAATTAGGTTATCTATTTCTACCTTGTTTAGACCAGGTCTACAATTATCTGCTACAACCTTGACAAAATATTCATTAAATATGTCAGCTATATCTTGTGGGTCATGAAATTCTATGCTGTCTTGAACTATACTATTTATGTTATTAACATTATTACTATTTGTAGTATATTTCTTTACCACATTCCAAACGGCCTTACATTTATTGTCTAGTTTATTTATGTAAGCTGTATTTTTATTCTTTTGTGAAATTATCATACATCTGCGTAAAACGCGTGAATAATTTTTATAAATTGATTTTCCTATTTTTTTATTACGATATTGTCGATATAATTGCCGTTTTACGTTACACGATTTTCTTATACCTTTTGATAACCATGTAGATTTGCGTATCGATGTTTTTTTTATTATTACGATAGGAAAACACATTCGGTAGAAAAGAATGAAGATATCATAAAACTCGTTAAATGATTCTTCGGATGATAGATCTTCAGAATATACGTCTAGGAAAGATAGGCTTGATAAGCATTCGATGAATTTTTCCTGATTTTCTAAACTGTAATCATGTGCGTACTCATACCACCATGCAACTTGTCTTGTTCTAGGTTTATATAATTTTAGCGTTAATGATTGTGCTGTATGATCATAACAATTTCATTTGATTTTTATTCATTCGATCCATAATTACCTACTTAATTCGTCTGAATTTTTAAAAGTCTTGCACGATTTACTAAATACACAATTACGGCTATAAATAGGAACTTACCAATATAGAGCATCCAAAATGATTCAACCTTACATCCCAAGACCCAACCTTCATTTCAAGGAAACACCTTGAATACAAGGGCAAACCTTGGACTGAAGGCCATATCCTTGGAACGAAGGGCAAACCTTGATATTGTACCGGAACCTTGAAGCGAGGACGCGACCTTCAAGGTCAGGGAGACCTCGCTCGGGACGCGGTGACCTTCGTTAGTTCAAGGTTAAATTTTCAGAGAAATTACTGAAATTTTATTGATGTTGGCTTCCTATCATAAAATTAAGAATACTTTACCTCGTGAAATCGGGTACACATTTTTATTTCTATGTTGCGTAGCAAATTTTTTTTTAATATGTTTTAGGATATCATTTTTGTCACTAAATGGTGCCGGTTACAATTTAAAAGTCCAATTAATAATTACTCCCTACCCCGCCTAACAAAACTCCGTAAAATGACTGGCCTAAAAGGGTGCCTCAGACTATCAAACTGAACAACTTTTACTATGGGACCAACTATGGGACAAAACGATCTTTCATAAATTTTTGACGTTTATTGAAATTTTTTGGAACAGCCAATTTTATTTTTCGCTTTTTTGATTTTGGCTGCATAGTGAACGTTTTTCATGACGGAATAGGGTTTTATGATGGTCTGAAATACCCTATTTCGTCTTCGAAACCTACCCTACCTAAGCTAACCTACTCATATTGACAATAATGAACTAAAAAAATTTTTTGAACGCGAGTTGATTTTTTTTTCGTATGCGTTTTCAAATTAATACCAACTTATAGGTACCTACTGAAAAACATACTTTAAATAAAATAAAATACAAGAACTGCGTAAAATATATGGAACAGCTGACTTTTATTTTGAGTTTTTGATAAAAATACCTAATTCAAAATCGGTGGTTGGGATGTGGAGCCAGGTAGGTACATCGAATACCAATATCGTAAGGTTTTTTTGTATACCTAAATAATATCTTCTATGTAAGTAACACACTAACGGCTTAACGTGCCATCCGAAGCACTAAATCATCTTTCTTTTGAGACAATCAGGTGATTCAGCCTGCAATGTCCTAACCAAATGGGTAAAAACCTTAGACTAATAATATCGGGAGTGTCATTCTACTAACAAACGTTCTGCCACTTTTTGCGGGGGGCGAGGTAACACGTTATCCGCAACTTTGGATTTTATTCCCTATGACTTTAGATTCTAATTTTGAATGTTCAAAATCATGAAAAGTAGTCTCGTGTAAACCCCAAACGTTCTAAGTTCGAAATTATTGTTTCGCAATAATAGGCTGTCTAGTTTAGTGATAAGTTATAAAATTGAATGTTGAATGTGCATAATCATTGCTCTTATACCGTGGCAGAGGGGAAATGCTACCGCAAGGCCGGTCCGGATATAATTAGTCTAAGGTAAAAACGCACAAAGCGACATATCACTAGGTGTCCCCCGTGGGAATCGAACCCACGAACGTCGAGAGCCCAATGCTCTTAACCATTAGACCACGGTAATAATTATGAATAGATTAGATTAGATTCATTTATTTCATATTATAACATGTCACAGTATTACATAAATAATTACATAAAATGTCCATTCATAATATGATCGTCATATTGTATATTGTATAATAAAATTAAAATAAAATAGTAATGTCAAATAAAATAATGTCAAAACAATATAACCTTAAAGTTAAAAATAGTCTTGACTATTTTAATAATAGAAAAAATGTCAACAACAACAAACAAATTAAAAATGAATTTAAAAAAACTTAAAAACTTTTTTTCAAGAATTCGTCAACAGAGTAGAACTCATTATCCAATAAAAAGTTTTTCAATCGGCGATCGAATGTTTCGTCGTTTGTTTCATTTCTTAGATCAGTGGGTAGGTGTTCGTAGTACGTGGGTAATAGGTAATAGGTAGGTACCTAACTTGTCCCTACCCATATCCTTTTTCATCTCAAATCACGATAATTATAATCAAATTAAAAGATCAAAATGATCACGTACAAAATATAACTTTAAAACTATCGAGATAAAGAATGTTTTACCGATAAAGAAGAAATTATAAAACTATCGCATTTTGCAAGAAATATCTTAGTTTATCTTTAGCAGTTAAGTGTTGAAATTGTGGGCTTAGCAATACTTGGCCAGGCCGGGTAGAACGGTAGAAAGTGAAGTCAAAAATGGCATTCAAGAGTTTGTTATTTTTATTTGTGTTGTCGTATTTTTATCAGGTAAGAAAATTGATTATTATCTTAAGAGCTTACCGAGCTTATCTTACCGAGCCTATTGTGCTGCCCCCAATCGTATTTTTTTTATTTATTAACAATTAAACAACATTTCCAAATAAAAGAATGTCACATTGTAGTCCTAATTGGCTTTCAGAGATAGTAGCCGGGACCAACGGCTTAACGTGCCATCCGAAGCACGGAATCATTTTTCTTTTCGGACAATCAGGTGATTCAGCCTGCAATGTTTTAACCAACTGGGGAAAAACGCACAAAGTGACATATCACTAGGTGTCCCCCGTGGGAATCGAACCCACGACCTCCGTATCGAGAGCCAATGCTCTTAACCATTAGACCACGGAGGCAGTTTAAAGATAATAACTACAAGCATTATAAAAACAAATCCACAATTACCCGATAAATTGAAAATCAGCAATGACTACAATGTGACATTCTTGCTTTTTTAAATATTGTTTAATTGTTAAGAAATAGCACAATAGGCTCGGTTCAGCCTTAAGCGGTGTGAAAAATCACCCTAGCAATATTTAAAAGGGGGGTTTAGATCAGACTATCAAATTGAACAACTTTCAGTAAGGGCCAACATAAAAGAAAACTGTTGTTTCATACAAAACTGCAGCATCGACTCGACCCAAATGTATGGGACAGATGAAATTTTGTATTTTTTTTCGAGTTTGCCCCCCTAGTGTAAGCTGTCCAGTTTGATAAACGCCCTAGTAATATGTAGTCCACATATTACTAGGGCGTTTTGTTACACCCTCTACATCCCAATGTAGAGTGCCATATACATTACCAAGCCGGCCTTGTGTCGATTGAAAGAGTAAAGGAATATTATATTGTAGGTATACCTTGCTGTCAGGGTATCGAACTTATTTCTAATATAAAAAAATAAAAATCTCACAGAATTTATTTTCTTTTTCAGAATACACTTGGTCAGATAATACAAGGAACATGCGGAAACCAAGTCTTGACCCAAAACCTGCCAATCACAACACAAATACCAAATATCCAGTCAAGCATCAGTGAATGTGCCAGCAAACTACAAAACACTATATCCCTCCTCAATTACTTACTTGGCAATAGTTTACGAATACCAAACGTACCTATTGTTAATAACGTTCCTATTGGCACGATTTCTGTTGCCAATCAATTGCCAATAGCGTACAATTTGCCAAATCAGTTGCCATTGCCAGCAACATTGAATAATTTACCTATAAACAACGCTGGTAATTGCGGAAATTTGGCTGGCGTGCCAATTGCAAATAACTTTCAAATTACGAATGTGCCGGTTCAAAATAATGGATTGAACGGAGTTGGTAATTCATGGCTTTACCAGAATGGTTTGACTATTGTGCCTAATTCTAATAATAATTACCGTATAATGAAGCGTACATATCTTGTTAATAATAGATTACTTCAGAATGGAGCAGTAAATGTACCGATTAATAATTTGCCAATAAATTATCAAGCTGCCAACTTACCAATTAGAAGTTTGCCAATATCAAATAACGGGTTACAACTAAATAATATTGCTAGAGTGCCAACAAGAAATCTGGCAATAAATTATCAAAATGGCGTAGCAAACAATTTGCCAGTTACGAATCTGCCATTAAATTATCTGAACAGATTTACTGGATTGCCAATTAATAATCAAATTACGAAGTTGCCAGTCCAAAATGCGGGATGCACTTGTGCTCAACAATTGCCAGTTCCCGCCAGTAACGTACGTTATAATGTGCCAGTTGTACCTTATAACACCATAGCTAACTTGCCAGTTGTTAATGGCATGCCAGTAATTCGTGTTTCAGAGAAAGTGTATAAATTAAAATATGTATAATTATTGTATTAATCATGGCTTTGCCAGGGCTGAAACCAAGTGACATCACAAATGTTATTTAAGATAGATTTAAGATTAAATTATCAACAATAAGATATACAGGGTGTAAGGAGAAGTATTATTAACCTTTAAACCACATACTCTACCCATCAAATTGAACATGTCAGCGCAAAAAAAATCGGCTGTTCCATACTAAACCTACTTTCCAGACCAAAATGTATGAGACAACAGTTTTTTTTGTTCTGATAAGTTTGTTCCCATAGTAAAAGTTGTTCAGTTTGATGGGTAGAGTAGGTACGTGGTTGAAAGGTTAATGATACTTTTCCTTACACCCTATAGGTATAAGTAATAAGTTAATTTATTTAAATACATTTAAAATATTTAAATTTATTTTAACAAATGTGTATTGTGATCTAATATAACAATAGACAAATAAAACAATATTCTTCAAACATCATTATAATTTTATTCAATTCCAACAACTTCAACATTAAACATAATCCGTCTCACTCTTTCTTCTTCCCCTCCTTTTCCCTCGCAGCTCTCATATCAGAAGACAATTTCGCCAAACTCTGCAGTGTCTTATAAGTACAAGGATCTGTCATCAGCTCCAGCATGTCCTGAGTCACTTGAGGGGAAGATGAGAAACTCCCCAAGCCTGGGAAGCCTGACATTCCTGCTGGTAGGCTGGCACCTTCACTCCCCAAGCCGGGCAGGCCTTGGGATCCTCCAGAAGTACCAGGGAAGTTGGGGATGCCTTGGGTTATAGATTGGAGGTTGGACTGGCTTGCTTGGTTGCTTTGTGCATTGGTCAGGGCCTGAAAATAAAAAGTGTTATTTTTACTATTATACAGGGTGTTAGGGTAAACAGTTGCATTATAAGGGGGGATTGTACCCATGATACTGACCGACTTTCCCAAAGAAACCTATGGGAAATGCGAAATTTTTTTTTTCGACTTTTCATACAAAAGTTCGATCAGCATTTAGTATGGGAGGTCCAAATTTTTTTTCTCGATTTTCTTTCTTAGGGAAAGTTGTTCAGTATCATGGGTAAGTATAAATTATCCCTTAAAGTAATGCAACTGTTTACCCTAACACCCTGTAGTGTCTTGTAACTTAGAAAAGACCTCTAGATCATAGGAAACGTAGACGGAATAAAATGCTTGATCAAAATTCAATTTTTTTTATTCAAAATAATATCATATCTAGATAGCTTTTTGACGTCATTTTTTGACTCTACCACCGCGTCGGAAGGTGTTCCGTTGAGAGAAGATGCGGCCAGAAACTCTACAACACACATCTTTTAAACAAAACAAAATGTACAAATTACAATTAAAATACAATATTGTATTACATAGTGTAAAATTGTCAAGACCGGACATTTTAGTCATTCAAATAATTATCGAGTTTATAGTAACCTTTTTTACAGAGGACTTGTTTAACATGGGACTTAAACTTTTTGTCTGGTAAGTTTAGAATATCCTCTGGGAACTTATTATAAAAGCGCCACAACTACATATATCAAATACACCTACAGCGTGTTAGGATAAACAGTGGCATCAATTTCACCGGTGATTGTATCCATGATACTGAACAACTTTCCCTAAGAAACCTATAGACAATTCGCAATTTTTTTTTTACTTTTGTACTAAATGCAATCAGCTGATCGCTATATTTTAAGGATTTTCGAGACCAGTAGCGTAGCGAGGGGGGGGAGGGGCAGGGGGGGGGCAAATGCCCCGGGCGGCACTTTACTAGGGGCGGCAAATTCGGGAAAAATACCTATAGATTGATTTAGCCCAGGAGTGCGATTTTTGAATCTCATTCGCTGAGTTCAGCAGTTGAAAATGTCAAAATTACTGTGGAGATAATATGCATCTTTCTACTGCTGTTTTGACTATCAAAAATCAAAATTCAGGAGAGCGATTTTTGAAAGTCAAATCAGCAGTAGAAAGATGCGTGTCTTCATAGTAATTTTGACATTTTCAACTGCTGAACTCAGCGAATGAGACTCAAAAATCGCACTCCTGTCTATATCTTTAACCACTTCATTGAGCAGAGAAAAGTCGAGCTCGCTTCGCTCGCTTTAATAGGGGTATACTATATGGGGTGGGGATGGGGGTATATACTTTATGGGGTGATACTAATCGGGTCAGTTTCAACGCAAGCAAAACACAGGCGTGCCTTTTCTCCACAAAACGGAGTCCCTTCGCTTTGACCCCTACTTTCCGATAGCCGATCGCCTGGAGCTCCTTGGCATTAACATATCGTCCGATCTGAATTTCGGACGGTACATTGAGTCCATGGCGAAAACCGCAGCGAAAAAACTGGGCGTCCTCTCGAAGGTCAGACGGTACTTTACTCCGGGACAGCTTCTACAACTTTATCAAGCACAAGTCCGATCGTGTATGGAGTACTGCTGCCATCTCTGGGACGGGTCTGCCCAATACCAGCTGGCCGCGCTGGACTCAATCGACAGGCGTGCCAGGAAGCTCATAGGTGATCCAACCTCGGTGGCGAAGCTACAAAGTCTTGAGCATCGTCGCAAGGTAGCCTGTCTGTCTGTTTTTTATAGGATACATTTCGGAGAGTGTGCGACTGAATTACACGATCTGATACCACCGTCTCCCTTTCATCTGCGGGGGACGAGACGCAGACTGGGTTTCCACCCCTATGTCGTTGACCTACCAGCAATTCGCACGAAGAAGTTTGCTTCTTCTTTTATAATGCGCACGGCTAAGGAGTGGAATGCCCTGCCTGCGGACCTGTTCCCTGAGCAATACAACCTGGGCCTCTTCAAGGCGAGAGTGAATAGGCATCTTTCTAGGTAAGCATGCTACATCTTCGGCCTCATCATCACTCAACATCAGGTGAGATTGGGGTCAAATGCTTACCTATCACACATAAAAAAAAAAAAAAAAAAAAAAAATAAGTTTCTGTTTTAATTACTGTGTCTACACCTAAAAAGGCCCAACCACAGCTAAGACGTGTTAAAAATATCAAGTTTACTTCACTCGAATGGCTTTTATTTACTTACTTTGCACATGTTTTGTAAGTAAAAAGCTCTAGCTCTAACAGATTCGTATTGAGGAGAATAGTCGAGCTCGCTTTACTCGCTCTATGTTTAAATTTTTGCATGGATAAACCAAAAGATATCTGACCACAACCAACCCGAATAGATATGCAAAAAAAATTTCAAGCTCGCTTCGCTCGCTCCGTCATTTTTTGTATAGGTCTTTTTATAAAGATAAGGGGGCGGCAAAATCGGTATTTGCCCCGGGCGGTAGAAACACACGCTACGCCACTGTTCGAGACGAATAAGGGATACAATTACTAATAAAGATTTTATAAATGAAAGCTGTTAATTTATAAGTGGTAAGATAACCACCGGTGGTGGTGGTGGTTGTGGTCTAGTAGGTAGATAATTTGTGACATTACACTGCACGGACTGACCCTAGTTTTAAAATAACCTAAGGGCAGGAAAATGATCTTGATGATGATATAAAACCTTAAAAAAAATCTCACCAATACAGCAAAGTATAGAAAAGCAATTTTGAAAATAGCGGCCATGATACGCGATAATACCTCAATAGGGATCAACTTGTAATTTCATTGAAAATTTGGGATCTTTTATATCGATTCTTATCAAGGGTTAAGGGATAAGTATTTAGTTCACATTTTATTATCCAGATAATGTCAATTTTGTGCGTGCGTAATAAAATTGTGCGTGTTTTATAGTGCGTAATATAAACTATAAATTAGAGAAAACGAATAAAAGTAACTTGAATATACAGGGTGTCCGGTGGCAGAATTAGGATTTAAAATATAAATAACAAAAAAACTACGTGAAATATACATTTATATTTTTAATCATTATAAAGAAGACAAATGCGGGTTTTATTTCTTAAAAATTATGTCGTCTAAATGTTGACCGTCACGTCGGATACATTCATGGAATCTGGCTTCAGTATTTCTTGCCACTCGCTGGAGAAGTGCCGCCGAGATGCCATGAACTTCGCGAACGATATTTTCTTTTAATGATGAGATAGTCGCCGGGTTTGTTTCGTAGACTTTATTTTTGAGATATCCCCACAGAAAAAAGTCCATGGGTGTAAGATCCGGTGACCTGGGTGGCCAGGGGATGTCACCGAAACGACTTATCAGTTGGTTGGGGAAGAAATCACGCAGTAGCGCCATGGTCTCCCTAGCAGTGTGCGGGGTGGCGCCATCTTGCTGAAACCATGTCCGTGAAGTGTAGGAAGGATGGTCTCTCAATGTTGGAAAAAAAAAATCATTGAGCATTCGCCGACACCAGTCACAGAAATTGCGTGCCCTTGACCATTTTCAAAAAAATAGGGTCCAATTATTCCCCTGCTTGATAATGCACACCAAACCGTCACTTTGGGACTGTGAAGTGGCTTTTGGTGTTTTAAGTGGGGGTTTTGTCCTTTAGGAGACCAATAACGACAATTCTGCTTGTTTACACTGCCATTTAAGTGAAAGTGGGCACTTCTCCAGCGAGTGGCAAGAAATACTGAAGCCAGATTCCATGAATGTATCCGACGTGACGGTCAACATTTAGACGACATAATTTTTAAGAAATAAAACCCGCATTTGTCTTCTTTATAATGATTAAAAATATAAATGTATATTTCACGTAGTTTTTTTGTTATTTATATTTTAAATCCTAATTCTGCCACCGGACACCCTGTACATATTATACCTAAAGGGTGATTTATATTATACAGCTACACACAGTGGCGGATACAAAAAAACTCGGGGGGCTAAAGAAATCTAGAGCTAGGTTTGGTTTGTTGTCGAGCTATAATAGGTTGTCCTAAAATTCAAGGCGACTTACCTATCTATAACCAATATACAATACATATTAATGTAGACCCAGAGCGTGCGGGCAAATTAGCTCTAGTTAAAAAAGGAGATCGCTACCTTATTGCTGTCCTTATCGGCGTAACCACTTTTTTGTACTACGGCCACCTGACTCCAAAATGTCACTTCATATAAATTGTATATAGGATTTTATGACTATCGCTAGAGTCACGTTGCAGGTTCTGACCCGAGCACTCGTCTCGCGTGGTTTTAGCGCTTCGCGTTATTGCCTGCCACGAGGCTCCGCAATCCTCAATCTCTTCTTGTTTTTGACCAAAAACAATCCCTAAGATTGGGATAGAATCTCCCACAAACTACTTGACACTGGCGGAAATGCAGTGCTAACGCACAAGCAAGAGTCCATTAATTATAAAAAAAATTATATTAAACGACTATCGCTACGCTACCTCATACACGGTTACACTGACATTCCGTCTACCAGAGTAAGCGAAAAATTCTTCGTCTATGGGCTGTCGTCTTTCCTCGTCTCCCACGAGGGTTGAGGTACAAAAATTTTGGGGGGAACGGCGTGTCTGTACTGTTAACTAGTACCATACACTTTCTTATTTACAGTGATACAGCGTATTACAGTAGGTGCTGTTTATATAGAAGAGACGAGTGGCGGTGGCAAATACTCAAAGTAACATAATATTCAACCCTATGCTGCGTACTATAAGGTTTATATTGCCGCACCTCGCCCGCGTCACGTCCGCGCCACGTCAAACAGCACCTTAGGTAGGTAACTAATAAACACAATTTTACCAAACACCCTGTACGTCAAAATACCTATGAACCAAAAACCTCTTATCTATCCCTAGTAATAGCCCATTTTATGCATCTATTAAACTCTATCTAAACAATTAAAACTTAACTGTACCAAAAGAACTAATCGATTGATAAGAAATAGTATAAAAATGTGAAATTTTTTCGAAAAAGACATTGCGTTCTGTAGCGCTTTGGATAGAATAGACCAAAAAACAAAATGTATAAAGTCTTGTTATTTTCGTGCTTCATAGGCCTTGTGGTAAGAAAAAAATTACTTTATTCATAATAATTATTAAGTAAGTATTTAAAATCATCATCAGCCATTGCTTTGTTAAATGCATTGTATATTGAACAGGGTTCTTCAGACTACCAATTTAAACAATTTTCATAATGGAGCCAACATTGAAATGGAGAAAAAAAAGTCTGCTTCTTCTTATCGTGTGGGCAGAGCCCTGGTGTCAGAGTTTTTTCAGACCGCCTTACGGCCTCTGACGTGGTTCAAAGTCTGCTGTAGGACATTCATATTGTGATTCTTATGAAAGAGCTGATTTGTTTTTAGCGTTTTCGTGTAGGTACCTAAGTGGCAGCCTGGCAATTATACTGAAATGGTGAATGCAGACCATCAAACCACAGAATATTATAAGAGAGGTTAGAAGTGCAAAGTAGGCGCGGAACGTGTCGCCACAGGCTATGCAATGAATTTCATAACACCTTAAGTTAAGGCTGCCTGTCCATTGAAGCGAGCTGGCTGGCGGAGCGGGCAAGCGGAGTTTTACTAACCAATCAGGATTGCATAAAATCTCGGCCGAGACTCGGCCGAGCTCCTGATTGGTTAATATTTTCCTCGCTACACATAGCTCTGCCAGCCAGCTCGCGTCTATGGACAAGCAGCCTAAGACGCGCGGCGTGATGTAAGTGACACGGCATGAGTAGTTGTAGCAGCGTGAGCGGGAAGACAAGTGGCGACAGCCGTCTCCGAAGCAAAAGCGCTAATTTGCATTTCTAACCTCTCTTATAATTTTCTGTGCATCAAACTCAACTTTCACTATGAAGCCTTCCTCAGGAAACTTGAAAAAAAAATCAACTGTTTCATACAATATTTGAGTGAGTACAGGTGTTTTGTTTGGAGCAGCGGTTTTTTTTTTGCTTTTCTTGAGGGTGGCCGTGACCCCATAGCAATGTGGTTCAGTTTGATGGTCTGAATTTACCGTTATAGTATTTGCTAGGCTGTCACTTACACCCTGTATACTTAAAGTTGTGCAATTTGATGATTTGAAGCACCCCCTTTGATATGTAACACATTTAATTTTACACCCAGGGTGTAAAATAGGGGCACAGGCATAGGCTCACAGTGAGGGACTTAAACACATGCATAATGCAGATTATTGATTGATTGATGATTTTTACGACTAACTTGTCTTTACCAATCTACACTGGACCCGCGTGGTGTAATATAGCCTTCTCCTTGGTACCATTATTTTTAAAGCCTTTGCTCTGTTTTGGACTCCTACTTACCTACTTACTAAATTAGTTTTCAATACACACGTAAAGTGATTGTTATTGCACTGCTTATAATGTAACTTATAAAACACGCGTGCTTTTTACTTTTAATTACCGCACTACGGCACTAGGGCAGTAATATCTCAGTATTGTAATATAGTATGCGCGTGCAATACTAAATCCAAAAAAGAAATCCACCCGCCATTTTTTTCACAAATATTAATTAACTTTTTCCTTTCAAGTGTGTTGAAAAACGCAATGAAAAACGTCGTATGAAACGCGTGAGTGTTGGGCATTATAGTCTCGGCTCTTAACCGCTCTCGCCTTCGGCTCGGGCTTGCAATGTAGCCTCGTATGTATTGACCAGCTTCGCTCATTCTTATCATAATGTACTATTATTATTACTAGGTCGCGTCTTGTAAAAATAATACCAATCATCCGCCTGAGTCGGGCCCAGAGACGGGCCCAGAGAAGGGCCCAGAGAAGGGCCCAGAAAAGGGCCCAGATAAGGTCCCAGAGAAGGGTCCAGAGAAGGGCCCAGAGAAGGGCCCCGATAAGGGCCCAGCAAAGCGCCCAGGGCTCCTCTCACAAATATGGAACAGAAGGAAGAGGAAAAGCTCCACCTCGCAACCCGAGCACGGATTGGTGCAGGCAAGTTAGATAAAGACATAAATA